>CM061068.1:125435559-126747491 GCA_030762895.1 Sophora flavescens
TTCTTGGTCTTTGTTCATCATACACTTAATTCTCTCTTGTCATCATCAACCTCTCATCTTTCTCTCATAAACCTCCTTCAATCACCATGGCTGGAAATAAACCACGCATGAGAGGAGAAGCTACATCCTCTACTCAACCATCTCTTTCATCACAACCTAGAAGGAAGAGTAATATGTTGGCTAGTGGATCTGAAAAAGGGAAGAAGAGGGTTGCTATGGAAGACCCAGATGAAGTTATTATCATGGAAACTGAAGAGTCGGATTAAAGCTCTACAAAAAGAGAGGAAGAGCAAGTGGAAGAAAAAGAAGAAGAACAAGAAGACACTGATAAAGTGGACATGTCTTCTTAATTTTCAAGCAAGTCAAAATTCATAGAATTCAAGGAAGATGTTATTGACAAGTAAGTGTTGAGTCCAATCTACATGAAACGCAGATGGTATGAGAAGCAGAAATTCGTTTTTCACAAGTTGTTCATCGGGAAAAAGTTGCGGTCCTTTGTTGAGTTGAGGGAACCATATTCTCCAAATCTAGCTAGAGTATTCATTGCTGGCCTTAATCAAGGTGAGAACGGTACGTTACACTATTCAATAGCTAGGAAAAACTTTATTATTCAGCCTGAGGAATGGGATCATGTGATAGGCATACCCTATGAGGGACTAGAACATAGGCATACCCTATGTTTTTATTATAGGCATACCCTATAATATGTGACACCCTCTACCCCGCATATTATTTATAAAACATTTACATAAAAGAGGTAATATAAAAACATGCATTTATTTCGTAAAATAAAAACTGGATAGAAAGTACCACATTGTAAAATCTCAATGCGGAAAGAAACATACTTTTAGAATAATTAAAACATAAACGAGAACATCAAAACTTAAAACATAGCCCAACCCCAATGTCACATACAAAGCTGGTATAATTGTTCCGAAATAAAATCCTCGGAATATAACTAAAATTGAAACTAAAAACAAACTATATCTACTGAAACAAATAAACATCCTAGCTAGAGTCGCGGCTCCTCAGAGTCACTCCTCCACTGGCTGCTCAACGTCCTCTGCATAAAGAGATACATGCCAACAATAGAAATAGAGAAAACACGGAATAAGAAAACATGTAAACACATCGGCATGGAGATAGTAAGCAAGATGAACATACATCATAGCATGGCATAGCAATATACAACATATATTATCATCATAAAATAATCGCATCAACATGTTATCTCAACTAACATATGCTATGTGGTGCAACACAACTCCGCTACTCCATTATGCATGTGGATCCAAACTATCTCATGAAGGTAGCTTCGGAGTTACATATCCATATTGGCCAAAAAGCACCAACGTCGATAGTTCACCAAACCATGGATGACTTGGATAGCCGACGCACCATACTCTCGGATGCACCACCACGGGGTGCGTACGGTTCACCAAAACTTGGGTAAACCACCCACGAACGGCCAGATCGCATACTCTAGGATGATCTCCCCTATGTTGATCTTCCCCACTAACAACTCCAATGTGCGATGCATGAACACAACAACAAACAAGGGCAACCACCTCCTTCGCTTGGGCCAATAAGCACCCAAGACTTATCACCAACATCAACATCATCAACACCTTGACCCTTATGAGTCAGGGCCCCCTTGTTGGAACCAAAGTGGTTTTGATTTAATTAATCTCTAGTTTTGATGTTAACAAAAGGGTTAAATTTACTTGGCAAAGTGTTAGTTGAGATCTAACAAGTGCTTTCAGTTTTTGCAGAAATATATGGATAAAATAAGTTATGAAATGATTGGACTCTTACAAAGAAATGTTTCGTCCAAAGGTTATTAAGTAGACGACTAACTAAAACTCACTAGATGTCCATAAGTGCCACGTAAGCAGACGAGCGTCTTCCTTAGGTACGAGTAGACGGCTAGTTAAAATGTTAAGTAGACGCCTAAGTAAAATAGTTAGTAGACGTCCATAGTGCCACGTTAGTGGATGAGCGCTTGAATGCGTACTAGTAGACGGGGAAGTCTCTTTTAGTAGACGCGAGTTGTTCTCCAAGAAAACATTAATTACTAAATGCCATGTGACTGGACAGAGATCTTAAGCAACTCAAGTTCTGGCAAGACCATTGAATTAAGTAGACGTAGAGTCGTTGCCACGTCAGTGGATGAAGCCTTAATAGACTTCTTACAGACTTTGCTTTACAATTGTTTTCGTGGACAAAGAATTTGAGCTTTGATATCTTATTTAAAACAATCTGGACCACATTGACTTTATTTCAAATGATTGATATTTATTTCAATGGAATATATGTTCTTTACAATTGTTTTATCTGGTTAATGCGTTGTACCTTTGTGAGAAAATTCATAGTACCATCAAAGATATACAAAAGCAAATAGTACAATTGGAATTGCAAAACGACCTGTACGATGAAAACTTTATTGCTAGACAAAAGTTGGGTTATACACAAAGGAGGAAAGAAAGTTTGTAAGGTACGATTGCTCAGGACAGTGAGCCTCCATTTCGTGCTTTCATGATAACCAAGGATGGTTTTCAACACTGCCAAAATCAAGTTATCAGTGTCAACGGATATCATGCATTTAATGCTATCTCTAAACGGGATGATTCAAAATAACCATTGAAGAAATTCAAGTGAAGAAGAAGGTCTCTATATATATAGAAGGTCTCAAGCACTGAAGTAGGACTTTTGCCATTTGAACATTTGAAATATACTCAAAGCTCATATTTCCTTTGTAAACCAAAAGTCTGTAATTCTTAAGGTTGAATATTTGTAAAAATATTCAGTAGATCTTAAATTTTCATACCCCCACATATAGTGAGTTAGAAAGATCTTAGAAAAATCTCTTTGTTAGAGTTAGAGCCTAGAGAGGCTTAGTAAGAAAGAAATACTTGCAGCCTGAAGAGGTGTTGAATACTTGGTTGTAATCTGTTTTGGAAAATAGTGGAGAAAATCCTTCAAGTAGAAGGGACTGGACGTAGCTCTTGGTTGCAAGAGAGTGAACCGGGATAAATCCTTTTGTGTGATTCTTCTATCCCTAACCTTTTACTCTTTTACTAGTATCCTTCTATCTGAGGTGATCTTGTTTTGATTTGTTAAAGGTTACTTGTGAAAATAATTTACAAACACAATTCAACCCCGCTTTCTTGTGTATTCCTGTGTCAACTTCAGTTGGTATCAGAGCTCAGCCTCAAAAGGGTTGAACATCTAACAAGTGCTGAGGGAGTATGATCTAACAACCATGGATGCAGAAGGACAAGCTATCAACAAACCTCGTCTCTTTGATGGAACTGATTATGATTACTGGAAGAAGAGGATGATGGCCTTATTGGATGCACAAAATCTAGACATCTGGGAGCTCATAGAAACTGGTTATACTGAGCCCAGAAATGAAGATGGAGTTGCTGTTCCTAGAGCTCAATGGACTCAAGAGCAGAAAAATTAACATCAGCTTAACCTAAAAGCCAAGCACTATCTCATGTGTGCCATTACCAGATCTGAACATGACAAAGTCCACAGCTGCAATACTGCTAAAGAAATTTGGGATACTCTTGCCCTAGCTCATGAAGGTTCCTCACAAGTTAAGGAATCAAAGATTAGCATGCCGGTTCACCAGTATGAGCTATTCAAGATGGCTGATCATGAAACTATAGACCAAATGTTTGGAAGATTCCAAACAATCACCAACAGTCTCAGGTCTCTTGGAAAGGTCGATGAAAATAGAGAACATATGAGAAAAATTTTGAGAAGTCTCTCAAAGAAATGGAGACCTAAGGTAACTGCTATCCAGGAAGCAAAGAGTCTGAATACTCTTTCTCTGGAAGAGCTTCTGGGGTCATTAAAAGTTCATGAAATTGAACTAAATGAAGAGGAAAACTCCAGAAAAGGAAAATCCATTGCCTTAAAGGCCAAGAAAGCTAGTTCCTCAAAGGTGCTTAAAGCTGCTGAGTCCTCAGATGAAGCTGATTCATCAAACAGTGAAGGTGACTCAGATGAGGATGAACTATCTTTCATCTCCTGGAAGATTCAACACATGTGGAGAAAGAAAGGTGGATTCAGAAGGAAGCATTTCAACAAAAAGTTCTCCGAGGAGAAGTCAGATTCCAAAGAGAAAGGTCAACCCATGTGCTTTGAATGTAAGAAACCAGGACACTTCAAAGCTGACTGCCCAGAGTTGAAGGAGAAAAAGAAATTCTTCAAAAAGAAGAAAGGCTTTATGGCTACATGGGAGGATCTTGACCTGTCTACTTCAGATGAAGAGGATGAAGCAGGAGAAGAAGCAAACATTTACTTCATGGCTGACACTGCATCAGAAAGTGAATACACTGATGCTGAGGTAATGGTCTCTGATCCATCTACTCTTCAAACTATTTTTGATGAATTACTGAATGAATCATGCACACTGTCTAGAGAGTATAAGAGTATCAAAAAGAATTTTATTAAACTCTCTAGAAACTATGATAAGGTCTGCACAGAAAACCAAAACCTTAAGCATGAAAATGAAACATTAAAATCAATCAATGTCAGTCTGGTTGACAAGATGAAGTGTGAGTCTAATAGCTCTTGTAAAGTTGAACAATTGAAACAAGATGTGACATACTTGACAGACTCTCTGTCAAAGTTGGTTGGTAGCTCAGATAAATTAAACCTTATTTTAAGGCATTCTAGATCACCACGTGACAAATCTGGCATTGGTTATGATAAAGAGAAGCAAGATGCATCTATGAATAAACCAAAGGTTCATACCCAACATAAGACTTCTAAAGTCCGTCCACAGCCCACTAAGTCAAAACCAAGGCCGTCCAATACTTATTGCAAAGTATGTGGAAAAGGTGGGCATGTGTCATCTAGATGCATACATAACAAGCATGCAAAGCATTCACGACCAATGACCACTGACAAGAAAGGACCCAAGTCAATTTGGGTACCTAAAGATAAGATAATCCCTATTGTAGATCTGCTTAACAACATGAAAGAAACAGAAATCCTGGTACTTGAACAGTGAGTGCTCACGACACATGACAGGAGAAAGGTGTATGTTCCAAGACCTTAGACCCAAAGATGGTGGCTGGGTCACTTTTGGAGGAAACCAAAAAGTAAAGATCATTGGTATAGGTAAAATTGGTAAACATCCTTTTCCCTCCATTGATAATGTTCTGTTAGTAAATGGTCTTAAACACAATCTGCTTAGCATTAGTCAATTATGTGATAGTGGGTTTGCTGTTTCATTTGATAAGAATGTGTGTACTGTCAAGAAAGATGATGGATCACTCTTATTCACTGCCCAGAGGTAAAACAATCTATATAAGATTGACTTAGAGGACCTCTCAAATCAAAGTGTCTCATGTCTAGTGTCCATTGAGGATGAGTGATGGATTTGGCACAAAAGGTTGGGTCATGCAAGTTTGAGATTAATCTCATAGATGAAAAAACATAACATTGTAAGTGGTCTACCAAACCTTAGTTTCAAATATGACGCTCTCTGTGATGCATGTCAGAAGGGAAAACAAGTCAAAGGTTTATTTGAATCTAAGAATGTTGTTAGTACCAGCAGACCACTAGAGTTGCTGCACCTTGATCTCTTTGTTTCAACAAGGACTGCCTCTGTCAGTGGTAAGAAATATGGTCTTGTCATAGTAGATGACTACACTAGATGGACATGGGTTATGTTTCTTTCTCACAAAGATGAGTCATTCAAGGTCTTTTATGTATTCTGCAAACGTGTACAGAATGGAAAAGGCATGTGTATAGCTTCAATTAGAAGTGATCATGGGGGAAAATTTGTCAATGAGCTATTCCATGAGTTTTGTGAAGAAGGTGGTATTCAACACAACTTCTCAATACTAAGAACACCACAGCAAAATGGTGTGGTAGAGAGAAAGCATAGATCTCTTCAAGAGATGGCTAGGACTATGCTCAATGACAATTCTGTCCCTAAGCACTTCTGGGCTGAAGCTGTGAACACTGCCTGCTACATTCAGAACAGAATATACATTAGATCTATTCTGAATTAGACTCCTTATGAATTGTGGAAAGGTACAAAACCCAACATTTCATACTTTCATCCTTTTGGATGTAAATGTTACATTTTGAATACAAAATATCAACTTGGTAAATTTGATGCTAAGGTAGATAATGGAATTCTACTATGATTTTCTGAAACCTCAAAAGGATTTAGAGTATATAATTCGAGAACCTTAATAGTAGAAGAATCTATACATGTTAGATTTGATGACAAACAACCTGATAAGAAATTATCAGAGCTAGATGAAGTCTTTGCAGATCTTGATCTCAATATCTCAGGAGACAAAACAAAAATAAAGACTGATGATCAAATAGATGACTCTTCTTAGAAACAAACAAAAATATCCACTTCTCAACAAGAAATTCAAAAATCTTGGCACTTCAAGAACTATCATCCACAAGATCAAATCATTGGAGATCCTAATGACAGATTGAGAACCAGATCAACTTTTAGAGAACAAGATGATTCAGCACTTGTCTCTGAGTTGGAACAAAAGTTAGTAGATGAAACTTTGCTGGACGGTGACTGGATCTTGGCAATGCAAGAAGAACTGAACCAGTTTGAAAGAAGTGAAGTTTGGACTCTTGTATCCCTACCTAAGGATAAATCAGTTATTGGAACAAAATGGGTGTACAGAAACAAGCTCGATGAAAATGGTAAGGTTGTGAGAAACAAGGCTAGACTTGTTGCTCAAGGATATTCACAAGAAGAAGGTATAGACTACACTGAAGCTTTTGCATCAGTTGCTAGGCTAGAGGCTATTAGAATTTTAATTTCGTTTGCTGCACATCATAGCATTATGCTTTTTCAAATGGATGTTAAAAGTGATTTTTTAAATGGCCTTATTAAATAAGAAGTATATGTCATGCAACCTCCTGGTTTTGAAAATGGAAACTATCCTGAACATGTCTATAAGCTTAAGGAAGCATTGTATGGTTTCAAACAAGCTCCTAGAGCCTGGTATGAAAGACTAAGTTCTTTTCTCTTGAAAAATGGTTTTAACAGAGGAAAAGTAGACATAACTTTGTTTAGAAAATCAATTAAGTAAGATTTCATTATAGTTTAGATTTATGTTGATGATATCATTTTCGGTGCTACTAATGAATCTCTGTGCAAGGAATTTTCTAAGTTAATGCAGAAAGAGTTTGAAATGAGCATGATGGGAGAACTCAAATTCTTCCTTGGACTTCAAGTTAAACAGTCTATGGACGAGATGTACATCCATCAAACTAAATATACAAAGGAACTACTCAAAAAGTTTAAGATGGATGACTGCAAACCTATGAACACTGCTATGCACCCCACTACCACACTGAACAAAGATGATAAAGAGAAAAAGGTAGATCAGAAGGTATACAGAGGCATGATTGAGTCTCTCTTATATCTAACTGCTTCTAAGCCTGATATAATGTTTAGTGTATACTTATGTGCTAGATTTTAATCTGATCATAGAGAATCTCATTTATCAGCAGTTAAAATAATTTTTAGATATTTAAAAGGTACTACTAATCTTGGTCTATGCTTTAAGAAAGATGAAGATTACAGGTTAGTTGGTTTTTGTGATACTGACTATGCCGGAGATAGAATTGAAAGAAAAAGCACCAGTGGAGGATGTCACTTCATTGGAGCTAACCTAGTATCATGGTCAAGCAAAAGGCAAAGTACCATTGCTCTATCAACTGCTGAAGCAGAGTACATATCAGCTGCAAGTTGCTGCTCACAACTTCTCTGGATCAAACACCAATTGGAGGACTACAATGTATTTGTAAGTAACGTTCCTCTTATGTGTGATAATACTGCTGCAATTAATTTATCTAAGAATCCAATATTGCACTCTAGAGCTAAGCATATAGAAATCAAACATCATTTTATTAGAGATTATGTGCAAAAAGGTGTGTTTGATATTCAATTTGTAGATACTGACCACCAATGGGTAGATATCTTTACTAAACCTCTTGCCGATGACAGATTTATCTTTATAAGAAAGAATTTAAGTATGTTGTATGTGGATTGATTTATTATATTTGTTGTTAAATTGGTCGTCTATTGCATGTTTTCTCTGTATGTCTGCTAGTCATGGCGTCTAGAGCAAGTGTACTCTATGCGTCCACTTCTGTTGGTTGCCGCGTCCACTACATATGTCTCTACGCGTCCACTCTTAGTCTTGAGTGGACTCGTCTATGCATACAATTTTTGATTGCATTAATTTTGTCTTTGGACATATTTATTTAAAACGTTTGGTTTCTATTTTTTCCTATGCTGAGTCAGCTACCTCCATCAATCCCATAATAACCTTTTTATGGTTCCAATATACTAACGTCGTGTTACACATAATGACATGTCTTGTCAATTATTTCTTTTTGAATTATTTTTTTTGGAAACTGTTGATATTCAGAAACCTTTAAAAGTAACCTCTTTCCCTCTGAAAAACCTTTCACTACTCTCCATCCCTGTCAACCTCTGAAACTTTTGAACTCTTTGTTTCTCCCGTTCTTCCAAACCCTAACTCATCTTACTCAACAATGGCTTCAAACTCTACTCCCGTGCCTGCTTTTGCAATTGACACCATGACTATTTCTGTGGAACATCATTTCAACTTTGAAATTCTAAAAGAGTACAACATGGATGTGAGTAAGTCCATTAACGCTACTGGATGGGATGGAATCTTTCTGAAAAAGGTCTCAGTGTATCCTGATTTGATAAGGGAATTCTGGAGAAGACCAAAAACTACTGAAACAGAAGTTGTTGGGTTTGTGTTGGGAAGAAAAGTAATAGTGTCTGAGAAAACCATCTCCGATGCGATTGTATGTGCTCAAGAGGGTGTGGTCTTCACGGAGAACTGGGAAGAAGATCTAGGTGGTTCAGATACAATTGCTGTTACTCTGATGGGGGAAGACACTGTGAGAAATCACTCCTGGAAATCCTCTATGAAGGATCACATCAGGGTTCTTCACCAAATCCTGAACAAGGTGGTGCTGCCTAAGATTGGGTCCAAGGACAACTTATCAGCTCTTGACAAGTTTTGCCTTTGCCATCTGGTCTTTGAATCAAAGATCAACTTACCCTGGATCCTGTTTCATCGTTTCAAGGATGCCATTACCAACAAAGAATCTTCCTCACATATCACCTTATCTCAAAGATTTTCAAACAGCAAGGCTTGAATGATGTTTTGAGTGCAAAGCCTAAGGATGAACAAGAAAGAATCCTTCGTGAGAAAGGAATGCAAGCTACTGATTTTGGCAGAAGTAATCTCAGTGTCATGCAACTCAACACATACAAGAAAATGGAATTGGCCAAGTTTGAGGAGAAGATGAAATTGAAAGAAGAATCACTTGAGGCCAACAATGTTGCAACCCTTGGTCTCAAGAGAGGAACCAAGAGGAACACAATGTCCGTCAGGAAACCTAACCCTAGAAGGCCTACTAGAGGCATTGTGATTAATGAGCCTAGAGCTGAGGCACCTCAACCTGATCCTCAACCTGCTCCTAAAAGAGCAAGGAAGCTGGTTCTGTCTCAAGATGATGATGATGAAGAAGATAGTGTTCCGATGGGAACAATCTTGAAGAGGAAAGCAACTGAAGCTGCTGCTGTGCCTACCAAGAAGAAGCAACCTGCAAGGAAAGCAAGGACCTTTGTAGCCTCTGAGGTAAACATCTCTGCTGAAATTCCTGTTAATTTAGCAGAAGATGCTCCTGTTGATAATACTATGGATAATAGTGTCTCTTCTCCTGAAGAAGGATTTTTTGATAATGTATATAGACCAACTCTACCCACAACCTAACCTTCACCACAAAAGACCCAAACTAACCAAACCTCAACCCCGTCCTCACCACAAAGCACCTCAAATCAACTGACCATACCACAACCTACACCCATCAAAACCATCTTTCCACCAATTATACCTGATTCTGACCCCTGGTTTCATCAACATGATGTTGGAATTTGCCTTGGTGCCCCTTTTCCTAAACCCCTTAGAAAACTATTTCCACCCATTGTACCCTCATCCTCTCTATTTGCAGGTAAATTTGAGAATTGGGCCAAGATCAAGAGAGATTGGAAAATTCTATTTCACACTCACCAACCTGACCCTGAAATTGACCCTAACATTCCTCTCACCAGGTGGTACCCCCTTGCTGAATATGACTATGAACCATATGAGGACTACCCTTGGACAAACGCATATCCAAACACAGCCTCCCAACAGACCCTTTCCTTCAGAAATGCACAACCAACATGGACCTCTTCTTACCCACTTACCCCTCAAACGTTTCCCTAAAAGAAAAATTTACCCCAACCTCATAAAAACCCCTCCATTGATCCCCTTCACTGATGGAGTAGAGAGGCACATCATCCCAGTATGGCAGTCTGACCCTAAAAGGAACAGGCTGCCTACCCTACCTGAGAAAAGAGCCAGATCTTCTGAGCATATTACCATCATCATAGATGGCAACACAAAATGGATGAAATTCAAACACCCCAGTGTCTATGGAGGAGCCTCTGACTTCTTCCAAGATCAATTCTTCTATGAGATACTGAAATGGGAGTTCAGTCATTTCCAAGTAGACAGAGCTGCACACTGTGTACCTTTCACATGGCTTCGGCATGGAAATAAAACCAATTTAGGGATTGCTCCTTACCTTGTCTATCCTAGGCTTGGCATGATTGATCTGAATAAGGACAAAGACAGAAAGTGTAGAAGAAACAAAGGAGTTATGCCTGAAGCTCGTCTGCAATGTTGGACTTATCTGAAGAAACCTTTGATCACTCCGTGCTTGAGTACTATCTGCACATGGAAGAGGTTGGGAAAATAGAAGAAAGAATAACTGATGACTTCTGGAAGTCTCACATAATCCACTGCACTAGGGAAGCCTCATCTTCTGGCCTATCTCAAGAAGAAAAATAGAAAATTCCCAAAGTCAGAGGAAAGTGTGGACTCTCAAAGTTCAGGCATATGATCTACAAAGATCCGTGGGCACTCCCCATTACCAGCAGGGATGTGGAGGAAATCACTACTATTCACTGGGCAAAGGATGTCCCTGAGCCAATTTTACAATATGCCGTTGTATCATCTTCAACCTCTGATTCTGAACATACAGCAGAAGAGTTAATTGTAGAAGGCCCTGAGCTAAATGCTGAAGTCTCTTCCAGACCTGCCACTGCTGAACCTACAACTGTTGTTGCTACTGTTAAGCCAAATCCTGCTGAACCCATTGCTGTACATGCTGAGCAGTCTGCTGAAGTCATTGCTTCTAAGCAAGGTGCCGAGTCTGCTAAGACATCATCTCAACCATTAGTTCTTGCTATGGTTCATCCACTAGCCCAAGCTCAAGACAGTGTCTCAGACACTGCTGAGAGATCTAGACAATTATCCTTGCCACCCAATCTTGAGGACATCATTGGAAAAATTGTTGATGATAAGGTTGGTAAGATAGTTGAAGAGAAGACCGAACAGATGGCACAACAGATTGAAGAAAGGGTACAGAAGCAAGTTCAAGATACTTTGGCCCCTACAAATGCAATGGTCACTCAGATGCTGGCATTGTTGATGGAGTTTCAGAAGAACCAAAACCCAAATCCAAACCAACCCCCTCCACCACCTCCTACCTAAACCTTTTATTTCTTTATTTTATCTGTTTTTGCTGACAATGATGGTCTACTCCTTTACCTTTTTGTCTGATGACAAAAAAAGGGGAGAAAGGAAAGATTAAATTTTTTTTATACAGAATTTTAATTTGAAAAAGTACATATTTGTCTGCATTTGCATAAGTTTAATCTGTTCAATATTCATCTTGATGATACTATGTCTTGATTTAATGCTTATGCCTAATTTGTCTAAAGTCAACTATGCTCTGATAATGCTTTGAACTGTTTATTCACAAATGTTTGATAAGCTACTATCTTGGTATGATAACTTATATTATCTTGAAAATAAGACTTAGTTTTATATGCCTTAACTGCCTTGATTTGTTGTATGCTATGTCTTAGGGGGAGCCTTGTAAGCTCTCTTAGACTTTTCTACTTGAATTTAATTGTTTTTGTCATCATCAAAAAGAGGGAGATTGTTGGAACCAAAGTGGTTTTGGTTTAATTAATCTCTAGTTTTGATGTTAACAAAAGGGTTAAATTTGCTTGGCAAAGTGTTAGTTGAGATCTAACAAGTGCTTTCAGTTTTTACAGAAATATATGGATAAAATAAGTTATGAAATTCTTGGATTCATATAAAGAAATGTTTCGTCCAAACGTTATTAAGTAGAGGAATAACTAAAACTCAGTAGACGTCCATAAGTGCAACGTAAGCAGACAAGCATCTTCCTTAGGTACGAGTAGAATACTAGTTAAAATGTTAAGTAGACGGCTAAGTAAAATAGTTAGTAGACATCCATAGTGCCACGTCAGTGGACGAGCCCTTGAATGCGTACTAGTAGACTGGGAAGTCTCTTTTAGTAGGCGCGAGTTGTTCTCCAAGAAAAACATTAATTACTAAATGCCACGTCACTGGACGAAGATCTTAAGCAACTCAAGTTCTGGCAAGACCATTGAATTAAGTAGATGTAGAGTCTTTGCCACGTCAGTGGACGAAGCCTTAATAGACTTCTTACTGACTTTGCTTTACAATTGTTTTCGTGGACGAAGAATTTGAGTTTGATATCTTATTTAAAACAATCTGGACCACATTGAATTTATTTCAAATGATTGATATTTATTTCAATGGAATATGTGTTCTTTACAATTGTTTTATCTGGTTAATGCCTTGTACCTTTGTGAGAAAATTCATAGTACTATCAAAGATATACAAAAGCAAATAGTACAATTGGAATTGCAAAACAACCTGTACGATGACAACTTTATTGATGGACAAAAGTAGGGTTATACACAAAGGAGGAAAGAAAGTTTGTAAGGTACGATTGCTCAGGACAGTGAGCTTCCATTTTGTGCTTTCCTGATAACCAAGTATGCTTTTCAACACTGCCAAAATCAAGTTATCAGTCTCAACGGATATCATGCATTTAATGCTATCTCTAAACGGGATGATTCAAAATAACCGTTGAAGAAATTCAAGTGAAGAAGAAGGTCTCTCTATATATAGAAGGTCTCAAACACTGAAGTAGGACTTTTTCCATTTGAACATTTGCAATATACTCAAAGCTCCTATTTCCTTTGTAAACCAAAAGTCTATAATTCTTAAGGTTGAATATTTGTAAAAATATTCAGTAGATCTTAAATGTTCATACCCTTACATATAGTGAGTTAGAAAGATCTTAGAAAAATCTGTTTGTTAGAGTTAGAGCCCGGAGAGGCTTGGTAAGAAAGAAATAGTTGTAGCCTGAAGAGGTGTTGAATACTTGGTTTTAATCTATTTTGGAAAATAGTTGAGAAAATCCTTCAAGTAGAAGGGACTGGACGTAGCTCTTGGTTGGAAGAGAGTGAACCAACATAAATCCTTTTGTGTGATTCTTCTATCTCTAACCTTTTACTGTTTTACTACTATCCTTCTATCTGAGGTGATCTTGTTTTGATTTGTTAAAGGTTACTTGCGAAAATAATTTACAAACACAATTCACCCCCCTTCTTGTGTTTACATGTGTCAACTTCACCCCTTGGCCAAAAAGCACCAAGGTTCAACTTATCAACACCTCGACCAAAAAGCAACGACACCACTTTGGCAAAAAAGAACCAAAGCATATCAACGTGCACCAACCCCTTGGGCTCCGTCTTAACCAACTTATTACTCTTGATTATATTAATCAATCTTTAATTAAGTTATCTAACTTGTCATCATTCGATTGGTGTTTTATTACATCATTAGATACATTTGGGGTGAAACACCCCTTTAAAACCTTTAATTCACGTTCTGACCAGTAGGGGTAGCACGGACGTGCTCACCGCAGCACCGTCGTGCCCACTGTCTTGCACAACCGTGCTCAAAGCGTGGCCATCTTCCAGATTTAAACTGGGAGCACGGGCGTGCTCCCTGTTTAGCACAGCCGTGCTCCTGGAGCTGGCCGTACTGCTTTGGGCAGATTCAACATGTTCTTGAAGCCAAGAACTCCATAAGCACTCTCAAATCATATCCTAGGGTCTTAACTAAACCGGTTGGCATAAACCTCATATCTCACTACTAAGTTCATGCTTTATGAAACATTAGGGGAATTAATCCCTTAACCGTTATGTTAATTAAAAGTCATATTTAGCCAATTTGGGTCTTATTAAGTGTTTCAACATTAGCCAACATCATTCATTCAACCAACATACTCAGCCAACATATTCATGTCATAAACAGCATACCATCTCAACCGGCACATCATGACATAAGGCATAACATTTACATATTTTATCACAAACAGTTTAGCCAAACATACCAGATAGGCATCATAACAGGCATACTAAATAACCAATAAACAACTATAACAATTAGTCATATAATTAAATATAGCAACGACAACAATTAACAAACGACGGGGATATGGGAACCCCTCATCTTATGCTACCCCCTTGCCTATGGATTACACTATCCTTCTCCCCATACCTGGTATACGGTTTGCGATTCAAGAGAAGAAAGAGGGTCCGCTAGGGTCTCATCTCACGAGCACTTATCTACAACCTCAAGAACAACAAAGGAACACCTTAATTAGATTCTTAGGCCAAGAAATCAAAATGGAAAAGAACGAGAGGGACGAGGTGTACGAATCTTACCTTGATTGAAGGTTTTAAACAGCGAATACGATGATCACGTCTTTGGAGCGACGTTCTCCTATCAAAGAATGGTGAAGAATGGTGCAAGAACGGATTACCTTGAGAGAGTTTTCTAGAGACGATTGATGGAAATTGAGAGAAAAAGATAACGGAGGCAGTTCTGAGTGTTGGGACGTGATATACTAGGGGTTAGATCGTGTTTTAGGGGTTAAAAATTGGTTGTAACACGATTGGGGCTTAAAAAGAATCTAAAACGCGTTTTATGGGAACGTATTCGCGAGGCCAGCCAGATCAAGCATGAACTTAGACGTCAAGAACAAACACAATGATTGAACCTTTAGGCTAAACCTCCCCAAACATGAACTTAGACATCAAGAACAAGTATAACAATCGTGTCTCTCGATATCCAGAGTTTCCCGGTGGTGGTGGAAAGATGCACTGCGATCTAAAGCATAGATCAGAGGCAGGCTACTGAACAGAAACAACAAAGGAGTGGAGGCCCTATTCAACCCGATTTTAGAGAAGATGAGGTAGTGGTTCTCAGTTAAGACAGAGACCATACACCAGACTAATTCAGACAACTACACCAGTACCGGTTGCAAACAAATGGTTTGAGCGGGCCAGAAGCAGCAAGGCGTAGTTTGTTTTAGATGTGGAGAGTGGGAAACCAGGTCATATGGCTCGAGAGTACAGACAGCGGGCTATGTAGCAGCCAATAGCTACGAGTAAAGGAACTGGAGGCTATAGAAGTGGAGCTGGAAGAGGAGTTCCGACAACAGGACAACAAATGGCTATACCTCAGGCCACTAGAAGAGTGTTCACCGTGAGGGGAGCTGAATCATCTTAATCTGTGGATCTTATACATGGTATATGTTTGATAGTTGGTAGACACTCGTCTGTGTTGTTTGACTTAGGTGCTACACATTCATTTATTTCGCATGAATGTGTAGATCATTTGCAATTACTTGTTTCTCAATTACCTTATACCCTTACAATAGCTACACCAACTAGTGATTCTTTAACTACCATGTCTGTTTGTTTACAGTGTCCTATAGTTGTTGAGAATTGGACATTTAATGTAGACCTTGTCTGTTTGCCTATGCAACAGGTAGATGTTATCCTTGACATGGATTGGCTTTTGTCTAACCATGTAATGCTAGACTGTTCTACTAATACCTTATCATTTCTTCAGTCTTCTAGTGTAGTCTCTGCCAATGAAGGAGTATCCATGAGGAGTGACGATTCTCGGCAGTTCGTGATGCTGTTCACGGTGGAAGCTAATAAGACTCATAGTATAGATTCTATGTCTATTGTGAGAGAGTTTCATGAAGTTTTCCCTCCAGACGTTCCAGGTTTGCCACCAGAGAGAGAAGTTGAATTCACTATAGATCTCGTACCAGGAACAAGACCTATATCTATAGCGCCTTATCGGATGTCACCAGTAGAATTGGCGGTGTTAAAGAAACAGTTGGATGATCTGTTGGGGAAAGAGTTCATAAGACTGAGTGTTTCACTGTGGGGAGTTCCGGTGTTGTTTGTTAAGAAAAAGGATGGAAGTTCTAGGTTGTACACGGATTAGTTGAATAAGATAACGATTAAGAACAAGTATCTGTTTCCTAGGAAAGATGATCCGATGGATCAACTGAAAGGAGCAACAATGTTTTCTAAGATTGATTTGAGGTCTGGATATCATCATATTAGAGTAAAAAAAGGAAGATATACTTAAAACAGCTTTTAGTACAAAGTACGTGCATTACAAATATTTACTCATGCCTTTTGGTGTGACTAATGCGCCTGCAGTGTTCATGGATTATATGAACATAATTTTTAGACCATTCCTTGATAAGTTTGTTATTGTGTTCATCGACGATATATTATCTATTCTCGTACGCAGGAAGATCATGAGGAACATTTAAGAATTGTGCTGTAAGTTCTGAAGGATAGGCAGCTTTATGCTAAACTTTCCAAGTGTGAGTTTTGGATGGAGGAAGTCCAGTTTCTTGGACATGTGATTAACAAGGAAGGTATAACAGTCGATCCAGCTAAAGTTGAGGCAATTCTTATGTGGGAATGGCCTAAATCAGTAAGTGAGATAAAAAAAGTTTTCTAGGGTTAGCTGGATATTATCGGAGGTTTATACATGGTTTCTCGAAGATTGTGTTGCCTATGACGCAGTTGACGAGGAAGAATACAACTTTTGTATGGACAGATAAATGTGAGAAGAGTTTCCAAAAGCTTAAGGACAGGTTGACGACATCACCCGTGTTGACTTTACCCGACCCTTTAGGACAATTTAACATATACTGTGATGCGTCATACCAAGGTTTAGGTTGTGTTCTGATGCAAGAGGGAAGAGTGGTGGCTTATGCTTCCCGACAATTGAGAATTCAAGAGAGGAACTATCCGAGTCATGATTTGGAGTTGACAGCCATAGTGTTCGCATTGAAGATATGGCGACACTTTTTGTATGGAGCAAAATTTAACGTTTATAGTGATCATAATAGTCTGAAGTATTTGTTCGATCAAAAAGAATTGAACATGAGACATCGGAGATGGATGGATTTTATCTAAGACTATGAGTTTGATTTACTGTACCATACTGGGAAAGCGAATGTTGTAGCGGATGCTTTGAGTAGGAAGTCTTTGCATGTGTTCGCGATGATGGTTAAGGAGATGGAATTGCTTGAACAGTTCAGAGATCTGAACTTAGGGATGGAGTTGGTTGATGATAAAATTTGCTTAGGTATGATCACTATTAGTAGTGATTCTATGAGAGATCTTAAGGATAAACAGTTTCAGGATCAATATTTACAAGAGCTAAGTAGAGGCATAGATGAGGGTAAGATTTTTGAGTTTAGTAGAGGCACAGATGGTGTGTTGAGGTTTAGAGATAGGATATGTGTGCCAGAGGATGTAGAACTTAGGAAGATGATTTTGGAAGAAGCGCATAAGAGTAAGTTGAGTTTTGATCTTGGCTCCACTAAGATGTATTAAGATTTGAAGAAAATGTTTTGGTGGACAAGGACGAAGGAGGAGGTAGCAAGGTATGTTTTATCTTGCCTGGTGTGTCAGAAGGCTAAGATTGAACATCAGAAGTTGGTGGGTTTATTACAATCATTAGATATCCCAGAGTGGAAATGGGATAGCAATAGCTATGGATCATTGATAGGTTGACGAAGTGTGCCCACTTCTTACCTATTGGTGAGAGTTATAGTTTGGAAAAACTGACCTAGATTTATATTAAGGAAGTAGTTCGGTTGCATGACGTGCCATCAAGCATTGTCTCAGACTGAAATCCTAGATTGTCATCTAGATTTTGGAGACAGTTGTACAATGGCTTGGGGACAAAGTTGAGGATGAGTTATGCTTATCATCCCCGAAAAGATGGACAGTCGGAGAGGACAATTCAGTCATTGGAATATCTTTTGAGAGCTTGTGTGTTGGAGCACACTGGCAGTTGGGATGAATTCTTACCACTAATTGAATTTGCTTATAATAATAGTTTCCATAGTAGTATTGGAATGGAACCATACGAGGATTTGTATGGTGGGAAGTGTAGGACCCCGTTATGTTGGTATGATATTGGTCAAAACCAAGTTTTGGGTCCAAAAGTGGTGCAGCAGGATAGATGAATGAGCTACAGTATAGGCAGAGGATGGGAAGCACATGATAGGCAGAGGAGCTACAGTAAGAAGAGGATGAGACCTTTAGAATTCCAGGATGGTGATCGCGTGTTTTTGAGAGTCACTCCTAAGATCGGAATTGGCAGGGCTATCAAATCTAGATAACTTACTCCTAGATTCATCAGACCCTTCCAGATTCTTTGAAGGATTGGTCCAGTAGCTTACCATATTGCTTTACCACCTAACCTTGCTAACCTTCAAGACGTCTTTCACGTTTCTTAGTTGAGAAAATATTATCCTGATTCCTCACATGTCTTCACATGTTATTGAGTCTGAGTCTATACAACTGCGAGAGAATCTAGAGTATGAGGCTTTACCTGTTAAGATAGCAGATAGAAGGATTAAGGAGCTTCGCGGTAGGTAAATTCCTTTGGTTAAGGTTATATGGGATGAAACTACTGGAGATGCTACTTGAGAACGTGAAACAGATATTCAGCAACAGTATCCACATCTATTCTGAGGTACGTAAATTTCGAGGACGGAATTTTTTTTAAGTGGGGTAGTAATGTAACAGCCTGTTTTTAATTAGGCTGTATTACCGGTAAAAATATATTTAATTATATTTTTATCCGAGACCAAGAAAATGATTTTGGATAAAACAAAATCATATTCATAATCTACCTTATGGTAGAGGATTACGGTGAAATTTTGGGTTGAAAATTCAGACGGAAACCAGTCTGTGTTTTCACTGACAGTAAGATTTTACTGATCAGAAAACCTAATTTTGATTCGTGAATGAAATGGTTTAGGTTTAAATCATATTTCCAACAACTTTGGTTATTTTGAAAATTTTCGATTGGAAATGAAATATTATGTTTTATTCGGGAGTATTAGTAATAATCGAGTAAACGACGGAGTCGGATACGGAACCGCAGAGCCACCAAGAGATAAGAGCAATGAGTCATGGATGACTCATGGGAGGTGAGTCACCATGGTGAGTCATGGTGTGACTCACCATGTAATAAATGATGTTAAGGGTGAAAAGTCCTTTATGTCCCTAGTCTTTTATGAAATGCCAAATTGGTCCCCAAGTGATTTTACTCTTTTGTCCCCAAGTAAAAAATTTTGGACCAAATTACCCCTCATTCCCGTCATATGTGCGCAGCCCCTCCCCCTCCCACACTTCACCATTTCTTTATTCATTATCTTCACTTTCTCTCAAAAACAAACTCCAAACTCCATTTGTCTTCTTGCCAAGTTCATCAAATTTCTTCTAGTTCTTGATCAAACTTCTTCATTCCAAGGTGAGGATCACGTTCCTCATCATCTTAGCTTCATTAATCATCGATCAATATTCATGTTCATAAAGTTTTTCACAAATTTATATTCCTAGATCTATATTTTCAAATAATTCTAGAAAATTGTAGAAAAATCATTTTAATGTGAAATCTGTTGCTATGATCTTTATATGACTTCTACTTTGATCATATAAGAGCATGGAAGCAAAAGAGTTTTCCTCCCTATTGTTCTGTTGATGGCCGAACCTATGGTTGTATAGACAAATGAGATTTTGTTCAATTTTTAACTTAGATAAGGTTGGTTGTAAACTATCTAGGGTTTCTATGCTCTTAATCCTAATCTAATTTCAATTTTCATCAAGTTTTTCTCTATTTCAAGTCTTAGATCTATTTCTTCAAAAATCATGCAAAAAAGCTTAGAAAAATGTTTGATGAGTTATGACTCTTGTTTTCATCTCTCTTATATCTATACTTTCATTATCCAAGAGCTTGAAATCGAAGGAAATTCCCAGCCTTATTTTACTCTCTTGGCCGAAACCCTAACCCTAGAGGTTAGAGGATTTTGTTTCAAATTTTTAACTTGTAACAATTTATTTTTGCTAGTTAATACTCTAGTAACTAGGATCCAAAAGATGGAGTTGAGAAAATAAACCTAGCCTCATTTTGATTAGTTGGCCGAACCTAGCATAATATGACCATAGTTGGATTTGTTTGATTAATTCATTTTTATGTCAATTTGGTTGAAGGTTAACTGATAACCGAGGTGTAGTAACGAGGATCGGAAAGTTCGTGAATCCGGTGATAAGTTCATGTGGGGGAAAGAATCACCCTGTCGTCGGAATGGATAAGTAGTATATTTTATAATAATGGTGTAGTGTGACCTAAAACCTACTAGTGGTTGAGTAATTGACAAGACCAAAATCATATTGGAAACTTTTCCGTAATACCAATGATGATTTGGGGATTGTAAGTTTATCGCCATCAGGATAATTTTATAATATTTGAGGATGTCTGACTTATTTATTATTCAATTTTTTGTGATAAGCTGGTTGGAGTATTCTACTTCATGTGACGTTTTATTTTGTTGTTTGAATATTTTATGAGTATTGTATTATGCATGATCTGCCTGGTTTGATAATGTTCTTAGTTGGCATTTAGGCAAGGATCTATGTTGTTCGGGAGATATGTATGTGGGTGAGAGATTGAATGTGACTTAGAGGTGCCTAGCCAAAAATTTATTATTTTATAGATGAGAGGTGACATAGAATGTGAGTTGAGGCTATGGTGGAAGCTTGAGGCACTAGGTTGTTATTGATACGAGTCAATGAGATTCATCTGTTTGCATTGTTGTTCACAACCGTGTGTTTGGAATACACGAGGTCCGATGTTCTCGTTAAACCGTTTTAACTTAGATATTAGGTTGTCTAGCTATAGTATCAATGCTTTTCATGAGCACCCTCGGGAGTGGACATGGTGTGCACCGGGTAAAATGTGCAGCTATAGTGTCATTGCTTTGCATGAGCATTCTCACCATGGAAGAGATTGTGCACCGGGATTTAGGAACGTGTCACTTGGATGACTGACAGACATTCCCAACGAGGGATGTGTGAATGGATTGGTAGTGGTCACATCAGCATAAAGGTTAGATTGCATGAGTTTGAGGGTAGAAGATGATATCGTAAAGTAAGGATGATTGCTGATTTTGAATGATGTGTGTCTGTGACAGTTGTTATATTTTATGCTATGATTCTTTTCCGCTTTTGATTATCGAACTGTTTCTTGTCCCCTATTTTCTGTATTTGGTATATATTTTAACTTGTGATTATATGAGAAGATCCCGTGGAGGAGCCATCTGTTAGGTTTTCATGAGATTATCCTCTTCCAAAATCAAATCTCAAGGAGGAAGAAAATCATCCCATGGATCACGCATTACAAACACGAATCACAAAATGGCAAATAGTGTTTACCTCTTGAAGTGTGTTTTACTTTTCGATCACCAGTGCCATGAAGGAGAAGCACCTCTACTCAGGCCACGCGAGAAAATGGGCGTTGGAGCTATTCGTCATGTGCAAGCTGACAGCTACGGGGAGGCACAGTTAGCAAGACCATGTTAGTGGGGAGAGCACTTCTATTTATAAGTTGGTAGCTCCCATTAACCTAACTGCTTACCTTATTGGGCTTTGTACACTATAAGCCCAATTGTCCTTATATTAATTAAATCATATTTAATTAATATAACTGCTCCGCATTTGCTCTATGAGTGTGACCCTATAGGCTCCCACTAAGTTGACAATAATATTAAATATTATAATAATATCAAATATTAATTAAAATATTAAATATTATAAATAATGAGCGAGATCTAGGAATGCATCATTGCTACCCAATTCGCGAGAGTATCGGTGATCCGATTTTAGCTTTACTACGACCAAAATTTACTGTGTATTAAATGTCCCTTCATCCATATGTCTTAATTGAACACAATGCATAAAAGTGTCATCCTTGTCATGTTCAATTATTTATTCCTCGATCCCCGAGTAGAGGTGTAATCCCAAATGGGCCAAATATCACATATTGGTCCACTTTCGCGTGGCCACACATATTTCATGTCTCACTCTATCGAGGGGCACAAGACATTACTACTATTATGTAGGAGGGACAAATACTATCTACATCACTCACACTCCTCAACATGATTTACTGCAGGCCCAATAACTACCTTTATGATCACCCTGTTACGCGTGATGTTTTATAGCATTAAAGCCTATAACTCCTCATGTAGGAATCATAGTGACTTCAATTCGAAGGATTACTTCATTGCGGTCACAATGAGAATAGTTATGACACTTACATAACTATTATGAAGTATTCTCATAGTGGGTCATCCGGTATAAATATTAATCCTAACATTTATACGTGTGTACCGACTTGATATCACATATCCATGACCCGTGAGACGTGGTCATCACTCTACTCACACAATAGTCTCTATGTATTAAGTTCATCCTAATTAACAATAATACTCGACTACGAATATTTAAGAATAGTGTTCTATTATTCAATGAGGTCTCACAATTAAGTCACGTACTTAATATCTCATTGAATGAACTACCTATTCTAAGGACTTTATTATGCTATAAACTAATAATATAATAAATGTATGCTTTATTCATATATCAAGTATATGATTAAATTCATGATACAAATAATGATATATTATAAATAGATTGGCCTCTAGGGCTTACACCAACAATCTCCCACTAGCACTAGAGCCAATCGGGCATCAATTTAACACCCATTGATCTAGTGTGAGTGTCATGCTGCCATTGAGTAAGAGACTTTATTAGCGGATTATTTAGTGTTGTCATTCTGCATATCTTCACATTTCTCCTCTATCGATCATCTATCAAATGAGACGGAATACCCTAAGTATATGTTCAGATTGTTGGTGAGATCAAGTTTCCTTGGCTTAGGCGATCACTCCATCATCATCGCAACGAGATCAATGGAGTTCGCAAAGTTAGGAATAATTCCTAGTTCATAAATGAACTTGCCGATCCAAACAACCTTTAAATCTACATTTAAGGCAACTATATACTTGGCCTCTGTAACGAAATCTATAATTGTCTCGCACTTGGAACTTTTTCCAAGTATACAGTGCCACCATTAAGATAAAACACAAATCCAGACTGCAATATGGAATAATCTTTATCGGTTTGGAAACACTGTCTATGTAACATCTTACAATGACTTTTTCCTCACCTTCATCTATCAAGAATGTATCCTAAGTTCTTCTCAGATACTTAAGGATGTTCTTGACTACAGTTCAGTGACCTTCACCGATATCAATTGATACCTTCTTGTCATGCTCAAAGCATACAAGAAAATTGGTGTAGTACATAACGTACTTTGACTAAGGCCCAACAACTTCAGCGATCTATCTGTATAGATCCTGATTCCTAACATCCAGGAAGCCTCTCCCAAGTCTCTTATCAAGAAATAACTTCCCAACCATGTTTTCACATTTTACAGTGTAGGGATATCGTTTCCGATGACTAGGATGTCATCAACATACAAAACGAGAAAAATAATCTCAATCCCACTAACCTTCTTGTACATGCAAGGTTCATCCTCGTTCTGGATAAATCCAAACTGTCTTACAGCTTTATCAAAATGAAGGTTCCAACTTCTGGAAGCTTACTTTAATCCAACAATGGATCTTTGCAACTTACCTATATTTCTAACATCCTTTGGATCGAAAAAACCCTCGGTTTGTGTCATGTACACATCCTCGAGAAGATTCCCGTCAAGGAATGCAGTCTTGACATCCATTTACCAGATTTCATAGTCATAGTATGCAGCAATAGCAAGCAGAATCCGAATAGATTTAAGCATCGCTATTGGGGATAAAGTTTCATCAAGGTCTACACCATGAATTTGCTTGAAACCTTTCCCAACCAGTCACACCTTAAAGGTAGCCACTTTACCATCCATGTTAGTCTTCTTCTTAAAGACCTATTTGCACCCTATGGGTTTTACCCCTTCGGGTGGCTCAACCAAGTTCCCTAACTGGTTCGTGTACGTGGATTCCATCTCGGATCCCATGGCCTCAAGTCACTTCTCAGATTCTGGGCCAATTACGGCCTCTTGGTAGGTTACAGGCTCATCTTGATCCAAGATCAGCACATCACCTTCTTAAGTAAAGAGAAGTCCATATCTCTCAGGTTGGCGACGTGGCCTGTTAAACCTACACATGTCTTATGTTACTTGAACCGGCGGTTCAACCACATCATCTTGTGGAACCAGTTCTTGTTCCATTGTAGGCGGGTCAGTATCTTGTGGTACTTGGATTTCTTCAAGTTCTACAATTCTCTCACTGTTTCCCGTAGAGATGTATTCCTTCTCAAGGAATACTCCAGTCCTAGCGACAAACATTGTGTCCTCGGAGGTGGTATAGAAGTAATATCCTTTGGTTTCCTAAGGATATCCCATAAATATACACTTATCTGATTTGGGCCCAAGTTTATCCGTCATAAAATGTTTCATATAAACTTGAC
Organism: Sophora flavescens; assembly: GCA_030762895.1. NCBI lineage: Eukaryota > Viridiplantae > Streptophyta > Magnoliopsida > Fabales > Fabaceae > Sophora > Sophora flavescens. The sequence continues at coordinate 125,460,278 of CM061068.1, forward strand.
ATCCCCAAATCCACATAAATGACAAACTGGGCCTTCGGCCCATCCTTATCTCATATGGAGTCTTTTCAACCGCCTTAGATGGGACCTAGTTAAGAGTGAATGCAGCTGTAATTAGAGCAAAAACCCAAAAAGAGTCTTAAAAGGGCAAAAACTTGTTGCCTTGAAAACAAATGTCTTTAAGCTTGTGCAAGTATACACAATCGCATCAAGTAATATAGAAAGTAAGTTCAGACATCGTTCCCACAGGGATTGTAATGCTGCAGCAAATTCCAGTTCAGATTATATGTTCTAGGTGTTAGAGTAGGTAACCAAAAATAGTGGTGTGTGTGAAAAATAAAGTAAATGAAGCTTTGGAATAAAAACTGAAAGTAAGCAAGCAAACAGAAAAGAGAGTATGTTGTCAAATTTGGATAAATAGCTCTAGGTATGTTGCATCATAAATCCTGCTTAGCTTAGATTATGCTCTGCATATGCTGCAGTATTTAACTCCAGGAAATAAAAGTGTGTTGTCCAACACTTAAAGGTTAGGTTCATTAACTGCTTTCTATTCCTAGATTCAGATTAATTACACCACCCTCTTAATAAGCATGTTCCAGTTAGTTTAGGGACTTGAATAACTATTCCTAGTTCATTCAACACCATTTAATTTTCCAATTAATGATTTAATCCCTATCCTTTATCAATTTCTACTTTACTCAATTTTTCCAAACCAAGTAAGCTAGATATTTAATTAAGCTGGCCACTCTTAACTAAATAACATTCAACACATAATAAAGGAAAATGCAGAACATATCATTGCATTAAATGAGCTAAGCATTCATTACAATAACATACCTAAAGCTTAAAAGGTTTAGCTCATGTTGAGCTTACAAACGCAAAATATAAAAATGAGAAGAAAGCCATTACAATGGAGGCACAAAAATGGAAGAAAGGAGAGGAGGAAGATGACCCTTGGCTGCTGCTATGCATCCTACTTCTCTGATATGAGCAGCCCCCTTTAAATAGTAAGGAATATTCCCTTTTTTGGGTTTTACAAAGGTCTTTTTCTCTTTCTTACTTTTGGGCCAACTAAAGTAATATTAAAATAAGTGCTTAGGCGCATTTCCTCAAATGTACCACCACAAAACCCTAAAAAAAATTAGAAAGGATGTCCTCAACTTTTAGGACAACCTATCAGGAGAGAGAAAAGGTGCTCAGCTTTTTTCCTTTTCTGCGCGTCCATATGCTGTAGCATGACCAAAGAATTTTCCAGCAGTTTGTGCCCAGATGCTGCAGCATGCCCAGAGCATTTCCAGCAGCTTGTCTAAACTTCAACAAAAACCTAACAAAACTCAAGAAACACATTAAACATATTCCTAGACACTCAAAAATAGAAAATTAAACGAAATTTATAAAAAGACACATATTACACTAAACTAACTTAAAACACCTAAAACATCCACATAAAATACTTAAAGATTACAAAAACTCAAGCTAAGAAAGAGTAAATAACTGTCATTTCTGAGAGTTATCACACCCCCAAACTTGAATCATTGCTTGTCCTCAAGTAATGGAAAGAAACATAAGAAAAATAGAAGAATTCTATTTAATGAATGACATGCATGGATCACCCAAAATTTTCATTCTTTTTAAGACGGGGAATTCCGCACTTGCATTCCTAACAAAATACTCTTTCTACCCTGCACAAATCAACAATTATTACAAAACTGATCTAAAGTCAGATTAACATATGCTGCAGCAAGCTCACTCAAAATAGTTAGTTCTGCTTCTATTCCTATCATCAGAATTTCACTCTCACCACAAACATACATCTCTGATTTAAACTTGATAAGATTCTATCACAATCAAAACATCGCAGAATTACACATAGTAAGAGGTCTTTTATGGTTGTAGCAGAGCTTAGGACAGGTGAGATTAAGAAATTTGTGTAAGTAGCTCATCTCAAGGTAGAGCATAAGGATGCTTTTCAATTCAGTTCACAATCCCCATTGTTCTTACAGTCCACACCTTTGTTTCTTCATTTCCTTACTAAGACCCAGTTTATTGTTTTTTGTTGGGAACAAAGAACATATTGTTGTTAATTTTCAAATTTTTTATTGTTATTTTTTTTATTGTTATTTGTTCACAATTTTATTTTTCTTTTTTTCTTTTTTTTATAAAGGAAATGCATATATAAAATAAGGGAATTTGCAGCTTCACTTTTTTACATTTGAGAGTTCATTTCTTCTTTGCTGTTTTCCCCCTTTTATTTTTAAAGCCTTGCAGCTGCACAAAATGTTGCAACATACACCCCCAAACTTAATATGGTGCTTGTCCTCAAGCCACCCCCAAACTTGTCTCAGAACATAGCTACAAAAAGCATCCTTAAGATTCACCTATTCAGGTATTCATTCTTTGTTTTTCCAGTGAAGGGTTTGTAATGTGCTAGTTTTTTGAATAAAAGGGCTAAGGCTCAATGGGGTATACTAGGGACACACAGAATGAGAGGGTTGGCTATTTAGGCACAGGCTAAAAATAAAAACAGAATAAGAAAATGCCTAAAGCATAAAGTGTGTGCGATTTCAGATTAAACAGAAACAAAGCAAGCCTTCCAGAAAATGCATGAGTGTGGTGTATATGCACATCGTAGCTTTATCACTCAGGCTCACATTTATATGTTCATACTGCAGCACATGTGTCTTCTAGCCCAGACAGTGATGCAACAAAGTTAATGGTGCACAGTCAAGTTAGAGCATTAGGTTAGTCAGCAAGTGTTGTATTGATAGAGTCTTGATTTAACAAACAAGGGGGCATATGCATGGCCATTCATCATAATTTTTTTTTAAAACATCTATGGCCCTAGTGGCCCTTCAAACAATCAAACAAAAAAGGTCCTAATGACCACTACTTGCAGAAAAATTAAAAGCATGGGTTTGAGGTGGAGGGTTTAGAAATGCATCCTGATTTGGGAAGTTGCAGCAAGCTGCAACGCTCCTCTAAGGCTCTGTTTCAAGCCATCGGTGGTTTGATGCGATTGCTCCTCCTGGCTTGGACTTCATCTTCTTCTTCATTTTCACCTTCTTCCTCTCTTTGTACTGCAACAATTTCTTGATTATTCTTGGTTCCAATGATTCATACTTTCTAGACCACACATGTTGAGTTGCCTTGCTGTCCAAGAATTTTATCCCTTCCTCATCAAAGAAGTAACCAGCTTCTACTTATGCTGCATCATTGCCATAATCAAACAAATTCTTCAGGAAGTTCTGCTGCACCAGCTCATCAAATGATTGTATGAAAGAGCATTATTCCATGCCTTCATCTGGGTACTTGAGGGGTGGAGGAGGTCTTTCTGGAATCAGTTTTGCTATAGTAGGAGATGCGGAAGCATTGGGTGTTTTCTCAACAACTGCAGGTTGCTCTGTTGCAGCATCTTCTCTGGTTGTCTCCTTCTTAGGTTCTGATTCTTTCACCTTCTGCTTCTTCTTTGATTCATCAACCTCCACATCTTTGCCACTCCTCAGGAGAATCACCTTGCATTGTTCATTTTTTTCTCCATAACTTGAGGCTTTAGGATCTTCAGTATATGTAGGTAATGTACCAATCCGCCTTGAGTTGATTGCACTAGCCAACTGTCCCACTTGAGTTTCTAGATTTCTCATTACAACCCTGGTTTCTGTCATAAATGCCTTTAGCACATATTCTAGAGATGGTTATGGATCTCTCTGTTGTACTTGTGAGTGATGCCACCCTCCATTGTATGTATTACCATAGGAATTTTTTCATCTGTTGTTAATGTTCCCTACATAGTTAACTGAGGCGGGATTTGCAGAGCAGTTCTCAAAAAGATGTTCTCCACCACAGTATACACATGAAATAGAATCTGTCATGTAAATCTGCTCATGTACCATTTCTTCAGTTCTGATAGGTGGAGCCATAGAGTTTCCTTGGTTTCCCATAGTCATTCCCTTTACTATGTTGGTTAAGACAAGTATTTGAGCTGAAAGTGCAGATATTTCACTCGCTTCATAGGCTCCTGCTATAGCATTGACCATGCCATGAGCAAGTCTAGTTGTTGGCCACTGATAACTGTTAGCAGCAATTCCTTTTATCAGAGCATGGGCTTCATTGTAAGATTTAGTGAGCAAACTGCCTCCAGCTGAGGCATCCAACATCATCCTTGAGCTAGGTGAGGCACCAATGTAGAAATGCTCCATTTGAATACAATAAGGGATGCCATACTGAGGACACTTCTTCAACAGTTTCTTGAATCTCTCCCAAGCATCAAATAATGGCTCTTCATCATGTTGCCTGAAATCCATGATCTCATTTCTCTGCTTTGTAGTCATGGTGGGAGGGAAGAACTTAACAAGAAATTTCTCATCCAATTTGTTCCATGAGTCAACTAAGTTTGGCTCTAAGGTAATCAACCAATTCTTTGCCTTGCCTCCCAAGGAAAATGGGAACAATCTCAGTCTGAATTCATCATCTGTGATGCCTGGAATCTTGAAGTTGCTTGCCACATTTAGAAATTACTTCAAGTGCAGGTAAGGATCCTCTGTTGCAGCACCATTAAATTGTCCCATTGCTTGCAGCATTTGGAACATCACTGGTTTAGACTCAAACTGTGGTGCAGTGATTGTAGTCCTCACAATTCCAGTATTCAAAGATTCAGGGTCAAACATAGCATACCCTCTGATTGCATTGTCCCTGTTATTTGCCAGAGCCATACTATCATGCTGCACCTCTTCAGCCATTTCAGAGCATGCAACAGATAGTGCTGCAGCAGAAGCTAGTCCATATTCAGTTGTCAAAAACCCGTGCATACAGTTTCTGTACCCTGTGCTACAACAAGTCACCCAGAATATTCGAAAATCTAACTACAGAACAAATAATCTAAAAACAGAATTTTAACACCATTAATAATCCCCGGCAATGGTGCCAAAAACTTGTTGCCTTAAAAACAGATATCTTTAAGCTTGTGCAAGTATACACAATCGCATCAAGTAATATTGAAAGTAAGTTCAGATATCGTTCCCACAGGGATTGTAATGCTGCATTAAATTCCAGTTCAGATTATATGTTCTAGGAGTTAGAGTAGGTAACCAAAAATAGTGGTGTGTGTGCAAAATAAAGTAAATGAAGCTTTGGAATAAAAACTGAAAGTAAGCAAGCAAACAGAAAAGAGAGTATGTTGTCAAATTTGGATAAAATAGCTCTAGGTATATTGCATCATAAATCCTGCTTAGCTTATATTATGCTCTGCGTATGCTGAGGCATTTAACTCCAGGAAATAAAAGTGTGTTTTCCAACACTTAAGGGTTAGGTTCATTAACTGCTTTCTATTCCTAGATTCAGATTAATTACACCGCCCTCTTAATAAGCATGTTCCAGTTAGTTTAGGGACTTGAATAACTATTTCTAGTTCATTCAACACCATTGAATTTTCCAATTCTATCCTTTCTCAATTTCCACTTTACTCAATTTTTCCAAACCAAGCAAGCTAGATATTTAATTAAGTTGGCCACTCATAACTAAATAACATTCAACATATAATAAAGGAAAATGCATAACATATCATTGCACAAAATGAGCTAAGCATTCATTACAATAACATACATAAAGCTTAAAAGGTTTAGCTCATGTTGAACTTACAAACGCAAAATATAAAAATGAGAAGAAAGCCATTACAATGGAAGAAAGGAGAGGATGAAGACGACCCTTGACTGCTGCTATGAGTCCTACTTCTCTGATATGAGCAACCCCCGTTAAATATTAAGGAATATTCCTTTTTTTAGGGTTTTACAAAGGCATTTTTCTCTTTCTTACTTTTGGGCTAACTAAAGTAATATTAAAATAAGTGCTTGGGCCCATTTCCTCAAATGTACCACTCCAAAACCCTAAAGAAATCAGAAAGGACGTCCTCAACTTTTAGAACAGCCTGTCAGGAGAGAGAAAATGTGCTCAACTTTTGTCCTTTTATGCACGTCCATATGCTGCAGCATGACCATAGCATTTTCCAGCAGCTTGTCAGCAGCTTGCGCTCAAATGTTGTAGCATGCCCAGAGCATTTCCAGCAGCTTGTCTAAACTTCAACAAAAACCTAACAAAACTCACGAAACACATTAAACATATTCCTAGACACTCAAAAATAGAAAACTAAACGAAATTTATAAAAAGACACATATTACACTAAACTAACTTAAAACACCTAAAACATCCACATAAAATACTTAAAGATTTCAAAAACTCAAGCTAAGAAAGAGTAAATAACTGTCATTTCTGAGAGTTATAAGGTGTCAATGACTCATCATGGATCTTACCATGTCTAACAAGGTGCAATTGCTCCTTTCTGAGACGCCATTCGATTGTGTCGTTCTAGGAGTATGAGTTGGGACACTATCCCACACTCTCTTAGATAGTCATCAAACTCTTGGCTTAAGTATTCTCGACCACGATCTGATCGTATAGCCTTAATAGTTTTTCCATGTCGGTTCTCCACTTCATTCTTGAATTCTTTGAACTTTTCAAAGGTTTCAGACTTGCGTTTCATAAGATACACAAATCTATATCTACTGAAATCATCAGTAAATGTGATGAAGTAAGGACAACAACCTCTAGCAAACTTGTTTAGGGACCCATATACATCGCTATGTATCAAGCCCAAGAGATCGTTGGCCCTTTCACCTTGCCTGGTGAATAAGGCGTTAGTTATCTTCCACAACAAGCAAGATTCGCATACATCAAATGATTCACAATCAAATGAGTCTAAACATTCCATCCATATGGAGCTTGAAGATGTGTTTCTCACATATATGGCCTAAACGACAATTTCAAAGATATGTAGGGTTCAAATAACTTGGTTTGACCCTTTTCGTATTTATATTATAGATGGGCGTATGAGGATTAAGAGCACTAAGTCCATTATCCAAAAACATGCTAGCATATAAAATATCATGTGACTGATGTTTCTACCAATAGCTAGAACATAATAACATTTATTTAGTTCCAAAACGCCCCGAATGCAAAGTCAAAACTTTCTATAGTTAATGTAGCAACTTTTGCTCCATTTCCTATTCACATGTTGACTTCACCTTTAGTCAACATTATACTCTCTTTGATCATTCACATTAATGTGAAATCCACATGCGTTATCAAATACCCATGATTTTGAAGTAGGTTGACTTCTACAACACAATATTCGAAGAGGAAGTCATACTTCCTTTCTTTTCTCATACTCTTTCTTGTGCCTTTTGGCAGTTTTTCAATGTCTGGTCAAACCGCAATGAAAATAACTATCTTCCTTTGCAACCTTGCCTATTAGCTTCAAGACAGAATTACTGGACCTGAACTTGTTCTTGCCCTTGTTCTTCTCCTTGTTTACCGGGCTTAAGACTTTCCCTTTCAAGAATATCACAATAATCTACCCTTATCTACTTTAGAGACTCTGCTCGGTAATTCTCAACTTCCTTTACAATCTCTAGTAGAGGTCTGTCAGAGTCATTCATAACGAATTGACTATAACTGTTCAACAACAATTGCAAGATCATATCACTAGCCAACATTTGGCCTAAAGGAAATCTCATTTTATCAAGTTCTTAATGTACTCAATAATATGAAGCACATCATAAATGTCGGGATTTCCCTTCTGTCAGTTTGTAACTGAAAAAGGGTCGGGATGACTTGTGGTTCTTATGCATTGCATGCTCTCAATAAAGCATCATGAGGTGCATGATCATATCACGCGCCTTCATGGTTTCAAGCATAAGACATCCTACATCTAGGTCATCGACTTGATGCTTCTAGTAAGCATCCATTTCGATCCTAGTAGGAACTGGTTGCTCAGGAATCATTTGCTCGAGAACATACAACTATTTCTCGTACTTGAGGACAATCCTCAAAATCTTGTAGCAATCCAGAAATTTAATTATGGATACCTTGTCCTTCTCATGGACAAATATAAGTATCATGATAAAACATATTTAATAAGGTCTTTTTATTAAATACGCTCCCATTATGTTACTAAAATCAATGACCCTCATCATTGACTCGGAAAATCCCATTGGAAGATTTTCTAGTGAGACCAAAATCCATATTTCACCTCGTTTTTAGTCAACTTTGGTTGATCTCCCAAAACTTAATTATTTAGGTAGGAAACTCCTTTCCAATTACATCTCATGTAACTCTTGGATTAGTTTGGTGAATAACTCTTATTCTAATTCATCTCATGAATTAAAACCCAACTCAATGCCTCTAAGCCTTTCAACCTTATTGAATTTGACTTAGTTAAGTTAATCCCAATGGATGACATTTGGACATTACAATTGTCCCATCACATCTTACCAGTATAGAAAAATGTACTCCACTTTGGCGGACCTACACTTATTCGATGTTAGTCTTGATGAGTGCCATGCATTGGAAGGCTTTTAAACTTAAATTTTCCTTTTGAGGGATTTTTAATTAGTGATCTCACCGGCGTTGTATCACATACAAAGCGTCTCTTTGCATACATGAAATACATGCTATCATACATTTAATTATCATGTATAACATACAAGACATATATGCATACAAATATACATTTCGTGCATCTCATACATTTCATGCATCTCATACATAAACATATAGGATAAGGTACTATAGTTATGACCTCCTAAAGTGCAAGAATTAAATAACTAATTTATTACAATTCGTTGACCCTCGAGCAAGCTTCTCCCATAACGTCATCATTTGATGTTGCCTCCTCTTCAACTCGAGCAATTACATTTATTTAAAATTAAATAAATAAATAAATAATTAGAGGCACGACACACAGATCGTATTTAAATAAATAAATTACGATACACAGGTTATATTTACCCAAAATAAATAAACACCATAATCTAAGGCCATAACCATATACTGCACATTAAAAATATTTAATAACAAAATAATAATAACCCTTACATAAAATATAATAATAACCCTTATTATTACTATTATAATAATTATTATTATTAAATAATGTTAAATTGGAAAACCTTTTATTAAATCGTTATCCTTATGATTTTGAAATCATCACACATGATATTACGGAATTTTACTTCCATTTTGATTTCAAATTTCCTTTTTAATTTAAAATTATTGAAACCAAGTTATGGATATATGTCCTGAACTAACGCAATCTTCAAATCAATTCCATAACCTCATATCTTGAATGCTACGATTCCGTAGAGACATTTTTTTTTAAGGCAAAATATCGTCCTCTTGCACGTTCTCTGTTCGTGAACTTCCACATTTTTTTTTGTTAAATTGAATCAAATGTGGATACGCATACCAATTATATTTGAACGTCCAAAAGATCGTCCAGTTCGACATCATGGCCATTTTTTTGTCTCCCGAAAAAAAACATGTACACAGACGTGAAATGTGAAATTCGCACAGTGACCATCTTTTGACTTTTTGAAAAGCTTAAGCGCCCAGTTCTGAATGAGAGGTTGATGGATGGCGATTTCGAAAACATTCTTATTCACCCAGAACAAATTTAAAATGTCGGCTCATATATATCAATATATCTCAAACAAGAACAAATATTTGCTCACAAAAGATAATATGTATTCAATTAAATCACATTCAAAAACAATAAACATGTTATCAAACAAGACAAATAAGCACCTAGGGATTCAAGATATCTACGGCCATAGCACTATTGGGTTTTCATGATATTATTCTCTTCTAAAATCAAATCTCAAGACGGAATAAAACCATTCCATGGATAGCACATTACAAACATGAATCACAAAATGGCAAATAGTGTTTACCTTTTGAAGCATGTTTTACTTTTCGATCACCAGTGCCACGAAGGAGAAGAACCTCTGCTTAGTCCACGCGAGTAAATGGGCGTCGGAGCTAGGCGTCTTGTGCTAGCTGACGGCTACGGGGAGCCACAGTTAGCAAGACCAGGTTACTGCGACCAAAATTTAATGTATATTAAATGTCCCTTCGTCCATGTCTTAATTGAACACAAGGCATAAGAGTGTCATCCTTGTCATGTTCAATTATTTATTGCTCGATCCCCGAGTAGACGTGTAATCCCAAATGGGCCCAATATCACATATTGTCCCACTTTCGTGTGGCCGCGCATATTTCACGTCTCACTCTATCAAGGGGCCCAAGACATTACCCCTGTTTTGTAGAAGGGACGAATCCCGTCTACATCACTCACACTCCTCAACATGATTTATTGCAGGCCCAATAACTACCTTTATGATCACCCTGTTACACGTGACGTCTAATAGCATTAAAGCCAACAACTCCTCTTGTAGGAATCGTAGTGACTTCAAGTCGAAGGACTACTTCGCTATGGTCGCCATGAGAATACTTATGACACTTACATAACTATTATGAAGTATTCTCACAGTGGGTCATCCGGTATAAATATTACTCCTAATATTTATACCTGTGTGCCGACTTGATATCACATACCCATGACCCGTGAGATGTGGTCATCGGTCTACTAACACAATAGTCTCTATGTATTATTGTTGTCCTAATTAACAATAATACCCGACTACAAATATTTAAGAATAGCGTTCTATTATTCAATGAGGTCTCACAATTAAGTCACGTACTCAATATCTCATTGAATGCCTTATTCATATATCAAATATATGATTAAATTCATGATACAAATAATGATCTATTCAAAATAGATTGACCTCTAGGGCTTACACCAACACCATCTACCGAGGATCTTGATGGAACTCCGTATGAACCGGATGCAGGAGGATGAGCAACGGATTCAAGTGGTAGAACTTAGGGAAATTATGGTCAGTGTGTCTTAAGACATTTTATATTTTCCCCTAATAAGAGTTGTATAAGCATGTACTTGCAAGTGGTGTGTATGTATGTTATATATGATGTGATGTTTTAAATTTTCATACACTATATGTTTATAGTTAAGTTTTAATTTTTACGTATTTCGGTATATACGTTTAACGTTAAGTGTAACACCCTGCTTTTTGATTAAGTGCGTTTTGTAAAGTTTGAATAGTTGTTTAAGGGCTTAGTGGGATTTTTGGCTTAAAGTCCCTTTCTTGAGCACGTTGATAAGCTGTACCTTGGTGCTTTTTGGCCAAGGAAGCCTTGACCCCACGGTTTGGGTCTAAGGCATTGTTGATATTGAAGTCTTGGGTGCTTATGGGCCCAAGCATGTTGAGTTGGACCTTGGTGCTTATTGGTCAATGGAGCCTTGACCCCACGGTTTGGGTCTAAGGTTACGTTGGCGTTGATTTTGAAAGCCTTGGGAGCTTCATGGCCCGAGCAAAGAGGTGGTTGAGATCGTTTGTTGTTGTGCCATTTTCATAGAGCATTGGAGTTATTGATGGGGGGTTCGACATAGGGGAGATCGCCCGAGAGTACGGTGATCTGGCCATCCATGGTAGGTCACCCGATGGTTTGGTGACCACGGCCCCCCGTGATGAGGCATCCACGGTTTGATGCGTTGGCTATCCATGGGGTTCACCCAATGTTTGGTGAACTGCCGGTGTTGGTGCTTTTATGGCCAATACGGATATGTAACTCCAAAGTCGTTCATCCTGAGTTAGTTTGGATCCACATGCATAGATGGAGTAGCGGAGTAGTTGATGCATTGCATCGCATAGCATACTTGATTGATATGATACTGTTGGATATTGATGTAAGATTATGTATGTTGCTAATGTATGTTTATGATGATGCCATGTTTACCTTATCTCCTATCTCCATGCCGTATATGTTTACATGATTCTTACTCCCCGTTTGTTTGTTTGTGTTTGGCCTGATCGGCATTTTGCAGAGGATGACGACCAGCCCGAAGAGGAGTGACTCTGAGGAGCCGCCACGCATTGGCACTTCTGGCCAATGCTATCGGACAGGTCAACCATAACAACAATAATGGTGGGCCAGCTGAGTTCCAAGGGTTGGACAAGTTTCAGAGGAACAACCCTCCATCCTTCAAGGGAGCTTATGATCCAGAGGGAGCACTGTTATGGCTGAGGGAAACATAGAAGATCTTCTGTGCGATGGATTGCAACGATCATCAGAAGCTCATCTTTGCAACCTTCATGTTGACTGAGGAGACTGATCACTAGTGGGACAACTGCAGGCAGAGGATGCAGGCTGAGGGCATAACAGTTACATGGGCTGTGTTCAGGCAGAGGTTTCTGGAGAAGTACTTTCCGGCGAATATCAGCGACAAGAAGGAGATGGAGTTCTTATCCTTGAGGCAGGGTTTGTTGTCAGTTGGCGAGTACGCAGCCAAGTTCGAGGAGCTGGCAAGGTACTATACTCCATATCAGCATGAGATAGATGACCGGTCCAAGTGTGTCATGTAACACCCCCCTTAGGCATTACTTTATAAACACGCGCAGAAATGAATTTAAAAGGGAATTTCGCTGGTTGCTTTCGGAAATTAATTTATATAAATGTATAAGCGCCAGAAAACGGGTATAAAGTTTGTTAAATGAGGTTACGGTAAAATTTAAACCTGTTTTGAAATAGTAACATCACATTTTCACCTATCATGGTACAAATTGTGGTCATATATAGACCATTTGTTATACGACCCAAAACCTAAGCCGTGACCGGCGCACAGACTTACCAACCTAGCCTGGCAAGCCTATTTATTTTCGAAATGTACTTAAATAAAAAGCTTGAATATTTTTATAAAGTTTTGACAGAGTCTCCTCTGTAATTGCAACATACCAAAATAAAAACACCTGTTGAAATATTTCCATTTTCATCCCAGAAATTCCAGTCATACAAAAAAACATAAAGACGGTATTTTTCTGAAAATATTTACATAAACAAATACCTGACCAAACTGAAAGATTTTAAATTTTTCATCCAAAAGAAGGGCTCTCCGAGCCATTTATATTCCATCCAAAAATAAAGGCTCTTCGAGCCATAAACATACATACTAACATTAATCAACATCGTCTCAAAACCTAAGCTGGTCGTTCTAAAAGATGTTCATGGGTAAGACCCCTATGGTTCTCACCATTATACCTGACATTATGTTTCTTCCAGGATTGGGAATAATATCCCCGAGCGGAACCAGGAACCACTTCTACATCTTCTGCATGCGTATACCAAGATACCATAGCAAAACCAGAAAAACAGATACATGCAAGAGTGAGATACCAATATATGGATTTAAACACGATAACCACATGCACGACCCTCAATTACCATTTAACATGAATATTCAAAGATAAAAAATATATTTATCAAAGGGTTTCATACCCGACAGTCGTACCCGTTTTAAAAACCATGACACTTCAATATTCATCAACTAACTTTGATACCTAATCTCCGAAGCTCCAATCAACAAGTAAATGAGATGATCAGGCTCTAGTTGCCAATTAAGGCAGAATCAATGCCTGTTATGGCAAAGTTCTATTGACCATTCCACAATCCAACTCAAGGCAAAGTGGTGACTACATGTTGCACATGGTCTACTTGGTCGTATATCCATCAAGGCACAGTGACGCAAACTGCATGAATACTTGCCATCAAGCATTCAAGTCCTATGCAAAGGTATGTCTGCCCTGTAATGCATGTAAAACGTTTTGTTCTCATTGTTTTCTTTGTGATCAATCTTTAGGTGTCAGAGCTAAAAGTCTCACGACTAAATTACCAATTTAAACTTTCAAGTTTAATACCTCTTTCCAAAATAACTGACTCCAAGTCAAAAGGTGCGCAAATCACAAAACCTAGACCGATGCACCAGTCTTGGACGCGTAGATTTTAGTGCAAAAAACCAAATATACGGTTTATAGGACATTATAGTCCATAATTTCTTTTTCGGACCCCATGCCCATATCTTAGAACTCTAGACCCGACGTCTCGGTTGCTAGGTTCGTTTAAACCATTTTCATTCTGTGAAAAACAAAACAAAACCAAAGTTTCCTCAACTTATCCAAGTTGACGGAAATAACACCATTGTGTAAAACTCGTTTACAGAAATCCTTTCTGTTTGAAATTCATTTATAAAACCATCAAATCATAGAGAAATCCATTTTTCTCAAATCCGTTTTCTTTTGAAAACTCCTTTTTCCCTAACAACTTCAAATCCTCGTAAAATCAGTTCCAACTAATTTCTATTTGAAATAATAAAATTTTTCCTCATAGTTTTCGTTATCAAATACTTTTCCAAAGTATTTTTCGTTGGAAATAAAGTCATTTGTAAATCACTTTTTCTCCAAAACATCATCAAATATAAATATTTTCAATATTTTTCTTCCATAAATCAAATCCTTTGAATTTCTCCTCAAGCTTTTTCAACGCTTTTATCTTTAAGCACTGACCAATGTCAGGCTTCTCAGTCAATCAACCAACCAACAGATAATCCATACATAGTAGATATCCATACATCACAGTATAATCATGCTTTCACAGAAAACATTAAAAACCACATAACAATCATATAACAACTTAATTTGACACCATATATCACAATAGATAAACTCAAATAGGACACAAATAGCATGCAGTTACCGAAAATCCCTCAAGAAATATCCCCTTACCTTTGAAGACAAGAATAAGATCACTCCAAAAATGTATTCTCTACTCCTCCAACCATGACAGTCACATCCACATATATGGAAATTGGCCATCAACATAGCCAATAACAAGCACAACCAAAAATCAGAAACTTATCATCACAAAACATAAGTTTGTACAACTTAAATAATTAATTCAACTAAGGAAACGATATTGGTTTTTCACTTAAAAACCGATTGGTGTTTTAGAGTTCACTAGAAATTTGGGAAAAACCAATTTTGATCAATCAATGTGAAATTAGGCTAGGGAATCATAAATTAACAACTTTAATTACATTAAAACATAATCAAAATTGAGAAATCAACATAATTTGACTAATGTTTCAAATTGGGAAATTTGGGGTTTTAGTAAGATTGGGGAAAAATCAATTTAGCCCAAGAACAATGAAATTGACTTAGAGAATCACTAATTCACAGTCCCAATCATAAAATAAGGTTCAATTTCATAATTCAAAATAGAAATCAAAGAACTAGGGTTAGGGTTTGTAAACTGATTTGGGATTTTCATAATCACAAGGGATCAGGGGTAAGAAACTCACCCAAGAGGAAGAAGGAGAGGGACCTGGTGGTTGTCTTGGGGTACAACGGTGATGGCATCACAACGGCTCCGGCGAGTGACTTTGAACGACGACTGGACATGGCTTTTGTGCTAACCAGAAGAAGAAGGAGAACACGAACAGAGATATCATGGGAGCATTGCGGTGATCGAAACTGGTGGTCCTGTGGCGGCGATTCGGTGGTGATTGGCGGAGCAGCTGCCAGGTGCTCGTGGGACGACGGCTAGGTCGCGGCTGTCTTCTCCTCATGTGACGCGGTCCAACGGTGGTCACAGTCCAGTGGTGGCGCACGACTGGTTTGGTGTATAGGAGGAGGAAGAAGATGGAGTGAGGGAGAAAGAATAAGAAGATGGGTGAGAAGGAAGAAGAAGCAGAGAAAGAAAAGAGACTAGCGAGGGGGAAGGGTGGGTTTACGGGTCATCAAGGGAGAGAGGAGAGATAAAATTTAGTTTTGTACTAGTGGGTACACTATGAGTGATAAATATTAAGCCTAAAATAAACATGTTTTTACTTTTTGGAATCTAAAAATAAAGATTGATAAATATATGATTTCAAAATTCAAATTAGAGTAAAGATTAATAGTTGAACTGATCAACTAAGAAAATACTCGGTCCAAAATTAATCTCTGATTAATGTCAAACCAAAATATTTTTAACACTAAAATTAAATAGAATAAAAATATAACAATAATTTTCTTCCAATCTCATTATTACAAATATTTTTTTTCTAAACAAATACTCATAGTGAAAATAACATAATAATATTGTCTAGTAATCGTGCCTACACTGACATAAGACAGTATTAACGCACTCAAAAATAAATTTTAAATGAGTAATTAAAATTACTCAAACCAATTCACAAAAAAAAAAACAAAAACAAAAAATAAACATATACACATATTTACTATTGTTGAAGAATAGTGAAAAAAACCGGGGTGTTACATGTCAAGTTTGAAGGTGGACACCGACCTGAGATCAAGCAGGCCATCAGCTACCAGGAGATCAGAATCTTCCCGATTTTGGTCAACAAGTGCAGGATTTATGAGGATGCTAGTCAGTTTAGAGTTGCCAAGGGGTCAGATAGTCAGAGCGGCAAGAGGGCTGATCAGAATAACAAAGGTAAGCAACGATATGCTCCAATTGGTAAGGATTTCAAGCAGAGTGGTAAGAGGCCATAGTTTCAGCAGGACAGATTTAAGGGCGGATCCTCTAATTCCCCTAGACCTATGAAGTGTGGCAAGTGTGGAGCATCAGATCATTTCTCGTCTCAGTACAAGGAGACACAGGTTACCTGCTTCAGATGTGGCAAGCCAGGACACACCAGTCGCGAGTGCGAAGGAGCCAAGGCAGAGCCTCCCAGCGTTAGCCAGAATCAGAAGCCCCAGGCCAATAGACTGAAGACCACTGGAAGAGTCTTTACTCTTAGCAGAGCCGAAGCCTCCGAGTCTGCTGACTTGATCCAAGGTACATGTTTTATTGGTGGAACTCAATTAACTGTATTGTATGATTTGGGTGCTACTCACTCATTCATATCGCATGATGGGGTCAAGAGTCTTGGTTTACCTGTTTCTTTTCTTGAGTATGATTTGCTGGTGTCTACACCTACAAATAAACCTGTTTCTACATCTTATGCATGCAAGAACTGTCATATAGTCATAAATGATAAAACCTTTGTTGCTAATCTTGTATGCTTACCTTTAAAGGACCTTGATATTATTCTTGGCATGGAATGGTTATCTTCCAACCATGTCCTTCTAAACTGTTTTGATAAAACCCTGATAATCCGGACCTTCTCTCTGCCAGCCAAGTTCAAGCTTCGATGAAAGACGAAGCCCATGTGTACATGATGTTAGCTTCCCTGGAAGTAGAGAGCAGCCCTCCTGATGTTGCCAGCTTGCGTGTTGTGCGAGAATTTCCTGAAGTGTTCCCGGGGGATGTGTATAACTTACCCCCAGAGAGAGATGTTGAGTTTACCATAGACTTAGTTCCTGGAACCGGGCCAGTCTCCATAGCACCCTATAGAATGTCTCCTCTAGTGCTAGCTAAGTTGAAAGAGCAGTTGGAGGACCTGATGAAGAAGCAGTTCATTAGGCCCAGTGTGTCTCCGTGGGGAGCATCTGTGTTGTTGGTGAAGAAAAAGGATGGTAGTATGAGGTTGTGCGTCGACTATCGACAACTCAACAAGGTGACCATAAAGAATCGGTATCCCCTCCCTAGGATTGATGATCTTATGGACCAATTGATGGGTTCTTGCGTCTTTTCAAAGATAGATTTAAGGTCAGGATACCATCAGATTCGGGTTAAGTTTGAGGACATTCCGAAGACAGCGTTTAGGACGCGATATGGTCACTATGAGTACTTGGTTATGCCCTTTGGTGTGACCAATGCTCCTGCAATCTTCATGGATTACATGAATAAGACCTTCCACCCTTACTTGGATAAGTTTGTGTGGGACTCTAAGTATGAAGAAAACTTTCAAACCCTTAAGGATAGGTTAACATCAGCACCGGTGTTAGTTTTGCCAGATCCTAGTGAACCCTTCATAATTTACTGCGATGCTTCTAAGCAAGGGTTAGGTGGTGTGTTGATGCAGAAGGGTAAGGTAGTTGCTTACGCTTCTAGGCAGCTGAAAACCCATGAGAAGAACTACCCTACCCATGACCTAGCGTTAGGAGCTGTGGTATTTGCCTTGAAGATCTGGAGGCATTATCTGTATTAGCGAGGTTTGAGGTGTTTAGTGATCACAAGAGTTTGAGGTATCTCTTTGATCAAAAGGAGTTGAATATGAGGCAACATAGGTGGATGGAGTTTTTAAAGGATTATGACTTCGAGCTGACCTATCACCCATGAAAGGTTAATGTGGTGACCGATGCCCTAAGTAGGAAGACCTTGCACATCTCCGCTTTAATTGTTAGGGAGATGGATCTGATTGAGGAGTTTAGAGATCTTAGTCTAGCTTGTGAGTTTACCCCTAAGAGTATTAGGCTTGGTACCTTGAAGGTTACCAATAGCTTGATGGATCAGATTAGAGAGGGTCAGAAGTTAGACAAGTTCCTCTTGGACCAGTGAGAGTTGCTCGCTCAGGGTAGAGATCTAAGTTTTAAGGATGGCAGTGATGGTGTCTTGAGGTTTAAGGATAGAGTATGCATACCAGATGTTCCCGAGCTTAGGAAGTTGATCTTAGAAGAAGGACATAGGAGTGTAATGAGTGTGCACCTAGGTGCCACTAAGATGTATCAGGACCTTAAGAGGATGTTTTGGTGGCCTAGGATGAAAAAGGATGTGGCTGAGTTTGTGTATGTGTGCCTAGTTTGTCAGAAAGCCAAGATAGAACACCAAAAGACTTCAGGTAAGTTGCAACCCTTGAGTATCCCATAATGGAAATGTGATAGCATCTCCATGGATTTTGTGTCTGGACTCCCTAGGACTCCAGCTGGTTTTGAGGCTATATGTGTTGTGGTGGATAGACTGACCAAGTCTGCTCATTCCATCCCGATGAACTTGGAGTATCCTTTAGAGAAGTTGGCTAAGATGTACATCAAAGAGATAGTTAGGCTTCATGGTGTACCCTCTAGCATAGTATCAAATAGAGACCCAAGGTTTACTTCCAGGTTTTGGGGGAGTTTGTAGAGTGCTTTAGGGACAAAGCTTAGGCTTAGTTCAGCTTACCACCCACATACTGGTGGGCAGTCTGAGCGGACCATATAGTCCTTAGAGGACTTGTTGAGGGCTTGTGTGTTAGAACAGTCTGGTAGTTGGGATAGAGCTCACCAACAACAGTAGTTTCCATTCCAGCATTGGGATGACGCCTTATGAGGCTCTGTATGGGAGGAGATGTAGGACACCCTTGTGTTGGAGTGAACCTAGTGATAGTATGGTGCTAGGACCTGAGATAATCCAAGAAACAACATAGAAGATCAGATTGATTCAGGAAAAGATGAGAGTTGCACAGAGTAGGCAAAAAATCTATCATGATAAAAGGAGGAAGGAGCTCGGATTCCAGGAAGGCGATCTTGTATTCTTGAGAGTTACCTCGACGACTGGGGTTGGTAGAGGAAACTTACTCCGAGGTTCATTGGTCCTTACCAAATCCTCAAAAGAGTCGGCGAAGTCGCCTACCAAATAGCTTTACCCTCATTCTTGTCAAATCTCCACAATGTTTTCCATGTGTCTCAACTTAAAGTATATCCATGACACTAGTCACGTGATAGTACCTGATGCTATACAGTTGAAAGAGAACTTGACGTTTGAGATGTTACCCCTTCGAGTCGAGGATAGGAGGGTGAAGCAACTAAGAGGCAAGGAAATTCCACTGGTCAAAGTGGTTTGGAGTGGGGCGACTGAGGAAAGCATTACCTGGGAGCTGGAGAGCAAGATGATGGAAGCGTATCCGCACCTTTTCACTTGAGGTATGTAGAAATTTCGAGGACGAATTTTTTTATAAGGGAGTGGAATTGTAACACCCTGCTTTTTGATTAAGTGCGTTTTGTAAAGTTTGAATAGTTGTTTAAGGGATTAGTGGGATTTTTGGCTTAAAGTCCCTTTCTGGTGGTTGAGCACACCCGTGCTCAATAACTAGCATGCCCGTGCTTAAAGTCAGAAGCGTGTTTCTGAGTTTAAGTTGAGCATGCCCGTGATCAATGTGCTGACCGCGTCTCGGTGAAGCTAAGTTGAGCACGATCGTGCTCAGGTGCAGCCTATAAATATTGGCACAGTGACCGAGGGTTGAGTTTTTAACCCTATTTTGACAGCTGCCACTACCCTAGTGCAGCTGCTATTGTGCCAGTCTCGTTTCCCTTCGACTCAGTTTGATCTTTGAGTATTGGAAGCCTTTGGGAGCCCCGCGTGAGTCTGTGTTGGTTTAGAGGTAAAGTTCCTTTCCCTTTTCAGTTTCCCCCTTCATTTTTGGTTAAGAAACTGATCAATGATGCTTCTGTTTGGTCAAGGCTTATCATCGGAGTGAGCCGTTTGGAGAATCGGGACCGGTTTTCTTATTAGAGTTGTTGTTAGAGCTACCTTCAATCCAGTTATGGGGAGAAGGGTAGTGTTTACATTGGGCTTTGGGGTTAGAGTAAGGTAAAGGGGTTCCCATGACCCCAGTTTGTTATATACGAATGTCTGATTCAGTATACTATGTGATAACATGTTTTGGTTGTTTTCGATATATGATGATTTATGCCTTATGTCCATGATGTGTTCATAATGCTTATGATGGTTGTTTTGAGATGATATGTTGTTATTGACATGATGATGTTGGATGACTGGTTGCTGTTATTGTTACTGTTATGATGATGATAAACGTTTTAAAATATGTTAATTGGGTGATTAGACTTAAGGAAAATGAGTTGGATTAAAGGATTATTGGACCCTAATAATTGGTTAAGAATCCGACTTGGGAGTCTGCCCAGAACAGTACTGTCGTGCACTGAGCACGGCCGTGCAGAACAGGGAGCATGCCTGTGCTCCCAATTTGAATTCCGGAAAATGGCCGCGCATTCAGCACGGCCGAGCAGCAGAGGAGCACGACGTGCTGCTGAGCATGACCGTGCTTAATAGGAAGCACGAGCATGCTTCACTTATGTGATAAGGGGTTTCCAACCCCAATTCCCCAATGATGATAATCTGATATAATTAATTAAAGATGAAAATTAGACAACCTGGTTAATAAATATCTAAGATAATTAAGATGATAAGATGTTAAGTCGGCATCCGTTGGACTACCGCACGTTGATAAGCTGTACCTTGGTGCTTTTTGGCCAAGGAAGCCTTGACCCCACGGTTTGGGTCTAAGGCATTGTTGATGTTGAAGTCTTGGGTGCTTATGGGCCCAAGCATGTTGAGTTAGACCTTGGTGCTTATTGGCCAAGGGAGCCTTGACCCCACGGTTTGGGTCTAAGGTTACGTTGACGTTGATGTTAAAAGCCTTGGGAGCTTCATGGCCCGAGCAAGGAGGTGGTTGAGATCGTTTGTTGTTGTGCCATTTGCATAGATCATTGGAGTTGTTGATGGGGGAGGTTCGACATAGGGGGGATCACCCGAGAGTACGGTGATCTGGCCATCCACGGTAGGTCACCCGATGGTTTGGTGACCGTGGCCCACCGTGATGAGGCATCCACGGTTTGATGCGTTGGCTATCCATGGGGTTCACCCAAGGTTTGGTGAATAGCCGGTGTTGGTGCTTTTATGGCCAATACGGATATGTAACTCCAAAGTCGTTCATCCTGAGTTAGTTTGGATCCACATGCATAGATGAAGTAGCGGAGTAGTTGATGCATTGCACCACATAGCATACTTGATTGATATGATACTTTGGATATTGATGTAAGCTTTTGTATGTTGCCAATGTATGTTTATGATGATGCCATGTTTACCTCATCTCCTATCTCCATGCTGTAACATCCTAAAATTTTAATATAATTAATTTGATAAAAAATATTAGGTTATTAAAAAGTATAGTGCAAATAAAATATAAATAATTACCCAAGAGCGCTTTAATGAGATGGAACGAGTCTCTTCCAGTTTAATCAGAGGTCTTGAGTTCGAATCTTGGCCCTAGGAATGCAGCAGCGTTAAAACTCTGGAGTGAGAGCTTTGCCTCCCTTGTGGTCCTACCGGGCTCGAGGGTTAGTCTCCACGGTTGGGCGTGAAGGATACCCAGGGAAAAACAAAAAAAATAAAATATAATTAAGAGGTTTAGTGTAAAGGATTTGTTAATATAAAATTTATTAAAGTTGTTTAGTAACTAAAAAAAAGGAATATCAAATTTATATATATATATATATATATATATATATATATATATATATATAAATAGTGAAATGAATAAGGCTATGAGGATGTTCATCTAATAGTAAACAGTAAAAGTTCATTGGGTCCCACAATATTATAAAGTTGTTTTGAAAAGAAAAAAAAAGAAAGAAAGAAAAGATAAGAAAAGAAGAAGAAGAAAAAAAACCCTAAAAAACCATATGTCACTAAAGTGTACGTGTGCAGTGTACATAGTCACTGTACAAGTTAGAATGAGAGTTGGATTAAAGCGCCACAATTAGAGAAGCCGCACAGTGAGGTTAGGGAAGGAGACGATTTGGAGGGGAAAAGAGGATCGATGCCGGTGGCTAGGCGAGGGACGTCAGATGGTAGAGTGATTGGTCACGTAGACATGGATTGCTTCTATATTCAAGTGGAACAGAGAAAACAACCCAATTTAAGAGGGTTATACACTGCAGTCGTACAATATAACTCATATAAAGGTGGGGTCTTGATTGCTGTTAGCTACGAGGCTCGCTCACACGGTGTCAAACGTTCAATGCGTGGTGATGAAGCAAAGGAGGTTTGACCACAAATTCAATTGGTTCAAGTCCCTGTAGCACGCGGCAAAGCTATCTCAATACATACAGGAATGCAGCTTCAGAGGTCGTTTCGGTGCTTTCAAGGAAGGGTCGCTGTGAGAGGGCTTCCAATGATGAGTGCAACTATAGCAACACATGGATCCAAAAACAACAGTGAACCGAAGAAGAATTTTTAGAGAAGCACTACCTTTTATCATAAATAATTTTTAGAGTATTTTGGAGTCTTCGAGATGTGAGTAACAATACTTTTTACGAACCCTTTCCATGGTATATATGATTGTTTTTGTTGATAAGGGATTACCATGTGGTTTTGGGAGTCTTTAATTGACTTGATGCATATTGTTAATAACCTAAATTCTAAAATTGGGGTTTTGTTTAAAAGGGGAATTAATTGATTAATTGATGTTGTAACGTGCTTATTCATGTATGATGTGTTGTGATATTCATGATTGTTTGTTATTGGTGGAAGTTTATATGTTTAAAATTGAGGGAAATAGTTTGTTACATGCATGAGACATGACATAATTTTGAGTTATAATATGTTGTATGATGTTTGCCGCAATACCACCTATGATAGAGGTATCGAAAAGTAATACCACCGTAATGGGGTATCGAAAGTAACATCCCCATATAATTGGGATGTCGAAAAAGAGCAATACCGCCTAAAAAGGGGTATCGAAAGTAACACCGTCACACGTTGGGATATCGAAAAGGGAGAAATACCACCATGTGCACATGGGAGGTATCGAAATAGAAATGTCCCCGACAGGAGGGTGACATTGAGACATTCCTCATGAGTAGGGGTGGGCAATGGGACACCATTGTAATGTGATGTGTGAGATTTATGGCATGCCGGCAAGAGACCAGTTTAGTTATGAGGCCTTCAAGCCACTTGGATTAATTTAGAATTTACTTGGTATGTGGAATGTGATGCATTGAGACGAGTTGACCTTATGCTATATGCATTTGACTTGATGAATTTTTTTTTGTTATTAAAAGTATTTTTTATATATTATTTTGGGAAATTAGCGGATACCATGGACAGTTTTTCCAGTTACCGCACCGGCTGAGAACAACACTATTTTCGAAAACATTTTATAAATGTATTGTTGTGCACTGGGATTTTATATCTTATTATAAGTGTTGTTTTCAGAGCTCGAGGACATCGCTGTTGAGGATCTAGAGATCTAAAGAGTTATCTTTGATTAGCTAGTTGGTTAGTAATGTAGTATGGTTTAGAGTATTATGCAGACAACGTTCTTTGGTTTACATACTATTTTTCTCAGATTGTAATTAGACGCTCGGTTTTGAGGCTTTTAGTTTTTATTCAAATGATTGGATTTAATGATATTTTTCAATACTTTGTAAATACTATTATTTTATTTAATACGAGGTATTTTCATACTTAGTTATTTGAGAAAAATTTTATGACTTGTTTTTTTTTAATTAAATGTTTTGAAGGATTTTTATTGAAATTAATTTGGGTTACTAATGTAACGAAGGGCGTTACATTTTTGGTATCAGAGCAGTTCGATTCTAAATCGGACTGTGGCATTAGGGCTTTTCTAAAACAAAACTTGGGCGCATAGGATGCTTATTAGAGTTATAAATGCTGCATGCTATTCTTTGGGATATTGGACCTGATCAACCCAGTATTTCATTGGTAGTGAGCAGATTTATGGCGACTAATAGGCGAGGGACGAACATTGCACTTGCACCAGTTTTGGATCGTATAGCCAGAGCTATGCAAGGTCAGGCGGAGACTCTCCGTCAACTGAATGGGAATTAAGGCATTCACTAACGGAGTGGTGGCAACCTAGGGCCCTAAGCACGTGGGACTTTTCGAATTCAAGAAGAATAATCCACCATCATTCCGAGGCAGTTTAGATCCGAAGGAGACTGAATTTCTTGAACTCGTACAGGAGAAAAGTTACTCTATTGTTTGATTCAGGAGAAACACATTCTTTGATATATCTTTCATGTGTGAAATTTGGAGTTACCTATCTTTCGTTTGTCCTTTGATTCATGTGTTTCTACTTCTATGGGGGGGTAATCTTATTTCTTCAGCTCTTGTTTAAATTGTTTCTTGTGCATCGGGACGTGCCTTATGTCATTGATCTTATTTGTTATCTACGTCTGGGTTAGATGCTATTCTTGGTAAGGAGTGATTGTCGTTTAGACTTGCTGTCATAAAGTACTCTAATAGAACTATTTTTATTTTTGTTGCCTCTTCACAACCAATGTCTATTGATCCATCAGTGTCAACCCTCATTGTATTTGTTGTTTCATCAAATAAGTGCATAGTTGAGGGGACTCAATGATCGATACATACTCTAGTTTTCTGGTAAGGTGGAGATTCATAGTGACGTGACAGTAATACTTATAGCATGTGAGTAAAACACTTTCTTAAAACCTCAATGGAATGAATTGTTGAAGTATATGATTTCTTGATTTGTTTTGATGTTTTTTTTTAAATGTCGAAATTGATGTTTTCACTTGTAAATTTGTCTATTATGAAGAATCGGGGTTTTGAGATTCTTGATTATTGATTTGGGATTATTAAAATGTTTTAATGTTATTTGATGAATTTTATTTTATTTTATAAAGAATCTTTTAATTTGTAGTTTTGTTTCTTTTGTTACGGTGTATATGTGGCTCCTTAGTTTTATTTTCGTACAAAATGTGTAGTCCTATCTCATTTGCATTTACGTTATCGTCACTTGAATTGATTTGTTATATTCCATATTTAATTGTTTCCCTGTGAAGTGTTGCTTCATTTTGTCAAGTCATTTATGTTTTCGACTTTACCAAATTCAAATCATACTTAATTGGAATCACAATTTACTCATGTTTCCTGACACATTGTTTCCTGGTGCAATGATTTTTTTTATCGGATCCTAATTAAATTTTTTTTAATTATAGTATGAGTCAAATTCCACTTTAATTATTATTAAGATATATGTTTGATTTTGTAATATGTTTTAAGTTCTTTTAGTGAAAAAAATAAATTTGACGGGAATATGAGGTTATGTGTGGACAATATGCAATTTAACAAAGTAACCATTATGGATATGTATCTTTTTCCTAGGAGAGATGACCTTAGAAAATAGATTAAGCGAGTGTAGTTTTTTAGACCAGAAATTGCAATCTCTTTTGGATCAAGAGAATTATGTGTTATTTGTTAATAGTCTAGTGTTGTTTAATAATGTGATCATTGTTCCTAAGGAGGGGAGACTTGAAAAATAAAATTGTTAGAAGAGACACATAAAGGAACGTTAACCATACATCTCGGAATAATAAAAGTGGATGTTGTATATATATGCTCAAAATTTTATTATTATGTTGTAATTTGGTTATACAATTGTTTTTTTTTTTTTGAATCACTTTCCTTGGAATTTCATATTGCCTCTCAAGTGATCAGATATTAATCGCAATTAATATACCCCTAGGATTTGTTTTCCATATATACCAATGTCATGCCTAATCCTAACAAACTTATATTTTTTCAAAAAGTGAAAAATGTTATTTCTTATTTGCATGTGCCTACTCAAAGATAAAGATGGAACTGATTTCTTAGTACTATTGCAGTATATATTTTAATAGTTGTTTCTGCACAATGTCTGCACAATTTAATTGCAAGTTTATTAAATCTTATTCTCCATTTTGTTATCATATTTCTTTTAAGTTAGATCTTCTTATCAACAGTAGGTGAAACTATTTCTTTTTCTTGTGAAATTATCATCTTGGGCTAAGATAAGAATTAGTATGTGGATAATGTTACTGCTTCCCCTTTCTTTATTTTTATTATTTATAAAATTCATACATTATGTAAATAATATAAGAAATTTGGTGTAGAGTTTGTAAGAGATCTATTATATCTACATATGGATGGTATAAAACATTACTTCTTTTTATTTTGTGGATTGTTTGCTATAAATTTAATTTGTGAGAATGCTTATAATGATGAAATGCAAGTAAAAGTATTCTAATTATAAGCGGATGGATGAAAACAAATTCTTAAGTGCATGGTTTTATTATATAGATGTTCTAGCTGACTTCATTTAATTATTTTTTTGGGGTTAATAAAGGTTATTTTTTGTGGGGCTTACCACCCAGCTTCATTTTAGGAGACTTTAATCGGAATAGGTTGAGTTTTTCTAATTATAGATTCATATGAATTTTTGTGACATGGGTTTGGTTTTGCCCACCATGTTTTTGTTTCTTTTGATTCTTTTAAATATTTTTTTGGTGTGTTGCAAGTGATTTGCAAGGGATTGTGGTACCTAGGTGGGAATGGCTCATCTACAGTGATACTTTTGCATATCGAATATTTTTTTTTTGTTTTTATTTAAAAATAAAATATTATTTTTATAGTTAAGGTGCCATTAAATGTATACTTATTATCTGGTGAAATAGTTAATGACTATATATATATATATATATATATATATATATATATATATTGATGATGTGATTAGGAAAGGTAGGGTCCCCTTTATGTTAGTGCGGAGTAGGTGAGAAGATCTTGTTAGTACCATATTTAATCTAAGAGACCACATTTAGGGTGAATAATTGAGAGAACGATGCGCACTGCGTAGAATAGGTAAAAAGTGTAATGCCAACAAGAAAAGAAAGCCTTTAGAATTTTAGGAAGAGAAACACGTATTCTTAAGAGTCACTCCTAAGGTTGGGATGGGAAGGTCAATGTCATTCAGAAAAATGATTCTTTGTTTCATGGACCTTTCCGAATTCTCAAAAGAGTCGTGTCCGTTTCTTACCGATTGGCTCTTCCGCCCACAGTTGGCAAATCTTCATGATGTCTTCCATGTGTCGCAACTCGGAAAATATGTGCCTGATGAGTCTCATATGATAGCTCCTGAGTCTGTACAATTGAAGGATAATTTGATCTATAAGCCTAAGCCTAATCAAATCTTGGACAAGAGCACAAAGACTCTAAGGAACAAGACAATTCCATTGGTGAAAGTGTTATGGGAAGGATTGACTCCTGAGGATGCTACCTGGGAGACGGAGGAGGAGATCATGCGTCAACACCCAAATTTTATCATATAAGTTATGATAACCTTTATGTTTTGAATATGACATATGTTAAAATACGTGCGTGAGTGTGAGATGAATTTCGGGGATGAAATTCTTTAATGAGGGGAGAAAATGTAACATCCTAAAATTTTAATATAATTAATTTGATAAAAAAATATTAGGTTATTAAAAAGTATAGTGGAAATAAAATATAAATAGTTACCCAAGAGCGCTTTAATGAGATGGAACGGGTCTCTTCCAGTTTAATCAGAGGTGTCGAGTTCGAATCTTGGACCTGGGAATGCAGCAGCATTAAAACTCTGGAGGGAGAGCTTTGCCTCCCTTGTGGTCCTACCCGGCTCGAGGGTTAGTCTCCACGGTTGGGCATGAAGGATACCCTGGGAAAACCAAAAAAAAAATAACATATAATTAAGAGGTTTAGTGTAAAGGATTTGTTAATATAAAATTTATTAAAGTTTTTTAGTAACTAAAAAAAAGGAATATCAAATTAATATATATATATATATATATATATATATAAACATAGTGATATGAATAAGGCTATGAGGAAGTTCATCTAATAGTAAACAGTAAAAGTTCATTGGGTCCCACAATATTATAAAGTTGTTTTGAAAAGAAAAAAAAAGAAAGAAAGAAAAGATAAGAAAAGAAGAAGAAGAAAAAAAACCCTAAAAAACCCTATGTCACTAAAGTGTACGTGTGCAGTGTACATAGTCACTGTACAAGTTAGAATGAGAGTTGGATTAAAGCGCCGCACTTAGAGAAGCCGCACAGTGAGGTTAGGGAAGGAGAAGATTTGAAGGGGAAAAGAGGATCGATGCCGGTGGCTAGGCGAGGGACGTCAGATGGTAGAGTGATTGGTCACGTAGACATGGATTGCTTCTAAATTCAAGTGGAAAAGAGAAAACAACCCAATTTAAGGGGGTTATCCACTACAGTCGTACAGTATAACTCATATAAAGGTGGGGTCTTGATTGCTGTTAGCTACGAGGCTCGCTCACACGATGTCAAACGTTCAATGCGTGGTGATGAAGCAAAGGAGGTTTGACCACAAATTCAATTGGTTCAAGTCCCTGTAGCACGCGGCAAAGCTATCTCAATACATACAGGAATGCAGGTTCAGAGGTCGTTTCGGTGCTTTCAAGGAAGGGTCGCTGTGAGAGGGCTTCCAATGATGAGTGCAACTATAGCAACACATGGATCCAAAAACACCAGTGAACCGAAGAAGAATTTTTAGAGAAGCACTACCTTTTATCATAAATAATTTTTGGAGTATTTTGGAGTCTTCGAGAGGTGAGTAACAATACTTTTTATGAACCCTTTCCATGGTATATATGATTGTTTTTGTTGATAAGGGATTACCATGTGGTTTTGGGAGTCTTTAATTGACTTGATGCATATTGTTAGTAACCTAAATTCTAAAATTGGGGTTTTGTTTAAAAGGGGAATTAATTGATTAATTGATGTTGTAACGTGCTTATTCATGTATGATGCGTTGTGATATTCATGATTGTTTGTTATTGGTGGAAGTTTATATGTTTAAAATTGAGGGAAATAGTTTGTTACATGCATGAGACATGACATAATTTTGAGTTATAATATGTTGTATGATATTTGCCGCAATACCACCTATGATAGAGGTATCGAAAAGTAATACCATCGTAATGGGGTATCGAAAGTAACATCCCCATATAATTGGGATGTCGAAAAAGAGCAATACCGCCTAAAAAGGGGTATCGAAAGTAACACCGTCACACGTTGGGGTGTCAAAAAAGGGGAAATACCACCATGTGCACATGGGAGGTATCGAAATAGAAATGTCCCCGACAGGAGGGTGACATCGAAACATTCCTCATGAGTAGGGGTGGGCAATGGGACGCCATTGTCATGTGATGTGTGAGATTTATGGCATGCCGGCAAGAGACCAGTTTAGTTATGAGGCCTTCGAGCCACTTGGATTAATTTAGAATTTACTTGGTATGTGGAATGTGATGCATTGAGATGAGTTGAACTTATGCTATATGCATTTGACATGATGAAATTTTTATTGTTATTAAAAGTATTTTTTATATATTATTTCGAGAAATTAGTGGATACCATGAACAGTTGTTCCGGTTACCGCACCGGCTGAGAACAACACTATTTTCGAAAACATTTTATAAATGTATTGTTGTGCACTGGGATTTTATATCTCATTATAAGTGTTGTTTTCAGAGTCCGAGGACATCGCTATTGAGGATCCAGAGATCTGAAGAGTTATCTTTGATTAGCTAGTTGGTTAGTAATGTAGTATGGTTTAGAGTATTATGCGGACGACGTTCTTGTGTTTTTTTAATCAAATGTTTTGAAGGATTTTTATTGAAATTAATTTGGGTTACTAATGTAACGAAGGGCGTTACACATGCCGTTTATGTTTACATGATTCTTACTCCCCGTTTGTTTGTTTGTGTTTGGCCTGATCGGCATTTTGCAGAGGATGACGAGCATCCCGGAGAGGAGTGACTCTGAGGAGCCGCTACTCATAGTTAGGGTCTGTTCTTGTGTTAGTTGGTTTAGTTTAGTTTTCAGTTCTTTTTCCGTGATGTACGGAACGGTTATACCAGCTCTGAGTTGTGACATCGGGGTTGGGTGTCTTTATTATCTGTATATGTTTTATGGTTTAAACTTGGTTTATATTTTTTCACGTTTGTGAACTGGTTCATGTGGGACTTTTCTACCCATGGACAATTATTTAATTTATTCAGTAAATGCATGTATTTATATTAATTGTTTTATAGTAAATGTCTTATAACGTGCGGGGTAGAAGGGTGTCACATAAAGCATGCGAGTAAGAAATTAATTAATTAACTTAATGGCACAACACGGCACAACTGGATGTCTCACTTGGAGGTTGAGACTTTCCTCCTCCACAATCCCGACTGATGTGGCTAGACTTGCCACACCTAAAGCAGATGACGTCTGATTCCTTGCACTGGGTAGTGAAGTGATCTGGTGTGCCGCACTTGTCGCACTTCATGGGCCTAGGGGCATTAGAGTTCCCATCCCTGGACCTATCATAAGAATACGGTGGCTTCCTGCCACTTTGTTTGAAATCCCGGCAGGCTGGAGCTTAACGATGCTGGCCCTTATCCTTCTGCTCAGTCTTCTTGCTACCTTGGCTATCTGAATTCCTGAAATTGGCCACTCTGGACTTGTGGGTATCCTCAAAGATCCTACACTTGTTAACCAAGGTCGGGAAGACTCTGATCTCTGGGTAACTGATCGCCTGCTTGATCTCCGAACGAAGGCCATCCTTAAACTTTACACACTTTGAACGATCATCAACCATGACCTGATAAGGTGTGTAATATCTAGCCATCTCATCAAACTTTATCGCATACTCACCCACTGGCATATTCCCCTGCTTCAGCGCCAAGAATTCCATCTCTTTCTTGTCACGTACATCCACGGGAAAATACTTTTCTAGAAACCTATCCCTGAAAACAGCCCACGTGATCACCGTGCCCTCAACCTGCATGCTCCGTCGACAGTTCTCCAACCAGTGTTCAGCCTCCTCAGTGAGCATAAACATGGCGAAGATAACCCGCTGCTGATCATTGTAGTCCATGGCTCTGAGATCTTCTCGATCTCCCTCATCCACAACAGAGCACCCCCGGGGTCATAAGCTCCTTTGAAAGATGACGGATTGTTCTGCTGGAACTTGTCAAGACTCTGAAACTCGGACAGTCCTCCGTTGTTGTTGTTCTGGACTTGTCTGATCGCATTGGAAAGGAGTGCCAACTCGTCAGCAATTGTCTGATCGTTTCTGCCTCTACCTTCCATGAGTTCTTATACATGTCCAAAACAACCATTAAATACAGAGAACTTAAGCAGGGAAAAGTTACAGGCTCCAACTATAAGCATCATTGTCGATAACAAGTATAGACAATTCGAACAAGAGCACATAACAGACTCACAACAGACTCATACCACGACCTGATAGGATAGATCTGCTCTGATACCACTAAATGTGACACCCTCTACCCCGCATATTATTTATAAAACATTTACATAAAAGAGGTAATATAAAAATATGCGTTTATTTCGTAAAATAAAAACTTGATAAAAAGTACCACATTGTAACATCTCAACTCGGAAAGAAACATAGTTTTAGAATAATTAAAACATAAACGAGAACATCAAAACTTAAAACATAGCCCAACCCCGATGTCACATACAGAGCTGGTATAATCGTTTCGGAATAAAATCCTCGGAATATAACTAAAATTGAAACTAAAAACAAAATATAACTACTGAAACAAATAATCATCCTAGCTAGAGTCATGGCTCCTCAGAGTCACTCCTCCACTGGCTGCTCACCGTCCTCTACATAAAGAGATACATGCCAACAACAGAAACAGAGAAAACGGGGAGTAAGAAAACATGAAAACACATTGGCATGGAGATAGTAAGCAAGATGAACATACATCATAGCATGGGATAGCAATATACAACATATATTATCATCATAAAATAATCGCATCAACATGTTATCTCAACCAACATATGCTATGTTGTGCAACACTACTCTGCTACTCCATTATGCATGTGGATCCAAACTATCTTAGGAAGGCAACTTCGGAGTTACATATCCACATTGGCCAAAAAGCACCAACGCCAGCAGTTCACTAAACCATGGGTGAACCCCTTGGATAGCCGACACACCATACTCTCGGATGCACCACCACGTGGGCCCACGGTTCACCAAACCTTGGGTAAACCACCAGTGGACGGCCGGATCACCGTACTCTAGGACGACCCCCCTATGTTGATCTTCCCCCACTAACAACTCCAATGCATGATGCATGAACAAGACAACAAATAAGGGCAACCACCTTCGCTTGGACCAATAAGCACCCAAGACTTATCACCAACATCAACATCATCAACAACCTGGCCTTTATGAGTCAAGGTCCCCTTGCCAAAAAGCACCAAGGTTCAACTTATCAAGACCTCGACCAAAAAGCATCGAGTCCACTTTGGCCAAAAAGCACCCAAGCATAGCAACGTGCGGAAACCCATTAGGCATCGGCTTAACCAACTTATTACTATTGATTATCTTAATTAATCTTTAAATAAGTTTTCTAACTCGTCATCATTCGATTGGTGTTTTATTATATCATTAGAGACATTTGGGGTGAAACACCCCTTTAAAACATTTAATTCACATTCTGACTAGTAGGGATAGCACGGGCATACTCACCCCAGCACGGTCTTGCTACCACTTAAGTGGAGCACGATCGTGCTCACTGTCTTGCACGGCCGTGCTTAAAGTGCGACCATCTTCCAGATTCAAACTGGGAGCACGGGCGTGCTCCCTGTTTAGTATGGCCGTGTCAGTATGGCCATCTATTATAGCTTGATTGTAGGAGTGTTTGGATCATAGGAACAAAATGGACAAAGATCAAACAAATCAGAAATTCAGGATCACAAGCACTTGGGGACAAAAGAAGTGATATGGGCATCGAAAAATTACCTTCCAGCAATATAAAATGGATAAAAACTCAAGGGAAGATATTTCAAGAGCAAAATTTGGATGCAAATAAGGAGCACCCTATATTTAATTCAATAAGTTTCTCAATCCTTAATCTCTTATGATATTCTATATTATGGATTGTTTGATGCTTGTTGTGATTAAATGCTTATCTACCCTTTATTCAATGACCTTAGAAAAATGAAGCGTTAATTTCAAAAATTATTTTCGAGAGGGGGAGAAAATTCTTTTGAAAGGAGGAGAAATATTTGCTTGCTTAAAGGAAATAATCATGTACTTGCAAAAGGAGGAAATCTTTTTTACTATCCTGGCTTTTGCTTCCGCACATACTTGATTTCTATTCTAGAATGCTTTGGTTTATATCTTACACTTAAATGATTTATTACTTTTGTGGATATATGCCATGATAAAACTATAGTACTTTACCTGTTTTTTGATAATGACAAAAGGGGGAGAGTTACATGAGTGCATGCTTAAGGGGGAGATAAGTTCAATTGATATATGAATTCCATAAATGCATGCTTAAGTGGGAGAGAAATTTCAATTGGTATATTTTCAGTTGATATATATGATTGTATGCTTAAGGAAGAGTAGAGCAAAACTGTGAAATGAGATATATCTTATTGCTCTAACTGCATAAAGTGAGGGGGAGTAGGGCAAACCTAAAACTTGTGATATATCTCATTACTCTAACTCTATTTTTTTAGAAATTACTTCATGAGATGTTTGTCATCATCAAAAGGGGGGAGTTTGTGGATATATGCCTTGACAGGTACTTGTGTTTTGATGGTGAACAAAAGGAGGATTTCAAGTCCAATGACCTAACTGAAAAAAGCGGCAAAAGGACAAGCAAGCAATCAAGATGGGTTAAGGGAAATTTTCTTACTTGTATTGCTTGTTTTAGAAAAAGATGTAAATGGTAAGTAATGCTCTCATAATTAAAACTGGTCACACACACACATAAATGAGCTTTCTAATTAAAACTTAAATGGCATTTAAATGAACTAAAATGAGTAATCAATTTAAGCCTTTAAGTTTTTCAAATTCAAATTTAATTAGAGGAATAATCAATTAGCAAGTTCTTAAATATGCTTTAAATGAGTCATTAATTATGGAGCTGCTATGTTTTCGAAATTTGAATTTGAAATGCAATAATCGATTATGCTATTATGAGCATGTTTTATAATTCAACTTAAATGGCTATTAAATGTGTTTAAATGAATATTAATTATCTCTAGCTGTTAAGTTTGAATTCGAAATTATATAATCAATTATGATGTTTGAAAAATCGATTACGACTTTTTGAAATGCAAGACAGAGAATAGATAATCGATTAGTGTAATCGATTATGCCTTTTAACAGTCAAATGGATTTTACACAGAACAAGTAATCGATTTTCCTAATCGATTATGGCTTGACTGTTTGAAGATGCGCCTTTTGAAATGAGTTAAAATGATTGATTATGATATTTAAATAATCGATTAATACGCGGAAAAAATGAGTTTTAAAATGGGCTTGACCTAATTTCCTTAGGCTAATCACATTTTCTATATAAAGGGAACTTAGGCTGAAAAGAACTAACGAATTCTCCATTTTTAATTGTGCCAAAACTCTGTCAATCTATTCTCTCTATATCACTCTCACTACTCTCACACCTTGATCATATTTTTATATTGAGAGAGCTTTACACCATATAGGTGTTCTTGTATTCGGCTTCAACTTGTTTCTATTAGCACTATTTAGAGTGCATACTGTTGGTAAGAGTCA
Source organism: Sophora flavescens (assembly GCA_030762895.1). Classification (NCBI taxonomy): domain Eukaryota; kingdom Viridiplantae; phylum Streptophyta; class Magnoliopsida; order Fabales; family Fabaceae; genus Sophora; species Sophora flavescens. Next base: position 125,495,099 of record CM061068.1, read on the forward strand.
GATTGACTCAAACCTTCTTTGGTTACCATTCAAGCAAGAGAGGGTATATCTCTTGTAAGTGTTTAGTGGGTGTGATTCCACTGTAAAGGTTCTAGTTGCACCTGTGTAAAAGCTAGGGATTTGAGACTCTGTCATTGGGGGATAGTACGTCCCTGGTCTGTGAGGAATTCTCGTTATTGTAAAGGTCTAGCTGCTCCTGTTTAAAAGCTAGGGATTGAGTGAAATCCCTTGGTGGTATTGCCTTGGGTATTGGACGTAGGTCACGTGGGTAGTCTGTGACCGAACAAGGATATATCGTTGTGTCAATCTTCTTATCCCTATCTTTTTTACTTTTACTTTATCATTTACAACAATGTTTTTACTTGCACGCGACAACGTTTTAATTTGAAAAGAATTTAATATCCCCTGCTAATTCTGTTTAAAGTTTAAAAGGGGTTTTTATTTATCGAAAAATTTATCACTTTTATTTAAAACCCAATTCAGCCCCCTCTTGGGTATGGTTGCCACAGCCAACAGCTTGAAGGTTTTAAACAGTGAATACGATGATCACGTCTTCACAGCGATGTTCTCCTATCAAAGAATGGTGAAGAACGGATTACCTTGAGAGAGTTTTCTAAAGACGGTTGATGGAAATTGAGAGACAGAGATAAGGGAGGCAGTTCTGAGTGTTGGGACGTGATAAACTAGGGTTTAGATCGTGTTTTAGGGGTTAAAACGGGTTGGAACATGATTTGGGCTTAAAAAGAACCTAAAACCCATTTTCTGGTTTTGTACGTATTTGAGGGGCGAGCCAGAGAACCAATTTCTATCAACTGGATTCGCGGGGCGAACCCGAAAGCGGAAAGCTGAATTTTAGTTTTTCTCGGGGCGAGCAAATGCTCGCGGGACGAACCCGAAACGGTCATATGTGGCCAAAACACCTGAAATAAGACTTGTAGATAATTCTCTTATCTTTCCAATGCATCAAAGATCACCCCAATCGGGCATCTTGATCTCAAGATATGGCCAAAACGGTGAAACAGGTTATTAGGATTCTAAAACGATTGAACCTTTCTATGGCTAAACCTCCCCAAACATGAACTTAGACATCAAGAACAAGCATAACAAGCATATATAAACATATATAAGTTAAGTCTAACACATTAACATTTATTAACATAGGGTGGAATTCAGGGTGTTACAGTGGACATGTCTTCTTGGTTTTCAAGAAAGTTAAAATTCATAGAATTCAAGGAAGATTTTATTGTCAAGAAAGCGTTAAGTCCAATCTACATGAAATGCAGCTGGTATGAGAAGCAGAAATTCTCTTTTCACAATTTGTTCATCGGGAAAAGTTGTAGTCCTTTGTTGAGTTGAGGGAAACATATTCTCCAGATCTAGCTAGAGTCTTCAATGCTGGCCTTAATCAAGGTGATAACGGTATGTTACACTGTTCAATAGCTAGGAAAAACTTTATTATTCAGCCTGAGGATTGGGATCATGTGATAGGCATACCCTATGAGGGACTAGAAATCACATATCCCTCATCTATTGCAAGCTTTTCTAGGAGAGGAATAATAGAAAGTTTTGCTAATGGTCCTATACCTGATTGCCTTGAGAGAAAGCCTAAGGTTGGCTTACTGAAATGGAGGGTAGATTGCTTCACTGTGCAGTAGCTACTATTTTGAACCCTGGGCAATCTAATACCTATGTGATGCTTGAAGAAGATTTGTTTCTGATGTATTGCATGAAATACAATGTACAAATGAATTGGGCATGGTACATTTCTCAGAAATGGTTGTCATGTAAGAACAACCGTCAGAGCCCGATTCAATATGCAAATCAGATCCAACCGTTTCAGGAATTCTATGATGTTTATCTCAACACAACCTTTCTTCCCGTGACAAGAAGATTTGATACAACTACCTTAGCTAGAATGAGTATCAAGAAGGGGAACGATATCTAGTTTCATGATGGATCCCTAGTGAACCAATCTCAATATACTCCAGATGAGCTGGATGCAAAACTGGACAAGGGTGACCAAACACTTGCTTCACACAACTCTCATCTAAGCCATTATGCACATACCTCTACAACAAACTTTTCTGATCCATTTCAATGCTATGTGGCTTCAACCCTTAATTGCAGGGAAACAAGAATGGACACCTTTGTAACGCAGATGGACACAAGGTTCAGAAATATGGAGGGATTCTTTAAAACTGAGTTCATAAGTAAGGAGGTTGCAGTCCCAATTCAACGATGAAGAGGATGGAGATTATGATGAGAAATGATATCTCTAGTTCATCTTTCTGTGCTTTATATGTTTATATTATGTTGGATGACTGTATGCCCCCTATATTTCTCTGATTTTATTCTGGACTTGTGCGATGATACTTTTATGACCCCTGATTCTATTTCCTGGATGACTGTATTAGTACACCTTTGTTGGTGTACATTATACTCTGATAGACTTATGTGTGATGGATGTTAGTATGCATGCCTTGAAATTTTCTGATATTTTGACTATGCATGTATGACATCCCTATTATCTTTATTTGTGAATATTGTGTCTTTTCTCTCCAAATGTTATATGCTTTTTTATAATACCAAAGGGGGAGAAAAGGTGTGCTTTTATGTTTATTTTGCAGGACTCACTACTTTACTCAGAAGGAGTGTCATATATTCAGGGGGAGTTAGGAAAAAATCATGATACACTTTATTCACAAGTTCAAGTTCAAACAAAACCTTATGATACAAAAGCAAAGAAAGATTCAAGTTTCATCAAAAGGTCAAAAGTGTTGTCATCATCAAAAAGGGGGAGATTGTAGATGATGATGCGATAAAGTCTCAAATGTGCTTCCATGAAAAATATCTCCACCTATTTTCAAGATTAAAGACATGAAGTGTTTTGATGATGATGTAAACGTTTAATTGTCTAAGTTTGCTTTAGTAGGTTTTGACGTATGTCATTATGTAACTTAGTTTGATTAGATGGCTTAACAAATTAAAAAGGTAATAATCCTTAACTTAAAAATAGAAATCAATTAGAGCAACAATCAAATGCCAAATGATGAAAAATGTTTTCAAAGTATATAAGTAATTACATATAGAGTTGTATATTAGTCTACTTTAAGGAATATGTGAAATTCCTTAAAGAGTATTAAAATACCAACTCATGTATACCATTACTCAAGAATTTTGGCAACTTTGATTAGAGTATTCGAATACCCCGACTTGGTATTCGAATACCCTATAATCTGTTAAGGTTGTTAGCTTCTGTTAACAGGGAGTATTCGAATACCATGTGAGAGTATTCAAATACTCACCTGAAAAATCAGCAAACTTCAAATTTTTTAGCTCCAATTGAATTCTATATAAAGGTCATATGCTTAAGAGTTTTATACACGAAATCATATACAAAAACATACTGTTATTATGCCAAAATTGAGAGCCACCTATTCATTCTTTGTTACAAGTGATCTTAGAAGCTTTTCAAGCTTTGATGCACAAGTGTTGTGCTAAGAAATTTCTCTTCTACTCAATTGTATTTCCGAGTTTTGTATTGGGAAATTGAATCCTATAGTTACTCAAGAGTGAGGTATCTCTTGAGTGGTGTAAATCTTTGTTGGTGTGGTATCCATCAAATTTACCATTGGTGAAAAATCTTTGTTGGTGAGGTGTCCAATTAAAGTAAGGGTGAGGCATCCCTTTGTGAGTTGTTGGTGAGGTATCCAACAAGGTTCAAGAGTGTGGTATCTCTTGAGAGTGTGGTTCTTGTAGGTGAGGCATCCTACAAGGGAGAGTATTTTTGTAAGAAGTGTGGTATTTCTTGTACAAACTTTATCATAGTGAATTTCTCCAAGAGGATTATTGGAGACTGGAAGTAGGCCACTCAGGTTGTGAGCCGAACAAGTAAAATTCTTGTGTCACTTTCTCTATCCCTACTCTCTTTGCTTTCTTGCAAAATTTTTTGTCTTATGCATGTTCTTTATGTTCTATGCTTATGATACTATATTGCATGATACATTCTCTTAGCTTAATTAATTGTATATCTTTCTTTAAAGTTCATTCTTGAATTGATATTGTAATTGTTCTTGATTAAGCTTCAAAGAAAATTTCTCTCTTGCTACTCAATTTGAAAAAGGAAAGTTAAATCTTGTTTTTCGAAAAGTTTTTAAAAAGGTCAATTCACCAACCCCCCCCCCCTCTTGGCTTATAACCGTTTCCACATCTTACAAAATTAAGTACTGCAAAGAACTATTGAAGAAGTTTGGAATGGAGAATGCAAAGGAAATGGCTACTCCAATGAGCCCATCACGTTGCTTGGACAATGATGAGAAAGGTAAATCAGTAGATGTTTCCAAGTATAGAGATATGATTAGTTCCTTACTTTATCTAACTGCAAGTAAACTTGATATAATGTTAAGTGTTTGTATGTGCGCAAGATATCAATCTAATCATAAGGAATCTCACTTAACTGCTGTAAAAAAAATCATGAAATACTTGCTAGGAACTAAAGAAATGGGATTATGGTATATTAAAGGATCAACATGTTACTTAGTAGGATATTCTGACTCTGACTTTGCTGGATGCAAGTTGGATAGGAAAAGTACTGGTGGAACTTGCCACCTACTAGGAAACTCATTAGTTTCTTGGTTTAGTAAGAAACAAACTAGTGTGACTTTGTCAACTGCTGAAGCAGAATATGTTGCAGCAAGTAGTTGTTGTGCACAAATTCTTTGGATGAAACAACAACTTATTGATTATGGTGTTCTTTTAGAGAAAGTGCCAATCAAATGTGATAATACTAGTGCTATAAATCTTACTAAGAATCTTATAATGCATTCAAGAACCAAACACATTGAAATAAGACATCATTTCATAAGGGATCACATTCAAAGTGGAGATATAATCATTGAATATGTTGATACAACTAAGCAATTAGCTGATATTTTCACTAAACCATTAGCTAAAGAAAGCTTTTTCTTCATAAGAAGAGAGTTAGGAATAATTGATCCTACCTATGCTTGATGAATGCATGATAGTTTGATGTTTGTTGTCTGTACATCGATTGGAACATCGATTGAATTCAAGTTTTCAAAACTTGGTACTCTCTGACTTAGCTCATACATCTATTGAGACATCGATATACAAAGTTCAAAATTTCAATCCTGATTCTACGTACATCGGTTGACTCGTATGTACAGGAGGGAAAACCTTTAGTACATCGATTCTACAATCGATTGACTGACATAAGTTTATAAATTTGAAGCCTTCCCTATAAATTTTTCACTTTTGAAAGCCAAATTCAAAGACCCAAACCCTAGCAGAGCTCGAAATCTTCTCCAATGGCTCGTGTGAAGCAAACTGGACCCTCTGTGACACTCTCTACCCCGCATGTTAATATAAAACATTTACTTGTAAGAGGTAATATAAAAACATGCATTTATTTAATTAAAATAAAAACTGGATAAAAGGTACCACATTGTAACAACTCAACAACGCGGAAAAGAAGACATAGTTTTAAAAGATAAAACATAAACAACGCATGAACATAAAACAAAACCCAACCCCGATATCACATACAGAGCTGGTATAATCTTTCCGGAATAAAATCCACGGAATACAACATAAACTGAAACAAACTAAACTAACAACTATAACTACTGAACATCCTACTAGAGTCGCGGCTCTTCAGAGTCACTCCTCCACTGGCTGCTCACCGTCCTCTGCACAAAGAGATACATGCCAAAACAGAACAAAGAAAACAGGGAGTAAGAAAACATGTAAACACACTGTCATGGAAGTAGTTATCAAGATGAACATACATCATAGCATGGCATTGCAATAGACAGCATATAACTTAAACATACAATTAATCACATCAACATATATCTCAACCAATGTATGCTATGTGTGTTGGTGTAAGCCCTAGAGGCCAGTGTATTTCTTAGACTTACATTTGTATCTTGCTATTATATATATATATATATATATATATATATATATGAGGCATTCCAGTTTATTGTGTTACTTGTTTAAACATAATAAAGTCCTTAGAATAGAAATTTCAGTTTAATAGAATATCAAGTATATGACTTGATCATGAGACACTGTTGAACAATGAAATCCTATTCTTAAATATCCGTAGTCAAGTATTTTATTTATAAGGACAATAATAATACATTGAGACTATTATGTGTGCAGATTGATGACCATATCTCACGGGTCATGGATATGAGATATCGAGTCGCCACATAGGTACATATTAGAGTAATGATGTACTGGATTGACCCACAATGAGAATACTACATGGAGCGTTGTGTGAGTGTCATAAGTAGTTCTCATAGTGACAATGGTGTATGCAATCCTTCGACCTGAAATCGTTACGATCCCTACATGAGGAGTCGTGAGCTTTAATATCGTCAAACGTCATCTGTAATAGGATGATTATAAAGACGGACATTGGGCATACCACGAGCCATGCAAAGGGATGTGAGTTACCTAGATGGAATTTGTCCCTCCTACATAACAGGATTAATATCTGTGGGCCCCCTGATAGTCACTCCTCCACTGGCTGCTCACCGTCCTCTGCACAAAGAGATACATGCCAAAACAGAACAAAGAAAACGGGGAGTAAGAAAACATGTAAACACACCGTCATGGAAATAGTAATCAAGATGAACATGCATCATAGCATGGCATTGCAATAGACAGCATATAACTTAAACATACAATTCATCACATCAACATATATCTCAACCAATGTATGCTATGCGTGTTGGTGTAAGCCCTAGAGGCCAGTGTATTTCTTAGACTTACATTTGTATCTTGCTATTATATATATATATATATATATATATATATATATATATATATATATATATATGATATGAGGCATTCCAGTTTATTGTGTTACTTGTTTAAACATAATAAAGTCCTTAGAATAGAAATTTCAGTTTATTATAATATCAAGTATATGACTTGATCGTGAGACACTGTTGAACAATGAAATCATATTCTTAAATATCCGTTGTCAAGTATTTTATTAATAAGGACAATAATAATACATTGAGACTATTATGTGTGCAGACTGATGACCATATCTCACGGGTCATGGATATGAGATATCGAGTCGCCACATAGGTACACATTAGAGTAATGATGTACTGGATTGACCCACCATGAGAACACTACATGGAGCGTTGTGTGAGTGTCATAAGTAGTTCTCATAGTGACAATGGTGTATGCAATCCTTCGACCTGAAATCGCTACGATCCCTACATGAGGAGTCGTGAGCTTTAATATCGTCAAACGTCATCTGTAATAGGATGATTATAAAGACGGACATTGGGCATACCACGAGCCATGCAGAGGGATGTGAGTGACCTAGATGGAATTTGTCCCTCCTACATAACATGAGTAATATCTGTGGGCCCCCTGATAGAGTGAGACTGTAAAATGCATGGCCGTGCTGAAATGAGTCAATATGAGATATTGACCTTATTTGTTGTTAAGTCTACTCGGGTATCAGGGAACATGATATTGAACCATACAAGGGTGACACGTTCCGTGTCTTGTGTTCAATATAGATATATGGACAAAGGGATAATAATGCACATGAATATTTGTCACAGAAAGGTTTCGTCAAATCACTGACTTTCTCACTACTTAGGTAGCAGTGATGTATTGCTAGATACCGCTCACTGTTTGTAATATTAAATGGGATTTAATATTACTACTAACGTTTTGGGAACCTATAGGGTCACACACATAAGAGCGGATTAAAAGAAGCATTAAAAGGAGAGTTGGACTTTTCTATTGGGCCTAGCGCATAGTACATGGGGCTTAGGTCAAACGCTGCTCACTAACTCACTTAAGGAGGCGCTGCTATAAGTAGACCACTTAAGCTGTTGTGCACATATGGTTTTGTTTTAACCTAGCCGCACATAGAGAGTGACAGTGAGCAGTAGTTCTCGGTTTTCGAAGCTAGCACTGCGAGACAGAGACGCTTCGGGTTCGTGATGTTGGACGTTCACAGAATTTGCTCGTGTGGATACCTTAGAGACATCGTTCGTGCGGTGTTCGTGATAGACGATTTTAATTCACTGTCAACGCTTCAAGAGGTAAATCTTCTAACCATGAATCATGACCATTCGCAAGGATCCTTCGATGGGAATTTTTTCCGCTGCGTTATTTTTGTTTTATACGCAAATTCCCAACAGTGGTATCAGAGCCAGGTTGCGAAACCATGATTCTGTTACGTGGCTTACCTGTTATGTATGATAACATGTTTATAATGTGAATCGTTTTTCTGAAAACTGTTTTCTGAAAATCGTTTGCATCCGTTTTTGCGAAACCTTGTTTCTGTAATTTTCGTATGTATATGATATATGCGTCTATAGCATGTTTATGTATATATGCGATATATACATTGGTTCTGGAATCCTTATTATGTTCTGGGATGGCGTCAAGTGTTGATGTTAAACATGATCGGTTTCAGTTGTCTGTTGGCGGCGTTAAGGGGTTTCAGACATGAAGAGTTCATGTTCTTGCGGGCCTTGCGGTTTTAGGGTTGAGAGGTTGAAGCCCTAGCCACCAAGGAAGCCAAGGACCTACCTCTGCGTAGTGTGTTATTTCGAAATTCAATTTTTGAAATCTTTTATGTCACCATTTAATAACAACATCAATTATAATAAATGAGATTTATTATATATGATATGGTTTCAAAATTTAGATTTTGAAATACTTAACTAATAGTAACATCAAATTACAATAAATGTGATTTATGGTAACATCAATTACAATAAATGTGATTTATGGTAACATCAATTACAATAAATGTGATTTATAGTAACATCAATTACAATAAATGTGATTTATTATATATATGTTATGTTTTCAAAATTCAGATTTTGAAATCTCTAATTAATAATAATAATAATAATAATAATAATAATAATAATAATAATAATAATAATAATAATAATTGTGCATTATTATTGGTTGTTACTATTTATTTGGTGATGTATGGTGAATGGTTATGGCCTTAGTCCTTTAATCTTTTGGTTTATATTTTGAAATACAGCCTGCGTGCCGTGCCTTTCTCTTATATTCCATATGTATATTCTTTTCTCATCTCACTCCCCTCATATGTAAAATGAGGTTTCTGTTTATGTAATGTAATGATGGAGACAAGAAGACGTTATCCTGTGGGAGATCATGCTTGGAGAAGCTTGGATGCTCCTTGGTTTCAGTTTAGATTCTCTCATTGGCTTGGGAGAATCAATGCGTTAGGGGCCATAACCATATCACATTTATTTGCCTTATATATGTATGAGATGCATGTATGTATATAGTATGTTAAAAGGGGTTTAACTAATATATGTATGAGATGCATGTATGTAAATAGTAAGTTAAAGAGTTTAACAAATGATGAGATCAAATTTTAATCAAATCCCTCAAAAGGAAATATTAAGTCACATTTAAAGGCCTTCCAATGCATGGCACTCGTCAAGACTATGATCGATTAAGTGTGGGTCCGCCAAAGCGGGGTACCTTTATCTATACTAGTAAGACGCGATGGGACAAATGTAATGTTCAACTGCTATCCATTGGGTTTGACTTAACTAAGCCAACTTCAATAGGATTGAATGGCTTAGAGGCTTATAAGTTGGGCTTTGGTATATGTGATGGATTAGAATAAGAGTTATTCACCCAAATGTCCAAGAGTTGCATGAGATGCAATCGGAAAGTGTTTCCTACCTATATAACCGAATTTTGAGTGATCAGCCAAAGCTGACTTAAAGCTAGGTGAAATATGGATCTTGGCCCACTAGAAAATCTTCCAACGAGATTTTCCGAATCAATGATGAGGGTCATTGTTTTGAGTAAAATAGTGGGAGACGTATTTAATTAAAGACCTTATTAAATAACTTCATGGCATGATACTTATATTTTGCATATTTATCTCTGTAGATTACCATGGCATCAAACACATCAAGTAACCTGTCATTGCGATCCGTCCTTGAGAAGGACAAACTATCTGGAACAAATTTTCTGGACTGGTACAGAAACTTGAGGATTGTCCTCAAACATGAGAAAAAGCTGTATGTTCTTGAGGAGCATATTCCTGAGGAGCCACCGGCTTCAAGTGCTCCTAGGGCTGACATGGATGCTTATAAGAAGCATCAGGATGACGCTTTAGACGTCGGCTGTCTTATGCTTGCTACCATGACCTCTGAGCTGCAAAAGCAACATGAGACCATGGAGGCGTACGATATGATCGTGCACCTCAAGCTTCTCTACCAAAAGCAAGCAAGGCATGAGCGGTTCGAAGTTTCCAAAGCCCTTTTCCAGTGTAAATTGGCAAAAGGAAGCCCTGTGAGTCCTCATGTACTCCAGATGATTGGGTACATTGAGAATCTCGAGAGACTGGGATTTCCTTTAGGCTAAGAGTTGGCCACCGACTTAGTTCTGCAATCGTTGCCTGAGAGCTATAGTCAGTTTGTCATGAACTATAATATGAATGATCTTGACAAACCTTTGCCAGAATTGTTGAGCATGTTGAGAACTGCTGAACAAAAGATTAACAAAGTAAAGGGGAAGGCCATTTTGATGGTCCAGGCTGGAAATAGCAAGAAGCGGCCCAAGAAGCCCACGCACAAACAAAAGGGCAAGGGCAAGGGCAAGGCCACCAACAAGATCAAGACCAGTACTTCTGGATTGAAGCCTGTGGGTGGTGTGGCTAAGGAAGGCAATTGCTTCCACTGTGGTCAGACCGGACATTGGAAGAGGAACTGCCCAAAATACCTGGAAGAAATCAAGAAGAAGAAGGGAAGTGAAACTTCCACTTCAGGTGTGTTTGTTATAGAAGTCAATTTATCTACTTCTGCATCATGGGTATTAGATACTGGATGTGGTTCTCACATTTGTACAAATGTACAGGATCTAAACAGGAGTAGACCATTGGCAAAGGGCAAAGTCGACCTACGAGTTGGAAATGGAGCAAAGGTTGTTGCTTTAGCTGTAGGGACGTATGTATTGACTTTGCTCACTGGGCTTACTATTCAGTTAGAGAACTGTTATTTTGTGCCTGTAATTAGCAGGAATATCATTTCTATTTCTTGTTTGGACAAGATTGGTTTTTCCTTTATAATAAAGAACAAAAGTTGTTCTATTTATTTGGATGATATTTTCTATGCTAGTGCACACATGAGTAATGGGCTTTATGTCCTTGATCTTGAAATGCCCATCTATAACATAAATTCTAAGAGGTTCAAACCAAATGAGTTGAACTCGTCTTATCTTTGGCATTGTCGTTTAGGCCATATAAATGAGAAGCGTATTTCGAAGCTCCATAAAGATGGACTCTTGGACTCATTTGATTATGAATCATATGAGATATGTGAGTCTTGTTTATTGGGAAAGATGACTAAAGCTCCATTCACCGGAAAAGGTGAAAGAGCTAACGATCTTTTGGGTCTTATACATAGCGATGTATGCGGACCCCTAAACACATTAGCTAGAGGTGGTTTTCAGTACTTCATCACATTTACTGATGATTTCAGTGGGTATGGATTTATGTATCTTATGAAACATAAATCGGAATCCTTTGAAAAGTTCAAGGAATTCAAAAATGAGGTACAAAACCAACTTGGTAAAAATATTAAAACTCTTCGATCAGATCGAGGTGGTGAATATTTGAGCCTAGAGTTTGATGATCATTTGAGAGAGTGTGGAATTTTATCTCAACTCACTCCACCTGGAACACCACAATGGAATGGTGTTTCTGAGAGGAGAAATCGAACCTTGTTGGACATGGTTCGGTCTATGATGATTCATGCAAACCTTCCAAACTCTTTCTGGGGACATGCTCTATTAACAACAGCTTTTACACTTAACCGTGTTCCATCCAAAGCGGTAGAAAAGACGCCATATAAGATATGGACTGGTAGACGACCCAGCATGTATTTTATGAAGATTTGGGGTTGTGAAGCATATGTAAAACGTCAAGTTTCTAATAAGCTTGATCCCAAATGCTTCTTTGTGGGGTATCCCAAAGAAACCAAGGGATACTATTTCTATAATCCTTCCGAAGGCAAAGTGTTTGTCGCACGGACCGGTGTATTCCTAGAAAAGGAGTTTATCTCCATAGGAACCAGTGGGAGGAAGATAGAACTTGAAGAAATTCAAGAATCACAGAGTAGTGACCTACCATTGGTGGAACAGGAGCAACCTTCACAAAATGCTGTGGAGGAACAACCTGCTCCAGTAGCACAAGACCAGCGTAGGTCTAACAAGATACGTCACCAGCCTGAGAGATATGGATTTCTCATGACTCCACAGGTGATGTATTGCTCATGGATCAAGATGAGCCTGTGACTTACCAGGAGGCCATCACTGGCCCAAAATCTGAGAAGTGGCTTGAGGCCATGAAATATGAGATGGATTCCATGTACACCAACCAGGTATGGACCTTGGTAGAGCCACCTGAAGGGGTAAAACCCATAGGGTGCAAGTGGGTTTTCAAAAAGAAAACTGACATGGATGGTAAAGTACATACCTTTAAGGCGCGATTGGTGGCTAAGGGTTTCAAGCAAATTCATGGTGTCGACTATGATGAGACCTTTTTCACCTGTTGCGATGCTTAAATCCGTCCGGATCTTACTTGCTATCGCTGCATACCATGATTATGAGATATGGCAGATGGATGTCAAAACTGCTTTCCTTAATGGAAATCTTCTTGAGGATGTGTACATGACACAACCTGAAGGCTTTGACATTTCAGAGGATGCCGGGAAGGTATGTAAATTGCAGCGATCAATCTATGGATTGAAGCAAGCTTCCAGAAGTTGGAACCTTCGTTTTGATGACGCTGTAAGACAGTACGGATTCATCAAAATGAAGATGAACCTTGTGTCTACAAGAAGGTTAGTGGGAGCATTGTTGTTTTTCTGGTGTTATATGTAGATAACATATTACTCATTGGAAATGACATCCCTACACTACAAAATGTAAAGACATGGTTAGGGAATTGCTTCTCTATGAAAGATTTGGGTGAAGCTACCTATGTATTGGGAATCAGGATCTGTAGGGATAGATCGCTGAAATTACTTGGCCTAAGTCAGAGTACATACATAGACAAAGTGTTGAGACGCTTTAACATGCATGAATCCAAGAAAGGACTCTTGCCTACGTCACATGGTATATGCCTATCAAAGGCACAATCCCCTTCCACTCAAGAAGAAAGGGATCGCATGAGTAAGATTCCATATGCATCCGCAATTGGATCTATCGTGTAGGCCATGTTATGTACTCGGCCAGATGTATCGTATGCTTTAAGCATAACGAGCAGGTACCAGTCTGATCCTGGTGAAAGTCACTGGTCTGCTATCAAGAACATCCTTAAGTACTTAAGAAGAACTAAGGATTCGTTCTTGGTATATGGAGGTGAGGAAGAGCTTGCTGTAATAGGTTACACCGATGCTAGCTTCCAGACCGATAAGGATGATTCCAGATCGCAATCTGGTTATGTGTTCTGCCTGAATGGTGGGGCGGTGAGCTGGAAGAGTTCAAAGCAGGAGACAGTCGCCGATTCTACTATAGAGGCTGAGTATATTGCCGCCTCCAATGCAGCAAAGGAGGCTGTTTGGATCAGGAAGTTCATTGCTGAGCTTGTTACGGTTCCTAGTATTGTGGACACCATTGATATCTATTGTGATAACAATGGGGCCATTGCACAAGCTAAGGAACCTAGATCTCATCAGCGATCCAAACATATACTTAGGCGCTTCCATCTCATTCGAGAGATTATCGATAGAGGAGATGTGAAAATATGCAGAGTACCAACACTTGATAACTGATCAGCCTCTGGCTCATCTAGTTTTATGACTAGTATGACCGTGGTTTTGTGCTAATTATATTTAGTTTTCGCCCAAATTAGACTTGATTGTCTTCAAGCAACATTTTGAGTCTCTAGAGTATTTTTAGGTTAATTTAGCTGATTTGGAGTCGAATAAAGCACTTACTGCTATTTCTTGTTTTTAGGTAATAAAGAGAAGAAGTTCTGGAGTATTCGCCCCACGAAAGGCTACTCGCCTCGCGAACCTGAAGCCTGACTGTGCCAGAAATGTCATCCTCTCTGTCTCGCCACGCGCATCACTGTCTCGCCCCGCGAGTAATCCAACCCTGAAGGATAGAGACCATCACGGCTTACCCGTGTTGAAGGTCACGGCTGTGACAGATTGGAATTTGAAGATTCTCGCCTCGCGAATGATCAGCTCGCCTCGCGAATGATCAGCTCGCCTCGCGAGAAAGCCAAACACTGAAGAGCTGTTCATAATATTCGCCTCGTGAAAGGAAGCTCGCCTCGCGAGCGCGCGGAACCCATAATCAGTATTTATATCTATTTTAGGGCAGAACTGAGGATCTTCTTATCATCTTTCTTCTCTTTAGTTTAGACGGATGCGAAATTAGGTTTAGGTTTATGTTTGTAATGGATAATTAGTCTCCTTGATCAATCTACTGTGATTGGGTTCCATTGACGCTTGAGGTTTTGTAATTCCTAAACTTAATGCTATTCTCTTTCAATACTTGTTTTATATGTTCTGTTTGCTTAATTCAGAATTGTATAGAATTAGTATTGATTTGTTTTGATGATTGTATATTCCTATACTTAATCGCGTTTGTTTAATTCACGTGTGTTCGTTCATGTTCGCTTAGTTCATGAGTGCTTCACCCCGTTTGCTTAATTCGGGAATAGGAACATATGTCTCGTAGCGTTGATTTCGCTTGTTAATTAATGCTACAATCGGAAAGGGTTTAGAATCCGCTTAGGGCATGGAATTGTATGAACCAATGATAGTGGGAAACCGAAAGTAGTAGGTTGATCATTTAGCTTATTTGATAATTATTTAGTTTGCATTGTTTTTCTGCTTTGTTTTCTTTATTGAATTTCATATCAAAACCCCCCAAAAACTGACTTTTCTGTTAATAATAATCCGAGAGTCCTTGTGAGACGATACTCGAGTTGTCGCTCCCTAGCTACATGTTTTTCCAAGCACTCGCTTTTTGACGCATGCGCGATAGTGCGTTCAAAATTGGCGCCGTTGCCGGGGACTCTTGTTGTTATTAACAGAAAATAAAAAATAAAAAAAAATAAAAAATAAAAAATTTGATGAATTGGTCTGATTGTGAATCTACTCATGGATAATTATATGCAAAACTATATGCCTTATGTTGATTATGAGCAACCACCATGCATATATTATCCTGATTTTTCTGGTTTAAAACACTGGTTGCCAAGGTTTAGTGGTCTTGCCGGTGAGAATCCGCAGGAGCATCTAAGGGAATTCCGGGTTGTTTGTTCTATAATGCTGAGACCTGAAGGAATAACAGAAGACCACATCAAGATGAGAGCCTTCCATCTCTCACTTGAAGGCGCTGCAAAGGATTGGTTGTATTGTCTTGAGCCAAATTCCGTCTCAACCTGGTTTGATTTGAAGAAAGTCTTCCTGTTGAGATACTTTCCTGCCTTCAGAGCTGCATCAATCAGGCGAGAGATATTTGGTATTAGACAAGTTAATGAATCACCTCAAGCATATACAGCCAATATTTACAATCAAGGCAATAATCAGAGGAGGCACAACATTCCTGACCCTTCCACTGATGAGTACCAACCCAGCTGGGAAAACCATCCAAACCCTTGGTATGGGGACTCACCCCCGCAACAACAACTGATGTTGCCGTTGACACTACCACAGAACTCTCCCCAAGTGACCACCTCCGCATCTTCTGGACCTTCACTAGAGGACATGATCAAGCAAATAGCTGCACAAAACCTTCAGTTTCAGTAGCAAGTTGGACAGTCTCAACAGCGAACGGATGCTAGTATTCAGGCCTTGCAGACACAGATTGAACAGCTTGCCACTTCAATGAATGCCATGCAACAAGCTCAAGGATCAGAACCCTTGACTAAGGAAATTGAGAGGAAGAGGCATATAGAGGACATCCATTCCGCCATGCTAGAGGATGATGAAGAAATTATAGAATTAGATGATTCATTTGGGTCCTATGCATGTGCCAATTGTGATGGGAGAAATACCAGTGTGGTGCGTGCTGAGGTTACTGCATATACAGAAGGTGATGAATCTGGTAATGCAGTGGATGGGAATTGTGCAGAAGATGAAGCAGCATCAGAGACCCTCTCTACCTATTTACCACCTCCCCCTGTGGAACCACCAGCAATGGAGTTCAAGCCTCTGGATTTTGCACCATTGGATATGAAGACACTATGGCCAGTCCAAGAGGTTGAACCCCACTTTTATTGGGAGGACTTTATTGACAAGGAGGTCATCTTTGACCCGAGAGGGAGTGAGAAGTCTGCCGCACTTGAAGGAGTCACCATAATTGTCAAGTGCCCACTCCCATACTTATGCTACAGGCTATGGGATGTGGGAGGATCATATTGCAATTTGAGAATCATGTGGCCGCTGTATCACAGACAGTGGGACCCCGGTGGAACCGCCTCCATCAGTTTTCTCTAAACCTTACTCTTTTTAATTATCTTTTCCTTGCTTTGTTTCTATTTTGTTTTCTTCAGCTCTTGAATAATTTGAGAAGATCAAGAGTTGTGTGTTGAGTCTTGTGTCGGCAAGCTTTATTGGTTTTTGATTGAATTTTGCATAGATGGATTGCATGTCATGATTTATGTTGATGATTCTCCCTAAGTTTTGAAATTTAAAATTGATCCCCTTTTGAAAAATTGAAAACTGAACTTTGAGATATTTCATTGTGATTGCATGATTTATGATAAGTTTGGGGTGATAGGGTGCACACACTAGGGATAGAATCTCGGTCAAACAATTTGCAAAAATGTCCAGGTGAGGATTTGAGCCTCCAACATGTTTTTAACTGTGTGAATCACTTTTGAGCTGCACTTTCCCGAATTTGCTTCAGTCTCTTCTTGGTTTGCATGTCTATGTGTTTGCATCAGATGATTTAGGCAGATTTTCTTTGAAATGGCCACTTGGCCTAAAATTGAACTAGTCCCTAATGCATGTTCCCTAGTTCGCCCCATTGAGCCTAATAATCCTATTGTTTCTTGATAACCCTATGTTATGAGCCTAAATCTGGAAAGACCATATTAACCCGATCTTAGGATTAGGAGAGCATGGAAGCTTAGCAAGAGAAGGTCTGTAAGAAACTAAGTTTGGGGTGGCTACAAGGATGTGACATGTCATTCTGGGGTGAGAAAAAGAAAAAAATAATAAAAAGGTTGGAGCCAAAAGAAATAAAAAGAACAAAAATGTCAAAAAATGGTATTAAAGGAAAAGGTTGTAGTAGCCCAAAAGCATAAAGAAAAATGGAAAAAGTAATTTGAGTGGAAATTCAAAAGTGTAAAAAGTTTCATGCTCTCTTAGTTCCTAGGGACTTAAGACTAGTACCTTTGTATATCCTTAGCCAGGCCCCATTACAACCTTAAAAGACCTTTTGATGTTGCATGCATGTTTTCGTGGGAACCTTGATTGAGATGAAGATCAAATTCATGGGAAGTGCTCTTAAAAGTGAAATTGAGTGAAATGTTGATAGCCTAGACAAAATGAGCGGATTGAGTGAAATGTTAAATGCCCGTGTGAGGAAGGCGATTGTTTGAATTTGGTGATCTCCCTTTTGTATGTAACTTGGATCCCCTGCTTAGATTAATGATTGTTTGAATGATGAAATTCTCAAATGTTCAGAATAAATGATTGTGGGGATTGCATTGTTGAAAGGGGGGGACATTGAAGGAAAAATTATTTTTGAATTGCTTGAAATTTGTGCAAAGTTGATTGAATCCTTTAAGCTTGCCAAGTCTGAGTCCTTTTTGAGTTTTAGTTTGCTTGGGGACAAGCAAAGTTTAAGTTTGGAGTATTTTGATCAGCCTCTGACTCATCTAGTTTTATGACTAGTATGACCGTGGTTTTGTCCTAATTATATTTAGTTTTCGCCCAAATTAGACTTGATTGTCTTCAAGCAACATTTTGAGTCTCTAGAGTATTTTTAGGTTAATTTAGCTGATTTGGAGTCGAATAAAGCACTTACTGCTATTTCTTGTTTTCAGGTAATAAAGAGAAGCAGTTCTGGAGTATTCGCCCCGCGAGAGGCTACTCGCCTCGCGAACCTGAAGCCTGACTGTGCCAGAAATGTGATCCTCTCTGTCTCGCCACGCGAATCACTGTCTCGCCCCGCGAGTAATCCAACCCTGTAGGACAGAGACCATCACGGCTTACCCGAGTTGAAGGTCACGATTGTGACAGATTGGAATTTGAAGAGTCTCGCCTCGCGAATGATCAGCTCGCCTCACGAGAAAGTCAAACACTGAAGAGCTGTTCATAATATTCGCCTCGCGAAAGGAAGCTCGCCTCGCGAGCACGCGGAACCCAGAATCAGTATTTATATCTGTTTTAGGGCAGAACTGAGGATCTTCTTATCATCTTTCTTCTCTTTAGTTTAGACGGATGCGAAATTAGGTTTAGGTTTATGTTTGTAATGGATAATTAGTCTCCTTGATCAATCTACTGTGATTGGGTTCCATTGACGCTTGAGGTTTTGTAATTCCTAAACTTAATGCTATTCTCTTTCAATACTTGTTTTATATGTTCTGTTTGCTTAATTCAGAATTGTATAGAATTAGTATTGATTTGTTTCGATGATTGTATATTCCTATACTTAATCGCGTTTGCTTAATTCACGTGTGTTCGTTCATGTTCACTTAGTTCATGAGGGCTTCACCCCGTTTACTTAATTCAGGAATAGGAACACATGTCTCGTAGCATTGATTTCGCTTGTTAATTGTTGCTACAATCGGAAAGGGTTTAGAATCCGCTTAGGGCATGGAATTGTATGAACCAATGATAGTGGGAAACCGAAAGCAGTAGGTTGATCGTTTAGCTTATTTGATAATTATTTAGTTTGCATTGTTTTTCTGTTTTGTTTTCTTTATTGAATTTCATATCAAAACCCCCCAAAAACTGACTTTTCTGTTAATAATAATCCGAGAGTCCTTGTGAGACGATACTCGAGTTGTCGCTCCCTAGCTACATGTTTTTCCAAGCACTCGCTTTTTGACGCATGCGCGACAGCGCGTTCAATAACGTTGCTGACCCACTTACGAAACCTCTTGCTCAACAGAAGCATGAAGGTCACACTAGATCGATGGGCATTAGATTTATGCCTGATTGGCTCTAGTGCTAGTGGGAGATTGTTGGTGTAAGCCCTAGAGGCCAGTGTATTTCTTAGACTTACATTTGTATCTTGCTATTATATATATATATATATATATATATATATATATATATATATATATATATGAGGCATTCCAGTTTATTGTGTTACTTGTTTAAACATAATAAAGTCCTTAGAATAGAAATTTCAGTTTAATAGAATATCAAGTATATGACTTGATCGTGAGACACTATTGAACAATGAAATCCTATTCTTAAATATCCGCAGTCAAGTATTTTATTAATAAGGACAATAATAATACATTGAGACTATTATGTGTGCAGACTGATGACCATATCTCACGGGTCATGGATATGAGATAACGAGTCGCCACATAGGTACACATTAGAGTAATGATGTACTGGATTGACCCACCATGAGAATACTACATGTAGCGTTGTGTGAGTGTCATAAGTAGTTCTCATAGTGACAATGGTGTATGCAATCCTTCGACCTGAAATCGCTACGATCCCTACACGAGGAGTCGTGTGCTTTAACATCGTCAAATATGATCTGTAATAGGATGAATCATGACCATTCGCAAGGATCCTTCGATGGAAACTTTTTTCGCTGCGTTATTTTTGTTTTATACGCAAATTCCCAACAATGCGGTGCAACACTACTACGCTACTCCATTATGCATGTGGATCCAAACTATCTCAAGAAGGCAACTTCGGAGTTAAAATATCCACATTGGCCATAAATTCACCAACGCCGGCAGTTCACCAAACCATGGGTGAACCCCTTGGATAGCCGACGTATCATAACGAGAATACGCCACCGCGGGGTTGTACAATTTACCAAACCTTGGGTAAACCACCCGAGACTTGGCCGGATCGCTGTACTCTATGACGACCTCCCCTTTGTTGATCTTCCCCCACTAACAACTTCAACGTATGTATGCATGAGCACAACAACAAACAAGGCAACCACCTCCTTTGCTTGGGCCAATAAGCACCCAAGACTTATCACCAACATCAACGTCAACATCAACATCAACATCTTAACCCATAGGGTCAAGACTCCCTTGTCCCAAAAGCACCAAGGTCCAACTCATCAACTCCTCGACCAAAGAGCATCGAGGCCACTTTGGCCAAAATGTACCAAAGCATACCAATGTGCAGTAACCCATTGGGCACCGACTTAACCCACTTATTGTTCTTGTTAATCTTAATTAATATTTAATTAGGTTATCTAACTTGTTATCATTCGATTGGTGTATTATTTCATCATTTGGGGATAATTGGGGTGAAACACCCCCTTAGAACCTTTAATTCACGTTCTGACCATTAAGGGGAGCAAGGCGTGCTTACCCCCAGCATGGTCGTGCTGCCACTTAAGTGGAGCATGGTCGTGCTCTCTATCCTGCACGGTCGTGCTCAATGCGCGGCCATATTCCAGAATTCAACAGGGAGCACGATTATGCTCCTTGTTCAGCACGACCGACCTCCTGGGCCAGTCGTACTATTTTGGGCAGATTCAAGTATGTTCTTGGAGTTTTGACTCCCTAACTGTAACACCTCGATTATACTGTTTCTTAATGATCTGTGTTTATGTATGTGTATGTGTAATTATTAATCTAATTTAGAGAAAAAAATTATTTTGATAAATAAAAAATTTAGATTTAAGTAGCTTATTTTATTTTAGAAGAAAAAAAACTGCAGTTGAAATTTCAAATGAAAACGGTCTACGTTTTCGCTGTCAGTAAGACTTTACTGATCCAGAAAATGTATTTTGACTTAAAAAATAAAACGTTAGATTTCCTAAAATATTTGTAACAATTCCCATGATTCTTATTTTTTTTCATTTATAAATATTACAAAATTAATTTTTTCGGGTGAAGTTTCGCAAAGAAAATACGATCAGTTTTCCCAATCGGGAAATTTATGGAATCGGAATGAAACAAATTAATTTAAAATATATTAGGAGCAGATTGAAAATGTAACACCCTGTTTTTCGTATGCTTCTTTATCAGTAAATACATGCTTTAATGTGTTTATTTTTGATAAAATCCAGAGGATGATTTTATTTAAAATAAAATCATTTTCTTGTGTTGTTTTACCATATGAAGTCACAGTAAAATTTTCGGTTGAAAATTCAGACGAAAACCGGTCTGGGTTCTCACTTCCAGTACAAGTTTACTGAGCTAGAGACCAAATTTTAATTTGTGAACGAGACGGTTAGTGTTTTTATGATGTTTTGTGTCGGTTTGGAGGTTTTCAAAAAATCTTGTTCGAGGCCAAATCTTTGGGATTTCCCAGGCGAAATCGTCGGGAAATATGACTGGGGAAGTCATCTGATACGCAATGGGGCAGAGCATCAAGAGGATGAAGTGACATGAAGTCACTTGATGTGAAGGTTATGACACACCTCAAAAGGTGAATCATGACTTTTTTTTCAAAAATCTCATTTTTTCATCTTTCTCTCTCCAATCACATCACATCACCTTAACTCCTTATCCTCTCTACAAGCAACCCACCATCTTTCTTTTCTTCTTTCTTCCTCCCCCAAAACTGCGACCCTCTCCTCTCACTCTTTATAAACACTCTTCATTTCCACACTTCATCACTTTCCTCCATTTCTCACATTTACACTATACTACATTTCTTCTTCTTCTTCTCTCTTACAAAGTTTACATTTTTATCAAGTTTTTCTCTTAGTGTTCTTCATCAAAGTTGTTCATCTTGTTAAGGGTAATACTTCTTTGTAGTTCCTTTTCAAAGTTTCATCTTTTATTTCAAAGTTTTCGTCATATGTCCTTTATGTGCTTTTAACTTCTAAAACCTCTCAAAATGGTAGAAAACTCCTTTTGAGTTGAAACCACTTTCTATATTTTTGTATTTACTCATACTATCACATACTAAAAGGTTATGTAAAACAAAATTTCCTAACCCCTTCTTCCTAAGGAGGCCGAAACCATGTATATGGTTTAGGTGAATCTTGTTTCAACTTTTACATGTATGAGTTTGTATTTGAGTTTCATTTCCAAGATGATCATGGACCAAGGCTCCCTTATGTTAAAGGATGCTATGTCTAAGTGATTGGAAAGTTTAAGATTTTTACCCTATTTTTATGTAAAGACCAAAACCAATGAGTTTTAAGGCAGTGGTGTTTATGTTTTGTTTTCTAAAATGATCATGGATTAAGACTCCTTATAGAAGGATGCTAAGTCCAAGAGATTGAAAAGTTTGAAGATTGCTAACCCCTATTTCTTGAAAAGCCCGAAACCTTAAATGGTTATGGCAAAGATGTTGAGTTTTGTTTTCCAAAGTGATCAAGGACTAAAATGCTCCTTATGTTAAAGGATGCTATGTCTAAGTGATTGGAAGGTTTAAAATATTTTTTTGCTTTATTTTCCTATGATGGGAGAATGTAACATTTGACCTAGGATGTGTTATTTTATTTTGTTTTCCAAGATGATTATGGATTAAAGCTCCTTCATGTTAAAGGATGCTATGTCCAAAATATTGGATGATTTAAAGATCTCTAACCTCACAAACTTGTTAAGGCCGAACCTAAGAGTTCATGGTCTAAGACATTTGATTTTTCCATTTTCCGAAATGATCATGGTTTCAAGTTCCTTACTATCTATGGATGCTAACCTAAAGAGATTGGAAAGTTTAGAAATTCCTAGCCTATTTACCTATGCTTGGCCGAAACCCTAAGTCAAGTACTTAGTGGGATTTTTAATTCAACTTTGTTAAAAGATTGTTGTTTATGAACTTCTAGCACTTAAGGATCATAAATCCAAGAGTCGCATAAATTTCGGAAACCCCTAATCCTATTTTATTGTATGAACCGAACCTATACCTTGTGGTTAGTGTTCTCGAGTTGATTTTTTTAACTCATGATTTTATGTTGGTAACCTTATACTTCCATCACTGGAGAAGCGAGGACGTTCGTGAACCTTCTTTTCAAATCCAAAACTCTTAACTCTGACGTGAGGTAAGAGGGGATTTCCTAAAGATATTCAATAACTGTATGCATGTGTGTATGTGTTTAACTAGATATTTATATGTTGATTGAGCTTACTTGGTTATCTAATGTACCTGAACTGTTATGCTATTATCTGATGTTGAACTGTGCTTGTTATAAATGTTATAATGCATATCTATGATGAACTGCTTTCAAATGTGATATTAGCATTAAACTGAGAATATATACTGCTGTTGATTGAAAGTTTGCTAAGCCAGACTTGTGTCTGTGCTCAACTGTTATAAGGATTAAAAACCTTAATAAGCTTGGAAGATGAAAGGATTGGTGTTCTTTTCCAAAAGCTCATTAACTTAAAGTACTTGTTTTAACTGTTGAAATGGTTTTGGTGAACTATTGTTATACAAGAGAAAAATCATTTTCGAACTATGTGTCTTCAAGTGAAAACTTTCAAGATTATTTGGCAATATCCTATTGGGGATTTTCAAAGATAAAAGCATTTCAAAGATGCTTTATAAAAGATTTTCAAAGAAAATGTTTTCTCCTAAATGTTTTAGAAACTTTCCGATAGCCTGGATAGGTTATCGAGGATTCGGTTTTGAATTTGATTTTCATTGAACGAAAAATAAGTACTTAAGAAAGAGAATCTAGTACGCGAGACGTCGCCTCTAGTATTCAATTATACGCACATGATCTTGGATCAGTGTTAATTCGGGGCCATGAGTCCTATTCATGATGTTCTGGACTGAGAGTCCAATTCTCGAAATCGAGGACAGTGCGTTCTGATTTTGTTGTTGTGGGATATTGTCCTTATCATGTTAAGTTCAAAACATGAATAAAAGCATAAGTGATTTATATGACCACAAACCTTAACTGCGGCATCGGTCTCGGGCGTTGGGATTGAGTATTCGGACTGTGTGTCCTATGTTTGAGTTTTCAAGTGATGGGGAAATGATGATTAAGTCGTTAGCTTTGAGCTGCGACAGCAAAAAAGAATGAACACAAAGAAAACCGTTTGAATAAAATATTTTCTCATGTGCATTTCCCCAGGCAGACGTGCTTTCTTACATATCAAATACAGGGTGGTATCTGGGAGTCAGTCCATGTGACCAGTTGATAAGACTCTGGCTCATCTAGTTTCCAGCGAGAAAAGGGGTAGATTTTGTGCCTAATCGGGCGAGTCAACCTCGCTAATCTCCCAAATTAGCCTTATTTTGTTCCTAAGTTAGAATTTGAGTCGTTTAATGCATTTTTAGTAGTTTTTAGTTTATTTTGAGTAGAATTACGTTTTTCGTTTCCTTTTATTGTTTCAGGTTAAAAGTGAAGCTCTTAGAGTCAAGGAAAATGAAGAAAATAGTGGAAAAGAAATTCTGGAAGTTTCGCCTCGCGAAACAGGATCTCGCCCCACTAGCCTGAAGACCAGCCTGAACAGCAACAGTCACCCTTTCTGTCTCGCCTCGCGAGCCTGAAGGCCTGACTGTGCCAGAGATGTCACATTTTCTGTCTCGCCTCGCGAATCACCATCTCGCCTTGTGAGTATTCAAAATCAAGATGGAGCCAAAACTTAATTTTGCCTCGCGAGAGGCTACTCGCCTCGCGAGCGGGCGCAGATTCTGAAATCTATAAATTGCTGTTTTAGGGCAGATTAAAGAAAAAAAACTTTTGGTCAACCACTTGTTTTACATCGTTTGGAACGAATCCTTATTCTCTGAAGCTGTGTCTCCCTATTTTCTTTTTCTCTTTTACAATTACGATGAATTCCAACTGTTTGTGCGTTGTTACAAGCATGAGGAACTAATCCCCTTGTCTAAGGGATCAATGAAACCACCCATGACGGTGTAGCGTTAATGTGATGTATGTTTCCTTCCTTTACCTCAATTCTTGTTTTCCAATTCTGAATTTATTGTGTTGATCATCATAGGCATGCGTGATTGACTAGTTAACGTGATGAGGCTTGATAGGCAATTCGCGTTTAGAACTTGAATTGGGATCACTGATTGAATATTGCACGAGAGTGAGTAGGAGATCAGTGCAACCTTATAGGGAACAAAATTTAATAGAGTTTGATGATTGGGTTATGAGACCTAGCAAGTAATTAATTCAATCGTTGAATATGTCCTATTGAGCACGACAGTGTCATTAGGAGAATTTGGGAGTCCTGGTTGACATTGTAATTGAACCTAGGGAAGGGATCATCATCACTTGGCTACTATGCATGATTGGGTAGGTGGATTTGTGACCTTAGATGTTTTAATCTAGATTTTAATACTCATTCTCTAATTATTTGTTGATTTAAATTGCGATCCTATTTTATCTCTCTTCTCAACCACTTGCTTAAACTTAGTCAAACGTATCGAACTTCTTGCAAATTGGTAGAATCGGTAGCCCAATCTCTGTGTCCGACCTCGGTAATTACTTACCGTGTTTTATTACTTACGATGACCCGGTACACTTGCTGGTGACTCAACAAGTTTTTGGCGCCGTTGCCGGGGATTGGCACAACCAAATTTCCTAATTTTTGGGAAGTTTGATTATTTGGTTAAGCTATTTTTTTTTATGTTATTTATTTACTATTATTTCTCTCAACTTCTTTGATTTCACTTGGTCTTGCCTAGTTTTTGTATGCGAGGTACCCTTTCACAAGAGGACTTGCTATTTGATCCGAAGATCACCAAGACCGAGAAGCAATTAAGGAAAGAAGCCAGAGAACGAAAGAGGCTTGAAGCAATTAATCTTGAGAGGATGGCCGAAGAAAACCCTCCTCCTCCTCCTCCTCCTCGTTACAAGCCTCTCTTCGAGTACGATCTACCCAATTTGGAGGATTGTGCTTCTTCTATCGTGAGGGGCAACCTCAACACAGATTCCTTCAGAGTGGAAGGATGTGTCACAGCCCAGATCCGTGAGAATCAATTTGATGGGGGTGGCAAACAAGACCTTCACAGACACATCACTCTCTTCCTTGAAGCTTGTGACATGCAGAAGACAAGAGGAGTTTCTCAAGATGAGTTTCTCTTGCGGCTATTCCCTCTCTCTCTTAGGGATATCGCTCAGGATTGGTTTGACAGCTTGGATCGCAACAGTATTAGAACATGGGAGAAAATGGACCAAAAGTTCCTCACTAAGTATTTCCCTCCTCAGAAAGCGACACAAGCAAGAGTAGCTGTCACATCTTTCAGGCAGACAGAAGATGAATCTTATAATGAAGCTTGGGAAAGGTATAATGTGCTCTTGAGAAGATGTCCTTCGGCTTTCTTTGACCCGGTCTCCAAGGTTCAACATTTCTTTAACGGGTTAAGGGGGCGCTACCAGATGAATTGTGATGCCGCAGCGGGCGGTTCTTTTTCCTATTTATCAGCTGAGGATGGATGGGCGTTATTGGAGAAGATCTCGTACAATGATTACAACCGTGGTAGGGAAACCTCAAGTGGAGTCAGTTCTGCAATAATAGAAGCCATTCTAGAGCAAAATAAATTGTTGAAGATGCAAAAAACGGCATTGTCTGGGAACAAAAAGGTTAATGGGATACACGAAGGAATGCCTCTGGGTTGTGATAATTGTAATGGAGATCATGACATTCAGAATTGTCCGTTCAAGTTCTCTCAAGAACATGTGGACTCATGCCACAATTTCTATGACAGCGTGCCCCATAATAACTATCAGAGGAACAGACAGAATGATTACAGTCAGAATCAGAATAGGGGTTATATGAGGAGAGACCATCCGGGTTTTGCTTGGAGTAATGCTAGTGGTGGTCTAGCCGGGCAACAACAACCTCAACAGAATTGGAAACAACAACCTCAACAGAATCAGAGGCCAAACTATGGAATCCATCAACGCAATACTCAGCAGGCTTTTCCAGGGCCTAATCAATTGCAAATAACAGATGGTGGAAGGCAACCTTGGGAGTTGGCTATAGAAAAGAAGAGTGCGGCAATTGAGAAGTTGTCAATCAATACAAGTACAGCCATTGACAAGTTGGCAACTCATACAGGGTCGGCAATTCAGAATCTAGAGACGCAGGTGGCTCAGCTCGCAAAGCAACTAAATGAGCGTCTCCCAGGCACTTTCCCAGGTGATACCGAGAACAACCCTAAGAACCAATGCAATGCCGTAGCAACTAGAAGCGGTAGGGTGTTGGGATCTAACAAGGGTGCAACTAGTTCTCAGGAAGCTGAGGCCTTGGAACAACCACATGTTGAGGAAGAGCAACGCAAGAAAGAGGATTTGGAAAGTAACAAGGCACCGGAGCAAGGGGGAAGGTTAAAACTTGTAGATGAAGAGTTCCGAAGAAAGAAGTGAGTTGAACCCAAAGACCTCCCTCCCTTCATGAAGGTACCGTATCCTGAAAGATTAAAGAAGCCTATACAAGATAAACAGTTCAATAAATTCCTTGATGTCTTCCGCAAACTTCAAATTAACATTCCATTTGCGGAAGCCTTGGAACAAATGCCATCTTATGCCCGGTTTATGAAGGAGCTTCTCTCCAAGAAGCGGAAGATAGTGGATGAGGAAACGGTTGCTTTGACCGAGGAGTGTAGTGCCATTCTTCAAAGAAAACTACCTCCAAAGTTGAAGGATCCCGGTTCTTTTTCTATACCATGCACCATTGGGGAGATGACTCTAGGAAAGGCGTGGTGTGATCTAGGGGCAAGCATCAACTTGATGCCCCTCTCTATGATGAAGAAGTTGGGGATCAAAGAAGTCAAAGATACACGGATGTCACTCCAACTAGCCAATCGTTCTATAAAATATCCTTATGGGGTGGTCGAAGATTTGTTAGTGAAGGTGGACAAGTTCATATTTCCGGTGGATTTTGTGGTGCTTGATATGGATGAAGACGCCGAGATCCCTCTCATATTGGGTAGGCCCTTCTTGGCCACGGGGCGTGCTTTGATAGATGTGCAACAAGGGAAACTCACCCTAAGGGTGCAAGATGAGAATGTAGTCTTCAATGTCTTTGAAGCAATGAAGCACCCCGCTGAGAGGTCGGATGTGTATCGAGTGGATATGGTGGACTCAATTGTCAAGGCAAAGGCCACTAGAGAAGCCCATGGTTCTTCACTTGCACAAGTGTTGGTAAAATCCCATGATTATGATAGTGAGGAAGAAGACCCTTTGGGGGATGAGGACTATCTTGAGTGCTTAAAAAACATGGAAGCCTTACCGAGTCTTCCAAGGGATAAATGTGCAAAGGAAAAGCTCAACAACGAAGGAATGGAAGAAGATAACAAAGCACCGGAGTTGAAGCAACTCCCAACCCACTTAAGGTATGCATTCTTGGGGGAGAAGGGACAACATCCGGTAATCATTAGCAATGCCTTGAAAAAGGATGAAGAAGAAAAGCTATTGAGAGTTCTTAGGGAACACAAATCCGCCATTGGGTGGAAGATTTCAGACCTAAAAGGTATAAGCCCTTCCCTATGCATGCATAAGATTTTGATGGAGGATGATTGTAAGCCGGTGGTTCAGCAATATCTCGGAGGCGAATGTTAAAAATCCGGTCTTCAGAGATTGGATCTCTCGCGAGGCGAGAGTGGCTCGCGAGGCAAAACAGTAAGGTTCTTTTCAAATACGCCCGTGAGGAGTCAGGGCCTGGGCGTGATGGCTTCTGGTCCTCAGGCTCGCGAGGCGAGACATGGTTCGCGTGGCGAGACTGAAATGGTTGCATTCTCTTGCACAGTCAGCCTTCAGGCTCGCGAGGCGAGGTGTGATTCGCAAGGCGAAGCTTCAGAATTCTGCTTGGCTCAATTTCTTCTCTTTTAAGGCTCTATCTTCATCCAAGCTTCATCATGGCCAAATCTTGGGCATTTTTCCTTGAATTCCTGCAAAACAACACCAAGAAACCGCTTCACCCGTTCCAAGGTAAAAACTAATAAAAACCAAATAAAGAATGCCTAATCTGTATGCAAAATGCATGCAAAAGTGTACAGGAAACATGATGTAAAATCACACTATCAAATCACCCCAAGCTTATTCAATTTCTTGTCCTCAAACAATCACTAAGGCCTGAAGACCAAACTAATCAAGGCAGTGGATAGTGAACTAAGAACCCGAGTAAATACTGATCCAAGTAATAGGCATTTCAAACAATTCAGCAAGAGACAATCAATTCAAGTCCAATTAGAGGTTTAGGTTCCTTAGACTCATATTCTCACTGATTTGGGCACTCTTTCTTACCTGAAGATCACCCCAAGCTTGTTTATTTGCTTGGTTCTCTTTCTACCTTACTCAAGTGTTTAGGGATATAAGACAATTCACTCCATTTTCCTCAAGAAATGACATCTACCATAGGCTTGACTATCAACCAAATCTCTATTTTATTAATGAAACAATTTAAAATCAAGAGGTCTTTTACTTGGTTGTAACGTGGCCATGGGATTTATCGTTAGGTGGGGAAATCAAGAAAGTGACATTTCAAAAGGCTACACAAAACATTAAGCATTGCAAATCATGACACCTTCTAAAATACCCTTTTGGGTTTCAATTCACTTTCGCCACCTTTCTTTCTTTCTTTCTTTTCTTTTTATTTCTCAATTCTTTTTGTCATCCCCTTCTCTATGTATTTTTTTCTTTTTCTTTTTTGTTTTTCTTTTGTTTGGAGAAGGGGAGATTTTTCAACTCAAGAGAAATATTTTTATGATTCTTTCATCCCAAACTTTTTCAACTACCTTTTTCACCCTTTTTGTAATACTTTAGAAGGTATCCTATCCAGCATATTCATCAAAACATTTCACGGTACCAAGAAAAGTATTTTCTTCTTTCAGGCTCAAAATTGGGCAACTAAGGGGTAGCATTTAGTCATTCAAAGCTCAGAAGGCCAAAAAAATACCTAGTGCCTCAATCATTTTCAAAAATGTTTTCAAAAATTTTTAAGCTTCAAAATGGTTTCAAGTCAAGTTCTAGAGAAAATCATCCAAGAGGAATACCACTCTAACACAAAGATTGGGGTAAAATTTAGTGAGTACCCCTTTTGCTCAAAATCTCACATTTTAGTTCAGAAATTAATGAGAAACATAAATCTTCAGAACCATATGCTTATTATCAACTATCACAGATTATCTCAAACAATTTTATTATTTGCCTTATCACAAGAATAAAAAACTGGGTTCAACAATTCACCATCACAATTTATTTGGCACTAAGTTTTCACAATTGGATGCAAATTTTAGGCAAGGGGCAATCTAATCATGTGAACATGCAAAGCTATCATGCAAAACTATATGAATGCAACATGAAAAATGAAAAATGCAAAATTACCCCTACCCCAAGCTTAAGAATTTACATTGTCCCCAATGTAAACAATCAAGTCGGAGAGAGGGGAAAATGAATAAAATAAAATAAAAATAAATTTGGAACGACTCACCGAGGCGGTAGCGGGTGTTGGTTCACATGCCTAGTCAGAGATATTGCTGAAAATTTTTGTAACGGCCTTGATGCTTGCTGACTTTGTTGTCTCTGCCCTTTTTGCTTCTCCTTCCTCCTTTCCCTGAAATCACTTGGCAATTTTATTAGTAAAAGAGAACTCTTGATCTTCTCAAATTATTCAAGAGTAAAAATCAAAAACAAAATCTAACTAAAGAGAAGGGTTAAGAAAACTTGGGTTGCCTACCAATAAGCGCTTCTTTAACGTCACTAGCTTGACTCATTAAGAAGCATCCACCTGGATCCCATAGCTTGTGGTATAAGGACCAAGGGGTGCTCAAGATGTGAGATCCTCCACCCGGATCCCATGGTTTATGGAGTGGTGATTGCAGCAGTAATATAACTCTATCCTCTATTCCACCCAGCCAGTATGTGAAAACTCCATTGACCTCTACAATTATGAACTCACTTCCTCTCGGGTCAAATGGTGTTTTCACGAAGAAGTGTGCCAGACAAGTGGAAGGGACTAACTTACCAGTGTCCACACATGCATGCAAGCCAACATGTTTATTTAATGCAGAAAAATCAAATTCCTTAGCAAGCATGGTGGAATCCACTACCACTTCGTCTTCATTTTGAACTATCCCCAAAACCAGATTTTTCTCAATTTGCGCTCCATGTGACTCTTGTACTAACTGTTTGCAAATTTCCTCAACTTGCATTTTGAAATTCTGCATCACCGTTTCGATACTATCACAGTTGGTTTTGATTTTGGTCTCAGAGATGGATAGCTCTTGGGAATATTGTTCTAGAGCAACCTTCAGAGGTGGTTGCTCGTTCCATTCCCATTCCTCTTCTTGTTGTTCTTCTACCACCACCACTTCATCTTCGTTCACGTCCATGCTAGCAAGGAGACTCTCTTCAATTCGAATTTCATGTGGCTTTTCTGCTAGCAGTTTAGAGAATTCAGTAGCTTGTTCTTCTAATTTCTGCAAGTTGTCACTTAGCGATGCCGCTATCTTGCTAGTATTCTTCCCTGCTCGCATTTCAGCCCTCTGAACCATGGAACTAATTTCCTCCTTGCTACGCTCTATGCTCGAGCTCAAAAGATAAGCATCTATATCCCAAAGTATTTCTAGCAACTCAGGATCCAGCTCGAAGTGTCGTGGTGGTTGCAAGGATGACAAATAGGACTTCCATTCCTTCTTCGAGTATATCTTTACGTGCTTGCTGGGGATACCATCAAAAACGATCCAATCAAGTTGATCTTCCCAAGTTGGACAGTAATGATAGTCCATGTGTTGTCTCAACCTTGCACAGACAAACACTCAAAAGGAAAAAAAATCAAATCTGTACAAGAGAAAATGTCAAATATATACAGAAAAATAAAAGATAAAAAATCTCTAAATTAGTTTCCTCCTTTGTTACTAATGGTATTGGCAAAACCATCCCCGGCAACGACGCCAAAAACTTGTTGACGGGTCTGGGCAAGTATACCTAGTCGAACAAGTAATACGGTGGTGAGACCGGTTATCGTATCCACAGGGATTGGATGTCAATTACCAATTCACAACTTTAGCAACTATCTAGACTAAACTATAAATCAAGAGAAATCAAAATAAATAAAAGAAAAGGAATAAAATCTTTTTGTATTTTTGTCGAGCGCTTGGAATGCGAAAAGGAAATGTTGGGACTGGACTTCACCAAACCTCAAACTCATGCACTACCAGGACTAGATACCTCCCATCCATGCTTCAAATATTAAAATCAATCCACTAGATTACTCAAGCCTCGATTCCTCGGATGACAAGAGCCTAAACCCACTAATAGACCCTAATTCCTTAGGTGGCCTAGATTAATGGATTTGCATTAAGATTAGGGATTACGCGATTACTAGTAAACCAAACTCCATTCCTAGATATAAGGTTTACTAGGTGGTTGATTTCAATTCCGGTTCTAATACGAATTTCCCAATTGCATACCAAAACACTAATCGAGTCATGGGGGTGCTAGCCACAACAAGCATTAAGCATGGAAAATGAATCACTAATATGAAGGCATGAACACAGAATAATCAGTCAAGGCAAATACATAATAATCAGTTTGATTACATCTAATCCCAACAAACAGGGATTAGCTACTCATAATTACAGAGAAAGCCAAACCAGAAAAGCGGTAGAGAAAGGAAGAAAGGGAGAACTCCATTGAAGCTTCCCACTGTCGTCACAACAACCCCCTAACTCAGCTCCCTTTTAGGGTTGGAACCCTAGTCCAGCCGCAGAATCCAAGTGCTTCCCCCTCCAAAAAAAACTCCCTCAATTCTGCTCTAAAACAGCAACTTATACCAATCAGACTCTGCGCACGCTCGCGAGGCGAATGTTAAAAATCTGGTCTTCTAGAGATTGGATCTCTCGCGGGGCGAGAGTGGATCACGAGGCGAAACAGTAATGTTCTTTTCAAATACGCCCGTGAGGAGTCAGGGCCTGGGCGTGATGGCTTCTGGTCCTCAGGCTCGCGAGGCGAGACATGGTTCGCGTGGCGAGACTGAAATGGTTGCATTCTCTGGCACAGTCAGCCTTCAGGCTCGCGAGGCGAGGTGTGATTCGCGAGGCGAAGCTTCAGAATTCTACTTGGCTCAATTTCTCTTTTTCAGGCTCTATCTTCATCCAAGCTTCATCATGGCCAAATTTTGGGCATTTTTCCTTGAATTCCTGCAAAACAACACCAAGAAACCGCTTCACCCGTTCCAAGGGAAAAACTAATAAAAACCAAATAAAGAATGCCTAATCTATATGCAAAATGCATGCAAAAGTGTATAGGAAACATGATGTAAAATCACACTATCAATGGAGGATGATTGTAAGCCGGTGGTTCAACCACAAAGACGGTTAAATCCCATCATGAAAGAAGTTGTGCGTAAGGAAGTGATTAAACTTTTAAATGCCGTAATCATCTATCCAATCTCGGATAGTAATTGGGTTAGTCCAATTCATGTGGTCCCAAAGAAAGGTGGCACAACCGTGGTGGTAAATGAAAGCAATGAATAGATCCCAACAAGGACCATCACGGGGTGGAGAGTATGTATCGATTATAGAAGGCTAAATGAGGCAACAAGGAAAGATCACTTCCCTCTTCCCTTCATTGATCAAATGCTTGAAAGGTTAGCCGGATATTAGTACTATTGTTTCTTAGATGGTTACTCCGGATATAATCAAATTGTGGTGGATCCTCAAGACCAAGAGAAGACGGCCTTCACTTGTCCTTATGGAGTCTTGGTCTATAGGAGGATGCCCTTTGGATTGTGCAACGCTCCTGCTACTTTCCAAAGGTGCATGCTTTCTATTTTCTCGGACATGGTGGAGAAATGCATTGAGGTGTTCATGGATGACTTCTCGGTCTTTGGGACCTCATATGATAATTGCTTGAGAAACTTGGCTTTGGTGCTTAAAAGGTTCCAAGAGACTAACCTTGTGCTCAAGTGGGAGAAATGCCACTTCATGGTCAAGGAAGGTATAGTCTTGGGGCACAAAATCTCCCAAAGGGGATTGAAGTTGATAAAGCAAAGATTGAGTTGATTGAGAAGCTTCCCCCACCAACCAATGTAAAGGGGGTGAGGAGTTTCTTGGGTCATGCCGGGTTCTACCGGAGATTCATCAAGGACTTCTCCAAAATCACAAAGTCGCTTTGTGACCTTCTTGCGAAGGATGTATCCTTTGAGTTTAGTGCTACTTGTTTAAATGCCTTCACTATTTTGAAAAATATGCTTGTCACCGCACCCATAATCACTGCACCTAATTGGAATTTACCATTTGAAATCATGTGTGATGCTAGTGATTATGCGGTGGGGGCTGTTTTGGGACAAAGGGTGGAAAAGTTAGCTCATGTCATTTATTACGCAAGTAAGGTTTTGAATGAGGCACAAGCTAATTATTCCACCACTGACAAGGAACTACTTGTTGTGGTTTTTGCTTTAGATAAGTTTAGATCCTATATTGTGGGGTCTAAGATTGTTGTTTTCACCGATCATGCGGCCATAAAACACTTGATGACAAAACAAGAGGCCAAACCTAGATTAATTCTGTGGATTTGCAGGAGTTTGACTTAGAGATTAAGGACAGGAAGGGATCCGACAATGGTGTGGCGGACCACTTATCTAGGTTGGTCAATCCCGACACCGAGGAGGAATTGTTAGACATCAAGGAAGAATTTCCAGATGAAAAACTGTTTGCACTTATTGAAAATTCCCCTCCTTGGTTCGCGGACATGGCCAACTTCAAATCTTCAAATGTGGTTCCGTAAGGTTGGACTAATCAACAAAGGAAGAAGTTCTTCTCGGATTCAAAGTATTATGTATAGGAGGACCCCTATCTTTTCAAGCAATGCTCGGATGGGATCCTAAGAAGATGCATTCCCCGTGACCAAATCGGAAACGTGTTGTGGCATTGTCATAGCTCGGATTATGGTGGGCATTATTGGGGAGACCGTAGAAAAAATCCTCCAAAGCGGGTTTTATTGGCCAACGCTCTTCAAGGATGCCCACACCTTTGTTGAGAACTGTGATCGTTGCCAAAGAGTTGGCAACATCTCTAAGCAGCATGAACTCCCCTTGAATTGCATGCTTGAAGTAGAGCTCTTTGATGTGTGGGGGATAGATTTCATGGGACCATTCCCACCATCTTTCTCCTATCAATACATTTTGGTGGCGGTGGACTACGTGTCAAAGTGGGTAGAAGCAATCCCAACAACTATGGATGATGCACGGGTAGTCATGGAATTCCTAAGGCGCAATATCTTCTCGAGGTTTGGGGTCCCTAGAGTGTTGATTAGTGATGGGGGATCCCACTTTTGCAGCAATCAAATGCACAAGCTTCTTGAGAAGTATGGGGTCAAGCATAGGGTCTCTTCCCCTTATCATCCCCAAACAAATGGGAAAGCGGAGGTATCCAACCGTGAGTTGAAGCGTATTCTTGAGAAAACCGTCAACTCCTCACGGAAGGATTGGTCAAAAAGGTTAGATGATGCTTTATGGGATTATAGGACCGCCTTCAAGACTCCAATTGGAAGGTCTCCTTACAATTTGGTGTTTGGAAAGGCATGCCACTTGCCGGTGGAATTGGAGTAAAAGTCTTATTGGGCAATTCGAGAACTCAACTTTGATTTGACGAAGGCCGGTGAAAAAAGGCTTTTGCATTTAAATGAGTTGTCCGAGATCCGCATGCAAGCATATGAAAATGCAAGAATCTACAAAGAGCGGACTAAGGCATGGCATGACAAGCACATCTTGCCTAGGAGGTTTGAGCCCGGACAAATGGTACTTCTTTATAATTCAAGGTTGAGACTCTTTACTGGAAAGCTAAAATCAAGGTGGTCAGGACCATTCAAGGTACTCCAATTTTTTCCACACGGAGCAGTAGAATTAGAAGGGGACTTTGGCAACTTCAAGGTAAATGGGCAAAGGCTAAAGCATTACCATGGGGAATCAATCCCAAATGGCAAGCAAGTTCTTCTGGATTAACCCTTAGGGGTGACTTGAGTCAGGCTCGGAACGTTAAACAAGCGCTACTTGGGAGGCAATCCAAGCTAGATATCATTTATTTTTAGTTTCGGTCATTTTCTCTTCTGAAAAAATAAAATAAAAAATTAATTAAAAATTAAAAAATTTAAAAAAAATAAAAAATCAGATTCGCCCCGCGAATCCACATTGGCCTTGCGAGACAGAAGCCCTGAATCTCAGAGGCTTGCTCACGCTTCTGTCTCGCGTCGCGAGAGCCACTTTCGCCTCGCGAATCTGGGCATCATCATCTGTTGGAATTCCAAATTCGCCTCGCGATCTATTACTCGCCTCGCGATTCTGGAAAGTGTGAAGAACAATTTTTCCAGATTCGCCTCGCAAGTTATGTCTCGCCTCGCGAATCTGCAATTAGGGTTTTCAATTTGGGGGAAAATTTAAAATTCGCGTCGCGATGGGTCTCTCGCCTCGCGAAAGCTGAAAAGTATATCAGCCCCGCGAGCGGATCGCGAATCACTTTCGCGACCCTTCACTATTCACTCTCTCTCTCGCGTGGATTCAGCTTCCCCCCCCCCCCCCCTCAGTTCACTGCCTCACTCACTCCCACACTCTCACCCTCACGCATTCACATTCCTTCATCTCTACAAGGTAAGTAACATCCCACTGACTTCACTCTTCGCTTGTTCATAATTGTGGAATTCAAACAGACACACCACACACTGTGCACTAAATGTATGTTATAACTGGTAGTAGGGTAGATGCCATGATCATGACCTTGTCTAGTCTAGGGAATGTTACTGCTCATTGTCATCTGATCTGAGTAAAATGATGAATGTTGATCATGAAGGCTTGGAGTCCTTTAATATTCCATGAATGCAATTTTGAAACTAACTGCCTAATGATTGATCTGAGTATTATGGTTAGTTGTGTTAGGAATATAGTTGGGATGCAGTCCGGGTATTCGTTGCATATTTGCATGTTAGTGGGACAGTGGGGTGAGCAATTGGGATGTTAGCAGGATAGAATTACACTGAATTTGTGCCTCTATTATACATATTCTGCAAAACTGAATTATGAACTGTACTGGGACTTTTCTGATTTTCAGGTTATGGCCCCGCCTAAGAACTCCGCTGTCGAAAAGAAGTCGGTTAAGCGTAAGAAGCACGCATCTACTCAGGGGGACGGCATAGAGTTGTCTTCAGGGTCGGGCGCCACCTCCTACTCTCCCAGGTTCCGCTCTCCTGATCACAGGGAGCATTGGAACCTAGTGGTGAGAAAGGAGATGGTCTTAGAGCAGCGTGTGTCCCTGGTGGGCCACAACTATGCTAGCGTCTCCGAGCAGATACGCAACCGAAGTTGGGAGGTGTTGGCTGATCTTCCTCACCGGTATGATATCAAACTGGTGCAGGAATTTTACGCCAATGCTCTCAAACTCGAGGTTTCAGGCCCGAGTTGCGTGACGGAGGTTCAGGGGGTCCCCATTACGTTCACTCCATCAGATATTAACTCATGCTTGGGGATCCCCATTGGAGAGGAGGCCTGCGAGTACGAGCAGCTCCCCGCAGTGCAGGCCCTAGCTCAGGCCATCATCGACACCTGTTGTGTCCAAGGAGCTGCCTGGGAGATGGGAACATCGGGGAACCTCTTGAGGTTGAGGAGGCAGGACCTTACCCCGAATGCCAAGGTCTGGTTGGCGTTCTTACACGCCAACCTTCGAGTGAGCTCTCATGAGTCCACAGTCACCGCCGCCAGAGCCCATCTCCTCTACGGCATACTGACGGGCAGCACGATCAACGTCGGAGGAGTCATCGCCACAGATATCCAGATGAAGGCGAACTCCCGAGCACTGAAGGAGAGCCTGGGGCATGGGCTGCTGATCACCGAGCTCATCCGCCGGGCGGGGGTGCCGGTGAGTACAGTGATGGAGAAGGTCTCGCGGCAGCCCATCGACCAGGAGTACATCTGGCGTTTCTGCTACTTAGCCCCGGCCCCACCTAGGAGGCCGCCACCCCTACCCACTCAGAGGCCACGATCAGCGGACATGGCTCTGCTCTAGCAGAACCAGCAGGCGATGAGGCGGGACCAGGAGGTGCTGCGGGAGTTCTTCCGGAAGATGTCATTGGCCCAGCAGGAGGGTCGGGTGCCCGTATACCCCTCCGAGGAGGAGTTGTCCCCTCGGCTTGGGTGGCAGGACTACCCTGGGGACCAGGGTGCTATGCCACAGGGGGGTGCCCGAGGGACCAGAGGATGAGGAGGCACCGGAGGACAAGGGTGACCCGGCGGACGACATTGATTTTGATCAGTGATCCGGGCCCCTGCATTACTTTATTTAGAGTTCTAGCTAGTAGTTTCGTTATGGTTGTACACTGATTGCTAGCTAGAAACTCTGTTTACTGACCTTTTACTGGCAAACTTGGATAACTGTATATATTTATTTTTTTATGTTATTGCTTTAACATTCGTGTTTGCTTGTGAATGGATCAACATGGAAAGCCCGGAATATCTTGGGCCAACCAATTGGATGAGGATGATGCCGAAACTATCCGTGCTGTGAAGCGGGGTAGTAGAAAGATGAAAAGAGGCAAGGCAATCAACTGAAAGCATGGGGTCCGCTCGGACCCCCTTGAGATAAAAATTTCTTATCCTTTTCCTCTCCCTTAGTTTATATTTATGTTCTTTCATTGAGGACAATGTATGCCTTAAGTGTGGGGGAGGGAACCAATTGCTTTGTTCTTCTTTTTGTTTTCTTTCCCTTTTTCCATTTGTTTTTGAATTTCGCTCTTGAATAATTTGAGAAGATCAAGAGTATGTGTGTGAGTGTTGTGTCGGCAAGCTTGGTGGATTTTAATTAAATTTAGCATAGATTGACTGTATGAATTATGTTGACCATTGATGATTTCCCCCTAGGTTCTGAAAATCGAAAATTTGATCCCCATGTGAAAAATTGAACCAATTGAACTTTGAGAAATTTTATTGTGATTGCTTGATTTATGACAAGTTTGGGGTGAAGGGGTGCACACACTAGGAATTGTATCTCGGTCAAACAATTTGCAAAATGTCCAGGTGAGAAATTTGAGCCTCCAACATGTTCTTAATTGTGTGAATCGCTTTTAAGCTGTACTTTCTCGGATTTGCTTGAATCTGTGCAAGGTTTGCATATTTATATGTTGCATCAAATGATCTAGGCAATTTTTCTTTGAAATAACTACTTGGCCATAAATTGAACCAACCTTGATGAATGATCCCTAGTTAGCCACATTGAGCCTTGAACCCTATTGTTCTTGATAACCTTACATTACAAGCCATTAACTCAGAAAAACCATGATTTTCCCCTATCCTAGGATTTAGGAGAGCATGGAATTTTAGTTTTGTGAGTGTTGTTGTGGAACTAAGTTTGGGGTGGCTACAAAGTTCATGAATCATAGTTGAGAAAAAGAAAAGCAAAATTAAAGGCCGAAGGCTTGAGAAAAAAAGAAGAAAAAAAAATGTGATGAAAAGTATTGAAAGTATGCCAAAAAGGACAAAGTGAAAAAAGTATAAAAAGGAAGAGGTTCGTAGCCACCCAATGCAAGAAATAGAATAATATGAGAGTAAATTCAATTGTTGCAATGCTAGTTTCATGCTCTCATTGATCCTAGGGACTAAGCCTCTATCCTTTGAATATCTTACCTTGAGCCAGGCCTCATTACAACCTATGAAAGACCTTTTGATGATGAATACATATTTTTGTGGGAACTTTGTTTA
This sequence comes from Sophora flavescens, assembly GCA_030762895.1. NCBI lineage: Eukaryota > Viridiplantae > Streptophyta > Magnoliopsida > Fabales > Fabaceae > Sophora > Sophora flavescens. The sequence continues at coordinate 125,534,892 of CM061068.1, forward strand.
GATGAAAATCAAATCCATGGAAAGTGCTCTTGAAATGCGAGATTGAGTGAAAAGTTGGTAGCTTAGACAAATTGAGCGAATGAGTGAAATATTAAATGTCCTTGTGAGGAAGGAAATTGTTTGAATTTGGTGATCTCCCTTTTGTGTGCCACTTGGATCCTCAACTCAGATTACTGATTGCATGAATGATGGAATTCTCAATTGTTAAAGTAAATGAATGTGGGGATTACATTGTTGCAAGGGGGAAAACATTGAAGAAAAATTGTTGTGTTAAATTGCATGAAATTTGTGCAAAAATTGATTGAATCCTTTAAGCTTGCCAAGTTTTGAGTCTTTTTGAGTTTTAGTTTGCTTGGGGACAAGCAAGGTTTAAGTTTGGGGTGTTTTGATAAGCCTCTGGCTCATCTAGTTTCCAGCGAAAAAAGGGGTAGATTTTGTGCCTAATCGGGCGAGCCAACCTCGCTAATCTATGAAATTAGCCTTGTTTTGTTTCTAAGTTAGAATTTGAGTCGTTTAATGCATTTTTAGTAGTTTTTAGTTTATTTTGAGTAGAATTACGCTTTTTGTTTCCTTTTATTGTTTCAGGTTAAAAGTGAAGCTCTTAGAGTCAAGGAAAATGAAGAAAACAGTGGAAAAGCAATTCTGGAAGTTTCGCCTCGCGAAACAGGATCTCGCCTCGCGAGCCTGAAGACCAACCTGAACAGCAACAGTCACCCTTTCTGTCTCGCCTCGCGAATCACCATCTCGCCTCACGAGCCTGAAGGCCTGACTGTGCCAGAGATGTCACCCTTTCTGTCTCGCCTCGCGAATCACCATCTCGCCTCACGAGTATTCAAAATCAGGATGGAGCCAAAACTTAATTTCGCCTCGCGAGAGGCTACTCGCCTTGCGAGCGGGCGCAAATTCTGAAATCTATAAATTGTTGTTTTAGGGCAGATTAAAGAAAAAAAAACTTTTGGTCAACCACTTGTTTTACATCGTTTGGAATGAATCCTTATTCTCTGGAGCTGCGTCTCCCTATTTTCTTTTTCCCTTTTACAATTACGATGAATTCCAATTGTTTGTGCGTTGTTACAAGCATGAGGAAATAATCCCCTTGTCTAAGGGATCAATGAAACCACCCATGACGGTGTAGTGTTCAATGTGATGTATGTTTCCTTCATTTACCTCAATTCTTGTTTTCCAATTCTGAATTTATTGCGTTGATCATCATAGGCATGCGTGATTGACTAGTTAACGTGATGAGGCTTGATAGGCAATTCGCGTTTAGAACTTGAATTGGGATCACTGATTGAATATTGCACGAGAGTGAGTAGGAGATCAGTGCAACCTTATAGGGAACAAAATTTAATAGATTTTGATGATTGGATTATGAGACCTAGCAAGTAATTAATTCAATCGTTGAATATGTCCTATTGAGCACGACAGTGTCATTAGGAGAATTTGGGAGTCCTGGTTGACATTGTAATTGAACCTAGGGAAGGGATCATCATCACTTGGGTACTATGCATGATTGGGTAGGTGGATTTGTGACCTTAGATGTTTTAATCTAGATTTTAATACTCATTCTCTAATTATTTGTTGATTTAAATTGCGATCCTATTTTATCTCTCTTCTCAACCACTTGCTTAAACTTGGTCAAACATATCGAACTTCTTGCAAATTGGTAGAATCGGTAGCCCAATCCCTGTGTCCGACCTCGGTAATTACTTACCATGTTTTTTTACTTACGACGACCCGGTACACTTGCCGGTGACTCAACACCGGTTCAGAGGCACATGTGACGCTGCTCGTCCTGAGACCTTAAATGCATGAGGGTATGGAGGCAACTGCCCGATGGACTAGAGATTGACCAACTCTAATTCTTCTCCAGTGGAAAACGGTGTTGATATCTCATGAGATTAAGTTAGAGCCTAATATTGAAGTGCCATGCATATTTTCAAAGATTGACTGTGCGGGATTGAGACCCTTTGATATAACACTGTTATGTTATGTATATGCATTATTTAACTGCTTATATGATTATGTGATGTATGTATCATGTATATGGTTGTTGTGGGATATATCTTATGACGGTATCTCACTCTTGCACATCTGTATGTTCTGTTCTTTTCTTCTTGTATCGCGTATGCACGTGCTTTTAGATGGATCCGAACGTTCCCTTGGCATAGTCGAGCTCGAGGAGTGAAGTGTTTAATCATGCTGGGACGGCAGGGAACTGGACTATACATGAGGGTGCGATGACCGTGACGTATCGAGGACCAGTCACGACTACCGAGACAAATGCTAACGGAGTGCCAGTACAAAGGATTCATACCGTTGAGACAAGGACTGCGGCGCTTCCACCTCCATGGTACTACCTTCATACGCTACAAGTCACCGGTCTCCTTCATGAGCATTTTGATCCAGTTGAACTGCTTGCGGAGGATCCAGTGGAGGAGGATCTCGAGGAAGAACCTCATGGGCTGATAGAGGTCGAGGACGAGGAGGAGGAGGAGCCAGAGTACCATCCGTAGGATCCCGGAGATGACGACATCCCTATCGACGATGGCGGTGACGTTATCGATCCGGCATCTGATATCTCATCTAGGGGTAGCGTCTGTGGTCACTCTGCATGCAGGAGCCATTGGTAGATCGTTCGTCGCTTTTGGAGTTGTCCCGATAGTCCCTAGGATTTTAGATCTATCTTTTGAGTCTTGTACCCAGTTCCCTATCCCGGGTTTGATGTTTCTTTTTTTTACATGTTTCTTCAGTAGCTGTTTTAGTGTATGTTGGTCAGTTCGACAAGGCTTGTTTTGTAATCAAACCTAAGATCCCAAGTGGGACAGTTATATTTATATGTATGATGTTTATTTTCATGTTCTGAGTGTTCATCAACTTTTCTTAACTTCTTTTAACAAAAAAAAAATTGAGTACCCTTTTTCAGTAACCCTATATAAAAGGTTATTTTTCCGAAAGCGACCAGCGTTTTAAATAAGTTTCTTTTCCACAACGGGTAACCATGTGATGCCGGGTTTTAGGGTGTCACAGAAAAGACTTGAAGTGATATGAATAGTGTTTACATTTATTTCATATCATCATTACCTTACACATAATTACTTTTTTCATTTTTACAAGTAACCATTATTTATTTAAAACCAATATTGATTTTAAAAAAATAATTTAAAAAGGATTAGGTGCTGAATTGATGGGGCTTGATGTGAAAATAAATTGATGGATTTGATGTGAATAGTTTTTTTCATTTATTGTATTTCATCATTTTATCCATATAAACAAGTAATGTGTTATTTTAATGAAAAATCAAGTTTTAAATTGTAAAAAAAAAAAATCAAAAACTCCTCCCAATTTCCTCTACCCAGCTGCTCCCCCTCCCCCTCTCTTCTATAAATACCCCTTCTCAACTCCAAGTCTCACTTTTTCATTTTCTCTCTAAGTTTCCTCACACACTCGACTGGTCACCGAAATCATACCGAAATTTTGACCCTTTTCTGCTCTGAAAATCGAAAAACTTCATGCATTAAAGTTGTTCCTTTTCCTCTACTCTTTTAACGAGCTAAAGAAAATAAAAAACGGATAAGTATATTGGGAGATATTCCCAAATCACCAAAACTGCTCAAAATCCCCAACAACTCGAGAATAGCAGAAAGAAGACCCTTTTCACCACTGTTCTGTTCCGAATCAAGCAAAACCTTCAAAAACAAAGTTGTGTCTGTCTTTCTTACCTTTCCAACAAACCCAAATTTATAATTTTTGGATGAGTAGATGGTGAGATACACTCAAAATACCTCTACATCCTCAAAGCTGTCAACTTTTTTTTAAGCTTCTTGTGGACCATTTCTCTTCATTCTTCATCATCTAAGGGTATAACTCTCCTCTCTTGCTCTTTATTTCCTCAGAAATATATTCATCAACATGCATGCCACTTTTCTTATTTTGCATGTTTATAGTTTTAACTAAAAATTTTAAGAAAAATCTTTAGAAAAGTCTTTTGAGCATAGAACTAATTTTCATACACTTATACTTATCTCTACTATCATTATAAGCACTTTCATTTCACAAAAGAATTTTTAAAAACCTATTTCGATAGGGTGGTCTAAAACCCCTATGTGGAGCAATGTAGATGTTTTTGTTATTCTCACATGCTTGACTTAACAACTCTTTGTTTGAACCATTATTTGATAATAATAGTTACTATTTTTGGTTGATATATGTTTGCATGTATGTTTTTTAGGGTCTAGGACCCTTGCATGTTGGTTTTATGGCTTGTGGATGATGCTAGAGTGAAGATAATAATTGGTGTGGATGAACATGGGTAAAATGTGATTCTGGCAGCATGATATACATTTATTCGTAAGCCCATATATTTTTATACAAAATGTATTTCTGAAACATAAATACATATTTAGAAAGAAGACTTCTGAGGATTCAATTTGATATATAATATGTAAGTATTTGGATAAGATTTACTGGGTTAAAACACCTCTCAAAGTAGAATCAAATTCTGACTGCAAAAATAAGAACATAGTTGGTTGCATGATGATTTTAAATTTGATTTTGAAGGTTAAAAACTTTTATATAATTTCTGGGTTAATACTGAAGTATACCTAAAGTTTGGTTGAGGATTTGAGATTTTTACCATTTGTATATAAAGAGAAACAATTTCTTAAATTTGCAAGTTGGTTAACTTGGATTTCTGGAAAATCCTGTACAAACAGAGGCAGTGTGGGATTTTTAATAAATTAATGCTTTCGAATTTTGGCATGGGACTAACTAAAATATGTTTATATGTGAGTTGGGTATGTCCAATTAAATTTTCAAGGATTTTGAAGGTCATTTAAATGATCATTCACAATTTAAACCCACTGCTGTTCTGAAAATGAATTTATAAAGGAGTTCACTCAAATTTTTGAAGGAAAAATATGTTTTTTTTTAAATAATGTCTTTTAACATGATCAAGTAAAAATTTTGGTATACAATGGACTATAACAAGTGTTAATATAAAGATATAAAAATATGGGATTAAATTATATATGTGTGTGTGTGTGTGTATAAGTAAGTCTTGGACAAAATGTAATCCAAGAAATTGTAAAAGATTGGACATCTCTATCATCATTGTTTTTAGCCATGGCCAAAACCTACACTTAGAAACATAAGATTACTTTGTTGTTTTGATTTAAGTCGTTCGCTTAATTCGTAGACTTGCGGCACGCGGTGGGCAAAGGAAGCTTGCTCTTGGAAACACGGAAATGAAGACTTTTTCTATCCATTGAATCAGGTAAGGGGGAAAGCCTGGGGATATTAAAATTATGGTAACTATGTACTTGTATGTTTGGATTGTTTGATTTTATTGTTGTTGTTGTTTAATATGTGAAAGGTTGATTTGCTATATATGTATGTTATGTGCTAGTTTATGAAGTTGATATTAATATGGATGTTTTGGAATTAGATAAATTTATATGATGACATGTTAAATTTAAATATGTGCTTAAAGGAATTATGTAATTTATGTTGTAAGTGCTTGAAGTTGTGTTGATTGTTGCATAGTATCCTAACCATTGGTTAGAGCCCAACCCTTAAGGAAAGATAAAAGCCTTAAGAAAACTTTACACAAGTTGGAAAATAAATGTTTTTAAGTTGAAACGTATTTTCAGAGAAGGAATATATTTTTTTTTTATTTACTTAGGTGAAAAATTTAAGAGATTAAAAATAAATATTTTACTCATAGAAGGTGAAAAGAGATCATTTTAGAAGATTTGAAGGATGTTTTCTATAAAAGTATTAAATTCTTTTTGAGACTATTTGTGGCAAAGAAATTATTTAAAAACAAATTAAATTCTTGGTTCTTTACCAAAAAGATTTTAGTTCTCATATATTACACTAAGTTTCTTCTTAAAAATCTCTAGTTTTATAAAAGAGGAATTTCTTTGTAAAAATGGACTTTTGGAGTTTTATTGTAAGTTTTTTTTTTAATGAATTTCAAAAGAAAAACGTTTTTCAAAGGAAGGTTTTATTGAAATAAAATATCCGATAACTTGGATGAGTTACAGAAGTTTTGTTTTTGGGTTTTGTATTTTCACCGAGCGAAAAAGAAGAAAAGTTGAACCTAGTAACCGAGACGTCGGAATACTAGTGTTTTAAAAGCACGTTGCTCCATGATCCGTGTTACGTTGTTACGGACTATGTTCCAATGTACGTTGCTATGGATTGTTATTCCATATACGTTGAGTTGAGACATGGTGAAAATAATAAGAAGGTGAAAATTGTTTTCTACGACCACAAAGTCCAAGGACTGATGCATAAGTCTGGGACTGTTGTGATTAGACACTCTATCTTAAAGTCCTGTGTAGATAATAAAATCTTTAAGACATTTAAAAACGTTGAAAAGTTGTGAGCTTTGATCCTCAACAAAAGGAAAAATCACAAAGCACAAAGAAAAGCTAAAAAACAAATGATTTTTCATGCATTCATTTTGGCATACGTGCCTACGCTGTTTTCGTATGAATGTTTGTAAAGATCGGGTATTTCATGCTACGTTGTTTCGTATGAATATCTGGAAGGGCCAGGTATCTCATGCTACGTTGTTTCATTGTGCCTTGATGGACAATGAAGTCCTTGTGTTGGACAGTATGCTATGGACATCCACGCACATTGCACACTGTGCCAGGAGTTTGGGCAGTGTGGTGGAAATTACGTTGTGCCTAATATATTTGGCAACCGAGCCTGATCAGCTCAATTTTTAAAAAAGTTGAAAACTCCGGAATCTTGCATAAAAGTTGAATTTTTCATGAACATCATTGTTTTTCAAAGTTGATGATGGATTGGTGTGATATTATATTTAGTTTAATCTTTCACATGCTGTAAACATGTTGTATATGTTGTTTGTGTTGCAAGTATGTAGTTTATCATAATTATCCATATATTGGTATCTCACCCTTACAATAAATCAGGTTTTCTGACCCTTTGTTGGGATGCGTTGTCACACGAGGGCAAGTGGTGTCTAGAAGTTCCTAACCTCATTTAGGATAGTTCTCCAAATCCTTGACGAGGTTGGTGAAAATTTCTATGATGAGAACTACAGAGTTCTTTTCAGTAGTTGTCTTTTAGAACGACCAGCTTAGGATGTTTTCGTTGAGATGGGTTCTTTTCCTTTAGTTATTATAGGAAGTTTTGAAGAACTTTGTAATAATTTTATATGGTTTCATAATAAAGATCATTTTGCGAAAAATTGTATGATGAAGTATGTTGATTTATAAATAAGTCTATCCCTTGGATGTTCTTGTGTTGTGTGATGTATTCCACCGAAAAGAAAAGAAAATAAAATTTACCCCATATTTTTAGACTTATGAAAATAATAAAAGTTTTTATGAAAGCAACCAGTAAACTTTCCTTTTAATTTATTTCCAAATGTGATTAAGAGGTAATGCCCAAGGGGGTGTTACACTAACACTCTCAAATCAGATCCTAGGGTCCTTTGACTAATCCAGTTGGCATCAAACCTCACCTCTCACTAAAAGTTCATGGCTTATGAAACTTTAGGGGGATTAACCCATTAATTCTTATATTAACTAAGAGTCCTATTTAGCCAATTAGGGTCTTATTAACATGTTCAACACACGACAACATGACTCACGACAACATGACTCACCCAATCAACATTTAGCCAATCAATGCATAACAACATCAACATAACGGTCATATTCATATCATGAACAGATTCAACTATTTATACATCATTGACATATAACATGTAATTATAAACCATAGGCATACCATTAACCAACTAGCAATTAATCATACAACCAAACAGAACATAGCATTGACAACAGTTCAGGAATATTCATAATCAAACATAACATGGCATTAATAACAGTTAACAACAACATATAACGGGGCTATGGGAACCCATCATCTTACGCTACCCCCTTACCTAATGTCTACACTATCCTTCTCCCCATACCTGGTATGAAGATTCCACAACCAAAACACTAAAACAATAACCAACGAGTTCCCCTTGAGCGGCTCAGTCAGCTTACAAGCCTTGGTCAAACAAGAACATAAACTAATTAGTTCCAAATCTAAATAATAGAAAATGAAACTCTAAGGGAAGGAACCGTTACCTATACCGATTTGGGACAGACGAACTAGACATTCCCACAAGTCTCCAAAGCTCCAACAACCAATGGGTTTAGAGAAAATAGGGAAGGAAAGGGTTGCTACCGCACTAAGGTGGCTGTTGTTGCCAAATAGGGTTTACGAGAAAACCCTCGGTTACTGTTCTCTTTTTAAAGGCACAGACCCGACCACGGTTGTGCTCCTCCTCGAGCACGACCCTCCTCAACATAGAGCCTACGAGGCACGGTTTGCCCTTGAGCACGGGCGTGCTCCCTATTGAAAACGGTCATGCTCAACTTAGCCTCAACGAGACACGTTAGCCCAACGCGCACGGTCGTGCTCTCTATTAAGAACAGTCGTGCTTGTGGCTCAGACAGTCACAAGACACAAGCCTAAGAAAGGGGTTTTCCACCTAAAACCCCACTTAGCCCATTCTAAATATTTCTAACAAACAAAGCATACACAGAAGCACTTTAACAAAAAAGGGGTGTTACAATTCCACCCCCCTTATCAAAATTTCGTCCTCGAAATTTCCACTCACCTCGATTGAAAAGGTGTAGATACCACTCCATCATCTTGCTTTCCAGCTCCCATGTAGCACCTTCCTCAGTAGCCCCACTCCAAACGACTTTGAACAAAAGAATCTCCTTTCCTCTCAGCTGCTTCACCCTCCAATCCTTGACTCGAATGGGTATTACCTCAAAAGTCAAGTTCTCTTTTAACTGTATGGTATCGGGGACTATCACGTGACTAGGGTCATGAATGTACTTTCTGAGTTGAGACACATTAAAGACACTATGAAGATTGGATAAAAACGGCGGTAAGGCTATTTGGTAACTTCACCAACTCTTTTCAAAATTTAGTAAGGACCAATGAATCTAGGAGTAAGTTTCTTTGTATTCATCACTCTACCAACCCCAGTTGTCGGGGTAACTCTCAAGAACACATGGTCACCTTCCTGGAATTTGAGCGTCTTCCTTCTTTTGTCGTGGTAGCTCTTTTGTCCACTCTGTGCCACTTTCATCTTTACTTGAATCATCCTCACTTTATCTGTGGTTTCTTGCACTACCTCAGGTCCTAACACAACACTATCACCATGTTCACTCCAACACAAGGGTGTCCTACATCTCCTCCCATAAAAAGCTTCATAAGGTGTCATCCCAATACTAGAATGGAAACTATTGTTGTAGGTGAATTCTATCAGGGGCAAAAACTTGTCCCAACTTCCCAACTTTTCTAGCACACAAGCTCTAATAAAGTCCTCTAAGGACTAGATGGTTCTCTCATACTGACCATCAGTCTGTGGGTGATAGGCTGAACTTAGCCTAAGCTTCATTCCTAAAGCCTCTTGCAAACTATTCCATAACCTAGAGGTAAACCTTGGGTCTCTGTCTGACACTATGTGATATCTCTTTTAATGAAGAGTTATTTAGCTCCTTTTCTATGTTAATTGTTGCTATCTTTGAGGTTGAGTCTTGATTTTGGTAGGAAATGTTGTTTTGTAAATATTTGTGTGAAGCATTGTTAATATCAGCCTTTTTCTCTTGAATCTTGCTGGAGCATGGTTGAAGCATGGGTGAATAAGCTATTGGTTGTTGTAGCAAGGACTACTTTCCAGTGGTTCTGCACTAAAGGACAAATCTGACAAGGACACCTTTTCTCTCTCCTCATAGGCATTGGCACTGCTGTTTTAAGGAATCACACTCGCCTAGGGATATGATTTCCCACTTTTTAGGAATTGGGCCATGGTTTATTTTATTATTACTTTTGTTGTTGGCCCAAAAAAGGAATGAAAGAGAATAGGGCACTATATAAGCATTTAGGGAAACCTTAGTAAAGGACACTTTGGATTTTATTACACAATACCTTGTCCTTTCTTGGAGGCTCCCATCCAGATGCTGCGTTTGAATTTCATCCATTGTAATGACTTCCTTTTTATTTCTATATTTTGTTCCTTGTAAGCTCATAATGAGCTAAACACTTTTAAGGTTTAGGTATACAAATGTAATGAATACTTAGCTGAGTTATGCAATGAATATGTTCTTCATCTTCTTTTATTATGTGTTTAATGTTATTTAATTGAGTGATCAACTTAATTAGATATTTAGCTTACTTGGTTTGGAAGAATTAAGCAAGAGGAAATTGATAAAGGATAGAGGTTAAATCATTAATTGGAAAATTAAATGATTTTGGATAGACTAGGAATAGTTATTTAAGCCACTAACCTAGCTGGAACATGCCTATAAAGAGGGTGGTGTAATTAATATGAATCTAGGAATAACAAACCGTTAATGAACCTAACCCTTATGTGTTGGAAAACACACTTTTATTTCCTGGAGTTAGATGCTAGAGCATATTCAGAGCATGATATAGGCTAAGCAGAATTTATGCTGCAGCATACCTAGAGCTATTTTTTCTCCATAATTGACAACACATTCTCTTCATTGTTTACAGCTCACTTTCATTGTTTACTTCAAAGTTTTATTTAATTTTACTTGCACACTCACCACAATTTTTGGTTACCATTCCTAACTCCTAGAACAAATAATCTGATTTGGAATTTGCTGCACCATTATAATCCCTGTGGGAACGATATCTGGACTTAGTTTCTATATTACTTGAGGCATTTGTGTATACTTGCACAAGCTTAAAGACGTCTGTTTTTAAGGCAACAAGTTTTTGGCACCATTTCCAGGGATTGTTAATGGTGTTAAAAATTATGTTTTTAGATTATTAGTTCTGTAGTTAGAAGATCTAATACTCTGGGTGATTTGCTGTAGCACAAGGTACTGAAACTGTATGTATAGGTTCTTGTCACCTGATTACACACTTGATCCAGAGATAGAAAGGACATTCAAAAGGCTTAGCAGAGGTCAAGCATCATCTCAGTCTTTACCTGAGTTGGTTCTGAATACTCCAACCAACTCCACACCAAATTCTATTGAAGCATTATCCCCTGCTGCTTCAGAAATGACTGAAGAAGTGCCACAAGACAGCATGGCTATGGCCAATGAAAGAAACTGTGCTATTAGAGGCTATGCAGTATTTGACCCTGAAGTAATGAATATTGGAATGGTGAGGACTCCAATCATTGCACCTCAGTTTGAATTCAAGTCAGTCATGTTTCAAATGTTACAAACAATTGGACCGTTTAATTGTGCTGCAACAGAGGATCCTCACCTGCATCTAAAACAATTTTTAGATGTAGCAAGCAACTTCAAAATTCATGGAGTCACTGATGAAGCATTCAGATTGAGACTCTTCCCATTCTCTTTGGGAGGAAAAGTGAAGAACTGGTTGAAATCTCTGGATGTAAATTCAATTGACACTTGGAACAACCTTGCTGAGAAATTTTTAATCAAGTTCTTCCCTCCAACCATGAATGCAAAGATGAGAACGGATATCACTTCGTTCAGACAGTAAGAAGATGAGCCACTATTTGAAGCCTGGGAGATATTCAAACAACTTATGAAGAAGTGTCCCCACCATGGCATCCCATATTGTATTCACATGGAGCACTTTTACAATGGCGTTTCACCTAGTTCAAGAATGATGCTGGATGCCTTAGCTGGAGGCAGTCTTCTCACTAAATCTTACAATGAAGCTCATGCACTGATAGAGGGAGTAACAGCTAACAGTTATCAATGGCCAACAACTAGACAAGCTTCTAGAAAAACCAATGCTGTATCAGGAGCCTATGAAGTGAGTGAAGTGTCTGCACTTTCAACTCAAATGACATCCCTAACTAACATGGTAAGGGGATTGACTATGGCAACTCAAGGAAACTCCACAACACCACCTATAATGACTAAAAAATGGTGAATGATCATATTTACAAGGCAGATGTTGTATCATGTGTATATTGCAGAGGAGATCATCTGTTTGAAAACTGCTCTGTAAATTATGCCTCGCTTAATTATGTAGGGAACAATAACTACAGAGGCAACCATTCATATGGAAATTCAGGATGGCATCCATCGCGGCATCCAAACTTGAAATACTCCAACTTCAGTAACACACTGAATCCACCTCCTAGATACAATCAGCAGCAGCAGCCTCGGCAGCATCAACAACAAGTTCAGCAGAAAGCTCCAGAACCATCTCTAGAATCCATACTGAAGGTATTTATGACATAAACAAAAGCTGGAATGAGAAACTTGGAGACTCAAGTGGGACAGCTGGCTAGTGCAATCAATTCAAGGTAAAGTGATACATTACCTGCATCAACAGAAGATCCAAAAGCCTCAACTTTAGAAGGAGGAAAAGAAAAATTGCAAAGTAATCCATTTGAGGAGTGGTAAAGATGTGGAAGTAGCTGAGCCAAAGAAGAAACAGAAGGTGCAAGGAACAGAACGTGAGAAGGAAACAATTAGAGAAGGAGCTGTTACATCAGAGCAACCTGCAGTGGTTAAGAAAACACTCTATGATGCAACATCCCCTACTGTACCCAAACTGATTCCAGAAATACCTCATCCACCTTTTCCTTAGAGATTGAAGAAAGCACACCAAGAAAAATAGTTCAATAAGTTCCTGGATGTGCTGAAGCAACTTCATATCAACATACCCTTGGTAGAGGCTCTGAAACAAATGCCCAATTATACGAAGTTCATGAAAGATGTGCTCACTCAAAAGAGAAGATTGGGAGAATTTGAAATTGTAGCCATGACTGAAGAGTGAAATATGATGTTGCAAAACAAAGTGCCAAGGAAGATGAAAGATCCTGGAAGTTTCACCATACCTTGTTCCATTGGAGATACTATGGTAAAGCCTTATGTGACTTGGGAGCAAGCATCAACCTTATGCCCATTTAAATTTTCAAGAAACTGGGAATTGGGGAAGCTCAGCCTACTTCTGTCACACTCCAGCTAGCAGAAAAATCTATTGCTTATCCAGAGGGAAAGATTGAAGATGTATTGATCAGAGTTGACAAATTTGTGTTCCCTGTGGACTTCATCATTTTGGACTTTGAAGCAGATAGGGAAGTTCCTATTATCTTGGGAGGCCATTTTTGGCAACAAGGAAGACTTTGATTGATGTGCAGAAAGGAGAACTCACAATGAGGGTGAATGATCAGCATGTCACTTTTAATGTTTTCAATGACCTAAAGTATCCAGGTGAAAGGATGGAGGAATGCTCCTTCATAGAATCATTTGATGAGCTGGTGGAACTTCAATTCCTGAAGAATCAGTTTGACTATGGCAATGTTGCAGCATCAATGGAAGTTGAAAACTCCTCTAATGAAGAAATGGGAGAATCCTAAGACTGTAAGGTTGTTCAACATGTGTGGACCAGAAAATATGAATCATTGGAGGTAACTGATGATACTTTTAAAGATAACATTCCTTCCATTGTTAAACCTCCTTCTCTTGAACTGAAAAAATTACCAAATCATTTGAAATATGCTTACCTTGGTGATAATGATACTCTACCTGTGATAATATCTGCTTCACTGAACTGTTTCCGAGAGGGATAATTGCTAACAGCTCTGAAAAGACACAAAAAAGTAATAGGTTGGCAAATAGCAGATATCAAAGGGATTAGTCCATCAATATGCATGCACATAATTCTCTTGGAGGAAGGTTCAAAGAATAGCATTGAAAGTCAAAGAAGATTGAACCTAATCATGAAGGAGGTGGTTAAGAAGGAGATCATTAAATGGCTGGATGCAGGGATTATTTATCCTATTTCAGACAGTGTGTGGGTAAGTCCAATCCAGTGTGTGCCTAAAATAAGGGGTGTGATTGTCATCACCAATGAAAAGAATGAGATAATCCCCACAAGAACTGTGACTTGTTGGAGGATCTGCATGGATTACAGGAAGTTGAACAAAACTACAAGAAAAGATCATTTTCCCTTGCCATTCATTGATCAGATATTGGACATATTAGCTGGAAAGGATTATTACTGTTTTATGGATGGCTATTCAGGGTATAACCAGATTGCTCTAGCACCAGAAGATCAGGAGAAAACAACTTTCACTCATCCTTATGGCACATTTGCTTTCAAAAGAATGCCATTTGGCCTGTGTAATGCTCCAGCAACCTTCCAAAGATGTATGATGGCTGTGTTCTCAAATATGATTGAGAAATCTATGGAAGTGTTTATGGATGATTTTTCAGTCTTTGGAGAAAAGCTTCCAAAGTTGTTTGCTGAACCTGGAGGAGATACTTGACAGATGTGAAGAAACCAATCTTGAACTGAATTGGGAGAAGTGTCACTTCATGGTAACAAAAGGAATTGTGCTGGGACATAGAATCTCCAGAAATGGTATTGAGGTGGATAAGGCAAAGGTTGAAGTTATTGAAAAGCTACCTCCCCCCACATCAGTAAAAGGGATTAGAAGCTTCTTGGGCCATGTTGGTTTCTATAGAAGATTTATCAAGGACATCTCCAAGATCTCTAAGCCATTGTGTCGGTTGCTGGAGCATGATAGAGCTTTTGAATTCACAGTTGGATGTCTGAAAGCATTTGAACTCCTAAAGAATGCCCTCATCTCTGCACCTATCATTGTTCCACCTAATTGGGAGAAGCCTTTTTAGCTCATGTGTGATGCAAGTGACTTTGCTGTAGGAGCAGTATTGGGTCAAAGGTACAACAAGGTGTTGCACCGTGTCTATTATGCAAGAAAGTCCTTAATTGATGCTCAAATTAATTATACAACCACTGAGAAGGAATTACTGGCTGTAGAATTTACCTTTGAGAAGTTTAGATCCTATCTTGTTGGAACAAAAGTGGTAGTCTACACTGACCACTCAGCCATCAAATACTTGATTGACAAGAAGGATGTTAAACCAAGGCTCATCAGATGGGTGCTATTGCTCCAAGAATTTGACTTGGAAATCAAAGATAAGAAGGGGGTGGAGAATCAAGTAGCTGATCACCTTTCAAGGTTACTAGAGGATGTTGCAGCATCCAGGGGAACAACCATTGATGAGTCCTTCCCTGATGAACAACTGCTAGCAATGCCTGATGCTGCAGCACCATGGTATGCTGATCTGGTCAACTTTTTGGCTAGTGGTGTGGTTTCTCCAGACGTGAATTCTTAGCAAAAGAGGAGATTTTTCCATCAAGCAAAAAAGTATCTCTGGGATGAGCCATACCTATACAAGATGTGCCCAGACAACTTGAATAGAAGATGCGCTGTAGCTGAAGAATTCCAGGATATATTGACCCAGTGTCATGCTGCAGCATATGGTGGACACTTTGGTGGCATGAGAACTGCTGCCAAGGTGCTCCAATCAGGTTTATTCTGGCCTACTCTATTTAGAGATGCACATGAATTTGTTAAACACTGTGATAGGTGTCAAAGGGTAGGGAATTTGTCTAACAAAAATGAAATGCCCTTCAACATTATTTTAGAAATTGAACTTTTTGAGGGGTATTGACTTCATGGGACCATTTCCCCTTCCTTTGGCAATCTCTACATTCTGGTGGCGGTTGATTATGTGTCTAAATGGGTGGAGGCTGTGGCAACAATCAAAAATGATGCTAGGGTGATAACAAAGTTTTTACAAAAAAATATTTTTTTTTCTAGATTTGGAACCCCTAGAGCTATCATTAGTGATGAAGGTACCCATTTTTGCAACCAAGTTTTCTCGAAATTACTTGCAAAATATGGGGTTAAGCATAAAGTAGCCATAGCCTACCATCCCCAAACTAATGGTCAAGCTGAGTTATCCAACAGGCAAATCAAAAGAATTCTGGAAAAGATGGTCAACCCAAGTAAAAAGGATTGGTCTTCACATCTAGATGAGGCCGTGTGGTCTTATAGAAATGCATTCAAAACTCCTTTGGGGATGTCCCCATATATAATGGTGTACGGGAAAGCTTGCCATTTGCCCTTGGAGTTGCAGCACAAGGCTTTTTGGGCAATCAATAAACTGAATTTTGATCTTCAGCCTGCTGGAGCAACACGCATGCTATGTAACATCCCAAAAATTATATGTGTTTATTCGATAACTAGTTTTATTAATCAGTTAGATATTTATTTTTATGTGTTTCAACTTATTTGATTTTATTTACTTATCAAACTATTTTTGTTGGGTGCGTTAACAATGCGTGATTGCAATGTGTGCACGTTTATAAGACAATAATATTACGCTATTGTCCCTATTATTATTTATTTATAAAAATAAATTGGTTTGAAATTAATCTGAGATTAATTTCGGATCACTGATTTTCTTGGTTGACCAGTTCAACCATCAATCTTTACTCTATTTGGAATTTTGAAATTTTATATTTGTCACTCATTATTTTTAAATCCAAAGACCAAAAATATATCATTTTTCTAGACTCAATCTTAATCACTCAAATTTTTACTCACACCAAAAGTAATGAAAATGTCTTATTTCTTCCTTGGTCGGGCTAGTGTCCACGTTACCCACCAATTTAAAGTCGTCAATTTGGCTCGGCCCATGGGTTAGGGCCAAAAAATTCCACACCTAAAAAAGCCCACAAGGCTAAAAAGCCCCAAAAGCCGTGTGGGTTAGGGCCAGGCCACGGGCCACAATTTTTTTTATAAACTTATTATTAAAAAATGTGCTCTGAAATGAGATAACACAAACATTATAATAGACATTAACATATGATAAGTACCCACATGTGTTCAATCTTCAAAATATATAAATAATTTGATCACAAAATAAAATGAAATCAAGGAAAATTGTAACAAGTATATGATTATCAATGGTACTAAGATTCTATTGCACTTGGTTCAACATCAATTGGTTTAGCTTCATCTTCAACCTTCTCAACACCTTCTCAGTACAAGTCAATGATGATCAAGCTCTATTAGTCTTCAACATCTTGAGGTATATTAGACTTTGCTATCTCGTGATCAAAATTAACACACTCATCTTCATCTAAAACTCAACCATTTGAAACACAATTAGACAACCAATCAGATAGTTATGCAAGATAACACATAATTATAAAAGACTATAATACAAATTATTACCACTAGGATTTTGGGAAAATCCATGCAACCAACTCCTACTGCAAATCAACATTTGGATATGTTCAGGAAGAGTGGAACTTCTATATTTGGTAAGAACACGTCCACCAATATTGAAAGCAGATTCTGATGCAACTGTGGTAATAGGAATACTAAGCACATCTCGTGCCATTATAGAGAGGATAGGAAACCTTTTCTCATTGGTCCTCCACCATTGAAGCACATCAAAATCTTCAATGTCATCGCCAACCTCTTTTTCCTCCAAATATTCATCCATTTCAGTCTTCCTAATGATGGCATTAGTTTCATTCTTATACATTTTATAACCCTGCAGTATATAATATATTAACTATCTAAACAAAAGAAGAACGAAAGAAAGTAATGACCAAGTTAGCATAGAAACTTACACTAATAATCTTTGACCTCTTAGGTTGAGTCCCCTCTTCATGTGTCCTGGACAACAAGCTGGATTCATTGAATGATTGAGAAAGAGAGACACTCGGGATAGGGAAATTACTTGCATATTCTTCATAATGACTCTTAAACTTTTCCTTCATATTCTTCAACTTATCTTCAGAGGTTGAAGGATCAACATTAGTATAACAATATTTTAAAAAACCAATCTTTGGGCGTGGGTCAAGAATAGCTCCAAAAGTTAGCACGACACTATACTCCTTCCAATATTTGTCAAACTTCTTTTTCATCCTCAAAGACATTTGCTTTATAACATCATCATCATTTTTCAAGTTCTCTTCTAAGATGCACTCAATTTCCCAAACTTTCATGAAATACATGTTTGAAGTCGGATAAGATGAACCAAAGATTATATTTGTCATCTCATAAAATGGTTCTAAGAAATGACGCATTTTCTCTCCTCTCCTCCATTCCTCATAAGATGGACAATATTTATAACTCCTATCCCCTGCTTCAAAAATATCAAAAGCTTTCTCATATTTGATTGCACTTTCTAGCATCAAATATGTAGAATTCCACCTTGTTGTCACATCTAGTCTCAAACCAATGCCCATGTCTATGCCTGCATCACTGACACAATCTTTGAATTTAAGCCTTCTCCCATCCAATGTTCTAACATACTTAATACTCTCTCTAATCTTATTGAGTGCTTCATTAGCCACTTTTAAACCCTCTTGAACAATTATATTAAGTATACGAGCACAGCAACGAACATGAAAAAACTCTCCATTACACAACAAGTTACTCTGCGCACGAAGATGATTTCTCAAAATATCTTGCATATTATCATTCGCAGAAGCATTGTCCAAATTAATGGAGAACACTTTCTTATCAATTCCCCATTGCTTTAAGCAATCAAACACACCAGCTTCCAATTCAACACCAGTGTGTGGAGGCTTCATTCGACAAAAGTTAAGAATATTACTAGCCAATTTCCAATTCTCATCAACAAAATGAACCGTTAAACACATATAACCCTCAGTAGTAGTTGTTGTCCAGAGACATCAGAGGTCAAACAAATTCTATTAGGAATCCTAGACATCATTTGCTTAAGGGTTCTTGCCAATTGCATATTCACGACCACAGTAATTGCACACAGTCCTTTCAATGTCATCCTTGTCCTTAACAATTTTTGTAAAATAATTCCAAACAGTTGATATTTCTTTCCTAGTCCTCTCAGCACTTCAAACACGATTAGTTTCAGAAACAATATCCTCATCTACATTCACAGTGTTACTTGTACACTCCATAATAGAATTTTATAGTTCCTATGCATTAAAACAACAAACAATATTAAGAGGAATTAAAAGATTGTCAAACGGCAAAATATTGTAAAAAGCTGACCAGACATCAGAGAGTAATTACAAGATCATAAACAGGTTTGTCAGAAAATTTAAGGCATGTAATAACAGGATGAATGGTTCAAACTGAAACAAATTTTGCATCCAAGTATCTGATTAGAGTAACCTGAAACTACAGAGTTGTTGGTGTTTGTATTTTTATGTTTTCAGTTAGTGGTTTATAAACTAAATTTATAAATTTTGGCATGATGACTTCAAAAGTTTGCTGTTTATCAGGCCACTCAACTTCCCCCTCCCAAGCTTAATGATTCTTCACCACATGATGATGATTTTCCTCCTTTGGTTTCACCAAGAATCATACTCGGTGATGGAAGGTACCTGGCTTACACAGAAAAGGGTGTCCCTGAGGATAAAGCAAAACACCCTGAACAACACCCATTGATTATAACCATATCTAGTGTCATGAACATATGGAGTTTTGGGGGAACACTACTTCTGTAAACCTATCTTCCATATTGAACTTGTCTAGCAAAACTTAATTGAAGTCTCATCAGACACCAACAACAATGGTACTCAATGCAACTATATATATATAAGGTCTAAATTCTTTTACTTGTGCGTGACAATATAAAAGACAAAAGGTTGTGGCATAGGTAATTAGCCTAATTAGCATTCAAAGTACCAGACTTTTATTTAATAAACTCAGTATATTATAACCATATATGAACCATATTATAACCATTGTTCATATCAAAAGTGCATATGCTTCAAAAGTGTCATATGCTTCATTCGAACACTTCAGGAATTGTCACCTGAATCCATTTCAACAGAATGCTCCATTTCAATTTGGTGAATGCAAGCAGCATTATAATTTATAACCCATCTCAAAAATCAGACCAAAATCAAGAGAAATAGCTCCAACCTATTATAAACTCAGTATCCAAATACAATCTTTGACAAGAAACATTCACTACTAGAAATCTTGTGATTACCTGCAGATTTTCCTACGGATTTTGCTCAAAAATTCGCAAGAAACGGGTTTTCTACAAATTTTTGTCCATAGATAGTACCTTCGTGACTAATTTTTTCTTGCGAATTTTAAAATTCATAGGAAATTTCCTGTATATTTTCTTGGGAAAAAATCCGCAGGTAATTTTCTTGCAAAATAATCTGTAGGTAATTTCACATGAAATTCTGCAGGTAAATTCACAGCAACAAAATTCATAGGTAAACTCGCATGAAATTTCTACAAGAAAATTCCCCTACAAAATTCGCAGTTAAAAACAAGAGAATTTTTTTTGTTTTATAAAAAATATTAATATTTTATTTATTTTATGAAATACTAATAAAATTATAGATTATATAATTATTATTTATTATTATTATATATATGTATGTGTCCAATAATATATTTAATAATACTTTAAATTTTAATATTTTTAATAAATAATAAAAATACACAATAAAACATCAATAAATGAATAACCATCACATATTTATAGTGTTAAAACTCAGAATATATTGAAATATTAATACATTGGAAATATATTTGATTTTCAAATCTCAGAATACATAAAATATGATCCTATTGGGAGTCTACATAAGCAAGGACTTGAAATGCTTGACTCTAGGCTCTATTGGAAGCTATACTTGCGTCATGTTGTCTTCTCATCCCCACTAAGAAAAGTAAGTATAAAGCAAGTCATGATCCGACATAAAAGATTAGTACAAGAGAATATGAACTCAATTGTAATCTTTTAGCTAACCATAGATGCACGACCATGATTGATTTGTAAATGTTTTATCTGGATTGACTATGTAAAGAAAATATTAATGGGAGAAAGGCATAAATCCAAACTTCATCACATCCTTCATCACTAAGCCAATTAGCTATAGCAAGATACATAAAAAATATGTATATATAAAAGCATTTCATTGAGACATAACTCATCAGTAGCAAAAATAGTTAAAGAGTTGGCTCCTCTGGCTTTTGCTTCTTCAGATGTCTTCAACACTCCACTTGTCCAACCTTATTTCTTCACATTGAAAAAAACATACCGAGTCTACAACAAGTTGACTAGGAAATCAACATGTGAAATGATTATTGAGATTTCATGCATATAGTTCAATCTATTTGGAATTTAGCTATAATCATTAACAGGAATGGTTAATAGAGAAATTTGGAAAATATGTAAGACCATTAATAGCAACTAACAATAAAAGTAACAAAAGCAACAGAGGACAAAATTGATATGCATTGAGAGAAAAGTTCAATGAACTACATGAACCGTGAAATTTTATTTAACAAACCACTAGTCAACACACACAACATTGCAACAAAATCAACACAAGGCTTTGAGGCTCACCAAATTCTATGAATAAATCCTACAAGTTCATTAAGCAACACCAAAATGATGTTCCATTTATGCATGCAATATGTATTATATTTTCAGAATTAGAGAGAAAGAAGCAAGAGTGTGAAAGAATGTAGCCACAACAAATATGCAAGTGTTGCTCATGAATATCCTTTGCTTCAGCTAATTTTAAATTCTTACCAAAAGAACACCTGGAAAAAACATTATGTACTTAGCATATACCCTAGAAGAATTGTTATAACAAAGGACACAGTCGAGTGGTTCAATGCCTGAAAATGATGCAAACAGAATATGAAAAGAACATGCAATAAATTTGCAGAACAGAAATCTAAACATGCAAGAAGATAAAAGACTTAAGATGTAAAAGATTAAGGAAGAGATAACACCAAGAATTGTTAACGAGGTTCGGAGCAATTCCTCCTACGTCCCCGGGACAGAATCCGACTTGAGAAGTTCACTATGAATCAAAGATTACAGTTCTTCTATACAATCACACAACTTGTTGATTTTTCCAGCAAGTTCCCTAGATTTTCCCTCACAGTTCTTCCCTTCTCTCAATTCTCTGCTTATCGCATACAAGTCTCAGAAAGAAAGTATTGAGTCTTTCTCACTATCTACCCTGAATCGTGGCTTATATACAGCCTACAACAACCCTAACAGAAGAAACATAAAGGGACCTCAAGAACATAACAGAAGCAACAGATTCTGTTCTTAACCTAATTGATTCTGTTGGATGGAAGGCAAGGCTTGCGAGCCAGAAGCAGAAGAAGATGGGCCAGAGTGAAAGCTTGAGAGGAATAGCATAGCAAGATGGGCCAGAGAGGGTTTATTAATTGGGCCAAGCCCAATGTACCATATCACAACATTTCTCCACCTTGGTACATTGAGATTGGATACTTAGAGCTTCTCAAATGCAGATTCATCTAGTTCAGTTCATTCATCAATCAACTCTGATCCTCAGCAAATTCAGGCAGTGTTTGAATTTGCTGAGTGTTACAGCCTTTGTTATCATGTCTGCAGGGTTGTCACTAGTATGAACTTTAGCAACTTCAACTTCACCTTTTTCAACAATGTCTCTGATGAAGTGTAGCCTGACATCAATGTGTTTGGTTCTCTCGTGATACATTTGATTTTTACTCAAGTGTATTGCACTTTGGCTGTCACATAAAACACAGACAGTTTTCTGATTCAAACCCAGTTCTGAGACCAAACCCTTGATCCATAGAGCTTCTTTTATGGCTTCTGTTAAGGCTACATATTATGCCTCTGTGGTTGAGAGTGCCACAATATGTTGAAGTGATGCCTTCCAGCTGATTGTGTTGCCAAAGAGAGTGAATGCATACCCAGTAAGAGACCTCCTCTTGTCTAGGTCTCCTGCATAATCTGAATCCACAAAACCCTGAACCTGTTGAGATGTGTCACTGCCTCTGCAGTATACCAAACCTGTTTCCTGAGTACCTTTGAGATATCTTAGCACCCATTTGACAGCTTGCCAATGTTCCTTGCCCGGATTTCCCATAAACCTGCTGGTTACACTGACAGCATGAGAAATGTCAGGCCTAGTGCATACCATAGCATACATTATGCTTCCAATGGCATTGGCATATGGAACTTTCATCACCTGTTCCTTGTCTTCAATGGTGTCTGGTGACTGAGTGGATGAGAGCCTAAAGTGTGCAGCCAAGGGAACACTTGTAGGTTTTGCATCATCCATGTTGAACCACTTAACCACTTTACTTAGGTAACCTTTCTGAGAAATAACTAGCTTCCCTCGATCTCTGAATCTAGTTATTTCCATTCCCTTATTTTTTCTTTTGCCGAAATCTTTCATCTCAAATTCCTTTTTCAGCTACTCCTTTAATATATTGATCTGTGTGATGTCCTTACATGCTAGTAACATATCATCAACATACAATAGGAGATATATATAGGTGTCCTTTGATAATTGCTTGAAGTATACACAGCAATCAAAATTACTCCTAACATATTTATGTTTCAGTATAAAAGAATCAAACCTCAAATACCACTGCCTTGGTGATTGTTTGAGTCCATAAAGGGATTTCTTCAGCTGGCAGACCCAGTCCTCTCTACCTTCAACTTCAAAACCACTTGGTTGCTGCATCAGAATGGTTTCATTCAGATTTCCATGCAAGAAGGCTGTCTTGACATCCATTTGCTCCAATTCCATGTCATAGTGAGCTACCATGGAAAGAATTATGCGAATGGAAGAGTGTTTAACTACTGGAGAGAAGATTTCATTATAGTCCACTCCTTCCTTTTGAGTGAACCCCTTTGCAACTAGCCTAGCTTTGAATCTTGGAGCCTCAATACCTTGAATTCCATCCTTCCTTTTGAAGATCCATTTGCTTCCCACTATCTTTGTGCCTTTAGGTTTGGGAACCAGTAACCAAGTGTTATTCTTTTCAAGTGAACTTAGCTTTTCTGTCATGGCCAATATCCATTTCTGACTATCTTTTCCTTTACTGCTTCTGCATAGCTTCTTGGTTCATCAAGATCAACATCTTCTGCAACCTGTAGGGCATAGCTGATCATGTCTGCATAACCATATCTTTGTGGTGGCTTGATGTTTCTTCTGACTCTGTCTCTGGTGAGGTTGTAATCCTGAGGGGCAGGTTGATCTTCTTCTGGTAGGATTTGTTCTTCTGCTCGATCAGTTTCTGCAGTTTGATCATCTTCTAACTGAGCATCTTTGTCTCCTCATGGCTCCACCTCCAGGTCAAATCTCTCCAAGTCCTTTTGATCAGAAAGTTGATCAATTGGACTTCTTGGAGATTTGTATAGATCATTTTCTTGAAAGGTAACATCTCTGCTTATGATGCATTTCTTTTCTTCTGGACACCATATTCTGAACCCTTTTACACCACTTGGATAACCAACAAAGTAGCCCTTCTTAGCTCTTGGAACCAGCTTCCCTTCATTAACATGATAATAGGCTTCACACCCAAACACTCTTAAGAAGCTATAGTTGGCTGGCTTGCCTGTCCACATTTATTGAGGAGTCTTCGGATTAATTGCAGTTGAAGGACTCATATTAATCAAGTAACAAGCTGTGTGAACAGCTTCTCCCCAAAATCTGATTGGCATGCCAGCATTTGATAGAAGGCATCTCATCCTTTCTAGCAAGGTTTTGTTCATTCTTTCAGCCAAACCATTTTGTTGAGGTGTTTTTCTAACTGTATTGTGCCTATAAATGCCATGCTCCTTGCAATAGTTAGAAAACTCTTCTCCACAAAACTTTAAGCCATTATCTGTCCTCAAATTCTTGACCTTCTTCTCAGTTGTTTTCAATCATGGCTTTCCATTCCTTGAATGCTTTGAGTGCTTCATCTTTGCCTTTCAGAAGATATATCCAAATCTTCCTGCTATAGTCATCTAGGAAGAGAATGAAGTACCTGTTGCCACCATGAGAAGGAATCCTAGAAGGCCCCCGTAAGTCACTGTGCACATAGTCTAGGATCCCTTTTGAGCAGTGATGGCCTGTTGTGAACTTCACCCTGTGCATTTTGCCAAACACACAGTGTTCACAGAATTCCAAGTTACTGATTTTGTATCCACAGAGCACACCAAGCTTTCCAAGAATCTGCAGCCCTCTGATGCGAACATGGCCTAGCCTCTGATGCCATAGTCTTGTCTTGTCTGTGCTTGAGGTCACAGCAGCTACACTTCATGTTATAGCATGACCTTTCAGTATGTAGATGCCATGCTCTCTAACTCCTTTCATAACCACCAAAGCCCCTTTGATGACCTTAAGAACACCAAACTCTGCCTTGTATGAGCACCCGGATTCTTCCAGCATTCCCAGAGAGATTAGGTTCCTTTTTAGGTCAGGAACATATCTCACTCCTAATAGAACCCTTTATGTTCCATCATAAAATTTCATCTTGACTGATCCTATACCAACAACCTTGCAGACTGAATCATTTCCCATGACAACCTTGCCTCCATCAGTTTCTTTATAACCTAGAAGCCATTCCTTGACTGATGTCATATGAAATGAACATCCCGAGTCAAGAACCCAGTCCTTCTCAGTAATGGTTGTTGTAGCCATCAATACCTCTGCATTTTCATAACCATCTGATTCTATAGAGACCTTTCCAGCTTCATCATTATCATCTTTCCTCTTGAACTTTCTGTCAGGACACTCCTTCTTGAAATGTCCTTCTTTCTTGCACAGAAAACACCTCTTCTTGAACTTCTCTTTATCTTTCTCCTTGGACTTGTTTCTGTTCTTCTGTTTTGAGCCTTTCTTGTCAGTTTTTCCTTTCATGAACAACCCTTCTCCACTGCTATCCTCTCTGCCCTCTGTCCTTTTCTTCAACTCTTTGGAGATTAGAGCTGATTGGACCTCTTCCAGGGACAAAGAATCCCTTCCATAAACCAATGTATCACATAGATTTTCATACGAGTTGGGCAGGGAATTGATGAGCAGTAATGCCTGGTTTTCATCGTCTATCTTTATGTCAATGTTCTCAAGATCTATTATGATCTTGATGAACTCATCCATGTAGTCTTCAATAGATCTCCCAGCTTGCATCTTGAAGGTGTAGAGCCTTTGTTTCAAGTAGAGTCTATTTGCCAGGGACTTTGTCATATAGAGATGTTCCAGCTTGAGCCAAATTGCAGCTGCTGTAGTTTCCTTTGAGACTTCCCTAAGAACCTTGTCTCCAAGACTCAAGATTAGAGCACTATGAGCCTTGTCCATCTTTTCCTTCCTTTCTGATTCAGAAAGAGTTGGAGGGAGACTGTTTTCTCCTTTCAGTGCTTCCCCTAACCCTTGTTGAACCAAGAAAGCTCTCATCTTGAGACGCCATAGGCCAAAGTCATTCTTCCCATTGAACTTCTCCAAATCATATTTGGTTGATGCCATGCCTCTCAGAACCGCAGAACCTGAGCTCTAGATACCAGTTGTTATAACAGAGGACACAGTCGAGTGGTTCAATGCCTGAAAATGATGCAAACAGAATATGAAAAGAACATGCAGTAACTTTGCAGAACAGAAATCTAAACATGCAAGAAGATAAAAGACTTAAGATGTAAAAGATTAAGGAAGAGATAACACCAAGAATTGTTAACGAGGTTCGGAGCAATTCCTCCTACGTCCCCGGGACAGAATCCGACTTGAGAAGTTCACTATGAATCAAAGATTACAGTTCTTCTATACAATCACACAACTTGTTGATTTTTCCAGCAAGTTCCCTAGATTTTCCCTCACAGTTCTTCCCTTCTCTCAATTCTCTGCTTATCGCATACAAGTCTCTAATTATCACTCAGAAAGAAAGTATTGAATCTCTCTCACTATCTACCCTGAATCGTGGCTTATATACAGCCTACAACAACCCTAACAGAAGAAACATAAAGGGACCTCAAGAACAGAACAGAAGCAACAGATTATGTTCTTAACCTAACTGATTCTGTTGGATGGAAGGTAAGGCTTGCGAGCCAGAAGCAGAAGAAGATGGGCCAGAGTGAAAGCTTGAGAGGAATAGCAGAGCAAGATGGGCCAGAGAGGGTTTATTAATTGGGCCAAGCCCAATGTACCATATCACAACAAGAATATTGTCAAATAATTCTCTATATTGTAGAGACTAATAAATAATTCATCAATCTCAATTTGAAGATGAATGCAAGGGTATAAGATACTATCAGGGTCATTACCTATCGCCCATAGCACCAAATGTAATTGCTCCACTTGATGTAGTTAGTGGATTAAGATATACAGGAAGAAACCCATCCTTAGGAAAAATTATATGAAGTTCTTTGACTACCAACAGAAATAGCTGATGTTAATATAACATAAATACTAGTCTGTATCATCTTATGAATTCTTTCAATATCTATGAATAGCAACTCTTGCCAACGGTGTCCAGAGAATGTCAGGAAATTGCAATAGAAGTGGACATGATCTAAATACTTAGAAGTGGACATGATCTAACTATATAACAGAACAAGCATCAATAATTTATTTAACCAAAAAGAAAAATAAAATTAATACACCAGATATTTATACCTGATTAACCAGATATTTATACATACTCAACCAAAAATTTTATTTTCTCAAAAAAACTCATTAACCAGATTTTGAACTGAATTCACCAGATAATTGTACCTGATTAACCAGATATTTGCACATACTTAACCAAAAAAATTATTTCTCAAAAAACTCATTAACCTGATAATGAACTGAATTCACCAGATATTTGAACCTGATTAATCAGATATTTGTACATACTTAACCAAAAAATTTATTTCTCAAAGCCAGATATTTGCACATACTTAACCAAAAAAAGTATTTCTCAAAAAACCCATTAACCAGATAATGAACTGAATTCACCAGATATTTGTACCTAATTAACCAGATATTTGCACATAAAAATTTATTTCTCAAAAAAACACATTAACCAGATAATGAACTGAATTCACAAGATATTAGTATCTGATTAACCAGATATTTGCACATACTTAACCAAAAAACCCATTAACCAGATAATGAACTGAATTAACCAGATACTTGTACCTGATTAATCAGATATTTGAACATACTTAAAAAATGTTAGCACTTAAAAAAATGTTAGTACAAAAAAATGCATAATTTTTATTTATTTTTTTGAAATTTTGAAATTTGAAAAAAAAAAAAGTGAACAGTGTAGCGCTACAGTGCCACACAGTGCAGCACAGCAGCGCTACACTGTACAACTATACGGGTTGTCCTGTATAGTTGTCAACCCACATTGTCAAAATAACATTTCTGAAACAAGAAATATAATTTCTTTTAAAATTTTAAATTAATTTTGATTTTGATTTTTACCAGGTAATTAAAAAAATCCGTAGGTAAATCTGCAACAAATAAATTTGAAGGAAAATTTGCAGCAAAGTTACCTGCGAAATATTCTGTAGATTTTCAACTGATCTACTTTGCTGCAAAATTTCCTGCGAAATTTTTCTACAGATTAGATTTCGTAGGAACATTCGTAGGAAACATTCAAATATTTCTTGCAAATTTCAATTGGTATGAAATTATGCAGGAAATGTTAAAAATTCCTACAAAATTTTCATAGAAATTGAAATCTATAAGAAAAAACCATATTTATGAAAAAAATTGTAGCAAAATTCATAGGAAATTCCTGCGAAAAAAAATTCGTAGGAAAATCTGTAAAAAAAATTCATGAAATTCTAGTAGTGATTGGCATGAAAACATAACAACAATGCAACCTAAACATAAAAATAAAAATAAAAATAAAATACCTCTTTCCAGAAACACCCTGAACAACACCCTTAGATTCTTTCCTTCAAAATCCAAATTGAAATGCAGAGAAGAATCTTGGTCTGAAATCCAAAGCAGATATTGAGATCTTAAAGTGTGAGAGGAAAAATACATTAATAATTACAAATAGATGATTACAACAAACATCTAAAACATATATATAGTAGAACTTGTACCTGAATTGTAGAATTTGGGGGTTTTTTGGAACTTAGAGTTCAAATTTGGGATTTAGGGTTGAAATCAAAATCGAAGTTCAGCGGATTCAGGGGAAGGGATCGAAGAAAACACAACAAGAATGCTTGGTGATGAACAAATCGAATCGAAATTGAGTTTTGATTCTGAATGAACGAAATCGAACGAAGCAGCTTCTGAGTTGTTGCGGAAGCAGAATAGAAGGAAACAGGTACGGAAACAAGCAGAAGAGAACACTACATAGCTTGAGTTGTGAAACACTAATGAGGTAAAATGTGGGCTGGCCCAAAAAGCCTCAACTCCAGCCCAAAAAAAAAAAAATTATAGGTTGGGCTGAATATAAACCCACTCAAGAAGGGGCCATTAAATTAGTGGGTTATCTAAGTGGCCAAATGGGGTGGGCTGGGGGCTATGGGCTAAATTGACAGGTATATGATCCTGAGGCAGTAGAGAAATGGTTTCAAGAAGTGAAAAAGGTGTTCGATGCCATGCAATGTCGCAAATAAAGGAAGGTGACTTATGTTACTTTTATGTTGGTCAGAGCGCCGAGGCTTGGTGGTGGAATAAGCAGAGGCTACTGGAGGCAGAAGGACAAGCCATCAGTTTGGGTTTGTTTCGGAAGTGTTTTATGGAAAATTACATTCCAAAGAGCATCAGACAGGAAAAATAAAGAGAAATCATGAGCCTGAAGCAAGGGAACATGTCTGTCAGAGAGTACACTATCCGGTTTGAAGCTTTGCTGAAGTTTTTTCAATTCTATCAAGTTCATCCAGACGAGGAATGGGTATGCAAGAGGATCGAGGATGGCTTGAGGCCCAAGTTGAAGTGGGTGATGCTGCCATTAGAGCTAAATCAGATTCTGGCTTTAGTGGAAAAGTGTACAGTTCTGGAAGGCCATGACAGAACAAGGACAGTGCAGCCACAACAAAGGAGTCGTGGATCTATCAGAGGAGGCTAAAGTCAAAGAGGTAGAGGTGGAAGGTTTCAACAACGGGCAAAGCCTTGCAATCGCCCTAATAAGCCATCAGTCAGTACAAGCGATGGAAGTTCTAGTTAGTCTGCACCAGGGATTCTAACCTATTGTGTGGAGGGCCACACATGATGAATAGTTGTCCCCAGTTTCAGAATGCAATATGTTTTCAGTGTGGACGTACCGGTCACATTGCTCGTTTTTTCAATCAGGGCAATACTTGGAGGACTAAGACTCCACATCAGGGTGGAAGAAGCACAGGGAGTTGGAGGAAGAAATCAGGCTGGAAATTATCAGGGAGGCAGAACTCTGGTCAATGGAAGAGTGTTTGTCGTGAGAGGATATGAATCCATTCGAGAGCCTGATCTGATACAGGGTAAGTTCTTCGTTTTTGGAAAGCTCTTATCTATGTTATTTGATTTGGGGGCTACCCATTCGTTTATTTCATTAGAGTGCATGGATAATTTACAATTGCCAGTTTCATCTTAACATATGATCTGAATATTTCTACCCCTATTTGAGATACATGAACAACCATGTTTTTTTTGTAAAGACCGTCCCATTGTTCCAGAAAATAGAACTTTAATTGTAGACCTTGTCTGTCAGTCTATGCAGCAGGTTGATGTGATTTTAGGCATGGATTGGCTTTCGGCTAACCATGTGGTACCCGACTGTTCAAATAAGACCCTTTGATTTTTTGAGCAATCTGGATTATTGCCTGTCGATGACAGTAGATTGGGAGAAAGGCGATCAATGGATTGCGTGGTTCTGTTTTTCTTGGAAGCCAAGGAATCTCTGAAAGCAGAAGTGCTGCCTGTTTTATACGAGTTTCCGGAGGTTTTCCCAGATGATGTGTCAGGGTTATCACCGAAGCAGAAGATAGAGTTCATAATAGACCTCATACAAGGGACGAGACCGATATCAATAGCACCATATCGAATGTCCCCAACAGAGTTGGTAGAGCTTAAGAAGTAGTTGGATGACATGCTTAAGAAAGAGTTTATCCAGTCAAGCGTTTCGCCGTGGGGAGCGCCGATGTTGTTTTAAGGGAAAAGGACTGAAGTTCAAGGCTGTGTATGGACGACAAGTTAACAAGGGGACGATAAAGAATAAGTACCCATTGCTAAGGATAGATGACATGATGGATCAGTTACTGGGAGCAACTGTATTCTCTAAGATAGATCTGAGGTCCGAGTACCATCAGATCCGAGTGAAGGAAGATGATATACCAAAGATGGTTTTAGAAGTCGGTATGGACACTATGAGTATATGGTTATGTCGGTTGGCTTGAATAATGCTACAGTTGTATTCATGGACTACATGAGTCGGATCTTCAAACTGTACCTTCACAAGTTCGTCGTTGTGTTAATCGACGACATCCTGATCTACTCCTCGAGAGAAGAACATGAAGATCATCTTTGAGTTGTACTTTAAGTGTTAAAAGACAGACAACTCTATGCCAAGTTGTCCAAATGTGAGTTATGGTTGGAAGAAGTGCAATTTTCGAGGGCATGTGATCAACAAGGAAGGGATAGATGTGGATCCTGCCAAAATTGAATCAGTGGTTAATTGGGAATGCCCTAAGACAGTGAGCAAAGTTAGAAGTTTTCTTGGACTAGCAGGTTACTACAGGCGGTTCATTGAAGGATTCTCGAAGTTTGCATTGTCGATGACGCAATTGATGAGAAAAGGAAAAGCATTTGAATGAAGTGTTGAATGTGAGGGTAGTTTTCATGAGTTGAAAAGGAGGTGAAAAACATCTCCAGTGCTAGTCTTGATAGATCCATTAGCACCATTTGATGTGTATTGCGATGCATCACATCAAGGCCTGGGTTGTGTTCTCATACATAATGGAAAGGTAGTGGCTTATACCTCTAGACAATTAAGGGTACATGAGAGGAATTACACAATCCATGACTTAGAGTTGGCCACAATAGTGTTTGCATTGAAGATATGGAGACATTATTCGTATAGTGCAAAGTTTACAATTTTCAGTGATCATAAAAGTCTAAAGTATTTGTTCGTTTAAAAAAAACTAAACATGAGGCAAATGAGATGGATGTAGTTCATCAAGGATTACGAGTTTGTTCTCCAATATCGTCCAGGGAAAGCGAATGTCGTAACAGATGCTTTCAGTCGGAAATCTTTAAAAATATCTGCTATGATGGTCATGGAGTTGGAGCTGATGGAGCAATTTAGAGACCTGAATCTTGGGATAATGGAATTATCCCAGAACAAGATGAGTTTGGGAATGTTCACTATTACTACTGGATTCCTAGATTTAGTTTGGAAAAAGCAAGCAGAAGACCAGTACCTCCAAAAGGTAAATCAGATGATAGAGGAAAGAAGAACTTCTGAGTTTAAGAGAGGTAGTGATGGAATTGTAAGGTTTGTAGAAAAGAATCCGTGTGCCAGAAGATAGAGAAGTTAAGAATTTGATTTTGAAAGAAGAACACAAAAGTAAGTTAAGTTTCCATCCAGGTGCCACTAACACGTATCACGACTTAAGAGAGGTACTAGTGGAATTGTAAGGTTTGGAGAAAAGAATCAGTGTGCCAGAAGATAGAGAAGTTAAGAATTTGATTTTGAAAGAAGAACACAAGAGTTAGTTAAGTTTCCATCCAGGTGACACTAACACGTATCACGACTTAAAGAAGCTGTTCAGGTGGCCTGGAATGAATAAGGAAGTGGTGGAATATGTCCAGTTCTTCTTCGTGTATCAGAAAGCAAAGATTGAACGCCAGAAGCCAGTGGGATTATTGCAATCTCTGGATGTCCCATAATGGAAGTAGAACAATGTTACAATGGACTTTGTGTCTGGATTACCAAGGACTTAAAAGAGGTATGATGCTATTGGGTAATAATCGATAGGTTAATGAAGAGTGCTCATTTCTTGCCTATCAATCAGAAGTTCTCTTTGGAAAAGCTAACCCAATTGTATCTCAGGGAGACAGTAAGGCTGCATGGTGCGCCAACGAGTATAATTTCGGACAGGGATCCGAGATTTACATCAAGGTTCTGGCAAAGTTTGAACAGTGCTTTGGGAACTAAGTTGAGAATGAGCTCGGCTTATCATTCTCAGACGGATGGTCAGTCGGAAAGGACAATTCAATCCTTGGAAGATCTGTTATGAGCGTGTGTGTTGGAATACACAGGAAGTTGGGACGAATTTCTTCAACTGATTGAGTTTACATATAACAACAGTTTCCATTTAAGTATTGGCATGGTGCCATACGAAGCACTGTATGGAAGGAAGTGCAAGACACCTCTGTGTTGGTATGAAACAGGTGAAAGTAAGTTGATTGGATCGGAGGTGGTACAGCAGACGATCGAGCAAGTCTGCAAGATCCGAGATAAGATGAAAATGACAATCGATAGGAATAAAAGTTACAAGGAAGAGAGGAGAAGGTCTTTGGGGTTCCATGAAAGCGACCATGTTTTCATAAGGATCACTCCAAGAATTGGAATCGGCAGGGCAATAAAATCTAGAAAGCTTACACCTCGTTTCATAAGACCATTTCAGATTCTTCACTGAATTGATTCAGTAGCCTATTAGACAGCCTTACCACGCAATCTTTCCAACATCCATGATGTTTTCCATGTACCCCAGTTTCGTACGTACCATCCTGATCCATCGCACGTAATAGAGCCTGAATCAATCCAGATAAGAGAAAACATTGAGTACGAGGCTTTACCTGTGCGGATCGAGGATAGACGGATAAAGTAACTTCGCGGGAGGTAAATTCCGTTGGTCAAGGTCGTCTCGAATGCTGTTACCGGAGATGCCACTTGGGAGAGGGAAGCAGACATGTAGCAACAATATCCTCATCTATTCGCCTAGAGGGTGTCACATTTAGTGGTATCAAAGGCAGGTTTGTCCTACAGGTCGGGGTATGTGTCTGTTTTGTTCTCTTCTATGTGCTCTTATATTGTTGTCATCGTTTAGTGTAGGCGACAATATATGGTACTAAGTACCTATATCTTTTCATGCTTGATTCTCTGTAATAAGTGGTTTACCTTGGGTGATGCAGGAATCCATGGTAGGAAGAGGTGGGAACTTTGTAGTTGACCTTGTATGCTTACCTCGAAAACAGCTTGATGTCATTCTTGGTATGGACTAGTTGTCTTCCAACTATGTTCTCTTGAACTGTTTTGACAAAACTATTGTTTTTAGAACTCCTGTTGAGTCTAAGGATCCAAGGTTTCTTTCTAACAACCAAGTTAAAGCTTCTATGAAAGAAGAGGCCCAATTTTACATGATGTTATCTTCCCTGGAAGTAGAGTGCAAACCTAATCTTGGGAACGTGTCAACAGTGAGAGAATTTTCTGAAGTGTTTCCTGAGGATGTTTATAGCTTACCACCTGAGAGAGATGTTGACACCATAGACTTAGTGCCTGGGACTGGACCTATATCCATAGCACCTTATAGGATGTCTCCTCTACAGATAGCAAGGTTGAGAAAGAAGTTAGAAGAGTTGATCCGGAAATAATTCATTAGGCCTAGTGTGTCCCCGTGGGGAGCAACAGTTTTGTTAGTGAAAAAGAAGGATGGTAGTATGAGGTTGTGTGTTAATTATCGACAACTCAACAAAGTGATCGTTAAGAATAGGTACCTTCTCCCTAGGATTGATAACCTCATGGACTAGTTCGAAGGAGCTTGCGTCTTTTCTAAGATAGATCTAAGGTTAGGATGCCAACAGATTCGATTCAAGTCCGAGGACATCCCAAAGACTGGGTTTAGAATGCGTTATTGTCACTATGAGTACTTGGTTATTCTTTTTGGTGTGACTAATGCCCCTGTTGTGTTTATGGATTACATTAACAAGACCTTTCACCCATACTTGGATAAGCTTGTGGTGGTTTTCATAGATGACAACTTTGTATACTCTATGACTAAAGTAGAGCATGAGGAACATTTGAGGATAATTTTACAAACCCGTAAAGTAAAGATTGACATCTGCATTGATGTTATTCCTACCCAATCCTAGTGAGCCTTTCATATTGTACTGCGATGCTTTGAAGCAAGGTTTAGGTGGTTTGTTAATTCAAAATGGTTAGGTAGTAGCTTATGCTTCTAGGCAGTTGAAAACCCATGAGAAGAACTACCTTACCCATGACTTAGAACTAGGAGCCATAGTGTTTGCCTTGAAGATCTGGAGGCATTACCTTTATGGAGCAAGATTTGAGGATTTTAGCGATCATAAGAGTTTGAAATACTTGTTTGATTAGAAGGAGCTGAATATGGGGCAGTGTGGGTGGATGGAATTTCTTAAGGATTATGATTTTGAGTTGAGTTACCACCCAAGAAAGGCCAACGTAGTGACTGATGCTTTTAGTAGAAAAACCTCACATGTTTCAGCCTTCATGATTAGGGAAATGGATTTGATTGAGGAGTTTAGGGACTTGAGCTTAGATTGGGAAGCTACCCTTAAGAGTATTAGGTTTGAACAATGAAGATCACCAATAGTCAAATGGAACATATTAGAGAATGCCAAAAGATAGATGTGTACCTCTTAGACCGGAGAGAGCTGCTTGCTCAGGGTAGGAACCTTAGTTTTAAGGAAGGAGCTGATGGAGTTTTGAGGTTTCAGGATAGAGTTTGTATACCTGATGTTCCATAGCTTAGGAAGTTGATCCTTGAGGAAAGACATAAGAGTGGTTTGAGTGTTCACCTAGGAGCCACAAAGATGTACAAGGATCTGAAGCATATGTTTTGGTGGCCCAGAATGAAAAATGATGTAGCCAAGTTTGTCTATGCTTCTTTAGTATGTCAGAATGAAAAGATAGAACACCAAAAACCTTCAAGTAAGATGTAGCCTTTGAGTATCCCAGAGTGGAAGTGGGATAGTATCTTTATGGATTTTGTGTCTTACTCCTTAGGACTTCAGCTAGTTGTGGTGCTATATGGGTTGTTGTGGACAGATTGACTAAGTCTACACATTTAATCTCTACGAACATGAAATATCCGCTAGAAAAGTTGACCAGGTTGTACATCAGAGAGATGGTTAGGTTACATGGTATTCCCTCTAGCATAGTGTCAGATAAAGACCCTAGATTTACCTCTAGGTTCTGGAATGGGTTGCATGAGGCTTTAGGGACCAAGTTTAGACTGAGTTCAGCTTACCATCCTCAGACTGATGGTCAGTTTGAGACAAACATCCAATCCTTAAAGGACCTGTTGAGAGCTTGTGTGCTAGAACAGTCAGGTTATTGGGATGAGTTCTTGTCCCTTATAGAGTTCACCTACAACAATAGCTTCTGTTCCAGTATTGTGATGTCATCCTATGAAGCGTTGTATGGGAGGAGATGCATGAGACCTTTGTGTTGGAATGAGCCTGATGATAATGTTATGCTAGGAACTGAAATAGTGCAAGAGACTACGGAGAAAGTGAGGATGATTCAAGATAAGATGAGGGTGGAACAGAGTAGACAAAAAAGTTACCATGACAAGAGAAGGAAGGCTCTCAAATTCCTGGAGGGATATCATGTGTTCTTGCGAGTTACTCCAACAAATGGGGTTGATAGAGTAATGAAAGCCCAAAAATTTACTCATAGACTCATTGGTCCTTACCAAATATTGAAAAGAGTCGATGAAGTTGCTTACAAAATAGCCTTACCACCCTTCTTGTCCAACCTTCACAATATGTTCCATGTGTCCCAACTTTGGAAGTATACTCATGACCCTAGCCATGTGATAACACCGATACAATTCAATTAAAGGAGAACTTGACTTTTGAGGTATTACCACTTCGGGTCGAGGATCGAAGGGTAAAGCAGTTGAGAGGGAAAGAAATTTCCTTGGTTAAAGTTGTTTGGAGCAGAGCTACCGAAGAAAAGGCTACATAAGAGTTGGAAAGCAAGATGAAGGAGTCATGAATTTCACCCTAAGTTGATACATGTTGATATGTGTTAGTTTTGGTATATGTATGTTTGATATGTTTGATATTTATGTATATGTGTGTGTTAGAGGTAGTTTAACCTTTGGGAAGGTCTTAATAGTGAATTTTGGTCTGATGGAATTCGCCTGACGCAAGTGGATTCGCCTAGCGCAACAAAGCGGAAAATTCATGTTCTGAAATTCTGCAGAATCCACCCAGCCTAAAGTTTCTGCACCCGACCTAACGAGTCTGAGCCCGACCTAATGTTCCTGTGCCCGGCTAAACGACACTGACAACATTGCGTTTTGGGGCTTCTGTTTCAGCCCAATTGCACCCTATTCGTTTTAAACCCCTAAATCACGGTCTAAACCCTATTTCCCACGTTCTAACCTCAGAAAACTGCCTCCCACTCTTATCTTAGAGTTTCCATTGGTTTCTCTCTAAAACTCTCTCAAGAAACCGTTTTTGTTCATCGTTCTTCATCGTCCCTTGCCAGAAGAATGTTGTTGCTGATACGCGCTCAATCGTGTCGGCTTTCATTACTATGATCCTTCTGTTTGGGGCTTTTAAACAAGGTAATTTTGTGTGCCCTTGTATCTTTTTGTTCTTCTCTTGAGTTTTTGTAATTAAGAATTGAATCAAGATGTTTTGGTTGTCATTCTTGAGGAAATGATCAAGCGTTCGTGAGACTAGACCCAAGTGGACCTTTTCTCCTCTTCCTTTGAATTGCAATCTTCATACCACGTATGGGGAGAGGGAATTAGTATGAACATATAGGTTTTGGGATAGTGTAAGATGAGGGTTAACTCATGACCCTTATTATATGTTATATGTCTTAATTGAATGTATGATGCTTAATTATTGAAGTTGATGTATGAATAAAGATGCATGTCTGTCTGGTTGCACGAGTGAGTATAAGGTATGTGGAATATTGTTGATGATGATGACTGTATGTTGTGATTGAATGTGTTAGTGCTTCAATACCATGAATTGATGAACTGTTGATATTAAATCACGTTGGTTAAAGACATACGGATGTTAATATTGAGCCTAAGACATAAAATCAGTTGTTAATGTTCATAAGACATGAAGATGGCAAAGAGGGGTGGGGTTAATTCCCAATGGAATAGTAAAGAACATTTAGGAATGATCTCAAGTGCTTTAGGAGAACTTGTGCTCCCTAGAACAAATAGATGAGACAGAAGCAGAGATAAAAACAAGAGTGATAATCCAATATACAATTAATGTTATAAACCTTAATGAAGACATTTAGTGATGATGTTAATGTTGGTTAAGACGATAATGATGATGTTATCGCACGTTGATGCTGTTAAACTTTGATGCTTATTGGTCAAAGTTGACTTTGATGCTTATTGGTCAAAGTTGTTAAACCGTGATTAATGGTGTTGATGGAGGTGGTTGTTAATGATTAACTGTGTGTTAGCATACATGCATTCAAGCATGAAGTTGTTAGTTGGGGGAAGTTACAATGATAGGGGAGTTTGCCCGAGAGTATGGTGAAATGGTTGTCCGCGGTGATCCATCTGAGAGTTAGGTGGGTCATGGCCCACCGTGGTGATTCATCCGATAGTAAGGTGAATCGGCTATCAAAGAGGTTTACCCATGGTTTGGTGGAATGCTGGCGTAGGTGCTTGTTGGCTAATGTGGATATGTAACTCCAAAGTCGTCTTCCAGAGTTAGTTATGGATCCACATGCACATGGAGTAGTGAAGTAACACTGCATCGCATAGCATAAATTAATTGATATGTTAAATGTTGTCATGCTGTAATTTTATATATGTTGTGTGAACATCTTACTCCCTATTCCCTTACTGTTTATGTTTATACGTACAGTTTCTTACTCCCTATCCTGTTGTTGTTTTTCTTTGCATGTATCTTAGTTTATGCAGAGGATGATGAGCAGCCCCATTAAGGGTTGATCCCGAGGAGATCGATTACTTGTAGTTTAGGATTTTACTTTAGTTGTTTTCCGATGTAATATCAGATTGGTTACCAGCTCTGATATGTGAGAACGAGGTTTGGGGTTTATGTTTATGTTTTACTTTTGGTTATGTTTTGGATCGTGTGGTACTCGCTACCTTTTGTTTTAAATTGTTTTATTGTCTATTTCATATGTTTTATTCTATATTTATCGTATGCGGAGTAGAGGGTGTCACACTATCATGTAAGAACTGATTCTTATTTCTCAAAATGTTCTAACATATCATATATTAAACAACATCACTATGATATTAATTTCTCAAATATTAACTCAACTCTGTTAGTAATCAGGATTCCCTTCCAAATAGGTTAGCAGAATATTTTGGTTTGAGCCCTTCGATATCTGGAAATCACATTGGACTCCGACTAATCCGAGTCGAATCAGGAAGACCCATTTAAAGGAACAAAACTCTCCCAGCATCTATTTTTTTCTTTCACAAGTTTCGAACACTGAACTCGAACCCGAACATAACTTTATATGTATGTATGTATGTATGTATGTATGTATGTATGTATGTATGTACTGTAGAAATATATGAAAATAAAAAATACTCAATTAGCCTCTTATTGATATTTAATTTTCTTGAGATTGGACATAAATGATACAGATGATAAATATTTTTCAGTTTACAAAAGTCACATTTCATAAGTGTTAGTGTGTGAAGTCTTACAAATGTTAACATTTGTTGAAATCCTTACAATTTCAACTTACTTTTACTAATCAAAGGTGTATACATCCTTTCTTTCTCATTTTACACTTTTGCTTACAGCCTAATCCAAAAGACAAACAGGAGTTCCACGATGGATTTGGGTAAGGAGAATTTAAGGTGTCTCCCATTGAAATTACTATAGACTGAGTTTATCTTTTTTTTCTTAATTTCTCTGTCGATCTTAGGATTCCCGCATCTATTAAGAGTGGAGTTCAAATTTCATTTACCTCTGCACACAAATGAAGTCTAATCCTCGCTCTTTCTCAAATAATAATATATTCATATAGCATGGTCTTACCCAGCACGCTTTCTTTTTCAATTGATTTAGATACTCCATTCCCCCGTAAAAAAAGAATACAACCATTCACAGAAGTGGGGATGACAACAGCGCAAATTTCAGCAAAAATGTTCTTAAATAGAAATACAATTCTCAAAAATTACCTGTCGGGAATGTTTTATCTAGACATTTAGAAATAAACCAGCAACAAAATATTGGTGGAAAATGTTTTAAAATAGTCACTAATATATTATCCGCTGAAAACAGTCTTCAAAATTTATCAAAAATATCAAGTGCTTCAGGCCATAATTTATAGAATGCAACTCATGTTTAGGGTGAGTTTCAATGATAAATAAGGAGCACAATATTTTCAATTTTGATATTTCGGATAAGACATGCGTACAACAGGAACAGGGAAAGAAAACTTCATGCCAGAAAATAGTATAGAGAAGGACAAGTTATAAATCGGTTTTTGCTTAGTTACCAATTATTTGCCAGTCATTACATAGTCAAAGTTCTCTGGCAAGGCCAAGGCCACCTTTCACAAAGAAAGATTAACGATATGAACAAAAATCTAACAGATTTGAATAAAGCTCCCACCATAGGTGTGCTCAACATGAATGACCAAGACTTAAACTCAACAGAATCATACTTCAAATGCGTATAAGACGCGGAACGATACAGACTGCAATAAAATGTCCAGCATGAGAGCATTTATTCAATTTCAGACAGTCCAAAAGCAGCAATATCAAACTTTCAAAGACCCTCCCGCTTTTACCAAATCTTCAAGTGCCTTGAAGATCTGTGCCTCTGTCAAGCCTTCCAATTTGATGCCTTTCTCAATACCGAAGTCTAGTATTAAGGAACATGTCACAGGAAATAAGGGTTAATCATAAACAGATAACAATTGCAAAATAATGCAAACAAAAAGGATAAGATACAACATATAATAAAAATTGTTCACGAGAGATAGACAGTGACTTTGAAGACACTGACGGAAAGATAGGCCTTATATACAACAAGATATGATAAAAAATGTTTACGAGAGAAAGACAGTGACTTTGAAGTGCCAGAAAGACACAATTCAAATTATATGGGAATTTATTTTCTAGTTGTATATAAGGCCTTCCACATTTCCTTTATCTAAGGTTCTTGCCTCCTAACAAATTTATCATAAATACCTATTTTGTTAACATTGCATTTGAAGCATGTTCACCAAAATTAAAAAAATAAATAAATAAATATGGTATTTTCATTCAGAAATAATTTAAAAGTGCACAATTGGGGGTATTTCTTACAACCAAATAGGAGAATGTTACATTATTTACATTATTTCTTATATATATAAGAAGGTTGCATGTCAAATTATTGTGTTTTAGAGCAATCACTATGCCCAGAAATGGAGCACCCCAGAAGTTGCAGAAGGCAAGTGACAGGTACCAGGAAAAAATAACTAGAGAAGTATAGGGAATTCAGTGTATTATTAAGGATCTAAAGCCTGTATCAAGATGATAACAGTGCTTGGATACAAGGAAATGAAAGAAACAAATACGGAGCAGGAAAAAGAAGATAATCTAGGCAGGTAGAGAATGCTTAGTCTCTCCCAAAGTCTGAGCCAATTCCAGCCTAACCGTCTCTTCCCTCCACCACTCATGCTTATAACCTCTCATTACACAGGCCCACGCCCATTCCTCACTACTATTGCTAGCTAGGTAGTTAGTTATGCCCCTACCTCTCCTAATTCTGATTAGGTTCATCGCACCTTTTATGTTTCCTCACATACACTATTCTGATCCTTTACCAATTGTTCCTTTAACTCCTCCAACATCACATTCCTTTCTGCAGTCATCCTACTCACTTCTTCCAGCGAGGTTTGCCCAACGTCTCCTCCGATCATCACTGGGGGGTCTCTACCATATAAGGCTTGAAAAGGGGTCATTTTGGATGCTAAATGATAATTATTATAGGAAGACTCTTCCCAGCTCAGCCATATAGGCCATTGTTTTGGCTTAGCACACGTTAGGCACCTCAAATGTTTCCAAACACTTAATTACAACTTCAGTTTGCCCATCCATTTGGGGGTGGTAAGCCGAACCGAACCTCAGTTTTGTTCCTGGCAACTTAAACAACTCGGTCCAAATAAAGCTAATGAAAACCCAATCCTGATATGACACAATGGAAGCGGGAAACCCATTGAGCCTCACTACTTTGAGAAAGATTTCTGCAACATCTTTGGGTGTAGGGTGATGAGTCAAGGCGTTGAAATGAGCATATTTAGTCAACCTATCCACCACTATTAAGATGGTATCCACTGTCCAGCCCTGAAGCCTTGGGCGGCCCTCCCTATGAAGTCCATGGAAATATCAGACCAAGTATGAGTAGGGACTGGGAACGGTTGAAATAATCCTGCAGGACTCAATGCTTGGTACTTGTTCCTTTGACACACTTCACACCCTGGTACATACTGTTGGATCGTCTTTTTCATTCCCTCCCAGAAACAACCCTGAAATCCTTTTTTAAGTTCTGAAATACCATGAATGTCCCCACACAGCCGAATCATGAAACTCCATTAGAATTAGAGGGATCTTAGAGGAGTCTTCGAGAACAACCAAACTCTCCTTGTAGTACAACCTGCCTTTGTTAAGTCTGAACACCTGATGAGCATTGGGATCAGTCATCAAGTCATGCATTATCTTCTCAACCTATCATCCTCAGTAACTTCCTCTGCCAAGTCATTCCACTCATAAAATTGGACAGTAATAGGGCTGAAAATTGTAGTTTCCCAGAAAGAGCATCAACTGCCTTATTTTCAATTCCCGGTTTGTACTTGATCTCAAAGTCAAACCCAAATAGTTTTGAGATCCATCTCTGCTGCTCCTCTCCCATAAGCCTCTGATCAGCCAAGAATCTACGACTTGTTTGGTCCATATACACCACAAAATGCTAATGCTGCCAGTTTTGAACTGCACACACAACCGCCATTAATTCCATCCCACAAAATGACTTCTTTTGAGCTCTCTCTGATAAAGTTTGGCTCATATAGGCAACCGTCTTCCTTCTTGCATAAGCACTGCACCAATACCCTTCCTGGATGCATTAGTCTCGATGACAAAAGTCTTTTCAAGTTTGGGACTGCCAAGACTGGAATGGTTGTCGTAACCCTGTTGAGTTGGTCAAAATCCACTTGAGCTTCCACACCCCAAGCAAAGTTATCCTTCTTGAGCTGCTGTGAAAGAGATCAAGCTATCTACCCATAATTCTTCACGAATTTTGTGTAGTACCTAGTCAAACCGAGGAACCCCCTCAATCCTTTCACATCCCAAGGCATGGGCCAGTCCAAGATATCCTTAACTTTATTGGGATCTGCGGAAACTCCTTGATCAGATACAATGTGTCCGAAATATTCTAACATTTTTTGGCCAAAGGAACACTTCTTTTTATTGACAACCAGCTCGTGATCTATCCACACTTGTAGCACCATTTTAAGATGTTCCTTATGACTCTTTTCATCTCCACTGCAAATCAATATGTCATCAAAAAATACCAAAGCAAACATCCTCAAATAAGGCTTAAGAACCTGATTCATGAGGGCTTGGAAGGTGGAAGGGGCATTGGTTAAACCAAAAGGCATAGGCAGAAACTCTAGTGCCTTTCATGGGTCCTAAAGGCCATCTTAGGAATGTCACCTTCCCTCATGCGAATCTGACAGTACTTGGACTTCAGCTCCAATTTGGAAAAAATCACCGTAGCTCCCAACTCATCAAAAGCTTATCTATAATGGGAATTGGAAATTTATCGGGAGTTATCAGCTAGTTTA
Organism: Sophora flavescens; assembly: GCA_030762895.1. Classification (NCBI taxonomy): domain Eukaryota; kingdom Viridiplantae; phylum Streptophyta; class Magnoliopsida; order Fabales; family Fabaceae; genus Sophora; species Sophora flavescens. Next base: position 125,578,234 of record CM061068.1, read on the forward strand.
GGGCCCGATAGTCTACACAAAATCTCCACCCTCCATCTGTCTTTTTAATAGTAGGACACGAGTGCTAAAAGTGCTAGGCCGGATGATCCCCATTCCCAGCATGAAGCATTTCCTTCACAATCTTTTCAATCTCATTTTTTTTAATAATATAGGTACATGTAAGGACAAATGTTGGGAAATTGAGTCCCCCTCCATCAATATAGTAGCATGATCCCAATTTCTTTTAGGCGGTAGGCCCCTTGGTTCCTGAAAAACATCATCAAATTATGCTAATAAGTCTTCAACACTTGTGGGAAGCAGCCTCTGTCCCTCTCCTTCTACTGCAGCCCCTTGTTGATAAGCTACATAATATCCTTCTTCATCGTGTAACTTGACCATGGCTTTCCATGAAGCTTGTGCTTTGCAAAGGGAAGGGTCCCCTCTCAACGCCTTCTTACTCCCATTATCCCCCCACTTAAGGATCAAATTTATGAAGATAGCTTCTATGACCCCCAAAATTGCTAACCAATCCATCCGCAAAACTACCTTCATCCCTTCTAACTCCAGGATAAAGAAGTTTTGCTTAACTCCCACCCCTTGTATCTTCATGTTTAATTGCCTGTAAATACCCCAATTTCTCACCTTATCCCTAACTCCCACCTCTACAAAATATTCCGGGGTATCTTCTACTTTCAATTTCAACTCCTCCATTAGTTCCTTGGAGATGAAATTGCTAGTTACTCCACAATCCACTAAAACCAACACTTTCCTATACCCAATTCCAACATTTCTCCAATAATTTCAACTAGCTGCACTTCCTCTTCCTCCTCTTGATATTCGACTAGCAAAAATTGGTTATGCTTTAATTTGCATAAATGCTCAGTCCCAAATTCTCCCTACACTTGAAACGAAGCCCCTTATGACTCCCCTTACGACTCATCTCCTGCAATTCCGCATGTGTCAACCTTCTTCCCCCAAATGCTTTCTTCTCCCCATTAGCTCCATCAATGGGTTTGGTCTCCACCAAATCTCTGTCCCCTTGCTCGAGCCTGGGAGTGATCAGTTCCAAATGAACTCTCTAATAGTCTTTCTCATGGTGCCTTTGCTGTCTTTGCACCTTTTCTTTGCCTTTGCTGTCTTTGCACCTTTTCTTTTATAGTTTGTCCACCCGTAGAGCAAAATTCTTCTCTTCCAACAAGGCCCAGTCCATCAGTTCAAATAAAGATTCCGAATCGTGCAACTTTAGTTGCACCTACATATCCTCCCTTAAACCATTGAGAAAAATGCCTTTTAACATACTCGTTCTTCCTTCTTCAGTGGAGCCGAAACCATTTCAAATTTCTACAATACTCCATTCTTGTGCTTGTTTGTTTGATGCTAAATACAGTCCAAATAGGTTCTGACCAACACGGGTTGAAAGTGGTGAATCACTCCACCTTTGAACTCCTCCAAGCTGGACTTTGATGACTGTTCCTCACACCATTGATACTGATTCAATGCTCGATTCTCCAATGCAATCACTACTGTGTCTTGCTTCTCAACCTCCCGCAAAGAATTCAGCTTGAAATACCACTCCACCCGAACAATCAATCCGATCCAATGTTGTCAATATCAGATATCGGAAAATACCGGAAAGCCAAAAATCCGATATGTGAAATAGTGGATATCATTTGGAGCAAATATCGGAAGTCACATATAGGTTGAGTGTTTGGAACCATGTCCGTTTTAGTGAAAATTGTGTTTATAATGCAAAAGCGACCGTGCAAAACGCAAGTCAAGGACTAGTTTCACGTGTTTCCCAAGTCAAGGACCAATTTCACACATAATGTGTTTGGAAATGCGTGAAACCAATCCTTGACTTGCGTTTTGCAAAAGCTACTCTAAGTAGTTTTTATAACATGAATAACATAAACGGCCATGATTCCAAACAAACTATAAATCTTTATAATTAGTATCAAAGCCTGAATAACATAGGGAAACTAAGAACCTGTTTGTTTTGTTTCCAATTTCGTATTTTTCATTTCCTGTTTTGATAATAATTACAAAAGTGTCATATTATTTTCGTTCTATTTACTGTTTTCGAAAAATTGTACAAGAAACAATGAAAGATGGTAAAAAAGTTCTGAACATGTTATCCCCCCTGAACATCGAAATCTCAAACTTCCTTCCTCCTAAGTCATATAACGGAGGGCAACTTTCCTCCCTTCGCTTGGATTGCGAGCGGCCGAGCACAACCCCCCCGGTTTGACTGTCATTGCTACCATCATCTGCGAGCGTCCTCGGAGATATCCGACGTCGTGAACGACCTCTGCGCATTTGTTCTCTCGCTTGCAAGAGTTGCTTGAGCTCATTCATCTGCAATTGACTGTCAATTCTCCATTCCTCAAGACTGCACTCCAAACCTCAACTCTAGACTCCATTGTTGTGAGTAGTGACCATTCCAGCTCTAGGGATTGAGAACTTAACAATTGATAGGTACCAGGAAAAAAACTAGGACAATACAGGAAATTCATTGTATTATTAAGGATCTCAAGCCTGTATTAAGATGATAACAATGCTTGGATACAGGGAAATGAAAGAAGCAAATACAGAGAAGGAAAAAGAAGAAAATATAGGAAGTTAGAGTGCCTAATCTCTCCCAAAGTCCCATCCAATTCCAGCCTAACCGTCTCTTCCCCCAACCCCCCATGCTTATACCCTCTATCTCATTACACACGTCTATGCCCATTCCTCACTACTACTGCCAACTAGGCAGTTAGTTACACCCCTCTCTCCCCTAATTCTGATCAGGTGCATCGCACCCTTTATGTTTCCTCACATACACTTAGTAATTCTGGGCCATGGGTCTGCAGTAGCAAGGAACTCATCCCCTATGAAGCACCGATGCTCCAAAATGGATGTTGTATCCACATCCGATATCGATACGCTTCGATACTCCACCGATATGTGTCGAAAGAGTATCGAACACGTCTTTTCAAAAAAAATCTCGACACTCCGTCGACGCGCTCCGATACTTTCATATGGGGGCTCCGATACGTTTAACTGAAAGTGACTCTTCACCTCTTAGCCATCATGACTCTTCAGCTTTGAGAGTTGGAACTTCAACTCCTTCTCTTTAATTGCAACAAATGCAATTTAAAGATTCAGCTCCTAATGCCCACATGCACTTTCTTCACCTATATCATCTTATGTCTCTTTTATTGCATCATCAAACTTTTACTTTGCTATTATTTTCTTAAAATATTCGGCTCGTCTTTCTTCTTCAAAGATTCAGCTAGGTATTGAAGTTTCAAATTGAAACCACAAACTAGGTATTGAAATTTGAAAGTTTCAAATTGAAACTTATCCAATGAACAGGACCTATGGGTATTCGTACACTACTATGCATCATTATATATATATATATATATATATAACGTGAATTTTATATATATATTTAAATACGTACCCTAAACATATCGTAGCCGATACTCATATCGTGTCTATGCATAATAGCTCATCCCCATAAAAGTTGGGATATATTATTGGAAAATGCTTGCATAAACTGTATGCATGCATAAGATGGGCGGAGATTTCAGCCATACAGATTCACCACCTGTACAGTTGAATACAGCTACACTGTGTACATTCAGGGTGTGCATGCAAGAAAAGTCTATCTTATATACTAATATTTAGTTTGTACTGACTATTAAGAATATTATATTGTCATAAATTTGCAGGATGTGAATTTAACCTGACAAAGCGGATAAACATATTTTCGTTCTCAGTGCATTAATGGTTAAATTCTAAATCATAAAACTCCCTGTTATAAAATTAGGGGGCAAAGGGATTAGGAACGGTGATATAGAATGTGAATGCATATTACAGGCCACAGGGTGATGAATTCAAATAGAAAATACAAGAATGGGATTTGCAATGGGTGATACCATATCTTGCCCATAGCTGAGGTTCAACTCCACTGCATTCACGGATCAATATTGGCAATTTTGGGTTCAATGTTTTCAGTTCCTTATAATTCTTTTCCACAAATGCCCTGCGATACCAAAAAAGTAAGAATTTATTTTATATTCAAAATGTATGAGGTGTAAGTGTAAATAAGCAACTAAGAGATATACAAATAATGTGTGAAAATTGACCAAAGAAGGGAAATATAAGTATAACCTTGCAGATGAGCTTGCAGGTGATGACTGGCACATCAAAATCCGAAGCTCTTTTATGTTCTTTGAAAGATGTCCTCTCCATGCCATTGGCTCCCTAGCTCAAAGTTATTGTATTCGTGAGATTTTGACTCGTCACAAGGCAATAAGAAAAGGAGGTAAAGCTTAACAACAATGCAAGCTAAACTAGCACAGGAAAAATATATATCCAAAGTCCAAACCCTATTCTACCAAAGTTTTCATAATAACACTGAACAATGTTTCCAAATTTAAGCGGCAAGTAAGTACAAAGTATTGCATATCTAAACTATAAAGAATTGACAACAGATAAAAAGTCCATAAAAAACAAAATCTTTTTTCTTAAAGACATATTTGCACTATTTTTCCATTACACATGGATGTCAAAGCTTCCATGCCAAGATTATGTCGTCTGAAATCTGAATCAAAAAACATGAAAGTTCCAAAAGCAATAGCATTTTAAACTGTCCAGAAATTCATGGTTTTTGGAAATGGATTCACCAAACTTGAATTTACCCCAACCCTCCTTAGCCGCTCGAAAAGTGAGAGGGCTGAGGAACGGAGAGTTATTCTGCACTTAAAAAAAAATCATCAAACCCATTCACAGATGCCTTCCACGCGGTGGCTGAGGAGGGAAAAGGGAAGGTGGAAGAGGGCTTACCGTTTGGAGATGCGTTCCTCACGGTATCTTCGGAGGGGGCGGCGACCGGCGAGTCGGCGACCGGCGCAGAGGGAGAGAGGGAGAGGGAGATTAAGGTTGAAGGAGAAGTGGTCGTGGAGAATGGGCTGAACGGCGCACAGGGAATCGGTGAATTGATATGATACGACTAGTGAGTAGTTTAGGGATAGAGATGGATGAGTGAGATAGGTTAGTTTTGGGTTAGATGGGTTACTGAGTATGGTTAGATGGGTTAGTTTTGGATTTCAGCTTTTTTTTTTTTAACAGCTTCAGTATGTGGATGGATCTGGAAATCTGCGGATCGAGTCTGTTAAGCTCGTGGGCTAAACGGATCGGATCCAAAAAGCTCATATTTTTTGAGACTCGTATTTTATGATGTCCAAGTCCACACGAATGATAGGTTTAACGGACTGTTCGCAAACCCGAGTCCAAATACTCACCTGGAACACTCTGATTAGGCACTATCAGAATTTCTAAAGCCTCAAACTTTGGAAACTAAAAGATTAAACAATTTAAAAACAAAAAAACCATTCCAATGGGTTAACCAACTTATTAGCTGGATGCAAGAACGGAGGTATACTTTTGAATTGCAAAAGTCATTTGGATGACAAACACAAAATTGCTTAATATTGATAAAATTACATAGCAGGCAAAACACTTTTTAGCATTTTCAATGTAACGATTTTGATTGAAATAAACACTCATCATAAATTTTCAAATTTTGAAAATAATGAAAATATATATATGACCCCAAATTTACAAATAAAGTAAAACTCAAAAATCAAATTTTACAGCATCAGCAGTGTGAAGCCAACCTGACGTGAAATAAAACGCGACTGTTGCAGTGCGAGGTGAAGGTGGCTCAGGGATCGGGCTGCGGTGGATGGCAACGGTGAATGAACGGGGTACTTCGGGCATTGTTTGCTGGCGGTTTTGTTTTGTAAAGAGGCAAGAGAGGGGCCCACAAAGTGAAGTGAAAGAGAATCAGAAGGGTAGGGTTGTCATTGTAAAAGTTATTAAGGGATACAACTGAATAATAAAATGGCAAATTGAAAAAACAAACTTCAGCTTTTCAGCCTTTTCTGTAGGGATGGCAATGGGTAGGGTTTGAGTAGGGTACTATAGTATTCGTCCCCATACCTGTATTTAAAAAAATTATCCGTACTCTCGTGGGTAGCAACCTCAATACTGCTACCCGTATCCTCTGGGTACCTAAATACTCACACCCGTACCCATTACCCGTACTTTAACAAATAAAAAAATAAATAACAAAATGATCATAACTTAATTTAAAAACCATCCAACGATGTTTCGAATGTATTCATCAAAGCTACGTAGAAAAAATAAATAACAAAATGCTCATAACTTAATTTAAAATACTATATGTATGTGATGAAGTTAAAAAATATCATACCTTAATATGCGACTTTGCATATCCCAGTCATTATTAATGTAGTGAGTTGTAATGGCCATATATCCTTTCTTTTGGTTACTAGCTGTCCACATGTATGTTGTTAAAGCAATCTTACTCCCGATCTTCTCCGAGAGTCCCATAGTCTTCACCTTTTCATTTTCATAGATTTTGATAATATCATTTTTTTTATCATGTTTCGACTAGGAACCTTTAACAAAGGTTGAAGACCTTCATATTATGCTCTGAATCCCAGATGGTCCACCATTGAAAGTGGATACTCGTGAAGCAAGGTCTTTTCTTAATTTCTCTGGATCAAAGTGATAGTTACTCAAATAAGTAGATGACCCATCTATCTTCTTCTGTTCTCTCAACAAGATTGATTGTCTTATATCCTTATATGGCCTTCTTTTACAAGTCTCATAATGTTTATGCAAATGATGTGTTCCATCAGATCTTCTACCACACATATACTTGTTGCAATAATGCATATAGCCTTTTCTTCACCATTAACTGTTTTTTTTCGTGAAGTGGTTCCAAACAACGGATACCTTTCTTTTTTTTCCATCTTCAGACAACTCAATAGTATTAGCATCATCAACAGGAACGGGATCGGTTGGAGTTTCGGATCGATCTTTTTTGGAACTACCCGCATTTCCACTGGGAACATTTTGAGGTTGTGCGAGAGATGAGCTACTCTCGGATTCATTTGATTGAATCAATCCAACTGCGTTTTCCATCTAAAAAAAAACCATTAAAACAGAGCAAAACACAATACAGAGCAAAGCAAAAAAGAAGAACATAACAAAACAAAACCAAAAATACAATGAACACAGAGCAAAGCAAGATGAACCAAGAAGAGCAAAGATGAACACAGTCACAGAAGATAAGAAAACATAAGAAAAAATAGAGCAAGATGAACACAGTCACAGAACACAACAAAAAAGTGAATTCAGAAAGCAAAGTGAAATCAGATAATAAATCACCACCTGGAGATGGGTGGAAGTTGTGGTGGGCCGCTACTGCTGGAGGTCGAACAGATGAGTGGAGGTTGTGGTGCGCCGCCGCTGCTGGAGGCCGAACAGTGATGAAGGTCTAGGGTTCGTGGTGGGCCGGACACCGCTGATGGAACGCCATCACCGAACAGAGATGAAGGAGGCTGAACAGAGGAAGGGTCGATGAAGGAGGAAGAAAGGTCGAACAGAGGAAGGGTCGAATGGTGAAGGCCTGGCGATGAAGGAAGATGACGGTGGAGAAAGTTTTGGCCGGCGATGAAGGAGGAAGGGACGGTGGTTGGAGGCATGGAGATGGATAAGGTTAGAAGGAAAATGAGATGAGATGGAGCAGAAAGGGTGAAACGGCTGAGGTAGTACTAGGGTTTGAAGTTTCTAATTTTGATCTCTAATAATTATATGTATTAATGTATTAATATATTAATATAAATAAATATATAAATAAATATATATATATACACTACTAGAAATCCATCTTTTTCGGACGGATTTCGGACGGAAATTGGACAAATTTCGGACGGATTTCGGACGGATAATTCATTTCGGACGGGTTTCGGACGGAATGGCACCCGTCTGAAAAAGCCTCTTGGGAAACTATAAAATCCGTCCCAAATTCCGTCCGAAAATATTTACAGACGGATTTCGGACGGAATATGGACAACGTGGAAATCCGGATTTTGGTTATTTTTCGGACGGATTTTGAACAAATTTATTTTTGTTTTCCAACGGATTTGGGATGGATGCTGTGATTTTGTTGGTTATTTTTCGGACGGATTTATTTTTGTTTTCCAACAAATTTGGGACGGATTTCCCACGGAAGAATGAAAAGTCAGAATCTGTCACGGCCGTGACATGTCAACTGAGCCAGACCCCTTCTAAGCAGAATCTGTCACGGCCAGGCCGTGATACCCATCACGGCCGTGACAGACCATTTAGTGAAGCAACATTCAAGGCAGAAGCTGTCACGGCCAGGCCGTGATGCCCATCACGGCCGTGACAGATCACTTCACTTACATTACAGTTTCACTATCTATGCGAATTATATGGCACCGATCACTAACATTTGCAGTTTCACATTCAATCACAAAATCATGAATTTGACTATTGTTACAAAATACAGTCTTGGTACCATACAACTTCTAAAAATCAAATACCAATTGTTGCATGCAATCCAAAAGTCATGACTTAAAAACTATCAGAAGATCAAGCCACTGTGAACTGTGAAGGTCATGTAATGAATCAAACAAAAAAAATAAATAAAGTTGTTGTGACCCACTTGAGTACTGCCTTGTCATGTTCTCTTGGTTTGAAAGTTCAGCAGCTGCTCTTGCAGCCATGCTTGCAACTTCTGCAGATTCTGCAGCAGCCTCTGCAGCAGAGGCAGCATCTTTGAATTCCATGTTCCTATTCTGCTTACCCATAGGAAAGGCACTCCTATTTTCATAACTCGAATCTCTAAAATCCATTTCTTGTCTTCCAGTTCCTGTAAGAAAGAATCCCAAATATTCAGGCAATAGAAATAACAAAAGCCCCAAATTCATTTGCAATTACTGTCTTCAAAAATTTACCTGAAGGTCTAGTTTCTGGATTAGACACCCCTGATGCCGTTGACTGATTGCCACCGGCCTTTCTAGAGGCACCACTTGCATCCTACTCATCTGAACATCTTGGAGAAGCAAATACTACACTTGAAATTGCTTCCTTCAAATCGATGGGGCGGTTTCTAAAACAGGGGGGCAAGAAAGAAAAGATAACATGGTCAATTCAATGAGAATGCACAATCATAATGAACAAAGTTGTATACTGCAAATCAATAGTTCCAGAAAGAAAAACCCTCATGCAGAAATCGCGTGCGTTTAAAACGAGACACCCCGCTGTGCCCCTTTGTGACATTTAGTTTAAAACCCCAATAATTAGTTCCTTAAGCCTTAACCTCTCATCAAGACCTCAACACATGCTATATGTCACAACATCTCTTTAACATATTTCATGTAGGTTAGGCACCTCTAAAAAATCATCATGATCCTCACGCCCAAAACAATCATCTCTTAGACAACATATATATCTTAACTTAAGATCCACTAAGCATAATAATAATAACCAGGCAGATCATGCATAACACAATATCAATCAAAATATTCTCATATTACCAACATAGTACAAAATCAATCCAATAAAGGTTGATTCTTTCCCCTACCTTAAAGATGCTCAGAGTTTTTAAAAGCACTTGGCAGCGATGCAGTTAGCTCCAAACAGCTCCCAGAAAGTAATTTATTCTTCTTGCAAGCAAGCACGCACATGAAAAACATCCCAGAGAGTCGATCCAAGCATAGAAACAGCCAGACAAATCACTGAATTAATTTCTCAACAATCACAATATAAATATAATTCAATAATATATTTAATTTCACAAAAACCTCATTCATTTAAAATTAAAGCGGATTTGAGATTATTGGGCTCAAGATGAAAATTGAGAGAAAAAAACAGTTTAACAAGAGATTGACAAAATTGATTTAGGGAGACACTTAATCATGCTCCTAATTTCAGAAAACACCAATTAATTTCATAAACTGAGAACTAAAAATCAAAACCTAGGGTTAGGGTTTGAGGAGAAATTGGGGCTCTTGAATCTGAACAAAGGAAGTGAGAAAACCACTTACCCAAGGAAGAAGACAAGCTTATGGTGGTGCTGCGGTGGTTGACGCGGTGGCGGATGGTGGCCGTGGCGGCGGTTCGCTTTCTGTGAACACCAAAAAGGGAGACAGATAGAGTAAGACCAAAGGAAATAAGAAGAAAGGGGTTGGAAGGAACTCACATGGTGGAAACCACCACAAAAACCGGCGGCTCGCGGTGTTTACCACGGAGGGCGCGGCTTCGCGGCGGAGCTCGGCCAGATCGCACGGCTGTGACGGGGATCGGAGCAGGTGGTCGGACGCGTCTCCTCCTGACAGCTTCCGGCGGTTCGATGGGTGGAGGGTGTGGGGCGGTGGCTGGTTGGAGGAAGAAGAAGAAGGGAGAAGAATAGAGAAGAAAAAGAAAGAAGGAAGGAAGAAATAGATGAAGAAAAGGAGCAGAGAAGAAAATAGAGTGAGGGGTAGGCGTCGAGAGAGAGAGAGAAAAAAAGAGAAGTTAGGTTTTTAAGTCAATTATTTAGTAATAGGTACAAAATGAGTGATAAAATATTAAGCCTAAAATAAACATGTTTTTACTTTTTGGACTCTAAAAATAAAGATTGATAACTATAAGTTTTCGAAATTCAAATTAGAGTAAAGATTAATAGTTGGACTGATCAACTAAGAAAATACTCAGTCCAAAATTTAATCTCCGATAAATGTCAAACCAGTTTATTTTCAACTCTAAAATTAAATAGAATGAAAATATGAAAATGCTTTTCTCTTAAACATATTATTTAAAATATTTTTTTCAGATTTGGTAATAATAGTGACAATAACGTAAATTATTGTCTAGTAAGCGTGCGTTCACTAAAATAAGTCAGTGCTAACGCACCCAATAAAATAATTTGAAGAGAGTAATTTAATTACTCAAACTAAACCGGTACGGATTGCTTTAAACAGGACATATGTTTTCCTAGATCTTGCATCAGTCCATGAGTAATTGCAACACTCATTACATGTAATTGAAAATAAACAAACAAGTAAAGGATCCTCGTCTTAATGCTCACGTTAGCTCCAAGAGTGTAATTATCTACTCCATCAAGCAAGCATAGCCGTGTCAAACGTCTCAGAGAGGGAATCAAACAACACGCAACAATCAGAAATTAAGAAATCAATTACGCATGACCAAACACACATTCTAATTTGATCTAAACACTTAATCTTATTACCAAACAAGGTTATTTCAAAGAAAATCATGTTTGGAGCTTACGCTTAGGTCCTAACAAGTCGATTTGGGCTCTATTAGGATCAAACAAGTCCATTTAGGCTTCATTAGGACCATAGAAGTTCAATTGGGCCGATCGGGGCAATTGTCTCAATTAGGTCCTAACAAGTCGATTTGGGCTCTATTAGGATCAAACAAGTCCATTTAGGCTTCATTAGGACCATAGAAGTTTAATTGGGCCGATCGGGGCAATTGGGCCGATTAGGTCCTAACAAGTCAATTTGGGCTCTATTAGGATCAAACCAGTCCATTTGGGCACCATTAGGACCAAAGAAGTACAATTGGGTCGATCGCGACAATTGTCCCAATTAGGTCCTAACAAGTCGATTTGGGCTCTATTAGGATCAAACAAGTCCGTTTGGGATCCATTATGCCCGAAAAAGTAAAAATTGGCCTAGTTAGGTCCTATATGACCTAAACAGTCCATTTGGGCTCTATTAGGATCAAACAAGAAGAAAGAAGAAGAAAAGAGAAAGAAGAAAGAAAGAAAGAAAGAAAGAAAGAAAGAAAGAAGAAGAAAGCAGAGAAGAAAGAAGAAAGGGAAGGGGAGGGGCGTCGAGTGAGAGAGAGAGAGAAGAGAAAGTTGGGTTTTAAACTAATCATTTAGTGATAGGTACAAAATGAGGGATAAATATTAGGCCTAAAATAAACATGTTTTTACTTTTTGGAATCTAAAAATAAAGATTGATAAAGATATGATTTCAAAATTCGAATTAGAGTAAAAATTAATAGTTGAACTGATCAACTAAGAAAATACTCTGTCCAAAATTTAATCTCCGATTAAGGTCAAACCAGTTTATTTTCAACTCAAAAATTAAATAGAGAATAAATATATGAAAAGGCTTTTCTCTTAATCATATTATTTAAAATATTTTTATGTACTGGTAATAATAGTGACAATAACGTATATTATTGTCTAGTAAGCGTGCATTCACTGAAATAAGTCAGTGCTAACGCACCCAATAAAATAATTTGAAGAGAGTAATTTAATTACTCAAACTAAACCACATAACAAAATTAACATAAAAATCCATTCTGATTTGATCTAAACACTTAATCTTATTACCAAACAAGGTTATTTTCAAAGAAAATCATGTTTGAAGCTTACGCTTAGGTCCTAACAAGTCCATTTGGGCTCTATTAGGATCAGACAAGTCCATTTAGGCTTCATTAGGACCATAGAAGTTCAATTGGGCCGATCGGGGCAATTGGCACAATTAGGTCCTAACAAGTCAATTTGGGCTCTATTAGGATCAAACCGGTCCATTTGGGCTCCATTAGGACCAAAGAAGTACAAATTGGCCTAGTTAGGTACTAAATGATCTAAAAAGTCCATTTGGGCTCTATTAGGATCAGACAAGTCCATTTAGGCTTCGTTAGGACCATAGAAGTTCAATTGGGCCGATCGGGGCAATTGGCCCAATTAGGTCCTAACAAGTCAATTTGGGCTCTATTAGGATCAAACCAGTCTATTTGGGCTCCATTAGGACCAAAGAAGTACAAATTGGCCTAGTTAGGTACTAAATGATCTAAAAAGTCCATTTGGGCTCTATTAGGACCAGACAAGTCCATTTAGGCTCCATTAGGACGAAAGAAGTACAAATTGACCCAGTTAGGTCGTATATGACCTAAAAAGTCCATTTGGGCACTATTAGGATCAAACAAGTCCATTTGGGATCCATTAGGATCAAAGAAGTACAATTGGGCCGTACGGGGCAATTGGCCCAATTAGGTCCTACCAAGTCGATTTGGGCTCTATTAGGATCGAACAAGTCCATTGGGGCTCCTTTATGCCCTAAAAAGTACAAATTGGCCTAGTTAGGTCGTATATGACCTAAACAGTCCATTTGGGTTCTATTAGGATCAAACAAGTCCATTTGGGCTGCTTTAGGACCAAAGAAGTACAAATTGGCCCAATTAGGTCCTATATGACCTAAAACGTCCATTTGGGCTCTATTTGGATCAAACATGCAAGTCCATTTGGGCTCCATTAGGACCAAAAAAGTACAATTGGGCCGTACGGGGCAATTGGCCCAATTAGGACTTAACAAGTCGATTTGGGCTCTATTAGGATCAAACAAGTTCATTGAGGCTCCATTATGCCCGAAAAAGTACAAATTGGCCTAGTTAGGTGATATGATCCAAAAAAAAAGGATCATGTAAATTTTCGGATGAAGATAGGGCTTGAAAAGTGAAGAAAATGAGTCAAACAGAGCCCATCACGGCCATGATCAAGCAGAGCAGAAGGCAAAAGGCAGAAGCTGTCACGGCCTAGCCGTGATGGCCTTCACGACCGTGACATGTTAGCTGATCCAGACAGAACCGATCACGGCCTAGCCGTGATGAGTGTCACGGCCGTGACAGACCAAAATTTGAAAGCGCGCCAAGGAAAATATAAAAAATAACAAATCCGTGTGAAATCCGTCCGAAATTTTCGGACGGATTTCAGACGGACGTAAGATAAATCAAGGAAAATATAAAAAATAACACAATCCGTCTGAAATCCATCCGAAATTTTCGGACGGATTTCAGACGGATCAAGGAAAATATAAAAAATAACATAATCCGTCTGAAATCCGTCCGAAATTTTCGGACGGATTTCAGACGGATGTAAGAAATATAAAAAAATAACACAAGTAAGAAATATAAAAAAATAACACAATCCGTCTGAAATCCGTCCGAAAATTTCGGACGGATTTCAGACGGATCAAGGAAAATATAAAAAATAACACAATCCGTCTGAAATCCGTCCAAAATTTTCGAACGGATTTCAGACAGATCAAGGAAAATATAAAAAATAACACAATATCCGTCCGAAATTTCGGACGGATTTCAGACGGATCAAGGGTAATATAAAAAATAACACAATCCGTCTGAAAATTCCGTCCGAAAATTCAAGTTTTCTAGTAGTTATATATATACATGCGGGTATGGGGCGGGGTGGGTACCAAGGTACCCGTACCCGCCCTCATACCCTCTCGGATTTGCGGGTAGTTACCCGTACCCGTACCCTTACCCAAAAAGCGGGTTTTTACCTTACCCACGGCGGGTATTTTTTGCGGGTACCCGACGGGTAGGGTCTGGATTGTCATCCCTACTTTTCTTCTCTGATTGGCTCGAGAGAGAAAATTGAGAAAAAGAAAATGAAATGGTGTTTGGAAAAGTTGGAAAAAAAATTATGTTGATAATTAATTTTTGTATAATCGATTATCACAATAATCGATTATAACCAGAATCTGTTTTTGTTTTGACCTGTTTGCTGAAAAATAATTTTAAGATAATCTATTTCGTTTGGGTGGTGCAAAAAAAAAACACTTTTATATAATAAATTATGAAAATTGGTATGAATTTATTTGTATAATTTAATAATATTTGTTTAGAAGTTAGTTTTGTTAGGGTAAACAGGGAAGAGAGTTTTAAGAATGAAAAATAATCAAATCACAACAATTTTAAGCTAGAAAAAACTTGATGGCATAAAATAGTTTTTTTTTATAAATTTAAGCAAAATGCCAAACAATTTTTTATTGAATAAACAATTTTGCCTATATTATATCTTTTGTTTTAAAATTATTGCATTTTATATTTTATACATTGAATAGAGCATATAAAATTTTATTATTAAATGTTAACATACACATTAAATGTTAGGCTTAGTTACATTTTTGGTCCCCCTGTTATTGCTCATGTGTGATTTTGGCCCCTATAGTTTTTTTGGAGCACATTTGGTCCCCTAATTTTTAAATGTTACCAATTTTGTCCCTCCATCAATTTACTAATAAACAATGCTTATGTGGCAGTCCAGCTAGATTAAAATACATTAATAAATAAATAAATTTAATTTATTAAATAAAAAATTAAAAATTATTTATTAATTAATTTGATGTTATTAACAAAAAACGTATAGTCTCCCTACCATGTCCTTTCATTCTTAACCATTGAAGGACTTCATCAGCACGTATTGTGGAAATGGCACTTCTATGGAATGTCTTACTATCTTAAATGCATATCTTTTTAAATGCACAAATCATATTAACAAGGGATATGGAAGCATTATCACAAATACTTAACCCATTCCCCATCCTCAACCCTTAAACAATGTAAATCAATATCACCATCTCCTCCTATCATTCTATTAACATTCAATCTATATTCCATAATCTTAATCTTCACCCAACCAAAACACCAAATCTTTCAAAACACAAAACAACTTAATAATATAACTCAACCCCAACTCCTAGTAGCAGACCACGCCACCATCTCTGCTCCACTCGCACCCGTGCTGACCAGCCACCGCTCCAAACGCCCAGATTCGCTACCGCTCCACCCGCACCCGTGCTGACCAGCCATCGCGCAAGCACCTTACTCCAAGTCACGCCTCTTCCTCCCACATCTCATTGGCATCCATATTGAAGCATCGCAATGACGACTTTCTCGACCTCGACAACTTCAGTCGCTACTACGGTGTGGCAGGGAAGGAGAATTGTTGGACGGTTATTTTTATTTATTTTATTATTAACTATTTCAAAATAATTAACAAATCATCTTTTTGTTTTTTATTTCAATGAATTAAATTTATTAATTATTTAATATATTTTAATCCAAATGGGTTGCTATATAAGCTTTTTTTATTAGTAAATTGCTGAAAGGACCAAAAATGCAACATTTAGAAAGTAAAAGGACCAATTGTGATCCAAAAAAAAAATTTAGGGACCAAAATCTTACATGAATAATAGTAGGAGATCAAAAATGTAATTAAGCCAATGAAAAAACAAAATGAATGAGCAAAACATTTGTCAGTTTTAAAGATGTGGCAGTTATTTAGAACCAGGCTTGGCATGTATCATGAGACATCTAAACCCATCGAACTACAAATCATGTCATGTTTTAAAAAAAGAAAAATTCAAACTAATCAAAACAACAAAAATCGAAATCTACCATTACTCTCAATTTGGGTGCCGTATACCATGAAGCACTTGGGAAAGTGCTACACCCATGTTTCAATTATTGTGATCGTTAGATCTAATCATTAAATATTGAAGGGATGGGATTTCAGTGTAAAAAAAAAAAGTTTACCAATTACTAGTTCTTTAGGTTATTTTTGAATATTCTAATAAGTTCATAAGTCCATTGCATTTCACTCCTCTATCTCCTTCATTAATGTGGTCATCTCCTCCTTTTCCAGAATCCAGATCCGACCGTTCACCACCTCGCGCCACTTGCCGAGCCACCGCGCGATAATCGTCCTCCGCCGTAGGTCCGCCTCGAATCCAGTCATCTCCGCACTACCACTTCGCGACTTTCGCCCACTGCACAGCCTCCAGTGCTCAGACGAACCAGATCTGAACCCCACTACAGAGCCACACCACTACTGCATCACAGTCCCATCCGACGCTCCACCTGCAGCCGTGAACGCCACCGCGAATCCTGGTGATTGCCTTTGTTTCGACCCTGGATCTAATAGCAAAGGCCAACAACAATCACACCATCACACCAGATCTTTAGAACCTCCATCACTCATCGTCTGGCGACCACCACGCTACGGCCGCGCAAGACCCTTTTCATCACACCTAGATCAGCCAAATCAAGTTGGTTGTGATTTGGGGATTAGTTTTTTTTTTATTTTAATTCCAAATTTTCTTTTATGTATGTAACTACTTGACTAAGTTGAGCTTTGATTGTGTAATTTGTGTTATCATATTCTGTATTGATTTTAATATTGGTAAAGAGATATCTGGATATTGAATTTCAAATTGAAAAAAGCAAAGATGGTAAAGCTTTCATTTTTGTTTTCTTTAATGCTTGAATCTGAATGAATATTGATCTATTTTTTATTGGGTTGTTTTCTGCTATTGTTCCATCCCAATTGAGACTGCAAGACGGTATAAGTCTCGGTCATTGTTTGTAGAGCTCGATGGGTTGAATCCTATAACAGGGATGAATCGCATGTAATAGGAGTACGGGACACCTTTCAATCCCGCATGTTAATATAAACATTTACTTAAAAGAGGTAATTATAAAACATGCATTTATTTGAAAAAAGTAAAAACTTGGATAACAAGGTTTCACATTTCAATAAAAACAACGCGGAAATAATATAATTTTAAAACAGTAAAACATAAACAAGACAGATAAAGAAAAATCCAACCCCGATGTCACATACAGAGCTGGTATAACCAAAATCCAGATACATCACGGAAACAAACTAAACAACTAACAAAACTAACAACTATAACTCAGTATTCTAACTAGAGTCGCGGCTCCTCAGAGTCACTCATCCGCTGGCTGCTCACCGTCCTCTGCATAAGGAAATACATGCAACAACAGAAAAGGAAAGCAGGGAGTCAGACATCATGTAAACACAACGGCATGGGAATAGGGAATAAGATGAACATACATCATAGCATGGCATAGCAATATAACAACATACAATATTTATACATCATCATATAATACCATAACAACATATTAATCATCCAACATATGCTATGCAGTGTAATGCAACCCTGCTCCACTACTCCATCAATGCATGTGGATCCAACTAACTCAGGAAGTCAACTTCGGAGTTACATATCCGTATTGGTCAAAAAGCACCAACACTGGAAGTTCCCCAAACCATCCCCTTGGATAGCCGACGTATCATAACTGGATACGCCACCTCGGGGGCGCACGGTTCACCAAGCCATGGGTGAACCACCCAAGACTTGGTCCAGATCATCATAACTAGGACGACCTCCCCTATGTTGAACATCCCCCTCAACATCAACTCCAATGCTCTATGCAAATGGCACAACAACACACAAGACAACCACCTCCTTTGCTTGGGCCTAAAAGCACCCAAGACTTATCACCAACATCAACATTAACACCTTAGACCCACATCGTGGGGTCAAGGCCCCCTTGGCCAAAAAGCACCAAGGTCCAACATAACAACATCTCGACCAAAAAGCATCGAGAACACTTTGGCCAAAAAACACCAAAGCGTGACAACGTCTTTGTAACCCATCGAATGCAGAAGCTTAACTGACTTATCAGTCTTTGTTATCTTAATTAATCTTTAATTAAGTTATCTAACTTGTTATCATTTGATTAGTGTATTATTACATCATCTGGGGATAATTGGGGTAAACACCCCTTTAATTCATTAATCTTAAGTTCTGACCAGTAGGGGGAAGCACGAAGTACTAAACCCCTAGCACGGTCTTGCTGCCACTTAAGTGGAGCACGGTCATGCTCACTATCCTGCACGACCGTGCTTAATGCACGGCCTGTTTTCCAGAATTTAACTGGGAGCACGATCGTGCTCCCTGTTCAACACGGCCGTGCACCTGGGCAGGGCCATACTGTTCTGGGCAGAATTTAACATGTTATTGGAATTTAGACTCCCTAATTCTCTCAAATCAGATCCTAGGGTCTTAACTAAAACATTCGGCATGAAACTTCACCCTTCACTAACACAGTTCATGTCTTATGAAGCTTGGGGAATTAATCCCTTAATTCCTATGTTAACTAAGAGTCCTAATTAAGTCAATTAGAGTCTTATTAACATATTCAACATAACGGTAACATCATCATCAACAACATATCCAGTCAATGTGATCAATATAATCCATGTCATAACAACAACATTCATAATCATGGGTATTCATACCAATTCAACCAAAACTCATGGCATAAGACAATTCAATAGGCATACCACATCATGAACAACTCAACAATTATAACAAATAGGCATACCAATTAATCCACATTAAACATATAAACAATTCAGTCATACAACCAGGCAGATCATGGCATCAATACATTATAACGACAATAAACGGGGCTATGGGAAACCCTCGTCTTATGCTACTCCCTAGCCTAGTGGATACACTATTCTTCTCCAATACCTGGTACGAGGTTCGCGTTTCAAAAGAAGAAAGAAGATCCACTAGGGTCCCGTCTCACTAGCGCTTGTCTACGACCTCAAGGACGCCAAAGAGACACTTTGGTTCAACTCTAAGATCAAGTAATCAAAAGGAAGAGATCAAGAACTTGAAAAAAAGAACACAAGGGATAAGGTGCATGAATTTTACATTTTCTAAAGTCCCAAATAGCAAGCACAACGAACCCCTATTCGTAGCAATGTTTTCCTATCCATAAGCAGTGAAGAACGGTGCAAGAACGGGTTCCCTAAAGAGAGTTTTAGGGAGAAAAATCATAAGGATTCAAAGGGGAAGGAAGGAGGCAGTTTTCTGAGTGTTGGGGTCGTGTAAACTAGGATTAGGTCGAGTTTAATGATATATATATGAGTTTCTTCCTAATTCAGCCCAAACTGTATACAGTTCGGTATTTTGACCATAACTTGAGATACAAGTTTTCGATTGAGGCATTTTGGGTGTCGTTAGAAAGCTCAGAAATATTTACAAATTAATGTCTAATGATCGAACCCTAAATCGTACTCTAAGATCGTCAAACGTTCGATGGAAGTTTAGCGACAGATTTGGTAGTTACTCCTAGATAGGATCCTTAGGAGATTATGATAAGATCTTAAGATATAAACAAAAAGAGGATGATCCTATATTGATAAGGACTCAAATCTGATTGGTTGAGGGGATAAAATCTAAGAATAACACTATCTCTATTTAAATACTAAATCACACGATATCTTATCATATCATTCTTAATCACTTATTATTAATAAAATCACATATCATATATTAACATATAAAATCAAACATTAAGAGACACAATCTCATATTAATGCAAATAATCATATATTAATATACATATTATCATATGCAATAAGAAAAATATATACGCAGCCCAGCCCAAAGCAAAAAAAGGATAAAGAATTAGACCAACAAAACCGAACCGGGTCGCCCCATGACCCGGTTCGGCGCATCCCATATGCACGGGTCGGCCTCCACTGAACCAGGTCATACCCGACCCGATTCGCGAACCGCACTTACTACTCTTTTATTTTCCTTTTTTTGAACCGGCCCATTTCCTCAGAATCGGGTCACGCTCGACCCGTCTATGACCCACGGTCCACACTTGTTTTTCTTCTCTTCCTCCTCATTTTACAACCCTAGCAGCCCCATCAGAACCCCATCATCATCCACAAAAGGAGCTGCAAGTAGGAAGAGATCTTGTGCTATAAAAGGGGCGTGAAGGAACAAGAGAAGGGTTCAAAATCTCTGATCTTTGTATGTGAAAATAGGGAGTTCTGAGTGTTCAGTTCTTAGTGTTCTGTTCTTGGCATTCTAGGAAGAGAGACATAGTCTTGGCACTGAGTGAGATTTTTCGTTTTTCATGCTGTTGAGAGTATGTGAGATGACATTTTGATGAACATTGAGATATTAAGATCAGAATTGTTATTACCGT
This sequence comes from Sophora flavescens, assembly GCA_030762895.1. Lineage (NCBI taxonomy): Eukaryota > Viridiplantae > Streptophyta > Magnoliopsida > Fabales > Fabaceae > Sophora > Sophora flavescens. The sequence goes on from CM061068.1 coordinate 125,598,754, forward strand.
TGATCAATTGGAGAGGTATTCTGTGTGGTAATTTCTATTTCTCTCTTGATTTCTCTGTTGTGATGGCTGTAGCAAGGGTCTTGAACAAATGAAAATCAATCTTATCTTGCTTGATGTTACATAATCTAGTCTGTGTCTATGGTATATGATTCTATTAATCAACCTGGTTCCTATGTATGGTGTTTCCTGTCATATGTTTGCTTAAATGTGTGTGAGAATGTTATGTCAAATTGATCACATCGTTTGCAGCAGTACTCATTGGTATGTGAACTCCTGATATTTGAATTTCTAATTGCAACAAGACATTCTGGTTCAAGTATTCACATTCTGTAATCTGAAAAGTAAAGTTCGGGTTTGTAATCTTTGTTGGTATGGTGTCTGATTTATGCATACGTTAATAGCAAAAAGCTTATTCTATTTAAAAGTGGTTTAGTGTAGATAGAACATGTTAAATGCTTGTAAAAATGATGATTTCACTTGCTTCTTTCCAATTTGCAACCTTTTGTTAAAGCAAAGAGATTGGTCACGATGTGTCAAATATGAACCAGCATGCATGTGCCACTTTGATTAGATGCTTATAGGTTTTTAGTGTTATGAAGTGATAATAAAAAATGGGTTTTGCTGAACTCAACGAAAACAGAGAAGTGAGGCTTACTTTGTATTGTTTATATTGCAATGACATTGGTTCTAATGCACTTTTAATTGTTTCCTCCTTTATACTGAGACCAAAAGTTAAATTAAGCCATTAAGGGATGTTAACATTGCGAGTTAGTAGAATTGTTGGCTGCAAATTTGTTTTCTCTAGAATGCATTTTTTTGGGCCCATTGTTAACATGTTGGAAACATCAAGTTCAGTGTTCTTCATTTAATTTTATTTTCTTTTTATCATTAGTGAGCAAGGGTCGCTGCATCGCCGCCTGGATGTAGTGAAAAATAAGCAAGGGTTCCCACATTTTTGTGAACGAGTGTGGGTAAAGAAGCTAGCTCACGAGAGTAGGATTCGCTTTGGAACTTGGAATATAGGCACACTTACAGGTAAATCAATGGAAATAGTTGACACTATGATTAGGAGGAGGATCAATTTCATGTGCCTACAAGAAACTAAGTGGGTGGGAGAAAAGGCAAAGGAATTAGACTCTTCGGGTTTTAAGCTTTGGTACACTGGCAAAGTAAAATCGAGAAATGGGGTGGGCATAATTGTGGATAAATATTGGAAGAATGATATTGTGGATGTAAAAAGGGTTGGAGATAGGATCATTGCCCTAAAATTTGTAGTGGAACAAGACACCTATAATGTGAATAGTGCTTACGCACCTCAGGTAGGGTTAGAAGAACACTTCAAAGTAAAATTTTGGGAGGATTTAGAAGGCCTAATTCAGGAAATACCGCTAGGTGAAAAGATTTTCTTAGGAGGTGATCTAAATGGGCATGTAGGGAGGGCACCCAGAGGTTACGACGGTTTTCATGGGGGATATGGCCTAGGGGAGGTAAATGGTGAGGGCAAGTCTATTTTGGACTTTTCATCTGCCTTCGATCTTACTATAGCCAATACGTGTTTTAGGAAATGTGAGGAGCATCTTATCACGTACAAAAGTGGGGTGACAAGATCTCAAATAGATTTCTTTCTTATTAGGAGATCGGATAGAAAGATTTGCTTGGACTGTAAAGTCATACCTGGAGAGAGCTTGACTACCCAACATAGAGTCTTGGTCATGGATGTAAGAGTTAAAAGGAGTGTGAAGAGAAGAGGCCACGAAAAGGTTTCAAGGATCAAGTGGTGGCAACTGAAGGGTGAAAAACAAAGGATCTTCCAACACAAGGTTTTGGAGGGAGGGTTTTGGGAGGCAAACGGAAGTGCAAATGATATGTGGGACAAGATGGCCAAGGGGATTAGGAAGGTAGCTATAGAGACGCTTGGTGAATCAAGAGGATTCGGACCTAAGGGTAAAGAATCCTGGTGGTGGGATGAAAGTGTGCAAGCTAAGGTTCGGGTTAAAAGGGAATGTTTTAAAGCTTGGTCTTTATGTAGAAATGCTGAAAATTAGGAATTATAAGGTGGCCAAAAAAGAGACCAAGAAGGCAGTGAGTGAAGCTAGAACTAAAGCTTTTGACGGGTTGTACCAATCCTTAGGCACCAAAGATGGTGATAAATCTATTTATAGGCTTGCTAAAAATAGGGAAAGAAAGACAAGAGACTTGGACCAAGTGAAGTTTACTAAGGATGAAGAATGTAAAGTTTTGGTTAAGGAACAAGATATTAAAGATAGATGGAAGAATTATTTCCACAAGTTATTTAATGAAGGATTTGAAGTTTTATCACGCTCACAGGTGCTTGACATCAGAGAAGAGGACCAAAATTACACTTTTTATCGTAGAATCCAACAGCATGAGGTAAAAGAAGCTTTGAGAAGGATGGATAATGGCAAGGCAGTTGGACCGGACAATATACCTGTGGAGGTATGGAAGAGTCTAGGAAATAGAGGCATTAGTTGGCTCACGAAGTTTTTTAACGAGATTATGAGGTCAAAGAAAATGCCGAACGAATGGAGGAGAAGCACTTTAGTTCCGATTTACAAGAACAAGGGAGATATACAAAATTGCGCAAATTATAGGGGGATTAAGCTTATGAGTCATACTATGAAGCTATGGGAAAGGGTACTTGAACGGAGACTAAGAAAAGAAACCAAAATCACCGACAACCAATTTGGTTTTATGCCCGGGAGGTCGACCATGGAAGCAATTTACTTGCTACGACGAGTGATGGAACAATATCGAAGGGATCAAAAAGATTTACACATGGCCTTCATTGATTTGGAGAAAGCGTATGATAGGGTGCCAAGAAAGGTTTTGTGGAAAGCCCTAGAAAAGAAAGGTGTTCGGATTGCCTATATTCGAGCTATCAAGGATATGTATGAGGGGGCCACGACTAGTGTGAGAACGCAGGATGGAGCCACAGAAGATTTCCCAATAACCATAGGTCTGCACCAGGGGTCAGCTTTAAGCCCCTATCTTTTTACCTTGGTCTTGGATGTACTTACGGAGCACATTCAAGAGCCGCAAGACCGCGATGCATGCTTTCGCAGACGATATAGTCCTAGTTGGAGAGTCGAGAGATGATATAAATGGAAGGTTGGAGACTTGGAGACAAGCTTTAGAAGCACATGGCTTCCGCTTGAGTAGAAGCAAGACGGAGTATATGGAATGTAAGTTTAGCAAAAGGCGAAACACCTCTAGCTTAGAGGTGAAAGTTGGAGACCACAACATACCACAAGTCACACGGTTTAAATATCTTGGGTCTATTATACAAAATGACGGAGAAATTGAGGGAGATGTAAACCATCGGATTCAATCAGGGTGGTCGAAATGGAGGAAGGCTTCAGGTTTTTTGTGTGATAAAAAGGTACCTCTTAAGCTAAAGGGAAAATTTTACCGTACAGCTATTAGACCGGCGATGTTGTATGGGACGGAGTGTTGGGCGGTAAAAAATCAACACGAGAGTAAAATCCATGTAGCAGAGATGATAATGTTGCGCTGGATGAGAGGAAAAACTAGACGTGATAGGATTATGAATGATAGCATTAGAGAGAGAGTTGGGGTAGCACCTATTGTAGAAAAGATGGTTGAATCTCGACTTAGGTGGTTTGAGCATGTATGGAGGAGACCGTTAGATTCTGTAGTAAGGAGAGTGGATCAAGTGGAGGGCAATCCAATAGCTAGAGGCAGAGGTAGGCCAAGAAAAACTATATGAGAAACTATTAAGAAAGATTTGGAGGCCAATGATTTAACTGTTAACATGATTCATGATAGAACATTATGACGCCGTATGATCCATGTAGCCGACCCCACCTAGTGGGATAAGGCTTGGTTGTTGTTGTTGTTGTTGAAAGAGATCAAGCAAGGAGCTGGTCATTTTATCCTTTTTTTTAAATATTAATTTCTTTTTCTTTTCTTTTTTTCTAAAGGAGGGATAATTATAAGTGTGATGACCTGACCCTTCCCATTCAAAGTCTTCCACATTTTTTTCACCAATATTAGTTCAAAATATCCTTGTATAAATTTTGGTGATGTCTTAGCTATAAGTTGAGCTCCACTTTCGCGTGATAAAAAGGCCAATTTAATGGTAACGATTTGTTGGCTCCAAAATTCAAATTTCTTTTTACGCAAATAGTAACAATCACGTTTTCTTTTCTGAAGAACAATAAAGATAGAAAAATAAAGTCTTTTTTTAAGTTGATTTGTTTCGCATAAAATAAAATAAATACTTTTTTTTCTCAAGTATAAAAAAGAGAGGAAGTCAATTTAGTGTATGTTTATTGATTCCTCATTCGAAAGATGTTTAAATTTTTACAACTTAACCTCTCAAAGTTTCTTCTAGAAATTAGATTTTCATTTACACCGGAAAGTATAAGATGAATATGACGAAGAATTAATTTTTTTTAATCCACTTCTTAAAAAACAAAATAAAACCCTTTTTAATAAAAGGGAATCAATTTAGTTGCACAACTTATTGATCCTTTAACCGTTTGAGGGACGTCTAAGTTTTACAACTTGACCTCTCAAGAGCTTCTTTTTATAACTAAAAAATATTTTTGCGATAAAAGAAATATATATCTGTTAAATTTCTTTTTAATAATTCACTTCTTAAGATTGATAAATATCCAAAGGAACTAATATAGACGTACGACTTATTAATTCCTTAATCATTTGAGATAAGTCTAAGCCTATACGGTTTGATCTCTCAAAATTCCTTCTTAAAAAAAAAACCTTTTATGCCAAGATGTAAAATTTCGAGCGCGGCCTTACAGAAAAATGAAGGAAAAAGATCAATTTAGTCGTAATGACTTATTGATCCCACAAATCCGAGCTATTTTAACTATACAGTTTAATGACTAATTTTTTTCGGATTTTTAATAAAATGAGTAATCTTAATTTGCACAATCTAAGGGTAACCGTCGTAACGACGGATGCTCTAGGGTGTCGTGGGGATAATCACCCATGCCTTCTCTAGACATAATCGACTCCCGAACTCTATTCATTTCTATTTGAAAATAAAGACCAGTCGCTTTTCACAAAGGGTTTTTCCAATGTTTCCTAACAAAAAACTTTGGTGGCGACTCCATACTCAAGAAGTAAAACAATATTATCCTTTTTTGCTTCCCGTCGATTTTTGGTCGCGACAGATGGCGACTCCACTGAAAAAGTATTTGGTAAAAAAGGGTCAAACCCAATGAAATAGATTGTGCATTTGTTTTATGTTGTTACTAAACCCTTGTTGAACCTTAGGGTAGACAATATTATGTGTTGTGCGTTTTTGTATTCTTTTGCGGGCTTTCATAATAAAGGTGGTGAAAGGTAAGTTTGACCCCCACATACACACAATTTTCACACACCAAGTATGACCCTATCCCCGGGTCTGGGAGATAAACCTAGGAATAGATTCGAGGTTAATACTAAAACCAAAATGAGCACACAAAGGCCTAGATATTAGAAGCAATGTCACCTTCATCTCCAACATTGGTAGCATCATCTCCATACTTCTTTTTAATCACAACCTACAAGACAACCACAATAACATCTTAATTTCTAAGATCAACTAAAATGATTTGCCTTTCATCCATTTTGTTAAAAATAAAATAGAAATAAAAAAGAAATACAAAAGAAAGCAAGTTGGGGAAAGAGAAGTAACCTGCTGGTGGTGATGCCTTCTTCTTCAACCACTTCCTTTTATTAACAGTTCCATTTCGTTCACGAGTCAAAATTAGGTTTTCTGATCAGTAAAAGCTTACTGTCAGTGAGAACGTAAAATGTTTTCCGTTAGAACTTTCACCAAAATTCGTTTGAATAAACATAATATTATTTTTTGATCAGAAATTTGGAAAGTAGAATTCCTCACGAACATAATATAAAAAATCTATAAATTTTTAGTATCGGGTCAAATTAGGGTTTTCTGCCAGTATAAAATTATACTGTCAGTAAAAACACAGACCTGTTTTCGTCTGATTTTTAAACCCAAATTTTAACCAGGGCTTCCTACCATAAAGTAGGTTCTATATATGATTTTATTTTCTCCAAAACCATTTCCTAGGTGGTAGATAAAAATATAAATAAATATATACCGTTAATACTACGTATCCGAAAATCGGGCTGTTACATTACTATCCCACTCAAAAAAATTCCGTCATCAGAATTTCCCAACTCGAAACTAGATATAATCTAGTAATCATACCTTAATCCAAAGATCTTTCATTGTATTTCCCTTTTTGATCTTCCAAATTCCTACGCTCAATCCTTGCCACAAGCATTTGATCATTACGCTAGATTCCCTTAACGATACCATTCCTTAATCAACATTTGATCCTTCGATCTATAGTAATTTGTCCTATTTACTGATATTGATCTAAATCTTACCAGTCATATCTGCACCTCAACAAAACCCCTCTCACCTCATTTTAATCCTACTATAGGAAAATCAAAACTTTGGTAACTTCGTGACAACTCTTCTCACGTAGGATCCGCAACACTTGACGCCGATATTACTCATGCTCCTCGTGACTCTTAGAGTAAACGAGAACATCATTGATAAAGATGACTAGATCTTACTAAAACAATCTAACACCACATGGTTAGCCAAAAGCCAAACCATGCCAAGAATAACGTCTATATGCTACCTAGACAAACAAACAAGGTCTACCGGCTATCAAATACATACCTTTCACAAGATCCGCATATTGAGAGGATTCAGCTCACCTAACGAAAACACTCTCCCTAGTGGATCGAGGTCTGGCCATCTGTTGTCCTGTTGTTGGAACTCTTCTTCCAACTTCACCCCTATAACCTCCAGTTCCTCTACAAGCAGCTACCGGCGGTTGCATAGTCCTCTTTCTACACTCACGAGCAAAATGACCTGGTTTACCGCAATGGAAACCCCCAGGTCTCTCCCTGCAATCCCGTCGATAATGTGGTCCTCCACATAGGTAACAACCTAAGACTCTATGCTGCGGTTGACCCGTTCCCTAAACCCTAAACACAACGGCTGTTGGTGTAACTGCCTGCACTGGTCTGGTATATGGTCCTTGTCTCTCCCGAGAACCATTACCTTCTCTCCTCTAAAGACCTGATCGAATAGGACCTCCACTCCTTTGCTGCCTCTGCTCAGCAGCCTGCCTCTGGTCTATGCTCTCTATAAAACTGCAACTCTCAACCAACTCCGGAAAACTCTGAATTTCTAAATACACTCCAGATCTTTGTAGCTCATGTCATAGTCCCTCTTCAAACCTTCTACACCGCCAATCCTCATCTGGGAATCTCTGATAGAATTCTAAAAACTTAATCAGAGCCTCAAAGCGTGATGCATAATCACCAATAGTCATGTTTCCCCGTCGAAGACTAGTAAACTCCCTCTCCTTCTCACGTCGAACTAAACGCGGGAAATACTTCTCGAAGAAGCATTCAGTAAACAACTGCCAGCAGATAATCCTACCCTGACTCCAGTAATCTTCTCTTATTTCTCTACCAAGACTCTGCTCCTCCAATTAACATGAAGGCATCATAAGTCACTTTCCTATCCTCTCTGCAGCGCATGGAGTCGAATATCTTCTCTATCTCTTGTACCCACCATTCTGTCTTCTCTGGGCCATCGTCCCATCGGAACTGTGGTGGCTTCCCTTTCAGGAATGTAATCATCCCTGCATCTTCAGCTTCGGCAGCTCTTCTTTGATTCTGTAGTTCCTGCTGCTCTCTGTTCATTTGCAGCATCTCCGCATTCTGTTGTATTTGCAGTAACAAAGCAGTAGCTATGTCCTTCATGATATTACGAGTCTTAGATGACTCTCCTCCACTTCTAGTAGGATTATTGTCAACATTTCCAGCCCCGACAATTCTTTCGGGAGTTCTATCACCACTATTGGTATGACGTCCTCTTCCTCGAACCATGATCCTATTTAAAGAATTCATCAGCTCCCATCCATACGACATCTAATACTACATAAATAAGTATATAAATACTATATACCATACTAATGTCAGTTATCGCCTCAAATTCGGACACACTACCCAACTTCTAAGCATAGTTAAAATCCGATTTGGATTCAACTAGACACGGCCAGTGACAACATCCTAGACCTCACAGTCCGATTAGAATCGAACTTCTCTGATACCACCAAATGAGCTAGACACCCCGTTGCGCCCCATTGTATTATTAGATTAAAACCTCATGAATTAATTACTTAATCGCGTGCTTATCATTGAAAATACTTAAAAATTAAAACTTAATTAATAATCATATAACTTATGCAATTAAACACACCAACGTTATAATATATAAATACACACATGTTTATTCATTACATTATCAAATCATTGTTTAGGGTATCCTATCAGTAGGATTCCTCACAGGTACTTAATTATACAAATTGTTTATAACTAGCGGAAAAAAACGTCTTTTAAGACTCACTGGCCCTAAACTTACTACACTATATTGTTAGCATTCGTAGCTTGTTCTCCAGCAACATCCATTTCATACAAAGTTCCATCCAACTCCTCAGCAACATCCATTTCATACAAAGTTCCATCCAACTCCTCAGCAACGTATTCCTCTATCGGGTCTTCTAACGTAATAAAGTATACATACACAAACATACAAAAATAGGCAGATAACAAACAGTTCTATCATCATAAGCGGAAAAGACTCATATCATATAATATAATAGCGGTCACAGACAAACAACACTCATTATTAACAATCACCTTTAACTCACAATACTTTCCTCTACCCTCAATCTCATGCAATTAAACTTTTATGCTAACGTGGCCACCACCAAACCTATCACACATCCCTTGCCCGCTGAGGGATGTTAGTCAGTCGTCCAAGCGATGCATCCCCAATAACCGGTGCACATACTCATCCATGGTGAGAATCCTCATGCAAAACAATGACACTATAGCTGCACAGTACAGTCGGTGCACACCCTAATTCTCTCTTAAGGGTGCTCATGCAAAGCAATGACACTATAGCTGCACAATCTAAAACTAAATTGGGACAGCCCCACAAGAACTTCGGACCTCGTGTGTTCCCAATACACGGTTGTGAACAATAATACATATGAACCTCACTGACCCATATCAATAACAACCTAGTGCCTCAAGCTTTCCTCATAGCCTTCACCCACATTCTATGTCACATCACTCCTATAAGATAATGGCTAGGCACCTCTAATCCATATGCAATCTCTCACCCAAACAAAATACCTCTGATCAACATATATCTTTACCTAAAATCAACTAAGCAATTTATCAAACCAGGCAGATCATGCATAACACGGTAATCAATAAATTATTCAAACATCAAAATAAAACGTCACATGCAGTATAATACCTCAACCTGCATATCACAAACAATTAATAATAAATAATTCAGACATCCTCAATATTATAAAATTAACCTAAGACGATAAACCTACAATCCCCAAATCATCATTGGTATTGCAAAAAAGCTTCCAATGTGATTTTGGTCTTGTTGATTACTCGACCACTAGTAGGGTTTAGGTCGCCCTACACCATTATTATAAATTATATACTACTTATCCGTTCCGAAGATGTAACGGTTCTTTCTCCCACCTGAGTTAATACCGGAAACACGAAGTCGAAGCTCCTCACTATCACACCCCAAGTTACCAAATCCACCTTCAACCAAATTCAACATACGAATATATTAATCAAACAAATCCAACTATGAACATATGATGCTAGGTTCGGCCAACTCATCAAAATAAGACTAGGGTTATTTTCTTAACCTAATCTTTTAGATATTAGTTCCTAGAGCATTGACTAGCATATATCAATTGTTACAATTCAAAAATGTGAAATAAAATCCTCTAACCACTTTGGTTAGGGTTTCGGTCACAAGGGTTAAAATAGGCTTGAAATTCTTTTTGAGTTCAAACTCTTGGATTTATGATCACAAGGCATGATAGAATCAAGAACAAGCTTCATCGTTCAAAAATTGAATAAAAATATTTCAACCTCTTCACTCTAGGGTTTCGTCCAACATAAAGAAATTAGGTTAGAAATTTTAGTTGGATTCAAGATCTTGGATAATGAAAGTATAGGTATAAGAGAGTTGACAACAATAGTCATAACTCATCAAACATTTTTATAAGTATTTTTGCATGATTTTTAAAGAAATAGATCTAAGACTTGAAATAGAGAAAAACTTGATGAAACTTGAAATTAGTTGAGGATTAATAGTATAGAAACCCTAGATAGCTTAGATCCAACTTCATCTAGGTTAAAAATTGAACAAAATCTCCTTTGCCTGCAACTTCATAGATTCGGCCTTATGAGGAAAAATAGGGAGGAAAATTCTTTTGTTTACATGCTCTTAGATGATGAAAGTAGAAGACATATCAAGATCATAGAAATTGGTTTCACATTAAAATGATTTTTTCTACAATTTTCTAGAATTATTTGAAGTTCTAGATCTAGAAATGGAGATTTGTGAAAAGTTGATGGAAATGAAGATTTGATGCATGATAATTGAAGCTAAGATGATGAGGAAGGGATTCCCCACCTTAGATTGAAGAAGTTTGATCAAGAACTTGAGAAGAAATGAAGAACTTCTCAAGAACACAAAGGATGTTCTTAGTGTTCTTGGTGAAGAACAAGTAAGAATGAAAATAGGAAAGAAAGAAATGTGTTAAGTGTGGGAAGGGAAGGCAGCTGCGCAAATGAGAGTGTGACAGAGTGCAATGGCTTTGTTTAATTGTTTAAAATGAACCATGAATGAATTAGTTGACATAGGTTAAGTTAGAAAATATTATAATAACTTAACTATGGTTATAATAACCTAACTATAGTTAATTTGTTATCATGATTAGGTTAGAATATGTGGTGGAGAATGAAGAAAGGTGTGACTGATTTTGGGCCACAAATGAGGAGGAAGAAGCCAAATTGGCCTTGACTTGCCTTAACCATGGTTAAAAACTAACTAGGATAGATAAGGTTAAGATTAAGGGCATCTTGGTCATTTCACCTAAAATACATGATTAGGGTTTTACGTCCGTATAAAAACATAATATTTCGTTTTCGATCTAAAATTTCAAAATAACAAAACTCGTTGGAAATATGATTTAAACATAAACCATTTCGGTCACGAGTCAAAATTAGGTTTTCTGATCAGAAAAATCTTACTGTCGGTGAGAATGTAAACCGTTTTTCGTTAGAACTTTCACCAAAATTCGTCCAAATAAACATAATATTTTTTTTATCAGAAATTTGGAAAGTAGAATTCCTCACGAACATAATATAAAAAATCTACAAATTTTCAGTATCGGGTCAAATTAGGATTTTCTGCTGGTATAAAATTTTACTGTCAATAAAAACACAAACCGGTTTCTGTCTGAGTTTTAAACCCAAATTTTAACCAGAGCTTCCTACCACAGTGTAGGTTCTATATATGATTTTGTTTTCTCCAAAATCATTTCCTAGGTCGCGGATAAAAATATAAATAAATATATATGTACCGTTAATACTGCGTATCCGAAAATCGGGCTGTTACACCTGTCTCGCGAGGCGAGACTGAAAGAATCCAATTCCTTGCTCAGCATCAGCTCTGGCTCGCGGGGCGAGACCTTGAAATTTTCCTTTTGCTTGTTTTCTTCAATTTTTCCAAGTTTCCTTGAGCCTCACTAATTTTAACCTGAAAATAAGAGTAGCACTTAGTGCTTTATTTGATCTAGAAAGTAGCAGAAATATCTAAAAAATACTCCTAAGACTCAAAATGTCGATTGTGAACAATTAAAGTCAAATTTGGGCTACAACGAGAATGAATTCGCACAATTGATATCAAAATTGAGGTCTTTCTAATCATGAAACTAGATGAACCAAAGGTTCATCAGGTTAATGAGTAGTGCCTGTAATTGTTGTTAGCCTATGCCGATGGGTTGCTTTATCATAATTTTGGGGAGGAGTTATTTGTTTTTTTTTATTTTTCTTCCCTTTTTTCTTTTTTCCCTTTCTTTTTCTCCTTTGGAAAGAATTAAAAGTCCGTGTAGATTGTTCTTGCATTCTTCCAAACCCGCAAGATACTCCTCTTGAGGAATTTTGATAGAAATCTCATCACCCTTTTAACACGGTGTAGGAAGCCTGTAAGGGACATCAACTGCATTACTCGTACTGCTTTTACAAACGTCTTTCTTTCAAGAGAAAGAGAAGGAGAATCAGGATCTGGATAATGGCCATGAACAGAAGGAGAAGCCGACCGAGCAAGAGGAGTTGAGTAAGGAACAAGGAATTTCCTTAGGCAATCTGCCTCGCCGTCTTCCAAGTAAGTAAATTGACATTACCCACCCACCTATCCAAAGTCCCATCAACCCCAGCTTTTCACTGCAACTAATCCAATGCAATCATCCGCAAATATCGGTTTTCATTCTTTCTATACTTATAGTAATGGAAAGGATGGATAGAAAGTACACAACACAGTGAACTGGATACAAACGGAAGGCACAAACAACTAATTTTGAATTGACTTGCATAATAACAATGAAGCACCACTGGATAAGATTGTGCAATAGCAGTCTTCAGAATCTCAAGATCCTCTATGTTTTCCTATAAATAAAATAGAAAACATATAAAAACAAAATTTCAGTGAGATTACGTCTCAAACTAAAAGCGGGAAGAATGATATTTTGCACACATTTAAATTATTAAACAACAAAATATCTTAATATATGCAAAGTGAATAAATGCAAGAAACCAAATCATACTCAAATAACTCACACAAAGATCTAAATATTAGAAGCAATGTCACCTACATCTCCAACATTGGTAGCATCTTCTCAATACTTCTTTTTAATCACAACCTAAAAGACAACCACCATATCATCTTAATTTATAAGACCACTGAAATGATTTTCCTTTCATCCATTTTTTCAAAAATAAAAGAGAAATAAAAAAGAAATACAGATGAAAGCAAGTTGGGGGGGGGGGGGGAGTAACTTGTAGGTGGTTATACCTTCTTCTTCAACCATTTCCTTTCATTAACAGTTCCATCAAGATGTGGTACCATCAAAGGTCCAGAACCTTCTTTTATTTGATGGTTCGCCACACCCCAACAAATCCCAACTTTCTTGCCAGCTCGTAACCCCTCCCCATCCTCCCTAAACAAACCCATTCTATAATTGCATAAAATTAATTATTTTAAAAAATTTAGTCAATAATTAATTATAAAATTGATTTTATATTAAATGCTTGACACTTTATTATATAAGTTTTTAAATGTTTATTGTATTAGTTTTTTGATATAAATAATTGTAATAAAATTAATTTTGATTTTATTAGATTGTAAACCAATTTTTAAAATTGTGATTCTATGCAATTTTAGAATAATGGATAGTTTTATTCCCAATTTTTTTTCTATTTTTTCCATAGCTTATAGTTGGATTAATTGGGAAGGTGACATTTGTTTGAATGAAAAATACAATAATATTCAATTTTATCCAAATCTTTTGCAATATATGAACAAAACTAGTTTTCTAATTTTTGGGTTTATATGTTTGTTATATTATGATATAAAATATAAAAATATTAGGAATATAATTTATTTTAAAATTGCATACAATTAGTTATTATAAACGATTTAGTCATTAATTATAGAATTGATTTTATATTAAAGTTGACCTCATTAAATAACAGAATTATCTCTAGGCAACCCTAGACTACCCTTTTTTTTTTTTTAAGGCTAAAACATGCAAATGCGTCACAATAGAGACTATAATCCCAACTAGGTTGGCACTATAGAAACTATCCATTATATACAGCACATCTTAATTTTTTTTTTAAGTAAAATTTGGCATGCAAAGGCATCACCGTAATACTAGACATCCCAAGTATGTTGGCACCCCTAGCATTATCCATCATTTACAGCACACCAAAAATTTATTAAAATAAAGTGAAAATTACAAAATAAAAGAGAAACATGGGGGGCATAAACCTAACCCATGATGAATCATCTAAACCTATAGTTTGGGTGACCAATTCTATTCTTAAAGAATTCTTCTCTAAATTTATTAATAAAAAAGATCAAAATAATACATGAGATAAAGCATGGGGGAACATCAACCAAAACCCATGGGGAAAATCATCTAAACCTATAATTAGGAAGAGTCAACCTATTTCTGTTGAAATCTTCCCTAATGAAAATAGGTATTGAATCCCACCAAGTGAATCCACTTTAAAAAATACCAAAATTGGCTAACCTATCCGAACAATAATTACCCTCTCTAAAAATATGAGAAACAACAAAATTCATACTATGTAAGAGGGTAATACAATTTTTCCAACAATTTCTTAACTTCCAAGGCACTAAAGAACTAGATTTAAAGGCAGCAATGACTGATGATGAATCACTTTCAAACCAAATTTTTTTTCCATCCTTTTTCATAAGCCAACTCAATGGCTATCATAATAGCCATGATCTCTGCATGAAGGGGATAAGAAACTCTAATATGGAAAGAGAAGCATCCAAGACCACTTACCAGACCATCTCTGAATATTCCATCACATGCTGTAATTCCAGGGGATCCCCTAGCTGAACCATTTGTATTACATTTATACCAACCATATGATGGAGGATGCCAAGTTACTTCAATGATTTGTGCTGCTTTTTCAACTTTTCCTTTTACTGAGAAGTAGTTCAGGATTGATAATTCTGCTAAGGAGGAGGAGAGGACATTGTGCCATTTGATTGATTACCTGATAGAGATACTGCAGATGATATTAAGGAAATGGCACTGCTATCCGAGACTGATATGTCATTAAACCTTGCCTTGTTCCCGCTGTACCAAATGTACCATAAAACATTGATGAGTGCTGCTACTATGATATGTTTGATTTGAGAGCTGCAATTGGAGAAGCACACCTCAAATAAACTCGAAACAGAAGAGACATCCAAGCTTTTGTCCAGGATTCTACATAGCCATGACCACAAAGCTGATGTAAAGCTGCATGACAGGAAGAGATGCTGTGTTGTTTCCTCCTCATTACCACAAAGATTGCAAACAGAAGGGATGCATCAACCTTTACTTTTAAGCCTATCATCAGTTGGAACTTTGTAATGAAAGATCCTTCAAACCAGAAAAGATCTAGAAGGAGGGACAAAATAATTCCATAAAGCTTTGCACCAATTAAGAGGCTGACTTTGATGGTTTAAAAAGCTGTATGCATCCTTAAATGTGACAAGGCCTGAGTCTGTGTGTTGCCACACTAGCTGATCAGTAGCTTCAAATTTAGGGATTGTAGTTCTCTGGATTTCCTCAGCTAAATCTGGGTATGCAGTGGACTCACAGAACTGAAGGTATAACCCAACATCCATTATAGATAAAGTCTGCAACACAAGCTTGCAGGGAAGGACAGACTAATTCATGCACATTCAACCTATTTACAATATGACAAGACAACCAATTATCTGTCCAGAAGCTAATTAGATTGCCATTTCCCAAATTCTAACAGCTATTATCAAGAACAACAGAACAAAACATCTTTATCCCTGGCCAAATAGATGATTGAATATAGGAAGATTTAGGATACTTGTTTTTGAAGAATCTGCCTCTAATAAAAGAAGTCCACTGACTGTCCAAGGAGAACACACTCCAACAAAGCTTTAGCAGGGCAGCTTCATTAATGGATTTGAGGGATCTTATTCCAAGTCCTCCAACCTGAAAAGGGGAGCATACCTTCTGCCAAGAAAGTGTTAACAGCTTCCTCTTTAAGATATCACCAGACCAAATGAAATTTCTAATCCAAGAATCCAATAGTTTTAGGAGAGAAGAAGGCCAAAGATAGATATGGGAACTGTATAAAATCATGACTTGAATAATTGATTTTACCAGTTGGACTCTTCTCATAATTGAAAGCAAGGAGCCCTTCCAGGTAGACAACTTTATCTTAATCCTATCTGCAATGGGTTGAAGATGAGTCTTCTTAGGTTTTCCTTTGAAGATTGGAACACCAAGATAGGTAAATGGAAGTCTTCCAGCTGAGAAACCTAGAGTACTACCAATTGATCTGCTTCTGCTAGGAGATAGATTTCCAGAATAGAACTTGCATTTTGAAAGGCTGACCATTTGACCAGAGATATCTCCATACAACTTAAGAGATCCCTCTATTTAAGACATCTTCCGCAAGGCAGAAAAGCAAGGGGGAGAGGGGATCTCCTCGCCTCACTCCCCTTTTGCAAGGAAGAAAGCCAACTGGCTTACCATTAACAGAGAAGGAAATTTTTGCCGACCTCAAGATTGTATCTATCCATGCCAATTACAAAAAGTATAATTGAATCCAAAAGCTTGAAGCATCTTCAATAGAAAGTTCCAATCAAGGGTGTCAAACGCCTTCCTAATGTCAATTTTTAGAGGAAGGTTGCCTCCAAAAGATATATTGCGAAGCATGTTAACTGCCTCAGAGGTAATAATGCAGTCCCCAATTTGTCTGTCCCTAATGAAGCCTCTTTGATGTTGAGAAATGACTTTAGAAGCCACATTTGCCAATCTGTCTGCCAAAATCTTAGTGATTATCTTGAATTGAAAGTTTGCCGAAGAGAAAGGTCTAAAGCAATCTATTGTATCAGCACCTTTCATCTTAGGAATAAGGATTATAAGGTTCGAATTCAAGTTGGGATGAATCCAGTTTTGTATAAAGAACTGTTTAACTGAATTGTACACATCAATTGCCACAATATCCCAAAATTTATGATAGAAACAACCTCCAAACCCATCTGGCCCTGGAGCTCCATCCCCATTCATTGAAAAAATTGTAGTTTTCACTTCCTCCAAGGTTGGCAACTTGGTTAGCATAGAGTTATCATCATCTGTCACAGCACAAGGGATGGTTTTTTCAATCAAGTCATTCATTGTGCAAGAATTCTCTTTTGCATAGATATCAGTGAAATAGTCTAGTATGATTCTTTCCAAGTCCTGTTGTTGATCAAAGACAACCCCATCTTGCTTTAGGACTGCCATTTGCTTAGAAGTATGTTTGATCTTTGCTAACTTATGAAAGTAGGTTGTATTCCTATCACCATAACAATGGCAATTAACCCTTGACTTCTCCTTCCAGAAGGTTTCCTGGTATTGCAAAACCTGCTGCAGACCCATTTGAGCTTTTAGCTCCTGCTCATAAAGAGATTCTGAGAAATTAGAAGAAGCAATTTGATCCTGAATCAACTCAACAGCTTGCAGAGCTTCATTGACCTTTATGTGCACACCACCAAAAATCTGTTTGTTCCACATTTTAAATTCTTGCTTTAAAGCCTTGAGTTTCTGAATTAAGATGAACATTGGACAGCCTGTGAAAGATCTGTGCCAAACTTCAGAAACAAATCTTAAGCAATCCGGGTGCTCCGGCCACATCTTTACATTTAAGAAGAAAAAGATAAAGTTTGTGCCAACTATGACAACTGAAAAAACATGCCTACCAAAATTTCACAATTGCAAGGATTTTGGTTTAAAAGAGTTAAAGCTCAGTTAATGATTAAAAAATAAAAATTGCCGCTGAAACCCAAGATCATCTCTTCCTAAGGTTCTCTTTTGCAACAAGGCTATGAACTGACTCTCCTCTATTATTGGTTTGCAGTTGGATGTCTCTTCTTTACATACTGTACTGTCCACTCGTAACAAAAATTGGAGCCTCTAGCTAAAGGATATTATCTCTGCTGCTATCATTAACACCATTTGGTTTGCAAGGAACAATCTAAAATTTGAGGACAAAATCATCTCAAACAGGGCTGCTATCAGTTTGGTTGCTGCATCTATCAACCTTCAGGTAACCTATCTAAGCACACTATATATTCTGTTTAGGATGATTTGAAAATTCTGAAGCTGTTGAGAATCTCTCCTCACCCGAGTAAAGCCCGGCCCCTAGCATAATTAAGGTGGATTGGATTCCTCCTTGTTGTGGTTGGATTTGTTGGATGATTAGAGATATTTCAAAAGCTAATGTTTTATTTTTTGGTTGTAAAAATGTGGTTAGCTTATTATTATTATTATTATTATTATTATTATTATTTATTCAATTAATTTTGAGAAAATAATATTATCATTGAGAAAAAGCTTACCAGAAAACATCTTGTTTTACAACTATCTATTTTGACTTGGTGTTACTTGCATGATTACTTGGTTAGTAACTACACCACATACTTGATAGTTGTTGCATCAAATTGTTCCATTATATATTGGTTCAATCTAATCCTAATTTTTTTTTTATAAAAAAGGTGGCCCATTAATTTTATCCGAAAAAACCTTGTTCCTATTTATGCTTCAACGTGCAGCACCTTTGACCAAGACTTTAACGTCTTCAAAACTTGGTTAGTTAAGGTTTTAACTTTGTTCTTTATCTTTTCTCCGCCACTTGCGGTTCACGTTGCATCTCCGAGCCTCAAAACTTCTCTGTCTTCCTCCTCTATTGGCTGCCATCAATATGAATCGGGAGATCATGCCAGTATGCGATTGCTATTTATATTGATTTATTGCTATAATTTCCCAAAAAAAGTTTTCTCAGGTTACGGGTTCTTCTTCAATCCACATATATTTGTCAGATTGCTTCATCGATAGGAAGAACTTTCTAGTGCCAATTTCATGTGGGGAAAAGAATTTGCTCTTATTGCCTACTACCTGTTTGGTGAAAGTCTCAAGGCTAAACAATCATATTTGTTTGGTAGTGCTGCAAAAGTTGCTAAGATATTGCCCGTATAAATCCTACGACCTTGGGGAATGTCTTACGTGCTAAATTTTTTTTTTAAACACACTTTTGTTGTTCTAAATATTATCTCCTCTATTAAGCATGTTCCTGGTTTTACATTGCCTGCTTCATCTGTATTATTTTTCTTGCTGTTTTGTTACCTCGGCTCATTTGTCGGGAGGGGCATTATGATTCCACACGCCTCAGGCTATTGTGATTTGTTCGTGAGTTTCAGGTTTGTTGGTATGTTCATGACTTGTTGCTGTGCTCGTGCTGTGTTGAAGACAATTTTTAACAACAGGATTAAGGTGAATACTGATGGTGCTGCTAAAATCTTTCCTGGCCAAGTTGGTGAAGGAGCAATTTTTAGAGATAGGAGTGGAGCTGTTCTAGGATGCTTTGCTGAAATATTTTGGATCTATGGATCTACTGGCTGCCATGTCTGCCATGCGAATAGCCAAATCCAAAGGTTGGACTAGACTTTGGTTGGAATGTGACTCTTCCTTGGTGGTTCATGCCTTTTCCAAACCTGACACTGTCCCTTGGAAGCTTAGAGTGCTATCGAAAAATTGTATTGTTTTGGCCTCTAGTTTCAATTTCAGAATTTCCCATGTCTTCAGAAAAGCAAATCACCGTGCTGACAAATTGTCAAACCAAGCGCTATATTAGGTGGAACTTGATCCCAGATTTTATTAGGATGTATTTATTTTGTAATAAATAGAGCCTTCCCAATCATAGATTTAAATAAATTTTTTCCTCTTCATAGATTTTGATTTATGTCCCCCATGATTTTATATTCTTTTATTTTATCTTAATAACATTTTCATGTGCTATAAATGATAGGCAGTGATTTTGTATCAACCTAGCTAGGATGATTGTACCCTGTGATATTTTGCCAACCCTACATTTATGACCATCAGAATACATATTTAAGACCTGAAAAGTGATTTAATTTTTATTTGTCAATTTGACCTTTAGAATTGTTTCATTGACTAAACTTTTTGGTTACTTTACTTTATTCGATCAACTCTCTTTCTCATGACCAATTTCTAAACAAGATTCTCGAGCAAAAAGCGCATTTCACTTTTATAAAATATAACCAATAATTTTTTAAGCCAATTGCAAAATACTTGGGCAGGCATGCATGCATATAAGCTTTTAGACATTGACGAATGTGATGAAGTTTTAAATCTCTAGGTACTTATTTGGTTAAAATAAATAAATTTGGACGGCTGATAATGTGACACTGTAATTTCTGTAGGATCAATTTAGGAGTTTTCCCTTCTCAAAATTTTGAGGAGGGGTTAACTGTTTTTTATGTTTCTTCCAGTTTATGTTTCTCCCTTTCCTTTTCATCTTTAGGAAAGGGTTCCTGGGGAAGGAACTCCCACTTTCTATACCAATTGTTACATATTTTATAGTTTTTCTTTTCTTCTAGTATTCAATAGATGGAAAATTTTTGGGTGTTGTCATAAAAGTGGCATTTGCTTGGTTTTATCATTTATGAGTGAAAGTGCAAGGAGATATAGCTGGGGTGAAAATCTAGCACCTGGCATTTGCAAATATTTAGTTATACGGCTGAGGGTGAGAGATCAAACAAAATGTAACTTAGCATCCTTTGATAGTCCACGCATTCGTTACTTCTTAGTTACATATAATTATAAACTTTTTGTTTAAAATATTTGAGTACCATGTTTGTCATTGGTAGTATAAAATTGATATCTTAAGTTGTATAACTTCTGACTTTGATAGTCTCGCAGTAGGTTCAAAACTAAAGTTATCCAATACTTTATACTACCAAAGATCACAAACATGGTACTTCTCAGTGTTAAAAAAAAAATTACAATTATATGTAACTAAGAATTAACACGAAAGGCGTGGACTACGAATGAGAGTGTCAGGAACAACATTCATGCAAAGTTACCTTTTGTTTGATCTCTCACCCTCAGCCTTATAAGTTATAACTAAAAATTTGAAAATGTCAGGTGGCAGAGTCTCACATCTCAGCTATATCTCCATGCACTTGTCACCCATAACAATAAAGCAAAGGCCACTGTTATGACAACATTCAAAATTTGCCCATTTATCAGATATTAGAAGAAAAAGAAAAACTTTAAAATATGTAAGAATGAGTATGGAAAGTGAGAGTTCCCTACCCAGGAACCCTTTCCTAAAGATGAAAAGGAAAGGGAAGGCAAAAATAGATAACCCCTCCACAAAATTATGAGAAAACAACCCAGCATATGCTAACCACAATTACAGGCATCGCCATTCAGTAGCCTTTAACTCTAATCTACTCTGCAACAATATCTGAACTTGACGATCAAAATCCCAATCTTATAATTGATTACATCTTTTTCTGCAGTGTGGTGTCTTTTATGGTAAATGTCAACTTTGTAACTATTTCCACTCACCAACAACCTCTTGCTTTCTTCATCTTTCTTACTCTCTATATTCCTAAGACCATTGCAACTACCCATCTTCAACCTTGTGAGATTCGTTAGAGTCTCACATTGGATAGAGATATGACCTGACGAGTGTTTATAAGTAAGAAGCAACCCTCACTTTATAAGTTAGTTTTTGGAGTTGAGTTAGGTCCAAAGCCAAATTGTAAGATGGAGTCTGAGAGATTACAATGCCACCATATCAGACCTCCAGAATTTATTTTTTTACCAAATAAATGAAACAATGCTCCAAAGGTCAGATTGACAAATAAAAATTTAGTGGCTTTACAGGTCTTAAATATATATTTTGATAGTCATAAATGGCAGACTAACAAAATATCCCAGGGTAGTTTAACCATTTTTGAATCTTAACAAAGCTTCAATTCAATTAAATCAGAAATCCTTGAAATTATGAATTTTGGTAGGCATGTTTTTATACTTATTTTAGTTGACACAAATTCATATTAATTAAATAAGGAAATCAGTTATACTAACCTAGCTGGCAATGCATATGATGATAAATAAGATATGTTGTAAATAAATGAGATATTTAACAAAATCAAAGAAAATGGATCATACCTTTGCTGTTAACACAGTTATCATATCCATTTTGACCCCATAAAATTTGTCTTACTTGTAAAAACCGGTATAGTGTCAACTATATTTTCTCCTCCTCTGGATTCTATCAACAGAACAACATCGCACCTCTATAACTTCTTGCTTCCTAGGAGTGGAAAACAAAGAGGTCTAGTGACCAAAAGCAACCCAGTAAATTTTGAAATCCACCACAAATGTAGTCCAGTTCTAAAATATACGACTACCTTACCAAAAGGGTATTCAGCTAGGACATTAAAGGACTGAGAACCACCATTGAAATCTTCCTAGGAATTATAGTCTTCGCTACGAAGTAAGGCTGCAAAGATAGTCAGTGATGGCAAAGAATTTAGCATTGCATGGAAGTGTGAATGAAACCACTTTTGTAAGTATTTGGCATAGAGGGAGTTATGTAATGGCATATTGTCTTCCTAACTAATTAATAAACTGACATTACCCAGCCTATACTTGTAGTAATGGAAAGGCTGGACAGAAAGTACACGACACAGTGAGCTGGATACAAACGGAAGGCACAAAACAAGTGGTATGATTTTAATGATTTTTTTATAATTTTTATTTTATTAGATTGTGAAACGATTTATAAAATTGAGATTATATTCAATTTTATTCCCATTCTTTTTATTTTAGAATAACCACGGAGGATTCTATTTACAATCTTTGTATATTTTCTCTCTGGCTTATTGGACAAAGTGGCAATGTGACATTTGTATGAATGAAAATGACAATAATATTTAGTCTTGTCCAAATATTTTGCAATATATGAACATAAATATTTTTCTCTAATTATAATGGGTTTATATGTTTGTTATAGTATGACATAAAAAATAAAGAATTTTGGAATAGAATTTATTCTAAAATTGCATAGAATTAATAATTCTAAATAATTTAATCAATAATTAATTATAAAATTGATTTTATATTAAATGCCTGACTCTTTATATTATATAATTTTTTAAATGTTGATTCTATTAGTTTTTTAATATAAATAATTTTAATAAAATTAATTTATAGTTTTTATTTTATTAGATTGTAAAACATTTTTAAAACTGTGATTGTATGCAATTTTAGAATAATGGAGAGTTCTATTCCCAATCTTTTTATATTTTTTCCCTAGCTTATATGCAATTTTAGAATAATGGAGAGTTCTAGTCATTAGTTATAGATTTGATTTTATATTAAATTTCACCTCTTTAAATTACTGAATTATCCCTAGGACAGTCCTAGATGATGAGACACCCCGATGTCCTATTAGAGAATGACCCTAATTAACTAATCATTAATCCATTTATTAGCGTTAACATGATATTACAGACGAAAATAATATATGTTTGTGGAAGCAATAAAAATCAAAACTTAAAACATACAAAGTGGAAGAAAAGATAAATGACATATATACATAGTATGTACATAGTATCCATCAAGTATTGTCGATCCCAACATAGAGATCGTAAACCTAACCTATATACAATCTAGTAGCAGTATTGAAACATAAACAGATAACCTGGTCTCAGAAAAGATAACAAAACCTACTACAGATAGCATCTACCCGCCTGCCTCTCACAAACACATCAAAAATAAAAACAAAGATAAGCTCACAGAAGCACACTCCTATTAGACGCTACCGACGGGCCATATCATAGGCGATATGGGAGTCTGGAACTACCCTTGCCCTCACCATAGCGGCGCCTATAAACTCTAGTCCCGACGGACTCATCACCGCTGATGACAACTCCTGCGCCGGTAGTGATACATCGTCTGTACACAACTCCTCCCGCGGCCTCTTTCCAATACCCCGACTGCATTGCGATCATAAAAATGGTTCAATAGGTTCCATATATCCTCTGGAAACTCCTGCCGGTGGGGTGGAATCCAAAGCTCTGAAAAAGGTAACCTTTGAGAGATCCGGTAAGAGCCGAACAAAGTGAAGAAAGGTCCTCCTCCTAAGCGAACATAGATGTTGATCGGGCCGACGTAACACATGAAGAACTGTGAGTGGTCAAACTACCACCCACGGTTGTCATGGTATACGATCTCAATATCCCCCAAGGTCTGGACCCTCGGCAAGTAATGCATCGGACGATGCTCTGGTCCGATCGCCGTTGCAGTATGGCTGCTGCTCATCCGACGAACTGATACATATATAGAATAAAAAGGGAAAGAACAAAAGAAGGGAGATAAGAATCTCGACACTACCATAAAACAGGGATGGGGAAAACACAGTAAAGCATACTATCAAACAACAATCAACACATACAACAAACATCTCTTGAGTCATACTTTCACAATCAACCTCGATTATCTATCTAGGATCAATCCTCTAAGGAGTCACACTCCTATGCATGACGACCGATCTCCCACACTAGGGATACTGATCCCCCGAACATTCTCTTTGTTTCTTGGGCTTATCTGTCACCTAGAGAATGTCAGTTGGTTTGTCCTAGTAACAGTTCCGCTCACCGTGACCAATAAGGGTGCTTCCCCCATGAGCTCAACTCCAGTAGGGGCATCTTGGTCTCCTCGGAAGGTCCACCATAGGGCCCAGACGTTGAGATAGTCGAGTATCAGCGGAGACCACGACACAATGGGTGCACTGTTGGTCAATCCGAACCCGGCTACATCCCCAAGGTTCCCTGAACCGTCTCGCTTGCATTCTGAACTCGCACCCAGGTACACCAACCTCGCATGACTCCCAGTCACACAGCTCGTCACTTTGGCAATATGCAATGTAACACAAACATAAGTTGACACTGGTACCGACACTCAGTTACACACATTACGATGCACTAGGCATCCGCACATCTTCTCAGTACCCATATACCGCTTTCACATCACTCTCACAACATTTTCACAACCACGTACCCTCAGTTGTCAACTAGGGTTCTAACAGCACAACAGACAGTCAACCTCAACAGCATCAACGCATATATCATAACTTAATATCATCAACATCCTCATCATGCATCAAATATCATAAGTCATCAACATCAACGTTATCAGGCATATGACAAACAACACACATCAAACACTACAAAAAAAAACCTATTTAGTGACCGAAGATTTCGGTCGCTAAACATGATAATTCGGTTGCTATATTATGTAGCGACCGAATTAGCGACCGAATTAAAGGGGTAGCAGAAACCCTGGTGGCTAAATGTTTAGCGATCGAATTTGTATTTCGGTCGCAAATTTGCGACCGATATTTCGGTCACAAAATTATATATTTCGGTCGCCGTATAGTTGGTCGCATGCTCAGATAACCGAATTTGGTGACTGATATTCGGTCGCTATTTTGGTCGCAAATTTTGAATTTTTTTTTAAATTTTTTTCTGTAACTTAATCCTACCGTCCAAATTTTGTTTTTCGACTATTACCCCATTGATTTTTAATTTCTGATATAAACAAAAAACACCAATATTTTTTTTTGAATAAATAGAAAACGTAAACATGATGTACTAACGATCCAATACACCACAGTCAATATGATCAAGAAAACACATACATTAATTAACGCAAGTTTAATAATTTATTATAAAAAAAAGTTTAATAATGTACTAATTAACGATCAAAACATAAAAACACACCACAGTCAATAAGTACTAATCAAAATATCAAAACTCATCAATCTTCCAAAGGGATGAACATGTAGAAGCGAGAACCCCCAAGGTACGTAAACTTTGCCAATTACACCAGTGGACAACAAATACAACTCCCTGATACCATTTGTGTCTGTTGCAAAATATGGGCGATCCTCATGGATTACTATATTCCCATTGAACAGATTTCCGCATTTGTCTTCAATAGTTACAACACACGGTATTCCTCTTCCCCAACGACGGTAGAATGATCGCGGGATTGAAATCAAATCCTGCAAATACACAAGAACAATTTAGTAATGATTAGTTTATACCTTAACCATCATTACGTGAATCCAATCGTTATTCTTAAGTTGATGAGATACTGTACCTGGTCTATATGGATGGCTGTCTCAAAACATTTAGTCGGATCCATTTTCTGATAAAACAATAAGCAAAAAACAAGTCACATGTCTAAAATTCATCAAGTGATAATAAGAAAAGATGGAAAGATCCATGTAGCATACTAGCATGTTAAAATAGAACAAAGAAATGCAACTTCACATGCAACTTTACAGATTAGCAAACATAGTAGTTTTCAGGAAAGCAGATGCTTTTACGTCGTTTTGAAGGATGGTCATAGAGAGGACTTTTCCTACTGGAAATGCCTAGATAACCTAGTAAGGATGGTCATCAATGAGACACCTCGTTGTGCCCCGGTGTTTTATTAGATTAAAACCTTATCAATTAATTCCTTAATCACACGTTTAGAGCTAGAGATTTTCATAATTCATTTTCGAAATGTCCCCTTTAAAAAATCGGAGATTTGTATGACGTCGGAAAAACACCTGATAGACAGTTTATAACTTCAAAACTTTATCCAACCATAATTGGTCTCTGGTCTTACATCAACAGCCAGGAGCGGAAAAATACATACACAAACTCCAGTCGTGATAAAGACTTAGGACATAAATAGATACAGTAATCCCAAATTGGTTTGTCATGCACATACACAGTTTTCATTAATAACATAAAATATTCGCAAGGTTATAATATATAAATACCCCATGTTTATCTATTACATTACCAAAACACTGTTGAGGGTATCCTCTCGGTAGGAGCCCTCACAGGCATAGACTTAGACAAAAATACTAAACAACTGAAAACATCTAAAACGTCTCACAAGACGCACTGGCCATATACTACCTTGACCCTAATCACCATGGGTTAAGACTCGAGCTCCGGCATCCGGCTCATAGGGAGTCTCGTCCAATCCCTCATCATTAAGTTTGTCCATGATCGGATACTCCAACCTCGAATGTTCCCAACACACGATCGCGAACAACAATACCAATACACGAACCTCACCAACCCACATTAATAACCACCTAGTGCCTTAACCTTCCACCAAAACCTCAACACATGTTCTATGTCACCACTCATCTTTAAATAATTAGTTTAGGCTGGGCAACTCTAAGTCAATTCATTCTCACCCAAACAATTATCTCTAAACAACACATATCCTCACTTAAAGTCAACTAAGCATAGAAATAATCCAGGCAGATCATGCATAACACAGACAATCATAAATATTCAAATATCACAAAGTAATTTATCACCACCAGCACAACATAGCAATCCAATAATAATAAAGTCAATCAAACACGAGCACTACCGACAACTGATAGAGTCGATCCAAACATAGAAACAGTCAGACAAATCGCCAAATTAATTTCTCAACAATTACACTATAAGTATAGCTCAATAGCATATTTAATTTCTTAAAAAATCTCATTGGTTTAAGTCAAAACAGATTTGGGGGTCTATAGGCTCAAGGTGAAAATTGAGAAAAATCAATTAAACAAGGGACTAATAAAATTGATTTAGGGGAACACTTAATCATAATCCCAATTTCATAAAATACCAATTAATTTCAAAATTCAAACTCTGAAATTAAAGTTAGGGTTTGAGTTTGGGGAAAACTTGGGGTTTCTTGAAAATGAACCAAAGAAGTGAGGAAACCACTCACCCAATGAAGAAGATGAGCTTGTGGTGGTGCTAATGGCGGCGACGCACGACTGTGACAGCGGCGACAGGGGCGGTTTTCTGTAAAACAAAGAGAGAAAGAAGACACATCAACACAAGGGAAGAAGAAGAAGCTTGGAAGGAACCCACATGGTGGAAGCCACCACGAAAATGGCGGCTCGCGGTGCTTACCGTGGTGGAGGCGTGATTCGCGCGGCGCCACTACTGACTTCGACCGGTGGTGGTGGCGGTGTCACCGGAGACCGTGCAGTGGTGGCGGTGTTGGTGGTGGTGCATTGGAGAGACAAAGGGGGAAATCAGTGAAAAGAAAAAGAGGAAGGGAGAAAGAGATAGAGAACAGGGTTACAGAGAGAGAATGTGGGTGGTGGCGATGTTGGTGGTGGCGGTGTTTTTTGGTGGTTGGAGCTTTGTGTTGCGTGGCGGCAGGGAGGACCAGGGAGGCGCGAGAGAGAAGAACAAAGAAGAAATGAGAGAAATGGAAAATAAAGGGGAAGGGCTCACGATTTAGGGATTTCAGTTTTAGCGATCGAATTATTCGGTCACTAAATCGGTCGCTAAATGGGTTAATTTGAAATTTGAATTCATAAATTTAGCGACCGATTTAATATCGGTCGCAACGATAAATAAATTTAACCGTTGCATTTAACTCGGTCGCCATTTCGGTCGCTAAAAAGTCATAATTTTTTGACTTTTATTTTCCTTTATTTTGCGACCGAAATAGAGACCGATAACTCTGCTACGCTCTATTTCGGTCGTTATTTCGGTCGCAATATCAACTCTCATCAGTGTTTGATTTAGATCCTACAATCGGTCGCCATTTCGGTCGCAAATAGCAACCAACAAATTCGGTCACTATTTTCGGTCGCTAAATAACCTTTTTTTTGTAGTGAAATAGCATCATAACCATAAATCATATAAAACAGTAAAATAGGTAACCTCTGTTGGATTTTCATGAGATTATCCTCTTTTAAAATCAAATCTCTGTTGGTAGTGGCTACGGTCTCAAGAGGGGGGGGGGGGGTGTATTGAGATAATGAAAACTTTTTCAACAATTTAAAACAAAACAGTGTTTCTTTAAAGAAAATTGGTTTTCGCTCAATTTTAATTCCCAAGAATCAGGTTATGGAACAAGTAATGATGACAAGAACAATTGTAAGTAGTAACAACAGATTTTAACACAGATTGCAGATTAAAGATTCAAGTTAACAAGTATATGGAGTTTAGAGATGAGAAGAGCACGCAAACCGATTTATCCTGGTTCGGCTACCTCCTCTGGTAAGCCTACATCCAGTCCCACACCTCTGTGGTTTTCTTCACTATAATCAACAATTACACAATTCCAATTACAGCAACACAAGGATAACCTCCTTGCTCAAAAAATCACCAGAAAGCACACTAGCTTTTCTATACCCAAGGATCCCTTCTATCCTTGTTCAACCCTAAGAGATACCCTCTCTTAGTCACACTAATTCACGAAAAGAATTGAGTAGAATAAAGACTCTAAAAGTCTGATTATACAAATTGAAGTTCTAACTAATATCACACTTTTTTCAGAGATGAAGCACTTTTGGATCTTTCGTAGTTTCACAATCAGAATGAGTTGTGTTGTTGTTATCGTGTTGTGTTGTGTTGTATTGTCAAAAATATTCCTTTGATCCCTCTTTTTATAGAAGACAAATTATAGCCGTTGGGATCATTTAAAACAAATTTGGATCTGATTTAATAAAATCTACTTTCTTGATTCTTGTTCTTGAAATGAGATTATGTTGATCTTTGTAGAGTTTGCGTCCTTCTTGAAAAATAACCGTTTCCATCTGACAGAGTAGCCAAGTCTAATTTGAAGAGTCAAATAACCGTGTTTATTTGAAGAGAAAAATAGCGCGTCCATTTGCTACGTCAGCAGACGGGAGTACTAGCTCAAGGTAATTGGACGGGCTCCAACTGGTAGACGAGCTTTATATGCCATGTTAGTGGATGGAGCTTCTCATTAAGATCTTAGCAAGTCCAAAGCGCGTATCATTAGTAGACGAGCTCCTTTTGCCACTATTAGTAGACGAGCTCTCCTTTTTACATCAGTAGACGCACGCTTCTGTTACTTTCAGTAGACAAGCTCCAAGTGCCACGTCAGCAGACGAGCTCTTCTGTTTCTTCAGTAGACGAGCTCCAAGTGCCACGTCAGCAGACGAGCTCTTCTGTTTCTTTCAATGGACGCGCTCCATATGCCACGTCAGCAGACGAGCTCTTCTATTTCTTTTAGTGGACGCGCTCTTCTTGTTGGACGGGCTCTCCTGTTTCTTTTAGTGGACGTGCTCTTCTTGTTGTACTTCAGTGGACGCGCTCTTCTTGTTGTACATCAGTGGACGTGCTCTTCTTGTTGTACTTCAGTGGACGCGCTCCAAATGGTACTTTAGTGGACGATCTATTTAGTGGTTCATTGGACGTTAGCTTTTTACTTTGTTGGACTTCAGCTTGTTCTGCTTTGTTGAACTTCAGCTTGTTTTGCTTTGTTGGACGAGTGATCTTGCATGCAGCTTAACACTAAATGAGTACGTAGTCAAAATTAAAAATCTTATGCAAAATACACTTTGTTTGTCATACATCAAAACATGAATGAGGGCCTAGTCTTACAATCTCAAGGCGGAAGAAAATCATCCCATGGATCACGCATTACAAACATAAATCACAAATGGCAAATAGTGTTTACCTCTTGAAGCGTGCTTTACTTTTCGATCACCAGTGCCATGAAGGAGAAGCACCTCTACTCAGGTTAGAGGGGAGAGCACTTCTATTTATAAGTTGGCAGCTCCCTTTAATCTAACTGCTTACCCTATTGGGCTTTGTACACTATAAGCCCAATTGTCCTTATATTAATTAAATCATATTTAACTAATATAACTGCTCCGCATTTGCTCTATACGTGTGACCCTATAGGCTCCCAATAAGTTGACAATAATATTAATTAAATATTATAATAATATCAAATATTAATTATAATATTAAATAATATTATAAATAATGAGCGGCATCTAGCAATGCATCATTACTACCCAATTAGCGAGAGTATCGGTGATCCGATTTTAGCCTTACCGCGACCAAAATTCACCTTGTAGTAAATGTCCATTCATCCATATGTCTTAATTGAACACAAGGCATACGAGTATCATCCTTGTTATGTTCAATTATTTATTCCTCGATCCCCAAGTAGACGTGTAATCACAAATGGGCCAAATATCACATATTGGCCCATTTTTACGTGGCCAGTGGCCGCACATATTTCATGTCTCACTCTATCGAGGGGCCCAAGACATTACCCCTATTATGTAGGAGGGACGAATCCCGTCTACATCAGTCACACTCCTCAACATGATTTATTACAAGCCCAATAACTACCTTTATGATCACCCTATTACGTGTGACGTTTGATAGCATTAAAGCCTACAACTCCTCATGTAGGAATCGTAGTGATTTCAAGTCAAAGGACTACTTCACTATGGTCGTCATGAGAATACTTATGACACTTACATAACTATTATGAAGTATTCTCATACTGGGTTATCCGGTATAAATATTACTCCTAATATTTAAATCTGTGTGTCGACTTGATATCATATATCCATGACCCGTGAGATGTGGTCATCAATCCACTCACACAATAGTCTCTATGTATTATTGTAGTCCTAATTAATAATAATACTCGACTATGGATATTTAAGAATAGAGTTCTATTATTCAATGAGGTCTCACAATTAAGTCATGCACTTAATATCTCAATGAATGAACTGCCTATTCTAAGGACTTTATTATGCTATATACTAATAACATGATACAAATCCATGATACAAATGATGATCTATTCAAAATATATTGGCCACTAGGGCTTACACTAACAACCTCACCAATTTCACGTAAAACGATAAATTAACCAAATAGTTTTAAAATAATTTTCACTAGGGATTTAATTACCGCAGGCTATTCGACAACTAGTAGGGTCTGGGGCATCCTATGCTCACATCTTAATACACGATACTATGCTTGCCTCCCCGGCATGTCGGATACTTTCTCCCTACCTTAGGTAGTCGTATTATGCTCAACGATGTCTCGAAATCCGTGCCTCCTCACAAACATAGCTGCTGCCTCGCACCCAAATGAGCTCCTCGGTGCTCCGAAATTAGCCTTGACACATGGATAGAGTCCCGACAACGTCATAAACCCTAATCTTGCGACAATTTCACAGACAAAGCCAGAATCAAAACAACCTTTACAAAAAAAGGAAAATGACAATGTCGATGTGTCGATGAGTTAGGGATTTGAGCATTACCTCAACGATTCGAAGAATCGAAGGCAGGTATATGACGTAATCGTTGCCCTGAATGCAGATATGTAGTCAGGACCGAAAACGGACGGACGAATCAAGCTCGACAGAGCTTTCTCTCACTAAAACACTCTCCATTCTCTCTAAACACGTTTCTAGTCGAAGATGAAGAAGTGAGGAAATGCATGCAAGTGAGAGAGAAAAGAGAAAGTGGGGGTAGTTAGGTTCAGCGCTGGGCGCTCGAGCGCCCACCACCCCAGCACTTGAGCACTGGCTCTGCTACGCTTGAGTGCTGCATGCTGCTCAGTCACATGTCCATGCAGTTGACACGTGGTGCCACCTGTCAGAGACCTCATAACGCTTGAGTGCCCACCATGCAGTGTTTGAACGTTCTAACTTGTGCCGGTATGATTTCACGCGTTCTGGTGCATTCTGAGTCCGTTTTAAGTCCGATTGTCTTCAAACTTGATACACCGACTCATTAATACTTAACAAACAAGATTAAGCTCTCACACATGCTTAATTCTTTTCCGATTCCTTAATCAAGAAAACGGGTAGTTACAGACTACCTTACTTTTATAAAGATAAAGATAAAGATTTGCAACTATGATAACTATAAAAACATGCCTCTCAAAATTCACAATTTCAAGGATTATGGTTTAATTGAATTAAAGCTCTACTAATGATTCAAAATTATTTAAACTACCCTTGGATATTTTGTAAGCGCGACATTTATGACTATCAGAATACATATTTAAGACCTGAAAAGTCATTTCATTTTTATTTGTCAAACTGACCTTTAGAAGACTATTTCATTGACTAAACTTTTTGGTTACTTCTTTGCTTTATTCGATCAACTATCATTCTTTTGATGGATTTCCACACAAGAGTCTGTAGCAAAAAGTGGATTTCACTTTTGCAAAATATAACCAATAATTTTTAACGCCTGTCGCAAAATACTTGAGCAGGAATGCATGCATAAGCTTTTAGACAATGATGAATATGATGAAGTTTTAAATCTCTAGGTACTTATTTGGTTAAAATAAATAAATCTGGAGGGCTGATATTGTGATATTGTAATCTCTGGAGGATCAATTTAGGTTTTTTTTTTCTTCTTAAATAAACGTGTGAATTCTTCATGTTCTGCACATGTACGTAGGTGTTCTTCATGTGTTGTGTCAATCCTCTATGTTGTCATGATTCATACTATTGGGAAAATACGCAATTTTCCTAAATCGGATTTGTAAAAAATGAAATAAATGTGGAATAATAACACACAAAATTGATAACGGAGTTCGGCCAATAATGCCTACGTCTCTGGGCTGTTGTAGATATTTTACTCAAAAGGGAAATATACAAAGTGTTTACAAAACACTCATAACCCACAACCCAATTACACCCAGAAAAATAAAGCTTTTATTTCTAAGTTTTTTTCTCTCTTTGTGTGTGGTTATTCTCTCTTTTGTTGGGATTGCTTTTTGTTGAGACGAAATCTAGACAAGTATACCTAGTCGTACAAGTAATACGGTGGTGAGACTGATATATTGTTCCCACGAGGATCAATTGCCAATTACCAATTCACGAATCAAACAACTATCTAGACGGTATGAAGAAAGATCAAAACATAAAATAAAGCAACAAAAGCAATAAAATATTTTTGGTCTTTTGGGATTTTTAAAAAACACTTGGAATGCAGAAAAGGGGGTGTTGGGATTAAACTTCACTAAACCCTAGCCTCATGCAATGCCAAGATCACCAATCCAGTTTATGCTTCAGATATTAAAATCAACCCACAAGATTACTCAAGTCCTAATTCCTTAGATGACAAGAGCCTAAATCCCCTAATAGACCCTAATTCCTTAGGTGGCCTAATTAGTGAATTTGCATTAAGAGTAAGGATTACACGATTAATAATAAACCAAACTCCATTCCTAGATGCAAGGTTTACTAGGTGATTAATTCCAGATCAAGAATTGATAAGAACGTCCCCATTGCAAATCAAATCTCAAAATCATTTCATGGGTGGCCAAACCACAAAAAGCATTAAGCAAAGGAATTAAACACTAATAGAGAAACATAAACACAGATTAATTAATCAAGGCAAATACATGATATTCAGTTTAGCTACATCTAATCCCAACAAAAAGGGATTTAGCTACTCATAGTAATAGAAATTACAAAAGAGAAAGAGAGAAGAGATGAAGAAAACTCATGACGAATCCTCCAATCTTCTTCCAATCCAAGAGCAGAGAAAACACGCCCCTTTTTGCTTCCCAAGAGTCTCCTTAGGGTAAAAGTGCTTGTAGGTTAAAAATCCTTTTTTTCTGTGTGATCAAAGTCTCCCCCTTGATGGCGCTGCTGTGGCTAAATATATATTTTTCCAATTGCCATACTTCAGAGATTACGCTAGTGCTCCTCATCAATATGATTTGATTTGCCTATTATCTCCATTAACTTCTATTGTAATAATTTGTTTTAATTCAAATTGAATAAGTGTGGCACCCCTTTTCTCATTGCAACAGTTTTGTCATTCCTTGATTCACGCTCACTTTCAAATTGAACTTGAAGCCATATATCAATTGCTCGTGGGTCCCGCGTGGCCTTTTATTTTGTTGCCAAATCAATTCAATTCTAGATATTCACTTCATTGGATATGGGCCCCACGCATTTGATTGAATCCAATGACATTCACTTCTTCTAAATTAACAGCCCAATCAATATCTTCATCTTCTGTTTTTATGGTAAGACATTAATATCCAAATCATCAAATCCATCAATTAGGCCTCTTACATTGCTGCTGGACTTTTGTCAATTGTCATCAAATATTTCCATTCCAAATTAAATTGGAGTCATCCAATATCTTCACTTTTCAAGCTCCAACTTCATCCAGGCTCCATCATGGCTCATCTTGGGCATTTAATCCTGAATTTCTGCAAAACAACACCACAAAACCACCTTACCCGTTCCAAGGTAAAAACTAACTAAAAATCAAATTAAATATGCCTAACTATATGAAAATGCATACAAAATGATAAACAAAATATGAGGTGAAATCACACTCATCACTTTTCTCTCTGACAAATGATGGTATTTATAGGAGCAAAACTTCTCCTTTTTACCACATGTTTTGACAACCAAAACAAGTTGCACTTCCTATCTTTCCTCAACAAAAAACTTATAATAGTTCCATAACTATTGCAACCTCGTGGGTCCCGCGTGGCCTTTTATTTTGTTGCCAAATCAATTCAATTCTAGATATTCACTTCATTGGATATGGGCCCCACGCATTTGATTGAATCCAATGACATTCACTTCTTCTAAATTAACAGCCCAATCAATATCTTCATCTTCTGTTTTTATGGTAAGACATTAATATCCAAATCATCAAATCCATCAATTAGGCCTCTTACATTGCTGCTGGACTTTTGTCAATTGTCATCAAATATTTCCATTCCAAATTAAATTGGAGTCATCCAATATCTTCACTTTTCAAGCTCCAACTTCATCCAGGCTCCATCATGGCTCATCTTGGGCATTTAATCCTGAATTTCTGCAAAACAACACCACAAAACCACCTTACCCGTTCCAAGGTAAAAACTAACTAAAAATCAAATTAAATATGCCTAACTATATGAAAATGCATACAAAATGATAAACAAAATATGAGGTGAAATCACACTCATCACTTTTCTCTCTGACAAATGATGGTATTTATAGGAGCAAAACTTCTCCTTTTTACCACATGTTTTGACAACCAAAACAAGTTGCACTTCCTATCTTTCCTCAACAAAAAACTTATAATAGTTCCATAACTATTGCAACCTCGTTTACGTTGTCAACAATCTCCCACTTGAAGACTGATTTCAATCTGTCTTCACACCTCGATCAATACAGCAGCCTTCCCTGGTTTGTTATTCTAGCAGACCAACTGAAGTTGAACACAACTTCAATTTGTCAATGGTCACAACCTTTGTTAACATGTCTGCTGGTTTCTTACTTCCTTGAATCTTCTTCAATGTTAGCACCTTATCCTCAAGCAGAGATATGATAAAGTGATAACGAAGATCAACGTGCTTTGTTCTGGAATGGAATGTTGAATTCTTTGCCAGATGTATCGCACTTTGACTATCACTGTGCAAAACACTTCTCTCTTGGATGAATCCCAGCTCTGTCAACAATCCTTGAAGCCATATCAATTCTTTACTGGCTTCTGTTAGAGCTACATATTCAGCTTCTGTAGTGGATAAAGCAACAATCTTTTGTACCTGCGACATCCAACTAACAGATGTTGTTTGGTCGCGCTGTCGCACACGCGCCAAAAAGGACGAGCGGGTTTAAAAGTGTAGTCTAGTGCGACAACTCGGATCGTCTCTCAAGGACTCTGAGAATATTATCTTTCACAAAAAAAATCAGTTTTGGGGGGGGGGGGGGGGGGGTTTGGATTGGAATGCAATTAAGAAACAAACAAAACAGAGCAATCGAAAACAAGGCAGTTGAAAAGAGATTATCAAATGGTCAAAAACAGATTAATCTATTGCTCTTGATTTCCCACTATCATAGGTTCATACAATTTCCAAGCCCTAAGCAAATTCTTATCCCCTCCTGGGTGTAGCAACAATTTACAAACGAAACTACTGCTACAGATACATGTCCCTATTCCCGAATTAAACAAACGGGGTTAAGCCCTCATGAACTAAACGAACATGAACGCATACACGCCGAATTAAACAAACGCGATTGATTATAGGAACATGATATCACCAGAATAAATCAATACAATGCAATATACTCCTGAATTAAACAAACAGAAATACAAGGCATGGCATTGAAGAGGGAAAAGCATACAAAACAGGAAAATATAAGAACCTCAAGTATATGGAAATCAATTACAATAGATCAATCCCAGGACTTAGTGCTCCATGGCAAGAACGAAATCGCAGAGAAAAAAATGTATATCCGAAAGTTGGAGAAGCAAAAAAGTCTTTACAAAATGTTCAGAACAGCCTTTTATACACAATCAGAATTCAGATGTCTCGCGAGGCGAGCACAAATTCGCGAGGCGAATTTCATGAACTGTCAGCAACCTTTGGCATTCTCGCGAGGCGAAGTGTTTCTCGCGAGGCGAGACTCTTCAGCTTCAAAACTGCCACGGCCATGACCTTCAACACGGGCAAGCCGTGATCGTCTCTGACTTTTTCAGGTTTGCAAGGCTCGCGGGGCGAAACCTTATTCGCGAGGCGAACCAGAGACTTAGCAATTTCTTGGAACAGTCAGGCTTCGGGGTCGCGTGGCGAGAGTGTCCTTCGCGGGGCGAGACCTCTGTTCTTTATTTTCTCAACTTCTACTTAACCTGAAAACAAGGAAGTAAGCATAAGTGTATTATTTTGACACAAAACTAGCTAAATTAACTTAAAATTACTCTAGAGACTCAAAACCTTGCTTGAGGACAATCTAATCTAATTTGGGTGAAAATACGATATAATTTGCACAAAACCCTGGTCATACTAGCTATAAAACTAGATGAGCCAGAGGCTTATCAAAATACCCCAAACTTAAACTTTGCTTGTCCCCAAGCAAACTAAGACTCAAAAATCAAAAAGACTCAAGACCTGGCAAGCTCAAAAGATTCAATCAACATTGCACACATTCAAGCAATACATCAAAAACAGTTTTTCCTCATTGTTTCCCCCTTTCAAACAGAGCAATTCCCACATTCCTTTATTCCAAACATTTGAGAGTTTCATCATGAAAACAATCAGAAATCTAAGCAGGGGATCTAAGTTACACACAAGAGGGAGATCACCAAATCCAAACAACTGCCTTCCTCACAAGGGCATTATTTGTTCACTCAGTCACTCAGTTTATGTCAGGCTAACAACTTGCACTCAGTTTCACTTTTCAAGTACACTTCCCAAAAGTTTGATTTTCACCTCAAAATGGCTCCCACAGAAAACATGCAAGCAACATCAAAAGGTCTTTATTGGGTTGTAATGAGGCCTGGCTAAGGGTAGGATATACAAAGGAACTAAGCTGAAGACCCTAGGAACTAAGAGAGCATGAACTATATTTACACCTTGCAATTCACTCAAGTCCCTTTCTTTATTTTTTTCTTTACACTTCTGGGTGGCTACAGCTCTTTTTATTTCTTTTTGGCATTTTTGTATTTTTGTATTTTTTTTTTTCAACATTTGTACACTTTTTCTTTCACAAGCCTTTGGCTTCAACTTTTTTTCTCTTTTTTTTTTTTCCAATAACAAATTACACCTTGCAGCCACCCCAAACTTAGTTTCTTGCACCCACTCTAAGATTACATGCTCTCCTAATCCTAAGATCGGGTTAACATGGTTTTCCAGATTTTTGGGCTTATAACCTTAGGTTATCAAGAACTAACAGGCTAATAGGCTCAAAAGGGCTAACTAGGGAACATGCAATAGGAATTGTTTTATTCAGGCCAAGTAGCTATTTACAAAGAAAATGCCTAAATCATTTGCTACACACATATAATCATGCAAACCAAAAAGAGATTCAATCAAATCCAGGGAAGTGCAACTTGAAAGCGATTTTTCACACAGTTTAAAACATGTTGGAGGCTCAAAACCTCACCTGGACATTCATGCAAATTGTTTGAAAGAGATACTATCCCTAGTGTGTGCTCCCTATCACCCCAAACTTATCATTCATCATGCTATCATAACAAAATCCCAAAGTTCAGTTTTCAATTTCACATGGGAATCACCTTTCAAAAACAAAAATTTTCCAGCCTAGGGGGAATCATCACATATCAATCATGCAAGCAATCTGTGCAACAT
The DNA here is from genome assembly GCA_030762895.1 of Sophora flavescens. Taxonomy (NCBI): domain Eukaryota; kingdom Viridiplantae; phylum Streptophyta; class Magnoliopsida; order Fabales; family Fabaceae; genus Sophora; species Sophora flavescens. Next base: position 125,637,278 of record CM061068.1, read on the forward strand.
CAATCAAAATCTAGCAAACTTGCCAACTAAAAACTTAACACACAAATGCTCCTGAGCTTCTCAAATTATTCAGGAGCTTTATTCAAAGAAAAGAAAAACTACAACTAGTTCCCTCCCCCACACCTAAAACATGCATTGTCCCCAATGAACAACAACAGACTTTACAATCAGAGTAAGGGAAAGGAAAAGAAACTCCCTGATCAAGCATCAGTGTAGGTTGGAGCAACCAAAGATAGCTCCTCAACATTAGCATCCGCAGGGTCAGCAGCATCCACACCATGGAATGGCTTCAATCTTTGCCCATTAACCTTGAAGGTTTTGTTGGTACCTGCATCCTTGATCTCAACTGCACCATATGGAAACACATTAGTAACAACAAATGGTCCTATCCACCTGGACCTAAGTTTCCCAGCCATCAATCTCAGGCGGGAATTAAACAATAAGACTTTCTGACCCACAAAAAATTCTTTCCTAACAATCATTCTATCATGAAAAATTTTTGTTTTCTCTTTATACAGCCTGGAGCTCTCATAGGCTTCAAGCCTAAGTTCCTCAAGTTGCTGCAACTGCAGTTTTCTCTCAACAGCAGATGTCTTCATGTCCAAGTTGCAACACTTTACTGCCCAATATGCTCTATGCTCAACTTCCACCGGGAGGTGGCATGCCTTGCCAAAAACTAGCCGGAAGGGGGACATTCCTATAGGGGTCTTGAAAGCAGTCCTCTGGGCCCACAGTACGTCCTCCAGACGGCGGCTCCATTCCTTTCTATTAGGCTGCACCATCTTCTCCAGAATTTGCTTGATCTCCCTGTTGGATATTTCAGCTTGGCCATTGGTTTGGGGGTGGTAAGCAGTAGACACTCTATGTACAACCCCATATTTTCTGAGTAGGGCCTCCATGGTTCTGTTGCAAAAATGCGTGCCCTGGTCACTGATGATGGCCTTGGGTATACCAAACCTGCAAAAGATGTTGGACCTAACAAATTTTGAAACAATCTGAGCATCGTTAGTCCTAGTGGGGATTGCTTCCACCCACTTTGAAACATAATCTACAACCAACAAAATATATACAAAACCAAAAGAAGGGGGGAAAGGACCCATGAAGTCCATCCCCCACACATCAAAGACCTCACAATAAAGCATTGGCTGCTGAGGCATCTCACTCCTTCGAGTGATTGCAGGGCCTGTTATTTGACATTCTTTACAATTCTTGTATACCTCATACGAATCCCTAAAAATTGTGGGCCAGTAGAACCCGGAGTCCAGGACTTTTCTTGCTGTCCTTTGAGGTCCAAAGTGTCCTCCAACTGGAGAGGCATGTGAGAAATGCAGGATGGACTCTGTCTCATGCTCGGGAACACACCTCCGAATGACTTGGTCACTGCAAAACTTCCACAGATAGGGGTCATCCCACACATAATACTTTGCATCGCTCTTCAGCTTGTGGAACTTTTGTCTACTTGTACCTGCAGGAACAACACCAGCAACTAGAAAATTTACAATGTCAGCAAACCAGGGGGTTACCCCATACATATGTAACAATCTCTCATCAGGGAAATCATCTTGGATGGGAAAAATATCCTCATCCCTTGCTATCCTACTCAAATGATCTGCTACCAGATTTTCAGCTCCACTTTTATCTTTTATCTCCACATTGAATTCCTGAAGCAAAAGCATCCACCTGATCAGTCTTGGCTTAGCTTCTGGCTTCTTCAGCAGATATTTCAAAGCTGCATGGTCAGTAAAAACAGTCACCCTAGAACCTAGCAAATAAGACCTAAACTTGTCAAGTGCAAATACAATAGCTAGCAGCTCTTTCTCAGTGGTGGTGTAATTTGCCTGAGCGGCATCTAGGGTCCTAGAAGCATAGTGGATTACATGGGCAACCTTGCCCACCCTTTGTGCTAGAACTGCCCCCACAACAAAATTTGAAGCATCACACATCAGTTCAAACGGGAGTGTCCAATCTGGGGGCTGGATGACAGGGGTAGAAGTCAACGCCTTCTTCAGATAGTCAAATGACTCTTTGCACTTTTCATCAAACTGGAACAGGGCATCATTTTTCAGCAGATTTGACAATGGCAGTGCTATCTTGCTGAAGTCCTTTATAAAGCGCCTGTAGAAACCTGCATGTCCAAGAAAGGAACGTATCTCGCGTACGCAAGATGGGTAAGGCAATGAAGCAATCACATTTATTTTTGCAGGATCCACAGAAATACCCTCTTTGGAAATTACATGACCCAATACTATCCCCTGTTCTACCATGAAATGACATTTCTCATAATTCAGAATCAAATCAGTATCAATGCATCTCTGAAGAACTAGATCTAAACTATGCAAACAAGCATCAAAAGAGGAGCCATACACAGTAAAATCATCCATAAACACCTCTATGCAATTTTCAATAAAATCAGAGAAAATACTAAGCATGCATCTTTGAAAGGTGCCAGGAGCATTACAGAGGCCAAATGGCATCCTCCTATAAGCAAACGTATCGAAGGGGCACGTGAAGGTGGTCTTTTCCTGATCCTCAGGGGCAATATGAATCTGGAAATACCCGGAAAAGCCATCTAGAAAACAATAATGGGACTGACCAGCCAGCCGATCTAGCATCTGATCTATGAACGGCAAAGGAAAATGATCCTTTCGGGTGGCCTGGTTTAGCTTCCTATAGTCTATACAAACTCTCCAGCTATTCTGGACTCTAGTAGGCACAAGTTCATTATTCTCATTCCTAACTACTGTTAGACCAGACTTCTTTGGTACAACTTGAACCGGACTTACCCAAGAACTATCAGAGATGGGATAGATAATACCTGCCTGTAGAAGCTTAGTCACCTCTTTCTTTACCACATCCAGAATCAGTGGGTTAAGTCGCCTTTGGGCCTGTCTGACTGGCTTAGCCCCATCCTCCAGTAAAATTCTGTGCATGCATCTGGAGGGGCTAATTCCTGGAATATCGGCCAATGTCCACCCAATGGCCTTCTTGTTCTTCCTCAGAACTTCTAAAAGCTTGGCTTCCTGATCAGAATTGAGGCTGGAGGAAATGATGACTGGCAATGTTGCATCCCTCCCCAAGTAGGCATACTTTAGGTTCTCAGGAAGTGGTTTGAGTTCCAAAGGAGGTGGCTGCTCAACAGATGGTGCATTGGGAGCAGCCATAGGGTCAAGGATTTCTGCTGAGTGGACAGCTCCACTCTCATTATCACTATCACTATCATCCTCACCCTGCAAGGTTAAATCCAAAAACTCAGAACAAACAGAACATGGGTTAGTGTTAGTGCAGTTAGTACAAGTATATACATCATCAAAACCAGAAATAACAGGAAAATCAGAAATAAGGTCATCATGAGTGTCCTCAATGAGCTCAGACAGCAACTCTAAGTGGAATACAGAGTGCTCCTCTACTGGGTGCTTCATAGCATCAAAAATCTTGAATTTGGCCACAATACCACCAAACTCCATAGACATAGTCCCATCATAAACATCAATCTTGGTCTTGGATGTCATCATGAATGGTCTCTCCCAAGATTATGGGTGATCTCTTTGGATCGAGTCTCTCTCCGCCATATCTAGGATATAGAAGTCTCGGGGAATATCAAATCATCAACTTGCACTAGGACATCCTCTACCATCCCCATGGGTCGGGCACTGGTCCTGTTAGCCAATCGAATGGTAAGACCTGTATCCGCAATGGCCCCAGATCAAGGTTATTAAAGATGGAGGTAGGCATGACATTGATTGATGCTCCCAAGTCCAGCATGCAGTTCTCAAACTTCTTGTCCCCAATAGTGCATGGGATAGTGAAGGTGCCTGGATCCTTGCACTTTTGTGGTAGTGCTTGAGTAGGGGCTATAGAAGCAACTCTCTCTATCTTTGACTGGATAAACGCTGAGACATTCATTCCCAAGTCAACCCTCTCATTAGTCTTCATCTTCCTCTTGTTAGTGCATAGGTCCTTCAGAAATTTAGCATATCTGGGCACTTGCTTGATCACATCCAACAGTGGAATATTAACAGCTACTTTTCTGAAAACATCAAGAATCTCCTTCTCTTTATTCTCACCACCCATCTTCAAATTTTTCTGAATTCTATGTGGGAATGGAATGGGTGGTCTATACACTCTTTCAGTTTCAACTTCAACCACAGGCTCAGGAGTAGCCTCAACAAAGAGGGCTCGGGAGTAGCCTCACAAAGATCTTCATCCTTTCCAGTAGGGCCTCAACAACCTTTCCATATCTCGGAGAGATGACACTCACATTAGGGTTGGAGGCATTAGGATTTATCACCTTCGTCGTGCAGGCAGCTGGTTTGTCCCTTGACCTTGTTGTATGCTATTCATGGATGTAGCCAACTGTCCAATCTGGGTCCTCAAATCTTGAATACTAGCATCTGTCCTCTGCTGAAACTGTACACTAGATGCAGCCATTTGCTTTACCAAGTCTTCTAATGATGGTCCAGAAGGTGCAGAAGTGGTCACTGGAGGATGATTCTGAGGTGCCATCGGCTGTTGTTGGGAAGAGTTCCTATACCGCAGATTAGGGTGGTTTCTCCAGCTAGGATGGTACCTATTGGTAGAGAGGTCTGGAATGCTGTACCGATTCTCGATCGCCTCCTTGATTATAGGGGTTCACTGGCATAAGCCTGAGGTACTTCACTGACAAACTCTTCTCTCTGGATTGGGCATGGATCAAATGGATGCTCAGGTGCATTGCACATGCTACATAACTTTGCCGGCTGAACCTTGTCTATTGCCAATTGTCTTACAAAGGAAGTCAGCTCATCCAATCTATTCTCAAGGGCGGCTTGGTTAGAAGATGAACTATGAATCTCATGCACACCTCTTGGCTCAACTGAATTTCTTCTTGTAGAAAACTGCTGGGAATTCAACGACATGTTCTCAATAAGTTGCTTAGCAGCAGCTGGGGTCTTATCAACTAATGCTCCCCCACTAGCGGCATCCAACAAATTCCTATCCATAGGCAACAATCCTTCATAAAAGTATTGGATCAAGAGTTGCTCAGATATTTGATGCTGGGGGCAACTAGATACCAAATGTTTGAACCTTTCCCAGTATTCAGCTAGTGACTCGTTCCCTTGCCTTATGCCACATATCTCTTTCCTTATGGAAGCAGCTCTTGAAGCAGGAAAATACCTTTCTAGGAACACCCTCTTCAAATCATTCCAAGTGGTGATGGAGTTAGGCTCAAGGTACAGTAGCCAATCCTTTGCAGCTCCCTGGAGTGAAAATGGAAAGGCCTTTAGCTTGATACTGTCCTTAGTGACTCCCTCTGCTCTCGAGGTTGTGGAGCATACAACTTGGAATTCTTTCAAGTGCTTGTGTGGATCCTCACCTGCAAGACCATTAAACTTGGGCAACAGGTGAATAAAACCAGATTTCAGTTCAAAAGGGGTGTCAGCACCAGGATAAGAAATACATAATCCATTATAGTTGACATCAGGGGCAGCAAGCTGCCTTAATGTCCTCTGGTCTCCCATGTTTTCAAAAGCAGTTTTAAAATTGGAATTACTACTAGTACTAGCCCGAAATTCCCTACGGAGTGTGTGTAGTGTTCTTTCAATTTCCGGGTCAAAATCACAAAGTTCAGGGCAATGAGACCTAGTAGCCAGACCAATTCAAAACAGAGCAGAAAATAAAAGAAAGAAAAGAAAAGAAAATAAAAACAAATTGAGAAAAATAACAACTCAGAGTCCCCGGCAACGGCGCCAATTTTTGGTCGTGCTGTCGCACACGCGCCAAAAAGGACGAGCGGGTTTAAAAGTGTAGTCTAGTGCGACAACTCGGATCGTCTCTCAAGGACTCTGAGAATATTATCTTTCACAAAAAAAATCAGTTTTGGGGGGGGGGGGGGGGGGGTTTGGATTGGAATGCAATTAAGAAACAAACAAAACAGAGCAATCGAAAACAAGGCAGTTGAAAAGAGATTATCAAATGGTCAAAAACAGATTAATCTATTGCTCTTGATTTCCCACTATCATAGGTTCATACAATTTCCAAGCCCTAAGCAAATTCTTATCCCCTCCTGGGTGTAGCAACAATTTACAAACGAAACTACTGCTACAGATACATGTCCCTATTCCCGAATTAAACAAACGGGGTTAAGCCCTCATGAACTAAACGAACATGAACGTACACACGCGAATTAAACAAACGCGATTGATTATAGGAACATGATATCACCAGAAATAAATCAATACAATGCAATATACTCCTGAATTAAACAAACAGAAATACAAGGCATGGCATTGAAGAGGGAAAAGCATACAAAACAGGAAAATATAAGAACCTCAAGTATATGGAAATCAATTACAATAGATCAATCCCAGGACTTAGTGCTCCATGGCAAGAACGAAATCGCAGAGAAAAAAATGTATATCCGAAAGTTGGAGAAGCAAAAAAGTCTTTACAAAATGTTCAGAACAGCCTTTTATACACAATCAGAATTCAGATGTCTCGCGAGGCGAGCACAAATTCGCGAGGCGAATTTCATGAACTGTCAGCAACCTTTGGCATTCTCGCGAGGCGAAGTGTTTCTCGCGAGGCGACACTCTTCAGCTTCAAAACTGCCACGGCCATGACCTTCAACACGGGCAAGCCGTGATCGTCTCTGACTTTTTCAGGTTTGCAAGGCTCGCGGGGCGAAACCTTATTCGCGAGGCGAACCAGAGACTTAGCAATTTCTTGGAACAGTCAGGCTTCGGGGTCGCGTGGCGAGAGTGTCCTTCGCGGGGCGAGACCTCTGTTCTTTATTTTCTCAACTTCTACTTAACCTGAAAACAAGGAAGTAAGCATAAGTGTATTATTTTGACACAAAACTAGCTAATTTAACTTAAAACTACTCTAGAGACTCAAAACCTTGCTTGAGGACAATCTAATCTAATTTGGGTGAAAATACGATATAATTTGCACAAAACCCTGGTCATACTAGCTATAAAACTAGATGAGCCAGAGGCTTATCATTGTTCCAACAGTGAATATGTAACCGGTGGTACTTCTTCGGTGATCGACTTCACCTTCAAAGTCTGCATCTACGTATCCTTGTACTTTTAATTCTCCTTTACCAAAGTACAGACACTTCTTTGTGGTGCCTCTTAGACACCTCAAAATCCACTTAACTGCTTCCCAATGAGCTTTACTTGGATTTGACATAAACCTGCTAACAACTCCCACTGCATGGCCAATGTCTGGCCTTGTACAGACCGTTGCGTACATCAAACTTCCAATGCCTGAAGCATACGGAATCTTAGTCATAAACTCTATTTCTTCCTCTGTCTAAGGAGACGGGCTCTTGGATAAGCGAAAATGACTAGCCAAAGGTGTGCTTACCGGCTTGGCATCGCCCATGTTGAATCTTTACAAAACACAGTTGATGTACTTTGCCTGAGATAACTGCAAAATTCTTCTTTGCTTATCTCTCGTGATTTCCATTCCAGGGATCTTCTTTGCTGGACCCAAGTCCTTCATGTCAAATTCTTTTGACAGATGCATCTTCAAGTTTCCGATCTCGTCCATAATTGAACCAGCTACTAACATATCATTGACATAAAGTAGCAGAATGATATAACTGGACTTATATCTCTTGAAGTAACAACAGTGGTCGGCATTGCACTTCTGGAAACCTTCCTTGTGCATGAAGCCGTCAAACTTTATGTACCACTATCTTGGGGCTTGTTTCAGGCCAAACAAGCTCTTCTTCAATCTACACACCATATTCTCCTTCCCTTTTTCTGAAAAACCTTCTAGTTGGTGCATATATATCTCCTCATCTAAGTCTCCGTGAAGAAATGCAGTCTTCACGTCCAACTGCTCAAGATAGAGCTCTTGACTGGCTTACAATACTTAACACAGACCTGATAGTATTGACCTTCACAACTGGAGCAAAAATTTCAGTGTAGTCGACTCCTTCCTTCTGCTGGAATCCTTTGACAACTAGCCGGGCTTTGTATCTCTTGGAGCCATCATGCTCCTCCTTCACCCGATACACCCATTTGTTGTGAAGTGCCTCCTTTCCCATGGGTAACTCGGCTAGTTCCCATGTCTGATTGGAGATCAAAGACTTCATCTCGTCTTTCATGGCAAGCTCCCACTTGCTAGCATCCGCGGCCTGACATGATTCCTCATAATTTTCAGGCTCCCCTCCATCAGTCAACAACATATAATTCATGTATCTCCTGTTAGGCACATGAGGTCGAGGAGACCTTCTCAATGCAGGAGTCGGGGTAGGAGGCATTGGTGTGTCAGACTTCTGCTCGTTATCTTGTTCAGTTGATTCCTCTAACTGAGAATTATCAACTATAGGACTTTCTAGGATATCGTCCACCTCTGCATACACAGGCCCACTCTGTTCTGAGTTGCTGGTATCTGTGATATGTCTGTCCTAGTACATCACTCTTTCGTTGAAGATCACATCTCTACTACGAATCATCTTTTTGTTTTCATCATCCCAAAGGCGATAGCCAAATTCATATTCACCATAACCGATGAAAGTGCACTTCTTCGATTTTGGATCAAGCTTATTCCGACCTTGATCACTGATATGCACATATGCTACACAATGGAAAACTCTAAGATGTTTGAGGTTCACCTCTTTTTCGCTCCATACCTCTTCTGGTATTCTGTGTTCCAATGGTACCGATGGACCTCGGTTGATCAAGTAAGCTGTTGTGTTGACTGCTTCGCCCTTAATCGCTGATAGACTCGATGAACACGCAAGCTTCTGGCTCTTTCAGTCAACGTTCGGTTCATACGCTCAGCTACACCATTGTGTTGAGGCGTATCCGGCACGGTTCTCTCCATTCTGATCCCGTGCTCAAAGCAAAACTTCTTGAATCTGGTGTTTTCATATTCACCACCATTGTCAGTTCTGAGCTTTTTGATCTTCAACCCTGTCTCATTTTCGACTCTGTCTTTCAACATCTTAAAAGCCTCAAATACTTCAGACTTATGTTTCATAAAGTAGACCCATACTTTCCTAGAGTGATCATCGATAAAAGTCACAAAGTATTGTTTCCCACCAATGGATGAGACGGTAGTTGGACCCCAAACATCATAGTGAACCAACTCGAGTCTCTCCTTCTTTGGGGTTCTTCCACTTGTCTGAAAGCTGACTCGTTTCTGCTTTCCAAGTATATAGTCTTCACACATGTCAATTTCTACTGACCGAAGACCTGGTAGTTTGCCCTTTGAGTCCATGATCTTCATCCCTTTCTCAGTCATATGGCCCAGTCTCTGATGCCATAGATTGGGATTTTCATTTGTTGCAACTGCAATCAAATGACATGCTCCTATTGTATTTTAAAGAGTACCACTCTTTTTACCGCGAGTAATCGTCATTGCACCCTTTGAAATCTTCCATTGATCACCATGGAAGACTGTTGTGTAGCCATCACTGGCCAACTGCCCTACTGAGATTAAGTTCTTCGTCAGGTTAGGAATATGTCTGTCAATTTTCAATTCCCATACATACTCGTTCAACTTAATCTTCACTACACCTTTACCCACAATCTTACAAGATTGATTGTTACCAAGGTTTCCGGGGACATAATCCTCAAAGAATTCTTTCTGCGAAGTGGCATGAAAGGATGCTCCAGAGTCTAACACCCAAGACTCTTCCTTGCTCTCCAAAGAGCATATCAATGCATCATCTTCTCCTGACGTGGAGGTAACATTTGCCTCTGCCTTTGCCTCATGATTCTTCGATGCACTCTTGCACTGATTTTTATAGTGCCCGGTCTTTCCACAATTCCAACACTCGACATTCTACGAGCTATTGGAACTACAGTGATTTCTGGACTTGGACCTCCTGTCCCTCGATTTATAGCATCCATTTCCTATGGTTGAATTTCTTCCTCTTGACTTTGTGCAACACTGAAGAGGTTGACGATTCACCCGACTCTCTCCGTCGGATCTCTTCCCTGAGAACCAGATCACGAACATCATTAAATTTCAACTTGTTGCTTCCCGATGAGCTACTCACAGTCGTGACAATAGCATTCCAGCTTTCTTGTAGGGAAGACAAAAGTATCAATGCTCATACTTCAACATCAAACTCAATTCCAACTGAACTCAATTGGGTTGTGACTGTATTGAGTTCATTGAGATGTGGCGCAGTTGATGCGCCTTCTGTCATCCGTAAATTGAACAACCGCCTCATCAAATGAACTATAGGCCGACGACTTTTCATGCATACAGGAAAGGGCCGCCATAAGACTCGCTGTTGTCTTTTCTTTTGCAATGTTAAAAGCAACATTGCGGGATAATATCAATCGGATAACTCCAAGGGCTTGTCTGTCAAGAAGAGTCCAATCTTCATCCTTCATGCCCTCTGGTTTCTTTTCTTGGAGAGGTTGATACAGCTTTTTTTGATATAGATAATCTTCAATTTGCATTTTGCAAAAGCCAAAGTCCGCTCCATCGAACTTCTCAATTTTCACCTTTCCTTCATCTGCAGCCATCGCTCCAACTCAAATCTGCCTTCCTCGGGATCGTTTCTAACAATTTGTATGAACCACCGTGTTTTAGAACACCTTCGTGGATAATTTGGTGTCACCGACCAAATTTCACTATTCACAAAATTTACTATTTATGTGAATAATACCTTTGTAAAAAATTGACAAATAATCACCAAAGCTCTTGATACCAATTGTTGGGAAAATACGCAATTTTCCTAAATCAGATTTGTGAAAAAACGAAATAAATGTTGAATAATAACACATAAAATTGATAACAGAGTTCGGCCAATAATGCCTACGTCTCCGGGCTGCTGCAGATATTTTATTCAAAAGGAAAATATACAAAGTGTTTACAAAACACTCACAACCCACAACCTAATTACACCCAGGAAAATAAAGCTTTTATTTCTAAGTTTTTTCTCTCTCTCTGGTTATTCTCTCTCTTGTTGGGATTGCTTTTCTCTCTGACAAATGATGGTATTTATAGGAGCAAAAGTTCTCCGTTTTACCACACGTTTTTGACAACCAAAACAAGCCGCACTTCCTATCTTTCCTCAACAAAAAACTTATAATAGTTCCATAACTATTGCAACTTCGTTTACGTTGTCAACACATACAAACTCGGAAGCTGAGGCTTTGAAGGTTGAGAAGCTCACAAGGGTGGAGATGGGTAGTTCCAATGGGCTTAGGAATATAGAGAGTAATAAAGATGAAGAATGAAAGAGGTTGTTGGTTAATGGAAATGGGAACAAAGTAGACATTTGCTAAAAGGATCCACAGTGCAGAAAAAGATGCTACCACCAATATGTGGTAGATTCAAGTGGTAAGGGACTTGGACACCTTAAGCAAACAGTCAGGGGCTCGAATCCTGACTCCTTTGTATGGAGAAAATTTGGTTGGGAAGGGAAAACCCAAGTATTCGGGGCTAAGAAGCCTTGAATACATCCAACCGAAGTAAAGGCCCACGTAGGTCTTAAAGCCGTTTATATCGTCAGATGAATAGGATCTCGAGAATGATACCACAGATTGGGAAGTGATAACTCGAGACCAAGGTATGTACCTCGGTATTTCCCCAATTACTTATGAATGCGGGATGTAGCATACATAGCAATTGCTATCTGAGAGCACGATGCTCAGTAGTGGGAGTTGCCCACGTTCAACAAGGAGCCACCATGACCAAGTGATAACTGTCATGGCAGCCATTATAAATAGTAGGAAGTTGTCAAAACTACGTCAGGCTTTGATTTCCCAGTGGACACGTAGGAGCAGAGTAAATCTGTCACGCCATATCCAACCTTTACCAAAATTTTGAGTTTATTAGAGAGATTAAGTGTTAATATTTTGGTGTTCAAGTCAAATTCCAAATTACCGGATTTTGGCATGAACAATGTTATAATTGCAATTGCAACCGCAACCTAAATTTAAAATCATTTTTGTGTATTTAAAAGAACTTCGAAGTCTAAGAAGGGATGTTTTGTTGATTTGGAAACTGAATTCCGTTTGGCTGTGAATATGTACACGAGTCCCTTTTGAAAATTTAGAATTATCCAGGTAAATTAATTTTACACTTAAAGTTAGGAAGTTGAATCAGCATTCATTTGTGCAAAATGAAAACAAATGGTAGTTTCGTAATTATTTCTAGAAATAGGAAACTAGAAACAAAACAAACAGACCCTAAAAGTCAAAATCACCTTAAGCTTATGAACAAGTTTTGAGTTAAAATTACGGCAAGTTACATTTTACAAACTGATAATCTGATCTTGAAATTAGTTACTCTTTGAAAAATTATCATCTCATGAGGCTCCATTACTAACACTTTTCTTAGGAAGGGTAGTATGTTACAACTGCGCCCTTGCGGCGCACAAATGACACTTTTGGCAGGCAAAGGCCATCCAAGCTCTTCTAATGGAACTAAACTTGTTCCAGTTGCAATAGTGTGTTAGATTATATCAGTCATTATTTTTAGGACAACTGTTGGATTTATATGTATGCTAAAACGCCTAAGAAAAAATTGGATTCTCACTTGATTAGGCTAAGCCATGGATGACAACATTGAGGAGAAGCAAGTTATTCTTTCGATTTCAGATATGTTATTTAAACATCATAAAATCCGACACCCGCAACACTTTGTTAACGGGTATATTAAGATGACTAACTCATTAACCACTCACAGAACTTTATTAATCTTGATTTCGTACATCACTAACCAAGTTGTTGGTTAACAAAATTAGTCATCTACTACATGTTTATCCATTAACCAATGTGTTATTATTTGCAAGAGCACAATGAACATTCAGCACATACAATTTCTTAGCAGCTTAGCTTCATCGATTTACTGGATACACTAATTAGAAAAGTTTGACCCTATGGATAAAGGGTGGGGTACTACTAAATACATCATTGTTTGATGTGGAAAATTTAATTATCTAGGTCCGGTCATAAAGCTTTCTTGTCCTATGATTGCCATTGGCCTTCCTAAAATCAACTGCAAAAAGATGTAGGCACGGGGATGGTTACCCTGCAGTCTATTCAAATATGATTACTGATTACAAAGGTATCTTGTAATTGAAATTTTGAGGAGTTTGTAAACTTTCTTCATGGAATGTCAGGACCCCCAATATATGGATCAATCAATCAAAAGGGGATAAAAGAGAAGGAGGCAACTCAAGGGAAGGGAAAAAGGGTGTATAAAGGTCAACAAGAAGTGACAAATTCAAATAAAATATTTAATTAATTATGTGGAAAAGGAAAACTTCTCTAAATTGATTTGTTTCTAAAGTAAGCAAGCAAAGTGTATCTACTTAGAATCATTTAGTGGGAAGAGATCTTCATGCACTTTACTAAATCAACGGTAATACATCCTTACTTGCTCGCTCTACAGCACATCACAATCAGATCCATTTCTGAAACATTTTGTTATAGGAACATTTCCAATTAACTAGAGGAATTAAACACCAAATTGAATACCATAGAACTCGAGTCACAACCCATCAACTCATTGGAAAAGAATTATATAACCAATCTCCATTTATATCTCAGATAAATACAGTTAATTTGAATTTTAAAGCATAGCAGTAACACAACAAAGTCCCAAAAAGAAGATTAATAGAAAGAAAATTCACAATCTTGCATGCCAAGTGTCTTTACCGAACAATTGAAAGAAAGACAAAAACGTGGAAAATGCACAAAATAGTAATGACCAATGCACTTCCATGATGTCTTCCCAGTTCCCGCAGGGAGAGAGAGCCTTGGATATTTACAAGTACCACACACACCTCATGACCATTCACAACACTAATTTTATCTCCTTCTGTTCAGAATATAACTCACACTTCCAAGTAATCATTTTTTGCCCCAACCAAAACAGCAACACTGGAGAAGCAAGGACAAGTACAAAGATAAGCACCAGTTTGATGAAAACTCCAAACTTAAACAGATTTACTGTCTCAATATTAAACAAGTATTGCAGCCATACCTGAGCTTTGTCATTGGTAGGTTGGCTACGGGTAACATGTGGTCTCTCATTAGGTGTGCCTGGTGCATGTCCAGCCCCGCCTTGTCTCTCCTCCCTCACTTTGTTGAAAATATGAGTAAATCCATCAGCTGATGCAGGGTTACTCACATCCCACTCGCCAAACTTTGGAACAGCTGCGCCTTTGTCTGGCTGTCACATTAGAATGCTACAAATCATAAGTTATATGTGAATGAAAATATCATCAAGACTGCAAGGTCAAATCCTTAGAAATTTGCCAACTAACTGATCAATCATTATCATAATGTAATAGAAATGCAAGTTTTTATTTTTCATGCCTATATGGTAATCATTAAGTGTTAAAAGTTTCATATCGGTTGGGTATATAAGCAGAGAACCATTTATACCAGTTTAGACAACCTTCTCCCCCATGAGCTAGCTTGTAGGGGAAGGTTAGACCCAGTTATTCTAATATGGTATCAAACCAATCAATAATCTTGCAAACTTCACACTCTAGGGCTCTATTTGGCATAACTGGCAACTAGCTGATATACGTAGAAAGACGAAAAAGGACATATGCGCGTGTTTGGTATATTGTCAAACACAGCCTAGATGCAATAAAATAGGACAGTAGAAAAGGAAACTAACAGTTTCATCCCCTCGATTTACTGATCTTAACCGTGATCTTCCTGGTGTACCATGGCTGCTGTCATATGAATTCTTTCCTTCCCATGAGGGACTATCTCTGCCTGGGACTTTAGCCTGGCGATGAAGGGGTGAGCGTTCAATGCTGTATTCAGAACCAGCACTTTGTCTCGAAGGTCTTCTGCGGTTATCAGCAGAACCTACTCCATGACGATTTGTGGAATCATTGCCACTTCTATTGCCTGCATTGTAAGGACGAGCTGGAGATTCAATAAAATGCTTAGGATCACCATCTTCCCTGCTCTTATGTAACTCGTGTGTTGATCTTACTGATCCCTTTTCAGAAGAATCCTCTGAATCAACTCTGGGTTTGGCAGGAGGTAGGAGATCAGATGATGAATTATCAGTATATAAATCTGGATTTTCCTCAGGGTCATTTGGGTTTATTATCTTTGTTCCAGTTCTACCTTTTCGGGCCTTGTCAAAATAAGCTGTATAAGGAACATTATCATCACCTTCCCAATTGCCAAATTTTGGTACACGAGAACGTTGCTGTCAACACATTGAAAAGAGCCTGTTAAGTAAAGTTTCAATGAACAGACCCCGGAATACAAGTTTCAGATGCTAATCAATGTCCTTTCACAACTCATATAAGAATCAGACTTATCAAAAAGGAGAATAACAAGTAGAAAAAAAACAAAATTTTTTTTTAATCCTTCTGTTTTCATTGCAACAAGTTGAGTATAGGTGAAAATTAAACAGGGATATATAGTGTTGCTCTGACCCTTAATGGATGCATATATAATTATGGAACTCATCTATGGCCATTTGGACCTTTCATATAAGTTTCTACTGAGAAACAAAAGAAAGATCATTGAGAAATTTTGTTGCAAAAGTTCCCAGAGTTTTTAAGGCTAATAATCTTATCTAATCTGGTTCATTTTACATAGTTATCTTCATAAATCATATTATAGTACGCATGAAAGATTGATTGTCAACTGCAAACTTTTATAACTGATTAACTCAATATTCCAAATATTTCTTTTCGCTATGAAAAAGGTCAGAGAAACCTTCTTGATCAATTCTTCACACGGACAGTAATTCTAAGCCTAACTGCTTTGGGATAAGGAACATGTTGGGAACAACAATGAGATAATTTACCATTGAACAAGTAAAGTAATTCTTTGTGTAAACTTTTTGAAAACAAGTTTGTTCTATCACTACTCTTGTAACCAGTAGCTAGCTGTTTGTTTTGTCTTATTTTTATTCAACTAAAAATTAAATTTACTAATTCACTATACATAGAATCAGGATATTCTATTTTCTGATTAATTAGATACTTGATCCATTTCTTAGGAAAAGCTTTAAGTCAGAAATCCATGGAAAAGAAACAAACCCGATTCACAAGGCTAAGCTAAATTGTCAATACAGCATGATTTATGAAACTAGTTTCTGCCAGAAAAAAACCAAAGAAATTATACATAATAAGATTTTAATATTGAATTGGAAAAATGAAGCTGCTAATGATTGATTTGGCTGCATAGAATTAATTTGTTGAGCAAAAAAAAAAAAAAAAAATTTGGTCAACAATATCAAGGCATTAGAAGAAGATGAACAAAAGAGATAACCAGTAAAGGAAAAAGGGACCTCCATCTAAAGAAGATAAACATACAACATAATGTGAAAGATTGAAACTGAGATTCCCTAACAGTTTTCCACAATTTTCTAAACAATCATAGACATATAACACAACCAAA
Source organism: Sophora flavescens (assembly GCA_030762895.1). Taxonomy (NCBI): domain Eukaryota; kingdom Viridiplantae; phylum Streptophyta; class Magnoliopsida; order Fabales; family Fabaceae; genus Sophora; species Sophora flavescens. The sequence continues at coordinate 125,653,624 of CM061068.1, forward strand.
CAATGAAAAAAAAAATACAAAAAAGAAGAAAAAACTTACTGCCATTTCTTCTAAACCAAGTTTGAAATAGTCCCCACAAATTGCAAACCAGAATTCTCCAAAAATAAAAAGGTTCAGCTCTTTTGGATCAGACCCAGTAAGCGAGAGAAGGGAAGAGCTATAGAGAGAGGTTTATCAACCGTTGACCGGCGCCATCGGTATTGTTTGACCATTATGTTCCTAACTTCCCATGTCTGTAAATTCTATGTTTTCTTGTGTTTCAAATGTCTCTCTCGACAAAGTCATACATAGCATTATTAATATTTAAAAATTAAAATAGAAGTTGGCAATAAATTATTCCAAGCCTCCAATCCTGTTTCTAGTTCTACTTCTTCCAAATCACAATGCTGTCAAGTTGCACTTTCTTCCTCTAGAATTTCACTCATTAGCCACTTTCTTCCTCTAATAAGGAGGAAACTACTTTGATATTTTAGCAATCGGTAACGAGTGCCCTTCCTTTGGGCAAACAAAAAGAAGTAAAATTTTAATGGAAAATTAAGTTTATTACATCATAATATAAAATAAATTAAGTCCCAACGAAAATTTTTCTATTTTAGATCTTTAATTAGTGTTTTAAGGACACTGGTTAATATTTTCGTTTAACAATTGTTTTAAGATATGTTTTGGAAGATGTAGTGGGGGTGTTTAGTAATTGAGTGAGAGTGGGGTGGTAAAAAGACATTAACTCATTGTATGAGAATTCTTCGTTAATGCAATCGGATAATTGATGATGTAACCCAAACCACTTCATCACACCCAAACTCTCTAATTTCCAGAGCCTCAGATCTTCCGAACTCCCTCATCAAACTTCTAAACAATGAAATGACATGCTTTTATCTTTACACTCCACTTAATTAGTAATCACCTTATTATTAATCACGTTACTCCATCTCCTTCAAAACTACTAAACATAACTTATGTGTCTTGTAAACGAGTGACATAAGGACATTGATTAAGAATATTTTTTATATATTAAATATATTATTTCCCCATAAAAAAATTTGATTCCTTAAACAATATCCTAAGACACTGATTAACATTCTTCTTATTTTAATAGTCAGATTGCTTAACATTCTTGTATCATTACACTTAACCTTAACGTTTATGGTCATAACATTTTTTTTTGGTAAAGAAAATAAAATGCCAAGTGTAAATAAATAATCTAATTTCAAGACAACTTGGAATAATTTCTTGCTAGTATTGTTTTTTATTTAGATTTTACTGACAAGTGTATTAAAAATATTGATTAAACAATATTTATTATTAGATATATCTTTTACAAAGTCATATTGATGTTTGACTTAGAAAAAAAAAACTAAGATGACCATTTGGTGGGGTGGAAGCAAATTTGTGTGCGGAAGGAAAATTTATTTCATGCTATAAACCAATAATAAATGCACAAGCCATAATAATTTTCAGGAGAAAACTTAAAAACAATTTCTTAGATACTTGGGAGGGATTTTAATGAAAAAAAAACATACATAATAATATATTAAGATTAGAAATGCCTGCTTTTTAAGATATATTTTTAATATATGTTTTATTAATTATTGAACGACTTCATGTAAAACTCCCTAAATCATGTGATAGTTTACTCTTTATTCGGTGAATGGGTTTCATATAAAATACATCAAATAATAAAAAGTATTACAGGAAATGCGATAAAAAGTGTATTATTAACAATACTCAATCAATAAAGATATAAGTTTGTCAAAAAAATCAATAAAGATATAATATGCATAATAATAATAAAAATTATATATATATATATATATATATATATATATATCAACTCAAGTGAGAGGAGTGTCTTATTACAGAGTGAGATAAATAAATCTGAATCATTAAACCATACATGGATGGTCGTGATTAGAAGTTAGTTGGTGGTCATATGATTACTTAAAAAAGTCACATGACTTTATATTCTAATCTCGATCATTCATGTATAATCCAAATGTCCAGGTTTACTTCTCTCATCCCTCATAATAACATACTTCTCTCACTTGAGTTGCTATATATATATATATATTCTCGTTAGAAAATACTAAATAGTATTATAAACAGTTAGAGACCACCATCTAAGTTTTATCATATTTTTTATAATTATCTTAAGTAATTAACTTAGTATTTAAAAATATACCCTCGAATCAATTGAAATAATTATAAAACTCGTATTTATTGATGCAACAATAATTCTAGTGTGATAGCCTGATAGGACAGCAACGAGTTCCTAACAGAGTCACAGCAGTCGGTGAGCTGTGTATGGCTTGGGTATTGCGAGGTTGAGTGTGACCGTTTTCGGTTGTTGGGCATTTGAGGCAAGTAGGTGAATTCACGTCGTCACATTAAAGATGTCATAAATCTAAAAATACAGCTCTGTTTCTGCATTATAAGTATGTGTTTGGATGAGTGTTAGATAAACGTATTTTGAATATATAATTGATTTTATAAAATTGATTTCAATATAATTGAATTTGAAGTAGAGTAATTTATGTTTGGATGATTTTATTTTAAAAGAAAGTTTGATTTAAAACTGAGTATAATTTTTAATCTAGAAACAGAAGCTACTCCAAGTTGTTTTTGATAGAATTGATTTTAAAATAAAAATTGCTTCTACATTGAATAACCAAGCTTCTTAAAAATAGTCAAACCCAAGTTTCAACATTGTAAAAGTGAGTTTGGTTATTCCTATCATGAAACCAAACATGTATCTAAAACCTAAAAGTCTCAGGTTTTTCAATGTGGTATAAACTCGTAATATTTCAAAATTATTTATTCTATTTTTTATTAATTAATCATTTTTTAGTCCATGCTTATAGGGATCATTTGATTTTGATTCGGCAAATTTTTATTTTAATTTTTAACAGTTGGTGTGTACACAAGGAGTTCCTATCCTCTCCATATAGGGGGATAAATGGACATTTCCATTCTTTTTACTCTGCTGCTGACAAGTGGTAATAAACAAATATTAAGGGTCCAGATTTATTGTATTTTAAATAAATGTTTTTTAATTAAAAAAACAAAACAAAAATTTTAAAATGGCGAGCATGCAGCAAGAGCACTCTTGTCGCGATTACCTTCTTATTCTGTGGTTCAAACTATCTTGACAATCCTCCTCCGAAAATGTAAGCATGCCGTTTGGTGGTCGGGGATAAGAGAGATACGTGATAGGATGTTTATCATATTCTCGTCAAAGCGTTGTTTGGTGAGTCAGCAGGATAGGATAAGGCAATCCTGTCACTTATCCTATCCTGTCCATCTAGTTAAAATTCTATCCTGAGAGGAGGGTTGGGTTAGCACTCAACATGATAGGATAAGGTATTTTTTCCTAGTAACAAGTAGGATAAGGTGATTTAAAGTATAATAAAATATAAAAATATAAAATATATAATATATTAAATAATTAAAGTATAATAAAATAATAATTTAAAATATAATAAAATTTAACATGATTACCAAAAAAAAGTATAATAAAATATAAAATATTTAAAATAATAAAAATATTAATAATTAATTTTAAAATTTATTTATTTTTATCACAATGCTAATTTTATTGTTTTATATTATTTTTAAAAACTGTAAAATATAAAAAATTATTATAATAATTTAACTATATGTAAATTAAAAAAAATGAATATTTAAAAATATAAAAAATAAATTTTAGTTAGACAATATTTAAAAAATTTAAAACATTATATGTAATTTTATTACAAGGATAATTTTGTCATTTTATATAAATTTAAATAATGAAAATTATAAAAAAACTAAATCTAATAAAAGATGAAAACATTTAGAATAAAAACGAAAAAATTTAAAATTCATACTTAAATTATAATGCCGTCCAGTTGGTTATCTGGTGGACACCAAACGTCGGATAGGATAACAGCTTATCCTGTTCATATCCTATCCTACTCCTATCATGTTCTCTTATCCTATCCGCCCTTATTCTATCCTGACCACCAAACGAGCCCTAATAGTATGACTCGAACACGTGACCTGAAGAACTGTGGAGCGCCACCTTACCACCGAGCTACATCAGTAAGTTAGTATGTTGTTGACAAATATAATATATATACATATATAGCTTATAAAATTTAATATATACCGATTCAACCAGTGGCTCACTAGTTCGACCAATGACCCAATACTCCGACCGAGTTGATGGTCGTTCCGATTTTAATAACACTGTCCAGACATGACTGCTGCTATGCCTAGGGCCATATAAGTGATAAGGGCACTGAGGCAGTTGCCTTAAGCTTCACATTCTTCCACCCATTAGTCATTGAGAGAAGTATTAACCAAAAATAATAATAATACTCCAATAGAAATATTAAATCATATTGAAAGATTAATTTTTTTTAAAAAAATGTATGTATTTCTTATAGAATATGATTAACAAAAACTTGAAACAATTGGTACTATTAAAAGAAGTTTTTCAAAATTAAAAACTACACGCTAGTTTGTGCCGTCTGGTCCAGGATGTCGTTTTCGCATGCGTTCGTCCTATTCTAAGCCAACTGATCCTACATCTTTCAAACAAGCTTTCAAACACTTAAACACACTTAACAAACACATAACGGAGGCTCTATGTAACGCCATTCGTTACATTAGTAGACCAAATTAATTTTTAAAAGAAACCTTTAAATCATTTAAATTAAATGATCGAGTCATAAAATTTTCACAATGAATTTAAGAAAAAAAAAAGGTATCTCGTATATTGAAAATAATTAAATAAAGTAATAGTGTTAAATAAGTCATTATATCCAAATAAAATAAAGCCTCATAAATATTAATTAATAAAAACCACATAACTCTTTTACATGTTTTTCCCTAAAAACACAGGCGTCTAATAAACCAAAAGAAATAAACTAGAACTAATAACTTCAAGACTTTCTCAATACGTTGCATCATCTATTTCATCACTTGTAAACTCTGAAAGAGAACACTACTAATGAGATTTATAATCCCAGTAAGCAAACACAGTTCTAAATGATTTTCGAAAAGATGTTGCTTTCAGCCAGTGCGGTAACCGGAAAAACAACCATGGTAATCCTCCATTTTCAAAATAATTTAATCTCAAAATAATTCAAATAATAATATAAATAAACCAAATACAATTATATCAACAAACAAACATATGAGTCTAATGACATCTCATTGCCTTCTTTTCGTAGGGGTCCCTTTGCCATTGTCTCGCATTAGGCCAATTTGTCATCGTTACGAGTTAGGCCCTTTGCCATCTCTACGAAGGAAGTATCCACAATCCTGCAATGTCCAACATTGCCATCTCCATGTAGGAGGCCTTTCTCCATCGCCTCGCATTAGGCCAATATGTCATCGCTATGAGTTAGGTCCTATGCCATCTCTACGAATGAGGTACCCATACCCTTGCAATAATCATCATTACCTTCTCCTTGAGGGAGGCCCTTTGCCATTGCCTCATAGGCCAATCTGTCATCGCTACGAGTTAAGCCATTTGCCATCTCCTCAGAGGAGGTATCTCAAACGATTATCTCTCCCCAAGGGAGATAACCAAACACACGCATATTACCATACAGTCATTCCAAAGTAACATCAATACATAACATCATGTCCCATACATTAATATTCATCAAGTTTATATCAAAACAACATTAAGGCATCACATATCACAAAAGACATGCCAAACAATAATAATCATATCACCCACTATATAAATATTCAATCTCATAATATTCAATCTCATATACCGTGAAAGTTTAAGAAAAATGGTGTTTATTTACTTCTTGTAGACCTCCAAAAAGCGCTAAAAATTATCTATCATAAAAGCTGGTGCTTCACTAAAAATCTTTCTCCCTCTGCCAAATTTTTTTTTGATCCGTGTGACTCCCTATCTAGCACTGCAATGACACTCCTCAACCCTCTTTTGTTGTTCTGTGGCGCCAAAGAGATAAGTTTTTATCGCTGCGCTGACGCTAATTCTTTTTATCTCAAAAACCCTCAATCAAGATGAATTGATATTATTGTGGAGCATGTATCAAAAGAAAAAGGACCCGAACTTGGATCCCCTGAGCGTACGGGCTAATTGTAGATATCTTTTCTCCTTTCCTTCAATTAATTAAGGCTAAATTACACTTTTGGTCCCCAAATTGTTTTTCAATGTTCAATTTGGTCCCCAAATTGTTTTTCAATGTTCAATTTGGTCCCCAAGTTATTTAAATGTTCAATTTGGTCCCTATGTTCCTAAAAAAATTTCAATGTCATCATTTCCGTCAGTTGACTGACGGACATGGATGTTGACCCCGTCTGGTACGGTCCATTGGAATTGGGTGCTGCGCACGGTCGGAGATTTTTTTTTTCAAACATGAAAAAACCCATTCTCTTCTCTTCCATCATCATGATGAATCCCCAATCCAAATCTCAAACCCTAAACTCCACCCATTTATTCCTCACCACCACCCACCAATCCCTCCCACTCCCTCTCCCCAACATTCCCTCCGCCGTCCCCCACTCCAAACTCATCCCCAAAACCCGCTTCCTCTTAGAGGCCTTCCACCACGCCGAAGACTTCTCCGTCTCCTACTTCCTCTCCCATTTCCACTATGACCATTACTCCGGCCTCACCGCCACCTGGCGCCACGACATCATCTACTGCTCATCCACCACCGCCCGCCGCCTCATACAAATCCTCAATGTCCCCCCGCCCTTCATAGTCTCCCTCCGACTCCATGAAGCCGTCGAAATCAACGGTGCCCAGGTCACCCTCCTCGACGTGCAAATCACTGCACCCGATGCCGTGCAGTTCCTGTTCAAGATTCCTTCCGACGATGTCTTGGCTGAGCTGTTGGCCACGATTTGGTGGTGGTAGGCAAATGTGTTTCCGATAAAACTCCAAGGGAAGAAGAAGATGGAGATTGGAGTGTGGTTTTAGGCAACAGAAACAATTTTTTTTTAAATATTAATGAAATAATAAAAGATATTGTTGAAAGGAAGAAAGTGGTTCTCACCAATGGTTCTGATTAGGGTTCATCAAAACCCTGGGCAGAGGAAGATGTTAGGATTGGGGTATTTTGTTTAAAGGGATTAAAAATTTGAAAAAAAATTTCTCCGACCACCGCGTGCAGGACCCGATTCCGACGGACCGGACGGGGTCAACGTCTTTGTCCGTCAGTCAACTGACGGAAAGGACGACATTGAATTTTTTTTAGGAACTTAGGGACCAAATTGAACATTTTAAAAACTTGGGGACCAATTTGAACATTGAAAAACAATTTAGTGACCAAAAGTGTAATTTAGTCATTAATTAACTACACACGGGCCCGCCACTCTTTTCTTCTAAAAATTCAAATAAAAATACTTCACCACTGTACTTTCACGTTTTGTACTATGCAACATTATATTTGGTTAAGGCCAAATATTTTATACGTGGTCAATTCTTGCTAAAATTTGTTTTAATTCTTTCAAATAAATATAATAGGCTCACTTATATTTATTATAAACAAAAACAATTCTAATAAACTAATCATTTTCTACACTAAACCTCCTAATAGCTTAATCTTTTATTAAAAAGATTATATTGAAATTTTAGGATGTTACACTCTAAAACATGGATGTTACAATACTACCCCCTTAAATGAAATTTTGTCCTCGGAATTCTAGTACCATGGAAAAAGAGGTGGATACTACTGCTGCATATATGCCTCACGCTTCCAAGTAGCATCTCTTGTAGTTTCATCCCAAATGACCTTGACCAAAGGGATCTGTCTACCGTAAAACTCCTTAATCCTTCTATCTGTGATCCTAACAGGTAAAGCCTTATATTCTATACTCTCTTAAATTTGTATTGACTCGGGCTCAAGAATATGAGAAGGATCAGGGTAATACTTTCTCAACTTTGAGACGTGAAAGACGTCATGAAGGTTAGGAAGGTTAGGTGGTAAGGCAATATGATAGGCTACTCGACCAACCCGCCTAAGAATCTGGAAAGGTCCAATGAATCTGGGAGTAAGCTTTCCAGACTTGATGACTCTGCCAATTCCAGTCTTCGGAGTGACTCCCAAAAACACGTTATCACCCTCCGGGAATTCTAAGGGTCTCCTCCTCTTATTACTGTAGCTCCTCTGCCTATCCCATGCTTCCTTCATCTTTTCCCTTATCTTCCTAACTTGTTCCGTAGTCTGTTGCACCACATTTGGACCCAACACTTGGCTCTCACCAGTCTCATACCAATATAGCGGGGTCTTTCACTTCTTGCCACACAAAGGCAATAACTTATCCCAACTGCTAGTATGCTCCAACACACAGGCTCTCAAAAGATCCTCCAATGACTGAATTGTGACACCCCTTTTCGTGCGCCACATTATGCAGATGCATGTAATAAAATAATAGAGAAATTTAAAAACATTTACAACATGTATCTTTAATCAATAAAACATATATACAACATATCAGAGATCACAGAAGCAATGGCATATGCAATACAGACACTCCACTGCCGTGGTGTAAGTAATAAAAGACTCAACTTCAACTCTGAAAGTCCTCGTCACCTTCTTCGTCTCTACGCCAGCTAAAGGCTCATCTCCATCTTCGATTCATGAACCGAACCCAAAATAAATATAAACAGAGACATACAGGAGGTAAGAAACTCTAATCACCGTAAAGGGGAAATAGCATAAAATACTACTTATCAACATGTATATAAACAAACACAACCGTCTCCTAAGATCATCGTCACATCAATCAACCTCAACATCTCAGTAACTAGGATCATAACTTATTCTAATGCATAACTGCTCCTACATGCATGATTGGCCAATTCTACAATAACGTTCAGTCAGTAGTTGATGAGTGTGATTTCACCTCATCTTTGTCTATCATTTTGCATGCATTTTCATGTAGTTTAGGGACATTTAATTTGATTTTTGTTTGTTTTTACTTTGGAACGGGTAAGGCGGTTTTTGTGGTGTTGTTTTGCAGAAATCAAGGGTAAAATGCTCAGGATCAACCATGATGGAGCTCGGATGAAGATGGAGCTTGAAAAGTGAAGAAAATAAGCCAAACAGAGCCCATCACGGCCATGATCGAGCAAAACTAGAAAAGAGAGAAGACCGAAGTCAGAACCGGTCACGGCCTGCCCGTGATGACCATCACGGCCGTGACCTGTCAGTTGAGCAAGACCCCCCAAAGTCAGAATCTGTCACGGCCTAGCCGTGATGGCCATCACGGCAGTGACAGACCAAAAATTGAAGAAGAGCCCAAGGTTGTTTTATGATGTTAATTTGATGTAATATCTTTGTTAATTACGATTTTGTTTTAGATCTGATTTCTAGTGTTTGAATCACTCGTAAATTCGGTGGCCACTTGTTTGCGTGTCACAGACATTCTAAGGAGGAACCTAGCGGTGAACTTAGGTGTCGGATCTATAGAATCAGACTTAGGACTGAAATCACGAGAGTTAGAAGCCGTCCTTCGAGGATCAACGAATTGTCACGAAACGCAAAAGGTCCAATCTGAATTCGACTACCACAAGAGTAGGGGTTGGTTCAATTGGGCACGGTTTTTGTAACCCGATAGGGAGCTTAAGCTATTTGAGGATAAATTCGCCTTCAAGGCAATTTTGATAATTAACAAGGGTAATCGACTTAGCAATGTAAACGATCTTGTTGGTAACCTAAATCCCTAGGAATCCATTTAGATCTGAAAAACCATAAAAAGATTTGTTTTCTGTTTTATTTGATTCTGTTTTATTTATCTCTTAATTCAAATTCAAAACCTTTTCAAAATCCAAATCCTTTTTTATACAGTCCAGATTTACTAATTTGATAATTAGTTGTGATTCGAGATCACAGTCTCTGTGGGATCGATATCTTTTATTACTTGGCGACAATTCGGTACACTTGCCGGAATCGCACGTGCGCTCGCACGACGCACACCAAGTTTTTGGTGTCGTTGTCGGGGACTGTGCGTTTTCGAATCTCAATTTAATTTTTAAATTGATTTTTCTGGACCTTTTCTTTTTATTTAGTATTTATATTTGAAAAAAAAATTTCTTTCCTTCTAGTGTATCCATCTCTCTGTGTTTTTTATGCAAAGATCCCTAAGTCTTGAAAGCCTTAGTGAGGTTGACCCCGAAATCGAGAGGACCTTTCACAGACGTAGGAGACTACAAAGAGAGGGAGAAAAGTTGATTCCCATTCCACTCATGGCGAATCTTCTGGATACGAAACCTTTGAAGGACTACGCAGCCCCAAATGCGAGGGGCTTGCGAACTGGGATTGCTAGGCCAGAGATTGATGCAGAGAACTACATTATACCTCCTATGCTAATCAACATGATTAGGCAACATCAATTCGGAGGACTGCCCTCGGAGGACCCGACTGACCACGTAGAGACATTTTTGGAGTTCACCGATGCAGTCAGAATTCATGGTGCCCCAGTTGATGCTATTCGCTTGAGGCTGTTCCCCTCTTCTCTTACTGGAAAAGCGAAAGCTTGGCTAAAGAAAATCCCCGCTAATACCTTGTCAACTTGGGACCAACTGGAGCAGGCGTTCTTGGAGAAATTCTTCCCTCCATCCAAGACGGCCTACATACGAACCCAGATCACCGGGTTCTTACAAAAAGACGGAGAATCCTTATCAGAAGCTTGGGATCGCTACAAGGGACTGCTGGAGTCTTGCCCACATCATGGACTCGAGAGGTGGTTATTAGTGCACACCTTCTACAACAGATTGGATTACTCTTCGAAGGTGTCACTTGATTCTGCAGCTGGTGGTGCATTTATGAATAGGCCTCCAACTGAGGCATTCAACATCATTGAAAACGTCGCCACCAACTACCACCAATGGGGTTCAGAAAGAGGTAATAACCCGAACAAGATTTCGGGGGGTAAGTTTGAAGTAAATAGCACTAATCTCATAATGTCAAAAATAGAGTCACTTAATAAACGTTTTGATCAGCTTGAAAGGGCTAATGTGAGTGCAATAGGTGCTACTAACCTTTCTGTGAGATTTGTGGAATGCAGGGACATGACATAATGGAATGCCCACGTGGTATTGCTCGTGGATCCGGCGCTTCGGGTGAACAAGTGAACTCTTGTCACAACTTCTATGACACGAACCCGAAGTTGCCCAATTATGCTCCCCCAAATCCCTACAACCAAAGGAAGAACAACCCTTACCTCTCCTACGGCAACTACAGCAACACGCTAAACCATGAGTTCCAAGAGGGCCAAGGTAATAGGAAAGTCGCATCGGGGTATCCTCAGGTACAGAGATCTAAACTCGAGACTTTATTGGAAAGTTTTGTTGAAACTCAGACAAAACAAAATGAGGAGTTTAGACAACAAGGAAGGGCAGTGAACGAGGCAATAAAGGAGCTAGCATCTAAGGTAGACAGCTTATCCACTCATAACAAGATGCTAGAAACTCAGATTGCCCAACAAGCCAGCACGTACTCGAGACCTAAGGGTACATTCCCGGGGCAACCCGAAGCAAATCCCATTGAACATTGTAATGCCATACACTTAAGGGATGATAAGCTTGGGGTGGTTGAAATGGACGTGGAACCAGAGGAGGACGTGAGCGAAAAGGAAGAGCCAGAACCAAAGTATGTCCCTCCACCACCGTACCAGCCCCCGATACCTTTCCCACAAAGGTTGGTCAAGAAAAAGCTAGTAGATATAGAAACTAAAATGCCTCTGAAGCTGAAAGACCCAGGTAGTTTCTCTATCACTTGCTCGATTGAAAAAGTGCAAATAGACCAAGCCTTATGTGACTTAGGGGCTAGCGTGAGCTTGATGCCCCTCACTATCTTGGAAAGGTTGGGAGGCAAAGAGTTGAGTCCATTCAAATTCTCCTTACAATTTACGGATGGCTCAACTAGGACTCCTCTAGGCATACTAGAGAATGTTCCTGTAAAGGTAGGGAAATTCTTCATCCCTACCGATTTCCTGGTATTGGATATGAAAGGGAATTCTGAATTCCCCATCATTTTAGGAAGGCCATTCTTGGCCACCGCTGGAGCAGTAATAGACGTAAGGAATGGCAAACTCTCTCTAAATGTAGAGGAAGGTAGGGTAGATTTTCAATTGACTAACTCCTATAATAACCCTCCTTTTGAGAGCCATGTGTGCAGAATCGGTATAACGTCTCCAGTGGTAAAGAAAGAGCTCAGCATGGAAGCAACTCCGAAGAGATGCATGGCTGATGATGCACCCAGTGGTGACGAAGTTGGAGTTGCTGATCATGCGGAAACAAAACTTCCGCCGGGAGAGAGTAAGGTCAGGAAGCTCCGAATGAGAAGAGCGAAGCGGAAGCGTAATTGGCCGTATGAGCAGAATCGGCTCTTTGAAGGAGTTCCATGGAAAAGAAGTGTTCCTGCACTTATACGCCCAGCCGACCTCGGTTGATTGAAGGAAGTATGGTCATGCTTAAGACCATAAATAAGCGCTTCTTGGGAGGCAACCCATGTTTTCTTTCCCTTTTTCCTTTTATTTTTGAATTTATCTCTTGAATAATTTGAGAAGATCAAGAGGCAAAAATCATAAATTAATAGATTTGTCTAGTGTTTTTCAGGTTAAGAAGGAAAGAAGAGCAAAGAAAAATAAAGTCAGAAGCCATCACTCCCTGGCCGTGACAGTGGTCACGCCTGTGATGAGCTAGCAAGGAGAACAGAAAGGATCACGGCCCAGCCGTGATATCCATCACGGGCGTGATGAGAAGGACCCTAAGGTCAGAGAGCATCACGGCCAGGTCACGACCGTGACAGGCTAGCTCCTGAGGACCAGAATTGATCACGGCCTGCCCGTGATGAGCCTCACGGCCATGATGCAATTTCCAACAAATTTTTGACTGGAATGTGAGCCAACACCCGCTACCAACTCGGTAAGTTGTTCCAATTTTTCTTCTCTCTCCGACTTGATTATTTACATTGGGGACAATGTAAGTTTTAAGCTTGGGGTAGGGGTACTTTTGCATTGCATTTTTGCATTTTTCATATTGCATTCATATAGGCATAGTTTTGCATGATCACATTCTCTAGATTGCCCCTCACTTAGAATATGCATCCAATTGTGAGAACTTGGTGCCAAATGAATTGAGATAGTGAATTTTTGAACCCAAATTTTTTTTATTCTTGTGACAAGGCTAAAAATAAAAATTCTTGAGATAATCTTTTGTTAGTTGATAATTAGCATGTGGTTCCTTAAATTTGTGTTTCTCACTGATTTTTGACCTACTAAATGTGAGATTTTGAGCCAAAAAGGGGGTACTCACTAAATCTACCCCATTCCTTGTGATAGAGTGTTTTAATTCCTCTTGGATTGTATTCTCTAGAACTTGACTTGAAACCGTTTTGAAACTTGAGAATTTTTGAAAACATTTTTGAAAATGATTGAGGCACTAGGTATTTTTCCGGCCTTCTAAGCTTTGATTGATTAAATGCTACCCCTTAGTTGCCCAATTTTGAGCCTAAAAGAATAAAATACTTTTCTTGGTACCTTGAAATATTTTGATGAATAATGCTTGGTATGACAACTTTTAAAGTATTACAAAAAGGGTAAAAAGGTAGTTTGAAAAAGTATGGGATGAGAAAGTTAGAAAATATTTCTCTTGAGCTAAAAATCTCCCCTTCTCCAAATAAATAAAATGAAATAAACACAAAAAAAAAACAAAATGGAGAAGGGGGTGACAAGTGAGAAATAAAAATAAAAACAAAGGAAAGAAAGGTGGAAAAGTGAATCAAAGCCCCAAAAAGGTATTTTAGAAGGTGTCATGCTTTGCAATGTTTGAATTTTGTTTAACCTTCTTGAATTTTCCTTTTCTTGATTTCCCCACCTAACGATTAATCCCATGGTCCCGTTACAACCAAAGTAAAAGACCTCTTGATTCTTATGTGTTTTCATTAATAAAGTAGAGATTTGGTTAATAGTCAAGCTTATGGTAGAATACCCTCCTTGAGGAAATTGAGCGAAATGTCATATATATCCTTAAACACTTGAGTGAGGTGAGTTGAGTGCCTGAATCAGTGAGAATATGAACTTGAAGAACCTAAGCTTCTAATTGGACTTGAAATCGATTATCTCTTGGGTGCTTATTGAATATGCCTGTCACTGGGATTAGCTTCTCGGGTTCTTGGTTCACTATCCATGCTCTGATTATTTATATCTTATGGCCTGGGTAATTGCTTGAGGACAAGCAAAATCTTAAGCTTGGGGTGATTTGATGAGTGTGATTTCACCTCATCTTTGTCTATCATTTTGCATGCATTTTCATGTAGTTTAGGGACATTTAATTTGATTTTTGTTTGTTTTTACTTTGGAACGAGTAAGGCGGTTTTTGTGGTGTTGTTTTGCAGAAATCAAGGGTAAAATGCTCAGGATCAACCATGATGGAGCTCGGATGAAGATGGAGCTTGAAAAGTGAAGAAAATAAGGCAAACAGAGCCCATCACGGCCATGATCGAGCAAAACTAGAAAAGAGAGAAGACCGAAGTCAGAACCGGTCACGGCCTGCCCGTGATGACCATCACGGCCGTGACCTGTCAGTTGAGCAAGACCCCCCAAAGTCAGAATCTGTCACGGCCTAGCCGTGATGGCCATCACGGCCGTGACAGACCAAAAATTGAAGAAGCGCCCAAGGCAGAATCTGTCACGGCCTGGCCGTGATGGCCATCACGGCCGTGACGCGCGTTACTTGGATCAGAAGCAACTGATTTGGATCTAATTTGAGTTAGATTGGGATTCTAACTTCCCAAATCTATAAATATGGGATCAAGTCAGAGGCTTAGGAGGACTTTTTGGGCTGCTACTCTTAGGCTACAACTTAGGATCTCTCTCTTCTTCTCCTTCTCTCTTCTCTTAGTTTATTTTCATGTTGTTGTTAACCAAGCTTGTCATCACCATGACAAGGCTTGAGTAGTAGCTTAGTTTCTAGGGATTGGGGCTATGCCCAAGGTTGTTTTATGATGTTAATTTGATGTAATATCTTTGTTAATTACGATTTTGTTTTAGATCTGATTTCTAGTGTTTGAATCACTCGTAAATTCGGTGGCCACTTGTTTGCGTGTCACAGACATTCTAAGGAGGAACCTAGCGGTGAACTTAGGTGTCGGATCTAATAGAATCAGACTTAGGACTGAAATCACGAGAGTTAGAAGCCGTCCTTCGAGGATCAACGAATTGTCATGAAACGCAAAGGGTCCAATCTGAATTCGACTACCACGAGAGTAGGGGTTGGTTCAATTGGGCACGGTTTTTGTAACCCGAGAGGGAGCTTAAGCTATTTGAGGATAAATTCGCCTTCCAGGAAATTTCGATAATTAACAAGGGTAATCGACTTAGCAACGTAAACGATCTTGTTGGTAACCTAAATCCCTAGGAATCCATTTAGATCTGAAAAACCATAAAAAGATTTGTTTTCTGTTTTATTTGATTCTGTTTTATTTATCTCTTAATTCAAATTCAAAACCTTTTCAAAATCCAAATCCTTTTTTATACAGTCCAGATTTACTAATTTGATAATTAGTTATGATTCGAGATCACAGTCTCTGTGGGATCGATATCTTTTATTACTTGGCGACAATCCGGTACACTTGCCGAAATCGCACGTGCGCTCGCACGACGCACACCAGTAGTTGGGTCACTAACTCCTGTGTCACCAACATGAGTTCTGTCATCTTGGTCACTCCGGATAGTCCACCTTAACCTCGTGTGACAATTGCTTAAACATCTATTGCAACTATTCACACGGCCCCTCTGTGTACAGATACACAGATACACCTCTTGTGCAATAGCCCAGCTATGCACCAATATCATCCGACCTCGTATGATAGCCACTCAAACGGCTTATTGTAGCTAGTCATACGGGCCCTTGTGTAAACTATCCAACTTTCGTTGTAGTCGTTCACAATACACCAACATCAACCTCATATTAGTAACCGCTCAATCAGCTATTGCAGCTACGCATAAGGTTGACCAATGCAATGATATGCACATGCATCCATCACCGCATAATTTCACACCACCTTTCCGTCTAACACCTCAATATCACCACATAACATCATAATTCCTACTCAAGCTATCAACCTAGTTTCATATCAAACATCTCCAAAGTATCACCATTATTGATCCACCGTACATCAATATATCAACAACACATAGTAATTATCAACAAAACAACATCATATAATCAACGGAGAAATAAAAGAATAACCATATATCACGCAATCAACTAACATGTTATCATATATCATATTATCAACCAACAATCAACGGAGGTTGAGAATCCCCACACATGTAAATGTTCATATTTTATGCCAATAGTCCCGATAATTGGAATTTCTTCCCCCTCACCTTGTGTACACTTGTACCGGAGTCTCGAACCTTGTGAAACAAGATCCTCTCTCTCCCTCTAGGTTGCTACCACGCATCTTAAAAGGCTTTTCGGTGCTCCAAAATTTTACCCTAACACATGGACAAAGTCCCGACAATGTCATGACTCTTGACTTTAAAACTGTTTTCCAAACATATATAGAATCAAAGCAAGATACAAGAAAGAAGGAAACGATAATGTCGATGTGTCGACGCGTTAGAGATTTGAGCATTGCCTCAGTTGTATCGAAGAATCACTAGTCGATACTCGTAGTACTCATTGTCCTGATCACGGAATCGAAGTCGGAATCGCGACCAGACGAATGGATTGTCTCCGGGATCAACTTCTCTCTCTAAACTCTCCTCCCTCTCTCTAACTTCGTGCTCTATGTCTTCTATAATTTTTTCATTTGAGGTAACTTAAGTTACCTCTTGGACAACTTTATTTTTTTCAAATTCCTGGCGCTCACGCTCAGCGTGAGTTTACCCACGCTCAGCGTGGGAGCGCCCACCAGCATGCTTGCATGCGTTCCACGTCACCCGCCACGTGTCCTTGTGCATGGCACCACTTTCCCACGCTCAGCGTCAAATCCCCCACGCTCAGCGTGGCCTCTGGTCAGCAACGTTGACTTCGAGCGTTTCTTCACGTTCTGAGCTCGTTTGAAGTTCGATTGACCTCAAATTTGAGATATAGGCTCATCAAGACTTAATAAACAACCTTAAACCATCAAAAATTCCTAATCTCAACCCTAACTCCAAATCTCTTAATCCTCCCACTTATGCCCTTTTTAAAACAACTTACGAAAACCCTAGATTTCATTCACATTCTTTCCGACACCAAAAGACCGCGTACTTTCCATGCAAAGAAAGCCTTAAACCACATATTACATACCTAATCCAAGCCTTAAACATGCTCCTCTTATGTAAAACAAAACAATAAAACCGGGATGTTACATTACTAGCCCCCTTAAAATAAACTTCGTCCTCGAAATTTAGCTGGGGTTACATGCAACATCAATTCTGCTGTGCACTCTGATGCAATTATCAATATTACAGACTTGACTGATTCATATATTTCAACTTATCAAAATCTAAATATACACCAACTTATAGATTCATATTTTACACACTATGCCATCAGAATTTACATCATCATCCTCAACATAACTACATATATACCTAAACATAGCTTCAAAACATTATTTTCTCCAAAACCTAGTAAGAGAAACTCACTGACCACTTCAAAAGATTATCCACAAAAACCTCACTGCTCATGATTGATAATGCTCAGCTCCTCTCAAAGTGAATACACGTCCCGTTGTTGGAGTTCGCACTGCTTGTTGTCCAGTTCCTTGAGATTGTGCCCCTGTTCCTTGTCTTCCAGCATTTGTTGCATTTCCTTGTTTACAATCCCTGAAAACATGTCATGCCTTACCACATTTGAAGGAAACAACACCCTTCACCTGACAATCTCTCATCAAATGTGCTCCTCCACATCTAAAACAAGTAAGTGATCTTTGTCCATCCACTCCAACTATTACATTTTGCGGTCTTGGACGATCATAGGGTTTCTTATCTTAATGAAGTCCTTAATTCCCATTGTTCTAATGATTCCTGATTGGCCCTTTGTTCTTCCTTTACTGACGGGTTTCGATCTCTTTATCAAGACTTTCCACTACAGTGCATCTTTCAATCAGTTCTGGAAGTCTGGAAATTCCCAAGGGTAACATTTCTCTCTGTAATTCATTTTTCAAACCATCCTCAAATCTTTTACAGATCCACTTTTCAACTGGGCATACTTGATAAAACTTGGAGAACTTGAGCAGGGCATCAAACCTGATTGAGTATTCCCCAACTGACATATTTCCTTGTTTCAAACTCATAAATTCCTGCTCCTTCTCATGCCTAATTGTCTCTGGGAAATATTTTTCCAGAAAACATTCCTTGAACAGTTCCCATGTAATGATCCTTCCTTCAGCTTCTAATATCCTTTGACGATTCTTCCACCATGACTCTGCACTTCCTACCAGCATGAAGGATGCGTATGTGACCTTTATGTTTTCCTTGCAACGCATAACTGTGAACACTTTCTCTATCTCCTGTATCCACAACTCCGCTCCCTCTGGATTATACTCTCCATGAAATTGTGGCGGCTTTCCTTTCATAAATGCAACTAGTCCCGCATCCATTACTCCTTTTTGATTCTGGGATTGCTGATTTTGCTGTTGTTGTAGTTGCTGCATTAACTGTGCATTCTGCTGTGACTGAATCATCATGGTTTTGGCCATATCCCGTATTGTCTTCATGACTTCATATTCATTTTCTTCTTCCACTCCAGGAATCTCTACATCCACATCATTATCTTCCACGTTGTTCCCATTCTGGCTACCATGAGTCCCACTAGCCATAGGTTCCTGTAGAGGTAACCATCAGCTCACATTCATAAGAAATATATATATATATATATATATATATATATATATATATATATATATATATATAAGACATACTTCTTATAAATAATCAAAACAGTTATCGTTGTCTCTTAGTGAAGAAACAAAAGATAACTTGGGTACGAACACTCTACCCAACTTCTAAACACAGTCAACACCTGATGTAGGTTCAACTAGACACGACCAGTAACAACATCTTGTACCTCGCAGTCCTTGATTCTAATCGGACATAACCCCACAGTCCGTTTTAGAACCAAACTGATCTGATACCACCAAATGTGACACCCCTTTTCGTGTGCCACATTATGCAGATGCATGTAATAAAATAATATGAGAAATTTAGAAACATTTACAGCATGTATTTTTAATCAATAAAACATATATACAATATATCAGGGTTCACAAGCAATGGCATATGTAATACAGACACTCCACTGGTCGTGGTGTAAGTAATAAAATACTCAACTTCAACTCTGAAAGTCCTCGTCACCTTCTTTGTCTCTATGATAGCTAAAGGCTCATCTCCGTCCTCGATTCACGAACCGAACCCAAAATAAATATAAACAGAGACATACAGGAGGTAAGAAACTCTAATCATCGTAAAGGGGAAACAACATAAAATACTACTTATCAACATGTATATAAATAAACACAACCGTCTCCTAAGATCATCGTCACATCAATCAAGCTCAACATCTCAATAACTAGGATCATAACTTATTCTAATGCATAACTGCTCCTACATGCATGATTGGCCAATTCTACAACAACATTCAGTCGGTAGTTGGGTTACTAACTCCTGCGTCACCAACATGAGTTCCGTCATCTTGGTCGCTCCGGATAGTCCACCTCAACCTCGTGTGACAATTGCTCAAAGAGCTATTTCAACTATTCACACGACCCCTCTATGTACAGATACACAGATACACCTCTTGTGCAATAGCCCAGCTATGCACCAATATCATCCGACCTCGTATGATAGCCACTCAAACGGCTTATCGTAGCTAGTCATACGGCCCCTTGTGTAAACTATCCAACTTTCGTTGTAGTCGTTCACAATACACCAACATCAACCTCATATTAGTAACCGCTCAAACAGCTATTGCAGCTACCCATAAGGTTGACCAATGCAATGATATGCACATGCATCCATCACCGCATAATTTCACACCACCTTTCCGTCTAACACCTCAATATCACCACATAACATCATAATTCCTACTCAAGCTATCAACCTAGTTTCATATCAAACATCTCCAAAGTATCACCATTATTGATCCACCATACATCAATATATCAACAACACATAGTACAATATTATCAACAAAACAACATCATATAATCAACGAAGAAATAAAAGAATAACCATATATCACGCAATCAACTAAACATGTTATCATATATCATATTATCAACCAACAATCAACGGGGGTTGAGAATCCCCACACATGTAAATGTTCATATTTTATGCCAATAGTCCCGATAATTGGAATTTCTTCCCCCTCACCTTGTGTACACTTGTACCGGAGTCTCAAACCTCGTGAAACAAGATCCTCTCTCTCCCTCTAGGTTGCTACCACGCGTCTTAATATAAACCCAAAACAATTAAGTCTGATTTTTTCCAGATTTGGAAATGATTTTCCTTGATGTGAATAGTGGGCCTTGTCACTATTCAATACTATTCATGTCATTGTAATTATTAATTTTTATTTCCTAGAAAACTAATACATTTAATATAAATATTTGAATAAAAATTGATAAAAATTTGGAAAAAATCTCAGATTTTATCAAAAGTGTACCCAAACTCTTACAAATTTTCCACTTGAACTTTCATCATCTTCTACCTCACAAGTTCTTAAGTGTGGAAGCTGAACAACCATCTTCAACTCTTCATCAACATCATTTAGAGGGTATGAACTCTAAATCTTTACTCCTTTCTTTCTAATATCAACTTGCATGTTAGTCATTTTTGTTGTAAGTTGGTTTTCTTTAAGTGCATGTTCATGAAATCAATTGATTTAAGCTTATCATCATCTTCACAACCCTTTTCAACCTTGTATGTTGAAAAAGATCTTCCTATGACCATTGATGATGGGTGGTCAAAACCCTCATGGAGGAAGAGTGATGATTTTACAAAGATTTTCACATGCATGTTGGTTACTTGGTACTTATACTATGTAGTTCATGATTTTAACTCATGATTTTTTTTAAGAAAGAAATCCTTTTCACACACAAATAAATTTTTATCAAAAAAAAAAAAAAACTCTACTCATTTTCACTTTATGTTTATGTATTGCATGTGGTGAGAAATTCATCCAATCCAATGACCATGGTGTTGGCTAAAAACACCAAGAGGAAAAAGGATGAGCCTTGATGGAAATATCACATGCATGGTTTAAGAACTTTGATTTAAATATTTTTTTTAATTCATGGATTTTATTAAAAATATATGTTTTCCTTCATTGATAAGATTTTGTGGCTAAGACTCTAAAATAAAAGAGTTGATGAAGCCTCACTTAAATCTTTAAGAAGGATGCATGTATGACGATTTTAGTCCTTTGCATGAATGATTCAATGTGGAGTTTGAAAATTTAAAATCCCCAGTCTTTTATGATCATAAGGCCGAACTCATTAGTAGAGTTGATGAGGTCTTATTCAAATTTTTGTTAACCAAATGATGTTTAAAAACATAGCATTAGTACATGCAAGGAAGTAAGTTTATTGAAATACAATATTTTTCCACTATTTTATGTAAAGGCCGAAACCTATGGTTAATGAGGCTAAGGGTTCCAAATTTTATTTCCAAGTTTTGAACTTATATTTTGTTCCTTTAATGCTTGAAGAATTTAAACCCAAAGGCTTATAGAGATTGAAAATTTCTAGCTTGGTTTTCTTAGCATGGCTGAAACATACATGAAAATTTTGGGGTAGATTGTAAAGATTTTTAACTTAGGTTAAATATGTATTTTTGTTTAGATTTGAAATCGTGACGAGCGACAAGTCGTTCCTTCTAAAATACCCAACCAGAGCTTTTTATCCTCGGAGGAGGATTGAGGTATGAGATCAAGGGGTCAGTGCTGCCACCGGAGATCAGGAATTTTCAAGCTCTGGTGGAGAAATGTAGGAAAGTTGAACAAATGCTGAAAGGAAGAGACAATAGAGGGAATGTTGGTGCACCCTCACGCTCGAGAAACCAATTCCAAGGCCAGAACTAGATGGGTAAGCAAGCTCAGAAGAAGCCATACTCTAGACCAGCTAGAAACAACCGGAGTCAACAACAGTACCGTCCCGTGGCCTCGGCCTCTCGAAGTGTTTACCAGAGGAGTGAAGGACCAAGCCAAGGAAGGAGATGCTTCAAGTGTGGAGACCCAAACCACTTGACTGATGTATGTCTCGCGAGAGGGATGAAATTTTTCAACTGTGACCGAGTAGGACATCTGGCAAAATATTACAGGACACCAAAGCGGGAAACCACCGTCAATAGTGCCAGAATTTTTAAACCGACAGCAAAGGGAAGAGTTTTTACCATGAGTGGTGCTGAAGCCTATAACTCCAAGGACCTCCTGAAAGGTAGCTGTGACATTGCCGGTAATCTTTTAACCGTGCTTTTCGATTCTGGTGCGACGCACTCCTTTATCTCAAATGATTGTGTGAGACTCTTAGCATTACCTGTTACTTGTTTGCCGTATGATTTGATTGTCTCACCTCCTACCGCCGAACCTGTCACTGTTAATTCAGTGTGTTTGAACTGTCCGATTATCATTCAGGATCGACACTTTCTTGTTGATCTGATTTTCTTGCCTATAGTGCAATTAGATGTGATTTTGGGTATGGATTGGTTTCTTCCAATCATGTTCTTTTAGATTGTTCTCGTAGAACATTAATTTTTCTGAACCCCGAGATTTCTGGATTTCTCTCTACCCATCAAGTGAAATATTTTTTTAAGGAAAAGGATCAAAGGTGCTTGCATTTAACAAGCTTGGAAATTGAAGAAGAAGTTATTCTGAATACGATACCAGTTGTAAGAGACTTTCCAGAGGTGTTTCCTCCCGATGTACCCGGATTACCCCCAGTGAGAGATATCGAATTCTCCATTGATCTTGTTCCAGGAACCTGTCTGATATCGATTGCTTCGTATTGGATGTCGCCAACAGAACTCATGGAATTAAAAGCTCAGTTGGAAGACCTGTTGTCAAAATATTTTATAAGGACGAGTGTTTCCCCATGGGGAGCACCTGTTCTTTTAGTGTGAAAGAAGGACGGAGGATCGAGACTTTATGTGGATTATAGGCAACTCAACAAAGTGACGATTAAGAACAAGTATCCGTTGCCACGTATAGATGATTTGATGGACCAATTGCAAGGGCAGTTTTGACGGGCTACCACCAGATCAGAGTGAAGACTGAAGACATTCCAAAGACTGCTTTCCGAACACGTTATGGCCATTATGAGTATCTTGTAATGCCTTTTGGAGTGACAAACGCACATGATGCTTTCATGGATTACATGAATCGGGTTTTTCATCCGTTCTTGGACAAGTTTGTTGTCGTGTTCATCAATGATATCCTCATTTATTCTAGGAGTCATGAGGAACATGGAATGCATCTGCAACAAGTCTTACAGATCTTACACGAGATGGAACTCTATGCAAAACCCTCTAAATGTGAGTTTTGGCTTTAAGAGGTAAAATTCTTAGGACATGTGATTTCCAAAGGAGGAATTGTTGTTGACCCTGCTAAAGTGGAAGCAGCGCTCTCTTGGGAAAGACCAAAGACGGTAACAGATATTCGAAGCTTTGTCGGCTTGGCTGGGTACTACCGAAGATTTATTGAAGGATTCTCCAAAATCGTAGCGCCATTGACTCAGCTTACACGAAAGGATCAACCTTTTGTTTGGACCGATAAATGCGAAGAGAGTTTCCGAAGGATAAAAGAGCGATTGACAACTGCACCAGTGTTAATCCTTCCTGAACCCAATGAACCCTATGAAGTGTACTTCGACGCTTCATATCAAGGCTTAGGCTGTGTATTGATGCAACACCAAAAGGTTGTGGCTTATGTGTCACGTCAGTTAAAGACTCATGAGAAGAACTATCCGACTCATGATCTGGAACTAGCTGCTGTGGTTTTTGTACTGAAGATTTGGAGACATCATCTGTATGGAGCCAAGTTCGATGTTTTCACGGGCCATAAAAGCCTGAAGTATTTATTCGATCAGAAAGAGCTCAACATGAGGCAAAGACGGTGGATGGAATTTTTGAAAGATTATGACTTCACATTGCTGTACCATCCTGGAAAAGCAAACATAGTGGCAGATGCTTTAAGCCGGAAGGCCACTCATGTCTCAGCAATGATGGTGAAGGAGCTAGTATTGATTTAGAAATTTTGCGACCTCGATTTAATGACGGAGATCAACCCAGAAAAGATCAGTGTGGGAATGATTAAAATCTCAAACGGATTGCTGGAAGAAATCCGAGAACAACAAGCTACTGATGTGAATCTCCAAGAAAAGAAAGAACTCATGGAACAAGGAAAAGCACCGGAATTTAGTTTGGGACCAGACAACATTTTGAGGTGTAATGGACGTGTCTGTGTACCTGAAGACCCAAAGACGGGAAAGATGATTCTTGAGGAATCACACAAGAGTAAATTGTGCATTCACCCAGGAGCAACTAAGATGTACCAGGATTTGAAGCAGAACTTTTGGTGGCCAGGCATGAAGAAATAAGTGGCAGAATACGTGGCATCTTGCTTAACTTGTCAGAAGGCGAAAGTAGAACATCAACGACCGGTGGAATGTTGCAGTCTCTGGATGTACCCGAATGGAAATGGGAAAGTATATCCATGGATTTTGTGGTAGGATTACCAAGGACTTCGAAAGGTTTTGATTAGATTTGGGTAATTATTGACAGGTTGACGAAGTCGGCACACTTCTTACCTGTCAAGTCAAATTACAAGGTAGAGAAGCTAACTGAAGTGTATATTAGCGAAGTGATCAGACTCCATGGTGTACCCTGTAGTACCGTTTTGGATCGAGACCCAAAGTTTACTTCACGTTTTTGGGGAAGTTTACAGAAATCGTTGGGAACTGAGTTGAGACTCAGTTCAGCCTATTACCCCCAAACTGACGGGAAAACGGAAAGGACAATTTAATCATTGGAGGACTTGTTGAGGGCGTGTGTTCTAGACAATCTTGGAAGTTGGGACGACCTTTTGCCACTCATAGAGGTCACATACAACAACAGCTTTCACTCAAGTATCAGAATGGCACCCTATGAGGCTTTATATGGAAGAAAGTGCCAAACACCGCTGCGTTGGTACCAGGATGGGGAAAGTACAATGTTAGGACCTGAAATTGTGCAACAGACGATGGAGAAGGTGAAACAAATCCGAGAGAAAATAAAGGCTTCTCAAAGAAGACAGAAAAGCTACACCGATCGAAGAAGAAGACCTCTGGAATTCAAAGAAGGCGAACACGTATTTCTGAGGGTAACTCCTACAACTTGGGAAGATAGAGTTATAATATCCAGAAAGCTTACTCCTAAGTTTATTGGACCATACCAGATCCTTCGTCGTATCGGTCCAGTAGCTTATCAGATTTCTCTGCCACCTTTCCTTTCAAATATCCATGATGTTTTTCATGTCTCTCAGCTGAGAAAATATATCCCTATGTAATTGAACCTGATGTTGTTCAGTTAAAGGAAAATCTATCCTATGAGACTTCACCCATACGAATCGAAGATAGGAGGATCAAACAACTCAGGGGCAAACAGATTCCCTTAGTTAAGGTTGTTTGGGATGAAACAATTGGAGAAGCAACTTGGGAAGTAGAAGACAAGATGAAATTACAGTATCCTGATTTATTTTCAGATACTTAATTTCGAGGACGAAATTTCATTTTAGAAGGGTAGTAATGTAACACCCCGAATTTTTTGCTTGTCTGTAAATTGTGATTATATAAATATTTAAGATTTTATTTTCATAAATGGTGATGAATTATTTTGATAGACCAAATTAAGTCATCTTTATTTTATATTAGAAATGTACAGTTAAATTTTCGGTAGAAAATTCCCGACGTTTACGGTTTGAGTTTTCGCCGTCAGTTATGGCCTACTGACCTGAAAATATTTTTTTAAAAAAAATTCGAAAATTCGGAAATTTTATTTTTCTAACCCAGTTATATTTATTTTTGATTTTAGAAATTATTTATTTTTATATGAATTTTTCAGGTAAAATTTTACGAATAAAAATATGATCAATTTTTACCGTTACGTAACAATCGGTATCGGAACGAACCCAAAATAATTAAGTCTGATTTTTTCCAGATTTGAAAATGATTTTCCTTGAAGTGAATAGTTACCCTTTTACTATTCAATACTATTCATGTCATTGTAATTTATTTTTCATTTCCTAGAAAACTAATACATTTAATATAAATATTTGAATAAAAATTGATAAAAAATTGGAAAAAATCTCAGATTTTTCTGTTTGCCCCCCCAACAGAAAAAAAAAACTCTACTCATTTTCACTTTATGTTTATGTATTGCATGTGGTGATAAATCCATCCAATTCAATGACCATGGTGTTGGCTAAAAACACCAAGAGGAAAAAGGATGAACCTTGATGGAAATCTCACATGCATGGTTTAAGAACTTTGATTTAAGTATTTTTTTTAATTCATGGATTTTATTCAAAATATATGTTTTCCTTCATTTATAAGATTTTGTGGCTAAGACTCTAAAATAAAAGAGTTGATGAAGCCTCACTTAAATCTTTAAGAAGGATGCATGTATGACGATTTTAGTCCTTTGCATGAATGATTCAAAGGTGAAAATTGGTGAAAATAATAAAAAGGTGAAAATTGTTGAGTTGAAACATGGTGGAAATAATAAAAAGGTGAAAATTGTTTTCTGCACCCACAAAGTCTAAGGACTGATGCATAAGTCTGGAACTGTTGTGATTAGACACTCGGACGTAAAAGTCCTGTGTTGATAATAAAAGTTGCAAGATATTAAAAACGTTGAAAAGTCATGAGCTTTGAGCCTCGACGAAAGGAAAATATCAAGCACAAAGAAAAGCTGAAAATAAAATAATTTTCTCATGCATTTATTTTGGCAGATGTGCCCACGTCATTTTGTGTGAATATCTGGAAGGACCAGGTATTTCATGCTACGGTGTTTCATTGTGCCTTGATGGACAATGAAGTCCATTAGTCGAAACTATTGTGCCTTGTGTTGGACAGTATGCTATGGACATTCCACGCACGTTGCACACTGTGCCAGGAGTTTGGACAGTGTAGTGGAAATTCACGTTGTGCCTTTATGGCAACCGAGTCTGATCAGCTCATTTTTAAAGAAAGTTGAAAACTCAGGAGTCTTGCATCAAAGTTGAATTTTTCATGAACATCATTATTTTTCAAAGTTGATTGATGAATTGGTGTTATATTATATTTAGTTTATTATTTCACATGTTGTAAATATGATGATATCTGTTGTGTATGCTCTTTGTGTTGCAAGTATGTAGTTTATCATAATTATCCATATATTGGTATCTCACCCTTGTATTTTTGTTTGTTTTATTTGTCATATATTATTTGTATCGGAAAATAGATGAACCCAGACGCACCACTGCCTCATTCCCGGGCACGAGCCCTAACCTTTGAGAACCACTTTGACCCGGAGACGTGAGAGTTCGGACCTGGGGCCCACGTAGCTCACTACACTGGTCCCATTACTACAGTAGAGGGCAGCATTTTGAACGGACCCATGCGGAGGGTTCAGACTATTAAGACAGTGTGGATCACACTGCCACCCGTGGATATCTGTATCCAGCACTGGGCTGCACATGGTTTGGTGGTCTTAGGACAACAATCACCCCAGGACTTACCCTAGCAGAAGGCACCTGTGGCCCCCATGGAGGAGGATCCTGAGGAGGATCTGGTGGAGGAGCCCTCAGGAGGAATTAGAAGAGGACCCACGGTATTATCCACTTGATGATGATGATGATGATCCTGACGAGGGAGGTGAGGTGGAGGACCCTTCACCAGTTATGTCTCCACAGGGTGGAGATAACCGTAGTGGTCTCTCGAACAGATACCACTAGGACTAGACCAGCCATAGAGTTGTCTTTTGTGCTAGTAGTGTCCAAAGTTGTCGTTCTATTTTGTATCTGACTATGCCCCTGTAATCTAGTTTAACTCTATGCAAGCCTATTAATAATTAACTTAGTTGCTATGAAGAACTATGTTGTATTCACTCAATGTACTTCTGTCAAGTAGCCTGTCACTAAGAAGGCTTTTAAGTATGTAAGAAGGTGTTTATGTATATTCATGGTGCTATTCTTTTGTTTTAGTTATTTATGTTAATTATGTTTATGTTAAAAGTTTTATGGTATTCCAAGATGGTAAATAACCATCATAATTAAACATTTTTTGAAAGAAATCGACACCTCGCTAATAATACTATTTTTTTGTAACGCGTAGTAATTAATGTGATGCTTGGGGAAAGGGTGTCACAGATGGCACACCGTGCAACCTGACAACCTCCTTATTATTGATCTGGGTTAACCTCTCCAAACCGTAACTCGTACTAATAGGTAAGAAAGAGCACATTTCGTCAACCAATAAATGATAACACAAATTGCATCATGCTTCTTAGGAGTTCGTGGTAATCCAACCATAAAATCCATAGTTATGCTATCTCAGTTCCATTATGGGGTATCCAACGACTGCAACAAACCAGCATGCTTCTGATGTTCAATCTTGGCCTTCTGACACACCAGGCAAGACAGAACATACTCTGCTACTTCCTTCTTCATCCTCGGTCACAAAAACATCTTCTCCAGATCCTGATACATCTTCGTGGCTCCAGAGTGAAAACTCAACTTACTCTTATGTGCCTTCTCCAAGATCATTCTCCTAAGCTCTATATCCTCGGGCACACAGATCCGATCTCTGAACCTCAATACTATATTTGAACCTCTACTGAACTCAGAAGCCTTACCCTCGTCTATACCTCTACTCACCTCCTGCAGATACTGATCATGTGCTTGCTTATCCCTTAAGCTCTCTTAGGAACTCATTGCTTATGGTGACCATACATAGGCAAATCTTATCCTCAATCAACTCCATAACTAAGTTCATATCTCTAAACTGCTCAATCAACTCCATCTCCTTTACCATCATTGCGGACACATGCAAAGATTTCCTACTTAACGCATCTGCTACCACATTCGCCTTCCCAGGATGGTACTGAAGGTCAAACTCATAATCCTTGATAAACTCCATCCATCTCCGCTGCTTCATATTCAATTTCTTCTGATCGAACAGATACTTCAAACTCTTATGGTCACTGTACACATTAAACTTAGCTCCATACAGATAGTGTCGCCTTATCTACAATGCGAACATTGTGGATGCTAACTCCAGATCATGGGTCAGATAGTTCCTCTAATGAACTCTCAACTGTTGGGAAGCATAAGCTACAACTCTTCCCTCTTGCATCAAAACACAACCCAAACCTTGGTATGATGTATCACAATACACGTCAAACTGTTCTAAGGAATCTGGCAAAGTCAGCACTGGTGATGTTGTCAACCTATCCTTCGGTTCTTGGAAACTCTTCTCTCATTGATCTGTCCAAAGAAATGTTGTACCCTTTCTCGTCAACTGCGTCATAGGCAACACAATCTTCGAGAATCCCTCTATGAACCTACTGTAGTATCCAGCTAGTCTAAGAAAACTCCTCACTTCACTAACCGACTTAGGACGCTTCCACTTAAGAATTGCACTTTACTCGGATCTAATGATATTCCTTCCCTGTTGACACATGGCCAAGAAATCGAACTTCCTCCATCCAAAACTCACACTTGGAAAGCTTAACATACAACTGTCTATCCTTGAATACTTGCACAACCACTCTCAGATGCTCCTCATACTCTTCTCCAGTACGGGAATAGATAAGGATGTCGTTGATGAACACAACTACAAACTTATCGAGGAATGGTCTAAAGATCTTGTTCATGTAGTCCATAAACACAGCTGGAGCATTAGTCACACCAACAGGCATAACTAAATACTCGTAGTGCCCGTACCTCGTCCTGAAAGCTGTCTTGGGTATATCCTCCTTCTTCACCCAAATTTGATGATACCCAGACCTCAGATTAATCTTGGAAAACATTGAAGCTCCCTTTAATTGAACCATCAGATCATCTATCATAGGCAACAGATACTTGTTCTTGATCTTCACCTTGTTCAACTGCCTGTAATTTGTACACAACCTAGCACTCATATCCTTCTTCTTAACAAACAACATTGGTTCTCCCCGCGGCTAACTACTCTGTCTGATGAACTCTTTCTACAACATATCATCTAACTGCTTCTTCAACTAAGCTAACTCAACGGGTGACATCTGATAGGGTGCTATCGAGATAGGTCCCGTCCCCGGTATGAGATCTATGGTGAACTCGACCTCTCTTTGTGGTGGCAAACATGGAACATCTAGAGGGAAAACCTCAGGAAACTCTCTCACGATAGACATAGAATCTATACTCGGAGTCTCCTTAGCTTCCACTGAGAAAAGCATCACGTAGTGCCAAGACTCATCACTCCTCTTCGATACTCCTTCATTAGCGGATACCACTCTTGAAGGCTCAAGAAACGATAAAGTCTTTTTGGCACAATCCAACACCACATGGTTAGCCGAAAGCTTATACATGCCAAGCATCCCATCTATCTTCTGCATAGGTAAACAAATAAAGTCCACGAGAAAAGTCTTATTCTCAACAACTATAGGACATTGCAAACAGACAGACATAGCAGTCAAAGAATCACTGGTAGGGGTAGACACTGTAAGGGTATAGGGTAACATAGATACATGTAACTGTAAATGATCCACACACTCATGCTAGATAAATGAATGTGTAGCACCTGGGTCAAACAACACGAACGAGGGTCTACCAGATATCAAACACATACCTTGTATAAGATTTGCAGATTGAGAGGATTCAGCTCCCCTCACGCTAAACACTCTCCCTGTGGCTTGAGGTCTAGCCACCTGCTGTCGTGATACTGGGGCTCCTCTTCCAGCTCCACCTCTACCTGCTCCGGCTTTTCTACCAGCAGCTACCGACTGCTGCATAACCCTCTGCCTACAATCACAAGCCATGTGACCCTATTTACCACAAAAAAACCAACCATGTCTCTCCCTGCAATCTCTGCATCTGATACAAACTAGGCATCCCTGCTACTGGCATGCTCAACCAACTGGTACTGAAACTGGTAACGGTACATATGTCTGAACTGTCTGCACTGGTCTGGCAAAAGGTCCCTGTCTCTACTAGAACTG
The DNA here is from genome assembly GCA_030762895.1 of Sophora flavescens. Taxonomy (NCBI): domain Eukaryota; kingdom Viridiplantae; phylum Streptophyta; class Magnoliopsida; order Fabales; family Fabaceae; genus Sophora; species Sophora flavescens. The sequence goes on from CM061068.1 coordinate 125,684,806, forward strand.
TCACCTCTCCTCTGAACACTACATCTGATCTGGCCTCCACTTCGTTGCTGTCTCTGCTCAGTTTCTCTCCTCTGGTCTATACTCTTGATGGCACTACATCTCTCCACAAGCTCTGGCAAGCTGTGGATATCCAATGGTACCACCGCTCTCTGAAGCTCATGACGTAGGTCCTCATCTAAACATCTACATACCTAATCCTCATCAGGGAATCTCTGGTAAAACTCTGAGAACTGCAACAGAACCTCAAATCGTGTAGAGTTGTCTCCCACTGACATGTTACCCTGCCTCAAGCTCATGAACTCCCTCTCCTTCTCGCGTCGAACAAAACTCAAGAATTACTTCTCGAGGAAGCACTCTCTGAAGAACTCCAAGGTAACAATCCTGTCCTCGGCCTCTAACAGTATCCTATTTCCTCTCCATCATGCCTCAGCTCCTCCAGTCAGCACAAAAGAAGCATATGTTACCATCCAATCCTCTTTGGAATGCATGGTCTCAAAAATCTTCTCTAGCTCTTGATTCCACCACTCAACCCTTTCTGGATCATAATAACCCTGGAATTTGGTAGCTTCCCTTTCAGAAAGGTAGTCATGCCTGCATCCTCTGCCTATGCAGCTCGTCTCTGGATCTGCTGCTCCTACTGTTCTCTAGTAATCTGCAACATCTGAGCATTTTGCTGTGTATACGGCGTCTCATCGTTGCCATCTCCAGCAACTCTATCAGTGGCTCTACCACCTCCTCGTCCACCACGTCCTCTACCACGAGCCATGATCCTGTAAAATAAATCATTAGTTCACATTTATATGACATATAATATTACATAAAACAGATATATAAATACTATATGTCGTATAAATGTTAACTATCACGTCCGGACTCACTACCCAACTTCTACGCATAGTCGATATCTATTGTGGGTTTAACTAAAACGGCCAGTACACCCTAACCTCACAGTCTAAAAAGAATCAAACTGCTCTGATACCACCAAATGAGACACCCTAATGTCCCATTAAATAAAAACATAATTAACTAAACATTAATCAAGAGATAAGCTTTAAACAAACATAACAGAAAAGCGAAGATATTGAAAATAAATCATAAAAGACATGAACATGAACATCATACCCGAGATATACATATATCATATACATAACACTGTATATGGTACCCCATCAGTAAGGCCCTACAAGATACAAACCAATACAACCTAGTAAAAGAAAATACATAAAAAGATCTGAAACAAGGACAACCTCACCGCACTCCACACCATCCCAGTCACCACTCAAAAGTACATCAAAAATGGGCTCACACAAACAACCTATATACAAAAGACGCTCTAGCCTCCACAATTCCTTGCGTGGATAACTAGTGCTACTGTGACTCTCCCCATGCTTGCGTGTATAAACCCTCCTTGGTGGTCTCTGCGGTGGTCCTGATGTCGTCGCCTCATTGCTGTCGGATATAAGCACACGACGGCGCTGGTGCATTAGTTGATACTGGAGACTACGACGGGCACTGTCTCTAGGAACCACTCAGACTGTTTCTACTACTTCAGAACTCTTGGCATCCGACGGGTGCAGCTGTGGTCTGGGTGGTGGATGCCAAAACAAAAGAGGAGAAAGACACTGTCCCATACGGGAGACTCCGATGAAGCAAGAGTACGACGACTCCCCAAAATGCATATACACTGTAACTGGGATCGTATATACAGAGAGATAAGTGGCTAGGTCCACTCTCCACCCTCTCTCATCATGGAACTCAATCTCAATAGTCCCCATCACTGGGACCCCGGTAGACTCCGTCATTCATGGGTGATGTAAGTGCGACATCTCCCTTGACTGAAATGGCACAAAAACAACACTGGAAGGAAGGTTGAATAGTGTTTTTGCAAATCAGAGTTTTTCAAGCACAAAACAAAATTCAATGCAAATCAGACGCCTGTTTCAGCAAGCTGAATTACAAAGGGCAACTATAAACACTCCCCAGACAATTTGTAACTGCAAATAAATAATTAGTAAATAAAGTAAAGAATTTAGGGAAGAGAGTAATCAGAGATTTATCTTGGTTCACCCATAACCTTTGGGTTTCATCCAGTCCTTGGCTTCACCAAGTTTTAACACAATAACTGATCAAGGTTACATACGAGTATTATTTGCACACCTAACCTCTCCAGGCTCAACCACAAGTATTGTTTACACAATTAGCCTTTTAAGGCTCAACAAATATTCTTGTAACAAGCCTCTTTAGGCTCAAGGAGTATGAAAGTTTATTTGAAGCACAGTTTCAGTATTACAGCAACAAATCAACCAAATAGCACTTCAGAGAGTGAATACAAATTTAAGATATGGTGAGTTGCAGATTGAATTCTAATCTAAATGATTTGTAACATGGAGAGAAGATGATGAGAATGGTGAAAACTATCAGCTTGTTTTATTCTGAGTGATTTTCTTTTTGAGAGAATGTATGATGCTTGTGAATATTGTATTTTAGCTTTTCTGTATGTGCAACTCTATACTTTTAGCTATTAGAGTTCTTCTATTTATACTTGTCCATAACAGATCTGTTGGGGCATGGTCGGTGATCTTCTTATTTATCTTCTGGACAAACAATAGTCGTTCTGACTTTGGCATTTAATGCTTCATAACGTTGGAGGTCCTATGTTGACCGCAGAGCATAGCAGATATGCTTTACTTACTCGGGCAGTGTTTCTTTCCTTATTTGTACAACACATTAGAAAAGCTCAGACAAAGGTATTTTTCAATTTATTTCATAAGGGACAATTTGCAGCAATGCCTTTTTCTTTTCTTCTTTTTTGTACTCGATAGAAGACAAGGAATAAACTATTAATTTTTTATTCGTTTCTTCAAAGACACACTTCCATCCAGATTCTAAGTATTTTATTCATATAATATTTTCTCTTTTTAACGTTGTTTCAGCACGAGAGAAAATATATCTTCACACTTCAACACTTCAAGTCTCCAAAGCCAGAGACGTATACTTGAACATATTTTTAGAGAACTCTGGTGATTCAGAATGAGCTGAGTATCTTCCTTGATTCTATCAGAACTTATGACACATCTTTAAATAATCATACGCTTCTTTGTATGAGTCTTTATTAATGATCCAATCTGTAATATTGATCTATCTTCTTTCAACTTTCTTTAGAAGATTGTATTTGTATTCTTTGTTTTTTTTAAGAGTATTTGATCGGTGTATAGATTTTTGAGATTTTGTTTGTTCCTTCAACTGAGAGATAGAATGCAAACCGATGAGTAGGTCACTCTTCATTCTTTGACAGAATCTTCTCATGAGCAGCTTGACTATTTGGTTGATGCATTATCTTCATCTTTCAATCTTCAAGATGTTTGATGAAGAATAACATTCTGCCTTCTTGGTTATAGCTTTTTCCTTTATTATCAAGCAGTCTGAGATATGTTGTTTGCCTTAATGCCTGAGTGCTTGAGTCTTTGATGAGAAGCATTACTTTTGCTTAGTGCATTTAGCTTCCAAAGATTAGACGCATAAACTATGCTTTGATCCTTTCATTCGATTATCCTTTTGAGATAATTGTCTTTCTCTGTACATCTCAAGTTGATGATTAACAATGCTCAGACAGTTCAATTAAAATCATTTGCTAGATGTTTGGGTTCATCAAAACAGACACGGGCTAACTGAAGTGTGGGTCAGACGCATGACAGAGTTAGATTCTTTGTGACTTAACATTATCCCCATTTTTTATGATGAAAAACATTTCATATGATTTTATTTGAACATAAGAAAAATATAGAAAAGATACCAAAAGACAGATTCAACTGAAATAAGATATCAACTAATATGCATTTTCTTTTAACAGCACAACGAAGACATAGAAGATTTTTCTTAAGGGCTCTTTTCATAAAAGCTCAAAAGCTCCCCATAAACTTATACTTTCCTTAATATGTTATAAATCATATTATCCTTATTCTAACTCTAGTTTTCTTTTACACTTTCTCTCCTCCTTTCTTTCTTTATCTCCCCCTTTTGGCATTATCAACAAGGTAAGTACTTTAGTACTTAGGGACGTACTTTGGTACTTTTAGTAAAAACATTTCCCTATTTAAAAATATGAGATTAAGTCCAGACAATACACATCACGATATCAAATACTTCATCATAAGATTAACACATATATCAGATATCATAATTTCATCAAGATAGTAAACATCATTATATCAACTATTTCATCATAAAATCAAGACATTAGATGAAACATCAAATATCACATAGCAATTAATTAAGGTTATACTTAATTAGTGAATTATAAATAACAGATATACCAATAAAACATGAGCTCAAAATACTCAACTATAAGAATATCAGTTCAAAAGCTATCATCAAAAAACTATGAATGACCACCAGAATTAACATCAATGAAAAGCTTAGTTAATTCATTTTGTTAAGAACTTTGTGAAGAAGATTCACTATTAAATCCAATTTTTGATGGGCATGTCTGATCTCTGCTCTTGCAACTGGATCACATACATGATATGTATTCTCCTCAGATTGTTGCTCAGGTGATGGTGCATGATCCTCAGTTTGATGATGGGTAGAAAGTTCTTGATCAACACTGGTTTTTGGATGAAAGGAGTCCAGAGGGGTTGGAGCAGCTTCAAATATAGCCAGATTTTCATTCATGGCAGCTTCATAGTTGGTGTACCATGACTGAAGAATGATGTTTGCATGAGTTTTGTGACACCCTCTATCCCGCATGTATTCATAAAGCGTAAAAGATTTAAAAGAAAGGAACACATGCATATTATATCATAATAATAAAAACCGAGCAGAGGCTACCGCATTATAACATAACTTCAAACTCGGAAAAACCAAAACATGTCTATAAAAAGAAAACATAACATAACTGAAACATAAACGAAACCCAACCCCGATGTCACATTACAGAGCTGGTATAACCATAATCCGAAACACCTCGGATAAACAACATAACTAAACAATTCCTAAACTACGAGTAGCGACTCCTCAGAGGCACTCCTTAACAAGCTGTTCACCGTCCTCTGCATAACCAAAACGATACATGCAAAGCAAACAACAAAAAATGGGGAGTAAGAAACATATATATCAACATAATGGCATGGAAGCATTTAGTAAGATCATCATGCATCATATAAACATAGCATATAAAAATCATCCAACATACTACATTCATATCATATCCATCATATCAACAATGTATGCTATGTGATGCAGCGCTACTCCACTACTCCACTATGTACTTGGATCCAATCTACCTCAGAACGTCAACTTCGGAGTTATATATCCATGTTGGCCAATAAGCACAAACACCGGGGCAATCCACCAAACCATGGGTGGACCCCGAATAGTCGACACACCTTACTCTAAGATGCGCCACCACGGGGGGGCAGATCACTTAGATCACTGCGGACGACCTGGTCGCCTTACTCTCGACGAACTCCCCTTTGTTGAACATCCCCCACTAACATCTCCGAAGCGCGAATGCATGAACAACACAGCACACAACAACAATCACCACCTCTGCTTGGGCCACTTGGCTACCCAAGTTTTATCATCATCAACACCTCGACCACTTGGCTATCGAGGCTCAATGTTATCTTTAATCTCTTAACACTCTGGCCAATAAGCATCAAAGCTCAACATCTCGACCCCTAGGCTATCGAGGCCCCCTTGGCCACTCGGCTACCAAGGTACAACATCATATTTTCACTTTAATTATTAACACTCTGATCGATCAGCTCCAGAGCTCAACACCTTGACCATTAAGCATCAAGGCCCCCTTGGCCACTCGGCTACCAAGGTGCATTATTATCTTTAAGTTGTCTAACTTGTCTTTACTTCGTTTGGTGTCTTATTTCATTATTAGGAACAACTGAGGTGAACCACCCCTGTTCTGCATTTTGAGTTCTATTCTGGACAGGTGAGCACGGGCGTGCTCTCCCTCAGCACGGGCTTGCTGAACTTTAAGTTGATCACGGGTGTGCTGCCTAACAAGCACGGCCATGCTCGTTGGAGCATGGGTGTACTGATCTGGGCAGAAAGGGTTGGAAACCCTTACTATGTTTCCCAGGGCGTTCAAAGATCAAACCTATTGGCTTAAAATACACCATCAATCCTCAGTTTCATTATTCTTAATTAATTTCCATATCTTATCATTATGGGGAATTAATCCTTTAATTTCAATTTCATTATTAACATCCCTAAAACACTCACGAATCAATCCTAGGGACTTTAACTAAACCTTTGAACATAACCTTGCCTCTCATACTATATTCATGCCTTATGAACAAACTGGGAAAACATCCATTAATTCTCTTTTATCAATGTTAACATCTTTTAACGTATTAAAATCATTAATAAGCCCTATTAATTGGTTAGAGTCTTATTAACATTATTGTTGGCATTAATATCATCAATAAGGAAACACTCATTCAGAGCACGACATCATCATCATCATAACAGCATCATCATCATAACAACGTCATCATCATCATGAACATTCATTCATAATGTCATCATTCCAAACATAATCATGGCATAAACTTCATTATCAATTATAAAAACAATAGGCATACCAATCATAAACCACAAATCACTAAAAGGCATACCAATCATCAATTAAGAATATATCATCATAAACATGATAGCAAACAAACAAACAATTAACAAACAATAGGGTCATGGGTTAACCCTTCATCTTATGCTACCCCCAATGCCTACATGTTAATACTATTCCTTCTCCCTATACCTAGTATGAAGATTCCCACTACGACAAGGCAAGCAAACTATCCTCGTTCCTTCAAACGGCTCGACGAGTTCCTCAAGCCTCGGTTAAACATGAAATGGATAACCAATTAATATCCAATTTAAGAAAAGGGAGAGGAGATTAAAGAGAGGGATAACCAGTTTACCTTTAGAGACACTAGCGCGCGTGACTTCTCTCCCAAACAGACTCACAAACTCTAAGGACTTCAAAAGGTTCAAGGGAAGGGAAAGGGAAGAGGTTTCTGTCACACTAGGATTGCCTAGAGTGTCAAAACAGGGTTTAGCTCGTAACCCTCATAGAACTGTTCTATTTATAGACTCTGTGACCTGAGCACGGTCGTGCTCCCTTTAAGCACAAATGTGCTCCATTCCTAAGCACGGGGCGCACAAAGGGTGCAGTATGAGGCTAACTAAACGATCAAATTGGCCAAAACACATAAAATAAGTCTTGTAGATAATTCTCTTAGCTTTCCAACGCAACAAAGATCACCTCAATCATACATCTAGAACTCAAGATATGGCCAAAACGGTGAAACATGTTACTAGGACTCTAAAATGATCGAACCTTTCTAAGGTTAAACTTCCTCAAACATAAACATAGAAATCAAAAACAAACATAACAAGCATATACAAACATATATATAACATATATAAATGCATTAAACTTATTTACAAAAAATGGAATGTTACAAGTTTCAGATGCAGACACATTCACAAAGAGAGTAAAGGGTTCTATGGCATTGTTAGCCAAACCAGATTCAACAGGAGTAGTTTTTGATGTTACTTCGTCTCTTTCTTTTACCACTATCTCCTCATCAACTTCTTTAGAAGAGTCATCCAAGACTATTACTTCCACACTTTCATTCATACCATTATCATCATCCAATAATAAGTGATTTAAGAAGGGTACTCTAGAACCATCAAAGGTTTCTGCTTCAAAATGGGGTTTAGATAAAGACTCAATAGAGGGTCTAACAGACACAGATTCAAAAATGTTTTGGTAAGGGGGTTCAGATACAAACTCATAGATTGTTTCTAACACAACTACAGATTCTGCATTGGATAATGGATCAATATCCAAGGTCATCAAGTTTAAAGCATTTCTAGAAACAAATTGTTTCAGAAAAAGAACATAATAAATCATGTAGTGTGCATAGACATGTGAAAAACTGTAGTGGGGGTAAAGCTTCAGAAAGGTTGTTCTCAAAAACTGGAGTCCTGCACCACATGCTCAATCTATCAATGATAGAATGAGTGATGATTCTATAGAATAGCCTATTTGTAGTCCTAACAGGTGGGAGAGGATCTTTCTTGAAACCTCTCTTCTATAACACAGTGTATATAAAAACAACAAGAACTCTAGGACCAGTATATATAAACAAAGGTGTTCTCAAAGAAATAGACTTTTGAATCTCTTGTGATATACAAAATGGAAGTTTGAAATCTAGGGTAAATGGGTAAGGGTTCAGATGGTCCTATATACCCAAAATGTTGCAGAACAACAAAGCCGGTCCTATCACCACCAGTGGGAGTCTTCCATTTTTGATATTCTGTCAAACCTGATCCTGATGCTTTAGCATCCATTTGTCCTTTAATATCCTCCCACAACACTGCAAGGTCTTTAGCTGTAAAATCCTTTGTAACTTTCCTGCTTAGGATATCCTTTCTTTGAAAATCTATAAGCAAATGCCTTGGGACTTGTACATGAGAGTCATTTTCCATAGCTTATTTGTCCAGAATTTGTTCTTCTACTACTGCTTGTGGATGGATTTCACCAATTGTCTTGATAGGCATGGGTCTAGTGTCCTGATACCTCCTCTTTTAGGCACACCACCCAACCAGCATACTCAATTTCAGATGAGACATCCAAGCCAACATTGTTTATCTCCCTGAAGTTTACTACTTGTTCCACTGCTATTTTCCTTGCATCGCCTTCATCCATATTGGTGATTACAGGGAGATTTGTTGCTCTTTTAAGTGCCATTTGGGTAAGAGAGACAAAGGGATTAGGGCTTTTTCAAAGAAGGGAGAAATGAAAGCAGAGAACTTTGAGAGAGAGAAAATGAGTCTGAAGGTGAACGATTTTGAGAATATGGAGAGGTTTAAAACTAAAAGTAAAAATGCCTTTATGACGTGATAGTTAGAGAGAGAGAAAACTAGCCGAGGGAACGAAAAGGTTTCTCATTAACTTTCCACTTAAATTCTTAAAATTTGAAACTAATATAAGCTTTTCTCAGTCTTAAAAGGATCCACGTCATATCAAACGCATCTTAACACATCGGACACATTATTCACACATTTTCATAAAACATTTTTGTTTAAGTCAAGTTTGAATACTTACTTGTAAGTGATTTGTCTTATTAAATCACTAATCTCTTTGCTGTTTCCTTCCCTTGAGACTTTGAAACATTCTTCATCAATTGGGAGGCTTTGGAATGTATACTGTTTTGTGATTGTGAGTTGTAAGACTCCATTTTCCAATTTCTATAATAGGAGTCCTCTTTGTTCTACTCAATAAATCTGCAATGGGAATAATGAGATGCTTTGGTACCCATACCTTCCTGGGTCCTTTTTTGTTAGTTGTATGAGTCTGTGAAGACTTGACTTTCTTTTTTTGAAAGCACTTGGATGTGATATGTCCAGATTTACCACATAATGTACATGAGGTTCTTAAAGAAGATTTGTTAGAATTTTCAAGTTATTCAAGTTATCTGATAATTTATCAGATACTTTATCATGATTCTCTTCAATATATCCTATACCAGTTTTGTCAAAGCTAACTCTCTGACTTCCAAGAAGTTTTTTCATATTATTTTGCCATTGACAAATCTAGCAAGATCATTAGTGAGCTCTTCTACCTTCTAATGAAGTTTCCACACTTCTCCATATTGTATTGTTTCATCAATGATCTCAACTCTTAGCATTTCAGTTTTGAGCTTTCTGTTTTCTTTAACTAGTTCATTAATCTCAAGATTTTTCTGTTCATGCTCCTTAGTGAGCTTTACATACATTCTCTTAAGATCTTTGAACTTGTCAAGAATGCAATTGGATTCACTGAGAAGTTCATGATAAGCATCTTGTAGATCCTCAAATTCTGAGTTTACCTCATAGTCTGAATCAATGTCTGGTAACAGACACTTGAACTCATCATCTGAATCTTTGTCAAGATCTTCCCAAGTGATCATCTTTTTCAATGGTGGCGTTCTGCCACTAGTTGTTCTGATTGCAGCTTTTCTGGCACTGATTTTGTTCCAGAATTTTCTTATATTCCTTGAGGCTTCTGAGATTTCTTCATCTTCATCATCATTGTGAGAATGCTTATCCTTTGGCATGCTTGAAGATGGATTATTGTGATCATTATTCACAGATTGATCCTCAGAGGTTTCTTTGACAATAATGTCCTCATCATAGAATTCCTTAAGCCTATTCCAGATATCTTTAGTTGTTTCACATTATCATATTCAGATCTGCTATACTTGGCTTTTCAATTTAGCTAAACCATGCTCTTTTGATCTGCTGACCATATGCTCCTCGGAATAGCATTTCCATTCTCATCAGTTGGAGTATAAGGTCCTTGAGATATAATATCCCATAGATCCATATCTGTTGACTCTGAACATTCTCATCTTGCTCTTCCAGTACTTATAATCTTTTCAACTGAACATAGGAGGTCTGTTGCGGTATGTACCCTGATTGTACACACTGTTGCTTGAGCTTGCTTCAATTGCCATCTTCCAAAATATTTTCCTCTACACTTGTGAGGTACTCAACCCAGAGACTGAGCTCTGATACTAACTCAAATGGCACAAAAACAACACTAGAATGGGGGTTGGATAGTGTTTTCGCAAATCAGAGTTTTTCAAGCACAAAACAAAATTCAGTGCAGATTAGACGCTTTGATACAGGGCCTATTTCAGTAAGCTGAATTACAAAGTGCAACTATAAACACTCATCAGATAATTAGTAACAGCAGATAAATAATTAGTAAATAAAGTAAAGAATTTAGGAAAGAGAGTACTCAGAGATTTATCCTAGTTCACCCACAACCTTTAGGTTACATCTAGACCTTGGCTTCGTCAAGTTTTAACACTATAACCAATCAAGGTTACAGACGAGTATTATTTACACACCTAGCCTCTCCAAGCTCAACCACAAGTATTGTTTGCGCACCTAGCCTCTTCAAGGTCAACAAGTATTCTTGAAACAAGCCTCTTCAGGCTTAGGGAATATGAAAGTTTGTTTGAAGAACAACTTCAGTATTACAGCATCAAATCAACCAATTAACACTTCAGAGAGTGAATACAAATTTAAGATCTGGTGAGTTGTAGATTGAATTCTTCTCTAAATGATTTGTAACTTGGAGAGAAGATGATGAGAATGATGAGAACTATCAGCTTGTAGTATTCCCAGCGATTTTATTTTTGAGAGAATGTATGATGCTTGTGAATATTGTATCTTAGCTTTATATATGTGCAACTCTCTACCTTCAGCTCTTAGAGTTCTTCTATTTATACTTGTCCATAATAAATCCGTTAGGGCATGGTCAGTGATCCTCTTCTTTATCTTCTGGACAAATAATAGTCGTTCTGACTTTGGCATTTAATGCTTAAGACATTGTAGGTCCTGTGTTGACCGCAGTGTATAGTAGCTATGCTTTTCTTACTTGGGTGGCATTACTTTCCTTGTTTGTGCAACACTTAGAAAAGCTCAGATAAAGGTACTTTTCACTTTATTGCATAAGGTGTAACAGTCATAATTTTATGTTTTGTTTATGTAAGAGGATTAGGTTTAAGGCTTGGATTCTGTAGTTAAGAGGTTGTTTAAGGTTTAGAGACCTTTGCATGGAAAGTACGCAGTCATCTCGAGTGAGTTTGAACGTACACGAATCGTAGGGCTTTCTCCGATTATCGTCTTTGAGTTTATGAGTATGAAATAAGAAAATTTGAGTTAGGATTGAGATTAGGCATTTTTGAGGGTTTGAGATTGTTTATTTGGTCTTGATGAGCCTATATCTCAAATTTGAGGTCAATCGGACGTCGAACGGACCCAGAACGTAACAAAATGTCTTTTGGCCAATGGTCAACGCTCGAGTAAGGGTGTTCCAATGCTCAAGCGCCCTAGTCAATCAGATAAGACCCGGTGTTGACCTGCCATGTGTCAATCAGGGCTGATGTGGCACCTCAGGATTGGTTGCATGCACGGTGGTCCTACCTGCCTCCAACGCTCGAGAGTGGAGAAGCCAATGCTCAAGCAATGGAGCGCTCAAGCTGTAGGGTACCGGCGCTTTAGCGTTGGTGCGTTAGTCAGCAAAAATAAAAAAGCTCAAGTGAACATAAGTTCACTTGAGCTAAACTGAGAAAAACAGAGAGCAAAGAGTAGAGAGGAGGTAGAGAACAGAAAAGAGAGAGTTTAGAGAGAGAGAGAAAGCTTAGAGATGAAAGTTAGAATGATTCGATCATCTCGTGACGTATCCGAGTACGTGGTTGCGATCGTGGCAACGATGCCTTCACTTTCCTCTTCCTTTTTTCTTCTAAATTGAAGGTAAAATCATACTCTCTTTTATGTCGAAATGTCACCCGTTACGGTATTTGGATTAGCTTTCGTTTTGGTTATCGGAATTCAATTCTTTCTTCGAATTTGAACTCCATGTAACATACGCTTCACAATGTGATGTCTAGGTGAATTTTCGGAGGCTTGGAGGCCTTAGAACTGCACAAGGCAGAATCTTGAGGAGTCGAGGAGGAGTGTTTCCGTTACGTTCAGATCATCGTACGACTTTCCGGATAGGGGAAAGAAGCCATCTAACGTTGGAAACGACGAAGTGGCGTTTAATTCGATAATGGCGTGGGGTGACCTAAACCCTACTAGAGAGCGAGTAATGGACAATGTCAATATCACATTGGGGATTATTTAGTGGTACCGATGATGATATTGGAATTGTATGTTTATCGTCGTTACGTATAAAATATAATATTTTATTATTGATGTTTGACTGTTATTTGGTATTTTGTTGATTACATGATGAGTTGACGATATGATTTGCGTGACTGGATTATTAATATGGTGATATTATATTTATTTTATTATTACCTTCTATTATTTTATTTGGAAATGATGGTAACGATGAAATGTGGTTATGATGATTATGATTGTGCTTAGAGATTGAATAGTGATAGGACATGATGAGTTATGGATGTATGTGGGGTAAACCATGATACATGTGTTAGTAGTGCCTAACAGAGATAATTATCGTGATATTATGACGAGATTGATTGAGATGAGATTATTATTGAAGTCATTTATGAGATAGGGATGAGCGGTTAGGACACTAGGGGGTGACCTGAAACATGGTCTGTGATATTATCATATGGGTGACCTGAAACATGGTCTGTGGGGTCTTATTCCTCGAAGGTTGCATTCCGGTGGTTTAGACTATTGGCAGGACCGTCCCAGACATTATTTCATTATTGTTGCAGCTATAGTTCATACGTTGCATGAGCACCCTGGCCATGGATCAATGGTGTGCACCGTCGTGTATTGTGCAACAACTATAGTGCCGTTACTTTGCCTGGGCCTCCTCCCTCCGCAGACGAGAATGTGTGCCGGGGCCTCTGGAGACATGTCATATGGATATCCGGATATGTGGCCAGACTTGAGTATACATACTACATTGCATTGCATCATGATGGAGGGTAGAGGAAAATCATAGACGTTGTCGAGGATGGTTGTGTTATATATATATATAGATATATGGAGATGGATGTTTAATGTGCTGTTAGAGATTTAAATGTTGCTAAACCATTTCCACGTTTGACGTTAAATCGTTTCTTATCCCTTTTCTTCTTGCTGTTGTGCTTGTTTTGTTATTTTTGTACCCTAGACCCTGAGCGTGAGGATGGCACATTGGGATCAACCTTGGATGGCACAGGAGGCAAGGTTCCCCCTCACGGGGACCTTTGAGTTAGAGTTCATAGATCCCAACGGGTGGCTCGTGGACCCCGTCACCAGCTTTGTAGTTTACACGGGTCCAGTTTCGGTGACTACGGACTAGGGCAGGGAGCTCCCTTAGGTTTGGTGGGTACTTTCAGAGCCGGTCAGACCCTTCCATTCCCTATTGGTTCGGACGGACAGTTATCGCCGATGCCTCCTATGCAGGAGATGGCCCCAGTTGCTTTCCTTGTACCTTTTGAGGCACTTGTCCCAGGACATGTACCAGCACTAGCACCCGCATCAGAGCCTGTGCTTGCACCAGTACCAGAGAAAGACCCTATAGCACCGGTTCCTGATCTGATGCCTGTTCCAGAGGTTCCCGCACCTCCCGAGGTTCGAGCCACAGGATCGGAGTCCTCCCGAGTGTCCTCCAGGCTACCTTCCAGAGATAGCAGGGTTTATAGACGGATGTTCCAGAGACCTTCAGATAGGAGCTCTTCCAGGAGTGGTGGAGGAGTGGCGGGACCGTCGAGACCCCAGGGTGGTAGCGAGGGTAGTAGTTTGTGATAGCTCAGGCCAGTGCTATCGGTGTAGGTGTGTGTGAGGTTTTTCATGTAGTTTGAGAGGGGACTGGGTGTTGAGAGTTAGTGAGGCATCTTTCCTTCTGTATTTTGATGTATTTTGTTATCGTACTAGTTTGTACATATTGGGATCCTACTGATGGGATTCTTTTTTACAGTATTGTATCCAGGATGTGATGTGTATATTTGATGCATGTATGTATGTATATGTTGACATATCTATATGTTAGTTAATTATATCATAAGTTTTAATTTTCCAGCCGTTTAAAATGACCGCGTAACGATAATAACACGAATAAGTTTTAATAATTTTGGGTTTCTCTTTAATGGGACGTCGGGGCGTCTCATAAGGGACGATTTGCAGCAATGCCTTTGTCTTTTCTTCTTTTCTGTACTCGAGAATAAACTATTATTTTTTATTCCTTTCTTCAAAGAAATACTTCCATCCAGATTCCAAGTAATTTCTTCATATAATATTTTCTCTTTTTAACGTTGTTTCAGTACGAGAGAAAATATATCTTCACACTTCAACATTTCAAGTCTCCAAAGCCAGAGACTTATACTCGAACATATTTTTAGATCACTTTGGTGCTTCGGACATGAGCTGAGTATCTTCCTTGATTCTGTCAGAACTTCAGACACATCTTTAAATAATCAGACGCTTCTTTGTATGAGTCTTTATTGATGATTAAGTCTGTAATCTTGATCTATCTTCTTTCAACTTTCTTCAGAAGATTGTATTCGTACTCTTTGTTATTTTGAAGAGTATTTGATCAGTGTATAGCTTTTTGAGATTTTGTTTGTTCCTTCAACTGAGAGATAGGATGAAAATCGTTGAGTAGGTCACTCTTCATTCTTTGATAGAGTCTTCTCATGAGTAGCTTGAGTGTTTGGTTGATGCATTATCTTCATCTTTCAATCTTCAAGATGTTTGATGAAGAATAACATTTTGCCTTCTTGCTCATAACTTCTTCCTTTATTATCAAGGAGTCTGAGATATGTTGTTTGCCTTAATGCCTCAGTGCTTGAGTCTTTCATCACATGCATTACTTTTGCATAGTGCATTTAGTTTCCAAAGATCAGATGCATAAACTATGCTTTGATCCTTTCATTCGATTGTCCTGCTGAGATAATTGTCTTTCTCTACATCTCACGTAGATGATTAGCAATGCTCAGACAGTTCAATTAAAATCATTTGGTTAATGTTTGAGTTCATCTACATACACACGGGCTAACTGGAGTGTGGGTCAGATGCATGACTGAGTCAGACTCTTTGTGACTTAACATCCATCCTCTCTCATCATGGAACTCAAGCTCAATGGTCCCCATCATTGGGACCCCAGTAGGCTCCGTCATCCGTGGGTGATGTAAGTGTGGCATCTCCATGGACTAGCTCTGCTTCATGTTCCGATACCAAAACATACAAAGAAAGGGGATTTGGAGATAAGAAACTATATTATCATCATGGAATGGAAAGGATGCATAGCATAAAATACAATAATAAACAAAGACATGCGTCACATATAGATTGTAATCATCCTCGAGTTATAGTATCAACCTTACCCATAAGCACTCATGCAACTAAGCCTGGATGCTGACGTGGCCACCTATAATCCTGTCACCATCCCCCATTCCTGTTAGGGATGTTAGTTGATAAGCCTCTGGCTTATCTAGTTTTATAACTAGATAGACTGTGGTTTATGTGCTAATTATTCGAGTTCAATCTCGTTTTCGCCCAAATTTGGCCTTGTTTTGTTCCTAAGTAGACTTTGACTCGTTCTAGGCATTTTTTTGTAGTTTTTAGTCTATTATGAGTAGAATTACGCTTTTTGTTTCTTTTTATTGTTTCAGGTTAGAAGTGAAGCTCCTAGAGTCAAGGAAGCACTTCGAGTTAAGAAAACAGTGGAAATTGCCATTCTGGAGATAGTCGCCCCGCGAAAGGATGCTCGCCTCGCGAGCCTGAAGACCAGCTGAGCAGCAACAGTCATCATTTCTGTCTCGCCCCGCTAGAGGCTGCTTGCCTCGCGAATCATGAAGACCTGGAGGACAGAGACCATCACGGCTTCCTCTCGCCTCGCGAGACTCCAATTTGAAAGCGCGCCAGAACTAAATTTCGCCTCGCAAGAGCTTACTCGCCCCGCGAGCGGGCGAGAACCAGAATCCCTATTTATAGGCTGTTTCAGATCAGAAAAAAATCCTAGTTTTACCACTTGTTTTTAGATCATTAGGGACGAATCCTTGTGTGTTTGGAGCTGCGTCTCCCTTTTTCTTTTCTTATTTTATTATGGAGATTAGGGCCGATTGTTCGTTTGTCGTTACGGGCATGAGAAACTAATCCCCTCGTCTAAGGGATCAATGAAACCACCCATGGCGGTGTAGCGATTCGATGTGATGTATGTTTTTCTCCCTTATCTCAATTAGTGTTTTCCAATTCTGATTATATTGCGTTGATCATATGTGTTGCGTGATTGACTAGTTAAACGTGTTGAGGCTGATAGGCAATTCGCGTTTTAGAACTTTAATTGGGATCATCGATCGAATATTGCACGAGAGTGAATAGGAGATCGGTGCAACCTTATAGGAACCAGATTTAATAGAGTTTGATGATTGGGTTATGAGACCTAGTAAGTAATTAATTCAATCGTTGAATACGTCCTAATGAGCACAACAGTGGATTTAGGAGAATTTGGGGGTCCTGGTTGACATTGTAATTGAACCTAGGGAAGGAATCATCATCACTTGGGTACTATGCATGATTGGGTAGTGGATTTGTGACCTTAGACATTTTAATTGTAGATTTTTAGTTAATTATTCATATTTGATTTTTAATTTAGATTGCGATCCCACTCTCTCTCTCCCTTCAACCACTTGCTTGCTTGACCAAACGTATCTAATTTCCTACGAATTGGAAGAATTGGTAGCCCAATCCTTGTGTTCGACCTCGGTAATTACTTACCGTGTTATTTTATTACTTGCAACGACCCGGTACACTTGCCGGTGACTCAACAAGTTTTTGGCGCCGTTGCCGGGGATTGGCACAACCAATTTTCCTAATTTCTAGGGAATTTGATTATTTGGTTAAGTTATTTTATTTTTTTTAGTATTTTTATTTTCTGTTATTTTCTCTCTACTTCTTTGATTCCACTTGGTCTTGCCTTGTTTTTGTATGCGAGGTACCCTCTCACAAGAGGACTTGCTATTTGATTCAGAGATCACCAAGACCGAGAAGCGCTTAAGGAAAGAAGCCAGAGAGCGAAAGAGGCTTGAAGCAATTGATCTTGAGGAGATGGCCTTCGGCGTTCTTTGAGCCGATCTCCAAAGTTCAACATCTCTTTAAAGGGTTAAGGGGACGCTACCAGATGAATTGTGATGCCGCAGCTGGCAGTTCATTATCCTATTTATCAGCTGAGGATGGATGGGCATTATTAAAGAAGATGTAGTACAATGATTACAACCGTGGTAGGGAAACCTCAAGTGGAATCAGTTCTGCGACAATGGAAGCCATTCTAGAGCAAAACAGACTACTGAAGATGCAGAATGAGGCTTTGTCTGGGAATAAGAAGGTTAATGCGATACACGAGGGAATGCCTCCAGGTTGTGGAAATTGTAGTGGAAATCATGACATTCAGAGCTGTCCGTTCAACTTCTCTCGAGAACATGTGGACTCATGCCACAATTTCTATGACAGCGTGCCCCAGAACATCTATCAGAGGAACAGTCAGAATCAGAACACGGGCTATATGAGGAGAGACCATCCGGGTTTCGCTTGGAGTAATGCTAGTGGTGGTCTAGCCCAACAACAACAACCTTGGGAGTTGGCTCTTGAGAAGATGAATGCGGCAGTTGAGAAGTTGGCAATCAATACAAGCACAACCATTGACAAGTTGGCAACTCATACAGGGGCGGCAATTCAGAATCTAGAGACGCAGATTGCTCAGCTCGCAAAGCAACTAAATGAGCGTCTCCCAGGCACTTTCCCAGGTGATACCGAGAACGACCCTAAGAACCAATGCAATGCCATAACAACTAGAAGCGGTAGGGTGTTGGGATCTAACAGGGGTGCAACTAGTTCTCAGGAAATTGAATACAAGGCCCCGGGACAACCACATGTTTAGGAAGAACAACCTGAGAAAGAGGAGTTGGCAACTGACAAGGCACCGGAGCAAGGGGGATGGATCAAAATGCAGATGATGTGGTAGTGGATTTCACCATGCTTGCCAAGCAACCTGAAAATGCTGCATTGGATAACTATGTTGGCTTAAATGCATGTGTGGACACTGGAAAGTTAGCCCCCTCCACTTGTCTGTTAATCTTCCTTGTGAAAATACCATTTGACCTCAAAGAAAGTGAGTTCACAATTGTAGAGGTCAATGGAGTTTTCACACATGGGCTAGGTGGAAATGTGGATAGATTCGTATTGCTTCTGCAATTGCCACTTCACAAACCATGGGATCCGGGTGGAGGATCTCACATGATGAGCATCTCTTGGCCCTTATGCCACAGGCTCTGGGATCCAGGTGGATGCTTCTTAATAAGTCAAGCTAGTGACGTTAAAGAAGCGCTTATTGGGAGGCAACCCAAGCTAGGTATCCTTTATTTTCAGTTTCTGTCATTTATATATATATGATGTGAAAAAAAAAGAAGCTTGATTCACCACGCGAATCCACAGTGGCCACGCGAGACAGAAGCCCTGAATCTCAGAGGCTTGCTCACATTTCTGTCTCGCGTCGCGAGGGCTGCTTTCGCCTCGCGATTCTGGGCACATCAGCTGCTGGAATTCCAGATTCACCTCGCGAGATACTACTCGCTTCGCGATTCTGGAAATTAGTCAGTCGTCCAAGCGGCTCATCCATAAACGCGGTGCACACCGCCTTTCCTGTTAGGGCGCTCATTCAAATAATGACACTATTCCCCCATTCCCGTTAGGGAATAGCTGCACAATGTAAAAGTATCCACATCCCCGTTAGGATACAGGACGGCTCGATAAGGACTTTCAAGAGTATCACGGTAGTTTCCCCATTCCCGTTAGGGAACTAACTTGTGACATCCGGTATCCGTAATCGGATAGTCTAACCTCATGTGTTTCACCCACATGGCTGTGAACAACACCATGCATTCTATATGAGTTTCACCGACTCGTATCGGGTCATAACCTAGCGCCTTAACGTTCCACCACAAACTCGGATAATTCCTCACATCACATCACATAAGCTCATCACATATAATATCACATAAGCTCATCACATATCTCCCGACAAACATATACAATCGCCTAGATGCTAACTAAGTACATAATTGCAGATATGGCATGTTATTAGACAAAGTAGGCTACACATATTAAAATAATAATAAACTATTCATATTATCACAAATAGTCAAATAAAGCATGCTAAGCATATTACGGCAACTAGCACACATCAAACAGCTCAACAGGTAAAATCATGCATCCTCGGTATTCATAAAATTAACCTACCAGTGATAAACCTACAATCCCCAAATCATCCTTAGTACTACGGGGTAGTTGCCAATATGATTTTGGTATTGTTGATTATTCGTTCACTAGTAGAGTTTAGGTCGCCTTACAACTATTATTTCAAAATATGCTACGTAGCCGTTTCTGACAATAGGATGCTTCTTTCTCCCACCTAAGATGTATGTAAGTGTAATCGGTACCCCGAAACGAGTAGTTCCCTCCGAAAATTCACCCGAACACATCTACACGAAGCAGACAATGTCGATAACCCTAATTCGAAAGCGGAAAGTAAAATCGAAAATCGTACAAAGAGAAAACCTCAATACCATCACTGGCGGCATGTCAGTATGAAAAGAGCATAGGCTTACCTTATCCCTAGAAAGAAACAGAAGATAAGGTTACGAAGGTGATGTTGCCACGAACTCGATGATGTAGTCGGTTTTGCGATAGGATGATCGGTTTGCTCGAACTAAGCACAAGAACCTCTCTCTCTCACCGGTCTCTCCCTCCCACTATCTGGTCTATCGTTGTTCAACTGAAAGTGAAACAAAGTTTCAATTTCGAAACTTTTATTTTTCACCATTTTTTCGTGCACTCTCTAGCAAAGGAGACCTCCACGCTTGAGTGTGCCAACGCTCTAGCATGGGGTACTCCACGCTTGAGCGTGCCAACGCTCTAGCATGGGGTACTCCATGCTTGAGTGTGGACTCTGGGTCAACATTCTTCATTGTGAAACAATCTCGCCACGTGTTCTCGTCGCCTCCCATTGCTTGACACATGTGGTACACGTCACTGATCATTGAGAACACTCTAGCGTCCACCAGGGCCACGCTTGAGCATGCCCCACGCTTGAGCGTGGAGATACTGCTCGCTTGAGCGCGTTGTCTGGTCCAGGTTGTCATTTTTGCGTGCGCTCGTTCGATTCGAAGCCAACTGATCTGAGATCTTTCAAACACTTAAACACACTTAACAAACACATAACCAAGGCTCTAAAACATGGATGTTACATTCTCGAATCTAGGGGTGGACACAGGTTATAGTGACGGTACGCACATGCACCCCCTCATTATTAAAAAATAAATGTGACTACCTTAAATATTTTTATTTTACCCCCATTGTTGATTTATTTGCACCCATGACTTTACCTTCTTTCTTTCTTTATTTCGCTATTCATTTCTTCATCTTACATTCAGACAATTATGAGAGATGTAACTTACTTGATTAAATATATTAAAATTTTATGATTTATGAATTATGTCTTTATTTTCATATGTATGATAATAATTAGGCTTAATTGCATTTTTGGTCATTGTACTACTAATCATGTGCAATTTTGGTCTCTGGTTTTTTTTAGTAAATTTGGTCCCCAAATTTATTCAATGTTGCAAATTTGATCCTCCCGTTCATTGTCCGTAAATTTTCCAATGACCTATAGAGAGGGACCACTGCTTTAAGCACGTAAAACCTCCTGTTGAGCTTCTGTGGTAAAGGACCCTTTGGTGGAACCAAACAATGTCCGAAAAGGAGGGACAAAACTAACAAATGTCATAGTTGAAACATTGAATAATGTTGAAATGGAGAGGAAGAGGAGGAGGAAGCTTAATAAGAGGTTTTATGCACTAAGAGCAGTGATTCCTCTCTGTCGATCATTAAAAAATTGAAGGACGTTGGACAGAAGGATCAAATTTGCAACATTGAAAAAATTGGGAGACCAAATATACTCAAAATAAACCACAGAGACCAAAATCGTACAAGGCCAATAATAGGAGGATCAAAAGTGCAATAAAGCCTAATAATTATTTTTTTTGGAAATAGGATGCCCCTACTGATCCGGGGTCCTGGATCCGCCATTGCTTAGATCGATTTTAAGTCAAAAAGTCATCTGATCCAAAAATAAAAACAAGTTGTGGTTCGATTTGGATTTGATAGGATGATTTAATTTTTACCTACACAATAATTAAAAAATAAGTCCAAATCTATCTATCCTATATACATTTACGAATCATCTCATTCAATGCTTTTCCACGTATCGATCTCTGAGAAATACATCATTTAATGTTTCCAATTTTTTAATTGAAAAATAATTAATAAATTATGAAATTTGAAATTAATCAATACATTAATGGTAAGATTTGATTGCCTCATAGAATATGGAATAGTTGAATATGGAATATAGAAGAATCAAATCATATATTAAATTGAATCAATACAGAGACTGAAATTTCAATTAAAAGCAAATAAAAACAATAAAAATAAATCAATTATGAAGGAAATTAAGAATTTTAATTCATTAAAACACACATATTTCAATAAGATTTAATGTTTCGATTATTTTCAATAAAAAAATTATAAATAAATTATGAAAATTGAAATTTAATCAATGTATTAATGGTAAAATATTGATTGCCTCATAGAATGTGGAAAAATCGAATATGGAATATGGAATATGGAATAATTAAATCAGATACTCAAGTGAACCAATAGAGAGACTGAAATTTTAGTTAAAAGTAAATAAAAGTAATAAAATAAAATTAGTTACAGAATAAAAGAATTTCTAAGCATTAAACTATGCATATTTCAAATCTATATCTATATATATACTATATGCATTTAGGAATATTATCATTCAATGCTCTTCCACGTGACAGCCTCTGAGAAAAGCATCATTTAATTGAACTCTACTCTTCTTAAATACACCAGATATTATATTATTAAATGAAATTATTAAATCTATACTATATCTAATGAAATCATGAATAATTCCATTGAATGATCTTCCACGCGTTAATCTCTGAGAAAGACATCATTTAATGTTTCAAATATTTTTAATTAAAAAATAATCAATAAATTATGAAATTTGAAATTAAATCAATGCATTAATGGTAAGATATTGATTGCCTCAGAATATGGAATAGTTGAATATGGAATATAGAAGAATATATAATATATACATTTACGAATAATCTTATTGAATGCTCTTCAGGTGTCAATCTCTATGAAAGACATCATTTAATGTTTCAAATATTTTTAATTAAAAAATAATCAATGAATTATGAAATTTGAAATTAAATCAATGCATTAATGGTAAGATATTGATTGCATCATAGAATATGGAATAGTTGAATATGGAATATAGAATAATCAAATCATATATTAAAATGAATCAATACAGAGACTGAAATTTCAATTAAAAGCAAATAAAAACAATAAAAATAAATCAGTTATGGAAGTAAATTAAGAATTTCAATTCATTAAAACACGCATATTTCAATATGATTTAATGTTTCGACTTTTTTCAATAAAAAATTATAAATAAATTTTGAAATTTGAAATTTAATCAATGCATTAATGGTAAAATATTGATTGCCTCATAGAATATGGAAGAATCGAATATGGAATATGGAATAATTAAATCAGATATTCAAGTGAACCAATAGAGAGCCTTAAATTTAGTTAAAAGTAAATAAAAGTAATAAAATCAAATTAATTACAGAATAAAAGAATTTTGAAGCATTAAACTATGCATATTTCAAATCTATATCTATATCTATACTATATGCATTTAGGAATATTATCATTCAGTGCTATTCCATGTGACAGCCTCTGACAAAAACATCGTTTAATTGAACTCTTCTCAAATACACCAGATATTATATTATTAAATGAAATTATTAAATCTATACTATATCTAATGAAATTACGAATAATTCCATTGACTGCTCTTCCACGTGTCAATCTCCGCGAAAGACATCATTTAATGTTTCGAATATTTTTAATTAAAAAAATCAATAAATTATGAAATTAAAGCAATGTATTAATGGTAAGATATTGATTGCCTCAAAATATGGAATAGTTGAATATGGAATATAGAAAAATCTATACTATATACATTTACGAATAATCTCATTGAATGCTCTTTCATGTGTCAATCTCTGTGAAAGACATCATTTAATGTTTCGAATATTTTTTATTAAAACATAATCAATAAGATGGAATAAGATATTGATTGCCTCATAGAATATGGAATAGTTGAATATGGAATATAAAAGAATCAAATCAGATATTAAAGTGAATCCATAGAGAGGCTGAAATCTATATCTATACTACATACATTTAGGAATAATCTCATTGAATGCTTTTCCATGTGTCAACCTATGAGCAAAACATCATTTAATTCAAATCTTCTTAAATACATCTGATATCTTATTATCAAATAAAATTATTAAATATCCAAATTTGAGTCACATTTTATTTGAATTTTGATGCACCAAATCGTAGTTAGAATTCACTTTTAATGCACTTTAAAATTTTAGAAAATTTCGTGTATGGTATAAGAAATCTATACTATATACATTTAAGAATAATCTTATTGAATGCTCTTGCACATGTCAACCTATGAGAAAAACATAATTTAATTCAAATCTTCTTAAATACACCTGATATCATATTATCAAATCAAATTAATGAATATCCAAATTCTCTTGAAGAGAGAAGAAAATAATAATATGTTAAATAAATATATTTTCTAATGATGGTTGACTTGCATGGGAATATAGGATAAATGAATCAAACAGATTTTCAAGAGAGAATAAAAAAATATGATCGATAAATATATTTTTAAAAATGCTTAACTTGAACATTAAAAATAGGAGAATTAAATCAAATAAATTTTCTAGAGAGAAGAAAAGATAGTATGATAGATAAATATATTTTCTATAAATGGTTAACTTGCACCGAACAAAAAGAATAAATAAATAAAATTGATTTTCAAGAGAGAAGAAAAAATTCATATCATTACGAAGATCACAACAATGTATTTATTATTAGTGTTTCAATAGATTACATTTATAAATAATTAATCAGGTTGAAAGCAGTTGTTGCTTTGAAAATGTATATTTACTATTAAATATTCAGAGAAGTACGCTACTAAGGTAGTGACAGAAGAAATGGTTGGTATTAACTATTAATTTTGCTTTGAAAATAAAAATAATTCACAATAAAACTTTAAAGACTATTTTCAAATATATTTTTTTTATATTCTTCATACATCCCTTATTTTAAATTTTATTTTTAATACTAAAATTTTGTAGGAGATGGTATTTACTTACTATTTACTTTTAAGCGTCATTATATGTATTGTAATATCTATAATATATAATTATTAAGTTAACATCTATTACAATTTATGATCGGCGATTCAAATAACATAACTTTTTAACATTTTTCAGTATATAATTTTCCACAAAAAATTTAAACCGTAAAATATGAATTCAACAATTATATATTAAAAAAATCCTAAAAAAATTGCATATTCCCTGTGCATGGAACGGGTTGATCAATCTAGTAACATTAACAAACATAACAAATAACATACTAAAATTAAAATGTTATGAACTAACAAGTATAAATTTTATGTTTGGAACATTAAAAATAGCAGTAGAAAATTATGTTACATAAATTATTGTTTAAAAAATATGTAAATAATTTTTATGATAAAACATTTTCTGTAAAAAAGAGCCACTGAATATTATTATTAAGAGGCTATGGAAAATAAAATTTTCATATACAACATAGCACTTTTATTTGCAAACAATAATTAGTGTTAAGTTATTTTTAAAAACTATATATGGTTAAAAATTAAAAGACTTGGGATATTGCTCAATTTTCATATTTTAATAATTAGAAAATATATCATAATTTTAAAAATTGTGGATTTGATTATATTTATAATTAAAGTTTTCCTATAAAAGATGCCACTGTATATTAAAATGTTATTATTTAGTGTATGGACACATGTCATGCACGGGGAATATGCTAAGTTTTTATGATTTTATTTTTAAATATGTAATTGTTGATTTCACTTTTTTTTGATTTAAAATTTTGTATGGGAATTATATACCAAAAATTGTTAAAAATTATTTTATCTGAACCGTCGATCACAAAAAAATCTATTATCTGCCATATTATTATTTTTATTATCTCTTAAAAATCTATTTGATATCTACAAAAAAAATCTATATGATTTATTTATCTTCTTTTTTAGTGCAAGTTAACCATTTATATAAAATATATTCATCTATCATGTTATTTTTCTCTTGTCTCTTGAAAAACTATTTGATTTATTTTTTCCCTTTCCCAAAGCAAGTTACCCGGTTTTTGAGTTTAAAACTGCAAGCATAGATTAATTTTGAACTATTTGACGTATAATGAATTCTAATCAATGCACTCTTATATGATGGAGTGTTTATTTTATCAAAGGAAGTTCAGTTTTGAAATATTCTGCATATAGCTGACACAAATTAAAACAAATCAAATCCATAAATGCAAATAAAGGACCCAAAACTCATACTTTATAGAAACATTCATGCTAGCATGAGGTCATGTGTCCACAAATACGCTTTGCATTATTTTAATGACAAAAACTCCATATCATTTCCTTCATCTAACAAATCAACATAGAATTCAATTGTTGATATTGATTAACACGCAATTATTAGTTTTTTAAAAAAATTAAAATCCAGGTAAAAAAATCTTGAAGAGGGGGGGATAACTTTGTTGGAGAAGGACACATCATCATCGTTATCATTGTCATCTGATTCATCTTCATAATTGATGTATATGATCTTTTTCTTTGTAACACCTCCCTAGGCATTACATGGTTTTCTCTCTTATTAACGTGGAAAAGAAAATAATTAATTATTGGTGATTACTTTCGGAAAACATTTACGATCTTGGGTATAGTTGAAGAAACAAAATCGGCAAAGTCTCCTCCGTAATTTCAACATTCCAAACAAAACACCTGCTAAAACATTTATATATACTCCTTCGAAAGAAAGGCTCCTCGAGCCATAAACATACATATGTATAACTATGCATCATTTCTATCAAGACCCTTATAACCAGTAGTCATCATATCAAAGTTTTAAGGTAGGTTAGGAAATATATACAGACATAAGTCATACATATAGATAATATACAAAAAAAAACCAGGGTCCATCAGAGAAAGTCACTAAACAAAAACTTGGCTCTCATCAGCCATTTATACAGAACCCCGTGGAGTTAGTACTACCCAAAAGAACTAAGCTATCAACACCCTACCGCCCTCTAGGTATGTCCATTGGGGAGACCGCCATGATCATCCCCAGGGTCCGACGGGTCTGGCAAAAATCCTCCCTCGGCATTAGCCTCCACAGGCTCCATTTCCTCATCGAGAGGATCATACTCCGGTACCTCACCCTCAGGCTCCTCCGGCTCCTCCTCTATAAGCTCCTCCTTGATGAGATCCGCCTCAGGAAGTGCCTCGGCGACCAGGATGTCATCATCCTCCTCCTCTCCGCCATAGATGATGATAGGAACAAGTGGCGGCGACTCGGGTACTCCTACAGGAACGACTGGCTGTGGTGGCTGCTGATGTTAGGTATTCCCAGACTCTACCAGATACCGAAGCAATGTCCAGATGGGAGGTAGAGGAACCTCCACGGTCTTCACCTGCCGAGTGATCGAGGTGACACCCTCCTCTGTCCCCTTCCTCAATTGCAACGGCCCCGTGTACGACTCGATGCGGGCCCCGGGGTGGATGACCTACGCGCCAGCCTTATTACGGAACTAAAACATATGGGCCAGGAAGCCCGATGGTATCATGTGCTGTATGGGATCCATCTAAACATATAATATAAAATTTCCACCATAGAAAAAATAGAAACAGAGAAAAACAATGTAAAGGTGAGTTACCAATATATGAGTATAAACATAGCAGTCATATATTTAACATATAAACAGCCTAAATAATACCAAGTTAACAACACATATAATCGCAATCATATATTTATATCTCATAAGGCTTTCAGATTTAAAGATTTTATCATAAATTATATCTTAACACTTCAAATATCCACTTTCTAACACAATCTCCGGATATCCTAACTTCCCTTTCCTCTCAAGCATGATAGGCTGCGATAATTCCTATACCACAATTGTTTCACGTTGGGTGGCCTCTCACTGGGTCCTTCCCCCAATTGTTCTAGGATTTCGCGTATCACCTAAATAATACAGAATAGTTCCAGATAGAGTACATTTCGAGCAGGGTTGCCGTTTTCTAGATCCGAGGGTGCTACCCCCCGAATATCCATGTAGGTTTTCGAACCCAAATGTCCCTTAAGACCCAAGAACCTATCTTTGGTCCAAACTATTCAGTTTGTCAGTTCACTTTGACTGACACCGTGACTCGATAAATAACAGCACGCCTGCCAGAACATCTTTCAAATATTAAATTTACTCCTAATATCAATTTGAGTTTTAGAAGCCATTACTTTATCAACAGACACTAGTTCGACGTCTCGGAACTCTAGGTCCTTAACAGTAGGAATGCTAGTCCGGCTTCCCAGTAATCAGAATCTAGTCTGAAATCTCAGCACAGAAGTCTAGTCCATTCTTTCCTGTTTCCAATTCACTTTCCAATGAAAGCCGCAAGTCATGTTTCCACTTTTCTATGTCCTTATGTTTTGATAAATGAAGTTTTCTCATTTAAGCCATGACTAACATCATGCTTTAACCAGTCTCAAAAATATTCCATAACACAGACAACCACACACACACACACACACACACACACACACACACACACACACACACACATATAGTTTTCAATATCTTAATCATCATCATATATATTGATCAGCCTCTGGCTCATCTAGTTTTATGACTAGTATGACCGTGGTTTTGTGTTAATTATATCCCATTTTTGCCCAAATTAGACTTGATTGTCTGCAAGCAAGGTTTTGAGTCTCTAAAGTAGTTTTAGGTTAATTTAGTTGATTTTGAGTCAAATAAAGCACTTACTGCTATTTCCTATTGTTTCAGGTTAGAATAAAGCACTTAGAGCCAAGGGAATGAAGAAAACAATGGAAAAATGCAATTCTGGAGGATTCACCTCGCGAGAGGATGCTCCCCTCGCGAACCTGAAGACCAGCACGAGTAGCAACAGTCACCCTCTTTGGCTCGCCTCGCGAATCATGTTTCACCTCGCGAGAAAGCGACTGTTCATAATATTAGCCTCGTGAAACATGTTTCGCCTCGCGAGCGACCGCAACCCAGAATCTATATTTATATCTGTTTTGGGGCAGAACTGATCATCTTCTCACCTTCTCTTCTTCTCTTCTTCTTTTCATAGTGCGGCTGCAAATTAGAATTAGGTTTAGGTTTATGTTTGTAATGGAGAGCTAGTCTCCTTTGATCAATCTATTGTAATCGGTTCGCACTGCCGCTTGAGGTTTTGTAATTTCTGAACTTTATGCTATTCTCTTTCAATACTTGTTTTATACGTTCTGTTTGCTTAATTCAGAATCGTATAGAATAGGTGTTGATTTATTTCGATGATTGTGTGTTCCTATACTTAATCGTGTTTGCTTAATTCGCGTGTGTTCAATCATGTTTGCTTAGTTCATGAGTGCTTCATCCTGTTTGCTTAATTCGGGAATAGGAACATATATCTCGTAGTAGCGATTTCGCTTGTTAATTGTTGCTACAACCGAAAGGGGATTAGAATCTGCTTAGGACTTGGAATTTGCATGAACCGATGATAGTTGGGAAATCGAGAACAGTAGATTAATCGTCTTTAGTTTATTTGATAATCCTTTAAACTGCTCTGTTTTTATTGCTCTGTTATTGCTTTGTTTTGCAATTGAATTTCAAACCAACCCCCCAAAAAAAAACTGATTTTTGTGGTAAATAACATTTCAAGAGTCCTTGTGAGATGATACTCGAGTTGTCGCGCTCTACAACAATTTTATAAAACGCTCGCTTTTTGACCCGTGTGCGACAACGCGTCAAAAATTGGCGCCGTTGCCGGGGACTCTTTTTGTTATTAACAGAAAATAAAAAAATAAAAAAAAACCTTTTGCATTACTGAATTAGTTACGGCTGCTTTGTCTGGTTGTGAATCTTAGTGCTTCCCATGGATAATTATATGCAAGATTTTATGCCTAATGTTGATTATGAACCATGCATATATTATCCTAACTTTGATAGGCCACCACCATGCATATATTATCCTGACTCTCCTGGTTTGATACACCGGTTGCCAAGGTTTAGTGGTCTTGCAGGTGAGAACCCGCTGAAGCATCTGGAAGAATTCCAGGCTGCTTGTTCTACACTTTTGAATCCCAAAGGAATAACAGAAGACCACATCAAGATGAGAGCCTTCCCATTCTCACTTGAAGGTGCTGCGAAGGATTGGTTGTATTGTCTCGAGCAGAATTCCCGTTCAACCTGGTTTGATTTGAAGGAAGTCTTCCTGTTGAGATACTTTCCTGCCTTCAGAGCTGTATCAATCAGGCACAACATTCCTGACCCTTCCACTGATGAGTACCACCCTAGCTGGGAAAACCATCCAAACCCTTGGTATGGGGACTCACAACAGATGTTACCACTGGCACCACCACAGAATCCTCCCCAAGTGACCACCTCTGCACCTTCTGGACATTCACTAGAGGACATGTTCAAGCAATTGACTTCACAAATGACTGTAGTCACCCAAAAGACTGAACAAATGAACCTCTAGTTGCAGCAGCAATTTGGACAGTTCCAGGCCTCACGAGCACGATTGGCCAGGTGACAGATGCTAGCATTAATGCCTTGGCTACACTGCAAACTCCACATTCCCTTGAGAAACATACAGATTCACAGATAGTTGTTCTTGACAATACTTCCTCTGAGGATAATTTTGATAATGATGTCAAGAATACTTCTATTGATGAACTGTGTGTTGAATCTCCAGATATTCACACCTTTCCTGATTCTATCTATTATACTTCATGTGCTGATTGTAATGAATTTGCTTCGTGTGTAGCATGTTTTGAAAGGTATGAAGAGCAAAACGTCCATATGGAACATGAGACATATGAGGTTGAGGGCCCTGTTCAGCCAAGAAACACAGAGAATGAGGATCAGGAGGACATCTGCTTCACCATGCTTGAGGATAATGAAGAACCTTTGGAATTAGATGATTCTATGAATTCATATGCATGTGTTGAAAGTGATGGGATGGATGAACTGTGTGCTGAATTTCCAGACATTCAAGCCTTTTCTGATTCTGTTTATTATAATATATGTACTGACTGTACTAACACTAACCTTTGTGTGGTGTGTGCTGAGATTTCTGTAGCAGGTGATGAATCTGGTAATGCAGTGGATGGGAATTGTGCAGAAGATGAAGCAGCATCAGAGACCCTCTCTACCTGTTTGCCACCTCCCCCTGTGGAACCACCGGTGATGGAGTTTAATCCTCTGGATTTTGCACCCTTGGATATGAAGACACTATGGCCAGTCCAAGAGGTTGAACCCCGATTTTATTGGGAGGACTTTGTTGAAAAAGAGGTCAACTTTGACCCAAGAGGGAGCGAGAAGTCCGCCGCACTTGGCGAGGTCACCATAATTGTCAAGTGCTCACCTCCATATCAAGGCTGCAAGTTAGGGGACCATGGAATGAGCCTCCGTCCCGTGTCTATCATTTGGGCCTCATGTTACATGCCATGGGATCAGGGAGGATCATATTGTACTTAGAGCATTCCGTGGCCGCTGTATCACAGACAGTGGGATCCCGGTGGAACCACCTTCATGAGTTTTCTCTAACCTTTTCCCTTTTTAATTATTCTTGCATTGTTTTTGTTTTGTTTTCTTTAAGCTCCTGAATAATTTGAGAAGATCAGGAGTATTTGTGTGTTGAGTCTTGTGTCGGCAAGTTTGATTGGATTTTAATTGAATTTGCATAGATGGATTGCATGTTATGTGTTGACTGTTTTCCCCCTAGATTTTGAAAAAGTGAAAACTAATTCCCATAAAAAAATTGAAAACTGAACTTTGAGATATTTTGTTGTGATTGCATGATTTATGATAAGTTTGGGGAGAAGAGGTGCACACACTAGGGATAGAATCTCGGTCAAACAATTTGCAAAAAATGTCCAGGTGAGGATTTGAGCCTCCAACATGTTTTTAACTGTGTGAATCACGTTTGAGTTGCACTTTCCTGAATTTGCTTGAGTCTCTTCTTGGTTTGCATGCTTATGTGATTGCATCAGATGATTTAGGAATTTTCTTTGTAAATAACCACTTGGCCTAAATAGAACCAATTCCTAATGCATGTTCCTTTGTTAGCCCCTTTGAGCCTTATTAGCCTGTTAATTCTTGATAACCTTATGTTATGAGCCTAAAATCTGAAAAAAAACCATGTTAACCCGATCTTAGGATTAGGAGAGCATGGAATCTTAGCAAGAGAATGGTTGCAAGAAACTAAGTTTGGGGTGGCTACAAGGATGTGACATGTCATTCTGGGGTGCGAAAAAGAAAAAAAAAAATAAAAAGGTCGGAGCCAAAGGCAAAGAAAAAAAAGAAAAAAAAGAAGAAGAAGAAAAGATTAAAGTGCAAAAATGCCAAAAGGTATTAGAAGAGAAAGGCTGTAGTCACCCAAAAGCATAAAGAAAAATGGAAAAAGGAACTTGAGTGGAATTTCAAAGTGTAAAAAGTTTCATGCTCTCTTAGTTCCCAGGGACTTCAGCCCAGTACCTTTGTATATCCTACCTCTAGCCAGGCCCCATTACAACCTTTGGAAGTCCTTCTGATGTTGCATGCATGTTTTCGTGGGAACCATTTTGAGATGAAGATCAAACTCATGGGAAGTGCTCTTAAAAGTGAAATTGAGTGAAATGTTGATAACCTAGACAAACTGAGCGATTGAGTGAAACACTAAATTCCCTTGTGAGGAAGGCGGTTGTTTGAATTTGGTGATCTCCCTTTTGTGTGTAACTTGGATCCCTTGCTTAGATTAATAATTGCTTGAATGATGAAGTTCTCAAATGTTTAGAGTGAATGCATGTGGGGATTGCTTTGTTTGAAAGGGGGGAACATTGAAGGAAAAATTATTTTGGTGAATTGCTTGAAATTTGTGCAAAGTTGATTGAATCCTTTAAGCTTACCATGTCTTGAGTCTTTTTGAGTTTTAGTTTGCTTGGGGACAAGCAAAGTTTAAGTTTGGGGTATTTTGATCAGCCTCTGGCTCATCTAGTTTTATGACTAGTATGACCGTGGTTTTGTGTTAATTATATCCCGTTTTTGCCCAAATTAGACTTGATTGTCTGCAAGCAAGGTTTTGAGTCTCTAAAGTAGTTTTAGGTTAATTTAGTTGATTTTGAGTCAAATAAAGCACTTACTGCTATTTCCTATTGTTTCAGGTTAGAATAAAGCACTTAGAGCCAAGGGAATGAAGAAAACAATGGAAAAATGCAATTCTGGAGGATTCACCTTGCGAGAGGATGCTCACCTCGCGAACCTGAAGACCAGCACGAGTAGCAACAGTCACCCTCTCTGGCTCGCCTCGTGAATCATGTTTCGCCTCGCGAGAAAGCGACTGTTCATAATATTCGCCTCGCGAAACATGTTTCACCTCGCGAGCGACCGCAACCCAGAATCTGTATTTATATCTGTTTTGGGGTAGAACTGATCATCTTCTCACCTTCTCTTCTTCTTTTCTTCTTTTCATAGTGCGGCTGCAAATTAGAATTAGGTTTAGGTTTATGTTTGTAATGGAGAGCTAGTCTCCTTTGATCAATCTATTGTAATCGGTTCACACTGCCGCTTGAGGTTTTGTAATTTCTGAACTTTATGCTATTCTCTTTCAATACTTGTTTTATACGTTCTGTTTGCTTAATTCAGAATCGTATAGAATAGGTGTTGATTTATTTCGATGATTGTGTGTTCCTATACTTAATCGCGTTTGCTTAATTCGCGTGTGTTCAATCATGTTCGCTTAGTTCATGAGTGCTTCACCCCGTTTGCTTAATTCGGGAATAGGAACATATATCTCGTAGTAGCGATTTCGCTTGTTAATTGTTGCTACAACCGAAAGGGGATTAGAATCTGCTTAGGGCTTGGAATTTGCATGAACCGATGATAGTTGGGAAATCGAGAATAGTAGATTAATCGTCTTTAG
This sequence comes from Sophora flavescens, assembly GCA_030762895.1. Lineage (NCBI taxonomy): Eukaryota > Viridiplantae > Streptophyta > Magnoliopsida > Fabales > Fabaceae > Sophora > Sophora flavescens. The sequence continues at coordinate 125,718,563 of CM061068.1, forward strand.
TTTATTTGATAATCCTTTAAACTGCTCTGTTTTTATTGCTCTGTTTTTGCTTTGTTTTGCAATTGAATTTCAAACCAACCGCCCTCCCCCCCCAAAAAAAACTGATTTTTGTGGTAAATAACATTTCAAGAGTCCTTGTGAGACGATACTCGAGTTGTCGCGCTCTACAACAATTTTATAAAACGCTCGCTTTTTGACCCGTGTGCGACAACGCGTCAAAAATTGGCGCCGTTGCCGGGGACTCTTGTTGTTATTAACAGAAAATAAAAAAATAAAAAAAAACCTTTTGCATTACTGAATTAGTTACGGCTGCTTTGTCTGGTTGTGAATCTTAGTGCTTCCCATGGATAATTATATGCAAGATTTTATGCCTAATGTTGATTATGAACCATGCATATATTATCCTAACTTTGATAGGCCACCCCCATGCATATATTATCCCGACTCTCCTTGTTTGATACACCGGTTGCCAAGGTTTAGTGGTCTTGCAGGTGAGAACCCGCTGAAGCATCTGGAAGAATTCCAGGCTGCTTGTTCTACACTTTTGAATCCCAAAGGAATAACAGAAGACCACATCAAGATGAGAGCCTTCCCATTCTCACTTGAAGGTGCTGCGAAGGATTGGTTGTATTGTCTCGAGCCGAATTCCCGTTCAACCTGGTTTGATTTGAAGGAAGTCTTCCTGTTGAGATACTTTCCTGCCTTCAGAGCTGCATCAATCAGGCACAACATTCTTGACCCTTCCACTGATGAGTACCACCCTAGCTGGGAAAACCATCCAAACCCTTGGTATGGGGACTCACAACTGATGTTACCACTGGCACCACCACAGAATCCTCCCCAAGTGACCACCTCTGCACCTTCTGGACCTTCACTAGAGGACATGTTCAAGCAATTGACTTCACAAATGACTGTAGTCACCCAAAAGACTGAACAAATGAACCTCCAGTTGCAGCAGCAATTTGGGCAGTTCCAGGCCTCACAGGCACAGTTTCAGCAGCGAACAGATGCTAGCATTAATGCCTTGGCTACACTGCAAACTCCACATTCCCTTGAGAAACATACAGATTCACAGATAGTTGTTCTTGACAATACTTCCTCTGAGGATAATTTTGATAATGATGTCAAGAATACTTCTATTGATGAATTGTGTGTTGAATCTCCAGATATTCACACCTTTCCTGATTCTATCTATTATACTTCATGTGCTGATTGTAATGAATTTGCTTCGTGTGTAGCATGTTTTGAAAGGTATGAAGAGCAAAACGTCCATATGGAACATGAGACATATGAGGTTGAGGGCCCTGTTCAGCCAAGAAACACAGAGAATGAGGATCAGGAGGACATCTGCTTCACCATGCTTGAGGATAATGAAGAACCTTTGGAATTAGATGATTCTATGAATTCATATGCATGTGTTGAAAGTGATGGGATGGATGAACTGTGTGCTGAATTTCCAGACATTCAAGCCTTTTCTGATTCTGTTTGTTGTAATATATGTACTGACTGTACTAACACTAACCTTTGTGTGGTGTGTGTGCTGAGATTTCTGTAGCAGGTGATGAATCTGGTAATGCAGTGGATGGGAATTGTGCAGAAGATGAAGCAGCATCAGAGACCCTCTCTACCTGTTTGCCACCTCCCCCTGTGGAACCACCGGTGATGGAGTTCAATCCTCTGGATTTTGCAGCCTTGGATATGAAGACACTATGGCCAATCCAAGAGGTTGAACCCCGATTTTATTGGGAGGACTTTGTTGAAAAAGAGGTCAACTTTGACCCAAGAGGGAGCGAGAAGTCCGCCGCACTTGGCGAGGTCACCATAATTGTCAAGTGCTCACCTCCATATCAAGGCTGTAAGTTAGGGGACCATGGAATGAGCTTCCGTCCCGTGTCTATCATTTGGGCCTTATGTTACATGCCATGGGATCCGGGAGGATCATATTGTACTTTGAGCATTCCTTGGCCACTGTATCACAGACAGTGGGATCCCGGTGGAACCACCTCCATGAGTTTTCTCTAAACCTTTTCCCTTTTTAATTATTCTTGCTTTGTTTTTGTTTTATTTTCTTTAAGCTCCTGAATAATTTGAGAAGATCAGGAGTATTTGTGTGTTGAGTCTTGTGTCGGCAAGTTTGATTGGATTTTAATTGAATTTGCATAGATGGATTGCATGTTATGTGTTGACTATTTTCCCCCTAGATTTTGAAAAAGTGAAAACTAATTCCCATAAAAAAAATTGAAAACTGAACTTTGAGATATTTTGTTGTGATTGCATGATTTATGATAAGTTTGGGGTGAAGAGGTGCACACACTAGGGATAGAATCTCGGTCAAACAATTTGTAAAAAATGTCCAGGTGAGGATTTGACCTTCCAACATGTTTTTAACTGTGTGAATCACGTTTGAGTTGCACTTTCCTGAATTTGCTTGAGTCTCTTCTTGGTTTGCATGCTTATGTGATTGCATCAGATGATTTAGGAATTTTCTTTGTAAATAACCACTTGGCCTAAATAGAACCAATTCCTAATGCATGTTCCTTTGTTAGCCCCTTTGAGCCTTATTATCCTGTTAATTCTTGATAACCTTATGTTATGAGCCTAAAATCTGGAGAAAAAAAACCATGTTAACCCGATCTTAGGATTAGGAGAGCATGGAATCTTAGCAAGAGAATGGTTTCAAGAAACTAAGTTTGGGGTGGCTACAAGGATGTGACATGTCATTCTGGGGTGCGAAAAAGAAAAAAAATAATAAAAAGGTCGGAGCCAAAGGCAAAGAAGAAAAAAAAGAAAAAAAGAAGAAGAAAAGATTAAAGTGCAAAAATGTCAAAAGGTATTAGAAGAGAAAGGCTGTAGTCACCCAAAAGCATAAAGAAAAATGGAAAAAGGAACTTGAGTGGAATTTCAAAGTGTAAAAAGTTTCATGCTCTCTTAGTTCCTAGGGACTTCAGCCCAGTACCTTTGTATATCCTACCTCTAGCCAGGCCCCATTACAACCTTTGGAAGTCCCTCTGATGTTGCATGCATGTTTTCGTGGGAACCATTTTGAGATGAATATCAAACTCATGGGAAGTGCTCTTAAAAGTGAAATTGAGTGAAATGTTGATAACCTAGACAAACTGAGCGATTGAGTGAAACAGTAAATTCCCTTGTGAGGAAGGCGGTTGTTTGAATTTGGTGATCTCCCTTTTGTGTGTAACTTGGATCCCTTGCTTAGATTAATAATTGCTTGAATGATGAAGTTCTCAAATGTTTAGAGTGAATGCATGTGGGGATTGCTTTGTTTGAAAGGGGGGAACATTGAAGGAAAAATTATTTTGGTGAATTGCTTGAAATTTGTGCAAAGTTGATTGAATCCTTTAAGCTTGCCATGTCTTGAGTCTTTTTGAGTTTTTGAGTTTTAGTTTACTTGGGGACAAGCAAAGTTTAACTTTGGGGTATTTTGATCAGCCTCTGGCTTATCTAGTTTTATGACTAGTATGACCGTGGTTTTGTGTTAATTATATCCCGTTTTTGCCCAAATTAGACTTGATTGTCTGCAAGCAAGGTTTTGAGTCTCTAAAGTAGTTTTAGGTTAATTTAGTTGATTTTGAGTCAAATAAAGCACTTACTGCTATTTCCTATTGTTTCAGGTTAGAATAAAGCACTTAGAGCCAAGGGAATGAAGAAAACAATGGAAAAATGCAATTCTGGAGGATTTGCCTCGCGAGAGGATGCTCGCCTCGCGAACCTGAAGACCAGCACGAGTAGCAACAGTCACCCTCTCTGGCTCACCTACCGAATCATGTTTCGCCTCGCGAGAAAGCGATTGTTCATAATATTCGCCTCGCGAAACATGTTTCGCCTCGCGAGCGACCGCAACCCAGAATCTGTATTTATATCTGTTTTGGGGCAGAACTGATCATCTTCTCACCTTCTCTTCTTCTTTTCTTCTTTTCATAGTGCGGCTGCAAATTAGAATTAGGTTTAGGTTTATGTTTGTAATGGAGAGCTAGTCTCCTTTGATCAATCTATTGTAATCGGTTCGCACTGCCACTTGAGGTTTTGTAATTTCTGAACTTTATGCTATTCTCTTTCAATACTTGTTTTATATGTTCTGTTTACTTAATTCAGAATCGTATAGAATAGGTGTTGATTTATTTCGATGATTGTGTGTTCCTATACTTAATCGCGTTTGCTTAATTCGCGTGTGTTCAATCATGTTCGCTTAGTTCATGAGTGCTTCACCCCATTTGCTTAATTCGGGAATAGGAACATATATCTCGTAGTAGCGATTTCGCTTGTTAATTGTTGCTACAACCGAAAGGGGATTAGAATCTGCTTAGGGCTTGGAATTTGCATGAACCGATGATAGTTGGGAAATCGAGAATAGTAGATTAATCGTCTTTAGTTTATTTGATAATCCTTTAAACTGCTCTGTTTTTATTGCTCTATTTTTGCTTTGTTTTGCAATTGAATTTCGAACCAACCCCCAAAAAAAAAAAAAAACTGATTTTTGTGGTAAATAACATTTCAAGAGTCCTTGTGAGACGATACTCGAGTTGTCGCGCTCTACTACAATTTTATAAAACGCTCGCTTTTTGACCCGTGTGCGACAGCGCGTCATATATATATATATATACATATATACATACATATATATATATACATACATATATATAAACAGGCTTTCCCACAAACAGTCAATATATTATAAGACATCACAAGCAGTTTATAACATTAAATATATAACTACGAGGGACTCCTCAGGTTACTCCCTTTTCCTCAGAAATTTTAGTTCCTTGATTTGAAATTTATCGTGTAGTCCCCCACTTCCATAGTATCGTCTGAGATAATGTACTTCTCAGTAAATCCTTCAAAAATCAATAAATTACAAGTTAAAATTTTGTGAAATCCCATTAATCCTCTTATGATGATTTTCCACCAAGCCTAAGAAAATTGGCTATGAATTTTGGTTTCACTTAAACTCTTAGAGCTTGATCATATAGGTCTTAGGGAGCTCAAAACAAGTGTTAGAATTATAAAAATGAAAAAAAATCACTAATCCTCTCTCAAAGTCAGTTTCGGCCATTCATGAGGAAATGAGGGTTTGGGTTTTCATTTGGTTCAAACAACCAACAACAACAACAATAACTAGATCATGAGATGAATTTATGGTTCACAAGCTTGATCATTATAAACAATAATGATACAAGTCATACAAGAAATTGGTTCAGCATAAAACGGGTTTCCACTATTTTGATCATGATAATGGGTAATAATGATAGAAAAAAATAATAATAAGGGGAGAGCAAGATCTTGTTATTACCGGAAATGGAGGAAAGTTGAATATGATACCCACTTGATGAATCTTGGATGAGTTTCTTGCACAAATTTTAGCCTCAAATTAATAGAAACAAGAGATGAAATATTGAGAGTGTGGGAGACAGTTAGGCGTCGGGTTTGGGGTGGGATTTATAGGGTAGATACTTTAGGAAAATTTAGTGCCATGTTTGTTGAAACTAATTTGGATTAATGGATTATTAGGTAGTATAATAATATATTAAAGTGAAATCATGAGATAAAAGTTATGATGTGACCAATTTACATAAGTCCCATCAATCACTTTTATTATCTCGGTTTCACATTATTTCTATACTACATCTCGTTCTATTATTTACCCGTCTCAAATTCCTCTGCGCGTTTTCATTAAATATTTTACCCGAATAAAATATAATATTTTATTTTTGAGTGAAAATTCCAAAATGACTCTTATCACTTGAGATTAGAGTAAAAGTTATTGATTTTTCATTCACGGGTCAAAATCAGGTACTCTGATCAGTAAATTCTTACTGACAGTGAGAACACAGACCGAGTTTCGTCTGAGTTTCAAACCTAAAATTTAACTGGAACTTCGTTCTATTAGATTGAATTCAAAAATGATTTTGTTTTAACCAAAATCATTTTTTCTAGTTTTTCAACAAAAATATCCACATTTAAATATATCAACAGATATAAGAAAGCGATAAATAAACTTGACTAAAGATATTGTAATTTCATCTTGTCCTCAGTCTCCGAAGTTGTTTCTCCAGTTGTATCATTCCAAATAACCTTGACTAAAGATATTTGTTTATCCCTTAGTTGCTTAATCATTCTATCTTCGATTTGTACAGGTGATGCCTCATAAGACAAGTTTTCTTTTAATTGTACTTCATCGGGTTCGATTATATGCGATGGATCTGGAATATACTTCCTAAGTTGTGAGACATTGAATACATCATGAATATTTGAAAGAAAAGGCGGTAAATCAATTTGATAAGCTACTGGACCAATACGACGAAGAATTTGGTAAGGTCCATTGAATTTAGGAGTCAGTTTTATGGATTTTAGGACTCTACCTACCCCAGTCGTGGGTGTGACTCTCAGAAATACATGTTCACCTTCTTGAAATTCAAGAGGTCGTCTTCCCCGATCTGAGTAACTCTTATGTCTGCTTTGAGTTGCTTTCATCCATTCGCGGATTTATTTAACTTTTTTCGACATTTGCTGCACAATTTCGGGGCCAAGAATCATGTTTTTCTCCATCTTGGTACCAACACAAAGGTGTCTGGCACTTTCGCCCATAGAAAGCCTCATAGGTAGCCATCCCTATACTTGCATGAAAACTGTTGTTGTACGTAAATTCAATCAGTGGCAAGAGATCATCCCAACCGCCGCGATGATCTAGGACATATGCCTTCAACAAGTCTCCTAGTGATTGAATTGTTCTCTCAGTTTGTCCATCTGTTTGAGGATGATATGTTGAGCTTAATTGCAATTTGGTTCCTAATGCTTGATGCAAACTTCCCCAGAAACGTGAAGTGAACTTTGGATCTCGATCTGAAACAATACTTGAAGGCACTCCATGTAGTCTGATTATTTCCTTGATGCAAACATTTGTTAGCTTCTCCACAGTGAAATTTGTTTTGATAGGCAAGAAATGGGCAGATTTCGTTAACCTGTCCATAATTACCCAAATTGAGTCAAATATTTTATAAGTTCTGGGTAAACTTACCACGAAATCCATTGATATACTGTCCCACTTCCATTCTGGTACATCCAACGATGTAAGCATTCCTCCGGGTCTATGATGTTCTATCTTTGCTTTTTGACAAGTCAGGCACGATGCTACATACTCTGCAACCTGCTTTTTCATGCCTGGCCACCAAAACCTTTGTTTCAAGTCTTGATACATCTTTGTTGATCCAGGATGAATACTTAGCTTACTCTTGTGTGACTCTTCTAGAATCATTTTCTTCATCTCCGGATTGTCTGGTACACAGATCCTTCCTTTGCATCTTAAAATTTGATCCGATCCTAAGTTGAACTCAGTAGCTTTTCCTTTTTCCATAATCCTCAGCTTGCTGTTCTCGTATTTCTTCCATCAATCCACTACAAATTTTAATCATTCCTAAAATGATTTTATCTCGTCTTACTTCCATAATCAAATTGAGATCACAGAACTTCTAAATCAGTTCAAGATCTTTCACCATCATAGTTGAGATATGAATGGCCTTTCGACTCAATGCATCTACTACCACGTTCGCTTTTCCTGGATGATGCTGCAATGTGAAGTCATAATCTTTTTAGAACTCCATCCACCGTCTCTGTCTCATGTTGAGCTCCTTTTGGTCAAACATGTACTTCAAACTCTTGTGGTCACTAAAAACGTCAAACTTTGCTCCATAGAGATGGTATCTCCACATTTTGAGTGCAAAAACTACAGCAGCTAACTCTAGGTCATGCGTCGGATAATTTCTTTCATGAGTCTTCAGTTGACGTGATGCATAGGCTAAAACCTTTCGATGTTGCATCAACACACAACCTAAGCCTTGATGTGAAGCATCACAATATACATCATAAGGTTCCTCTGGTTCAAGAAGTATTAATACCGGTGAAGTTGTAAGTCGTTCTTTTATTCTTTGAAAGCTTTCCGCGCACTTCTCAGTCCATACAAAAGGTTGGTCTTTCTTTGTGAGTTGAGTTAAAGGTGCTACTATCTTTGAAAATCCTTCAATAAATCACCGATAATAGCCTGCTAATCCAACAAAGCTTCTTATTTTCGTCACCGTGTTTGGCCTTTCCCAAGAAAGTACAGCTTCCACTTTCGCAGGATCTACTGCAATTCCTTCTTTAGTAATCATGTGCCCTAAGAATTTCACTTCTTCCAGCCAAAATTCGCATTTAGAAAGTTTTGCGTAAAAAACATTCTCACTCAGAATTTGTAAAACTTGTCTCAAATGTTCTTCATGTTCCTCATAACTCTTTGAGTAAATGAGAATATCATCAATAAACACTACGACGAACTTATCAAGAAATGGACGAAAAATCCGATTCATGCAGTCCATAAAAACAGCAGGTCCATTCGTCACTCCAAAAGGCATTACGAGATACTCATAATGTCCATAACAAGTTCTGAATGCAGTCTTGGGTATATCTTCTATCTTTACTCGTATCTGGTGATATCCCATCCTTAGATCAATCTTTGAAAATACCACAGCTCCTCTCAGTTGATCCATCAGATCGTCTATGCGTGGTAAAGGATATTTCTTTTTGATCGTCACCTTGTTGAGTTGTCGTTAATCCACGCAAAGTCTCGAACCTCCGTATTTCTTCCTTACTAGCAACACTGGTGCTCCCCACGGGGATACACTCGGTCGTATGAATTGTTTTGATAAAAGATCTTCCAATTTAGCCTTCAATTCCACAAGTTCCTTTGGTGACATTCAATACGGAGAGATAGAAATCGGACCGGTTCCTGGAACTAAATAGATGGAGAATTCGATATCTCGAATTGGTGGCAAACCCAGGACATCGTTCGGAAAAACATCTGGAATTCTCTTACTACAAGCACAACACTCAAATCGATCTCCCCCTCAATTTCTAAGCTAGATAAAAATAGGCATTCCTGATCTCCTTATTTTGAAGAAGTTCTTACTTGATAGGTAGATAAAAATACAGAAATCTCAGGATCAGGAAAAACTAAAGTTTTATGAGCACAGTCTAACAGGATATGGTTAGAAGATAACCAATCCATGCCTAAAATTAAATCTAAGTGTATTAAAGGCAAGAATATCAAATTCACAAGAAAATGTCTATCCTGAATGATAATAGGACAGTTTAGACAAATTGAGTTTACAAAACTGGTTCAGCAGTAGGAGTTGAAACAATTAAATCATATGACATGGAAGAAACAAGCAATTCTAAATGTCTCACACTATCCATCGAAATAAAAGAGTATGTTGCACCCGAATCAAATAATACAGTTAAAAGATTACCTGATATTTTTCAATTACCTTGTAACAAATCATCAGATTGTGAAGCCTCAACACTGCTCATGGTATAAACCCTTCCCTTAGCCGTTGGGTTGTTGGTTCTAGCATTGTTGGAAACTGGTGCAGACTTATGAGTATAACAATATTTAGCCATATGTCCTATATTCCCGCATCTGAAGCATTGTATCTTATCAACCGACAATTTTGTGTAGAATGGTTTTGACTTCCACACTCAGTACATCTCTGAGCATATCCTTGAAATTGATTTCTTTGTCCTCCGCTACCAGATATAAAAGCATCTGGATGGTAAGATTGTTGACTCTGGTTGTTTCCAGATGGTCTGTAATATGGCTTCCTTTGGGTTTGCTTCGATCGTTGACCTTGAAATTGATTCTTAGTTCTGGCTGGTCCGCCGACATTCCCTTGACTGTCTTTCTCCTTCCTCATCTGTTCAACCTTCCGACTTATCTCCACCAAAGCTCGAAAATTCCTTATTTGTAATGGCAAAATAGGCTCCTTGATTTCGAACCTCAACCTTGCTTCAAATATTTCACATTTCCAGCTTTCATTGGGTTGGGCTTGAAAGAATCGGAAGTATTTGGCGAGTGACTCGAACCTCACAGCATATTCTCCCACAGATCGAGACATCTGTTTCAGGCCTAGGAATTCTTGTTCTTTCTCAATTCTAGCACTTTGAGGAAAATATTTTTCCAAAAAGGTCTCACAAAACATTCCAAGTAATCTCCTGCTGATTAGCAAGCAATAGCTGTTTGGTTCCCTTCCACCAGTATTCAGCATCTCCTAACAATAATAAGGTAGCATACGGAACCTTGACTTCCTCTTGAGTATGAATTAACTCAAAAATTTTCTCTAATTCTTCTATCCATACGTCCGCCTTGTCAGGATTCGTTTCTCCATGAAATTGGGGTGGATTCTGACGTCTGAAAGCCATCAGTCCCTTTCCTTCGGCAGCAGCTTGAGTCTGAGCATTCATCGCAGCAGTTTGAAGAGCAATAGCAGCAGTAACACCTGCCATCACTTGATCTGCATAATCAGGTCCACCGGCATCTTCCTAGTGTTCTTCAAAATCACCTTGTCCAGCTATTCGGTCACCTCTACGGCTTCTCCCACGGCCACGACCACATCCCCGTCCACGTCCACCTTCGATTTCCATAACTGACCTACAAGGTACAATCAGTTAAACCTCAACCCAGAATTGAGATATGCTATCACTTATCAACACCCATTACTTCAAAAAGTAATTCAAACAGGTCTTAGTCAGAGATCACACAACTTAGACATAACAGACCTATTCCCAAGGATTTCCGAAAGACTCGACCAGCTCTGATACCACTGATGTAACACCTCCCATGGCAGTACATGGTTTTCTCTCTTATTACAACTTAACGCGGAAAATAAAATAATTAATTATTGCTGGTTACTTTTGGAAAACACTTACGATCTTAGGTATAGTTGAAGAAAAAAAATATTTCGGCAGAGTCTCCTTTGTAATTTCAACATTCCAAGCAAAACACCTACTAAAACATTTATATATACTCCTTCGAAAGAAAGGCTCTCCGAGCCATAAACATACATATGTATAACTATGCATCATTTCTATCAAGACCCTTATAACCAGTAGTCATCATATCAAAGTTTTACGGTAGGTTAGGAAATATATACAGACATAAGTCATACACATAGATGATATACAAAAAAAAAAAAAAAAACCAGGGTCCATAAGAGAAAGCCACTAAACAAAAACTTGGCTCTCATCAGCCAGATATACAGTGTAACACCCCCTTGGGTCATTACATGGTTAATCCGTTGCAGAAAATAAATTAAAATTATATTTGTTGGTTTCTTTCGGAAAATTATTTTATGTAAGTCAGAAAACTTGAGTGTAAAATTTTTCTTCTGCCAAATACTTTAGAAATATGATACATATGCTAAAACATTAAATACACATTGTACATCACCAAACCAAGAGATATTTACATTCATAATAAAGCCTCCAAAGCCTACAACTTTTAATAATTAAGTTTCCATTTCCAAAATAGAAAATTAAACCTAAGATTAAAGTACAACACCAAAGTTACTGACCTAGTACACACACCACCCAACTAAGATTCCTAAGCTGGTCGCTCTATAAGACATTTATCGGAAGGACTCCATTGTCATCTCCACAATCAAAATACCTCTTCAAGTATCTAAAACTAAGTCCCGAAAGACTTAGGGAAACTTCTCAGCTCCATCTGCACTAGTGTACCAATGTACAACAACAATACCAGAAGAGACCTGATATATTTGTAAGGGTGAGACACCAATATATGGACTTTGATAAGATCACCCCACTCACAAACACAAAATAGCATATTCATGATATTCACAATATATAACAATTTATCTAGACAACATATTAATTTAGTCAAAGGGTTTCATACCCGACAATTATCAAAATTAATAAAAATTACATAATATTTCAATATCGGACACGCAGTCCAAGAATTCTCGAAACACACAACATGAAACAAATATGCTGACCGGGACTCTAACCCACAACATATCAATCATCACCTCCAAGTATGCCAACTGGGACTCTAACCCGCAACATACCAAACCCCCATCATCAATAAGCCAACAAGGACTCTAACCCGCGACATATTGGAATTACCATCATCAATATGCCAACTGGGACTCTAACCCGTGACACATTGGAATCACTGCCATCAATATGCCAACCAGGACTCTAACTCGTGACACATTGGAATCACCACAATCGGATATGCCAACAAGGACTCTAACCCGTGACATACCGATATCTCCAAAAATTAAATATGCCAGCAAGGACTTTAACCCGTGACATATAGGACACAAGGTACATAAATTCTTTTATATAAAGTTCATTTACAGAAAATTCCTTCTGTTGAGAACCATTTATAAAATGTCAAATCATAGTGAAATTTACTTTTCTCAAACTCTCTTTTTCCTCTTGAAAATCCTTATCCTAAAAACATAAATTTCTTGAAAAAGAACTCATTTACAACTTATTATTGTCCAAGAGTAAAAAGATTATTTTCAAAACCTTTCCGTAAATTATTTTTCCGATTTACTCATTGTTTAGCATTAAAATACTTTATAAGTCAAAAATTAACTATTTCATTTGGAAATTATTTTACACTTGAAAATATTGCTCGTGGAGAAAAGAATATCAACACTTAAGAAAACCGTTTCAAAATGAATATAAAATAAAACAATATGTGTTTCTTAAACGTTTTTCTATAAAATCCCTTTATAAATCAAAGATGACTTTTTTGTCGAAAATAATTATTCCAAATTCAATCTTACTTTGTTTTGGTAACTTAATTACTCTAAATGACGTTTTATATTATTGATGAATTTATTTTGAGAAAATTAACACTTGTGAAAAAATTTCACGGTTCCGCCCAAAATCATTAAAAGATTACTTTTCCACTTTTACCCCAATTTTCACCATTACTTCTTTGATTGAATATATAAGCTTATTAAGCTTTTATTCTCGGAATTAATTAAACACTAACCAATGTCAGGTTGCACAATCCAGCACTTAACAACAGATAATTTCACCACAGCACAGTATAGCATACATCACAATTATTGCATGCATCACAGTTATGATCACATCCAAAGCATATAGCAAATTAAACCGTAAACAACTAAAAGCCACAGAAATTCATAACAGATAATTTACAGGTAACACCCAGATAACGTGTGGTTATCTAAACAAAATCCCTCAGGTAAGCTCCCCTTACCTCTTGAAGATTCAACCTTTGGTTTCACGAACGACTTTTCGATTCGAATCCGGTTTCCTCCGCACAACTCGGGATAATCCACTAAGATTTAACCTTCAACAAATCACAACAAATAATTATCAATCAAGAACTAAACACACCTATGCTCCTATATGCTAGGTTCAGCCATGAGGTTTTTAATTTGGCTAGACATGATAAAATTTTGCAAGCTTTTGGATTAAGGATCCTTAAGCAAGATTAAGACATAAACAAAGCTTACTTAACAAAATTGAATCAAAACCATTTTAACCACACAATTTAAGAATTTCGGCCATGATTATCAAAATTAGCTAGGGATCTCAAAATTTCACATACTCTTGGATCCATGACCTTAGAGTAGTATAGAGTTAAGAACAATGACCATAAGTTGAATACCAAAGCAAAATCATCCAAGTCCTCAAGAACATGGATTCGGCCTTCACATAGAAAATAGGCTAGGGATTTTATAATTCATCAAGCTCTTGGATTTAACAAGTAAAAGTGCTAAAGAGATCAAATCAAGTGTTACTTTCCAAAAATTGAAACAAAGTTCATCCTAGCTTCCTAGAGCATAGGTTCAGCCAACACTAGAAAAATAGGGAGGAAAATTTTGTTTGCAACAAACTCTTGGATTATGATAGTAGAGATGATAACTAACTCATAGAAATTGATTTCATATTTTTAGGATTTTTCTATGATTTTCTAGACAATTTCAAAGTTTCTAGATCTAGGAATTGAAAATAATGAACAAGGCATTGAATCATCAAAATAATTGAAGAACATTATCATGATTGAGTGAGTAGAGTATGGCATACCTCTTAGAATTGAAAAATGGGCAAGGAATCAAGCACTTTCTTCACAAACTCAACTATGGTGTTCTTAGCTTTTTGAGAGAAAATGTGAGATGATGAAGATGAAGTTAGAAAATGACTAAGTGTGGATGTGGGGAGGCTGCACGAAATTAAGGGAGTGAGGGGCAGTTTTGTCCATCAAAAAGTACCTTGGGGGCAAAATGGTAAAAATACATAGGGACTAACTTGTAGTTCCATTAAAATTCAAGTACATTTTGGACATTTCACACCTAAAGCCATCATGACAAACATGTGGTGAGGATTGGTTGGAGATGTGGCTGATTTGTGTCCACAAATTGTGGGGCAAACTTGTCATTTCAATGAAAGTTCAAGGGTAAAATAGTCCAATGGCAAAATGGTCTTTACACTAGATTAAAGAAATATCTAAATTTTTGTTTAAATGTCATCATGACATTGGTGACTCATTCATATGACTCACCACCATAGGTGGCAAGAGGTCTCAGCATCCGATGTCAGGTTTTGTCTCTGCACGTCCGTTCTCGACTCCGTCGATTACCCGATTTAGGGTTTTTACGCCCGAATCGAGTATAATAACCTATTTATTTTGAAAATTTTCAAAATAACCTATATCGTTGGAAATGAGATATAAAATCTATTCATTTCATTCTCAGGTCAAATTAGGTTTTCTGATCAGTAAAATCTTACTGTCAGTAAAAACGTAGACCGGGTTCCGTCTGAATTTTCAACCCAAAATTTAACCGTATACTTATAAAAATAAGCATGATATGAATATGACTTTGGTTTTCCCAAAATCATTTTCTAACTTTCAGATAAAAATATAAACGTTTATTTATATTTATACCGATCTTAGAAAGCAGAAAAATCGGGGTGTTACATACAGAACCCCGTGGAGTTAGTACTACCCAAAAGACTAAGGTATTGATGAGTGTGATTACACCTCATCTTTGTATATCATTTTGCATGCATTTTCATATAGTTTAGGCATACTTAATTTGATTTTTAGATAGTTTTTACCTTGGAACGGGTAAGGTGGTTTCGTGGTGTTGTTTTGCAGGAATTAATGATTAAATGCTCAGAATTAGCCTTGATGGAGCTTGGATGGAGATAGAGCCTGAAAAGTGAAGATAATGAGCCAAACAGAACCCGTTACGGCCTGGCCGTGATGACCATCACGGCCATGATCAAGCAGAGCTGTAGGCAAAAGTCAGAATTGGTCACGGCCTGCCCGCGATGAGCATCACGGCCGTGACCTGTCAACTGAGCCAAACCCCTCCTAGGCAGAATCGGTCACGGCCTAGCCGTGATGCCCATCACGGCCGTGACATGTTAGCTGAACCAGACAGAACCGATCACGGCCTAGCCGTGATGAGTGTCACGGTCGTGACAAACATAAATTTGAAGACGCGCCTTTGGCAGAACCCGTCACGGCCTGGCCATGATGGCCATCACGGTCGTGACGCGCAGTTTTTCCCTGATCTATAAATAAGACCTTTGGACAGAACAGAAGGAACGTTTTTTACACCAGATTTTTACCCTAATTCTCTGAGCTAGAGGTTGTTGTGGCTGCTGTGGGAAGCATCCATGGAGTCCCTTCTCTCCTTCATCTCTATTTCTTTTGTTTTGGATTTCTCTTTCTCTACGAGTAGCTAAATACCTTTTTGTCGGGATTAGATGTAGCTAAAACTGAACTTCATGTAATTGCCTTGATGTATTGATCTGTGTTTATGCCTTCATAATACTGTTTAATTCCTGTGCTTAATGCTTGTTATGGTTTGATCATCCATGATTTGATTTTGAGATTTGATTTGCAATGGGAACGTACTTATCAATTCTTGATCTGGAATTAATCACCTAGTAAACCTCGCATCTAGGAATGGGGTTTGGTTTATTAGTAATCGCGTAATCCTTAATCTTAATGCAAATTCACTAATTAGGCCACCTAAGGAATTAGGGTCTATTAGGGGATTTAGGCTCTTGTCATCTAAGGAATTAGGGCTTGAGTAATTTTGTGGGTTGATTTTAATACTTGAAGCATAAACTGGATTGGTAGTCTTGGTATTGCACGAGGCTAAGATTTAGTGAAATCTGATCCCAACATCTTTTACCATATTTGAAAATCATCTTTTTCTGCACACCAAGTATTCGATAAAAAACCAAAAAGAGTTTGTTCCTTTTCTTTTGTTTGTTTTGGGCTTGGTATTTTATATTGAGCTCCCTTCCATCCAAAGACCCGCTTAGATAGTAGTCGATCTGGTACGTGCTAGTACTTGTCTCAGTCCTCGTGGGAACGATATCGGTATCACCACCGTATTACTTGTATGACTAGGTATACTTGCCTAGATTTTGGTAACTAACAAGTTTTTGGCGCCGTTGCCGGGGACTGAGTTTCAATATTAGCATACCCATTTTAATTACTAATTTGAGCACAATTTTATTTTTTCTGTTTTACTAATCTATTTCTCTTTGCTGTCATTTACTGCTAACATTCTTGGTTGCTAGATTGTTTGTGCATGCGAGGTACTATCCCCGCTGACCAACTTCTATACGATCCTGAAATAGAAAAGACAGCTAGGAAGAATCGGATTCAAGCAAGACAGCAGAAGTATTTAGCACGACAAGAAAGAGCACAAGAGACATCCACTTCACAAGTTCAGCAAGAACCACTTGAGATGGCAGGCAATGGTGAAGGTGCTCCATGGAGGACACTTAGGGACTATGCCAATACAAATGTCAATCGGCATGTCACTAGCATAGTGAGGCCTCCAGTGAACTGCAACAATTTTGAAATCAAGCCAGCTTTCTTGAATATGGTTGCACAAAATCAATTTGCCGGGTTGGAGAAAGAGGATCCTAATAACCATGTCTCCAACTCCCTGGAGTTATATGATACGATGAAGATAAATGGTGCTTCCGATGATGCACTTCGCCTAAGGTTGTTTCCTTTCTCTCTAAGAGATAGAGCCAAGTCTTGGCTCCAATCTCAACCAAGGGGGAGCATCACTACATGGGATGACTTAGAGGCAAAATTTCTTGCAAGGTTCTTTCCCGCCTCAAGATTTGTGAAGACAAGGGGTGATATCATAAGCTTTGCTCAACAAGAATGTGAGACTCTTCATGACACATGGGAAAGGTTCAAAGACTTGCTCCGAAGATATCCAAATCATGGGTTTGATGATCTTACCCAAATGCAAACATTTTGTAATGGATTGAGGCCGTCAACTAGGTATGTGTTGGATGCCTCAGCCGGAGGTTCCATGAACACAAAGACACCGGAGGAAGCATTGATTTTGATAGAAGTGATGGCATCTAACGACTATCTTATGCATCATGATCGGGGTCCCACATCAAGAAGGGGAGTGTTGGAGTTAGACTCACAAACTGCACTTTTGGCTCAAAATAAGATTATGACACAACAACTTGAGTCCATTACCAAGCAACTAGCTCAACTCCCACAATAACTCCAAACCATTCAAGGGACAACCATGCCACCTCAACAGGTAATGAGATGTGATTTTTGTGGAGGAGATCATGATAATGGAAATTGTGAGGTCCCACCTAGTTCCCATGAGGAAGCTAATTATATGGGGAACTATGGGCGGCAAGGTAACAACCAATTCTCCAACAATTACAACCAAGGGTGGAGGAATCAAACAAGTTTTGGTTGGAAACAAGATGCCGAACAAGCAAGCAAGCCTCTTCCCACACAACCGCCTCAAGACCGGACTTCTATCTTGGAGAACACCCTCAATCAATTCATGCAAATGTCCATGTCAAACCAGAAAAACACCGATGCTTCCATAAAGAACTTGGAGGTTGACAAATTGCAAACCACCTAGCAGAACAATCTAGCGGCAGTTTTTCAGGTAATACTCAAACCAATCCTAAAGGGCATTGTAAGGCTATTGTTTTGAGGAGTGGTAAAAGTCTTGAGAAAGAGAGTGGTGAGCCTTTGGTGAAAAATCAGAGAGTTGATGAAAAAACTGAGTTAAGTGCTGAAAAAAAGAGAGAACAATGAGGAAAAAGGCAAAGAGGTTGTAATAGAGGAAGAAGAAAAAGATAGTGAGAAAAACAAGAGAGAAAAGCTAGTGGATGAAAATTCAATTTTGAGGAGTAAAATTCATATTTTGAAAGATGGAGACAAGCCTCAAGAGATCCCCTCTTATGTGAAGTTGCCATATCCTCATTTGAGCAAGAAGAAGGAGAAGGAAGAGCAGTTTGCCAAATTTCTTGACATCTTCAAGAGGTTACAGATCAACATACCCTTTGCTGAAGCACTAGAGCAAATGCCAACCTATGCAAAGTTCATGAAGGAATTGCTTACGAAGAAAAGAAAGTTTAAAGAAGGTGAGACTGTTGCCTTGACAGAAGAATGCAGTGCGATACTTCAAAGGAAGCTACCTCCAAAGCTTAAAGATCCTGGTAGTTTTACAATCCCTTGCACTATTGGGAGTGTTGCTATTGGGAAGGCCTTGTGTGACTTGGGAGCGAGTATCAATTTGATGCCGCTTTCAATTTTGAACAAGCTTGGAGGTGGTGAGGTGAAACCAACAAGGATGGCATTGCAACTAGCCGATAGATCAATCAAGCGTCCTTATGGTATCTTGGAAGATGTTTTGGTTAAAGTGGATAAGTTTATCTTCCCAGCGGATTTTGTGATATTAGACATGGAGGAGGATGCAGAAGTTCCACTTATATTGGGGAGACCTTTTCTAGCAACTGGTCGTGCTTTGATAGATGTACAAAAAGGTCAACTTCGACTCATAGTGCAAGATGAAGAGGTTACTTTCAATGTATTTGAAGCTATGCATCGCCCGAGTGATGAAGAGAATTGTTTCCGCGTAGACATTGTGGATGTAGTGGCTAAGGAAGTCCTTGCACATCAGCACCCCTCCTCTACTCTTGAGAAGGTAATTGTGAACTTTATTGAAAATCTTGATGAGAGAGAGGAGAAGGAAATAAAGGAGTGTTTGTGTGATTTGGAAGCTCAACCCATTCAACTTGCTGTCAATATTAAGAAGGAAGAGATCAAAAAAGATGAAGCCCAAGAGAAGCTCGAGTTAGAGCTTAAACCTCTACCTCCCCACTTGAAATATGTGTTTCTTGGTGAGAATGATGAAAATCCTGTCATAGTAAGCAATGTATTGTCCAAATTGGAAGAGGAGAAACTTGTAAGGGTGCTTAGAGAGCATAAAACAGCCATTGGATGGCCCATCTCAGATTTGAAAGGTATTAGCCCTACATTTTGTATGCACAAGATCATGATGGAGGCTGAATTTAAACCGGTGGTCCAACCGCAAAGGAGGCTCAATCCTACAATGAAAGAAGTGGTAAGGAAGGAGGTGTTGAAACTCCTTGAAGCCGGAATGATCTATCCGATTTCCGATAGTGCTTGGGTGAGTCCGGTACAAGTGGTTCCCAAGAAAGGTGGCATGACTGTCGTGAACAACGAGAAGAATGAGTTAATCCCAACTAGAACGGTCACCGGTTGGCGAATGTGTATAGATTACCGGAAGCTAAATCAAGCTACTAGGAAAGATCACTTCCCACTTCGATTCATGGACCAAATGTTGGAGAGGTTGGCCTGGCAAGCTTATTATTGTTTCTTGGATGGTTATTCGGGTTATAACCAAATTGCGGTTAACCCGGAAGACCAAGAGAAAACTACCTTCACATGTCCTTTTGGAGTTTTTGCCTATCGGAAGATGCCTTTCAGTCTTTGTAATGCGCCTGCGACATTTCAAAGGTGCATGCTTTCCATTTTCTCTGATATGGTAGAAAAATACATTGAAGTCTTTATGGATGATTTTTCTGTTTGCAGTTCCTCTTATGATAGTTGTTTGTCTAACCTTGCTGCTGTGTTAAAGAGGTGCATGGACACCAATTTAGTCTTAAATTGGAAGAAGTGTCATTTTATGGTGCAGGAGGGCATTGTGCTTGGGCACAAGATTTCGGCTAAGGGGATCGAAGTGGATAAATCCGAGATTGATCTAATTGAGAAACTACCTCCACCGGTGAATGTCAAGGGTGTGAGGAGTTTTCTTGGGCATGCAGGCTTTTACTGGCGGTTCATCAAAGACTTCTCAAGGATAGCCAAGTCGTTGTGTAGCCTTTTGAACAAGGACTCACCATTTGTGTTTGATACTGCTTGTCTTACCTCTTTTCAAAATTTAAAAGAAAAGTTGATCACCGCTCCCATTCTTGTTGCACCCAACTGGGAGTCACCATTTGAATTAATGTGTGATGCCAGTGACTACGCAGTTGGGGCAGTTTTGGGACAGCGAAAGGAAAAATTTTCTATGCCATTCACTATGCTAGCAAGGTTCTCAATGAGAACCAAATAAATTATGCAACAACTGAAAAAGAGTTGCTAGCCATAGTGTTTGCATTGGAAAAATTCCGTTCTTACTTGATTGGGTCCCAAGTCACTATTTTTACTGATCATGCTGCAATTAAATATTTGTTGACTAAGTTAGATTCTAAACCAAGACTCATAAGGTGGATTCTATTGTTGCAGGAATTTGACTTAGTCATTAAGGACAAAAAGGGCAGCGAGAATGTGGTGGCTGACCACTTATCTCGGTTGGTGAATGAAGAAGTTACTGCAAAAGAAAAGGACATTCGGGATGAGTTCCCGGATGAGGCTCTATTTGTAGTGCATGAAAGACCATGGTTTGCCGACATGGCAAATTTCAAGGCAGCCAACATTGTTCCAGAGCACCTCACTTGGCAACAAAGGAAAAAATTCGGGGATGCCAACCATTTCATGTGGGATGACCCATTTCTGTTCAAGGTTGGACCGGATGGCTTATGGAGGAGGTGTGTTAGTCAAGAGGAAGCAAGGAGTATTCTGTGGCATTGCCATAACTCTCCATATGGTGAACATTACAATGGGGATAGGACAGCTGCAAAGGTCCTCCAATCTGGGCTCTTTTGGCCCTCAATCTTCAAGGACTCTTACAATCATGTGAAGAGTTGTGACAAGTGCCAAAGGACCGGGAACATATTGATGTGCGCTGTGGCGCGCGCGTGCGATTCCGGCAAGTGTACCGGATTGCCGTCAAGTAATAAAAGATATCGAACCCACAGAGACTGTTCTCGAATCGCAATCGGTTTTCGAATCGATTAGATCTGGACAGTTTTAAAAAGGATTTTTATGTTTTGAGTGAAAAGGATTTTTGAATTCTAAATTTAAAAGATGAACAAACAGAAAACAAATGTTTTTGGGATTTTTGATTTAAACGGATTCCTAGGGATTTGGGTTACCTTTGAGGCTGTTTATGTTGCTAATCTGATTTACCTTTGTTGATTACCGAAATTGCCTTGAAGGCGAGTTTATCCTCTGATAGCTTAAGCTCTCTCTCGGGTTACAAAAGCCGTGCCCAATTGACCCGACCCCTACTCTCGTGGTAGTCGATCCCAGATTGGACCCTTTGCGTTCTGTGACAACTCGTTGCTCCTCGAGGGACGGCTTCTAACTCTCGTGATTTTAGTCCCAAGTCTGACTTCTATAGGTCCGACACCTAAGTTCACCGCTAGGTTCCTCCTTAAAATGTCTCAGTCATGCAAATAACCTAAGTTCACCGCTAGGTTCCTCCTTAGATCATCCACATCTCACAAACCAGTGGCCGCCGGGCTTTACGAGTGAAACACCCTAGAAATCCTAAGTTCACCGCTAGGTTCCTCCTTAGAACGTCTACGTCACGCAAATAAGCGGTTGCCGAAATTTATGAGTGATTAACACGCTAGAAATCAGATCTAAAACAATAATGAAATCAACAATGATTTTACATCAAATCAACATCATTTACAAACCTCGGGCAGAGCCCTAGTCCCTAGAATCAAACTACTACTCCAGTCTTTCCATGGAGATGACAAGCTGGGTTGACAACATAGTGAAAATCAGAAAAGAGAAGAGAGGAGAAGAGGAGAAGAGATCTATAATCTATGCCTAGAGTAGTAGCCCCAAAGGTCTGATGTGTGATGTGTAGTCTCCTTCAGATCTGATGCCTTGATCCTTATTTATAGAAATGGGGAAGTTAGAGCCCCAAACCAACTCAAAATCTGATCTATTTCGGTTTCTTCAGGTCCAAGTAAAGCGCGTCACGGCCGTGATGGCCATCACGGCCAGGCCGTGACGGTCTCTGCTTCTGGCAGTTCTGCAAGATCCATTAGTTCGCGACGCGAACATAGTTCTCGCGACGCGAGTGCTCCTTTTGTGGCCGTGTTCTGAATTACGGCTGGGCCGTGATGTGCTCTGACTTGTGGTGGTTTTGGGTCACGGCCGTGATGGCTATCACGGCCAAGGCCGTGATGCACTCTGACTTCAGCCTTTCTTCTTTTTCAGTTTTGGTCGATCATGGCCGTGATGGGCATCACGGCTAGGCCGTGATGGACTCTGTTTGGCTCATTTTCTTCAGTTTTAAAGCTCCATCTTCATCCAAACTTCATCATGGTTGATCTTGAGCAATTTACCCTTGATATCTGCAAAACAACACACGAAAACCGCCTTACCCGTTCCAAAGGAAAATTAACCTAAAATCTAATAAAAATATGCCTAAACTACATGAAAATGCATGCAAAATGATAGACAAAGATGATGTGGAATCACACTCATCAAATCACCCCAAGCTTAAAACTTTGCTTGTCCTCAAGCAATTACTCAGGCCATAAGATATATCAATCAAAACATGGATAGTGAACCAAGAACCCTAGAAGCTAATCCAAGTAATAGGCATTTTTAATAAGCACTCAAGAGATAATCAAGTTCACGTCCAATTAGAAGCTTAGGTTCTTCAAGTTCATGTTCTCACTGATTTGGGCACTCATCTCACCTCACTCAAGTGTTTTAGGGTTTATTGACAATTCACTCCATTTCCTCAAGGAAAGTATTTTACCATAGGCTTGACTATTAACCAAATCTCTACTTTATTTATGAAAACACTTAAGAATCAAGAGGTCTTTTCCTTTGGTTGTATTGTGGCCATGGGATTTATTGTAAGGTGGGAAAATCAAGGAAATGGAATTTCAAGAAGGCTAGACAGATTATCAAACATTACAAAGTATGACCCCTTCTAAAATACCTTTTGGGGGCTTTGATTTACTTTTCCACCTTTCTTCCTTCTATTAATTTTTTTTTTCTTTTTCTTTTCATTTCTCACTATCTTTGTCATCCCCTTCTCCATTTTTTTTCTGTTTCGTTTATTTCATTTTTATTTGTTTGGAGAAGGGGAGCTTTTTAGCTCAAGAGAAATATTTTCATCCCATTCTTTTTCCAACTACCATTTTGCCCTTTTTGTAATACTTTAAAAGGTGCCATACCAAGCATTATTTATCAAAGTAATTCAAGGTACCAAGAAAAGTATTTTATCTTTAGGCTCAAAATTGGGCAACTAAGGGGTAGCATTTATCATTCAAAGCTCGGGAGGCCAGAAAAATACCTAGTGCCTCAATCATTTCCAAAAATGTTTTCAGAAATTTTTTTAAGTTTTGAAATGGTTTCAAGTCAAGTTCTAGAAAATACAGTCCATGAGGAATTAAATCACTCTATCACAAGAAATGGGGTAGATTTAGTGGATACCCCCTTTTGGCTCAAAATCTTACATTTAGTAGTTCAAAAATCAGTGAGGTACACAAGTTTAAGGAACCACATGCCAATTATCAACTATCAAATGACTATCTCAAGAAATTTCATTTTTAGCCATATCACAAGAATAATGAAAAATTGGGTTGAAAATTCACTATCTCAATTCATTTGGCTCCAAGTTCTCACAATCGGATGCATGTTCTAAGTGAGGGGCAATCTAGAGAGTGTGATCATACCAATCTATGCCTATGTGAATGCAATATGAATGCAACAATGCAAATGCAAAAATAAATAAATACCCCTACCCCAAGCTTGATTACTTACATTGTCTCCAATGTAAATAATCAAGTCGGAGAGAGGAGAAAAATTGGAACAACTTACCGAGTCGGTAGCGGGTGTTGGCTTCACATTCCAGTCAAAACTTGGGTGGAAATAGTATCACGGCTGTGAGGCTCATCACGGGCAGGCCGTGATCGTTTCTGGTCCTTAGGAGTTGCCCTGTCACGGCCGTGATCTACATCACGGCTAGGCCGTGATGCTCTCTGATCTTGGCATCCTACTCATCACGCCCGTGATGGTTGTCACGACTAGGCCGTGATCCTTACTGTGCTCTTGAAAAAATCACGGTCGTGACCACTGTCACGGCCAGGGCGTGATGGCCTCTGACTTTATCCCTTTTTTATGCTCTTCTTCTCTTTCTCAACCTGAAAACACTAGACAAACCTATTAATGATATTTTTGCCTCTTGATCTTCTCAAATTATTCAAGAGGTTAATTCAAAAACAAAAGGAAAAGGGGAAAGAAAACTTGGGTTGCCTCCCAAGAAGCGCTTATTTATGGTCTTAAGCTTGACCATACTTCCTTAAATCAACCGGGGTCGGTTGGGCGTAGAAGTGCCGGAACACTTTTCTTCCATGGAGCTCTTTCAAATAGCCGTTTCTGCTCATACGGCCAGTAACGCTTCCGCTTTGCTCTTTTCTCTCGGAGCTTCCTAGCCTTCCTTTCTTCCGGCGGAAGTTTTGTTTCCGCATGGACAGCAATTCCAACTTCACCACTGCTGGGTGCATCACCAACCATGCATATCTTTGGGGTTGCTTCCATGCTAAGTTCTTTCTCTACCGCTGGAGACGTTACATCAATTCTGCACACATGGCTCTCAAAAGGAGGGTTGTTACAAGAGTTAGTCAACTGAAAATTTACCCTACCTTCCTCTACATTTAGAGAGAGTTTGCCATTCCTTACGTCTATTACTGCTCCAGCGGTTGCCAAGAATGGCCTTCCTAAAATGATGGGGAATTTAGAATTCCCTTTCATATCCAATACCAGGAAGTCGGTAGGGATGAAGAATTTCCCTACCTTTACAGGAACATTCTCTAGTATGCCTAGAGGAGTCCTAGTTGAGCCATCCGCAAATTGTAAGGGGAATTTGAATGGTCTCAACTCTTTGTTTCCCAACCTTTCCATGATAGTGAGGGACATCAAACTCGTGCTAGCCCCTAAGTCACATAAGGCTGGGTCTATTTGCACCTGTTCGATCGAGCAAGAGATGGAGAAACTACCTGGGTCTTTCAGTTTATTAGGAATTTAAATCTCTACATCTACTTGCTTTTTCCTGACCAACCTTTGTGGGAAAGGTATCGGGGGTTGGTACGGTGGTGGAGGGACATACTTCGGTTCTGGCTCTTCTTTTTCGCTCGTGTCCTCCTCCGGTTCCACCTCCATTTCAGCTACCCCCACCCCAAGCTTATCATCCCTTAAGTGTATGACATTGCAATGCTCATTGGGATTTGCTTCGGGTTGCCCCGGGAATGCACCCTTAGGTCTCGAGTACGTACTGGCTTATTGGGCAATCTGGGTTTCTAGCATCTTGTTATGAGTTGCTAAGTTGTCTACCTTAGATGCTAGATCCTTTATTGCTTCACTCACTGCCCTTCCTTGTTGTCTAAACTCCTCATTCTGTTCTGACTGAGTTTCAACAAAACTTTCAAATAAAGTCTCGAGTTTAGATCTTTGTACCTGAGGATACCCCGGTGCTGCTCTCTTATTACCTTGACCCTCTTGGAACTCATGGTTGAGCGTGTTGCTGTAGTTGCCGTAGGAGAGGTAAGGGTTGTTCCTTCTTTGGTTGTAGGGATTTGGGGGAGCATAGTTGGGCAGCTTCGGGTTCGTATCGTAGTAGTTGTTACAAGAGTTCACTTGCTCACCCGAAGCGCCGGATCCATGAGCGATACCACGAGGGCATTCCATCATGTCATGTCCCTGCATTCCACAAATCTCACAAACAAGGTTAGTAGCACCTAATGCACTCTCATTAGCTCTTTCAAGCCGATCAAAACGTTTATTAAGTGAGTCTATTTTTGACATAATAAGATCTGTGCTATTTACCTCAAACTTACCCCCCGAAATCTTATTCGGGTTATTACCTCTTTCGGAACCCCATTGGTGGTAGTTGGTGGCGACATTCTCGATGATGTTGAATGCCTCAGTGAGAGGCCTATTCATAAACGCTCCACCGGCTGCAGAATCAAGTGACACCTTCGAAGAGTAATCCAATCCGTTATAGAAGGTGTGCACTATTAACCACCTCTCGAGTCCGTGATGTGGGCACGACTCTAGCAGTCCCTTGTAGCGATCCCAAGCTTCTGATAATGATTCTCCGTCTTTCTGGAAGAAGCCGGTGATCTGGGTTCTTATGTAGGCCGTCTTGGATGGAGGGAAGAATTTCTCCAAGAACGCCTGCTCCAGTTGGTCCCAAGTGGTCAAAGTGTTAGCGGGGATTTGCTTAAGCCAGGCCTTCGCCTTTCCAGTGAGAGATGAGGGGAACAGTCTCAAACGAACAACATCGACTGAGGCCCCATTAATCCTGATTGCATCGGTGAACTCTAAGAATGTTTCTATATGATCGGTCGGGTCCTCCGAAGGCAATCCTCCGAATTGATGTTGCCTAATCATGTTGATTAGCATGGGCGGTATAGTGTAGTTCTCCGCCTCTATCTCTGGCCTTGCAATCCCAGTTCGCAAGCCTCTCGCATTTGGGGCTGCGTAGTCCTTCAAAGGTTTTGTATCCGGTTGATTCGCCATTAGTGGAACGGGACTCAACCTTTCTCCCTCTCTTTGTAGTCTTCTACGTCTGTGGAAGGTCCTCTCGATCTCCGGATCAATCTCACTAAGGCTCCCAACACTTAGGGATCTTTGCATATAACACACAGAGATGGATACAATATAAGGAAAAGAATGTTTTTGATTTTTTTTTTTAATATTTCAGAAATAAAAATCAAATAAAAAGAAAAGGGTCCAGAAAAATCAATTTAAAAACTAATTGAAATTCGAAAAGGCACAGTCCCCGGCAACGGCGCCAAAAACTTGATGTGCGCTGTATGCTGCAAGGCGATTCCCGGCAAGTGTACCGGATTGCCGTCAAGTAATAAAAGATATCGAACCCACAGAGACTGTGTTCTCGAATCGCAATCGGTTTTCGAATCGATTAGATCTGGACAGTTTTAAAAAGGATTTTTATGTTTTGAGTGAAAAGGATTTTTGAATTCTAAATTTAAAAGATGAACAAACAGAAAACAAATGTTTTTGGGATTTTCGATTTAAACGGATTCCTAGGGATTTGGGTTACCTTTGAGGCTGTTTATGTTGCTAATCTGATTTACCTTTGTTGATTACCGAAATTGCCTTGAAGGCGAGTTTATCCTCTGATAGCTTAAGCTCCCTCTCGGGTTACAAAAGCCGTGCCCAATTGACCCGACCCCTACTCTCGTGGTAGTCGATCCCAGATTGGACCCTTTGCGTTCTGTGACAACTCGTTGCTCCTCGAGGGACGGCTTCTAACTCTCGTGATTTCAGTCCCAAGTCTGACTTCTATAGGTCCGACACCTAAGTTCACCGCTAGGTTCCTCCTTAAAATGTCTCAGTCATGCAAATAACCTAAGTTCACCGCTAGGTTCCTCCTTAGATCATCCAAATCTCACAAACCAGTGGCCGCCGGGCTTTACGAGTGAAACACCCTAGAAATCCTAAGTTCACCGCTAGGTTCCTCCTTAGAACGTCTACGTCACGCAAATAAGCGGTTGCCGAAATTTATGAGTGATTAACACGCTAGAAATTAGATCTAAAACAATAATGAAATCAACAACGATTTTACATCAAATCAACATCATTTACAAACCTCGGGCAGAGCCCTAGTCCCTAGAATCAAACTACTACTCCAGTCTTGCCATGGAGATGACAAGCTGGGTTGACAACATAGTGAAAATCAGAAAAGAGAAGAGAGGAGAAGAGGAGAAGAGATCTATAATCTATGCCTAGAGTAGTAGCCCCAAAGGTCTGATGTGTGATGTGTAGTCTCCTTCAGATCTGATGCCTTGATCCTTATTTATAGAAATGGGGAAGTTAGAGTCCCAAACCAACTCAAAATCTGATCTATTTCGGTTTCTTCAGGTCCAAGTAAAGTGCGTCACGGCCGTGATGGCCATCACGGCCAGGCCGTGACGGTCTCTGCTTCTGGCAGTTCTGCAAGATCCATTAGTTCGCGACGCGAACATAGTTCTCGCGACGCGAGTGCTCCTTTTGTGGCCGTGTTCTGAATTACGGCTGGGCCGTGATGTGCTCTGACTTGTGGTGGTTTTGGGTCACGGCCGTGATGGCTATCACGGCCAGGCCGTGACAGACTCTGACTTCAGCCTTTCTTCTTTTTCAGTTTTGGTCGATCATGGCCGTGATGGACTCTGTTTGGCTCATTTTCTTCAGTTTTAAAGCTCCATCTTCATCCAAACTTCATCATGGTTGATCTTGAGCAATTTACCCTTGATATCTGCAAAACAACACACGAAAACCGCCTTACCCGTTCCAAAGGAAAATTAACCTAAAATCTAATAAAAATATGCCTAAACTACATGAAAATGCATGCAAAATGATAGACAAAGATGATGTGGAATCACACTCATCACATATCTAAAAGGGATGAGATGCCACTGCAAAACATATTGGAGATTGAAGTATTTGACTGTTGGGGCATAGATTTTATGGGTCCACTACCACCTTCATTCTCCAATCAATATATCTTGGTGGCGGTGGACTATATTTCTAAATGGGTGGAGGCCATTGCAACACCGAAGAATGATGCCCAAACAGTGATTAAGTTCATCAAGAAGAACATTTTTGCCCGATTCGGTGTCCCAAGGGTCCATATAAGTGATGGGGGATCTCACTTCTGCAACTCACAACCGAGAAATGTGTTGACCAAGTATGATGTGAGGCATAAGGTGGCATCCCCATATCATCAGCAAACAAATGGGCAAGCGGAGTTCTCTAACCGGGAGATTAAGCGAATTCTGGAAAAGACTGTGGCCACTTTAAGAAGAGATTGGGCAACGAAGCTTGACGATGCCTTGTGGGCTTACCGGACTGCATTAAAAACTTCTGTGGGGTTATCTCCATTTCAGATGGTCTATGGGAAGGCATGTCATCTACCTGTAGAGTTGGAGCATCGAGCCTTTTGGGCATTGAAGTTCTTGAATTCTGATGCCACTCTGGCGGGTGAAAAAAGAGTCAATCAGCTGCATGAATTAGAGGAGATGCGCCTTAATGCATATGAGAATGCAGCTATTTACAAGCAGCGAGTCAAGACCTATCATGACAAGAAGATCGTGATGAAAACATTTCAGCCGGGACAACAAGTTTTATTATTCAATTCCCTGCTGAGATTGTTTCCGGGCAAGTTGAAGTCTGAGTGGTCGGGACCGTTCATTGTCAAAGAAGTCTCATCTCATGGAGCTATAGAAGTGGAGGATCCTACTTCAAAAAGGACCTTCAAAGTCAATGGTCAAAGGCTCAAGGCCTACTTGGGTGGTGACATTGAGAGATTGACCACAGCTGTGCACCTTCGTGATCCTTGAGATCACCGACCATCAAGCTAGTGACGTTAAAGAAGCGCTTATTGGGAGGCAACCCAAGTTTTCTCTTCCTTTTCCCTTTGTTTTTGATTTTAACTCTTGAATAATTTGAGAAGATCAAGAGGAAAAATATCATAAATTAATAGATTTGTTAAGTGTTTTCAGGGCAAGAAGGAAGGAGAAGCAAAAAGGGTAGGGACAAGCAAAGTCACCAACCATCACGCCCAGGCCGTGACACTGGTCACAGCCGTGATGAGCTAAACATGAAGACCAGAAAGGATCACGGCCCAGCCGTGATACCCATCACGGGTGTGATGAGAGGACCCTGAAGATTAGAGAGCATCACGGCCTAGCCGTGATGGAGGTCACGGCCGTGACAGGCCAGCTCCTGTGGACCAGAATTGATCACGGTCTGCCCATGATAGAGGTCACGGCCGTGACACAATTTCCAGCCTCCCTTTGACTAGGCATGTGAGCCAGCACCCGCTGCCGTCTCGGTGCGTTGTTCCAATTTTTCTCCTCTCTCCAACTTGATTATTTACATTGGGGACAATGTAAGTTCTTAAGCTTGGGGTAGGGGTATTTTTGAAAATTTTTAAAAATTTTGCATTTTTGCATGTGCATTCATAAAGGAATAGTTTTGCATGATCACATGATTCGATTGCCCCTTGCTTAGATTATGCATCCGATTGTGAGAACTTAGTGCCAAATAAATTGAGATAGTGAATTTTTTAACCCAATTTTTTATTCTTGTGATAAGGCTACAAATGAAAATTCTTGAGATGATCCTTGATAGTTGATAATTAGCATGTGGTTCCGTAGATTTGTGTTTCTCACTGATTTTTGAACTACTAAATGTGAGATTTTGAGCCAAAAAGGGGGTACTCATTAAATCTACCCCATTCCTTGTGATAGAGTGTTATTCCTCTTAGGTTGTATTTCTCTAGAACTTGACTTGAAACCGTTTTGAAGCTAAAAAAATTTTTGAAAACATTTTGGAAAATGATTGAGGCACTAGGTATTTTTCAGGCCTTCTGAGCTTTGATTGACTAAATGCTACCCCTTAGTTGCCCGATTTTGAGCCTGCAAGAATAAAATACTTTTCTTGGTACCTTGAAATACTTTGATGAATAATACTTGGTAGGTGACCTTCTAAAGTATTGCACAAAAAGGGTAAAAAGGTAGTTGAAAAAGTATGGAATGAGAAAGTTAGAAAATATTTCTCTTGAGCTGAAAATCTCCTCTTCTCCAAATAAAATAAAAACAAGAAAAACAAAAAAAAATTATGGAGAAGGGGATGACAAAAGAAAGTGAGAAATAAAATAAAAAGAAAGAAAGAAATGTGGAAAAATGAATCAAAACCCAAAAAGGTATTTTAGAAGGTGTCATGTTTTGCAATGCTTGATATTTTGTGTAGCCTTTTGAAATTTCCTTTTCTTGATTTCCCCACCTAACGATTAATCCCATGGCCCCGTTACAACCAAAGTAAAAGACCTCTTGATTCTTAATTGTTTTCATTAATAAAGTAGAGATTTGGTTGATAGTCAAGCTTATGGTAGAATTCATTCCTTGAGGAAATTGAGCAAATTGTCATATATCCTTAAACACTTGAGTGAGGTGAGAAAGAGTGCCCGAATCAGTGAGAATATGTGTCTAGGAAACCTAAGCTTCTAATTGGACTTGAAATTGATCGTCTCATGGTTAATTATTTGAAAATGCCTGTTGCTTGGATTAATTACTCGCGTTCTTGGTTCACTATCCATGCTCTGATTATCTATATCTTCTGGCCTTAGTGTTTGCTTGAGGACAAGCAAAAGTCTTAAGCTTGGGGTGATTTGATGAGTGTGATTACACCTTATATTTGTATATCATTTTGCATGCATTTTCATATAGTTTAGGCATACTTAATTTGATTTTTAGATAGTTTTTACCTTGTAACGGGTAAGGTGGTTTCGTGGTGTTGTTTTGCAGGAATTAATGATTAAATGCTCAGAATTAGCCTTGATGGAGCTTGGATGGAGATAGAGCCTGAAAAGTGAAGATAATGAGCCAAACAGAACCCGTCACGGCCTCACGGCCATGATCAAGCAGAGCTGTAGGCAAAAGTCAGAATTGGTCACGGCCTGCCCATGATGAGCATCACGACCGTGACCTGTCAGCTGAGCCAGACCCCTCCTAGGCAGAATCGGTCACGGCCTAGCCGTGATGCCCATCACGGCCGTGGCATGTTAGCTGAACCAGACAGAACCGATCACGGCCTAGCCGTGATGAGTGTCACGGCCGTGACAGACATAAATTTGAATACGCGCCTTTGGCAGAACCCGTCACGACCTGGCCGTGATGGCCATCACGGCCGTGACTCGCAGTTTTTCCCTGATCTATAAATAAGACCTTTGGGAAGAACAGAAGGAACATTTTTTACACCAGATTTTTACCCTAATTATCTGAGCTAGAGGCTGCTGTGGCTGCTGTGGGAAGCCTCCATGGGGTCCCTTCTCTCCTTCATCTCTATTTCTTTTGTTTTGGATTTCTCTTTCTCTATGAGTAGCTAAATCCCTTTTTGTTCGGATTAGATGTAGCTAAAACTGAACTTCATGTAATTGCCTTGATGTATTGATCTGTGTTTATGCCTTCGTATTAGTGTTTAATTCCTGCGCTTAATGCTTGTTGTGGTCTGATCATCCATGATTTGATTTTGAGATTTGATTTGCAATGAGAACGTACTTATCAATTCTTGATCTGGAATTAATCACCTAGTAAACCTCGCATCTAGGAATGGGGTTTGGTTTATTAGTAATCGCGTAATCCTTAATCTTAATGCAAATTCACTAATTAGGCCACCTAAGGAATTAGGGTCTATTAGGGGATTTAGTCTCTTGTCATCTAAGGAATTAGGGCTTGAGTAATTTTGTGGGTTGATTTTAATACTTGAAGCATAAACTGGATTGGTAGTCTTGGTATTGCATGAGGCTAAGATTTAGTGAAATCTGATCCCAACATCTTTTATCATATTTGAAAATCATCTTTTTCTGCACACCAAGTATTCGATAAAAAACCAAAATGAGTTTGTTCCTTTTCTTTTGTTTGTTTTGGGCTTGGTATTTTATATTGAGCTCCCTTCCATCCAAAGACCCGCTTAGATAGTAGTCGATCTGGTACGTGCTAGTACTTGTCTCAATCCTCGTGGGAACGATATCGGTCTCACCACCGTATTACTTGTACGACTAGGTATACTTGCCTAGATTTTCGTAACTAACAGCTATCAACACCCTACGGCCCTCTAGGTATGTCCATTGGAGAGACCTCCATGATCATCCCCTAGGTCCGACGGGTCTGGCGAAAATCCTCCCTCAGCATCTGTCTCCACAGGCTCCATTTCCTCGTCTAGAGGATCGTACTCCGGTACCTCGCACTCAGGCTCCTCCGACTCCTCCTCTATAAGCTCCTCCTCGATGAGATTCGCCTCAGGAAGTGCCTCAGTGACCAGGATGTCATCATCCTCCTCCTCTCCATCATAGATGATGATAGGAGCAGGTGGCAGCGACTCGGGTACTCCTGCAGGAACGGCTGGCTGTGGTGGCGGCTGATGGTAGGTATCCCAGACTCTTCCAGATGTCGAAGCAATGTCCAGATGGGAGGTAGCGGAACATCCATAGTCTTCACCTGCTGAGTGATCGAGTTGACACCCTCCTCGGTCCCATTCGTCGACTGCAGTGGCCCCATGTACGACGTGCTGCGGGCCCCGAGGTGGATGACCCACGCGCCAGCATCATCGCGGAGCTCAAACGTATGGGCCAGGAAGCCCGATGGTATCATGTGCTGTATGGGATCCATCTAAACATATAATAGAAAATTTCCACCATAGAAAAACAGAAACAGAGAAAAACAATGTAAATATGAGTTACCAATATATGAGTATAAACATAGCAGTCATATAACCTAAATAATACCAAGTTAACAACACATATAATTGCAGTCATATATTTATATCTCATAAGGTTTTCAGATTTAAAGATTTTATCATAAATTATATCTTAACACTTCAAATATCCACTTTCTAACACAATCTCCGGAGATCCTAACTTCCCTTTCCTCTCGAGCATGATAGGTCACGATAATTCATATACGACAATTGTTTCACGTTGGGTGGCCTCTCACTGGGTCCTTCCCCCAATTGTTCTAGGATTTTGTGTATCACCTAAATAATATAGAATAGTTCCTGATAGAGTACATTTCGAGCAGGGTTGTCGATTTCTACATCCGAGGGTGTTACGCCCCGAATATCCATGTAGGTTTTCGAACCCGAATGTCCCTTAAGGCCCAAACACTCAAGAACCTATCTTTGGTCCAAACTATTCAGTTTGTCAGTTCACTTTGAGTGACACTGTGACTCGATAAATAACAGCACGTCTGCCAGAACATCTTTCAGATATTAAATTTACTCTTCATATCAATTTGAGTTTTAAAAGCCATTTCTTTATCAACAGACACTAGTCCGACGTCTCAGAACTCTAGATCCTTAATAGTAGGAATGCTAGTCTGGCTTCCCAGTAATCAGAATCTAGTCTGAAATCTCAGCACATAAGTCTAGTCCGTTATTTCCTATTTCCAATTCACTTTCCAACGAAAGCCGCAAGTCATGTTTCCACTTTTTTGTGTCCTTATGTTTTGATAAATGAAGTTTTCTCATTTAAGCCATGACTAACATCATGCTTTAACCAGTCTCAAAAATATTCCATAACACAGACAACCACAATATATATATATATATATATATATATATATATATATATATATATATATATATATATATATATATATATATATAGTTTTCAATATCTTAATCATCATATAAGATATATATATATATATATATATATATATATATATATATATATATATATAAACAGGCTTTTCCACAAACAGTTAATATATTATAAGACACCACAAGCAGTTTATAACATTAAATATATAACTACTAGGGACTCCTCAGACTTACTCCATTTACCTCAGAAATTTTAGTTCCTTGATTTGAAATTTATCATGTAGTCCTCCGCTTCCACAGTATCATCTGAGATAACGTACTACTCAGTAAATCGTTCACAAATCAATAAATTACAAGTTAAAACTTTTGTGAAATTAAATCCCATTAATCCTCTTATGATGATTTTCAGCCAAGCCTAAGAAAATTGGCTAGGAATTTTGGTTTAAGTTAAACTCTTAGAGCTTGATCATATACGTCCTAGGGAGCTCAAAACAAGTGTTAGAATTAGAAAAATGAAACAATATCACTAATCCTCTCTCAAAGTCAGTTTCAGCCATTCATGAGGAAATGAGGGTTTGGGTTTTCATTTGGTTCAAACAACCAACAACAACAATAACTAGATCATGAGATGAATTTATGGTTCACAAGCTTGATCATTATAAACAATAATGATACAAGTTCATACAAGAAATTGGTTCAGACCCTATTTGATCATGATAATGGGTAACAATGATTGAAAAAAAAAAATAAGGGGAGAGCAAGATCTTGTTATTACCGTAAATGGAGGAAACTATTGTTTGGTGAGCCAGCATGATAGGATAAACCAATCCTGTCACCTATCTTATCCTGTCCATTTAGTTAAAATTCTATCCTGAGGGGGGAGCTGGGTTAGAACTCAACATGATAGGATAAGGTAATTTAAAATATAATAAAGTATAAAAATATTTTATATATAAAATAATTAAAGTATAATAAAATATAATATGGTTACCAAAAAAGGTATAATAAAACATAAAATAATAAAAATATTAATAATTAATTTAAAAATTATTTTTATTTTGTCACAAGACTAATTTTGTTACTTCACATTATTCTAAAAAACTGAAAAATAAATAAATAAAAATATTCTAATAATTTAACTATATGTAAAGTAAAAACTAAAAATGAATATTTAAAATTATAACAAAATTAATTTAAGCTAAACAATATTTTAAAATTTTAAAATATTATATGTAATTTTATCACAAGGACAATTTTGTCTTTTTATATAATCTTAAAAAATAAAAATTATAAAAAACTAAAATCTAATAAAATATGAAAACATTCAGAACAAAAACGAAAAATTTTAAAATTCGTACTAAAATTACAATGCTATCCAGTTGGTTATCTGGTGGACACCAAACGTCGGATAGGATAACAGCTTATCCTGCTCATATCATATCCTACTCCTATCCTGCTCTCTTATCCTATCTGTCCCTATCCTATCCTGA
This sequence comes from Sophora flavescens, assembly GCA_030762895.1. Lineage (NCBI taxonomy): Eukaryota > Viridiplantae > Streptophyta > Magnoliopsida > Fabales > Fabaceae > Sophora > Sophora flavescens. The sequence goes on from CM061068.1 coordinate 125,754,233, forward strand.
CCACCAAACGAGCCCGAAATATTGAGAGAGTGGGAGGGGGTTGGGCGCCGGGTTTGGGGTGGGATTTATAGGGTAGATACTTTAGGATATTTTAGTTCCATGTTTGTTGAAACTAATTAGGATTAATGGATTATTAGGTAGTATAATAATATATTAAAGTTATATTAAAGTGAAATCATGAGATAAAAGTTATGATGTGACCAATTTATATAAGTCCCATCAATCACTTTTATTATCTCAGTTTCATATTATTTATGTACTACATCTCATTCTGTTATTTATCCGTCTCAAATTCCTCTGTGCGCTTTCATTATATAATTTGTCCGAATAAAATATAATATTTTATTTTCGAGTGAAAATTCCAAAATGACTCCTATCACTTGAGATCAGCGTAAAAGTCATTGATTTTTCGTTCACGAGTCAAAATTAGGTACTTTGATCAGTAAATTCTTACTAACAGTGAGAACACAGACCCGGTTTCGTCTAAGTTTCAAACCTAAAATTTAACTGAAACTTCATTCTATTGGATAGAATTCAAAAATGATTTTGTCTTAACTAAAATCATTTTTTCTAGGTTTCGAATAAAAATATTCACATTTAAATATATCAACAGATATAAAAAAGTAATAAAAATTGGGGTGTTACATTCTTCGTGTTCTTTGTATTAAATATGAGAATAGAAAGGACTCTTAGAATGAGCAGAGAGAGTGTTACAAAATATATGGAATCCCAAAAGTTTGTATTTAGTTTAAGATATCCCGAAATATGATTGGTAGAAGTAAAACCTTGCAGCCTCTAGTTCCCTATCAATATATCAATGTAGTCATAGAGAAGGCGCAACGTACCCTGAAATGAGAATGTAGTCACAGAGACATGTCATGTAGATCTTGACTTCCAATGAGTCTTAACTTTTAGAATTTAAATTGTAGCTATTTAAAAAGATCTAGAGTAAAAGAATATTTACACCATGAAAATAATTTCAATGCTTCCTTGAATTTTCCCAGTTCAAGATGTGCAGTACCTCGCTTGTAATAACCCTATAATAACAACAAACAATAATCAGTACATATTTTTTCTAGATAACCAAATGCAGGAAAAACTCTAAAAGTTTTAGGGATTGGCACACCTTTGATAGTCATTTACCTTGATAGTTTCATTCCTAAATTTACTGCCAACCAATGGAACAAAATTCGTGCAACAAGGAATATACAACCTCATTGTTTTACACACATTCAAACATCTTATATGTACATCATATATATTTGACATTTGATCAAACACAGCACACAACAACCATTATCATTATGAATTGGATCACGCATAGCAAAGGCGTAAAGAGTCACAGGCCACTTCCTCCTATTTCAAATTAGAGTCCATTATCAATTTCAAATGGGTTCGGTATAGACTTACTTTGACATAGAGGGGAGAATGAGAAAAAATGATTGACCAATGAAACTCAAGAGGATGAACGGTGAGGATAGAGAGTCTCCCCCAAAACAGTAGTACGTCATTCGTTCTTCTCAGCCGGATATGGCATCAATTCACAGTGTGAAGGTGGTGCCGATGCAGTTTGAAGGCGTCACAAAATAGGACCGAAATTGAAGTGCAGTGGCAAGCTGAAAAAACCAGTAAAGAGAGAAAACAGTGAGTGTGAAAGGGGAGAAGAAAAAAAAAAAAAAAACTGAAAATAAAATAAAATATATAAAATATATTATTTATACTCCTCAAATAATCTGGAGAATTTATAAACATCATTATTGACATCAATAATTCGAATTGAATGTGAATGTAAAGTCCCGATTTTCTGCTTCTTGTTAATTTGTGCTGAAGTATGTGCTTGCCAGTAATTAATTTTAAAGTTTTAGAGAATATTTTGATAAACTAAAATCATTTTTAAAACTTAATCCTAGGAAGCTCTAGTAAAAATTTCAGCCGAAAATTCAGACGAATTCCGATCTGCGTTTTCTCTATCGGTACAAGTTTACTGATCAGAAAATGAAATTTTTACTCGTGAACGAAACGATTGGACTTCTAATTACGATTGCTAATGTTTCCAATATTTTAAAATTTTTCGTTAAAAATGTTATTTTATTGATTTTTCGGGTGCGATTTTCATAAGAAATACGATCGTTTTACACTGTCGGGGAGAGGAATGAACTGGAACGAAACAAAGGGAAGTCAATGAATTTATTTTCATCAGATTTTGGAGTGTTTAGTGAGCAAAATATGATTTGAATAGTAAACCATTATTACATGAAATCATTATTTTCATAATAAATTATATTTCAAAAAAATTCATTAAAAATAAAGATTAAAAATTTGAATTCTTCCTCTCTTTTTCTGCTGACCAGTGCCCCCCTCTCCTCTATATAAACCCCTCTTCTTCTTCCTTCTTCACTTTTTCTTTCATAAACTCCAAAGCCCTCATATTACACTTACTTAGCTTCTTCTTCTTCTTAAGGAAGCTCAAGCTTTTTGCTTTTTGTAACACCCTATTTTTCCTATGGTTCTGTAACAGTAAATATATATTTTAATGTGTTTATTTTAGACTAAACTCAGAGGATGATTTTAATTAAACTAAAATCATTTTCTTGTGTTGTTATATCACATGAAGTCTCGGTAAAATTTTCGGTTGAAAATTCAGACGGAAGCCGGTCTGCGTTTTCACTGCCGGTACAAGTTTACTGTGCAGAAAACCTAATTTTGACCCGTGAACAAGACGGTTAGTGTTTTTATTATGTTTCCTTCAACTTTGGTTATTTTGAAAATTTTCGTTCAAAAATAAAATATAATTTTATTCGGGCGAAAACGTCAGAAAAATTACGATCGGAAATGCAACCGGGTACGAAATGGAGCAGATTAGGGAACATAAAAGAAGTAAGGAGACATGATGGAAGAGGCTATGACACACTCCAAAAGTGTAATCATCACACTTTTTAAATCATAATACTATTCTAATCCAAAAAGTCATTTCTCTCTCTTCTTCCATCCAATCAAGCATTAAACCATCAAGCTTGCTCAACAAGCCCTCCCTCACTTCCCTTGGCCGTGGACTTCCTCCCACCTCTCTATATATATCCCTCTCATTTTCACTTCATCATCTTCCTTCTTCAAACTCCATTAAAGTTTCATCTTATTCCTTTCTTTTAAAAGTTCAAGCTCTTAAAGCTTTAGTTTTTATTCATCTTTTCTACTTGAGTTCTTCATTAAAGTTCTTCCTTATACTAAGGGTAATGCTCTCATATGAATCTTTTTGCAAGTTTCATCTTTTATTTCTTAGTTTACTTTATGTGTTCTTTATATGCTTTAAACTTCTAAAATCTCTCTAAAATGGTAGAAAACTCCTTTTGAGTTGAAACCACTTTCTATAGTCTTGTATGAACTTATATTTTTACATAATAAGAGGTTGTATAAAACAAAAATCTCTACCTATCTCTTCCAATGAAGGCCGAATGCTTGCATTTGTGACCTAGGAGGTTTTTGTTTCAACTTTTGGAATATGATCATGTGTTTGAGTTTCTAACTATCCATTGATCTAAAATCTATAAATCTTGGAAGGTTTGATAGCTTGTTCCTATGATGGCCGAAAATATGAATAAGTAGGCCTAGGATACCATATTTCAACTTTCCAAGTATGATCATGGATTTAGAACTCTTAATACCTTGTGATTCTAAACCTAAGAATTATTGTTAAACAAAGAATATTTTCCTCAACATCCTATGATGGTCGAAACTTAGAGTTTATGTGCTCGGATGTTTGAGTTTTTATTTTTCCAAAATGATCATGGACTTGAGCTCCATAAGATAGTTGGATGCTAAGTCTAAGAGATTGGAGGGTTTAAGGATTTCTAACTTGTTTATTCTATGTTATTAAAGCTAGGATGTATTACTTTCATTTTTCCAAGATGATCATGGACTTGAGCTCCATAAGATATTTGGATGCTAAGTCTAAGAGATTGGAATGTTTAAGTTTCCATTGTTTTCCAAAATGATCATGAACTTGAGCTCCATAAGATATTTGGATGCTAAGTCTTAGAGATTGGAAAGTTTAAAGACTTCTAGCCTATAAATCCTATGAAGGCCGAACCTAGAAGGTTATGGACCTAGGATACTTTGTTCTTATTTTTCCAAAATGATCATGGTTTTGAGCTCTTTAATACATATGGATGCTAAACCTAAGAGATTGGAAATTTTAGTGAATGATAGCCTATTTTACTAGCCTTGGCCGAATACCCTAAGTTTATAACTTCGTGGGATTTTAATTCAACCTTGTTAAATGATTGTTGTTTATGAACTCCTAACACTTAAGGATCATAAATCCATGAGTTGTATAATTTTAGGGAATCTCTAACCCTAAGAACTAGTCTTGGCCGAACCTATACCTTGTGGTTTAGTGTTCTTGTTTGATTTTATCTTGTGATTTTGTGTTCATAACCTTAGATTATATGCATGTGTGTATGTGTTTACTTGAGTGATTTGAATATTATTATGATGTGGAGCAAATACTTGAATGACTCGTTTACTTGAACTATTGTGATTGTTACTTGAAGTTGATTATAACTTGCCTTAAAGTACCGTGAGCTGTATATATGTGATGAACTATCGTTAACTGTGATATTATTGTTGAGAATGTATTACTGTTGATTGAAGTTTGAGAAGCCGGACTTGAGTCTGTGCTCAATGATTATAAGGATTTAAAGCCTTAATAAGCCTTGAATAGAACTTTGAAAGTATTAATTTCATTTATAAAAGTTCCTTGTTTAAAACGCTTACTTCAAGAGAATGAGATTCTTGCTTTGAAAAGAAACGTTGAAGTGTTTTTAAGTCAATAGAAACTACCTTTTTATGATCCAAAGTTTGTACGAGAAAACCTTTTTTGAACTGTGTTTTATGAAGGAAAAACCCCTTTGAAAATATTTGATTTTATTCCGTCAAGGATTTCAAAAACAAACGAATTTCATAATTGTTTTATAAAAGGATTTGTAAAGGAAAATATTTTCTCCTAAATGATTTAGAAACGTTCCGGTTACTTGGATAAGTGATCGAGGGTTTGTTTTGGTTTTTTATTTTTCACTAAGCGAAATGTAAGCACATGTGAAAGAGAATCTAGTTCGCGAGACGTCGCCTCTAGCATTCAGTTTTATGCACTTGATCTGGGATCCGTGTCAAGAATTATGGACCAAGGGTCCTAATCGTGATATTATGGGCTAGGAGTCCTAATCTTGGAATTGAGGACTGTGTGTCCTAATTTTGTTGTTATGGGCTAGGAGTCCTTATCATGTTGAAATAAAACATGGATAAAATTATAATTGTTTCTACGACCACAACCTTGGACTGCGGCATCGGTCTAAGGTGTTGTGATTGAGTACTCGGACTGCACATCCTGTGTTATTGATTTTCAAGTGATGAAAATTGTGAATAGTCCTTAGCTTTTGGCTTCGACAACGGAAAAAAGTGAATACAAAGAAAAGTCTCAATAATGAAAAGTCTTTTATTCATATGCATTTCCCCTTAGCAGACGTGCTTGAGTTACCGAATACCTGCTTAAGATGTGGTATTCGATGATGTATACATCCGAATGGCCATTGATAAAGGATTCGTGATGATGTTGATTTGGGTGCATGAGGTGACGGAGACAACTTGCCAATGCGGCATACGAGCCTGATTAACTCTTTCTTTCTTAATGATAAAACGGTGATGATATCTCGTGTGATTAAATTTAGAGCCAGATGATTGAAGTGTCATGCATTATCTTTATAAAATTGATTGATTCGGGTATGAGACCCACTGAAATAATACTTGTTGTTTACCAATGAATAATGTTTTAAATGTTAATATGCCAAAGTGTTGTATGTATCATGTATATGGTTGTTGTATGATATATCCATTTGCCGGTGTCTCACTCTTACAGTTATATCAGATCTCTTCAGGTTTTGCTGTAGTACCGATGTTGCAGAGGAGTCTTTCTAAGTTACTTGAAGACCTAGTGTTAGAGGTTGGGAAAGTATTCTGATTGGGGGTCTCTCCAATGAATATTTGATAGAATGACCAGCTTAGGAGTCTGAGTTGGGTTGTATATCTAAAGAGGTCGGTAAATGTAATGTTATATACATCCATCTGTAGTTTGAACATTTTCTTTCGAAAGTGGGAACTTAGAGAAAAGTTGTATGTCATGGTAACTTTGTTACAAACTTGACTTTACGTTTTAAATGTATGTATGATGGATTTCAGAGTTATCCTTAAAGAAAAATTTTATACCCCAATTTTCTGACTTAAAAGAAAACAATTTTCCGAAAGCAACTAGCAAATTATCTTTTAATTTACTTTCGCATGTGTTATGTAGTAATACCCAGGGGGTGTTACACTTTCAAGCTTTCATTTTCCAGCAACTACTAGGTATAATGTTCATCTCTTCTACTTTACGTTTTTTGCCATTTTTTTATTTTCTACACATGCATGTCAAAGTTGTTCATGAGAGTTTATTCCTTTTGCTTTAAAACCACTTCCTTTCAAGTTCTACTCATCTTCATCACCATCATTAACACTTGCATGTTGAAAAAGGCTTTCCCATGACCTATTTTGAAGGGTGGCTGAAATCCTAAGGGAGGAAAGGTTGATGGTTTTGTAAAAATATTTACATGCATGTTGATTTTATGTTATATGTTCATGGTTCCAACGTAGGGTTTTGAAAGCAAAATCCTTTATACATGTAAATGGTTTCTATCAACTCCTACTCATTTTCACTTTCATTTTCATGTCTTGCAAGTGTTTAAAAAGTTGTCCTCCCTATGATCATGGTGTGGCCAAAAACACTAAGAGGGAAAAAGGAGAACTTTTGATAAAAAAATCCCACATGCATGGCTTAAAAACTTTGATATGGGTATTCTTGAAGGACTATGACTTTGTATTACAATATCATCTTGGGAAGACAAACGTTGTAGCAGATGCTCTGAGCCAGAAGGCCATTCATGTCTCTACAATGATGGTGAAGGAACTAGAGTTGATCGAGAAGTTTAGTGACCTTGATTTAATGATGGAAATGAGTCCGCAAAAGATTAGCGTGGGGATGATCACGATATCAAGTGGATTGATGGAAGAGATCAAAGAGCAACAAGCCACTGATACATTCCTCCGAGAAAAGAAAGAGCTCACGGAGAAAGGAAAAGCCACCGAGTTTAGTTTGGGATCAGAGAACATCTTGAGATGTAATGGTCGAATCTGTGTTCCCGACAATCCGGAGATGAAGAAGATGATTCTCGATGAATCACACAAAAGCACCCTGAGCATCCATCCAGGATCAACCAAGATGTATCAAGACTTGAAGCAAAGATTTTGGTGGCCAGGTATGAAGAAACAAGTAGCAGAGTATGTGGCATCTTGCCTAACTTGTCAAAAGGCAAAGATAGAACATCAGAAGCCCGGTGGAATGTTACAGTCTATAGATATACCCCAATGGAAATGGGACAGTATATCCATGGATTTCATGGTAGGATTACCGAGGACTTCCAAAGGCTTCAACTCAATTTCTGTAATCATAGACAGGTTGACAAAGTCGGTTCACTTCTTACCTGTCAAGGCAAACTACACGGTGGAAAGATTAACCTAAGTGTACGTCAGGGAAATAATTAGACTCCATGGAGTGCCTTCCATTATAGTCTCAAATCGAGACCCAAAGTTCACTTCGCGATTTTGGGGAAGCTTACAAAAAGCCCTGGGAACTAAGATAAGGCTAAGCTCGGCTTACCATCCGCAGACAGATGGGCAAACTGAAAGGACAATTCAGACCTTGGAAGACTTGCTTAGAGCTTGCGTTCTGGACAACCATGGAAGTTGGGACGATTTGTTACCACTTTTCGAGTTCACGTACAACAACAGTTTCCACTCGAGTATAGGCACCCTACGAAGTTTTGTACGGAAGGAAATGTCAGACGCCGTTGTGCTGGTATCAGGACAGAGAAAGCGCCATTTTAGGACCTGAAATTGTGCAACAGACAACAGAGAAATTAAGGCAAATCCGCGAAAAGATGAAGGCCTCTCAAAGTAGACAGAAGAGCTATGCCGACCGTAGGAGGAGACCTCTTGAATTTCAGGAAGGTGAGCATGTATTTCTAAGAGTCACCCCTACCACAAGGATAGGCAGAGTCATAAAATCCAGAAAACCTACTTCAAAAACATTAGATTGGTGAAAAATCATATTTTTCCACCATTTCTTGTGGAGGTCGAAACCTATGGTTGATGAGGCTAGAGTTTGAAATTTTATTTTTCAAGTTTTAAATTTTATTTTACCTATTTGATACTTAAAAAATATAAATCCAAAAGCTTGTAGAAATAAAAAATTGTCTAGCCTATTTTATAGAGCATGGCCGAAAGCATGCATGAAGTATATGGGTGATTTATAAAAAATTTAACTTATGTTAAACATTTGTTTTGATTTGAATTTCAATCATAACGAGAACTCCAGTTCGTTGCTTTGAAACCACGATCAAACTCTTTAACGTTTTAATCGGAGGTAAGGGAAGAAAGCCTGATGGATATTATTATTATGTTGACTATGTGTTACCTATGTTTGCTTGATGATGATTGATTGAATATTGTTGAATATGATTTGATATAATGATTGATTTTGTTTGGATGAATATGATGAATTTTTATGTGATCTATATGCATTATGAGTTTACTTGATTTGTACAAAGTTTATGATTATATAAATGTGTTAGCATAATGATATATTTGTTCAAGTTGTTGCATTAAAAGCGGACCTTGGGTTAGAGCTCAATTAAATAATTTAAGATAAAAGTCTTAATAGAAATTGTGGAGGAAGCTATAAATAAATAATTTTATTTGAAAATAAGTTTTGATTTAAAAGAGAAGAAAGATAAAATCATATTTCAGATTTGTTTTGTAATATTAGAAATTTTATGAAAAAGGGCAATATTTTCTTTTGATGAGAAGTAGAATTTTTGGAAATAATTTAACAAGTAAAAAGGGACTTCTAAAATTAATTTCTTAAATTTGAAGAAATTCTTTTAAAAGAAAAGTTAGTTTGATTATTCTTTGAAAAAGAATGAAATTTTTAAAAACAATGTGATTTTTGAAAATGAATTTCAAATAAAAAGTTTTACTAAAGTCTTAACCCAAAACAATATTCCAATAACTTGGATAAGTTATGGAAATTTTGGTTTTGTTTTGTTTATCACCGGACGAAAAATAATGTTGAAAAGTGGATCTAGTAACCGAGACGTCAGGCTACTAATGATAATAAACACGTTGATCTATGATCCGTGTCACATTGTTGTGGACTGTGTGTCCTTATACGTTGTTATGGACTGTGTGTCCTACATACGTTATACAAACGTGGTGAAAGAAGTAAAAGTGAAAAATTAATTTTTCTATGACCACAAAGTCTAAGACTGGTGCATCGGTTGAAGACTCTTGTGATTGGACACTCGGACTCAAATGTCCTGTGTTTACGAATTTAATACATTGAAAAATTATGGTGGTCGTGAGCCTTGAGCCCCGACAAGGAAAGAATTATACACAAAGAAAAGCTGCGATAATAAAATGTTTTTCATGCATTTGGGAGACGTGCCCAAAGTTGTTTTGTGTGAATACCTTGAAGGGCAGGGTATATCATGCTACATTGTATCATTGTGCCTTGGCGGGTAATAAAATCCATATGCTTTGATTACTATGCCTTGAGTTGGATAGTATGCTATGGACATCCACACACGTTGCACACTGTGCCAGGAGTTTTGGGCAGTGTAGTGGACTAACACATTGTACCTTTTATGGCAAAAATTTCGGGCCTGATCAGCTCATTTTAAACAAAGTGAAGTTGGGGTCTCCGGAGATTAGGATAGACGTTGAATTATAGAAGTGTCCTGGTTTTCAAAAAGCGATAATTATCTCTTTCTATCTACTGCTTAAAATGATATCTTGTTAATTGTTAATGTTGTTTTTGTATGTTTTAGGTGCATATGGTTGTCATAATTATCCATATATTGGTATCTTACCCTTGCATTTTCCTTCATGTATAAATGTATGTAACCTGTTATGTTGAGACTAGATGGACCCAGCTCTGCCTCTGGTGCACTCCCGGGTGCGGGTGATCATGTTTGAGGATGCCGACAACCCTGGGGCTTGGGTGATTCATCCAGGGAATCACACGGCCGAGTACACTGGCCCGGTTTGCACTATAGAAGGAACACAGGAGGGGGGTCCAGAGAGGAGGATTCATACTATGGAGACCATTCAGATATCACTTCAGCCAACTTGGTTGTATGTACAGCACCTAGCAGACCTAGGACAGCTAGTGTTAAATCCACCACCTCTGAATGTGGCACCTACATCACCTATAGAGGAGGACCCCGAGGAATTCATGGATGAAGAACCCTAGTATCATCCTATGAGCAGTGATGATGATGATGATGCACCTGATGAGGGAGTCGGGGTGGAAGTATCCTCTTCTGATACTTCCTTTGGAAATGAGGGAGACTTCCGTGGTCTCCCGAATGTATATCACTAGTTTTTCTTGACCAGCTTAAGAAGTCTAGTTTTATTTTGGGGCAGTGATGTTGGATAGATCTTGTCAGTCGCATGTTTTATTTTGTCTCTTTAAACTCTAGTACAACGTAGTGCTTTGTTTAAGAAACTTGGATGTACACTCAAGAAAATTCCTGTCAATGCACCTGTGTCACTAAGAAGGTGTTTGTTATCAATGTGAATATCATGTATGTTTTCTATGAATGTAAGTTGGTCTTTTAATTCCATTGTCTTAAGTTGTGAGTTTTATTTAATAATGAATTACTAATTAGATACAAACATTCTGAAAGAAATCGACATGTCTTCTAATAACGTTAATATTAGTAAAAAGGGTTAATTAATGTAATGCTCGGGTAAGGGTGTTACATTAAAGGTGGTATCAGAGCTGGTCGAGTCTTTCAGGAATCTTTGGGAACTAGGACTGTTGTGTTTATGTTGTGTGATCTCTGAATAGGCTTGTTTGAATTACTTCTTAGAAGTAATGGATGTTGGAGTAACAATTGAATATCCCTTATCTAGTTGCCATTTAACTGATTTTATCTTCTTGGTCAGTTATGGAGCTAGAGGCAAGACGAGGATGTGGCCGCAGAGGAGGCCGTAGAGGTGGTTTTGTTGGTGGGCGCGAACCTATTGGTGGGGGAATGGATTTTTCAGCACAAGCTATGGCAGACGTTTCAGCTGCCATTGCTCAACGATCGCTACTATGGCTACACAACACCAACAGGAGCAAGCTCGTGCTGAGCAAGCTGTTGAAAGTCGTGCTCTGATTGGTTTCCAACGCCAGAACCCCCCACAGTTTCATGGGGATGTTGACCCCACAAAAGCTTACTTGTGGATTCAAGAGATAGAGAATATTTTCGAACTGATCAACAGCCCTGAGACAGTTAGAGTGCCTTATACCACTATTCTGTTGATGGAAGATGCAGAGTACTGGTGGAGAGGCACCAGGCAACTACTCGAGGTAAATCAGCAAGAAATTACTTGGGAGGTTTTTCGTACTGTGTTTCTAGACAAATACTTTCCCCAGAGTGCTCGAGCTGAGAAAGAGCAGGAGTTTTTGCGCTTGCGACAAGGAGAAATGACCGTTGGAGAATATGCGGCCAAGTTCGAGTCATTGGCCAAATATTTTCAGTTCTTCCAAGACAACCCAGATGAAGGCTGGAAGTGCGAAAGTTTTGAAGGGGGATTGAGGTACGAAATCAGAGACTCGGTACTGCCATTGGAGATCATGAATTTTCAAGCTCTGGTGGAGAAATGTAGAAAAGTAGAACATATGCGGAAAGGAAGGGACAATCGAGGAAACGTTGGGGGACCCTCACGAAGAAGGAACCAAGGCCAGAAAGGAAGACAAGCCTAGAAGAAGCCATACTCTAGACCAACTGGGAACAATTGGAGCCACCAACAGTATCGTCCAATTGCTTCAGTCACTGAAAGTGTTAACCAGAGGAGTCAAGGCAATAGTCAAGGGAAGATATGTTTTAAATGTGGAGATCCGACCCACTTAGCTGATGTATGTCCTGTGAGAGGGATGAAATGCTTCAACTGTGATCGGATGGGACACTTAGCAAAGGACTGTAAGGTGAAGAAGCAGTAACCCGCAGTCAGCAGTGCTAGAGTTTCAAAACCAACAGCTAAAGGAAGAGTTTTTACTATGAGTGGTGCTGAGGCCTCGAACTCCAAAGATCTTATGAAAGGTACTTGTGAACTAGCTGGTAACCTCTTAAAAGTGCTTTTCGATTCGGGTGCAACTCATTCATTCATCTCAAATGATTATGAGACTTTTGGCCTTGCCTGTTAATTCATTACCATATGATTTAATTGTCTCCACACCTACTGCTGAACCTGTTACGGTTGATTCTGTGTGTATGACTTGTCCGATTGTCATTCAAGATCGACACTTTCTTGTTGATCTGATCTGCCTGCCCTTAATACAAATAGATGTGATTTTGGGCATGGATTGGTTGTCTTCGAATCAAGTGCTTTTAGACTGTGCTCACAAGAACCTAGTTTTTCCGGATTCCGAAATTTCTAGATTTCTATCTACCTATTCGATGTGGTCTTTCTAGAAAGAAAAAGATCACAAACGCTTGCTTTTAACAAGCTTAGATGTCGAGGAGGAAGTTAGTTTAAGTGCTATACCGGTTGTAAGAGACTTTTCGGAGGTGTTTCCTTCTGATGTGCCAGGATTACCACCGGCAAGGGAAATTGAATTCTCTATCGATCTAGTTTTGGGAACTGGATCGATATCGATTGCTCCTTATCGGATGTCACCAACAGAGCTCGGTGAATTGAAGGCTCAACTAGAAGATCTGTTGTCGAAGCAGTTCATAAGACCCAGTGTTTCTCCTTGGGGAGCACATGTTCTTTTAGTACGAAAGAAAGATGGAAGTTCAAGACTTTGCGTGGATTATAGGCAGCTTAATAAAGTGACGATCAAGAATAAGTACCTGTTGCCACATATAGATGATCTGATGGACCAATTGCAAGGAGCTGTTGTTTTCTCAAAAATTGACTTGAGGATGGGCTATCACCAGATTAGGGTCAAAACTGAGAACATACCCATGACAGCTTTTTGAACCCGCTATGGGCATGATGAGTACCTTGTCATGCCTTTCGGAGTGACGAATGCACCAGCTTTTTTCATAGATTATATGAAACGAATCTTTCGACCATTTCTGGACAAGTCAGTAGTCATGTTCATTGATGACATCCTCATGTACTCAAAGAGTCATGAAGAGCATGAGATACATCTACGACAGGTTCTACAGATTCTACGCGAGAAGGAGTTATATGCAAAACTCTCTACGTGTGAGTTTTGGCTCGAAGAAGTGAAGTTCCGGGGACATGTAATTTCTAAAGATGGAATTGATGTGGAACCCGCCAAAGTGGAGGCAGTGCTTCCTTGGGAAAGACCAAAGACAATAACAGAAATCTGAAGTTTCGTCGGGTTAGCTGGATATTACCGGAGATTCATCGAAGGATTCTCCAAGATAGTCACCGCGCTAACTCAACTTACAAGAAAGGATCAACCCTTTGTGTGGACTGCGGAATGCGAGGAAAGCTTCCAAAGGATAAAAGAACGATTGACAACTTCACCGGTGCTGATACTTCCAGAACCCAATGTGCCTTATGAGGTGTATTGTGATGCTTCGTATCAAGGCTTAGGATGCGTATTGATGCAAAATCGGAAAGTTGTATCATATGCGTCACGACAACTAAAGACTCATGAGAAGAATTATACGACGCACGATCTAGAGCTAGCTGCCGTGGTTTTCGAGCTGAAAATATGGAGACATCATCTGTACGGGGCCAAGTTCGATGTTTTCAGCGATCAAAAAAGTTTAAAATATCTGTTCGATCAGAAGGAACCCAACATGAGCCAAAGGAGATGGATGGAATTCTTGAAGGACTATGACTTTGCAGTACAATATCATCCTAGGAAGACGAACGTTGTAGCAGATGCTCTGGACCATAAGGCCATTCATGTCTCTACAATGATGGTGAAGGAACTAGAGTTGATCGAGAAGTTTAGTGACCTTGATTTAATGATGGAAATGAGTCCTCAAAAGATTATCGTGGGGATGATCACGATATCAAGTGGATTGATGGAAGAGATCAAAGAGCAACAAGCCACTGATACATTCCTCCAAGAAAAGAAAGAGCTCATGGAGCAAGGAAAGGCCACCGAGTTTAGTTTGGGATCAGAGAACACCTTGAGATGTAATGGTCGAATCTGTGTTCCCGACAATCCGGATATGAAGAAGATGATTCTCGATGAATCACACAAAAGCACCCTGAGCATCCATCCAGGATCAACCAAGATGTATCAAGACTTGAAGCAAAGATTTTGGTGGCCAGGTATGAAGAAACAAGTAGCAGAGTATGTGGCATCTTGCCTAACTTGTCAAAAGGCAAAGATAGAACATCAGAAGCCCGGTGGAATGTTACAGTATATAGATATACCCCAATGGAAGTGGGACAGTATATCCATGGATTTCATGGTAGGATTACCGAGGACTTCCAAAGGCTTCAACTCAATTTCGGTAATCATAGATAGGTTGACGAAGTCGGTTCACTTCTTACCTGTCAAGGTAAACTACACGGTGGAAAGATTAACCTAAGTGTACATCAGGGAAGTAATTAGACTCCATGGAGTGCCTTCCAGTATAGTCTCAAATCGAGACCCAAAGTTCACTTCGCGATTTTGGGGAAGCTTACAAAAAGCCCTGGGAACTAAGATAAGGCTAAGCTCGGCTTACCATCCGCAGACATATGGGAAAACTGAAAGGACAATTCAGACCTTGGAAGACTTGCTTAGAGCTTGCGTTCTGGACAACCATGGAAGTTGGGACGATTTGTTACCACTTTTCGAGTTCACGTACAACAACAGTTTCCACTCGAGTATAGGCACCCTACGAAGTTTTGTACGGAAGGAAATGTCAGACGCCATTGTGCTGGTATCAGGACAGAGAAAGCGCCATTTTAGGACCTGAAATTGTGCAACAGACAACAGAGAAAGTAAGGCAAATCCGCGAAAAGATGAAGGCCTCTCAAAGTAGACAGAAGAGCTATGCCGACCGTAGGAGGAGACCTCTTGAATTTCAGGAAGGTGAGCATGTATTTCTAAGAGTCACCCCTACCACAGGGATAGGCAGATTCATAAAATCCAGAAAACCTACTCCAAAAACATTGGACCTTATCAAATCCTCCGTCGTATTGGTCCAGTGGCCTATCAAATTGCCTTGCCGCCTTTTCTTTCAAATATCCATGATGTGTTCCATGTCTCTCAATTGAGAAAATATGTTTCCGGTCCATCGCATGTAATTGAGCCCGATGAAGTACAGTTAAAAGAGAACCTATCCTATGAAACTGCACCGGTACAGATCGAAGACAAAAGGATTAAGCAACTTCGGGGAAAACAAATTCCCCTGGTCAAAGTTATCTGGTATGAAGCGACCGGAGAAGCAACCTGGGAGACTAAAGAGAAGATGAGATTACAGTACCCCGATCTTTTTCCCGGTACGTAATTTCGAGGACGAAATTTATTTTTTAGTGGGGTAGTAATGTAAAGTCCCGATTTTCTGCTTCTTGTTAATCTATGCTTAAGTGTGAGCTTGACAGTAATTAATTTTAAAGTTTTAGAGATTAATTTGATAAAATAAAATCATTTTTATAACTAAGTTTATCCTAGGAAGCTCTAGTAAAAATTTCAGCTGAGAATTCAGACGAATTTCGGTCTGCGTTTTCTCTATCGGTAAAAGTTTACTGATCAGAAAATGAAAGTTTTACTCGTGAACAAAACGATTGGACTTCTAATTACGATTGCTAAAGTTTCCACTATTTTAAAATTTTTCGTTAAAAAAATTTTATTTTATTGATTTTTCGGGTGCGATTTTCATAAGAAATATGATCGTTTTACACTGTCGGGGAGAGGAATTGAACTGGAACGAAACAAAGGGAGGTCAATGAATTTATATTTTCATCAGAATTTGGAGTGTTTGGTGAGTGAAATCTGATTTGAATAGCAAACCATTATTACATGAAATCATTATTTTCATAATAAATTATTATATTTCAAAAAAATTCATTAAAAAATAAAGATTAAAATTTTTAATTCTTCCTCTCTTTTTCTACTGACCAGCGCCTCCCTCTCCTCTATATAAACCCCTCTTCTTCTTCCTTCTTCACGTTTTCGTTCATAAAATCCAAAACCCTCATATTACACTTACTTAGCTTCTTCTTCTTCTTAAGGAAGCTCAAGCTTTTGGTTTCAAGCTTTCATTTTCCAGCAACTACTAGGTATAATGTTCATCTCTTCTACTTTAAGTTTCTTGCCATTTTTTTTATTTTCTACACATGCATGTCAAAGTTGTCCATGAAAGCTTATTCCTTTTGCTTTAAAACCACTTCCTTTCAAGTTCTGCTCATCTTCATTACCATCACAACACTTGCATATTGAAAAAGGCTTTCCCATGACCTATTTTGAAGGGTGATCGAAACCCTAAGGGAGGAAAGGTTGATGGTTTTGCAAAAATATTTTCATGCATGTTGATTTTATGTTATATGTTCATCGTTCCAACCTAGGGTTTTGAAAGCAAAATCCTTTATACATGAAAATGGTTTCTATCAACTCCTACTCATTTTCACTTTCATTTTCATGTCTTGCGTTTGTTTAAAAAGTTATCCTCCCTATGATCATGGTGTGGCCAAAAACACTAAGAGGGAAAAAGGAGAACTTTTGATAAAAAATCCCACATGCATGGCTTAAAAACTTTGATTTAGGTATTTTTCAAATTATGTAGTTTGCTAAAAATATGTATTCCTTCCTTGTTGTGATTCTATGGCTAAAACTCTAAAATATTTGAGTTAGTGAAGCCTAGCTTTTGATCATTGGAAGGATGCATGCTCAATGAAACTATAAACTTTGTTTAAGTAAAGTAATGTTTACTTTGCAAAATTTTAATGTTCCTAACCCTTGTATTTTAAAGGGGCCGAAACTCACTTGATGAGTTGATGAGGCTTGTTCAATTTTTTTTTTAAGTAAAGTGATGTTTAGAACACTATGGTATTTACATGCATGAAAATTAGATTGGTGAAAAATCATATTTTTCCATCATTTCTTGTGGAGGTCGAAACCTATGGTTGATGAGGCTAGGGTTTGAAATTTTATTTTTCAAGTTTTAAATTTTATTTTACCTATTTGATACTTAAAAAGTCTAAATCCAAAAGCTTGTAGAAATAAAAATTTGTCTAGCCTATTTTATAGAGCATGGCCGAAAGCATGCATGAAGTATAAGGGTTGTAACATCCTAAAAATTCAAATATAATATTTTAATAAAAAAAGGGTAGTATAAGAGTTTATTATAATTGTTTTCTTTATAATAAAAATCCAGTGGGTTCCACAATAATGTAAAATTGATTTTAAAAAAGATAAAATAAAAATAAGAACCTATCCTGGACTAAATTATTGCGGCAATAATGATAGGAAACATAAGCATATCAAGGCCCATGCTGTGTTACCCATTATAAATAGATAGTGTGAGTGTTTTAAGCTCAATTTCGCATAATATGACTAGATACCTAACTTCAGATGGATATTTCGTAACCAAAGAGAACTTTTTTTAATTTGAGATCTGCATAAGAAATATAGCCCTGTCTCTTATCTTTCCATAGACACCAAATTCGTCCAAATTGGATTCTTGTAGCTCAAGTTATGACCAAATTCGTACACACTATTCATGTTCCAGTGCCAGAACCGTTTTTTTAAATTCTATCCACGTTTTGACTATCTAAATGTCGGTTTCAGATTTTGTGGTCTTCATAACAGTTGTATACAATTCTTTTATCTTTCCAACGATATAAAATTTATAATTTTTGAATGTCTATAACTCAATATATGTGCGAAATACAGCACCATATGCAGAGTAAGCGGGCTTAGCGCATTTTTACACGTTTTGGGTTATTGGGGCCTCTATAAATAGAGTCTTAACACTCTTAGGGTGCGTTTTTGAACCCTAATTACACCTAGAAACTCAAACGGCTAAGAAGAGAAGAAATTCAAGGATTAAGAAGAGATAGTTGTGGAAGAGGAAGTCTAGGAAGAGGAAGATGATGACAACTCTTGGCAAACGTTAGGATTCGCAGTAGGAAACGCTTAGAGCTATTTGGAGGTCTTCAAGAGGTGAGTAACAATACTTTTTATGAACCCTTTCCATGATATATATGATTATTTTTTTGTTGATAAGGGATTACCATATGGTTTTGGGAGTTTTCATTGACTTGATGCATATTGTTAGTAACCTAAATTCTAAAATTGGGGTTTTGTTTAAAAGGGGAATTAATTGATTAATTGATGTTGTAATGTGCTTATTCATGTATGATATATTGTGATATTCATGATTGTTTGTTATTGGTGGAAGTTTATATGTTTAAAATAGGGGGAAATAGTTTGTTACATGTATGAGACATGACATATTTGAGTTATTATATGTTGTATGATGTTTGCCGCAATACCACCTATGATAGGGGTATCGAAAAGTAATATCACCGTAATGGGGTATCGAAAGTAACATCGCCATATAATTGGGATGTCGAAAAATAGCAATACCGCCTAAAAAGGGGTATCAAAAGTAACACCGCCACACGTTGGGGTGTCGAAAAGGGAGAAATACCACCATGTGCACATGGGAGGTATCGAAATAGAAATGTCCTTGACAGGAGGGTGACATCGAAACACTCCCCATGAGTAGGGGTGGGCAATGGGATGCCATTGTCGTGTGATGTGTGAGATTTATGGCATGCCGGCAAGAGACCAATTTAAGATTGAGGTCTCCGAGCCACTTTGATTATTTTCAAGATTATTTGGTATGTGGAATGTGATGTATTGAAGTGATTTGTCCTTATGCTATATGTTTTTGAATTGTTGATATTACTGTTGTTATTAAGTGTAATTTTAATATATATTATTTTTCAAAAATTAGCGGATATCATGGACATTTTTTCTGGTTACCGCGCCGACTGAGAACAACACTATTTTCGAAACATTTTATAACTGTATTGTTGTGCACTGGGATTTTATATCTCATTATAAGTGTTGTTTTCAGAGCCCGAGGACATCACTGTTGAGGATCCAGAGATCTGAAGAGTTATCTTTGATTAGCTAGTTGGTTAGTAATGTAGTATGGTTTAGAGTATTATGCGGACGACGTTCTTTGGTTTACGTACTATTTTTCTCAGATCGTAATTAGACGCCCGATTTTGAGGTTTTTGGTTTTGTTTTCAAATGAATGGATTTAATAATATTTTTCAATACTTTGTAAATACTATTTTATTTAATATGAGGTATTTTCCTACTTAGTTATTTGAGAAAATTTTTATGACTTGTGTTTTTTTAATTAAATGTTTTGAAGGATTTTTATTGAAATTAATTTGGGTTACTAATGTAACGAAGGGTGTTACAAGGGTGATTTATAAAATTTTTAACTTATGTTAAACATTTGTTTTGATTAGAATTTCAATCGTAACGAGAACTCCAGTTCGTTGCTTTGAAACCGCGATCAAACTCTTTATCGTTTTAATCTGAGGTAAGGGAAGAAAGCCTGAGGGATATTATTATTATGATGACTATGTGTTACCTATGTTTGATTGATGATGATTGATTGAATATTGGTGAATATGATTTGATTTAATGATTCATTTTGTTTGGATGAATATGATGAGTTTTTATGTGATCTATATGCATTATGTGTTTACATGATTTGTACAAAGTTTATGATTATATAAATGTGTTAGCGTAATGATATATTTGTTTAGGTTGTTGCATTAAAAACCTAACCTTGGGTTAGAGCTCAATTAAATAAATTAAGATAAAACTCTTAATAGAAATTGTGGAGGAAGCTATAAATAAATAATTTTATTCGAAAATAAGTTTTGATTTAAAAGAGAAGAAAGATAAAATCATATTTCAGATTTGTTTTGTAATATTAGAAATTTTATGAAAAAGGGCAATATTTTCTTTTGTTGAGAAGTAGAATTTTTGGAAATAATTTAACAAGTAAAAAGGGACTTCTAAAATTAATTTCTTAAATTTGAAGAAATTCTTTTAAAAGAAAAGTTAATTTGATTATTCGTTGAAAAAGAATGAAATTTTTAAAAACAATGTGATTTTTGAAAATGAATTTCAAATAAAAAGTTTTACTAAAGTCTTTACTCAAAACAATATTCCAATAACTTGGATAAGTTATGAAAATTTTGGTTTTGTTTTGTTTATCACTGAACGAAAAATAACGTAGAAAAGTGGATATAGTAACCGAGATGTCAGGCTACTAGTGATAATAAACACGTTGATCTATGATCTGTGTCACGTTGTTGTGGACTGTGTGTCCTTATACGTTGTTGTGGACTGTGTGTCCTTATACATTGTTGTGGACTGTGTGTCCTACATATGTTATACAAACATGGTGAAAGAAGTAAAGGTGAAAAGTTAATTTTTATATGACCACAAAGTCTAAGACTGGTGCATCGGTTGAAAACTCTTGTTATTGGACACTCGGACTCAAATGTCCTGTGTTTACAAATTTAATACATTGAAAAATTATGGTGGTCGTGAGCCTAGAGCTCCGACAAGGAAAGAATTATACACAAAGAAAAGATGCGATAATAAAATGTTTTTCATGCATTTGGCAACGTGCCCAAAGTTGTTTGGTGTGAATACCTTGAAGGGCAGGGTATATCATGCTATGTTGTATCATTGTGCCTTGGCGGACAATGAAATCCATATGACTTGACTACTATGCCTTGAGTTGGATTGTATGCTATCGACATCCACGCACGTTGTACACTGTGCCAGGAGTTTTGGGCAGTGTAGTGGACTAAGTGGACTAACATGTTGTGCCTTTTATGGCAAAAATTTTGGGGTATACGTTGAATTATAGAAGTGCCATGGTTTTCAAAAAGCGGTAATTATCTCTTTCTATGTACTGCTTAAAATGATATCATGCTAATTGTATATGCTATTTTTGTATGTTTTGGGTGCATATGGTTGTCAAAATTATCCATATATTGGTATCTTACCCTTGCATTTTCCTTCATGTATATATGTATGTATCCTGTTATGTTGAGCCTAGATGGACCCAGTTCTACCTCTCGTGCACTCTCGGGTGCGGGCGATCATGTTTGAGGACGCCAACAACCCTGGGGCTTGGGTGATTCATCCGGGGAATCACACGGCCGAGTACACTGGCCCGGTTTGCACTACAGAAGGAATACAAGAGGGAGGTCCATAGAGGAGGATTCATACCGTGGAGACCATCCAGATATCACTTCCACCAGCTTTGTTGTATGTACAGCACCTAGAAGACCTAAGACAACTAGTGTTAAATCCACCACCTCTGAATGTGGCGCCTACATCACCTATAGAGGAGGACCCCTTGGAATTCATGGAAGAAGAAACCCAGTAGCATCCTATGAGCAGTGATGATGATGATGATGCACCTGACGAGGGAGTCGGGGTGGAAGTATCCTCTTCTGATACTTCCTCCCTCTGGAAATGAGGGAGACTTCCGTGGTCTCCCGAATGGATATCACTAGTTTGTCTTGACCGGATTAGGAAGTCTTGTTTTATTTTGGGGTAGTGATGTTGGATGGATCTTGTCAGTCGCATGTTTTATTTTGTCTCTTTAAACTCTAGTACAACGTAGTGTTTTGTTTAAGAAACTTGGATGTACACTCAAGAAAACTCCTGTCAATGCACCTATCACTAAGAAGGTGTTTGTTATCAATGTGAATATCATGTATGTTTTCTATGAATGTAAGTTGGTCTTTTAATTCCACTGTCTTAAGTTGTGAGTTTTATTTAATAATGAATTACTAATTAGATATAAACATTTCGAAATAAATCGACATGTCTTCTAATAACGTTAATATTAGTAAAAAGGGTTAATTAATGTAATGCCCGGGTAAGGGTGTTACAGTGAGTATTTCAAGTATCAATTTCAACATTTTTCTTTTTTGAAGCAATCAATTTCGACACTTGTTGTGTTCAAAATTCAAATTTCCTAATTTGCATGTTTGTACTCAATGACCTTAAAAGTTAAATTTGAAAACATTCCCATTTGAGTAGCCATTAAAATTTATTGTATCACATTATATTTTATTCCAATAAATTAATTGATATTGATATGATGCATGTGCGATTGTACTTCATTTATATTAAAATACTATGATTAAGTTATTGATTGGATGAGGTGATTTTTATCACTTTTAAAAGGATATGAATGATTTGTTTTTGAATTAAAATACGGAATATTATTCAATAATTGAATTCTAATTTAATGAATTTAATGTATCAATACCATAACATTTGATTGTGAATTAATACCATTTATGGACGTAATTATATGGATTTTTTCATTAATGACACTTGGATCAATAAACATTGTTTTTCCTCAAATTAATATGAGCGCTACACTTCAGCATATTTTGGAAGGAATAGCTCAGGTGAAGTCACGTGTGAAAGTTTTGTCACATGATTTTAATATTGGTTAGTGTTGACAGTTTTTGTGGAAAATTTAGAAAATTACTTAAATGTACAATTATGCTTCTATTTAAAATATTTTTTAATAGTTACACGGAATAAAGCATTGTTTAAAATAAATTATATTAATTTTTTTATTATAGTTCTATCAGTGCTTAAAAGAAAATATAATATGCTTTTTTGAAAATATAAGTTAACAAATGCGTCAAGAAAAAATTAATTATTCTTTATATTTTTACTTAACCAATATTACGTGACTCATTACTTGAATAAAAAAAGGGTATCCAAAATTATACAAATGCATGATCTTTAATGAAAGTCTTTTTTTTTATATATTTTAGTGAAGTGATGCGCACATCAAGCAAATGGTAGCGCTCATGGCTTAGCTAAGGCGCCTATCAATTACGCTCATCGCACTCTCTTTCATTCAGTTCCTTTTTGTATTTGGAATGTTATTTTTTTTTAATAAAAGGCTAGGCATGCAAAGGCATCACAATAGGACAAGGCATCCCAACTAGGTTGGCACCCCAGGTCCCACCAATCATCTGCAGCACACCTACAAAATATTATTAATATAAAGATAGAGAATACAAAGAGAAAGCATGGGGGGACTATGCCAAGACCCATGGATAGCTATCTAAATCTGAACTGAGGTAAACCCAGTTTATCATGAAAGAAATCCTCCCTTACAAAATCTGGTAAAGTATCCCACCAAGTAAAACTAGAGCCAGAAACACCAAAGGAAGCTAACTTATCAGCACATTTGTTGCCCTCTCTGAAAATATGAGTAAAAATTGAATTCAACTGAGCACCAATCAACATGCAATTTCTCCATCTAACTCTGAATTTCCAAGGGACTAAAGAGTGATATTTAGTTGAAGCAACGACCGAGGTAGAGTCACACTCAAACCATATGTTTTTCCAACCTTTTTTGGAGGCTAGATCAATGGCAAACATGACAGCACTGAGCTCAGCGTGGAAGGCAGATGTAATACCAACATAGGAGGAGAAACGACCAAAGGAATCTCCAAGGGAGTTTCTAAAAATTCCTCTAGCACCAGCATGGCCAGGGTACCCCTTAGCAGCCCCATCAGTGTTGTACTTTAACCAACCAAAGGAGGGAGGAAACCAATCTACCTGTTTAATAGTAATGAGTTGTTACAGCGAAGCCTTTTAGCACCTGAAACTCCGTAATAGAACTGAACATATGACCTTTTGAAATCGAACCAGCCAATGAGGTTTAAGCCAGGATCATAGAGCAGGCTGATTTCCAACTAATAGTGACATTACTAAATCTACATTGGTTCTTGCAAAACCATAAGGACCAAATTGTGTTGAGAACCGCAGCAAGGTACACGTCCTTCATTTGCGGGCTGCACTTAGCATCACAAACACGCAGAACATCCAAGACTGAGGCATAGTTCACTGAACAATTTAGCTTACTTTGCAGCCACAACCATGTTTGGACAGCGAATTGGCATTCAAAGAAAAGATGTTGAGAGGATTCCTCGTGAGTGCCACATAGGCAGCACATAGAAACAGACACAAAGCCTCTAGTACGCAGGTTCTCATCTGTTGGAAGCTTTCCATGTATCAACCTCCACATCAGGAAGGACCTAGAAGGAGGGACTGATCCTGACCAAATCAATTTGCCCCAATGCTTGCATTGACCGTGAGGGTGATGGAAATCATAAGCCTCCTTGAAAGACATCAAACCAGAATCACTACCACACCAAACAGGTTGGTCGCAGTCCACATAAAGAGGTAACTGAAAGTTTCTGAGAATGTGAGGGAGGTTCGGGACAATATCCAAAAGAGCTTGAGGGAAGCTCCAGTGACCACAGGTGATGAAATCACTGACAGTAGCATGCAGGGATTTAGCAACTGAGTCAGGAATGTGCAGAATATTAGCCAAAGTTCTGTCCAACCACTTATCGTTCCAGAAATTGATGCTTTTGCCATCTCCCAGAATCCAGGTTGTGTTATCTTTGATAGCAGATAAGTGATATTTTACCGTAGGGATAATGGAATGTTATTTGCAATATTGAAATGATAAGATTTGGTTTGTGTCAAAAAAGAAACAACAAAGTATTGAGACATATTTGCATCTACATTATGAAATGAGGAGTGATGAACTTTATCTGTGTAAGATTGCACACTATTGCATCATTTAATAACTTTTTATGTAATATATAATTTTTAGTGATCTAACTATTGAATTATAACTATCTATAATTTAGATCATTTATCTCAAATTTTGAAAAAATTTAACATCAATAAAAATGTAATTAAATAACTTGTTATTATATATTTCAAAATTATATATTACATTAATTTTAATGTATAACAGAAAAATAGTAAACGATTTCAAATTCTACGAAGTTTTATATATAAGATCTTTATAAAGGAGTTTTCAATTCAAACAATTGATTATGTAAGAAACTTTTTCTGTAAATTTTTTTTTTAGGTAGATAAAGGAAAAGAAACAAAACTAAGAGCATCTCCAATACTCTATATATAAGTAACCCACTTTATCTCTTTAAGTGGGTCACCTCAATTCTAAGCAACATAAACAATTTCCACTCCAAAGGGAGTTTCTACAACAAGTTGCTTAACTCACCAACTCACCATCTCTCTTCAATATTCCATATTCTCTCTCCTACATTTATACACAAATTTTAAGCAACCTATAATGAATGGTTGCTTATATAAGCAACTCTATCTAATTTTAAGCAACCCAAAATCATATGTGGCACATCAAAATAATATTTTATTGTTAAGCAACCCCTAAGTAACTCCCATTTGAGATGCTCTAAGGCCTATGAAACTGAAAAATTTTATTTACAAGTGTAAAAATGCTTTTGACTTACGTCAATGTTAGCAGATTTCGCCTCTTATATTAAATTACTATATGCAATATTCCTTAGTATAATATGGGCTTCAGTGAAAACCAGTAATCTAACCATTTAATTGACAATATTGACTTTTTGTACTAATTATTTTAAAAATAGTGCTTACATATGGAAAGAGAAACAAATATCTTTAAAATTGCTCCAATACATAAAAGCCACCGTCAATGATTTTGTAATCATAATATTATTTTTTTTATAGATAAATATTAACATTAATGTTATTATTTTGTTAGTGGGTGAGGTTTGAACCATCAACCTCTTTATCACCCCACTCCTTAACTCCCCACCCTAACTATCCTGACCGTCTTATAACTCCCAATCATAATATTATTATTTAAAAGAGCATTGCATTCATTGTTTATAAGGTAGGCAAAAGGTAAATACATAAAACTAATTGTCTCTTTTCTCTTAGATAACGCCAAACATATTATTCACAAAAAAAAAAAGATATTGCCAAACATATTAAAGGTATTCATTGAACTTAAAGGGAAACGGGATTGATATTCATCATTCAAAGGTGCAGCGAGAGATCCATGTTCTCGTCATCTTCTTTACCTGCATCAATCATAATCTCTGAGACAGAAAATGGAACCTTCACATCCTTGGAAAGAAGTAACTCCTTCAACTCATCAGGTGGAGCAGGATTCATCCTTGGTATTTTTTATGGATTTTCTATGATGTGAATTCCTTCAACTTCACATAAGGGACGCTTCATTGCTCTCTCACGAGCTAAAGAGCCTGATTGATTCAATAAAGTTCGAGTCTGAGTTGGAAGCAAGGAGGGTCTTGGCATATTAACACCCTTCATATTCTGAAAACTATTCATGTCAACCCTAGGAAAAGGATTAGTGGAAGCCTTAAACAATGAAGAGTTATTCAAATGATGACTTGAGATAGGATTACCGTAATACCCCAGTTTTTATTGTTTTTTAATATCAGCAAAACATATTTGTTTATATTATTTTATATGGAATGATTAATTTTCTGGAGGTTTATTTTTTTTATGTTGTTTAGTTTGAGTAATTTTGTTTACTCATTTAAAATATTTTATTGGGTGCGTTAGCACTGCGTTATTACAGTGTATAAACACTTGCTAGACAATAATATTACGTTATTGTCACTATTATTACTTGTTTATAAAAATATTTTAAATAATATAATTAAAAGAAATTTATTTTACATTTTACTCAATTTAAATTTAGATTTGAAAATAAACTAATTTAGAATTAATCGGAGAATAATTTTGTCTCACTGATTTTCTTGTTTGATAAATTCAATCATCAATCTTTGTCTCACTGATTTTCTTATGAAAATGTTTCCAAGGTATTTAAGGAAAAGCCTTTTTAAAGAAAAGTTTTAGTTTTATGAAAAGTTTTACTCTAAATGAAAATATTTAGAAAAATAATCTATAATGAATTTACTTACAACAATCTTTTGTTTTGGCTAAAAGTGTTGAGAAAAGGTTTTAGTGGATTTTAAGTTTTCCGAAAATGAATTATGAATGCAAAGGACTCTGCAAAACATATTTACAAGAGTGAAAAGGTATTTATGACACAAAGTTGAAAAACTTTTGTCTTTGTTTTTCGATTTAGTTTTCACTGAACGAAAAACCAAGTGGGAAAAAATGGAAGTGGAAAGGACCTAGATTACCGAAATGACGGGCTAGATCTGGATGGCCGAAATATCGGGCTAGATCTGGATTGACGAAATAACGGGCTAGAGTTCCTGTTTGAAATTTGAGGAAAAGGAAAGGACCTAGATTGTCGAGTCAAGAGATCGGGCTAGATCTGATTGCTGAAATATCGGGCTGGATTCGGATTGCCGAAATATCGGGCTAGTGTTCCTACTGATAAGAACCTAGATTATCGAGATGTCGGGCTAGTGTTCAATTGAGAAAGAGATTTTAAATCATTGATTTTGTTTTAAAATCCTATGTTGGTACTAAAATTAATTTAATACTTGAATAAAAGTAGCCGAGAGCTTTAAGCTTCGACGAGGAAAGAACGAAGAGAAAAACAAAAACAAAAGGACAACCATTGGTTTACATGCATAGTCTGGCAGACGTGCCATTGCGTATCAAGCTACAATTCAAAAAGGGTGAATTGACAAATTGGATAGTTATGGAACAAAGATATATTCTTGGGTCTTTGGGTCTATAGGGACATTCGGGCTCGAAATTCATGAAATGCTCGGGGCTTTGCAATCTCGGGTCATGGAACTCTGTTACCCTGCACGTAATGTACTCAATATGGAACTATTCAATATTATTTAGGTGAGACGTGATACCCTAAAACAATTGGGGATCGGACCTAAATTGAGAGGTCGACCCAACGCGAAACAATTGTGTTATAGGGATTATTGCGGCCTATCATGCTCGACGAAGGGAAGTTAGGATCTCCAGAGATTTCGAAATAGATAGTGGATATTGAAGTGACATGAAATGTTTATTAAAATGCATTTGGTTGTCGGGTATGAATCCCTGTTTAAAGATTTGGTGATTGTTATGACTATGAATTATGCTATGTGATGAAATATTTTGTCATATGTATTGTTTTTGGGTGAGTCGCGTATGTGGCTGCTGTGATAAAACTCTTATGTCAATATCTCACCTTTGCATTATTTCTGTTTGGTTTCTATTTGTGGTATCATGTTGCATGTACAGATGATACAGAAGGGTTCTCTGCCCCACATAGAGGGTTTGGTCCCGACTTTTGAAGAAAGTTGATTAATTGGAATAACCATGGGTTTTTTTTTTCCAGTAAGAGTGTTATAGTACGACCAGCTTAGTCTATCGAGTCAAATTTTATTTTGGAGAAGGTCATAATTTTCTGTATTATGGCTCTGAGAGTCTTTCTTGGATTACTGTTATGTCTATGACATTTCATTTACGGATGTTTTCAATTATGACTAGGAATCTACTTATCTTTTGAGTAAATGTGATTTTTATTAAGTTTGGTGGAATGTTGTTTTAACTGGATGATGTTTGTTTATATCCAAAAAGAAATTTTTACACCCACTTTCATGACTTATCGAGAATTACACGAGTTATTTTCCGAAAGCAACCAGCAAATTGTTTTTTGTTTTTATTTTCCTCAACGAGTCAGTTTATGTAGCACCGAGGGAGGCAATACAATTACAATCCATAGACATTGAACAATTTTTCATATTTTGACTCAGATAAGTGTTAACATCCTTAAAACTTGAAGAGCGGTTCATATTATTACTTGGGTATAAAGAATTATTTGTGCCAAAAGGGTGATATGGAAGGTTGTGGTTACCCAATGTAGTTTTGAAAGTATTTGAAAAATAAGTTGTATAACCTTGTAAACTCACATTTTTGTTGAATGAGGAAGTCCTAACCGAGCCTATGTGAGATCGGAGGTTCGGGGGAATATCTCGAGAACTCATACTAAATGGATTAT
Source organism: Sophora flavescens (assembly GCA_030762895.1). Classification (NCBI taxonomy): domain Eukaryota; kingdom Viridiplantae; phylum Streptophyta; class Magnoliopsida; order Fabales; family Fabaceae; genus Sophora; species Sophora flavescens. The sequence goes on from CM061068.1 coordinate 125,783,143, forward strand.
CTCTTGTATGTGGTGAAAGAGATACCCCACCATGTCGAGTTGCTGACATCAAGGATCCATTGTTGTTGCTAGAAGAGGCCAAAAGTGCCATGGGTTGAGTTTTGGCACCAACCATGTTATTCTCATGGTACAATCCTGCATTAATATACTAACAAATTAATTCCAATTAAATTATTAATATGTTTATAACGGACCATTTCTTCAACTTAGACACCATGGTTTGTTCTTAAAACCTGTGGATTTGGAGAAAATATTAAGATTAAGTTTCATACCTTGAATTGAATTCATAGGATAATTTTGGTGGGACATCATCAGATTGGTGGTACCTTGGATGATATTGTTAGGATTTGGACAATATTAGTGTCCTTGATGAAAAGAATTGGTAGGACAGGGATAATTTTGCCATATGTGTATAGCTTGAGACGTCCTCAAGTAGCTCCCAAGTGTCTGATAACTATTGAGCATTTGATTGTAATAATCACGATTGTGGATGTTCCTATTCTTCTGAGCCTTTTCAATATCAGAAAGCAAACTGAAATTCATTATGGATGTAAAAGATTATACTACTAACGAAACTCAGAAAAATTCAAAAGTGGCTACTTCACTGTGAGAAAGGATATCTGCTCTACCTCATATATTAAAATTGCTTGAAAACCCAGAAGGGAAATTCAAAAACAGAAATTCTACTTTAGATCCCTTATCTTTATTTTAGGTTTCCATTTGGTCCATTTTTTATTTTTGTTTCGTTTTGATCCCTTATCTTTATTTTAGGTTTTAATGTGGTTCATTATGTTTTAAATGTGGTATAGATAGGACCACATTTTGTATAACTTTTGTAAAATAAGGGACACTTTCAAAACCAAAAAAATAAAAGAGGGACCATTTCAAAACAAAGAAAGGGACCACATTGGTATAACTTTATCAAAATAAGGGACCGTTTGGAACAAAAAATAAAAGAGGGATCAAATTGAAACCTAAAATAAAGACAAGGGACCAAAAGTATAATTTAGCCTAAATATTATCAGTGAATTTGATAGTGAATTTGATACGTCATTAAAAATACTTCACTTTTATAGTAACTGCTTCAAAAATCACATATTAGGTGACATGTGATTGACATCTGTGTATATTTTAAAGCATAAAAATCCAATCTTTAACCAAATGGTCAAAGACATGGTTTTTCTTCAAACCAAAACATTTTCAAGCAAGAAATCACATCATCAAACACAATATAGCTAAAAACCCTAAGCTTAAAGCTTTAAAGTAAGCATAAGAATAAAGAGAACCATCCACACCTCCAAGATATGGCAAGGTGAAAAACATGATCTTTAAAGATCTTGTACAAAAACCTAAGATAAACATATAGGTTCAAACTTTGTGTTTTGGAAAACCATGAACTAAGAGAGTTTTGTTCATGAATCAAAACATGAAAATGGAAGATAGAAGAGTGTAGAAGCATTACTATCAAGTTGGAAAAAGATGAAGTTGATGAGTGTTCTTGAGCTCCTTTGAAGATGGTGATCCAAAGTGCTCCAAATGGAAATCTTTGTGAGATAGGAGGTGTTTAGGTGATGATGATGATCAAGGAAATGATCTTAGAAGTTTAAAAACAAACTTGGATGATAATCTTAGGCCCTTGGCCGAATTTGAGAAGAGAGGTTTTGGTGTTTTGTTCTTGAAGTTTTGGACCCTTTTTGTTGAAAATGAGACAAAACGAAGTGTTTTAGTGTGTTACTGTATCTGCCATGTGTTTGGTCCAAGTTTCTCAAGTAAATGAGGAGGAAAACTTAATTTAAAAGGCTAGCAAAATAGGTGTAAGAGAATGGAGGGTTGATGATCAAGAAAGGACATGTGTTGTCTACTTTCTAGCAAAAGGTGGATGATCAACCTTAAATAGAATTGTGACTTTATCCATTTGTGGTAAGGTTGACAACTTGTAATCTAATTGATCTAGTTACTCTAACTAAGTGAGGTAATAACTTAGTTAGTCATTACACAATCTAAACTTTATATGTGTTGTACGTACTTTCAAGATTTCCGGTCCCGAAATAAATAAATTAGCAGACCCGACTAAAATAATAATATTTTCACCAGCTCCTCCTAAAAAATAACATAGAGAGGCTCAAACAATTATTTTATGTTTAATCTTCCCCAGGCATATATCTGGTTCTCATCTGAGCTTTTAATTCGAATTCGATTGAATTCTCGGTCATGAACAATAAACATTTTTGTAATTTCCAAATTGCATTTCTCAAGCAATTTATTCACAGAGGACTTTAATTGACAGATAAAACACTTTTCAGGTCAAGTTAGGGTTTTCTAGCTGGTGTAAGACTACACCGTCAGCCAAAACACAGACCAGATTTCGTCTGAGTCTTAAACCCGAATTTGAACCACAACTTCCTATGATTCTAATCATGATTTTGTTTACCTCAAAATCATTTTTCTTGATCACTGGTTAAAAATAAAATATAATTACCAGTCAAGATATAGGAAAAACGGGGTGTTACATAAGTTGCTTATGTAGAAACAAAAGAGGCATTGTTCAATGTTTCCTTATTTTTTACTATTATTGCAGTATGCATTCATAAAAGGCTCGTGCTTAATTATTTTCTTCGTTGAATTAGATTCCCTAATTTGTATTTATGTAAGATAATAACGGCCATTTCTAATAATGAGGCACACAAAAATTTATTCTATACATATTATTAGATTATATTAATGTATAAAATAATCTAATAAATCCAGTCCAAATTTTGTAAATTGAGCTTTTGAAAAAAAAAATCACTAACTACTTTTTTTCAAAAAATACTTATTGTAACTGTAAACAAACATTCACTAGTGCTGTAAGCACTTTTTACATCAGTTAAAAGTGCTTTTTGACGTCTGGCAAAAGCCTGACATTATTCCAGCATACATTAAAAGTGTAATTTTTAACGTTTGTTAACAACTGACGTAAAAGTTCACATTTAACATCAGTTGTTTAAGTTAACAGATGTCAAAAGTGATACTTTTAACGTCGGTTATTTAATTTAACTGACGTTAAAAGTAATACTTATAACGTCTGTTGTTTAAACAACAGACGTTATAAGTATTTTTTTTATTTAATAAATTACTTTTAACATCATTTAAATAGAGAACTGATGTTAAAAGTATTATTTTTTTATATTTCTGTTACAATATATCCCTTCTCCCAGCTATCCCTACATTCAGTAAACAGTCCAGAAAACAGAATAATGCACACATTACAGAATTTGCACATACTCAAATTTAGCAAAAAAGGGCCTCATTAAAACCTTATGATGCAAAACCCTCCTTAGGGATAAAAACATCATTATGGAAAAAATGTACCCTTAAATTTTAATAAAAGAAAAGAAATACAAAAAATCAATGGGGGACAAAAAACCAAAACCCATTGATAGAAAAGACATAAATATTGGCTTCTAAGTATATAAATGTAAATTCATATACAAATATAATTAACTACACATCTACGTATGCAGGAGGTATTTTTTTCTACTCCTTTTTCTGCAACATACTTAAAGAAATTTGAAAATCGCATCCTTAAGTCTGTAAACTCTTCTTTTTTAAGAGGAGATTGATCGTTAAAAGCTTGCACAAGTTCAAATAATTAACAATAACATTAACTCAAGTAATCACCAAAACTAAAATATATAATTAAATAAGTTATTTAAGTGATTACCTTCCTCCATCCCTCTATAATAGATGCGGAGACTATGTTCAGCATATGATGCATCACATAAAAGCCACACGACCAACAGTCTGGCTGCTGACGAGACTACAAAAGAAATGAAATTTAATGTCAGTTAAATATATATATATATATATATATATATATATATATATTAGTAATTATAATATTAATAACTATTTAATAAACTAGAAACCTTGAGGATAATCCAGTTAGGATTTCTTTTTGCCTTAATAGTCCTATTTCTCCCGTTGGTTCAACTTATGCTACATGCCTTCAGCGCGCTATCATAAACAATATATTCATGTCAATTAACCAATTCATCATATGTGTAATAAAATAGAAGATTAATTACTTACGTATTGATAGGTTCCACCACCTCCCGTGGCGGGTTCTGGTGGAGAGAGCATAAGAATATGACAGTATGCCTAGACAGATGAAGTATGAGCAACTGCCAATGACCCTTCATTATGTAGGGTGCCAGATATATTTCTTTCCGATCACCTCCCATTAAGCTTTCAATGTATGAACTGACTTTATGGTCAACGGCAAAGAAATCAGGCATAAGGATTGAGAAGTCTAAGAAGCCATAAAGGTTGGAGCCCCTCTCAACTTGAAGACGATTCAGATACCTAAGATATGAAATAAGTGGATGTTAATTACATAATATATTGAAATTGAAATAAATTATACAATTAAAATATAAAAATTAAATAAATTATAAAATTAAAATTAACTTACATAGACCAAAGACTCACAACCTGGTTGGCTAGCCACTCGCCATCTTTGCAAAAGTGCCCAAGATCATCACCACGGAATTTAAGAAATTCTATTTCTTTATGTGGGTGTGCCACCTATCCGTCATGTTCCAACGGGCATTCAAACACCTCGTACGCATAATCCTCACCAAGAGAGAACATACGAGTGATGGGAGACAGCGACATCGGCTTTGCCTTCAATTTTAAATAAAGAAAGTATATAAGTAGTTGAGAATAAAAAAACATAAGTAATTAATTGACAAATATAATCATTATGAATATACCTTCCGGGACAACTCGAGCTCCCGCTGCGCTGCCTCAAGCTCTCGCCGTTTCACCTCCAACTCCCACTCCCTCTGTGACAAGTCATCCACCTCCACATGTGTCTATTGACAGCTCTCTTTTGTGCTCACATGTGAAGGTTGGGAAACTCCCGCTGTGTCCTGGGAACCCGTGGACGAAAGCTCCTTTATAAGCATTTGCTTGAAGGATGGGTTTGATAGGAAGCATCTCATCAGCTGATCTGTAAAGGTCGAGTCGGCAATGAGTTGCTGTTTAACCTCTTCTCTAATGCGCTCCTCATTATTGACCCGCCTACGTGAAGCGCTTGTGCCATAAAATTTTTTGATGCCCATCGTCCATGGAACACCAATCACCCAACCAGGGTGGTCGTCTTTGCCTAGGGCAGTGATCAAGATATCTCGGTGTCCATGTGGGACGAATGAGCCCTGGGAGTATTTTTCCTTAAGCTCCTCCTACAATGAAGAAATTAAAAATGTGTAAGACAATGTGTTAAAAATATCAATATATACAAATATCAACTACAAATGCAGTTAGTTTGTTACTTTCTTTTATGCCATAGTACGTGTGACTTCAGCTTTAAAATCTCCTTTTTTTTTCCCTTCGGCCCTCCAACCAAACATCTTCGCGGGCGATAGGAGATGGAGGATCAACAACTGTGCCCCCAGGCACCACTCCAGCTGCTATCCTCTCATTCAGCTTCTCCTGTAAGTCCATCAACTTATCCGAATAAGTAGTTCCTAGTAAAATCGTGCTTAAACCCATTCCAACGCTTTGCCGCCAATGAGAGCCATTTCGCCGTATGCACTTCCGTGTTCGGGACGGTCCATGCTATCTACACATTAAATACATAACAAAGAGGAGGAATTAGAACTCAAATAATTCTTTAATAATTTACATCAAAAGAGTGTAAAAGTAAAATACCGTGATAGCCTCCCAAATCTAATCCTTAACGTTCGGTGGCACTTCTTCCCAATCCTTATGTTGGATGCTAGTGTGCTGCTTAGCTTCCTTAGCCACCCAAGTTGTAAATTGCTTAGCATAGGGTCCTTGGGGATTCAGTTTATCATCAAACCACACCTCAAGCTTCTGACCGCTGAGCCTAGCCTTTTCTAACGTTTTCAGACTAGTGGCTGCTCTACCCCATTTTTTCTTACAGTGATGCCTGTTTGGACAAATAAATATTAAATTAGAGGGTTATGTATAACATGGATAAATAAATAATATGAGCCTAATTAATTAAATTATATGTATAAATAAAACTTACACTATCAACAGGCGTAGGCGCCACTGACCCCTCCCGTGCATGTGGGATGTCAGCTTTATCCATGTGTATGCCTGTTCAGAAACAAAGATTAATAAATTAGGTTATTTTAACATGGATAAATAAAGATAAATACAGATGGATAAATAAAAATAAATCTAAACTAACATGGATAAATAAAAATAAATCTCAACTTACACTATGTTCAAGTTTAATTTAGTTATATCAATATCCCTTCGTGATGATCATCACGAGTGGCATGTACATCGTCCACCTGTGTTTCCTAAATGATAGTAGGCATGTTTGTTGAGAAAGAAGGAGTCTCAGGAATATCAAGAGTTGAATCTTGATTTTTATCACTACCATTATTCATGCTTTTTCCTTGGAGAACCACGGACAACCTTTTGTTAGAAGGATCAGTGATGCAAAACACTTGTTTTGCTTGGGAAGCAATGATGAAAGGCTGATCAGCCTCTGGCTCATCTAGTTTTATAACTAGAAAAGCCATGGTTTTGTGCTAATTATATCTCGTTTTCGCCCAAATTGGATCCAATTGTCCTCAAGCAACATTTTGAGTCTCTTAAGTAGTTTTAGGATATTCTAGTTAGTATTGAGTCAAATAAAGCACTTATTGCTATTTCATATTTTCAGGTTAATAAGAAGAGCAAAAAGGGAAGGACACTTGAAACAAAGGCCATCACGCCCAGGCCGTGACACTGGTCACGACCGTGATGAGCTACCCATGAAAGTCAGAAGACATCACGGCCCGGCCGTGATACCCATCACGGGCGTGATGAGAAGACCCTGAAAGATAGAATTGATCACGGCCTGGCCGTGATAGGCATCACGACTGTGACCGGCCATAATTTGAACGCGCGCCCTTGGCAGAATCGATCACGGCCTGGTCGTGATGGCCATCACGGCCGTGACGCGCGCCTGATCTATAAAAAGACATCAGGGCAGATAGAAACAAATCCAATTTTCACTGTTTACATATTATTTTCTTAGGTTTTTGTCATGTTCATGATGGAGAACTAATCCCCAGAGATTAGTCTGCTGTAATCGGTTTCCGCCGACACTTGAGGTTCTATAATTCCCGGATCAATTTGTTTTTCTCTTTCAATATTATGCTATATGCCTTGTTTGCTTAATTCAAGCTGTATAGAATAAGTATTGATTAATTTCGATGATTCTATGTTCCTATACCTTGATCGTGTTTGCTTAATTCGCGTGTGTTTGTCGTGTTTGCTTAATTCACGAGAGCTTCAACCCATTTGCTTAATTCGGGAATTAGGAGCATATATCTCGTAGTGTCAATTCCGCTTGTTAATTGCTGTTACAATCGAAAAGGGATTAGAATCCGCTTAGGGCATGGGAATTATATGAATCAATGATGGTGGGAAACCAAAACAGTAGATTAATCGTTTCAAATTACTGATAATCACTTAATCGCATTGTGTTTTTCTTAATTCAATCATTCAATTTTAACCCCCCCCCCCCCCCCCCCCCAAAATCGATTTCTAGGTTGATAACAATCCAAGAGTCCTTGAGAGACGATACTCGAGTTGTCGCGCCCTCACTACAGTTTTTTGTAAACCACTCGTTTTTGACCCGTGTACGACAGCGGATCAAAATTGGCGCCATTGCCGGGGACTCTTGTTGTTATTTTCGCATATTTTTTTTTCTCTTTTTGATTTTCTACTGAATTAGTTCTGGCTACTAGGTCTGGTTGTTCTGACTTGTTTAATTTCGATCCTGAAATTGAGAGAACCTTGCACACAGCCGTAGAGCAATTCGGGCTAGCACTAGTTCACCAACCAGTAGTGATTCTGATTCTGCACTTGGTTTTGATAACATGGCTGATCATAGAACATTAAGACAGCTTGTTGCCCCTGATGTTAATTACAATGGTTTGTGTATTGAATATGCTGATGTCGTTGCTCCTTTTGAATTGAAATCTGGTTTAATACACTTGTTGCCAAGGTTTAGTGGTCTTGCAGGTGAGGATCCGCATACACATCTGAAAGAATTTCAGGTTGTTTGCTCTACACCCTTGAGACCTGAAGGAATAACAGAAGATCATATCAAGCTGAGAGCCTTCCCATTCTCACTTCAAGGTGCTGCGAAGGATTGGTTGTATTATCTTGAGCCGAATTCCGTTACAACCTGGAATGATTTGAAGAAGGTCTTCCTAGAGAGGTACTTCCCTGCCTCCAGAGCTGCATCAATCAGGAAAGAAATATGTGGCATTAGACAAGGCAATGAATCATTGGCCGAGTACTGGGAGAGATTTAAGAAGTTGGTGTCCAGTTGTCCTCAACATCAGATTTCCGAGCAGCTTCTTATTCAGTACTTTTATGAAGGATTGCTACCAATGGATAGGAACATCTTAGATGCTGCTAGCGGGGGAGCACTTGTTGATAAGACTCCAGCTGCTGCCAAGTCATTGATTGAGAACATGTCTCTCAACTCCCAGCAGTTCACAACTAGAAGCAATTCTGTTGAAACAAGGGGTGTGAATGAGATCCATGTTTCTTCTTCCAACAAAGCCCTTGAAACCAGACTTGATGAGCTTACTTCTCTAGTGAAATAGTTGGCAGTGGATAAAGTTCAAACAGCAAGGTTGTGTGGTATTTCTACTTCTCCTGAGCACCTGACCGATGCATGTCCCATTCTGAAAGATGAGTCGGTCACTGATTTGCCTCAAGCATATGCAGCCAATCTTTACAATCAAGGCAACAATCAGAACCGGTACAGCATTCTTGACCTTTCCACTAATAAGTACCACCCCAACTAGAGAAACCATCCAAAACTTCGGTATGGAAACTCACCCACACAACAGCAACAACCAATTTTACCACTGACACCACCACAGAATTCTCCCCAAGTGACCAGCTCTGCACCTTCTGGACCTTCACTAGAGGACCTTGTCAAGCAAATGACTGCAAACAATCTCCAGTTTCAGCAGCGAACGGATTCTAGTATTCTTTCTTTGCAGACACAGATTGGACAGCTTGCCACTTCGATGAATGCCATGCAGCAAGCTCAAGGATCGAACCAACTACCTGAACAAACAGTGGTGAATCCTAATGTCCCTAGTCCTAATGTGAGTGCAATTACTTTGAGATCCGGAAAGGTTGCAGAATCAGCCCCTGAAAAAATTGAAAAAGTTGTTGAGGTAACTCCTGAACCTTCTATTGTTGTTGAAGCTGAAAGAGAGTATGTGCCACCAATCCCCTTCCCGCAAAGAGTGCTGAAAAATAAAAAGATTGATGGGGAAGACAAGGAGAGAGAGATTCTTGATGTATTCAGGAAAGTGGCGGTCAACATTCCGCTTCTTGATGTGATTAAGCAGGTTCCGAGATATGTGAAGTTTCTGAAGGATTTGTGCACACACAAAAGGAGGTTGAAGGGAAATGAGAGAGTCAATTTGGGGCGAAATATTTCAGCCCTCATTCAACCTAAACCTGCACTTGAAAAGGTTACCGTCTCAGCCCTCAGCCAGGTAATGCCACAGAAATGCAAGGATCCGGGAACTTTTTCTATTCCATGTACCATTGGGGACAGTAAATTCGACAACTGCATGTTGGATTTGGGAGCTTCAATTAATGTTATGCCCACTTCTATTTTCAACAACCTTGATCTTGGTCCTTTGCAGCACACAGGTCTTACCATTCAGTTGGCAAACAGGACCAATGCTTGCCCCATTGGAGTAGTAGAAGATGTGCTTGTTCAGGTTAATGACTTGATTTTCCCTGCTGATTTTTACATTCTGGATATGGCAGGGGAAACGAATTCAAGCAGATCATCAATCATTCTGGGCAGACCGTTCATGAAAACGGCAAAGACAAAGATTGATGTTGACGATGGAACCATGTCCATGGAATTTGGTGACATTGTTGCAAAATTCAACATTTTCGATGCTATAAAGCATCCCTTGGAAGAGCATTCTGTTTTCCAAATAGAGTTGCTATATGAAATTGTTGATGAAACTTATGATGATTTGGTTGCAGCTACTGATTTCCCATCTGTTTCTGGTTTTGATGATTTCTACTCATGTGTTGATTGCACTCACACTGACCCTTGTGCTGTTTGTGCTGATATTGATGCTGCCTTGGAAGGTGACAGTATAGATGAAGCTATTTGTTCAGCTGAAGTTCTTGACAGCACGGCTGCCCCAAACATACCATCTATTGAGCACCCACCCTCCTTGGAGCTTAAGCCACTTCTTGGAAATCTTAAATACGCCTACTTGGAGAGGGATGAAAAACTTCCGGTTATAATTTCCTCTAACCTCGATTTTGACCAGGAAACTAAGCTCTTGGAGGTTTTGAAGAAGCATAAGAAGGCGATTGGGTGGACCTTTGCCGACATACCAGGTATTAGCCCATCCTGGTGTATGCATAGGATTCTGTTGGAGGATGGGGCTAAAACAGTTAGGCAGCCCCAAAGGTGGTTCAATCCCTTGATTCTTGATGTTGTGAAGAAGGAGGTAACAAAACTCTTGCATGCGGGTATTATATATCCGATCTCTGACAGTAATTGGGTGAGTCCAGTGCAAGTTGTACCCAAGAAATCTGGACTCACAGTGGTAAAAATGAAAACAATGAACTTGTTCCCACTAGAGTTCTGAATAGCTGGAGAGTTTGCATTGATTACAGAAGATTGAACCAGGCTACCAGAAAGGATCACTTTCCTTTGTCGTTCATCGATCAGATGCTTGAAAGGCTAGCTGGTAAATCACACTATTGTTTTCTTGATGGTTTTTCAGGATACTTTCAGATCCACATTACACCAGAGGATCAAGAAAAGACAACTTTCACGTGCCCTTTCGGCACTTTTGCTTACAGGAGGATGCCATTTGGTCTTTGCAATGCTCCTGGCACATTCCAGAGATGCATGATTAGTATTTTTACTGAATATATTAAGAATTGCATGGAAGTATTCATGGATGATTTTACTGTTTATGGTTCCTCATTTGATGCATGCTTGAGTAGTTTGAATCTGGTTTTGGAAAGATGCATTGAAACTGACCTTGTTTTGAATTACGAAAAATGCCATTTTATGGTTGACCAGGGAATTGTTTTGGGGCATATTATTTCTGAAAAGGGTATTTCAGTAGATCCTGCTAAGATTGAGGTGATTAATTTTGGTGACTTTCCTGGTGAGCAGCTTTTACAGTTACATGGGGTAACTCCTTGGTTTACTGATATTGTTAACTATCTTGTTGCTGGTGTTTTTCTGACAGGTGCAACTAGGTCACAAATTCACAAACTCAAGAGTGATGCCAAATATTATGTTTGGGATGATCCATATCTTTGGAAATTTGGCAGTGATCAGGTAATTAGGAGATGTGTCCCCGACTATGAGATTGAATCTATTTTGCATTTTTCTCATGCTTCTCAAGTAGGGGGACATTTTGGGCCACAAAGAACTGCAAGAAAAATCCTAGATTCAGGTTTTTACTGGCCCACCATCTTTAAAGATGCTTAGGAGGTTTACCGCACTTGTAAAGAGTGTCAGACAGCAGGTACAACCATCACTCGTAAGAGTGAAATGCCTCAGCAACCTATGCATTTCTGTGAGGTGTTTGATGTGTGGGGTATTGACTTTATGGGTCCTTTCCCTGCATCTTTTGGTTTTCTCTATATTCTACTTGCTGTTGATTATGTTTCAAAGTGGGTGGAAGCTGTCCCCACTAGGACTAATGATTCTAGAGTTGTTGCAAATTTTGTCAGGTCCAATATTTTCTGCAGGTTCGGAATACCTCGTGCTATCATAAGTGACCAAGGCACTCATTTCTGTAACCGCACCATGGAAGCTTTACTCCAAAAGTATGGGGTTGTGCACAGGGTCTCCACTGCATATCATCCCCAAACTAATGGGCAAGCTGAGATCTCAAACAGAGAAATCAAACAGATCTTAGAGAAAGTGGTGCAGCCAAATAGGAAGGACTGGAGCCGCCGTCTAGAAGACGTATTTTGGGCTCAAAGAACAGCTTTCAAGACACCAATAGGGATGTCTCCCTATAGACTTGTGTTCGGTAAGGCGTGTCATCTTCCTGTAGAGATTGAGCACCGTGCTTATTGGGCGGTCAAAAGCTGTAATTTGGAAATGCAATAGGCAGGCATTGAAAGGAAGCTCCAATTGCAGCAGCTTGAAGAGCTTAGGTTGGAGGCCTATGAAAGCTCTCGAATTTATATAGAGAAAACTAAACACTTCCATGATAAGATGATTTCTAGGAAGGAATTCTCTGTGGGCCAACAGGTTTTATTGTTTAACTCCCGCCTAAAAGTGATGGCTGGGAAACTTCGATCCAAGTGGATTGGCCCATTCATTGTTACTGATGTTTTCCCTCATGGTGCGGTAGAAATAAAAAGTGCAAGTGGCAACAAGGCCTTTAAGGTTAATGGGCAGCGCTTGAAGCTATTCCATGAGAGCTCGGTGCCTGAGGATGCAACCGTAGAAGAGCTTTCCTTGGAAGCGCCCACCTACACCACAACTTGATCAGGGAGCACCTTCTCCTTTCCCTCACTCTTATTTTATATTTCTGTTCTTTCATTGAGGACAATGTATGCCTTAAGTGTGGGGGAGGGAACCAATTGCTTTGTTTTTGTTTTCTTTCCCTTTTCCGTTTGTTTTTGAATTTAGCTCTTGAATAATTTGAGAAGATCAAGAGTATGTGTGTGAGTGTTGTGTCGGCAAGCTTGGTGGATTTTAATTAAATTTAGCATAGAATGATTGCATGGTACTTGTTGACTGTTGATGATTTCCCCCTAGGTTTTGAAAAAAACTGAAAATTTATCCCCATGTGAAAAAATTGAAAATTGAACTTTGAGAAATCTATTTGTGATTGCTTGATTTATGACAAGTTTGGGGTGAAAGGGGTGCACACACTAGGAATTGTATCTCGGTCAAACAATTTGCAAAAATGTCCAGGTGAGGAATTTGAGCCTCCAACATGTTTTTAATTGTGTGAATCACTTTTAAGCTGCACTTTCCCGGATTTGCTTGAATCTCTTCATGGTTTGCATGTTTATATGGTTGCATCAAATGATTTAGGCAATTTTCTTTGAAATAACCACTTGGCCTAAATTGAACCAATCCCTAATGCATGTTCCCTAGTTAGCCACATTGAGCCTAATAAGCCTATTGTTTCTTGATGACCTTATGTTATAAGCCAAAAATCTGGAAAAACCATGTTAACCCAATCTTAGGATTAGGAGAGCATGGATGCTTAGCAAAACAAGGGTTGCAAGAAGCTAAGTTTGGGGTGGCTACAAGGATATGATGTGTTGTTTTGGATTGAGAAAAAGAAAAAAATAGAGGTTGGAGCCAAAGGCAAAAAGAAGAAAAGAACAAAAATGTAAAAAAAAAAAGGGTATTAGAAGAAAAAGGCTGTAGTCACCCAAAGCAAAAAGAAAAATGGAAAAAAGGAATTAGAGTGGAAATTCAATGTGTCAAAAGTTTCATTCTCGCTTATTTCCTAGGGATGTAAAGCCTACTACCTTTGAATATCCTACCCTTAGCCAGGCCCCATTACAACCTCTAAAAGACCTTTTGATGTTGCATGCATGTTTTCGTGGGAACTATTCTTGAGATGAAAATCAAATTCATGGGAAGTGCTCTTGAAATGTGAAATTGAGTAAAAGGTTGATAGCCTAGACAATTTGAGCGAATGAGTGAAACATTAAATGCCCTTGTGAGGAAGGCGGTTGTTTGAAATTGGTGATCTCCCTGTTGTGTGTAACTTGGATCCTCAACTCAGATTACTGATTGCATGAATGATGAAATTCTCAATTGTTTAAAGTAAATGAATGTGGGGATTACATTGTTGCAAGGGGGAAAACATTGAAGAGAAATTGTTTTACTAAATTGCATGAAATTTGTGCGAATTTGATTGAATCCTTTAAGCTTGCCAAGTTGAGTCTTTTTGAATTTTAGTTTGCTTGGGGACAAGCAAAGTCTAAGTTTGGGGTATTTTGATAAGCCTTTGGCTCATCTAGTTTTATAACTAGAAAAGCCATGGTTTTGTGCTAATTATATCTCGTTTTCGCCCAAATTGGATCCAATTGTCCTCAAGCAACATTTTGAGTCTCTTAAGTAGTTTTAGGATATTCTAGTTAGTATTGAGTTAAATAAAGCACTTATTGCTATTTCATATTTTCAGGTTAATAAGAAGAGCAAAAAGGGAAGGACACTTGAAGCAGAGGTCATCACGCCCAGGCCGTGACACTGGTCACGGCCGTGATGAGCTACCCATGAAAGACAGAAGACATCACGGCCCAGTCGTGATACCCATCACGGGCGTGATGAGAAGACCCTGAAAGACAGAATTGATCACGGCCTGGCCGTGATAGGCATCACGGCCTGGCCGTGATAGGCATCACGGCCTGGCCGTGATAGGCATCACGGCCGTGACAGGCCAGAATTTGAACGCACGCCCTTGGCAGAATCGATCACGGCCTAGCCGTGATGGCCATCACGGCTGTGACGCGCGCCTGATCTATAAAAAGACATCAGGGCAGACAGAAACAAATCCAATTTTCATTGTTTACATATTATTTTCTTAGGTTTTTGTGATGTTCATGATGGAGAACTAATCCCCAGAGATTAGTCTGCTGTAATCGGTTTCCGCCGACACTTGAGGTTCTATAATTCTCGGATCAATTTGTTTTTCTCTTTCAATATTATGCTATATGCCTTGTTTTGCTTAATTCAAGCTGTATAGAATAAGTATTGATTAATTTTGATGATTCTATGTTCCTATACCTTGATAGCGTTTGCTTAATTCGAGTGTGTTTGTCGTGTTTGCTTAATTCACGAGAGCTTCAACCCGTTTACTTAATTCGGGAATTAGGAACATATATCTCGTAGTGTCAATTTCGCTTGTTAATTGCTGCTACAATCGAAAAGGGATTAGAATCCGCTTAGGGCATGGGAATTATATGAATCAATGATGGTGGGAAACCGAAACAGTATATTAATCGTTTCAAATTACTGATAATCACTTAATCGCATTGTGTTTTTCTTAATTCAATCATTCAATTTCAACCCCCCCCCCCCCCCCCCCCTTAAATCGATTTCTAGGTTGATAACAATCCAAGAGTCCTTGAGAGACGATACTCGAGTTGTCGCGCCCTCACTACAGTTTTTTGTAAACCACTCGTTTTTGACCCGTGTGCGACAGCGGATCAAAATTGGCGCCATTGCCGGGGACTCTTGTTGTTATTTTCACATATTTTTTTTTTCTCTTTTTGATTTTCTACTGAATTAGTTCTGGCTACTAGGTCTGGTTGTTCTGACTTGTTTGATTTCGATACTGAAATTGAGAGAACCTTGCACACACGCCGTAGAGCAATTCGGGCTAGCAAATTTTTGACACGCTGTCGCGCACGCGTAAAAAAGCAAGGGGTTTACAAAATTATGTAGTTAGGGAAGCGACAACTCGAGTATCGTCTCACAAGGACTCTTGGGTTGTTGTTAACAGAAAAAATCAGTTTTTTGGGGGTTTGAGATTAAGGATGCAATTAAGAAAACAAAGCAAAAACAGAGCAATAAAAACAAAGCAATTTAAAGGATTATCAAATAAGCTAAGGACGATCAATCTACTGTTCTCGATTTCCCAACTATCATCGGTTCATGTAAACTCCAAGCCCTAAGCAGATTCTAAACCCTTTTCGATTGTAACATCAATTAACAAGCGAAACCAATGCTACGAGACATATGTTCCTATTCCCAAATTAAGCAAACGGGGTGAAGCACTCATGAACTAAGCGAACATGATTGAACACACGCGAATTAAGCAAACGCGATTAAATATAGGAACACACAACCATCGAAATAAATCAACACCAATTCTATACGATTCTGAATTAAGCAAACAGAACATATAAAACAAATATTGAAAGAGAATAGCATAAAGTTCAGGAATCACAAAACCTCAAGCGTAAAGGGAACCCGATCACAGTAGATCAATCAAGGAGACTAGTTCTCCATTACAAAAGAAAAACAGAGCACTAAACCTAATTCCTACTGTTGCAGTCGCAACTGTGAAAAGAAAAGAAAAGGAGAAGAAAAAAAACCCTCTCAGTTCTGCCCTAAAACAAACTTAAATACAGATTCTGGGCTCCGCGCGCTCGCGAGGCGAGAAGCCTTTCGTGAGGCGAATAATATGAACAGTCTTCAGTGTTTGGCTCTCTCGCGAGGCGAGCTATTCATTCGCGAGGCGAGACCCTTCAAATTCCAAACTGTTACGCCCGTGACCTTCAACACGGGTAGCCCTGATGGTTTCTGACTTCCAGGTTCGCGAGGCGAAACAAGGTTCGCGGGGCGACCCAGAAGGGTTTGCAATTTCTGGAACAGTCAGCCTTCAGGTTCGCGGGGCGAATAGCCTCTCGCGGGGCGAAAGACTCCAGAACTGCTTCACTTTATTAACCTGAAAACAAGAAATAGCAGTGAGTACCTTATTCGACTCCAAATCAACTAAATTAACCTAAAAATATTCTAGAGACTCAAAATGCTGCTTAAAGACAATCAAGTCTAATTTGGGAAAAAACGGGATAAAATTAGCACAGAACCATGGTCATACTAGTCATAAAACTAGACGAGCCAGAGGCTGATCAAAATACCCCAAACTTAAACTTTGCTTGTCCCCAAGCAAACTAAGACTCAAAACTCAAAAAAAAACTCAAGACATGGCAAGCTTAAAAGATTTAATCAACTTTGCACAAATCAAGCAATTCATCAAAATGATTTCTCTTCAATGTTCCCCCCTTCAAACAAAGCAATCCCCACATGCATTTACTCTAAACATTTGAGAACTTCATCATTCAAACAGTCATTAATCAAAGCAAGGGATCCAAGTTACACACAAAAGGGAGATCACCAAATTCAAACAACCGCCTTCCTCACAAGGGAATTTAGTGTTTCACTCAATCGCTCAGTTTTTGTCTAGGCTAGCAACATTTCACTCAATTTCACTTTTAAGAGCACTTCCCATGAGTTTGATCTTCATCTCAAAATGATTCCCACGGAAACATGCATGCAACATCAAAAGGTTTTTTAAGGTTGTAATGGGGCCTGGCTAAGGGTAGGATATACAAAGGTACTAGGCTTAAGTCCCTAGGAACTAAGAGAGCATGAAACTTTTTACACTTTGAATTTCCACTCAGATTCCTTTTTCCATTTTTCTTTATGCTTTGGGTGACTACAACCTTTTTCTTTAGATATCCTTTTTGACATTTTTGCACTTTTATTTTCTTTTTTTCTTCTTCTTCTTTTTTTTTTAAGTCTTTGGCTCCAACCTTTTTATTATATTATATTTTTTTTCTTTTTCTCAATCCCAACAGCACATCATATCCTTGTAGCCACCCCAAACTTAGTTTCTTGCAACCATTCTCTTGCTAAGATTCCATGCTCTCCTAATCCTAAGATTCGGTTAACATGGTTTTTCAGATTTTAGAGCTCATAACATAAGGTCATCAAGAATTAACAGGCTAATTAGGCTCAAAGGGGCTAACTAGGGAACATGCAATAGGGACTGGTTCTATTTAGGCCAAATGGCTATTTACAAAGAAAATGCCTAAATCATCTGATGCAATCACATAAACATGCAAACCAAGAAGAGATTCAAGCAAATTCGGGAAAGTGCAACTTGAAAGTGATTCACACAGTTAGAAACATGTTGGAGGCTCAAATCCTCACCTGGACATTTTTCGCAAATTGTTTGACCGAGATTCTATCCCTAGTGTGTGCATCCCTTCACCCCAAACTTATCATAGATCATGCCATCACAACAAAATATCTCAAAGTTCAGTTTTCAATTTTTCATGTGGGGATCAATTTGTAATTTTTCAAGACTTAGGGGGAAAACAGTCAACACATAACATGCAATCAATCTATGCAAAATTTGATCAAGAACCAATCAACTTCCCGACACAAGACTCAACACACAAATACTCCTGATCTTCTCAAATTATTCAGGAGCTAAAAGAAAACAAAACAAAAATAAAGCAAGGAAAATTAAAAAGGAAAGGGTTTAGAAAAAACTCATGGAGGTGGTTCCACCGGGATCCCACTGCCTGTGATACAGCGGCCACGTGATAGCCAAAGGACGGAAGCTCATTCCATGGTCCCCTAACTTGCAGCCATGATACGGAGGTGAGCACTTGACAGTTATGGTGACCTCGCCAAGTACGGCGGACTTCTCACTCCCTCTTGGGTCAGAGATGACCTCTTTTTCAACAAAGTCCTCCCAATAAAAATGGGGTTCAACCTCTTGGACTGGCCATAGTGCCTTCATATCCATGGGTGCACAATCCAGAGGATTGAGCTCCATCACTGGTGGTTCTACAGGGGGAGGTGGCAAACAGGTAGAGAGGGTCTTTGGTGCTGCTTCAACTTCTGCACGATCTTCATTCACTGCATTAACAAATCCATCACCTGCTACAGAAATCTCAGCACTCACCACACAAGGGTTAGTGTTAGTACAGTCAGTACATATGGTACAATAAACTGAATCAGAAAAAGCCTGAATGTCTGGAAATTCAGCACACAGTTCATCCATCCCATCACTTTCAACACATGCATATGAATTCATAGAATCATCTAATTCCAAAGGTTCTTCACTATCCTCAAGCATGGTGAAGCAGATGTCCTCCTGATCCTCATTTTCTATGTTTCCTGGCCGAACAGGGCCCTCAACCTCATATGTCTCCTGTTCCATATGGACGTTTTGCTCTTCATACCTTTCAAAACATGCTACATACGAAGCAAATTCATTACAATCAACACATGAAGTATAATAGATAGAATCAGGGGAGGTGTGAATATCTGGAGATTCAACACACAGTTCATCAACAGAAGTGTTCTTGACATCATTATCAAAATTACCCTCAGAGGAAGTATTGTCAAGAACAACTATCTGTGTCTGCAAAGCATTAATTCTAGCATCCATTCGCTGCTGAAACTGTGCCTGCGAGGCCTGAAACTGTCCAAATTGTTGCTGCAACTGGAGATTTTGTGCAGCCATTTGTGAAGTCAATTGCTTGAACATGTCCTCTAGTGAAAGTCCAGAAGGTGCAGAAGTGGTCACTTGAGGAGGATTCTGTGGTGGTGCCGGTGGGTACATCAGTTGTAAGTCCCCATACCAAGGGTTTGGATGGTTTCCCCAGCTGGGGTGGTACTCATCAGTGGAAAGGTCAGGAATGCTATACCGGTTCTGATTGTTGCCTTGATTGTAAGGATGGACTGCATAAGCCTGAGACAAATCAGTAACTGACCCTTCCTTCGGAATGGGGCATGCATCATACAGGTGCTCAGGAGAGTTGCACATGCCACACAACCTTGCCGGATGAACCTTATCCATTGCCAATTGCTTCACCAAAGAAGTGAGCTCATCAATTCTATTCTCAAGGGCCTGGTTGGAAGAAGAGCTATGGACCTCATTCACTCCAATCATGTCAAAATCACTGCTAAACTCATAACTTCCAGCAAAGTTAGGATAACATATGCATGGTGGTGGCTCATCAAAGTTAGGATAATATATGCATGGCGGTTCATAATTAACATTAGGCATAAAATCTTGCATATAATTATCCATGGGAAGCACTAAAATTCACAACCAGACAAAGCATCCGTAACTAATTCAGTAATGCAAAAGGTTTTTTTTTTCTTTGTTAATAACAACAAGAGTCCTCGACAACGGCACCAATTTTTGACACGCTGTCGCGCACGCGTCAAAAAGCGAGCGGTTTACAAAATTATGTAGTTAGGGAAGCGACAACTCGAGTATCGTCTCACAAGGACTCTTGGGTTGTTGTTAACAGAAAAAATCAATTTTTGGGGGGTTTGAGATTAAGGATGCAATTAAGAAAACAAAGCAAAAACAGAGCAATAAAAACAAAGCAGTTTAAAGGATTATCAAATAAGCTAAGGACGATCAATCTACTGTTCTCGATTTCCCAAATATCATCGGTTCATGTAAATTCCAAGCCCTAAGCAGATTCTAAACCCTTTTCGATTGTAACATCAATTAACAAGCGAAACCAATGCTACGAGACATATGTTCCTATTCCCGAATTAAGCAAACGGGGTGAAGCACTCATGAACTAAGCGAACATGATTGAACACACGCGAATTAAGCAAACGCGATTAAATATAGGAACACACAATCATCGAAATAAATCAACACCTATTCTATACGATTCTGAATTAAGCAAACAGAACATATAAAACAAATATTGAAAGAGAATAGCATAAAGTTCAGGAATCATAAAACCTCAAGCGTAAATGGAACCCGATCACAGTAGATTAATCAAGGAGACTAGTTCTCCATTACAAAAGAAAAACAGAGCACTAAACCTAATTCCTACTGTTGCAGCCGCAACTGTGAAAAGAAAAGAAAAGGAGAAGAAAAAAAACCCTCTCAGTTCTGCCCTAAAACAAACTTAAATACAGATTCTGGGATCCGCGCGCTCGCGAGGCGAGAAGCCTTTGGCGAGGCGAATAATATGAACAGTCTTCAGTGTTTGGCTCTCTCGCGAGGCGAGCTATTCATTCGCGAGGCGAGACCCTTCAAATTCCAAACTGTTACGCCCGTGATCTTCAACACGGGTAGCCCGTGATGGTTTCTGACTTCCAGGTTCACGAGGCGAAACAAGGTTCGCGGGGCGACCCAGAAGGGTTTGCAATTTCTGGAACAGTCAGCCTTCAGGTTCGTGGGGCGAATAGCCTCTCGCGGGGCGAAAGACTCCAGAACTGCTTCACTTTATTAACCTTAAAACAAGAAATAGCAGTGAGTACTTTATTCGACTCCAAATCAACTAAATTAACCTAAAAATACTCTAGAGACTCAAAATGCTGCTTAAAGACAATCAAGTCTAATTTGGGCAAAAACGGGATAAAATTAGCACAGAACCATGGTCATACTAGTCATAAAACTAGACGAGCCAGAGGCTGATCACACTAGTTCACCAACCAGTAGTGATTCTGATTCTGCACTTGGTTTTGATAACATGGCTGATCATAGAACATTAAGACAGCTTGTTGCCCCTGATGTTAATTACAATAGTTTGTGTATTGAATACGCTGATGTCGTTGCTCCTTTTGAATTGAAATCTGGTTTAATACACTTGTTGCCAAGGTTTAGTGGTCTTGCAGGTAAGGATCCGCATACACATCTGAAAGAATTTCAGGTTGTTTGCTCTACACCCTTGAGACCTGAAGGAATAACAGAAGATCATATCAAGCTGAGAGCCTTCCCATTCTCACTTCAAGGTGCTGCGAAGGATTGGTTGTATTATCTTGAGCCGAATTTCGTTACAACCTGGAATGATTTGAAGAAGGTCTTCCTAGAGAGGTACTTCCCTGCCTCCAGAGCTGCATCAATCAAGAAAGAAATATGTGGCATTAGACAAGGCAATGAATCATTGGCCGAGTACTGGGAGAGATTTAAGAAGTTGGTGTCCAGTTGTCCTCAACATCAGATTTCCGAGCAGCTGCTTATTCAGTACTTTTATGAAGGATTGCTACCAATGGATAGGAACATCTTAGATGCTGCTAGCGGGGGAGCACTTGTTGATAAGACTCCAGCTGCTGCCAAGTCATTGATTGAGAACATGTCTCTCAACTCCCAACAGTTCACAACTAGAAGCAATTCTGTCGAAACAAGGGGTGTGAATGAGATCCATGTTTCTTCTTCCAACAAAGCCCTTGAAACCAGACTTGATGAGCTTACTTCTCTAGTGAAACAGTTGGCAGTGGATAAAGTTCAAACAGCAAGGTTGTGTGGTATTTGTACTTCTCCTGAGCACCTGACCGATGCATGTCCCATTCTGAAAGATGAGTCGGTCACTGATTTAACACAAGCATATGCAACCAATCTTTACAATCAAGGCAACAATCAGAACCGGTACAACATTCTTGACCTTTCCACTAATAAGTACCACCCCAACTAGAGAAATCATCCAAAACTTCGGTATGGAAACTCATCCACACAACAGCAACAACCAATTTTACCACTGACACCACCACAGAATTCTCCCCAAGTGGCCAGCTCTGCACCTTCTGGACCTTCACTAGAGGACCTTGTCAAGTAAATGACTGCAAACAATCTCCAGTTTCAGCAGCGAACGGATTCTAGTATTCTTTCTTTGCAGACACAGATTGGACAGCTTGCCACTTCGATGAATGCCATGCAGCAAGCTCAAGGATCGAACCAACTACCTGCACAAACAGTGGTGAATACTAATGTCCCTAGTCCTAATGTGAGTGCAATTACTTTGAGATCCGGGAAGGTTGCAGAATCAGCCCCTGAAAAAATTGAAAAAGTTGTTGAGGTAACACCTGAACCTTATGTTGTTGTTGAAGCTGAAAGAGAGTATGTGCCACCAATCCCCTTCCCGCAAAGAGTGCTGAAAAATAAAAAGATTGATGGGGAAGACAAGGAGAGAGAGATTCTTGATGTTTTCAGGAAAGTGACGGTCAACATTCCGCTTCTTGATGTGATTAAGCAGGTTCCGAGATATGCGAAGTTTCTGAAGGATTTGTGCACACACAAAAGGAGGTTGAAGGGAAATGAGAGAGTCAATTTGGGGCAAAATGTTTCAGCCCTCATTCAACCTAAACCTGCACTTGAAAAGGTTACCGTCTCAGCCCTCAACCAGGCAATGCCACAGAAATGCAAGGATCCGAGAACTTTTGCTATTCCATGTACCATGGGGGACAGTAAATTCGACAACTGCATGTTGGATTTGGGAGCTTCAATTAATGTTATACCCACTTCTGTTTTCAATAACCTTGATCTTGGTCCTTTACAGCATACAGGTCTTACCATTCGGTTGGCAATCATGACCAATGCTCGCCCCATTGGAGTAGTAGAAGATGTGCTTGTTCAGGTTAATGACTTGATTTTCCCTGCTGATTTTTACATTCTGGATATGGCAGGGGAAACGAATTCAAGCAGATCACCAAGCATTCTGGGCAGACCGTTCATGAAAACGGCGTAGACAAAGATTGATGTTGACGATGGAACCATGTCCATGGAATTTGGTGACATTGTTGCAAAATTCAACATTTTCGATGCTATGAAGCATCCCTTGGAAGAGCATTCCGTTTTCCAAATAGAGTTGCTCTCTGAAATTGTTGATAAAACTTATGATGATTTGGTTGCAGCTGCTGATTTCCCATCTGTTTCTGGTTTTGATGATGTCTACTCATGTGCTGATTGCACTCACACTGACCCTTGTGCTGTTTGTGCTGAGATTGATGCTGCCTTGGAAGGTGACAGTATAGATGAAGCTATTTGTTCAGCTGAAGTTCTAGACAGCACGGCTGCCCCAAACATACCATCTATTGAGCACCCACCCTCCTTGTAGCTTAAGCCACTTCCTGGAAATCTTAAATACGCCTACTTGGAGAGGGATGAAAAACTTCCGGTTATAATTTCCTCTAACCTCGATTTTGACCAGGAAACTAAGCTCTTGGAGGTTTTGAAGAAGCATAAGAAGGCGATTGGGTGGACCTAGGCCGACATACCAGGTATTAGCCCATCCAGGTGTATGCATAGGATTCTGTTGGAGGATGGGGCTAAAACAGTTAGGCAGCCCCAAAGACGGCTCCATCCCTTGATTCTTGATGTTGTGAAGAAGGAGGTAACAAAACTCTTGTATGCGGGTATTATATATCCGATCTCTGACAGTAATTGGGTGAGTCCAGTGCAAGTTGTACCCAAGAAATATGGAGTCACAGTGGTAAAAAATGAAAACAATGAACTTGTTCCCACTAGAGTTCAGAATAGCTGGAGAGTTTGCATTGATTACAGAATATTGAACCAGGCTACCAGAAAGGATCACTTTCCTTTGCCGTTCATCGATCAGGTGCTTGAACGGCTAGCTGGTAAATCACACTATTGTTTTCTTGATGGTTTTTCAGGATACTTTCAGATCCACATTACACCAGAGGATCAAGAAAAGACAACTTTCACGTGCCCTTTCGGCACTATTGCTTACAGGAGGATGCCATTTGGTCTTTGCAATGCTCCTGGCACATTCCAGAGATGCATGATTAGTATTTTTACTGAATATATTGAGAATTGCATGGAAGTGTTCATGGATGATTTTACTGTTTATGGTTCCTCATTTGATGCATGCTTGAGTAGTTTGAATCTGGTTTTGGAAAGATGCATTGAAACTGACCTTGTTTTGAATTACGAAAAATGCCATTTTATGGTTGAACAGGGAATTGTTTTGGGGCATATTATTTCTGAAAAGGGTATTTCAGTAGATCCTGCTAAGATTGAGGTGATTTCTACACTGCCTTACCCATCTTGTATTCGCGAGATTCGCTCCTTTCTTGGTCATGCGGGTTTTTACAGGCGCTTCATAAAGGATTTTAGCAGGATAGCTCTTCCTCTGTCAAACTTGTTGAAGGATGATGTCATTTTCAACTTTGATAACAATTGCATAAAGGCATTTGAATTCTTGAAGAAAGCATCGACCTCCACTCCCATCATCCAGCCTCCTGACTGGACCCTACCTTTTGAGATTATGTGTGATGCCTCTAACAATGCAGTGGGGGCGGTCCTTGCACAAAGGGTGGGCAAGGCTGCCCATGTTATTTATTATGCTTCTAGAACTTTAGATTCTGCACAGGCTAATTACACTACCACTGAAAAGGAACTTCTAGCTATTGTTTTTGCTCTTGATAAATTCAGATCATATTTTCTAGGTTCCAAGGTTGTTGTTTTCACTGACCATGCAGCTTTAAAGTACTTGCTGAAGAAACCAGAAGCAAAACCGAGATTGATTCGGTGGATGTTGTTGCTCCAAGAGTTTAGTGTGGAGATCAAGGATAAAAGTGGAGCTGAGAATTTAGTGGCTGATCACTTGAGCAGAATAGAGAGGGATGAATATCCTTCCCCCATTCAGGATGACTTTCCTGGTGAGCAGCTTTTACAGTTACATGGGGTAACTCCTTGGTTTACTGATATTGTTAACTATCTCGTTGCTGGTGTTTTTCCGACAGGTGCAACTAGCTCACAAATTCACAAACTCAAGAGTGATGCCAAATATTATGTTTGGGATGATCCATATCTTTGGAAATTTGGCAGTGATCAGGTAATTAGGAGATGTGTCCCCGACTATGAGATTGAATCTATTTTGCATTTTTCTCATGCTTCTCAAGTAGGGGGACATTTTGGGCCACAAAGAACTGCAAGAAAAATCCTAGATTCAGGTTTTTACTGGCCCACCATCTTTAAAGATGCTTATGAGGTTTACCGCACTTGTAAAGAGTGTCAGACAGCAGGTACAGCCATCACTCGTAAGAGTGAAATGCCTCAGCAACCTATGCTTTTCTGTGAGGTGTTTGATGTGTGGGGAATTGACTTTATGGGCCCTTTCCCTGCATCTTTTGGTTTTCTCTATATTCTACTTGTTGTTGATTATGTTTCCAAGTGGGTGGAAGTTGTCCCCACTAGGACTAATGATTCTAGAGTTGTTGCAAATTTTGTCAGGTCCAATATTTTCTGCAGGTTCGGAATACCTCGTGCTATCATAAGTGACCAAGGCACTCATTTCTGAAACCGCACCATGGAAGCTTTACTCCGAAAGTATGGGGTTGTGCACAGGGTCTCCATTGCATATCATCCCCAAACTAATGGGCAAGCTAAGATCTCAAACAGATAAATCAAACAGATCTTAGAGAAAGTGGTGCAGCCAAATAGGAAGGATTGGAGCCGCCGTCTAGAAGACGCACTTTGGGCTCAAAGAACAGCTTTCACGACACCAATAGGGATGTCTCCCTATAGACTTGTGTTCGGTAAGGCGTGTCATCTTCCTGTAGAGATTGAGCACCGTGCTTATTGGGCGGTCAAAAGCTGTAATTTGGAAATGCAAAAGGCAGGCATTGAAAGGAAGCTCCAATTGCAGCAGCTTGAAGAGCTTAGGTTGGAGGCCTATGAAAGCTCTCGAATTTATAAAGAGAAAACTAAGCACTTCCATGATAAGATGATTTCTAGGAAGGAATTCTCTGTGGGCCAACAGGTTTTATTGTTTAACTCTCGCCTAAAAGTGATGGCTGGGAAACTTCGATCCAAGTGGATTGGCCCATTCATTGTTATTGATGTTTTCCCTCATGGTGCGGTAGAAATAAAAAGTGCAAGTGGCAACAAGGCCTTTAAGGTTAATGGGCAGCGCTTGAAGCTATTCCATAAGAGCTCGGTGCCTGAGGATGCAACCGTAGAAGAGCTTTCCTTGGAAACGCCCACCTACACCACAACTTGATCAGGGAGCACCTTCTCCTTTCCCTCACTCTTATTTTATATTTATGTTCTTTCATTGAGGAAAATGTATGCCTTAAGTGTGGGGGAGGGAACCAATTGCTTTGTTTTTGTTTTCTTTCCCTTTTCCGTTTGTTTTTGAATTTAGCTCTTGAATAATTTGAGAAGATCAAGAGTATGTGTGTGAGTGTTGTGTCGGCAAGCTTGGTGGATTTTAATTAAATTTAGCATAGAATGATTGCATGGTACTTGTTGACTGTTGATGATTTCCCCCTAGGTTTTTAAAAAAACTAAAAATTGATCCCCATGTGAAAAAATTGAAAATTGAACTTTGAGAAATCTATTTGTGATTGCTTGATTTATGACAAGTTTGGGGTGAAAGGGGTGCACACACTAGGAATTGTATCTCGTTCAAACAATTTGCAAAAATGTCCAGGTGAGGAATTTGAGCCTCCAACATGTTTTTAATTGTGTGAATCACTTTTAAGCTGCACTTTCCCGGATTTTCTTGAATCTCTTCATGGTTTGCATATTTATATGGTTGCATCAAATGATTTAGGCAATTTTCTTTGAAATAACCACTTGGCCTAAATTGAACCAATCCCTAATGCATGTTCCCTAGTTAGCCACATTGAGCCTAATAAGCCTATTGTTTCTTGATGACCTTATGTTATAAGCCAAAAATCTGGAAAAACCATGTTAACCCAATCTTAGGATTAGGAGAGCATGGATGCTTAGTAAAACAAGGGTTGCAAGAAGCTAAGTTTGGGGTGGCTACAAGGATATGATGTGTTGTTTTGGATTGAGAAAAAGAAAAAAATAGAGGTTGGAGCCAAAGGCAAAAAGAAGAAAAGAACAAAAATGTCAAAAAAAAAAAGGGCAGAATCGATCAAGGCGGTGACGCGCGCCTGATCTATAAAAAGACATCAGGGCAGATAGAAACAAATCCAATTTTCACTGTTTACATATTATTTTCTTAGGTTTTCGTCATGTTCATGATGGAGAACTAATCCCCAGAGATTAGTCTGCTGTAATCGGTTTCCGTCGACACTTGAGGTTTTATAATTCCCGGATCAATTTACTTTTCTCTTTCAATATTATGCTATATGCCTTGTTTGCTTAATTCAAGCTGTATAGAATAAGTATTGATTAATTTCGATGATTCTATGTTCCTATACCTTGATCGTGTTTGCTTAATTCACGTGTGTTTGTCGTGTTTGCTTAATTCACTAGAGCTTCAACCCGTTTGCTTAATTCGGGAATTAGGAGCATATATCTCATAGTGTCAATTTCGCTTGTTAATTGCTGCTACAATCGAAAAGGGATTAGAATCCGCTTAGGGCATGGGAATTATATGAATCAATGATGGTGGGAAACCGAAACAGTAGATTAATCGTTTCAAATTACTGATAATCACTTAAGCGCATTGTGTTTTTCTTAATTCAATCATTAAATTTCAACCCCAAAAAAAAAAAAAATCGATTTATAGGTTGATAACAATCCAAGAGTCCTTGAGAGACGATACTCGAGTTGTCGCGCCCTCACTACAGTTTTTTGTAAACCACTCGTTTTTGACCCGTGTGCGACAGCGGATCAAAGGCTCATTTGTATGACCTAACTTGCAAAGGTCTACCAATGTAAGCCCCCATTCATCAGTTTGTACACTGATGAGTGTGATTTCACCTCATATTTCCATGACATTTTGCATGCATTTTCATATAGTTTAGGCATATTTAATTTGATTTTTGTTACTTTTTACCTTGGAACGGGTAAGGTGGTTTTGTGGTGTTTGTGTGCAGGAATTGAAGATTAAAATGCTCAGGATCAGTTATGTTGGAGCTTGCATGAAGACGAAGCTTTAAAAGCAAGAAAATGAGCCAACAGAGCCCATCACGGCCTGGCCGTGATGGCCATCACTACCATGATCGAGTAGGGCTGAAAAGAAAGAAGGATAAACTCAAAACTGGTCACGGCCGTGACATGCCAACTGAACCAGACCCTCGGAGGCAGAACTGATCACGGCTAGGTCGTGATGGTGGTCACGGCCGTGACAGACCAAGCAGCGAAGCCATCTCCAAATCAGAACCCATCACGGCCGTGGCGCGCAATATCTAGAATTTTAAAAGCTGATTGGATCTGATTTTGTAACAGCTTGGGATTCAAATTACCCTACATTATAAATAGGCCTCTAAGGCTCGAAAATAGGGATCTCTTGACTACTACCCATAGGCAAAAACTAGGATTTCTCTTCTTCTCAATTTCTTGTCTTCTCTTAGGTTTTCTTTTTATGCTTTTGTTAATTAAGATTGCTATGAACATGGCAATGCTTGAGTAGTCGTTTTATTTCTAGGAATTGGGGCTATGCCCAAGATTCGTTTATTGTGATGAATTGTCGTTTTGTTTCTTGTTAATTTCAATTTTGCTTTCGATTTGATTCCTATTGCTTGAATTACTTGTAGATTCGGTGGCCACTTATTTGCTTGTCGTAGATACTCTAAGGACGAACTTAGCGGTGAACTTAGGTATCGGATCTATAGGAATCAAACTTAGGACTTAACTCATGAGAGTTAGAAGCGGTCCTTCCAGGGTTCACTGAATTCTCACAAAGCTTAAAAGGTTCGATTTAAATTCAATTACCACGAGAGTAGGGGTTGGTTTAATCGGGCACGGTTCTTGTATTCCAAGAGGGAACATTAACTTATTTAGGATAAATTCACCTTCAAAGTAATTTTGATTATTAACAAGAGGGGTAGTCAATTGAGTAACATGAGCAGTCTTGTTGGTAACCCAATTCCTGAAAACCTC
The DNA here is from genome assembly GCA_030762895.1 of Sophora flavescens. Lineage (NCBI taxonomy): Eukaryota > Viridiplantae > Streptophyta > Magnoliopsida > Fabales > Fabaceae > Sophora > Sophora flavescens. The sequence continues at coordinate 125,812,263 of CM061068.1, forward strand.
TTTTGATATTGAAAAAATCCCAGATTTGATTACTTTCCTATTTTGTTCTTGATTTCGTTTAATTGCAACTTTAAATTTGATTGCTACTTGATTCTGATTTCAAAAACCAAATCTTTTCCAAATCTTAATCCAGTTTAGTCAAATCGATTTAATAATTAATTGTTATTTAAGATCACGGTCTCTGTGGCTCGATCTTTTTATTACTTGGCGACGAAGCCATTCACTTGCGAATTCGAGCCATCAAGTTTTTGGCGCCGTTGCCAGGGACTGTGCTTTCTTGAATTTCAATTTAATTTTTAAATTGATTTTTCTGGACTTTTTTTTTCCTAGTATCTATCTCTCTCTTTGCAGGTATTTTTCTCTTTTATGCGAAGATCCCAAAGTCTTGGAAATCTTGTTGAAGTTGACCCCAAGATCGAAAGGACCTTTATTAGACGTGGGAGACTACAAAGACAAAGAGCGAGAGAAAGGTTGATTCCCATTCCACTCATGGTGAATCTACCGGATAACAAACCACTGAAGGACTACGCAGCTCCAAATGCTAGGGGTTTACGAATTGGGATTGCTAGGCTAGAAAATGAGGCGGAGAACTACACTATACTGCCTCAGTTAATTGGCATGATTAGGCAACATCAGTTTGGAGGATTACCCTCAGAGGACCCGACTGATAATGTGGAGACATTCTTGGAGTTCACCGATGCAATAAGAATTCAAGGTGCCCCGATTGATGCTATACGCTTGAGGTTATTCCCCTCCTCTCTGACTGGAAAGGCAAAAGCTGGGTTGAAGCAAGTGCCCGCTAATACTTTGTCAACTTGGGACCAACTAGAGCAGGCATTCTTGGAGAAATTCTTCCCTCCATCCAAGACTGCTTATCTACGAACTCAGATCACCGACTTCTTCCAAAAGGACGGAGAATGCTTATCCGAAGCTTGGGATCGTTACAAAGGATTGCTAGAGTCTTGCCCACATCATGGGCTCGAGAGGTGGTTGTTAGTGCATACCTTCTACAACGGATTGGATTACTCTTCGAATGTGTCACTTGACTCCGCAGCTGGTGTAGCCTTTATGAATAGACCACTGACTGAAGCGTTCAATATCATTGAAAACGTAGCCACCAACTATCAACAATGGGGTTCGGAAAGAGGTAATAACCCAAAAAAGTTTTCGGGGGGTAAGTTTGAAATGAATAGCACTGATTTAATTATGTCTAAATTCGACTCATTAAATAAACGCTTTGATAAGCTTGAAAAGGCTAATGTGAGTTCAATAGGTTATACTAATGTTATTTATGAGATTTGTGGAATGCAGGGACATGACATAATGGAATGCCCACATGGTATTGCTCCTGGATCCGGTGCTTCGGGGGAACAAGTGAACTCTTGTCACAATTACTATGACACGAACCCGAAGTTGCCAAATTATGCTCCCCCAAATCCTTACAACCAAGTAAGGAAGAATAATCCTTATCTCTCCTATGGGAACTACAACAACACGTAGATCCATGAATTCCAAGAAGGCCAAGGTAATAGGAAACTCGAATCGAGGTATCCTCAGGTACAAAAGTCTAAACTTGAGTCTCTTATGGAAAGTTTTGTTGCTACTCAAACTAAGCAGAATGAAGAATTTAGGCAACAAGGTAGGGCAGTTAATGAGGCAATAAAAGAGTTGACATCTAAGGTAGATAACTTAGCCATCCATAACAAGATGTTAGAAACTCAAATTGCCCAACAAGCGGGCAATTCAAATAGGCAACCGGGCAAGTTTCCTGGACAACCTGAAGTGAACCCAAATAATGAACAATGTAAAGCTGTGAGTTTAAGGAGTGGCAAGAAACTTGAGGATCCCGAGACTAAAGGGGAAAGTGATAACAAGAGTGTAGATGAGGAGGAGGAACCTACTAAGACACAACCCTTAGAAGAGGAAGAACCTAGTGAAAAAGTGTCTAAGTATGTCCCTCCACCACCTTACCAAACTCCGATACCTTTCCCTCAAAGGTTGGCTAAGGCCAAGTTAGATAAGCAATTGGGAAAATTTCTAGAGGTCCTTAAGAAATTGTACATTAATGTACCCTTCACTGAGGCGTTACAACAAATGCCCACATATGCTAAATTTCTTAAGGATATCTTATCAAGTAAGAGGAAACTATAGGACTATGAAACAGTGGCTTTAACTGAGGAGTGCAGTGCTTTAATTCAAAATAAATTGCCTCCTAAATTGAAAGATCCAGGTAGTTTCTCTATTCCTTGCTTGACTGGAAACACTAGTTTTGATAAAGCTCTTTGTAATTTGGGGGCTAGTGTTAGTCTTATGCCTCTCTCTGTTTGCAAGAAGTTGGAGATGGGTGAATTAAAACCGACAAAAATCTCCCTTCAATTGGCGGATCGGTCCGTCAAATTCCCTGTAGGCATCTTGGAGGATGTTCCTATTAGAGTGGGTAAATTTTTCATTCCTGCGGATTTTGTAGTACTTGAAATGGAGGAGGATTCCCAAATCCCCATTATTCTTGGTAGGCCTTTCTTGGCTACCGCAGGAGCAATTATTGATGTTAAAAATGGAAAATTGACTTTACCTATGGGTGATGATAAAGTTGAATTTAATTTAGCTAAATCTATTAAACACCCTTCTTTTGAGGATTCTTGTTGCAGGGTTGACTTAATGCACCAAGTGGTGAAAGAAGAATCCACTCAAGCTTGTGTTGATGATCCATTGGAAATGTGTTTGATTGGTGGAAACTTAAATGCTCATGGAGGAGAAGTAAGGAATTATGCCCGCTTCCTAGAGGCTAGTCCGGAAATTTCTCCGAACAAAACAAAGAAAGAGAAACTTGAGTTGACACCAAAGCCCCTAAGGTAGAACTAAAACCTCTTCCTTCCACATTAAGGTATGAATTTCTTGGTCCTAACTCTTCCTATCCGGTGATTGTGAATGCTATCTTGAATGAGTTGGAAACTGAGAAATTGCTTAGGGAACTTAGAATACATAGAAAGGTGATAGGATATACAATTGATGATATTAAAGGCATAAATCCTTCTTTTTGCATGCATCGTATTTTAATGGAAGATGAGCATAAACCATCCATTGAGCATCAACGTAGGTTGAACCCTAATATGAAAGAGGAGGTTAAGAAAGAAGTGCTAAAGTTGTTAGATGCGGGGGTTATTTATCCAATCTCCGATAGTGAATGGGTTAGTCCGGTGCATGTGGTTCCTAAGAAAGGGGGGATGACTGTTATTCAAAATGAAAATAATGAACTAATCCCTACTAGGACGGTAACCGGTTGGAGAATGTGCATTGATTATAGGAAGTTAAATAAGGCAACAAGGAAAGATCACTTCCCTCTCCCATTTATTGATCAAATGCTTGAAAGGTTAGCTAGGCATTCATACTTTTGTTACCTGGATGGCTATTCTGGTTTTCATCAAATTCATATACATCCTAGTGATCAAGAAAAGACCACGTTTACTTGTCCCTATGGCACTTTTGGCTATAGGAGAATGCCTTTTGGTCTATGTAATGCACCGGCTAATTTTCAAAGATGCATGACTGCAATTTTTTCTGAATTTATTGAAAACATCATGGAGATTTTTATGGATGATTTTTCTGTTTATGGAACTACCTTTGATGACTGTTTAACAAAATTGTCTAAGATTTTACAACGATGTGAAGAAACTAATTTGGTATTGAATTGGGAAAAGTGTCATTTTATGGTAAAAGAATGTATAGTGCTTAGGCACTTGATTTCTGTAAGAGGTATTGAGGTGGATAGGGCCAAAATTGATGTTATTGAAAAATTGCCACCACCGATAAATGTGAAAGGAGTTAGAAGTTTCTTGGGACACGCCGGGTTTTACCGGCGTTTCATCAAAGATTTTTCAAAATTTCTAAACCATTATCTAACCTATTAATGAAAGATGTTCCATTTGATTTTAATAAGGAATGTTTGAGTGCATTTTATAGGTTGAAGGAAGCTTTGACCACCGCTCCCATTTTGCAAACACCAGATTAGAATGAGCCTTTTGAAGTAATGTGTGATGCTAGTGACTACGCCGTGGAAGCGGTGTTGGGACAAAGGATAGATAAGAAGGTTCATGCGATATACTATGCAAGCAAAACTCTAGATGGAGCTCAAGCCAATTATGCCACAACTGAGAAAGAATTTCTTGCGGTTGTCTTTGCATTTGAGAAATTCAGATCATACCTTGTGGGGTCTAAAGTCATAGTGTACATGGACCACTCCGAACTAAAGTACCTCATGACTAAGAAGGAAGCAAAGCCAAGGCTCATCCGATGGATTCTCCTTCTGCAAGAATTTGACTTGGAGATTCGGAATCGGAAAGGGACAGAGAACTTGGTTGCAGACCACTTATCTATACTTGAACCATTGGAACATGAGAAGGACAACTTGCCTATAGATGATTCTTTCCCTGATGAGCAACTGTTCGCCATCTTGGGAGAGAATGCTCCATGGTATGCGGATTTTGTGAATTATTTTGTATGTGGGATTCAACCACCGGAGTTCAATTATCAACAGAAGAAGTTCTTTTCCAATCTCAAGAACTACGTGTGGGATGAGCCTTACATTTTCCGCAAGTGTGCGGATAGCATTTACAGAAGGTGTATTCCAGAGGTCGAGGTTCCAAGTATCTTGAGTTTTTGTCATTCCTCATCTTACGGAGGACATGCTAGTGCCTCAAAGATGGCAGCCAAGGTGCTTCAAGCCGGTTTCTATTGACCTCATATTTTCAGAGATGCCCGAATGTTCGTGCTTGTTGACCCATGTCAAAGAATGGGGAACATCTCTAAGAGGCATGAAATGCTACTCAACACGATGCTAGAAGTAGAGATATTTGATGTTTAGGGAGTTGACTACATAGGACCCTTTCCTTCCTCTTGCAACAATAAGTTCATTCTTGTAGCCGTTGATTACGTCTCTAAATGGGTGGAAGCCATTCCACCCCCAACAAGTGATGCAAAAACCGTAATCAAACTATTCAAGAAGGTGATTTTTCCAAGGTTTGGAATTCCAAGGGCAGTTATTAGTGATGGAGGATCGCACTTCATTGAAAAACAATTTGAAAAACTCCTACACAAATGTGGAGTCACTCATAGGGTTGCTACACCTTACCATCCTCAAACAAGTGGCCAAGTCGAAGTTTCCAATCGAGAGATAAAGAGCATTCTAGAGAAGACTGTTTCAAGTTCGAGAAAGGATTGGTCCTTCAAGCTTGATGATGCTCTTTGGGCTTACCATACGGCTTACAAGGCTCCTATTGAGATGACACCTTTTAGACTTATTTACAGTAAGCCATGTCACTTACCAGTCGAGCTTGAGCATAAGGCCTTGTGGGCTATTCAGATGCTAAACTTTAATATAAAAGCCACTGGGGAAAAGAGAATCCTTCAACTTCATGAACTTGATGAGCTAAGATTGGATGCTTATGGGTCCGCAAGATCTTACAAGGAGAGAACAAATAAGTGGCATGATAAGCATATCCTTCGTAGAGAATTCTATAAAGGAGAACTAGATCTACTCCACAATTCGAGGTTGCAGTTATTCCCAGGAAAGCTCAAGTCTAGATAGTCCGGACCATATAAACTCATGAAAGTATTTTCGTATGGTGCCGTCGAGGTTTGGAACCAGGAACGTGGAACATTCAAGGTCAATGGACAGAGGCTGAAGCACTACCTTGGAGAACATCCACTTGAACAGGAGGTTGCAATTTCCCTCCTCGATCCAACATCAAAGGATTGAAAGGACTATGGTCAAGCTTAGGACCGTAAATAAGCGCTTCTTGGGAGGCAACCCAAGCTTTCTTTCCCTTCTTAGTTTGTTTTTGAATTTTGTTTTTGAATAATTGAGAAGATTAAGAGAAGAAAGATCACAATTAATGGATTTGCTAAGTGTTTTCAGGTCAGAAAGGCATGAAGAGTGAAAAAGGCATGGAAAATGAAGTCAGAGGAGATCATGGCCTGCCCCTCATGTCCATCATGGCCATGATGTGAGACCAGAATTGATCACGCCCAGGTCGTGACAGGGGTCACGGCCGTGATGAGCCAACAACTGAAAGGCAGAAAAGATCACGGCCCAGCCATGATAGCCCTCACGGACGTGATGTGAAGTACCCAGATGATCAGAATGTATCACGGCCTAGCCGTGATGGAAGTCACAGCCGTGACAGGCCAGCTCCAGCAGAACAGATTCTATCACGGGCCAGTCGTGTTGTACATCACGCCCGTGATGGGGACTTGTTTGACACCAGAACGCGTCACGGCCTGCCCGTGATGAGGGTCACGGCCGTGACGCGCTTTTAACCCAGATTTAAAAACGCAATACCCTCCCCTTTGCTCAAACACGACCTAACCCTCTTCCTCCTCTCTACATTCTCTCTAACCTCCATAGCCACCAAGCTTTCACCCTCCATTCCAACACCATCTTTCACCCTAACGTCATCAACAAATCACATCCTTCCCATAACCCATCATCTTCCTCTCCTCCTATTCATCTTCTTCTTCATCTTCTCACCACCATACCCATACACTAAAACCTTCAAAATTCTCACCTCCTCCATGACACCCATGCCCAGCCAATACTACTCCCTTGCTCCCGAGACCTAAACCAACAAAACCCGCAAGCCAAATCCTTCAATTTTGGGCAAAATCAAAAAGTCCCAATTTTGAAACACTAGCCCCTAAAATCCGAATTGCAGAAAAAGTCCAAGAAGGGATTATGAATTTTGGAGCTTTGAGACTCATTGAAGAAAATCATGGCAAGCAAGCGTCAAAGGGCAGCCGAAGCCTCACGCCCTCGTACCAGAGGAAGCAGGAACCTAGGTAACTATTCTGACTCTGACTCTTCTGACTCTGAAACTGATGAGCATGGATATGGGATTGTTTTCAAAGATAATTCTCAACAAGATAGATTTAATATTTTGAAAAATAGGAAGATTATCCAAACAAAATATCTTGATGATGCCTGTATAGACACTCTAGGCCTGACTGTTGACATCAACTGGATGTTGGAAAACATAAGGTGGAGCGAGTTTGCTCGCACCAGATACCCTGCATTTGTTGGCCCTAATATGGAGTTCTTGAGCTCTCTAAATACGGAAATTCTCCAAGGGCCGCATTGCCTTGAGGGATGGATTACATTCCGGCTCTTTAACCAGGATTTTGTGCTAACCCTAGCTGAATTTAATGAAATTTTTGGTTTACCTGTAGGGGGTGATAGGAGATGCCCCTTAGGGTTTAGTGCACATAATTTCTGGTCAATAATTGACTATGAAGGCAGGAGTTTTGACCCTCGGACATCCAAGTCCACAGCCCTTGTTAACCCAAGCTTAAGATATATGCATAGGGTCATAGCCAACACCTTTTTTGGCCGTGGAGAGAGTGACGGATCCGTCCACCAGGATGAGGTCTTTATACTTTGGGCCATGCTCCACCCTGAGAGCAATGTGGACACGGGGTCGTTTTTGGCTAGGCACCTCTTAAAGGTTGCCAAGAGCTCGAGTGGCACTATTGTCATCGGTGGCTTAATCACCACCATATGCCATCATTTTAACTTTGATTTGGATGGTTTTGATCCCACCCCAGGACGGACACGCGTCACCTTGCAGGCCTGTGAGGCCATGGGGATGATCGCCCAGGAGGATGACACGTACTCCCCGAAACACCCAATGTGCGGGCACCCAATTCCTCTCCCAAACCCCATACTCTTGGATATAAAAAATCCGGAAAATTGGAATGTGCCAGTGGGAAAGGAGCCTGAGCCTATTAGGATACAAAGGCCGTTACGCCCGCCACCACCTGCTAGGCCGTCTGGGCGCCCATCTTCTTCCTCTGCAGGTACATCATCTGAGGATCCCTATGCACGGTTCTCGTCCACCTTTGACACTATCCTAGCGAACCAGGAGCGCATCATGGAGGAGCAGCACGAGCAGAGAGCCATGATCCAGCAGTTCTATGACTGGCATCTGAGCCAGCACCCACCACCTCAGTGAGTTGTTTTTATTTTTATTTTTATCCTCCCTTGGACTTAATTATTTACATTGGGGACAATGTAAGTTTTTAAGCTTGGGGTAGGGGTATTATTTTTGCATCCTTGCATGTTGCATTCACATAGGGATAGTTTTGCATAATCATATGTTTTGCATGATCACAAGAATTAGATTGCCCCTTGCTTAGAGTATGCATCCAATTGTAAAAAACTTTGTGCCAAATAAATTGAGACAGTGAATTGTGAATTTTTGAACCCAATTTTTTTATGCATTCTTGTGAGAGGCTAAAAATATAAAAATGCTTGAGATGATCTTTTGATAAGTTGATAATTAGCGTGTGGTTCCTTGGATTTGTATTTCTCATTGATTTTGAACTACTAAATGTGAGATATTTGAGCCAAAAAGGGTACTCACCAAATCTACCCCATTCTTTGTCATTGAGTGTTTTATTCCTCTTGGATTGTATTCTCTAGAACTTGACTTGAAACCGTTTTGAAACTTAAAAATTTTTGAAAACATATTTGAAAATGATTGAGGCACTAGGTATTTTTCTAGCCTTCTGAGCTTCGACTGATTACATGCTACCCCTTAGTTGCCCAATTTTGAGCCTAATAGAATAAAATGCTTTTCTTGGTACCTTGATTTATTTTGACGAATGATGCTTGGTATGACACCTTTTAAAGTATTGTAAAAAGGGCGAAAAGGTAGTTTGAAAAATAAATTGTGGGATGAAAAAGTTAGAAAAATATTTCTCTTATGTTGGAAATCTCCCCTTCTCCAACATAAAAATAAAAAAAATGAAAAAAAAAATGGAGAAGGGGATGAGAAAAAGAAAGTGAGAAATAAAATGAAAAAAAGAAAGAAAGGAGGAATAGTGTTTAAAGCCTAAAAAAGGATATTTTAGGAGGTTGTCATGCTTTGCATTGTTGATATTTTGTTAGCATTCTTGAATTTCCTTTTCTTGGTTTCCCCACCTAACGATGAATCCCCTGGCCTCATTACAACCAAAATAAAAGACCTCTTGATTCTTATGTGTTTTCATTAATAAAGTAGAGATTTGGTTAATAGTCAAGCTTATGGTAGAATTTCTTCCTTGAGAAAATCGAGTGAATTGTCATATACCCTCAAAAAAAAACTTGAGTGAGGTGAGAAGAGCGCCCGAATTAGTGAGAGATATGAATCTAGGGAACCTAAGCTTCTAATTGGACTTAAAATTGACCGTCTCTTGGTTTCTTATTGAATATGCCTGTTACTTGGATTTATTACTCGGGTTCTAGGTTCACTGTCCATGCTCTGATTGATTATCTTTTCTGGCCTTAGTTATTGCTTGAGGACAAGCAAAATCTTAAGCTTGGGGTAGTTTGATGAGTGTGATTTCACCTCATATTTCCTTGACATTTTGCATGTATTTTCATATAGTTTAGGCATATTTAATTTGATTTTTGTTAGTTTTTACCTTGGAACGGGTAAGGTGGTTTTGTGGTGTTTGTGTGCAGGAATTGAAGATTAAAATGCTCAGGATCAGTTATGTTGGAGCTTGCATGAAGACGGAACTTGAAAAGCAAGAAAATGAGCCAAACAGAGTCCGTCACGGCCTGGCTGTGATGGCCATCACGGCCATGATCGAGTAGGGCTGAAAAGAAAGAAGGATAAACTCAAAACTGGTCATGGCCAGGCCATGATAACCAACACGGCTGATAGTATGATTTTACATCATATTTCATGTGCACTTTCGCATGCATTTTTCATATAGTTTAGGCATAACTAGATGATTTTTGTTAGTTTTTACCTTGGAACGGGTAAGGTGGTCTTGTGATGTTGTTTTGCAGAAATCAATGTAAAAATGATCAAAGTTGACCATGATGGAGCTTGGAATAAGATAGAGCTAAAAAAGGAAGAATTGAGCCAAACAGAGCCCATCACGGCCTGGCCGTGATGACCATCACGGCCATGATCAAGTAGAGAAGAAGGTAAAAGTCAGAAGCTGTCACGGCCCAGCCGTGATGCCCATCACGGCCGTGACAATCCAGAAGGCAAAAGTCAGAAGCTGTCACGGCCTAGCCGTGATTCCCATCACGGCCGTGACAGACCAGTTGGTGGAGACAAAAGCGATCACGGCCCAGCCGTGATACAGATCACGGCCGTGACAGGTCAAGCAGAACTGATCACGACCTAGCCGTGATGAGGCTCACGGCCGTGATGCTCTAGATTTGAAAGCGCGCCGATTCCAGAACACGTCACGTCCTGGCCGTGATGGCCATCACGACCGTGACGCGTGGCCTCTCTATAAATAAAGCAGCGCAGACAGAACCAGGGATACCTTTTTGTTCAGAACTGACTTTAGATCTTTTTGAATCCTTATTCTGGAGCTGCGTCTCCCTTCTCTCTTTTCTTATTTGACAATTATGGTGAATTCTGATTGTTTGTATGTTGTTACAATCATGAGGAGCTAATCCCCTTGTCTAAGGGATCAATGAAACCACCCATGACGGTGTAGATTCCATGTGATGTATGTTTCTTTCCCTTATCTCAATTCTCGTTTTCCAATTCTGAAATTATTGCGTTGATCATATGCATGCGTGATTGACTAGTTAACGTGTTGAGGCTTAGTAGGCAATTCACGTTTAGAACTTGAATTGGGATCATCGATCGAATATTGCACGAGAGTGAATAGGAGATCGGTGCAACCTTATAGGAACCAGATTTAATAGAGTTTGATGATTGGGTTATGAGACCTAGTAAGTAATTAACTCAATCGTTGAATACGTCCTATTGAGCACGACAGTGAATTTAGGAGAAATTGGGGGTCCTGGTTGACATTGTAATTGAACTTAGGGAGAGAATCATCATCACTTGGGTACTACACATGATTGGGTAGGTGGATTTGTGACCTTAGATGTTTAATTCCAGATTTTAATACCATATCTTTATTTGATTTGTTATTTGAATTGCGAACCTATTTCCTCTCTATTCTCAACCACTTGCTGTTACTTGGCCAAACTTATCAAACTTCTTGCGAATTGGTAGAACTGGTAGCCCAATCCTTGTGTTCGACCTCGGTAATTATTTACCGTGTTTTATTACTTGCGACGACCCAGTACACTTGTCGGTGACTCAACAAGTTTTTGGCGCCGTTGCCGGGGATTGGCACAACCAATTTTCCTAATTTTTAGGAAGTTGATTATTTGGTTAAGCTGTTTTTATTTTTATTTTTATTTTTTTCTGTTATTTTATCTCTACTTCTTTGATTCCACTTGGTCTTGCCTTGTTTTTGTATCCGAGGTACCCTTTCACGGGAAGACTTGCTATTTGATTCGGAGATCACCGGGACCGAGAAGCGATTAAGGAAAGAAGTCAGAGAACGAAAGAGGCTTGAAGCAATTAATTTTGAGAGGATGGCCAAAGAAAACCCTCCTCCATACAAGCCTCTCTTCGAGTACAATCTGCCCAACTTGGAGGATTGTGCTTCTTATATCGTGAGGGGCAACCTTAATACAGATTCCTTCAGAGTGGAAGGATGTGTCATAGCCCAGATCCGTGAGAATCAGTTTGATGGGAGTGGCGAGCAAGACCCTCATAGACACACCACTCGCTTCCTTGAAGCTTGTGACATGCAGAAGACAAGAGGAGTTACTCAAGATGAGTTTCGCTTGCGGCTTTTCCATCTCTCTCTTAGGGATGTCGCTCGCGATTGGTTTAACAGCTTGGATAGGAACAGTATCAGAACTTGGGAGCAAATGGCACAAAAGTTCCTAACTAAGTATTTTCCTCCTCAGAAAGCGGCACAAGCAAGAGTAGTCGTTACATCTTTTAGGCAGACAGAGGATGAAACTTATAATGAAGCTTAGGAGAGGTACAATGTGCTATTGAGAATATGTCCCTCAGCTTTCTTTGACCCGGTCTCCAAGGTTCAACATTTCTTTAACGGGTTAAGGGGACGCTACCAGATGAATTGTGATGCCGCAGCTGGCGGTTCTTTTTTCTATTTATCAGCTCAGGATGGATGGGCATTATTGGAAAAGATGTCGTACAATGATTACAATCGTGGTAGGGAAACCTCAAGTGGAGTCAGTTCTGCAACAATAGAAGCCATTCTAGAGCAAAATAAACTATTGAAGATGCAGAATGAGGCTTTGTCTGGGAACAAAAAGGTTAATGCGATACACGAGGGAATGCCTCCGGGTTGTGATAATTGTAATGGAAATCATGACATTCAAAGCTGTCCGTTCAACTTCTCTCGAGAACATGTGGACTCATGCCTCAATTTCTATGACAGCGTGCCCCAGAACAACTATCAGAGGAACAGACAGAATGATTACAGTCAAAATCAGAATAGGGGTTATATGAGGAGAGACCATCCGGGTTTCGCTTGGAGTAATGCTAGTGGTGGTCTAGCCGGGCAACAACGACCTCAACAGAATTGGCAACAACAACCTCAACAGGGTCTGAGACCAAACATTGGAATCCAGCAGCGCAATACTCAGCAGGCTCTTCTGGGGCCTAATCAATTGCAAATAACAGATGGTGGAAGACAACCTTGGGAGTTGGCTTTTGAGAAGATGAGCGCGACAGTTGAGAAGTTGTCAATCAGTACAAGCACAGCCATTGACAAGTTGGCAACTCATACAGGGGCATCAATTCAGAATCTAGAGACGCAGATTGCTCAGCTCACAAAGCAAATGAATGAGCGTCTCCCAGACACTTTCCCTGGAGATACCGAGAACAACCCTAAGAACCAATGCAATGCCATAACAACTAGAAGCGGTAGGGTGTTGGGATCTAACAGGGGTGCAACTAGTTCTCAGGAAGACAAGGCCCCGGAACAACCACATGTTGAGGAAGAGCAACCTGAGAAAGAGGAGTTGGCAAGTGACAAGGCACCGGAGCAAGGAGGGAGGTTAAAACTTGTAGATGAAGAGTTCGGAAAAAAGAAGTGGGTTGAGCCCCAAGACCTCCCGTCCTACATGAAGGTACCATATCCTGAAAGATTAAAGAAGCCTCAACAAGATAAGCAATTCAATAAATTCCTTGATGTCTTCCGCAAACTTCAAATTAACATTCCATTTGCGAAAGCCTTGGAACAAATGCCATCTTATGCCCGGTTTATGAAGGAGCTTCTCTCCAAGAAGCGGAGAATAGTGGATGAGGAAACGGTTGCTTTGACCGAGGAGTGTAGTGCCATTCTTCAAAGAAAACTACCTCCAAAGTTGAAGGACCCCGGTTCTTTTTCTATACCATGCACCATTGGGGGGATGACTCTAGGAAAGGCATTGTGTGATCTAGGGGCAAGCATCAACTTGATGCCCCTCTCTATGATGAAGAGGTTAGGGATCAAAGAAGTCAAGGATACACGGATGTCACTCCAACTCGCCGATCGTTCTATAAAATATCCTTATGGGGTGGTCGAAGATTTGTTAGTGAAGGTGGACAAATTCATATTTCCGGTGGATTTTGTGGTGCTTGATATGGATGAAGACGCTGAGATCCCTCTCATATTGGGTAGGCCCTTCTTGGCCACTGGGCGTGCCTTAATAGATGTGAAACAAGGGAAACTCACTCTAAGGGTGCAAGATGATGAGGTAGTCTTCAATGTCTTTGAAGAAATGAAGCACCCTGCTGAGAGGATGGATGTGTATCGAGTGGATGTGGTGGACTTAACTGTCAAGGCAAAAGCAACTAGAGAAGCCCATGGTTCTTCACGTGCACAAGTGTTGGTAAAATCCCATGATGATGATAGTAAGGAAAAAGACCCTTTGGGGGACGAGGACTATCTTGAGTGGTTAAAAGACAGGGAAGCCTTACCGAGTCTCCCAGAGGATGAAAGTGCAAGGGAAAAGCTCAACAAAGAAGGAATGAAAGAAGCTGTGCGTGAAGAAGTGATTAAACCGTTAGAGGCCGGAATCATCTATCCAATCTCGGATAGTAGTTTGGGTAGTCCAATTCATGTGGTCCCAAAGAAAGGTGGCATGACCGTGGTGGTCAATAAAAGCAATAAATCGATCCCAACAAGGACCATCACGGGGTGGAGAGTACGTGCCGATTATAGAAGGCTGTTGGACTTAAATGAGTTGTCCGGGAACCGCATGCGAGCATATGAAAGGGCAAGAACCTACAAAGAGTGGACTAAGGCATGGCATGGCAAGCAAGATCTTCTTCCGGATTAACCCTTAGGGGTGACTTGAGTCAGGCTCGGGACGTTAAACAAGCGCTTATTGGGAGGCAACACAAGTTTCTTAACCCTTCTCTTTAGTGATTCTAATTTTCTTAGTAGTTTTTGCTTTTGATTTCACTCTTGAATAATTTGAGAAGATCAAGAGTTTTCTTTTACTAATAAAATTGCCAAGTGATTTCAGGGAAAAGAGGAAAGGAGAGCAAGAAGACAAGGAAAAAGCAGAGGCAGCAGCCATCACGCCCAGGCCGTGATACTGGTCACGGCAGTGATGGGCTAAAAATGAAGACCAGAAAGGATCACGGCCTAGCCGTGATACCCATCACGGGCGTGATGGAAAGACCCTGAAGAGCAGAAAGCATCACGGCCTAGTTGTGATGGAGATCACGGCCGTGACAGGCTAGCCCTGAGGACCAGAATTGATCACGGCCTAGCCGTGATGAGGCTCACGGCCGTGATGTACTTCTCAACAAGTTTCTGATTGGAATGAGAGCCAACACCCGCTACCGCCTTGGTAAGTCGTTCCAACTTTTCTCCTCTCTCCGACTTGATTGTTTACATTGGGGACAATGTAAATTTTTAAGCTTGGGGTAAGGGTATTTTGCACTTGCATTGTTCATGTTGCATTCATATAGTTTTGCATGATAGTTTTGCATGATCACATGATTCGATTGCCCTTTGCTTAGATATGATGCATCCAATTGTGAGAACTGAGTGCCAAATAAATAGAGATAGTGGATCGTTGAACCCAATCATTTATTCTTGTGATAAGGTAAATAATGAAAATGCTTGAGATGATCTTTGATAGTTAATAATTAGCATGTGGTTCTGTAGACTCGTGTCTCTCGTTGATTCTTGAACTACAAAATGTGAGATTTTGAGCCAAAGGGGTACTCATTACATCTACCCCATTCTTTGTGTTAGAGTGTTATTCCTCTTGGATTGTACTTCTATAGAACTTGATTTGAAACCGTTTCAAAGCTTAAGAATTTTTGAAAACATTTTTGAAAATGATTGAGGCACTAGGTATTTTTCCGGCCTTCTGAGCTTTGATTGACTAAATGCTACCCATTAGTTGCCCAACTTTGAGCCTAAAAGAATGAAATACTTTTCTTGGTACCTTGAAATATATTGTTGAATGATGCTTGATAGGGCCTTCTAAAGTATTACAAGAAAGGGTAAAAAGGTAGTTGAAAAGTATGGGATGAGAAAATCATAAAAATATTTCTCCTAATGTGAAAATCTCCCCTTCTCAAATAAAAAGAAAAAGAAAAAGAAAACAAAAAAATGGAGAAGGGGATGACAAAAAGAAAAGTGAGAAATAAAAAGAAAAAGAAAGAAAGAAAGGTGGAAAAGTGAATCAAAACCCGAAAGGGTATTTTAGAAGGTCATGTTTGCAATGCTTGATATGTTGTGTAGCCTTTTGAAATTTCCTTTTCTTGATTTCCCCACCAAACGATTAATCCCATGGCCCCTTTACAACCAAAGCAAAAGACCTCTTGATTCTTAATTGTTTTCATTACTAGAGTAGAGATTTGGTTGATAGTCAAGCCTATGGTAGAATTCAGTCCTTGAGGAAATTGAGCGAAATGTCATATATCCCTAAACACTTGAGTGAGGCTAGAAAGAGTGCCAAGCAAGTAAACAAGCTTGGGGTTTTGTCAGGTGAGAAAGAGTACCCAAATCAGTGAGAATATGAGTCTAAGGAACCTAAGCGTCTAATTGGACTTGAATTGAATTCTCGTGCTAATTTATTTGAAATGCCTATTACTGGGATCAGTTACTACTCGGGTTCTAAATCACACTATCCATGCCTTGATTATTTTGATCTTCTGGCCTTAGTGATTGCTTGAGGACAAGCAAATTTTAAGCTTGGGGTGATTTGATAGTGTGATTTTACATCATATTTCATGTGCACTTTCGCATGCATTTTTCATATAGTTTAGGCATAACTAGATGATTTTTGTTAGTTTTTACCTTGGAACGGGTAAGGTGGTCTTGTGATGTTGTTTTGCAGAAATCAATGTAAAAATGATCAAAGTTGACCATGATGGAGCTTGGAATAAGATAGAGCTGAAAAAGGAAGAATTGAGCCAAACAGAGCCCATCACGGCCTGGCCGTGATGATCATCACGGCCATGATCAAGCAGAGCAGAAGGTAAAAGTCAGAAGCTGTCACGGCCCAGCCGTGATGCCCATCACGGCCGTGACAATCCAGAAGGCAAAAGTCAGAAGCTGTCACGGCCTAGCCGTGATTCCCATCACGGCCGTGACAGACCAGTTGGTGGAGACAAAAGCGATCACGGCCCAGCCGTGATACAGATCACGGCCGTGACAGGTCAAGCAGAACTGATCACGACCTAGCCGTGATGAGGCTCACGGCCGTGATGCTCTAGATTTGAAAGCGCGCCGATTCCAGAACACGTCACGTCCTGGCCGTGATGGCCATCACGACCGTGACGCGTGGCCTCTCTATAAATAAAGCAGCGCAGACAGAACCAGGGATACCTTTTTGTTCAGAACTGACTTTAGATCTTTTTGAATCCTTATTCTGGAGCTGCGTCTCCCTTCTCTCTTTTCTTATTTGACAATTATGGTGAATTCTGATTGTTTGTATGTTGTTACAATCATGAGGAGCTAATCCCCTTGTCTAAGGGATCAATGAAACCACCCATGACGGTGTAGATTCCATGTGATGTATGTTTCTTTCCCTTATCTCAATTCTCGTTTTCCAATTCTGAAATTATTGCGTTGATCATATGCATGCGTGATTGACTAGTTAACGTGTTGAGGCTTAGTAGGCAATTCACGTTTAGAACTTGAATTGGGATCATCGATCGAATATTGCACGAGAGTGAATAGGAGATCGGTGCAACCTTATAGGAACCAGATTTAATAGAGTTTGATGATTGGGTTATGAGACCTAGTAAGTAATTAACTCAATCGTTGAATACGTCCTATTGAGCACGACAGTGAATTTAGGAGAAATTGGGGGTCCTGGTTGACATTGTAATTGAACTTAGGGAGAGAATCATCATTACTTGGGTACTACACATGATTGGGTAGGTGGATTTGTGACCTTAGATGTTTAATTCCAGATTTTAATACCATATCTTTATTTGATTTGTTATTTGAATTGCGATCCTATTTCCTCTCTATTCTCAACCACTTGCTGTTACTTGGCCAAACTTATCAAACTTCTTGCAAATTGGTAGAACTGGTAGCCCAATCCTTGTGTTCGACCTCGGTAATTATTTACCGTGTTTTATTACTTGCGACGACCCGGTACACTCGCCGGTGACTCAACAACGGTCGTGACATGCCAACTGAACCAGACCCTCAGAGGAAGAACTGATCACGGCTAGGCCGTGATGGTGGTCACGGCCGTGACAGACCAAGCATCGAAGCTATCTCCAAATCAGAACCCATCACGGCCTGGCCGTGACAGGCATCACGGTCGTGACACGCAATATCTGGAATTTTAAAAGCTAATTTGATCTGATTTTGTAACATCTTAGGATTCAAGTTACCCTACATTATAAATAGGCCTCTAAGGCTCGAAAATATGGATCTCTTGACTGCTACCCATAGGCAAAAACTAGGATTTCTCTTCTTCTCAATTTCTTCTCTTCTCTTAGGTTTTCTTTTTATGCTTTTGTTAATTAAGATTGCTATGAACGTGGCAATGCTTGAGTAGTCGTTTTATTTCTAGGAATTGGGGCTATGCCCAAGATTCGTTTATTGTGATGAATTGACGTTTTGTTTCTAGTTAATTTCAATTTTGCTTTCGATTTGATTCATATTGCTTGAATTACTTGTAAATTCGGTGGCCACTTATTTGCTTGTCGTAGATACTCGAAGGATGAACTTAGTGGTGAACTTAGGTATCGGATCTATAGTAATCAAACTTAGGACTTAAATCACGAGAGTTAGAAGCAGTCCTTCGAGGGTTCACTGAATTCTCACAAAGCTTAAAGGGTTCGATTTAAATTCAATTACCACCAGAGTAGAGGTTGGTTTAATCGGGCACGGTTCTTGTATCCCGAGAGGGAACATTAACTTATTTAGGATAAATTCACCTTCAAAGAAATTTTGATTATTAACAAGAAGGGTAGTCAATTTAGTAACATGAGCAGTCTTGTTGGTAACCCAATTCCTGGAAACCTCTTTTGATATTGAGAAAAAATCCCAGATTTGATTAACTTTCCTATTTTATTCTTGATTTCATTTAATTGCAACTTTAAATTTGATTGCTACTTGATTCTGATTTCAAAAACCAAATCTTTTCCAAATCTTAATCCAGTTTAGTTAAATCGATTTAATAATTAATTGTTATTTAAGATCACGGTCTCTGTGGTTCGATCTTTTTACGAAGCCGTTCACTTTCGGATTCGAGCCATCATACACCACCTTTACTATCAACCCACTTACATTTAAAAACGGGCACCGTAAGCTTAGTGTAATCGAGCACCCAAATATCTTCAATGACTCCAAAGTAAGGTATCGGTGCAATAACGGGGTTTGTATCTTTTGAACTAGAGAAGTGCATTGATTCGACCACGATCATAACCCCACTATTTTGCATGGTACTCTTGTTATCTTGTTCCTTTCTATAAAAGGAAAAGTTATTGATGTTGTATCTGCTCCAACATATGACATTAAAGTTAGGCCCACGTGCTATCCATTTTAATTCGTCAGAAGCAGTACTACTACCCTCCCTCTGGATTTCATCTTTAAACCATTGTAAGAAAGTCTTGTTATGCTTGTTCAAAAACCACTTTTCGTTCATTCGAGGGTTTTCTTCCTTGACTTTTCTTGCGATCATGAAAGTAAGGTTGAACCATATCGATGTTATTCAATATATACAAATGTGCTTGAAGCACTTCCTCCCGACCCTTGCTATTAATCATTACACCATGTGTACCCTTACCTTGACATCTCTCATCATGACGAGGCTTAGGAACCCCTATAGGATCCGTGTTAGGAAGGTAGTCTGAACAAAACTCAATAGTTTCTTCTGCAACGTACCTTTGAACAATAGATGCTTCGGGTCGGTGTGGATTATTCACATACCCTTTCAAGATCTTCATGTATTGTTCAACTGGGTACATCCACCTCAAAAAAATGGGGCCACATAATATAATCTCTCTCACTAAATGAACAATTAAGCGAACCATGATGTCGAAAAATGAAGGAGGAAAATACATCTCCAATTGGCGCAAGATTGTAGCATTCTCAACTTCCAACTCATCCAACTTATGGGGGTCAATGACTTTGCTACATATAGCATTGAAGAATGAGCACAACCTAGTAATGGCATGTCTCACATTTTTGGGAGCAATACCACGAATAGCCACGGGCAGAAGTTGTTGCATTGAGATGTGACAATCATGAGACTTTAAGCCAACTAATTTGAGAACACTTGAGACAAGCCTCTTGACATTTGAAGAGTAACCATGTGGAACTTTGATGCCCTGAAGACACTCACAAAAACTTTGTCTCTCTTTTTTTGACAAAGTATGACTGCTGGAGCAAATATGTTCGCTTACCATCCTCAACAACTGGAGCTAACTGCTCTCGTATATCCATCGCAACAAGATCGAGACGAGCATTCGCACCATCCTTTGTCTTGCCCTGAATGTTGAGAAGCGTCCCGATCACACTATCACACACATTTTTCTCCACATACATCACATCAATACAGATCTGCCACCGCCCCCTTTTTAACGTCTAAGTGACGTTAACCTTTCCCATTTATTACATATCTTGCACTAGTGATTAAATAGATTCTATTTTTCCTAAAATTCTAAAAAAAATATTATTTCAACTATAAAATATGAAAATAATTTATTATATTCATAACTAACAAACACTAATTCTATCTCTCATACAAAATAAAGTTTCCTATCTCAATTGTTACTATGTCAAATAGTGACCCTCTTTTTATTAACCATTACCAAAATATATTTTTAATGGAAAATTTACACGTACATTGCACGGTTATATTACACTAGTACAAGATATGTTTTATGAACTTTTTATATATTAAATTAGCCAAAGGAATATTTACCTCATCTTTTTTATTCCTTGCCGCCAATAATAGTGTCCAAAAGATCAATGACTATAACCTTATTTCTCTTATAGGACGCACTTACAAAATTATATGAGTTGTTTTGTGATAGAATTTTAAAAAAAATCAAAATTATGTAATTTCAAGCAATCAGTCGCATTTCATCTCGATCAAATAGGTAGATCTTTGATGGGATCTATGTAGTCAATCTCGGATAGCGGAGCGTAGCAGCCAACCCCAAAAATGTTGTAGCGGTATAACGGGTAGCAGTATGGCCACTACATCGAAGACTATGGAAACAATATACGTAATTTTTACCATACACATAAATGTTCTAAAATAGTAAAATATATAAAGTTAAAGACATACTCATAATTAATTATCAAATTTATTGTCACTATCCATAAATAAATAAAAAATATTTTGAAATTATAGACATATGTGTGTGTGTGTGTGTGTGTGTGTGTGTGTGTGTGTGTTGTGTGTGTGTATGTGTGTCGAAAATAGAGTCACATTAATATCTTGTGTTTGTAAACACCTAGTAGAATGTTTTAATTTAAACATGAAGATTATAAAGATAATAAATGGCAAGTGTTGTTTACAAGAGAGTAATTAAGCTATCACTATTTCCTAAGTTGCATTGAACCTATTCTACTTAATGTACAAAGAACCTATGCTACTTGGATAGCGGAACATTTATGTGATTCTATTTCCAACATTATAACCATAACCAATAAAGTACAAAAGAAAGGGAAAAAGCATATCAGTCAAACGTACAAAAGAAAATGAAAAGGCACATCAATCAAATGTACTAAAGAAACAGAGGAAAGCACCAAACAACAAGGTACAAGGAGGCTGGGACTGCTGGAAAAGGGCAGGGGTTTGGCCGAAAATAAGATTGGCTGCCAAAAAATGTCTGAAATGTGGTCGAAATGGGGTGGGCTATCGGAAAAGAGCTGAGATGTAGTCGAAAATGGGGTGTGATGCCGGAAAAGGGCTGGGATGTGGCCGAAAATAGGGTGTGCTGGCCGAAAATAGGGTGGGCTGGTAAAAAAATAGGGCAACTTCACAGTAGCCACCACTATGGCTACTATTTGGCCACTATTTATGGTGCTACGCCATGTAACATCCCGACTTATTAAGAGTTTTTTTATATATTTAATTATTTAATTGATGAAAATAGTTTATTTCTCATATAAAACCAAAACCATGCATATAAAACTTTTGTTGGAAAACCTGATGAAATCACTTGGGCCTCTCAAGTACCCAGTCTGAGCGTTACATTCTAAACAACATAAATAAAGAACAATACAGTGAGCCAAATGGGCGTCGCAGCGCCACTCCTAAAGGTTTATTGGGGAATATCAACAGAATCATCATGAGGACAAAGATGATTTCCGGTACACAAAAGTTCCCCTCAACCTCTACTAAAGAACTAAACTGACACTAAGGCGGACCACGTCTCAATGGTATGAACCTCCTGATTACCTGAACTATCAGAGGGCCGTCCAGCACCAGCGGTGTGGTGATAATCCTCGGACGAGTCAGGGGAACTGGAACTCAATCGTTGTGACCTCTGGATACTCCCGAAATGGGTTCTCCGTTAGACTGTTCTGGTCATCATCATCTATAAAAATCCTAAGAACTGTAGGCCTGGATCCAGCTGCAAGATCTAGAAGATAAGTAATAGGTGGAACGACAAGGGGGTCCTCATCCTCTCTAGGTATAGATATATCAACCTCCTGTGGCGCGTCCTGCTCCTGATGCTCGAGCATGTCGCCATCCGCCAGAAAGATCTCAGCTCCATCCAAAAGCGGTGAGATAACGGGGGCTCTCTCAAAATGAGGTAAGGGCTCATACATGTTGACCGACTCCGTGATGGATACCGCCTACTGGGATCTTCAGGATCATGCAAGGAAAAGAATAGCAGATACAAAAGAAAGGGAGTGAGAATCTCCGCTGATTCACTCAGTAAGGGGAGCCCTCGGCGTGCTTTGTCCTCACTCACACGCAATCAAGCACATACAAGTTTCAAACACAAACATAGAAAACAACCATTCAAAATCAACAAGGTATGCATTATGATGCGTGCTCAAACAATGTTCAACTCATGCCTAAGTGCTATGCATGTGGTGTAACACCCCGATTTTTCTGCTTTCTAAGATCAGTATAAATATAAATAAATGTTTATATTTTTATCTGAAACATAGAAAAATGATTTTGGGTAAACCAAATTCATATTCATATTATACTTATTTTTATAAGTGTAGGTTAAATTTTGGGTTAAAAATTCAGACGGAACCCGATTTGCGTTTTCACTGACAGTGAGATTTTACTGATCAGAAAACCTAATTTTGACCCTAGAATGAAATAAATAGATTTTAAATTTCGTTTCCAACGATATAGGTTATTTTGAAAATTTTAAAAATAAATAAGTATTTTTTTTATAGGCAAATGTTGGTTTATATGTTAGTTGTTAGATTATGAGGAAGGGGGGATTCGAACTCAGCACCTGTCACTCCAAGAGGAGGCTCCTTATGTCCCGTAACTCAACCATGTGAGCTACCTAAGTGGGACAAAATAAATAATTTGTGATACTTGTTTCGGGCGTAAAACCTAAATCGGGTAATCGACTGAGTCGAGAACGAACGTGCAGAGACAAAATCCGACATCGGATGTTGGGAAATCTTGCCACCTAGGGTGGTGAGTCATATGGGTGACTCACCAATGTAATGATTACATTTAGCAAATATCTAGATATTTCTTCAAAATAGTGAAAAGACCATTTTGCCCTTGGACTATTTTACCCTTGAACTTCCATTGAAATGCCAAGTTTGTCCCAACAACTTTGGGGACACAAATCAGCCACACCTCTAACCAATCCTCACCACATGTTTGTCATGATGGCTTTTGGAGTGAAATGACCATTATGTCCTTAAGTTGGTTTTATATCACAAAATTGCCATTAAGTGAGATTACATTGTTGTCCCTAAAATTTTCTCACTTGGACCCTTTTGCCCTAACTCCCACGGTCCAAACCCTCTTCATTAGTCCACCACACTCATTTTATGCCTTACTTCATCTTCTTCATCATATTTCATACCATTTTCTCTCAAAGTTCGTAAGCTTTCCTACAAGCATTTTGTGAACCAACCACTTGATTCCTTGTTAGTTTTCAATCTTCAAGAGGTATACCTTACTTTTCATCATGAATAAACTCTATGTTCTTCTTTCATTTTCATGGTTTGAGCCATTTTTAACATGTACTAAATTCTTAGATCTAGAACTTCAAAAATTTATAGAAAATCATAGAAAAATCCTATGACCATGAAACCAAATTCTATGATCTTGTAATCACGTATATGTTTGTTAACTTAAATCATGTGATCAACAAAAATTTCCTTCCCTTTTATTATAGTATGGCCGAACCTACACATAAGTGGGTGAGGAAAGATTTTGTTTCAACTTTGTTAAATAAGTGTTGATCCATGATCTCTAATTCATTTTTTTGATTCAAGTGATTAGAAGATCAAACCATACTCTAAACCAAAATTCTATATATGGCCGAAAATCTTAACTTTGTGTTTAAGATGGTTTTGATTCAATTTTTGTGAAGTAAGCTTGGTTTATGTCTTAATCTTGCTTAAGGATCATTAATCCAAAAGTTTAGGAATTTTAGAACTTTTTAGCCATAAAATCTCCTCATGGCCGAACCTATCATATAGAAGCATAGGTGTATTTAGTTGTTTGATTGATAATTATTTGATGTGGTTTGTTGAAGGATAATCTTTGTACTGGATACGTGTGATACCGGCACTTGGATTTTCGGTGAAACTTTTATCAAAGGAAAAATCTTCAAGAGGTAACGGGAGTACCTGATGGATTTTTCCGATAGCTATATGCTATTAGTGTGTGATCTGTATAATTTATTTCAGTGTGTTTGTGGTGTCTTGTGTAGTTAATTTATTTGTTGTTATTATCTGCTTTTAATTGATTATCTACATTTAATTGTTATTGTGTTTTAATGCATGTTATAAACTGTATTATATACTATAATGTTGATGTGAAATGTTTATGTATGTTGATTTTTGAGTGAAAAGCCTGACAGTGGTCAGTGCTCAATTAATTAAAAAGATAAAAGCGTTAACAAGTTTTATAAGAAAATAGCGAATTTTTATTTGGTAGAATATAGTAATATAATATTAATTAATATTTTGATTAGTTGAAAATGTGGAATAGTGGAAAATACTATTATTTTAATAATTTAACGGCGTAAGAGTGAATTACGAGTCACAATGAGGGCGTAACCGTGAAAATATTTTGGTACTGCTAATTTCTACGTAAGAAATTTCTAAATATTAGAAAATGTTATTATAAAAAAATAAGTTACAAAAATAATTTTATTATGGTGTGGGGAAAATTATTTTGTTAGAAAAGTCAAATTTTGACTTAAAACGTTTTTAAAACGTTAAGCGACGGACAACTCCGATAATGTTACGGAAAGTATTCTTAAAGCAGCAACATTTGTTAAAACAGATATTTAATCTCAAAACAATATTTTTTTTTTGAACTAAGGTTCAAAGCAAAGACTTTTGGAAGAAAATGAGTTTTTAAGTGATTTGATGATTTTATAAATGCATTTCCAACGTAAAAGGATTTTATTCAAATTAGTTTTATACAATGGTGTTATTTCCAACAACTTGGATAAGTTGTGGATTTTTGTTTTTAATTTGTGTTTAACAGAACGAAAATGATTTTAAAAGTGGAAAAACGAACCTAGTGGCCGAGACGTCGGTGTTCTAGTGTTCTATGGTATGGACTATATGTCCTAAATGTGAAGTTATGGACTATTTTGTCCTATAAAAGTTATGTAAGTTTTGTGCTTTATAATTTACGAACCTCGGGCTGAATGCATCGGTCTAGGTCTTCGTGATTTGCACCTTCGGACTTTGCGTCCTATTGTTGAAATTAAAAGACAAACTTAAATGTTTAAAAGTTGAGAAGGTCGTAAACTTTTGGGCTCCGACAAGGAAAGAATGAACAAAAAAGAAAAGTGACAAAAACAAAATTTGTTACAAACATTAGTTGGCAGACGTGCCGGTATTGATCATTGTACCTTAATGGACAATGTGTTTTTAATGGACAAATGTTCCAGTTATCGCGATGATCATTGTACCTTGACGGACAATGCGTCATGTAAATTTGATCATTGTATCGCGATGATCATTGTACCATGAGTTTTGGACGATGCGCCATGTTCCGTGTTGACCATCGTGCCAGGAGTTTTGGACGATGCTCCATTTTTCGTGATGACCATAGTGCCAGGAGTTTGGGCAATGCGCCATGTAAGAGCCTAATCCACTCAAGTAAAAAGAAGTTTGGAATCTCCGGAGATTAAGTATAAAAGTTGAGATGGTGAATATTGAAGTGTTATGCATTGATTTAAAAATGATGACGACTGTCGGGTATGAAACCCTTTGATAAACTATCTGTTTATTTTTGAACATTGATGTTATTATAACTGTATATGTTATGTGTTGTGTGTCGCGCATGTAGTTATCGTTTTAAAATCCATATATTGGTTCTCACCCTTGCGTTTATCTGTTCATCCGATTTTTATATTGTGCCTTGGTACATAAGTACAGATGTTACAGAGGAGTTCCTTAAGTCACTTGGAGACTTAAGTCCAGATTGCGGGAAGAGGTGTGTGATCGTAGGGATGATCACGGGAGCTTATCAGTGAGTGTCTTGTAGAGCGACCAGGTTAGGTTTGTGTTTGAGGATGTCTGTTTTAAGAAGCTTAGTACGGGTGTCTTGATAATTTTCATATAGTATATAAGAAAAGACTCTTAAGAAAGACTTATACGTTGTAGCAGGTTTGTTTATAAATTAAAAAAAAATTGGAGTATGTGTGTTGTCAAGTATAGTGTAAACGTACTGTTTTTGTTGTGTGTATCACAATCTTCCAAGGTGTGTAGAAGAAAAATTTTTACACCCAGATTTTCTGACTTAAAATAAATCAATTTCCGAAAGCAACCAGTAAATTTACTTTTAAATTTATTTCCGTACGTTTTCACAAAGTAATGCCCAAGGGGGTGTTACATGTAGGCCCAAATTCATCGCAAACCATTGCGGCATTCATTACGTGAGTTATGTCTTATTATCTTTGTTTGATTATACTCTCTTATATATATTTACATAAGTTATCTCCATAACTCACAACACGATGCACTTCTCTAGTACTTAGCATGGTCATATGCTTTGACTAGTGCATTCTCACAGTGTCATCCATCATTGAGCACTAATAGCTCTTTACACAAATGACCATCATGTCATTCCATCATTGAGCATCTATAGCTCTTACACCAATAACCATCATATCATTTCAACATTGAGCATACATAGCTCTTATCATATCATTTCATCAATGAGCATCTATAGCTCTTATATCGATATCCATCATATTATTTCATCATTGAGCATACATAGCTCTTACACCAATAACCTTCATATCATCTCATCTTTGAGCATACATAGTTCTTAAACAATAACCATCATAGCATCGCTTGGGTACGTCTTATTTATTTGATTACCTCGTTTGAAATTAGACCTCTCCCTTTTTAATTATCTCCTTTAAAAAAAGGTTTTTAATTAATAACCTTTATACAACGGTAGTTCTGCTAAAGTAAAATTCATAAACAATCATATAGTACCCTTATTCCTTGATCAAGACGTTTGAAGATAATACATTGGTATTATATGTTTATGTCATTCGAATATAATAATAAATATTATGCAAGAAATTACCTTTATTCAAATATTATCTCATAAAGAGGATTTGTAAGTAACATAGGAAAATGCTTTAAGTAGTAGTGAATTGTTTTATCAAAGTGAGGTTCCAAGTTTGTAACTTAGAGAAAACTCACTTCATAAGTAATATCTCCTTAAGGTATTTATACCTTTAAAATAAATATTTGTAGTTATAAAAATAATGAGAATAGATACTTTTAATCATAGTTATAGAAAATACCTTCGTTGTTAGTTAACTTTAACAACATCATCTTTAATTGTCAAAACATACTTTCCTCTTTGTAAATCACCTTTATGACTTTATTTCAAAGAAGTTATCCAAAAATAATTATTGTACATATTTGTGAAAATAGGGAACTACTTTATCCTTTAAGTATTTTCAATGTCAAGAATATAATACTTATGTGTACGTATACAAAATTCCTTTATACCGTTACTTAGATAATTATCGAACATACGTAGTCATCAATTTACGTTTCTTGAAATAATCCTCGAAATATTTATATTTACAAAAAGCCCTCTTCCTTTTTATCCCCATTTGTTACCTCAATTTTTTTTTAAAAAAAAACCCAATTTTTATAATCATCCTTTTCACTTGCACTTAATTAGTTTTATAATACTATTATAGTAAATTCTTTTCATATAAAACTTATTATTTATTTTCCATGAAATTCTCCTTTTTCCTCTTACTCATCCACACGGCCTCCACCCCTTCTTATCATCATCACATATTAAATTTTTCTTATTGTAACACCCTAACTTGGGCATCACATGGTTACTCGTTGCGGAAAATAAAACCTCTTAAATTGCCGGTTACTTTCGGAAAATGATATTTTCTTAGTAAATAAGTATTCTCAAAATGGTGATACAATTTTTTTTTCCTTTTTTTTTCTATAGATGAACACTCAGAACATGAACAACATAAACATACATATGTATACATAAGCCTTAGCAGGTGTAGCATCAAGTCTTAAGTACAAAATAACATAGGACCTTTATAAGAGCAGACCATTGACACAAGTTGAAAGGTAAGGAAAAGGAATGCAAACAACAAGAAGCAAAAGGTCTGGACCACATCTCAAAACACCATGACTCAGAACCCAGGAATCAGCCGGACAAAAGATACCCTACCCACATAAGACACCTATAGCTGGTCTATCTAAAGATGGCCGTTAGGATGACCAGGATAAACACCCCCACTCCCCGATGAGACATCAGGTGAAGCATCCAACACTTCCCCTCCTTCATCAGGAGAGTCATCGTCGTCGTCATCAATCACAAAAAACTCAAACTCCTCATCGTAAAACTCTTCCGGATCTTCCTCCGATGGTGAATTGGGTACAACTCCGGGGAGTGGCTCCCCAAGTGGTGGATGAAAGTGCAGATGTCCCTGCTCAGCTAGACGCTGAAGATAGTACCAAGTGGGTGGTAGAGATATCCTCACTGACTCAACCGTCTGTACTCTGCATTGTGGTCCAGCCTCTACGTTGCCCTCAAGAGAACTCACCGGTCCGGTATAAGTAGCGGTGTGAGATCCCGGATGTATGACCCACGCACCCGCATTATGAGTATCCTCAAAGGTCAGGGTCCGCGCCCCCGCTGGTGCCAAGGGATGTTGGGATCCATCTGAACTCATATATACATATATAACAATTCCCATGTAGGAAGAGAAAACAAGAAAATATGCAAGAGTGAGATACCAATATATGGATTAATCACAATAACCAAATGCACGACACAAAACATCAGATAAGTATATAAGTCATACCTCATAGAATTTTTCAGAAAATAAACAATTATTATATCAATGGGTCTTATACCCGAACAATCATTGTCATTTTAAAGAAAAATGCATGACACTTCAATAATCAGGCTCTAACTTAATCTCATGAGATCCCATCATCATTCTATGAGTAGACTCAATTGTCAGGTATATTAGGTACAACATGATTTGCCAGGTATATTAGGCACAACATGATTACCATAGCACACTGTCCAGTCCAGGATGCAGTGATCAATGTTTATGGATTCCAAAACACACTGTCCAACCCAAGGCACGGTGAGATGGATTTCATTGTCCATCAGGGCACAATGCTGCAACATGATGTGAATACCCCGCCCTTCGTGGTGTCACTCCTAACAACATGTGGCACATCTGCCAAATCATGCATGAAAAACAACAATTTTTTCTCAACGTTTTCTTTGTGCTCATTCTTTCCTTGTCGAAGCTCAAGGCTAACGACAATTCATGAATCTTTAACTTTTAAGATTTTTCAACATAAACACGGGACACGAAGTCCAAGTGCTCAATCACAACACCTTAAACCGATGCACCAGTCTTAGGCTTGTGGTCATAGAAAACAACATTCACCTTTAACAACTTCATCACAACATGATTAGGACATCAAGTCCATAACAACATGACACGGATCAAAGATCTACATGTTTATTACATAATACTAGTATTCCGACGTCTCGTATACTAGATTCACATTTCAACGTGTTTGTACTTTTTCGTTCAGTGAAACACAAATACAAAACGAAATATCGGCAGCTTATCCAAGCTTGCCGGAATATTTTTGTTGAATAAAGTATTTCACAGAAAATCCTTTTTCATTGAAATTCATTTGTAAATGCTAATTTATAGAGAAATCCATTATTTATCTCAAATACACTTTCCTTTGAAATTCCTCCTCATCTTTTGAAAATCATAAGGAACTTTTGTAAAATCCTTCTAAAAAAATCTATTTCTAGTCAAAATAATATAAATTATTTTCTCAAGGGTTTCTCTTCGTATACATATTTCTAAATGGTTGCTTGGACTAAAAGATTCATATGCCAAATAATTTTCTTCCAACTTTCAAATATTTTAACACTTAGATCTCGAAATGATTTTCCACTTTGTTTTAGAAAAAGATAAAGTACTGAAATATACTTCTTTTCTGATTTCATCCTTAACCTCATTTCTTTAATCAAAAGAAATCATCAAAGAAACATTGTAGTTTTCAGTATTGCTCATGAAGCTTTTAAGACTTTTATGTTGATAATTAATTGAGCACTGACGAATATCAGGCTTCTCAGACATCAATCAACAACGGTATAATTTTCACCTCGATATAATAACAGATAATACAGTTCATGCCATATAGTAAAGCTATAACACATGTTCAATAAGTCATCAAGTTCAGGCATTTAAACACAGACAGTTCAATTACATCAGTTAACTCAAATAGAACACAACAGACATAAGACACATCATAGACCACACTATTAGCATTCGACTATTGAAACATCCCTCAGGCAGTCTCCACTTACCTGAGTTCAAGGTAGAAATGTTTCTTGTTCTTCGTCGGGTACCACGATCTTCCTCGCTTGCTTCACAACGGAAGTTTAAGAATTCAAACACATAACATAAGTTAAAAACAACCAAAGCGTCGCATCCACCTTAGACATAGGTTCGGCCAAGGTACACAAATGAGGTTAGAAATTTTCAAAATTTTACAAACTCATAGATTAATGATCCTTAAGTATTAGAGATTCATAATCAATGATCATTTTACAAAGATGGAACAAAAATCCCTCTAAGCCACTAGCTTAGGGTTTCGGCCATGGTTCATAAAATAGGCTAGAAATTTTCAAACTTTTCAAGTTCTTAGATTTAACATCAGAAGGTAGTATAGAGCTCAAATCAATGGTTCTATTTCACAAATTGAAACAAAACTTCTTGGCTTAAAAACAACCTAGGTTCGGCCTTCTAAGGAAAATAGGGAAGAAAATTTTTGTTTGATGTAAGCTCTTAGATAAACAATATAGAAGTCATTAGGAGTCCGTAGAAATTAGTTTCAACTCAAAAGGATTTTTCTACTAATTTCTAGAGATTTTAGAAGTTTATGAGTTTAAGAACAACAACTAGAAAACACAGCATACTCATCCAAGAAAGAAAAGAAAGACTTAGATGAGTAGAGGAAAGAAACATTACCCTTGAAGCTTGAAAGAAATGGATGAGGATGAACACTTGGAGAAGTAGAAAACAGTGGAGCTTGTAATTTTTTTTTCTAAGTTAGTAAGTGTGCAAAAATGATGAATGAAAGAAAGAAGTGTTTATATAGAGGGGGAGAGTAAGTGAGCCGTGAGGAGGGAGGGAGAATGAGGGACTTGGGCTCCAAGTTTGGCTAGGGTGTGTTTGGTTGGAGAAAGTGTAATAAAAGTGATTTTTGGATTAAAATACATTATATTCCAAAAGTGTAATGATGGCTACTTTATCATGTGACATATGACTCACATCAACATGTCACTCCTTTTCCAACAGTCACATTGGTCATCTCAGCTCCCCATCTTGCTCCGTTGTGCAACCGGTTAAAGTTTTCGATCGTAATTTTCGAAAATTTCGCGCGGATAAAATATTATATTTTATTCCTGAACGAAAATTTTCAAAAATAACCAAAATCATTGAAAACACGACAAAAACACTAACCGTTTCGTTCACGGGTCAAAATTAGGTTTTCTGCTCACTAAACTCTTACTGTCAGTGAAAACGCAGACCAGCTTCCTTCTGAATTTTCAACCGAAAATTTAACCGTGACTTCCTACAGTAAGGTAGAACAAGGCAATAATTTTAGTTTATCTAAAATTATCCTCTGGATTTTAACAAAAATAAACACATATACACATGTATTTACTGTTACAGAAAGACAGAGAAATCGGGGCGTTACACTTATTACACATTACTAATTACTCATGTGACCTTTTATTATTATTTTAAAGCTTAAAGCTTCTCCAATCATTCTCTTTGATTTCTTACTCATGGCATGTGAAGCATAGTGTTTAGTGCAGTTTCCTTGCCTCCTCATAGCTGACATTATTGTTGTCTTGGACAGCATAGCCATCATCCATGGCTTTACAAGCTTCTCAAGCAAGAGCCATGCATTGGCTCTCACCATGGGCTACTCTAGCCCCATTTTCTTCTCTCTAAATTTATTTTTAATCTTTTATTTTGTAACATTAATATTACACATTAACCCACAAACTCAGAATCTAGCATTCTTATCTCATTCGTTTTGAGATTATTTTTATGAGTTTGTTGGTGTTCATCACGTTTTTCCAGCTCCCTGCTGGAATCACAAACTCTAGTATTTAGGGCTATTTTGTAGCACGGTTTTTGGTGCCTTACAAAAATCCCATGCATGATTCCTTTATATCACTTTAAAGGTTTTATCGTCTTCTTTCCAGTGGTGTCTTCATATTTTTAAACAAAAATCTATAAAAATTATTTAAAATATGGGAATGACGAAAGGTCAGACTAGGAAATGATTTTCTCAGACTTTGCATGCATTTTTAACCCATTATTTATTCTTCAAAAATTAAAACTTTATATGAAAATCGAATCCCAGAAAGTGAGGATTCCAAATATGTGTTCAGTTTTTCGAGATCATTTTTCGTTTGAAAGATACGACCCATAATACAAACATGTATCATGCTGGAAATTCATGTTTCAGCACATGCAAGCACTCATATCAAACATCCAACACATTATGAACACATTTTCATCACAACATTGCATGTATCACATATTAAACATACAATACAGAGAGAAAAGTTAACACGCAAAGCATTTCTAGGCATTCAAACATTAAGGGGAGGGGCTCCAAACTACAGAGATGAGTCTCCTCCCTTACCTTCCCTCTTCCATGTGGGCAGCAAGGTATTTGTTGGTGTAGAGCCTCCAAGCTTGCTCCTTTGAGTATGAAACCTAGCTCAAAAGAAAGCTCTAGAGGAGAGGAAGAGAAGTTATGAAGGGTTTAAGAGCAAACGATGAAGGGAGAAGGGTCATGCAAGGGCTTGAAGATGAGCTTACCTTGGTTTATGACAACTTCTCTCTCTAGCTTCTTTTCTCTTCTTCATTTTCTCTCTCTTCTCTCACGCCACTCTCTCTTTCTCTTCTCCTCTCTCCCTACTCAGATTTCTATCTTAATGAAATGGAGAAATGAAGTAAAGGTGTGAAGTGTGACGCCCTTTCCCCGAGCATCACATTAATTACCTCGTTTCACAAAAAATGATATTATTAACAATATGTCGATTTTCTTTCGGAAAATATATATATTCATTATGGATATTTCCCATCTTGGGATATCATAAAACTTTTATCATAAACATCTTTGATATAAATAACTAATAAAATAGCATCATGAATACACATAACATCTTATATAAATAAAAAGCCTTCTTGGTGACAGGCCACTTGACAGAAGTACATAGAGTGAATACAACATAGTTCTTCATAGCAACTAAGTTAATTATTGACAGCCTTGCAAAAAGTTAAACTACATTAGAGGGACATAGACAAATACAAGATAGAACGACAACTTTGGACACCACAACCACAAACGCAATCTCTATGGCTGGTCTAGTCCTAGTGGTATCCGTTCGGGAGTCCACCATGCTTATCTCCACCCTGCGGAGACACAACCGGGGAGGGGTCCTCCACTTCGCTATGCTCATCAAGATCATCATCATCATCAAGTGGATGATACTGTGGGTCCTCTTCTATCTCCTCCGTCGGGTCCTCCTCTGGATCCTCCTCAGGATCCTCTTCCATGGGCTCCTGTGGATCCTCCTCCATAAAGGCAACAGGTGCCTCCTGCTGGGGTAAGTCCTGGGGTGGCTGTTGTCCTAAGACCACCAAACCATGTGCAGCCCAGTGCTGGATGCAGATATCCACGGGTGGCAGTGTGATCCATACTGTCTCAATAGTCTGAACCCTTCGCATGGGTCCGTTCAAAACACTGCCCTCTACTGTAGTAACGGGACCAATATAGTGAGCTATGTGGGCCCCCAGTCCGAACTCCCACGCCGCCGGGTCAAAGTAGTTATCAAAGATTAGGGCTTGCGCCGGGAATGAGGCAGTGGTGCGTCTGGCTTCATCTATTTTTCGATACAAATAATATATGCCACATAGAAATAAAACAAACAAAATGCAAGGTTGAGATACCAATGTTTGGATAATTATGATAAACTACATACTTGCATCACAAACAACATACACAACATATATCATCATATTTACAGCATGTGAAATATTAAACTAAATATAATATCACACTAATTCATCAATCAACTTTGAAAAACAATGATATTCATGAAAAATGATATTCATGAAAAATTCAACTTTGATGCAAGACTCCGAAGTTTTCAACTTTCTTAAAAAAATGAGCTGATCAGGCTCGGTTGCCATAAAGGCACAACATGAATTTCCACTACACTGTTCAAACTCCTGACACAGTGTGCAACGTGCGTGGAATGTCCATAGCATACTGTCCAACGCAAGGCAATGTAGTTCCGGTTAATGGACTTCATTGTCCATCAAGGCACAATGAAACACCGTAGCATGAAATACCTGGCCCTTCCAAATATTCACACGAAACAACGTAGCATGAAATACCTGATCTTTACAAATATTCATACAAAAACAGCGTGGACACGTCTGCCAAAATAAATGCATGAGAAAATCCTTTTATTTTCAGCTTTTCTTTGTGCTTGATATTTTCCTTTCGTCGAGGCTCAAAGCTCACGATTTTCAACATTTTTAATGTCTTGCAACTTTTATTATCAACTTCACGTCCGAGTGTCTAATCACAACAGTCTCAGACTTATGCATCAGCCCTTAGACTTTGTGGTCGTAGAAAACAATTTTCACCTTTTTTATTATTTTCACCAAGTTTCAACTCAACGTATACGGAGCAACAGTCCATAGCAACGTACATTGGAACATAGTCCATAACAACGTAACACGGATCATGGATCAACGTGCTTTTAAAACACTAATTTCCCGACGTCTCGGTTACTATGTTCAACTTTTCTTCTTTTTCGCTCGGTGAAAATACAAAACCCAAAAACAAAACTTCCATAACTCATCCAAGTTATCGGATACTTTATTTCAATAAAACCTTCTTTTGAAAAACGTTTTTCCTTTGAAATTCATTTTAAAAACCTTATAACTAAACTCCAAAAATCCATCTTTATAAAGAAAGTCCTCTTTAAAGGATAGCGATTTTTAAGAAGAAACTTAGTGTAATATATGAGAACTAAAATCTTTTTGGTAAAGAACCAAGAATTTAATTTGTTTTTAAATAATTTCTTTACCATAAATAGTCTCCAAAAATTTAAGACTTTTATAGAAAATATCCTCCAAATCTTCTAAAATGATCTCTTTTCACCTTTTGTGAATAAAATCTTTATCTTCAACCTTTTGAATTTTTCACCTAGAGAAATATTTGCCTTCTCTAAAAATATGTTTTAACTTAAAACATTTATTTTTCAACTTGTGTAAGGTTTTCTTAAAGCTTTTATCTTTCCTTAAGAGTTGGGCTCTAACCAATGGTTAGGCTACTATACAACAATCAACACAACTTCAAGCACTTACAACATAAATAACATAATTCATTTAAGCACATATTTAAATTCAACATGTAATCATATAAATTCATCTAATTCTAAAACATCCATGTTAAAAACTTCATAAACTATCACGTAAACATATATATATATATATATATATATATATATATATATATATATATATATATATATAGAAAATCAATCTTTCACATATTAAACAATAACATCAATAAAATCAGACAATCCAAACATACAAGTACATAGTTACCATAATTTTAATATCCCTCAGGGTTTCTCCCTTTACCTTAATTCCAATGATAAAAAGCTTCAGTCAAGAATGTTAGAGGAAACGACTCGACGTTCGTAACGACTTCAAATCTAAACAATATATATATATATATATATAACATAAGTTAAGAATTTTATAAAATCACCCTAATTCTCCATGCATGCATTCGGCCATGCTAAAAATTCATACTAGAGATTTTAAATTTTTACAAGCTTTTGGATTTAAGCTCCTTAAGTATCAAAAAGACCAAATACAAGCTCAAAACTTGAAAATTAAATTTTGAACTCTTAGCCTCATTAACCATATGTTTCGACCTTCACACAATATAATGGAAAAACATTATTGTTCAACAATCTAATTTCTTGCATGTACTAATAAAATATTTTTAAGCATCATTTAACTAAAAATTGAACAAGACTCAATCAACTCCTCATGTGAGTATTGACCTTGTTAAAATAAAAAGACTAGGGATTCTAAAATTTTCAAAACTCCATATTAAATCATTCTTGCAAAGGAATTAAATTATTATACATGCATCCTTCCTAAAGATTCAAGATTAGGCTTCACTAACTCAAAAATTTTAGAGTTTTAGCTATAGAATCACAACAAGGAAAGAACACGTATTTTCAACAAAATACATTAGTTAAAAAAATTACAAGCAGAAGATCCAAAGCCATGCATGTGTGATTTGCAACCAAAGTTCATCTTTTTTCCTCTTGGCGTTTTCGGCTAACACCATGATCAAAGGGAGGATAACTTTTCAAACACATGCAAGACATCAAAACAAAGACAAAGATGAGTAGGATTGTGTTAAGAATTTATTTATTTATGAAAAAGATTTTCTTAAGAAATACAAGTTGAAATCATGAACACATAAAAGAATCAACATGCATGATATAAGTTTTGCAAAACCATAAACCTTTCCTCTCTTAGGGTTTCGGCCTACCCTTCAAAATAGGTCATGGGAAAGTCCTTTTCAACATGCAAGTGAAGAAATAGATAGTAAAGATGATGATAAATAAAAAGAAATTAGTTTGAATAAAGATGAAGATAATCATCTTACAACCAAATAGCATGCATGTTGATAGTAGAAAATTAAAATCACTGGTGCAGAAAAGGGATTCCACATCGGTTATTTTTTGCTTTTCACATCGATTTTCAAACTGATGTTGAAAAGACCGATGTTGTTTATTGTTACTTTTCATATCGGTTTTAAAACCGATGTTTAAAGTACATTTCTAACAGCGATTTTCAAAATAACCGATGTGAAAAATTCATTTGTCACATGGGTAACCTATTGGAAATATCACTTTCCACATCGATTTTAACTAAAACCGATGTGGAAATTAGACTTTACACATCGATTTTCAAAAAACCGATGTGAAAATTTCAATTTCCACATCGATTTTCATAAAAACCGATGTTTAAAGTCTAATTTTTTTTTCTATCATTCCTTTCCCCTGTTTCAGTAATGCAGATCAATACCAGAATAACATATTCTAAATATTCTCAACACAATCACTTTTGTACAATAAAAACACACTAAATTAATATATACTGAATTTATTACGAATAATACATATGTACGTTCAATTACATTCAGAAAACAAAGATAATTAGAAACCAAAAAGCTACATGATATATTATAGATTTCATATCAAAAGTACACTATAGCTAGTACAAGTTTTTAAACTAACTACATATATACAAACTATGGTTGGTACACTTCAAGAAAGAAAGTTGTCCAACGCCTCCTTATGTTGTTGATGTCGGATAATGGAGTTGGATTGTTGAATATCTGCAAGTTTAATTGGACAAAAGATTATATTTTTTAAATAATAAACTAACATAAAACATATAACGAATCTATAACTGTTACTTCTAATTGTTAACGATTAACATTTACCTCGTGCCATCTTTCAGTGATCCTGGAGGAGATAATTTCGAACATCCACTTCATCATATAGTATCCACATTCCCATGATCCACGTATACGTGACTACGTACAAATGAAACCCAATTAGAATACGAGGAATTAAATAGAAATCAATAATTATACCCACTGCATTTGAAGCGTTTGAACTAATAAATATCTTACGTTAGGAATAATCCATCTGATAGCCCGACGCCTTTCACCACGCAACATGTGGTTTGCATTAATAGAACTATCATGACAAAATAAACATTAATTAAAGTATATCTAATAAATTTAAGATAATTAAAACAACTGCATTACTGAATATAAAGTATTTTAATGCTTACGTTTCGATGATCGTCTTTCGTTCATTCGCCTTCCGTTCATTCGCCGGCTTATTTCCAATTGAGTAGAAGAAGACCACGACGTTCATCCTAGGGTACAAAATCAACAATTGCCAATGCTTGCTGTATTTGCAGAACAATTAGTGACTAAGTCATATATAGTTATAATTAAATAACCGGTACTTACTTATTGAGATAAGGCGCAAGGTACAATTGATGATCGTCTCGGGAAAGTATATCACGTATGGTGGTGGCCGGGTCTTCTGATGCTAGGAAAACATCACCCTGAATGAACATGGGGTCAATGAACATGATATATTATATAGATTTCATATCAAAATACATATGATCAGTCAAAAGTACACTATAGCTAGTACAAGTTTTTAAACTAACTACATACATACAAACTATGGTTGGTACACTTCAAGAAAGAAAGTTGCCCAACGCCTCCTTATGTTGTTGATGTCGGAATCAGATAGTGGAGTTGGATTGTTGAATATCTGCAAGTTTTATTGGACAAAAGATTATATCTTTTAAGTAATAAACTAACATAAAACATATAATGAATCTATAACTGTTACTTCTAATTGTTACCAATTAACATTTACCTCGTGTCATCTTTCAGTGATTCTGGAGGGGATAATTTCGAACATCCACTTCATCACATAGTATCCACATTCCCATGATCCACGTTGTATACGTGACTATGTACAAATGAAACCCAATTAGAATACGAGGAATTAAATAGAAATCAATAATTATACCCATTGCATTTGAAGCGTTTGAACTAATAAATATCTTACGTTAGAAATAATCCATCTGATAGCCCGACGCCTTTCACCACGCAACATGTGGTTTCCATTAATAGAACTATCATGACAAAATAAACATTAATTAAAATATATCTAATAGATTTCAGATAATTAAAACAACTGCATTACTGATTATAAAGTATTTTAATACTTACGTTTCGATGATCGTCTTCCATTCATTCGCCTTCCGTTCATTCGCCGGCTTATTTCCAATTCAGCAGAAGACCACGACGTTCATCCTAGGGTACAAAATCAACAGTTGCCAATGCTTGCTGTATTTGCAGAACAATTAGTGACTAAGTCATATATAGTTATAATTAAATAACCGGTACTTACTTATTGAGATAAGGCGCAAGGTAGAATTGATGATCGTCTCGGGCAAGTATATCACGTATGGTGGTGGCCGGGTCTTCTGATGCTAGGAGAACATCACCCTGAATGAACATGGGGTCAATGAACCCATAAAGGGCGAGGTTACCCTGATCAACTAACATACGATGCAGATACCTAATATATTGAAAAAACATGTTAATTATCATAGTATTTAAAATTTAATTACTTAACTTATAAATAAAATGTACTTACGTGCACCATAACGATAGGTGTGCAGACCATAACGTTAAAAACATCACCAGGTGCCCCTTTGTCAATCCCCTAAACAACAAAGATATATATTAGTAATCACATATAAGTTATTTCATTCGTAATTAATTAAATGGTCAAATGAATACCTTGGCAGGAGCAGACATCTCTGGTCTTCCTGGATCCGACCTTTTAGGCAGAATATCATTTCCAACATCCTATAACGAATAAAAATAAAGCATTATCTTTAAACAATAATAAATAATTTCAACTATGAATATAGAAAAACACAACTAACTGAATACCCCAGATGCAACAAGAAAGCTGACCAAGTACAATGCAAACAAAAACCAAATAATTAGGAGTAATCAGAAAATGTCTATCTAGCTTTCAGAAATCCTTTGCAACTCATATGGAGAGTGGATACCATATAATTAGGAGGAGCAAAAATTATCCATTTTGAAATCTTGCACTGACAGATAGGAAGATAAAAAGGAAATGAAAACATAGAAAAGAAAAAGAAGTCACTGAAAATGTTGCTCTAACTTCATACATGGACAATGATGCTTTTCTTCAAAGGTATTTTACTTATGATGAACAAAAGGAATACTTTAAGCAAAACTTTAGATATAGAGAAATTCTTAAACCTTGGACAATGGATCTTAATTATTTTGAGGATAATGAGTTCAATTTCCCTGAGATTTTAACTTGTCAAGAGCTTACAGAGTTTGTTCAAACTCAATTTGACTATCACCCTTTTCTGATCAAGATCTTTTACTCAAACTTTGAGATGAATGCTAATGGAATTAACTCTGAGGTTAAAGGCATTAAGATCAGAATGTCATTAGAGGAATTCAGTAATCTTGCTGCTTTACCCTATTATGGACCTAGCATTGCTGGAAATGGTCCCAAAGCTGAGTGGTATAA
The DNA here is from genome assembly GCA_030762895.1 of Sophora flavescens. Classification (NCBI taxonomy): domain Eukaryota; kingdom Viridiplantae; phylum Streptophyta; class Magnoliopsida; order Fabales; family Fabaceae; genus Sophora; species Sophora flavescens. The sequence continues at coordinate 125,852,575 of CM061068.1, forward strand.
TGAGTATGATAAGGAAATAGCAAGACCAGATTTAGTTACCTCTGATGAACCTGAAGGTAGAGTTACCTATACCAGTATAATGAGTGTAGAGGATAGACTTCTGCATTATGTTGTTTGCAGAATTTTAATTCCAAGAGGAGGAAATCACTCTATTCTGAAAAACTATGATTTAATGCTTATGTGGGCTATGCTGGATGAGAAGCAAATTAGCTGGGGGTACTATGTTGCTGCACACATGATAGAATGCAAGAAAAGCAAGATGATGCTTGCCTACCCTGCACTGGTCTGCATAATCCTAGCGCATTTTAATGTTCCTTTTGATGGAGAAGAAAATAAGCTTGCAAGAAGAATAACTCACAAGTTTGGTGAAGAAATTGTGAGCAAAATGAAACTGAAAAAGAAGATGGAAGATGGATAAGGAAAGCTGGAAACAAGGAAACTACTCCAGCTGGTACTTCAACTAGACAAGAAAATGCACCTTCTGATTTCCTGCAGAAACTGATGAAAATGCTGGAAAATGTTAAGGAAAATCAGAAGAAAAATCATGAAATTGAAATGGCTGCAATTGCTGAAGTGAATGAAAGGATAAAAAGGGCAGAAAAGGAAATTGATAAACTCAAAGATGGCCTAGGAGTGGACTTTCATTTCCCTGCACCTCCAGCTCAAACAGAAGAAGATGTTGATGTTGCAAACATTGCAAGAGCTGCTGTGAAGGAAGCTGAGCACACCCCTGCTGAACCATCACCTAAAGGTCGAAACAAAAGAAAATAAAAAAGGAAGAACTAGTTCTAGGAATTCAAAATGCCTTCGTTTGTAATTTTGGCTGATGGTTTCTGTTCTTTTTGATTTGTCCCTGCACCTATCCCTCTATAACGAACAATTTTATATGCTATGTTTGAATGTTTAAATGCTTGCCTTCTCTATTGCTTTGAATGTTTCTTTTCTTTACCTTTTTGATAATGCCAAAAGGGGGAGGAAAAAGTATGATATAGAGAAAGGGGATAATAACAAATTACACATAACAAATTACATATGTATATGTTGAGGGGGAGCTTATAAGCTTACATGATTAAGGGGGAGTAAATCAAATTCTGCTCTGATAATTTTTTTTTTGCTCTGATATACTTCTGCTCTGATATCATGATATAAATCTGTCAAAAACACTTAGCTTCTGCTACACTTATACTCTGATCTTATAATTTGTTAGAAGATTTGTCATAATCAAAAAGGGGGAGTTTGTAAGACTCAGTGACTTAGAGATCTTGATATATGACAAATAAAATTTAATGTGTGTGCAAGTGTTTTAGTGTCAAATTGCAAAGACAAGTATCAAGCAGTGATTAACAAGTTCATTAAGCAAATTCAAGGAAAATATTCAAGGAAGAACTTGAAGGAATCAAGGAGCTGCATGGAGAAATCAAAAGAGCAAAGTCAAAGATCAAAGGATCATCAAGACCAAGCTTAAAGGAGAATTTTAGATTTAAGTCTTAGATGATTTATAAGAGAAAGAAATCTCTTAGTCACAAAATAGCTCAACTAAAAAGATGCATTAAGAAAATAAATTTTCATAACCTGCATTAAAAGGAATAAGTTTTTTTTAATGAAAATGATTTTTGGAAATAAGAAAATTATTTGTCAGGTACAGCCATGTAATCAATGGATGTATGTGCCTCTTCATGAATCGACAAGTGAATTTAAGGTTCTTGATTCAGTACATAGATGTACTGAATGGGTGTACTGATGGATTAACCAAGTTCAAGTTTTTGAAAAACACGTATAGCCATGTATTACACAGGTGTACACAAACTATCAGAACTATCAGTATGAAATTGGTTAATACAGCCCTGTACTCAACCCCTGTTCAAGAACCAGAATCGAGAAAACAAATTATGTTATCAGACCCAAATCTGTTTTAATTGATCCCAACGACTATAACTTGTTTCCTATATATAGAGGGATCAAATGAACACTTTTAACATATCAGAAGTTTACAAAATCAATTTAGGAGATCAATTTTGAAAATCATTCATCTTCTTGCTTGAGCTTCATTGTGAAAAAGAGTGTTTCAATTCTCATAAGAACTTCAACTTGTATATGTGACTTCTGAGAGTTAGGAATAAATCTTTTTGTACTTTTCGATTGTAAAGAGAGAGGGAGTCTCTCTGTGTGATTAGGGTGAGGAATCCTAAGGAAGAACATTGATTGAGGCTCTTCACAAGAGTGTGGTATCTCGAGGTGAATGAGTGCTCTGTGGTGTAAAGGTTTTTCAAGCTACCTGGCTAAAGCTTGTTGCGTTAGTGTGTGAATACCCACAGGTGGAGTGGGGACTGGATGTAAGCCACAGTGGTGGTGACTGAACCAGTATAAAACTGATTGTGTGGTATCTCAAAACTCAAACTCTTTAATTTCTGCTTTGTATGAGTTTAACTGAGTTTATTGTTGTTCTTTGATCAATACAACTTCTGTTCTTGATCTGTTTAATTTGAATTGAAACCAAAGTATTACTGCAATCAATCTTGTGTTATTAATTGTTCAAAACTGAGTTGATTAAGACTATTCTTGATCCCTGAAACCGAAACTGATATATTGTAACTTCAGTTCTTGACTGATTAAGACCTGTATCTAATACCTGTACGACCCTGAACTGAACTTCTTTCTGTTTGATTCAATCACTGTTTAATTGATAGCTGTGAGCTATAAACTTGAATCTTATTAGTGATTTATCTTTCTGAATAAATCTTTCTTTCCTCATCACCTTCTATTCAAGATTTCATAAAAAGCCCTTTCTTGATTTGTTAAAGATCCCGAGGCAACTCTGATTTAAAAAGTAAGTTTTTGAAAAGGAAGAATTTTTGAAAACTCAATTCACCACCTTTCTTGAGTCTTTGAAGCCAAAACAACAACTTTTACTTGCTAAAAGCTCTTATGGAGGAAAAACGGAAGGAACAAATAGATGACAAGTTTTTGAGAGACACTGCTATTAATCTCTTGGTTGCAGGATGGGACACAATTAGTGTAGGTCTTAGTTGGTTTTTCTGGCTTGTTTCAACTCATCCATTTGTTGAAGCCAAGATTCTTGAAGAAATCAAAGATACTTTTAAAACCAAAGAACGAAATTGGCTTACTTCAGGGGAAGAAGAGCTTAGGCTAAATTGCAGTTTTGGTCCCCCTGTTTTTTCATTTTGGCGAAAATGGTCCCCCAACTTTTTTTTTGGCAAATTTGGTCCTCTTAAAATTCAAATGTTGCGAAAATGGTCCCTCCGTCAGGATTCCGTCCAAACAGTAATGGAGGTTGGTGACGTTGGGGTCAGTACTGTTTTATGTGGGTTTCTTAGAGAAAAACTATTTTTAAACTTGGAGCAAAACTTAGGGTTCTTCTTCTTTGATCGTGACTGTGTGTGGGGCTAGGGTTCTTCACTTTGTCTTCGATTCTCTGTCTGCGAAACTTAGGAGAGGACACCACCTACACATTCTCAATTTGTTGAAAACCAGAACCCCTAACGACATAACCCCAAACAGCACCTACACATTCTCTAATTTTTGAATTACAGAACCCCTGTATTTCTGAGAAAATTACAAATCAATGAGACCCCTCACCATATAGATAAAAATCAAGCTCATTGATATCTCTAAGCATCGACCCCCATTCTTCTATGCCCCTCCTTGTGTATGTGCGTTTGTTTTTTGTCAAAATGCTCCCTCATTCTTTTCTGCTCCGTCAATCTGTATCATAAATCAAGGAACCACGATGGTGGTGGAAGCTAGTTTTCTGCGTCTCCGCCGCGTCGGCTTGGATTTCTGCGTTTCGCCGACATGGGTTTCTGCTTCTCGGCAGGCATGGGTTTCTCTGTCTCCACCGGTATGGGTTTTCCATCCATGGTGGTCGAAGCTCGAAGACGATGATAATGGAGGAAAAAGCACGAAGAAGAAGACGCGATTGTGGCCCTGCAAGGAAGAAGCTTGAAGACGATGGAGGGAGGAAACCCACATGGGAACGCTATTAGACTTCTGTGGTTCTTTATCCAAAGTCCAAAGTTACCTTTTTTATTTTTTTATTTCTGATTTTTTAAAAATAATATTCAATATTATTTAAAATATTAGTTGGCAGTACACGTCACCATCCTCCATTACTGTTTGGACGGAATCCTGACGGAGGGACCATTTTCGCAACATTTGAATTTTAAGAGGATCAAATTCGCCAAAAAAAAAGTTGGGGGACCATTTTCGTCAAATTGAAAAAACAGGGAGACCAAAACTTTAATTTAGCCAAGAGCTTAATAAGCTAGTTTACCTCCATGGAGCTATATGTGAAGCCTTGAGGCTTTTCCCTCCTGTGCCTTTTGAGCACAAGTGTGCCATCAAATCTGATAAACTTCCAAGTGGTGAAAGTATTAAACCAAATATGATGATAGTGTACTCTTTATACTCAATGGGGAGGATGGAACAAACATGGGGGAAAGATTGCTTGGAATTTAAGCCTGAAAGAAAGGAAGCAATATACACATACCATCTTACAAGTTCATAGCTCTTAATGCAGGGCCTAGAAGTTGTTTGGGTAAAAACATTAGCTTCATCCAAATGAAGATGGTTGCCATTGCTTTGTTGTGGAATTTTTAAGTGCAGGTGGTGGAAGGTCATCCTGTAACTCCAAGTGTTTCTGTTGTACTTCACATGAAACATGGCTTGAAGGTCAAACTTTTAAAAAGATGCATTTGATGGAAGCAGGGTGTTCTAAATGATTGATGAATTGTGTATTGTCTCCTATTTACGATTGCTACTTTACTATGCCAATGTTTTATTTTTTTTATATTCACTGATTGATCGGGTACTGAATGTTTAGAAAATTAGGATTTTTTTATTATTATTATTTTTATCTCGTGACTTATTATTCTGAATGTTTATTCTATAGGAGTGTTACTTAGGGTGCGTTTGGATAAACAACGTAATTAAGAGCTTATCACATAAGACCTTATCGCATGAGAGCTTATCACATAAGACCTTATCGCATGAGAGCTTATGACATAAGTGCTTAAAGAAAGAAAAATAAAGAAAGGGGCATGAGAGGATTTGAATAGTGAAAAACACGCAGAGGGTGTTTAATGCATAAGCTCTTATGATAATTCCATAAGCTTCTCCCAGTGACTTATGAAAATAAGTCAAAAACTCCTTATGGGATGATATAAGTTATTTTTATAAGCTCTGCCAAACATACTGCAGAAGAGCTTATGTCATCAGATAAGTCAAAAGAAGCTTAAATAAGCTCTTCCAAACGCCACCTTAGTATTGGCTTTATCTTATCTGTTGTTATTATTTGTTACTACCTTGTATACTTACTAGTGTATTTTAGCTGTGGAATCCACGGGATATGTATTGCATATTAGCATTTCTATAAATGTTTTACATTTTCAATATATAAGAATTTTTTAATAATTTATACTAGAAATCATCTAGGCTTAACCGTACTTTTCTTCTCTCAACGTTTTCAATTGTGTGTTTTTGGTCCCTAAAAAATTTTAGTTGTACATTCCGTCCCTCAACTTTTTCAAGTGTGTGATTTTAATCCCCAAAAATTTTAATTGCACATTTCGTCCGTTAACTTTTTTCAATTGTACAAAATAAGACTTTCCGTCCATGACCAATTAATGTGTAGTAATGACTGATTTTGGACAATTTTACAAATTAGAGGACTAAATATGCAATTAAATTTTTGAGAGACAAAAATCGCATAATTGAAAAAGTTGAGGGATGAAATGTGCAATTTAAATTTTTGAGGGACAAAAATCGCACAACAAAAAACACTGACAGGCAAAAAGTGCAATTAAGTCAATCATCTATCAATAATTTTAAGAAATTTGATTTATTTCCTATGCAGATTTGATGTTAAAAAAACCTTTTACAAGACTTATATACATATTTATTATTTGTCAAAAAAATATACATATTTATTTAATAGTATAGGTTTTAATATCTTTTAATTAGAAAAATTTTAATTTAAAATTACGGGAGTTATGTGATAGTAGCACATGATGTGCAACCCAAAAAGTAAAATTTTATTATATAAAAAAATATTATTATTGTACTATTATTGAATTTGATTGAAGGTAATAAATATTATTTCTAAAAATTTGGATGTTTTGCTTAAAAATTATTTATCAGTTTTTTATATATTAAATGATTATTTTATTTGCATAAACTTTACAATATATATATATATATTTTTTTTTTATGAAAAGGGAGGTTAAGAACAACTAACTAACAAACCTAAGAGGGGAAACTCCTCTACGATCACTAAGTACATATAGACCTAACAAGGGACTAACAAAATTAACCAGTTGCAATTGCAAAGGACCAGTCAAGCCCTGTTTGGCGAGAAAATCAGCACTCATATTTGCTCCCTGAATACATGCATGATCTGCACTTGCCAATTAGTCATTCGGATAAACTTTACAATTTAAGTGTGATATTTAAAGTATTGAGTATAGAATCACATAATCATATCTCATTATTCATTTTTTTTTTTAATTTGTAAAACGGCGGTATATATATCATAATGTGATATAACATTATCCATTTGGATAATTTAATCATAATTTCATTTAATTTAATATTAAATTTATTTTTAAAATTTAATATTACTTGAGTCAATTTGAATTTGAATTATATTAACAATGAAAAATATTAATTTTGAAAATTTAAAATTAATAACTCACAATTTCGTTGTTAATTTTTATTTACTAATTAATAATTTTATTACTTTATTTGTATACACATTATAATTCAATTTTAATATTTTGGGAACAAAAAATATTATTCATTTATAATTATTATTATCTCCTGAAAATCTATTTGATTTATTTCTACTCTTTTCCCAATGCAAGTCAAACTTTTTTTAAAAAATATATTTATCATCATATTATTTTTGTCTTATCTCTTGAAAGTTTATTTGATTTATTTCTTCTCTTCTTCTTCAAACATGGGTAATTCAACCTTCTTCGCCGACATCCGGGATTCATCGAAAATGGAATCTCCGGATGAATTCTCCGACGTCTCTGGCCCATCCACACTTCTCTTCCCCACCGCCTTGCTTAACTCTGTCAACACTACGTTTTGCTTTTGAAGCTGTTCCACGAGCAATTGAATTGCCCCCTTGACTTTACCCACTTCAGCCCTCATATGGCTCATCTGAGTTTCCAAGACATCCACACGCTCAGTCATTTTTCATGGCATATATGGCTCTCACTTCCCTCTCTCGAAACCGACAAGCCATACCAATTGATAGGTTCTGAACAATAATGGACTGAATAATGCTGTAAATTGATATTGAAAGCAAGGAAATAACAGAGAAAAAAGATGGAAAAATCTGATAGAAGATATCTATCAGCCCAAGCCAAATGGCTCCCCCTCACCAAAGAAGATTGAACCACTCACTTTCCTATAACAGAATTCTATGATGATTCCCCTTTGCTATCACTTATTCCTTATATAACTAACTCACCCATTACATGTTATAATTGTCAGCTCAGCCTCTCTATTCTTCTTGGGCCTATTCTCTACACTTGGCACCAGCTGGCCCAACTCCTCAGGGTTCCTAACATTTAGGCTTTATTTGTTAGAGTAGAAAATGACAAGAGAGAAAATAAGAAGAGAGAAAATGAGAAGAAAATACACTTCTCTCTTGTTTGGTGGAGGAGAGAAATAGGGAAGAGAAAAGAAAATTGGTGAGACCCACCTCAAATTTTTTTCTCCCCAAGTGAGAAGAAAATGAAAGAGGGAGAGAGTGTTTCATGTAAAATAACTTTTGTATCATTCTTTTTGGATTCTCATTCAATTATTTAATAAATTTAAATAAATTGAATTAAATTAATCATTTATTTAATTAAATTAAATTGAAATAAATAAAATAATTATATTAAACTAATAAATTTTATTTAAAATAACTTAAATCAGTTAAATTAATTTAAATTATTTGATTAGTTAAAATAACTTTAATCAATTTAATTTAAATATTTTTATATTGATATTTTAGTTAAGGATATTTTTGTCTTTTTAAAAAAATTAATTTTCTCTCTTCTTATTTTCTATCCAACCAAACAAAAGGAAGAGAGAGAAAACACCTCTTTCTCCTCTATTTCTCTCCTATTTCTCTTACACCAAACAACACATAAAATCTACTCTATTTCTCACAATTTTCTCTCTTCTCATACTCTTTCTCTCTTCTCATTTTCTTCTCACAACCAACCAAAGGCTTAGAGCCTTAGACTGTACATAGGGCGATTCATTAAAACTATTCATGATATTTATCAACTAAACGTAAACAACAATTTCAAAATAAAAGATTAAATAAGATGATGAATACAACAAAGACACTGGATGCAATGTCATCTTAACAAAAGAAAATCTTTGATAAACACACCCTGAGACCATGTTTACCAAGAACTCTATCGAAAGAAAATATTAATTCTGATAGTAATAAGTAACTGATTTGCATCTCTTACTGCTTGCGTAACAGCGAATCACGTTCTGGACAGAAGATTAGGTGTAAGCAACATCTCCAGCTTCAAACCTCCAACCATTAAACCAAAAAAATTTAATGCCATCGAGCCTTCACCAAATAAGACGTCCTTAGATATTTAGTGAAATAATGGATTCCCATAGTTTAATATAGTCAGTGCTGCAACTACACTTGGACTGAAGTCAGGATTTGTTCTCATCAAATTTTGTTGAGGAAGGTTGTGCTTTATTCTTTCAGAAGGCAATAGAAGCTCCACAAACTTCTGGGCTGCAATTATTTGTTCTTCTCGACAACCGTTATCAAGTATCAAATCCCTGTAATGATGAAATAAGACCTAATGTTGAACACTCAAACGAAAAATATTGGTTTGCATTTGACTAATAGAACAAGTTTTTCTATATCGCATGCAACAAACATATTCTAAGGTAGCATTTGGTAGAACATGTCAGAACAGGACGGAACAGAACATACAGGATTCTATTTTATGTTTCATGTATTTTATAAATATAACAGAATAGGACACGAAATTAAAAAGTGGTACCCATTTGGTAACATTAGAAAGGGTGGAACCAATGAGATAGAACAAAACATTATGTTCCATCCCGTTCTGTCTACGTGCCAAACACTACCTAACTGTCTTGGACATTTCATCTCTATTATTTTCTTCTGAAATTAGTGACACATGAAATAATTTGAATTTCAGTCTTACTTGAGCAATAAGGCTAGGTTCCCGGGTGTGCAGGATCGAAAGAGTGCCTCAGGAATGATGGCTGAATCCAAGAGAATATTCGGAAGTGAAATGTATTTTATCTTAGCTTTATACTGAATAAACCATTCAGTCAAAATATTGGCACGATATGCAACAACACAAGGTAACCGTGCAAGTTGTAGCTCCACAGCAACTGTTCCAGATGTGCATAAGGCAACTCTACTTGCCTGCAATGCAGTTAATTCAGCATACATAGGCACAAGATGCAGTCTTCAAGCACCACGTGTAAGAATTTATGCAGGTCAAATAAATATTAAATCTTTAGTCAAAATAAATTTATCTATAGGTTAAAGTAATATTTTGGTCCCTATACTTGACACGAATTCTCAATTAGGTCCCTATACATAAAAAATTATTAAAATGGTCCCTATCCGTACAAAAAAAACCTGTTTGGTCCCTAGATATTACCCGTTTGGTCCCTAAACAAAGCAAAAAATTATTAAATCAGTCCTTAACATGGTGTACGTAGGGACCAATCGGATACTTTTTGTATGTATAGGGACCATTTTAATATCTTCATATGTATAGGGACCAAATCGAGAATTTGTGTCAAGTATAGGGACCAAAATATTATTTTAACATTATCTATATTCAAATAGCTACGTTCCTGTCACTAACCTTACTTCGGAGTATGTGGCTGATCCGCTGAGAAAAGACGGGAAGGCAAACAGAAAGTACCACTTTTCTTATCTTAAGTTAAGATGAATCTATTGGGTTTATGGATGGATTTAGTCAGCGAAAGTCCCTCAAACTCAATCAATATCAACAACATGTCGTGACCGGTCAGGCTTGGTTGATTTTGTCAGAAAAGAAAGTAGGTTTCGGGGGTGGGTTCATTGATTAGTACACCTCCGGTGCCGATAAGGTCGGGACCGTGGTCGTTTGTTAGTTGAATGTATCAACAGGATTAGCAGGCTCAAAAAATTAAGGTTTCTAACTTTGGTCCCGCCTAATATATGCTACACACTGTTATTTTTTGATAGAAAAGGAAAATTCAGTAAGGAAGAGAATTGTAAAAGAGGAGGATAAGATATTCTCCACCAAAAAAACTACATAGAGATATAAATACAAGAACACCCAACAAGCTCCAAATAAACTAAGCACAATGGAGCTCGGACTCTTTGCATATTATCCAATGAAAATAAAAACACTTAGGAGATAAGATAACGCACAAGTAATAAGGCATGTCAATTTCTCCGCATATCTATCAAGGAAACGCCTCCAAAGAAATCAGGGGTCAAACACCCCAAACAAACTGATACAAACCTCGGGAGAACTACACCACAAATGTTAGATGTTGTGTTGGAGAGCCCAAAGCGATAAACCCCAAACCAGAATCGCATACTTCCGATGTGGAACTCAAGTTTCATACCTTGCAATTGGATCCTAACATACCACCACACTCTGCAGCCTGAGCGCCGATGGAGGCTGGCGATACACTAGCCCTTTGAATAGTCCCGTGGGTGAACACTGCAATGTCAGCATCACCACTTGCGCCGCTCATTTGCAGCCGAAAGACATGGCGGAAAGCTCTCATGTCAATTGACATGAACCTTGGGGGAGAACCACACCACAAAAGCTAGCCGTAGTGGTTGGAGAGCCCAAGGCCATATAAACCCCATACCAGAATCACATACGTACGATGTGGGACTCAAGTCTCATACCTTACAAATGGATCCCAACACAAACTAACAAACCCTATCCCAGATGTCATCTATAGATGAAGAAGTTCCCTTGAAGTTTCTGGCATTTCTTTCCAACCATAGGCAGTTAGGCACCATACGACAGCAAAAACAGTGCACTGCCAGAGTTTTAGCATCTTACAGAAGCCAAAACCTCAAAAGTTAAAACATGACACACTGTTGTCATTCAAGTAAGTTGAACAACAGATACAGAGGGGACCAGGAAACATAAGGAAATGGCCAAAATCACACTATTCAGGAAATATTTTGTAGAAAATCAACAGTTATGGTCCCATCAACATAAACTGCCAGAGTTTTACCACTAATTCGCATCAACATAAACAACTGGTGGACTTTATAAAAAATCAACAGTTATGGTCGGTCCCAATATAAGTTTATTTATATATTTTTCTATTTCAGTGTCCATTTGAATTTTGAACTTGATAAAGCTTGATTCTGTACTAATTATACAATATACCATAAGAACAATTGCCAAAACCAGATTTCTATACTAGAAGATGTTAAACAAATTTTCCACTACTGCTATATGTATCGACATAGCAAGTTCATAAAAATTTGCTATGTAAATGGAAGTCTGGTGGGACAATGGGGCTTACACTGAAAGCATCATATCTCAGGTGTGTTGTTCCTCCTGGAATTAATACAACAGGCACAGGCCATCTATGAACAGCACCAGCAATGAAATTTTCCACATGCTCATTAGGGGCAACATGAATGACTGTCATCAAATGTGGAAAAGTCTCTTTCAGGAGTTCCAATGTGTTTGCGTAGATGGGAAGCATCTGAGTGACCTCTTGTACTCTGCTTCCAGGAAGCAAGCTAATAACAGTGGCTCCTTTTAAAGTGAAAATTGACTAGATGTTAAGGCATACTATGACTTCAATGCTAAATAATATATGATTGTACAAATAAACTTCATCTAAATTCCATATAACGCAATATTTTTTTTTTGTTTTTTGTTTTAAAGGATAAAACCCACATGTTAAAGTTCTTAAGGTTCTTATGTCCCTTTCCTTTCCCAACTACAATTAACTTCGGATCCAAAATCTGGCCTTTGGAACATCATGCTAAACCTGATATCCGTACAATGATCAGGAATGCAAAAACAAATATTTATCTCAGGAAACAAACTTATTGTAGTAAAAATAGAGAAATATTAAACACGAGCTAGTGAGACGGGGGAGCTTCATCTAATTATCAATACCTGAGGACACTGCATGTTTACTTCGGAAGTCTTCACCATTTCCATCAGCCTTCCATTCAAGGACCGGGGAATTGCTTCTCTAAAGAAAAGAAAATCCAGCATTTACTACCAAATCAAGTCAATTATAAGGTTCAACTAGACGAGAAAATTCAACAAAAAATTTCCTATGCAGTAGGAAGCTGATTCCTTTTGGGCCATTCAAAGAAGAGTAAATTTATATACATATTAATTTAGAATTTACTAATAAACAGATCAGCGCTTTATGATAAATCTAACAAGTACATAATTGAAAATACTGAGCTCATACCGAATTCAACTCTAGAATGTCTTCCAGGACAGGATGCCCAACAAAGGTTGCAGCTAATCCATTTAACTGACAGATTTTGTCCTCATTTGGAAGTATGCACAACAGATGATCCACAAATTGTGCTAGTCCTCTAAGTCTTGCTTCACCTCCTTTCCATGCCCAAAATGATGGTGCTACATAGTGAAAGTGTGCTGGTGAATACAGCTTTTTCTGACTGTATCTAGCTGCAAAAGGCATTCCCCCATTTGCATACAGCATACCTCTCAAAAATAATCATGCAGCACTTTTCCAGCAAGGTGGGTTCATTAGTACCTCTTAGCCGCTTCAAGAACCGGAAAGAAAAGCCTTTAGAATCAACTGTTAATACAACATGAGGCTCAAATATAGCAGCTGCTTCTACAGTTTCCTTTAATCTCACCTGACAATTTTAGTAACCAATCAAAATTTATAATATGATTATCTCTCTTCTACTAACACACACATGGCGTGCATGATTCAAATATCCATGACATACATCATGGAGTTAAAGTTTCATGTATACTTCACGATATTAAGACAGTAAATAACAGACTAGACACTCACTCTGATTCTATATAGATGTGGCAATAGCTCCCAAATTCCCATTACTGAGATGTCATTAATAGGAAACAAAGATTGCAATCCTTCATGGGACATCTTAGCACTGAAACAGACAAAAAAAAATTAAAACACATTTGAAAATAAAATTTTCGGCGTAACTTATGTTTGGATATATAATATAATGATGGGTTGAATGTTATGTAATAGAGTGGAATGGAATCAAACTGAACAAAGTTACCATACAATTGTTTGGATATTTAACAATGGAATCGAGTGAATAATAAGTTGGTTCCATCTCATTCCATCCGGTAACCCCAAATTGGGAGGAAAGAAAATTAGAGTTATTGGATGAAATGAAATAGAATCCATTCCGTCATATTTTAAACAATCCAAACAATGGTCATTCCATTCCATTCGGCTCCATTCCATCCCTTTCTATCAATTCAAACATAGCCTTAAAGGCGTATAATTTCAATCTCATTGACACAAATCAAGGATAAATGCCTCTTAAAATACCAGACAGTATGCCCAAAAAAAATATCTACTCAATAGAAACTAAGGTGCACAATGGATTGTGATTTGAGATTCTTAAATATCTATTTATTTTAGAGTTGGTTATAAAGGAAGATGAGAAGTTTACCCTCCAACACCAGCAAAGCGAACAGGGAAAGGGGAGAGAAGCTTCAAGGAAGCCATGAGACGAGAAGCGATGGAATCCCCAGAAACCTCTCCGGCAACGATGAAGAGCCTCAGTTCCCCGTCTCTTGCAGCCATGTCTAGAGGAGCTTTCACTCTTTTGGATGATGAAAACCATTGCACACTCACACCGTTTGAGTTCCATTTCCTTCTTAACAAAGCTCCGGCAATGGTGGATCCCAACATCGACCGGGGGACCCACTTAGTGAACATCGTCAACCATGAAACAAGAACGGGTCTCAGAATGAGTTTGTCAGGAGGAGGAGGAGGACACTGAAAAACCTCGGCTGCACGCCGTCGTTTTGACTATTTTATTTCATTTCCTTTCAACAACCAAAAAAAACCCATTTTTTTTCCTTCATTTTAGGGTAAAATATACATCTATATTCTATTATATATATATATATATATATATATATATATATATTAACTAGTATTTAACACCCGTGTGTACGTACGTTTAATTTTCTTAAAACAAATTGAATAAATATTTAATAATTCTAATATAAAAGGAACTTATACATCATGTGAATTGAAAATTTAGATAAAATGAAGTACCAAAAATCAAATATTAATTATTTTATTTATATATATTTATTTACATTGGGTTATATATATATATATATAGCTGCATTTGCAACAAAGTCTTATGTTTATATTGTTGCACTGTATTGTAGGTAGTAGTGTAGTACATATATAATATAACATATATTTATATTTATATTTACATAAATATATGAAAGGTTTTTGAAGATATGTTGTGGCCTTGATCTCTTTCTTTGTCCAATATGTTTTTGGTTTAATGAAAGCTCAATAATCGGATCATCGTCATTTTGTTAAAGGATAACCTATTTGGATATTTAAAAGTGATATTTAAAAGGACCAATGTGATTTTGGTTTAGTAAAAGCCCAATAATATTAAAAAAAGACATGAAACACCTTCATCAGTAATATCAACTGTCTTGTAAGAGTGAAACATATCTTTCCGGTAAGTTTGTCCATTATTAGTACTTGCAGGCGAGCAACCGTAGAACCAATACAATATGGTAATAATTAAAATATAATGCATTTTGTAACATCCCGATTTTCACTGCTTACCAATTTCTGTAAGATATTTATATGTTTATATTTTTTTATCCAAGACCTAAAAAATGATTTTGACTAAAACAAAATCATATCTATATTCTATTAGATAGTAAAAGGTTCCAGTTAAATTTTGGGTTGAAAATTCAGGTGAAACCCGGTCTGTGTTTTCACTGACAGTAAAAGTTTACTGATTAGAAAACCTAATTTTGACCCGTGAACGAAACAATAATGATTCTTATCCCTTTTTAAGTGATGTGAGTCATTTCAAATTTTTCACTCAAAAATAAATATTATATTCTGTTCCAGCGAAATATTTAAATAAAACGCACGTAAAAACCCTAAGTCGGGTAAATGACTGAACTGGATGTGGTGCAGAGATGATGGAAGTGATTGATGGGATTTGTGAAAATTGTCACAACATGACTCATCAAAAATCATGACGACAACTTAAAATATATAGTTTTTTATCAAGTAAAAACTCATTATTTGTTTGATCCAAACATACCCTAAACTAAACATTTCCTTCCTAATCTACCCTTAAAACCCACGGCTCCCCCCCTCCTCCTCAAATACACACTTGAGCTCTCATTTGTTCTCTCCTTACAAAAACACAAAATCCTTTTCTTAAGAGCTAAGTTTGTCATCTTTGTTTGAAGTTCATCAAGAATCATCCAACCTTCTTCACTCACTTGAGGTAACATGATCATCTATTCTTCTTGAGTTCATCTCTTTTCTTCTCATGTTCATTTTGTTGAAAACCCATTTTTGGTTATGTTCATGAAATTGAATCAACATGATTTGTATGCATGTGATTCTTGAAAATGAAAACCCTAATCCCATGAAACCCTTGTTGGCCGAAACCCCTTTTGAAAATGGATTTGATGATTTTGTTCAATTTTTGAAATCTAATGCTTGATTTAAGCTCTCTAGTGCCTATATGGTCTATATCCAAGAGCTTAAATCCAACTAAATTTCCTAACCTAGTTTTCCTAATTGGGTCGAAACCCTGGAGTGAAGGGGTTAAAATATTTTTGATCAATTCTTGAATAATGAAGATTGTTCTTGCTTCTAATATGTGACGTGATCACAAATCCAAGAGTTTGCACTCAAAGGAATTTTCTAACCTATTTTAGCCAAAGACCGAAACCCTAACTTTAAGGGGTTGAATGAAATTTTTCAAATTCTTGAGTTATATTAATTGATCTTGTATACCTAATGCTCTAAGATCATGCATCTAAGAGATTAGGATGATTTGAAAACCCTAGCCTTTTGTTCATGACTTGGCAGAATTCACACTCATGTGAGTTAGTAGGATTTCTTCAAAGTTTAACTTGTTCTATGTTGTACTGTGAAGGAGTTGTTGGGTAGTTTGTTGTTGGAGTTGTGTGGAGGAAGCTGAAATCCAGACGATCATTTTCTGAATGAAAATCCATACTCTAAGGTAAAAGGAGTTTACCCGAGGAGTTTTAGTTAGTCATATACTTTGTTTGTGTTGATTGGATATATGTTGATTGAAAATGTGTTGTGATGTTATTTGTAATTGTTGAAAATGTATATGTTGTTGTTGAATTATGTGAATGGATTATGTATGTATTGGATGAGATTTACTATATTGCTTGATTGTGATTGGCTGAGGGCATGACATTGGTCATTGCTTGTTAATGAAGATTAAGTCATTAAAATGCATTAACTCAGAAAAAACTGAAAAAGTGATGTTTGGTTTTTGGAAAGTGAGAAGAACTCTAAGAATGAAAGTGTTGAGATTGAACAAGGTTTTTGAGGAAAAGAAAGAAAATGGAAGACATCAAAATCTACGAAAATGTTCAAAAGTCTTTTGAAAATATAGATTTCTTTTAAGTTTTACAAAAGTTTTGTTCAAAACGGAAAGATTTAGAAAAAATGCTCCCTTTGATAAATTCATTTTCAAGAGTGTTGTATTTAGTCAAAAGTTGAGAAAAATATTTTAGTGGTTTTTCTAAGTTTTCAGAAAATGGATTTTTAAAAGAAAAAGTTTATGAGAAAGTGTATTTATAAGAACGAAAAAGTATTTATGACACAAAGTTGAAAAACTTTTGTATTTTGTTTTTCGATTTAGTTTTCACTGAACGAAAAAAAAAAACCAAGTGAAAAAAGATGGAAGTGTAAAGGACCTAGATTGCTGAAATGACGGGCTAGATCTGGATGGCCGAAATATTGGGCTAGATCTGGATTGTCGAAATAACGGGCTAGAGTTCCTGTTTGAATTTTGAGGAAAAGGAAAGGACCTAGATTGTCGATGCTAAGAGATCGGGCTGGATCTGGATTGCTGAGATATCGAGCAGGATTCGGATTGCTGAAAAGTCGGGCTAGTGTTCCTAATGACAATAACCTAGATTACCAAGACGTCAAACTAGTGTTCAATTGAGAAAAAGATTTTAAATCATTGATTTTGTTTTTAAATCCTATGTTGGTATTAAAATTTATTTAATACCTGAATAAAGGTAGTCGGGAGCTTTAAGCCTCGACGAGGAAAGAACGAAGCAAAAAAGAAAAAGAAAATGAAAACCATTGGTTTACATGCATAGTCTGGCAGACGTGCCATTGTGTATCGAACTACAATTTCACAAAGGGTGAACTGGCAAATTGGATAGTTACGGATCAAAGATATATTCTTTAGTCTTTGGGTCTATTAGGGACATCCGAGCTCGAAAACCCACGACAGGCTCGGGCATTTACAACCTCGGGCCGTGGAACTTGACACGCTGTCGCGCACGGGTCAAAAAGCGAGTGGTTTACAAAAATATGTAGCTAGGGAAGCGACAACTCGAGTATCGTCTCACAAGGACTCTTGGATTGTTATTCGCAGAAAAATCATTTTTTTGGGGGGGGGGGGGGGGGGTTAGTTTGAAATTCAATTAAGAAAACAAAGCATAAAACAGAGTGATTTATCAATAAGCTAAAAGCAATTAATCTACTGCTTTCAGTTTCCCACAATCATATATTGGTTCTCATAATTCCATGCCCTAAGCAGATTCTAATCCCTTTTCGATTGTAGCAACAATTAACAAGCGTAACTGACACTACGAGATATATGTTCCTAATTCCCGAATTAAGCAAACGGGGTGAAGCTCTCGTGAATTAAGCAAACACGATTGAACACACGCGAATTAAGCAAACGCGATTAAATATAGGAACATAACATCATCGAAATAAATCAACAAGTATTCTATACAATCCTGAATTAAGCAAACAGAACATATAGCATAGTATTGAAAGGGAAAAGCAATTCAATAGGGAATTACAAAACCTCAAGTGCGGTGGAAACCGATTACAGCAGACTAACCCAAGGAAATTAGTTCTCCATCAAAAACGTAATACAACCTAGAAAATTCGTAAACAGTGGATAGCCAAAGATGCCTCTGCTCTGCCCCAAAACAACAATTTATAACTTTCAGAAACTGCGCACGCTCACGAGGCGAACAGCCTCTCGCGACGCGAATATTAAAAATGGTGCCAGTTTGAATTTGGATTCTCGCGAGGCGAATGATGGCTCGCGAGGCGAGACAGAAAGAGTCTTCTCATTACGCCCGTGATGAGTATCAGGGCCTGGGCGTGATGGCTTCTGGTCTTCAGGCTCGCGAGGCGAGACATGGTTCGGGAGGCGAGACAGAAAAGGTTGAATTCTCTGGCACAGTCATCCTTCAGGCTCGCGGGGCGAGGTGGTGATTCGCGAGGCGAGACAGAAAGGATGACATTCTGCTATTCAGGCTGCCCTTCAGTCTCGCGAGGCGAGTAGCTTCTCGTGGGGCGAACATTCCCAGAATTGCATTCTCCACTGTTTCTTCATCCCCTTGACTCTAAGTTAACCTGAAAATATGAAATAGCAGTAAATGCTTTATTTGACTCAAAATCAATGAAAATACCCTAAAACTACTCAAGAGACTCAAAACCTTGCTTGAGGACAATCAAGTCTAATTCGGGCGAAAGCGAGATTAAACTCGAATAAAACCATGGATCTCACTAGTTAAAAACTAGTCGAGCCAGAGGCTGATCAAAATACCCCAAACTTAAACTTTGCTTGTCCCCAAGCAAACTAAAACTCGCAAAGACTCGAACATTGGAAAGCTTAAAGGTTTCAATTAAATTCGCACAAATTTCATGCAATTCATCAAAACAATTTTTCTTCAATGACTTCCCCCCTTTCTACAATTGCAATCCCCACATTCATTTACTTTAAACAATTGAGAACTTCATTATTCATACAATCATTAATCTAAGCAAGGGATCCGAGTTACACACAGAAGGGAGATCACAAATTTCAAACAATAGCCTTCCTCACAAGGGCATGTAATATTTCACTCATTCGTTCAATTTGTCTAGGCTATCAACTTTTCACTCAGTTTCACATTTTAAGAGCACTTCCCACGAATTTGATTTTCATCTCAAACAAAGTTCCCACGAAAACATGCATGCAACATCAAAATGTCTTTTAAAGGTTGTAATGGGGCCTGGCTAAGGGTAGGATAATTCAAAGGAAGTAGGCTTTACATCCCTAGGAATTAAGAGAGCATGAACATTTGACACATTGACTTTCCACTCAAATTCCTTTTTCCACTTTTCTCTTTGCTTTTGGGTGACTACAGCCTTTTCCTTGCTAAGCTTTTTGTTTTGCCCCTTTTCTTTTGGCAATTTTTTTTTCTTTTCTTCTTTTCTTCCTTTTTTTTCTCTTTGCCTTTGGCTTCAACCTTTATTTTTCTTTTTCTCAACCCAGAATGACATATCAAACCTCGTAGCCACCCCAAACTTAGTTTCTTACAACCCTTCTCTTGCTAAGCTTCCATGCTCTCCTAATCCTAAGATTGGGTTAACATGGTTTTTCCAGATTTTTGGCTTATAATATAGGGTCATCAAGAAACAATAGGCTAATTAGGCTCAATGTGGCTAACTAGGGAACATACATTAGGGATGGTTCTTTTCAGGCCAAGTAGTTACTTCAAAGAAAATTGCCTAAATCATTTGATGTAATCATAAAAACATGCAAACCATGAAGAGATTCAAGCAAATTCGGGAAAGTGCAACTTAAAAGTGATTCACACAATTAAAAGCATGTTGGAGGCTCAAATCCTCACCTGGACATTTTTCGCAAATTGTTTGACCGAGATACAATTCCTAGTGTGTGCATCCCTTCATCCCAAACTTATCATAAATCATGCAATCACAATAGAATATCTCAAAGTTTAATTTTCAATTTTTCACGTGGGGATCAATTTTCGACTTTCAAAACCAAAGGGGGAAATCATCAAGCCAACATATATCATGCAATCTATCTATGAAAATTCAACAGAATCCACCAAGCTTGCCGACACAACACTCACACACAAACTCTTGATCTTCTCAAATTATTCAAGAGCTAAAGGAAAAAAAACAAAAACAAAAACAAACAATTGGTTCCCTCCCCCACACTTAAAACATACATTGTCCTCAATGAAAGAACAAAAATATAAAATAAGAGTGAGGGAAAGGAGAAGGTGCTCCCTGATCAAGTTGTAGTGTAGGTGGGCTCTTCCAAGGAGAGCTCCTCAACAGTAGCATCCTCAGGCACTGAGCTCTCATGGAATAGCTTCAAGCGCTGCCCATTAACCTTAAAGACCTTGTTGGTACCTGCACTTTTTATTTCTACTGCACCATGAGGGAAAACATTAGTAACAACAAATGGGCCAATCCACTTGGATCGAAGTTTCCCAGCCATCACTCTTAGGCGGGAGTTAAACAATAAAACCTGCTGGCCCACAGAGAATTCCTTCCTAGAAATCATCCTATCATGAAAGTGCTTAGTTTTCTCTTTATAAATTCGAGAGCTTTCATAAGCTTCCAGTCTCAGCTCTTCAAGCTGCTGTAATTGGAGTTTTCTTTCAATGCCAGCTTTTTGCATTTCCAAATTACAGCTTCTGACCGCCCAATAAGCACGGTGCTCAATTTCTACAGGGAGGTGACATGCCTTACCGAACACAAGTCTATAGGGAGACATCCCTATTGGTGTCTTGAAGGCTGTTCGTTGAGCCCAAAGCGCGTCTTCTAGACGGCGGCTCCAATCCTTCCTATTGTGCCGCACCACTTTCTTTAAGATCTGTTTGATCTCTTTGTTTGAGATCTCAGCCTGCCCATCAGTCTGGGGATGGTATGCAGTAGAGACCCTGTGCACAACTCCATACTTCCGAAGTAAAGCTTCCATGGTGCGGTTGCAGAAATGAGTGCCTTGGGCACTGATGATAGCACGAGGTATTCCAAACCTGCAGAAAATATTGGACCTGACAAAATTTGCAACAACTCTAGAATCATTAGTCCTAGTGGGGATAGCTTCCACCCACTTTGAAACATAGTCAACAGCCAGTAAAATATAGAGAAAACCAAAAGATGCAGGGAAAGGACCCATAAAGTCATTTCCCCACACATCAAACACCTCACAGAAAAGCATAGGCTGCTGAGGCATCTCACTCTTACGAGTGATGGCTGTACCTGCTGTCTGACACTCTTTACAATTCCGGTAAACCTCATAAGCATCTCTAAAAATGGTGGGCCAATAAAAACCTGAGTCTAGGACTTTCCTTGCAGTCATTTGTGGCCCAAAGTGTCCCCCTACTTGAGAAGCATGAGAAAAATGCAGAATAGACTCAATCTCATAGTCGGGGACACATCTCCTAATTACCTGATCACTACCAAATTTCCAGAGATATGGATCATCCCAAACATAGTACTTGGCATCACTCTTGAGTTTGTGAATTTGTGACCTAGTTGCCCCTGTCGGAAAGACACCAGCAACAAGATAATTCACAATATCAGTAAACCAAGGAGTCACGCCATGTAACTGTATGAGCTGCTCATCAGGAAAGTCATCCTGAATGGGGAAGGATCCTCATCCCTCTCTATTTTACTCAAGTGATCAGCCACTAAGTTCTCAGCTCCACTTTTATCCTTAATTTCCACACTAAACTCCTGGAGCAACAACATCCACCGAATCAATCTTGCTTTTGCTTCTGGTTTCTTCAACAAGTACTTTCGAGCTGCATGGTCAGTAAAAACAACAACCTTGGAACCTAGCAAATATGATCTAAATTTATCAAGAGCAAAAACAATAGCTAGAAGTTCCTTTTCAGTGGTTGTGTAATTAGCCTGTGCAGAATCTAAAGTCCTAGAAGCATAGTAAATCACATGGGCAGCCTTGCCCACCCTTTGTGCAAGGACCGCCCCCACAGCATAGTTAGAAGCATCACATATGATCTCAAAAGGGAGGGTCCAGTCAGGAGGCTGGATGATGGGAGTAGAGGTCAATGCCTTCTTCAGGAAATCAAATGCCTTCTTGCAGCTGTCATCAAAGTTGAAAATGGCATCATTTTTCAACAAGTTTGACAGCGGAAGGGCTATCTTACTGAAATCCTTAATGAAGCGCCTGTGAAAACCTGCATGACCAAGAAAAGAACGAATCTCGCGAACGCAAGATGGGTAAGGCAGTGTAGAAATCACATCAATCTTAGCAGGATCTACTGAAATACCCTTTTCAGAAATAATATGCCCCAAAACAATCCCCTGTTCAACCATAAAATGACATTTTTCGTAGTTCAAAACAAGGTCAGTTTCAATGCATCTTTCCAAAACAAGATTCAAACTATGCAAGCATGCATCAAATGAGGAACCATAAACAGTAAAATCATCCATGAACACTTCCATGCAATTCTCAGTATATTCAGTAAAAATACTAATCATGCATCTCTGGAATGTGCCGGGGGCATTGCAAAGACCAAATGGCATCCTCCTGTAAGCAAATGTGCCAAAGGGGCACGTGAAGGTTGTTTTCTCTTGATCCTCCGGTGCAATGTGGATCTGAAAGTATCTTGAAAAACCATCAAGAAAACAATAATGTGATTTACCAGCTAGTCGTTCGAGCATCTGATCGATGAACGGCAAAGGAAAGTGATCCTTTCTAGTTGCCTGGTTCAGCCTCCTATAGTCAATACAGACTCGCCAACTATTCTGGACTCTAGTGGGAACAAGTTCATTGCTTTCATTTTTTACCGCTGTGAGTCCAGACTTCTTAGGTATAACTTGCACTGGGCTCACCCAATTACTATCAGAGATAGGATATATGAAACCCGCATGCAAGAGTTTTGTTACCTCCTTCTTCACAACATCAAGAATCAAGGGATTGAGTCGCCTTTTGGGCTGCCTAACTGGTTTAGCCCCGTCCTCCAACAAAATCCTATGCATACACATGGAGGGACTAATACCTGGTATGTCGGCCAAGGTCCAACCAATCACCTTCTTATGCCTCTTCAAAACCTCCAAGAGCTTAGTTTCCTGGTCAGAATCAAGGTTAGAGGAAATTATAACTGGAAGTTTTTCATTCCTCTCCAAGTAAGCATACTTCAGATTTCCAGGGAGTGGCTTAAGCTCTAAGGAGGGTGGATGCTCAATAGAGGGTATGTTTGGGGCAGTCGGGCTGCTAAGAACTTCAGCTGAACAAATGGCTTCCTCTACACTGTCACCCCGCATGGCAGCATCAATCTCAGCACAAACTGCACAAGGGTCAGAGTCGGTGCAATCAGCACATGAGTAGACATCATCAAAATCAGAAAAAGATGGGAAATCAGCAGCTGTAACCAAGTCATGGTAAGTGTCCTCAACAATCTCAGAGAGCAACTCTATTTGAAAAACAGAATGCTCCTCCAAGGGATGCTTCATAGCATCGAAAATGTTGAATTTTGCAACAATGTCACCAAACTCCATGGACATGGTTCCGTCGTGAACATCAATCTTTGTCTTCACTGTCTTCATGAAAGGTCTGCCCAGAATGATTGGTGATCTGCTTGAATGTGTTTCCCCTGCCATGTCCAGGATGTAAAAATCAGTAGGGAAAATCAAATCATTAACCTGTACCAACACATCTTCTACCACTCCAATGGGGCGAGCATTGGTCCTGTTTGCCAACTGAATAGTAAGACCTGTATGTTGCAAATGACCAAGATCAAGGTTGTTGAAGACAGAAGTGGGCATGACATTAATAGAAGCTCCCAAATCCAACATGCAGTTGTCGAATTTACTGTCCCCAATGGTGCATGGAATAGCAAAAGTTCCCGGATCCTTGCACTTCTGTGGCATTGCCTGACTGAGGGCTGAAACTGTAACCTTCTCAGGTGCAGGCTTAGGTTGAATAAGGGCTGAAACATTTCGCCCCAAGTTGACTCTCTCATTTCCCTTCAACCTCCTCTTGTGTGTGCACAAATCCTTCAGAAACTTTGCATACTTCGGAACCTGCTTGATCACATCAAGAAGCGGAATGTTTACCGCCACTTTTCTGAACACATCCAGGATCTCTCTCTCCTTGTCTTCCTCAACAATATTTTTATTCTTCAGCACCCTTTGTGGGAAGGGGATCAGTGGCACATACTCTTTCTCGGCTTCAACAACAACATAAGGCTCAGGTGTTACCTCAATAGTCTTTTTATCTTTTTCAGGGGCTGCCTCTACAACTTTTCCAGATCTCAAAGAAATTGCACTCACATTAGGATTTAGAGCATTAGGATTCACCACTATTTGTGCAGGTAGTTGGTTCGATCCTTGAGCTTGCTGCATGGCATTCATCGAAGTGGCAAGCTGTCCAATATGTGTCTGCAAAGTATGAATGCTAGCATCCGTTCGCTGCTGAAACTGTCCAACCTGTGTTTGCAAAGTATGAATACTAGCATTTGCTTGCTGCTGAAACTGGAGATTGTTTTCAGCCATTTGCTTGATCAGGTCCTCTAGTGAAGGTCTAGCAGGTGCAGAGGTGTTCACTTGGGGAGAATTCTGTGGTGGTGCCAGCGGTAACATTGGTTGTTGCTGTTGTGCAGATGAGTTCCCATACCGAAGGTTAGGATGGTTCCTCCAGTTGGGGTGGTACTTATTTGTGGAAAAGTCAGGAATGTTGTACCGGTTCTGATTGTTGCCTTGATTGTAGAGATTGGCTGCATATGCCTGAGGCAAATCAGTGACTGACTCATCTTTCAGAATGGGGCATGCATCGGTCAGGTGCTCAGGAGAAGTGCAAATGCCACACAACCTTGCTGTTTGAGCCTTGTCCACTTCCAACTGTTTCACTAAAGAAGTAAGCTCATCAAGTATGGTTTCAAGGTCTTTGTTGGAAGAAGAACCATGGATCTCATTCACACCCCTTGTCTCAACAGAATTGCTCCTGGTTGTGAACTGCTGGGAGTTAAGTGACATGTTCTCAATCAATTGCTTGGCAGCAACTGGAGTCTTATCAACAAGTGCTCCCCCACTAGCAGCATCCAAAATGTTTCTATCCATCGGCAGCAATCCCTCATAAAAGTACTGAATCGGCAGCTGCTCGGAAATCTAATGCTGAGGACTACTGGACACCAACTGCTTGAATCTCTCCCAGTACTCGGCCAAAGATTCATTGACTTGTCTAATACCACATATCTCCTTTCTGATTGATGCAGCTCTGGAGGCAGGGAAGTACCTCTCTAGGAAGACTTTCTTCAGATCATTCCAGGTTGTAACAGAATTCGGTTCAAGGTAGTACAACCAATCCTTCGCAGCACCTTGAAGCGAGAATGGGAAGGCTCTCAGCTTGATATGATCTTCCGTTATTCCTTCCGGTCTCAAGGGTGTAGAGCAGACAACCTGGAATTCCTTCAGATGTTTATGTGGATCCTCACCTGCAAGACCACTAAACCTTGGCAACAAGTGTATCAAACCAGATTTTAATTCAAAGGGAGCAACAACATCAGCATATTCAATGCACAACCCATTATAATTAACATCAGGGGCAGCAAGCTGCCTTAATGTTCTTTGGTCAGCCACGTTAGTTTCAGAATTAGAATCACCACTAGTGCTAGCCTGAATTGCTCTACGGCGTGTGTGCAAAGTTCGTTCAATTTCAGGATCAAAATCACACAAGTCAGAACAAGTGGACCTAGTAGCCAGACTAATTCAGAAGAAAAACAAAAACGAAAAAAATGCGAAAATAACAACAATAGTCCTCGGCAACGGTGCCAATTTTGACACGCTGTCGCGCACGGGTCAAAAAACGAGTGGTTTACAAAAATATGTAGCTAGGGAAGCGACAACTCGAGTATCGTCTCACAAGGACTCTTGGATTGTTATTCGCAGAAAAATAATTTTTTTTTGGGGGGGGGGGGTTGGTTTGAAATTCAATTAAGAAAACAAAGCAGAAAACAGAGTGATTTATCAATAAGCTAAAAGCGATTAATCTACTGCTTTCAGTTTCCCACTATCATATATTGGTTCTCATAATTCCATGCCCTAAGCAGATTCTAATCCCTTTTCGATTGTAGCAACAATTAACAAGCGTAACCGACACTACGAGATATATGTTCCTAATTCCCGAATTAAGCAAACGGGGTGAAGCTCTCGTGAATTAAGCAAACACGATTGAACACACGCGAATTAAGCAAACGCGATTAAATATAGGAACATAACATCATTGAAATAAATCAACAAGTATTCTATACAATCCTGAATTAAGCAAACAGAACATATAGTATAGTATTGAAAGGGAAAAGCAATTCAATTGGGAATTACAAAACCTCAAGTGCGGTGGAAACCGATTACAGCAGACTAACCCAAGGAAATTAGTTCTCCATCAAAAACGTAATACAACCTAGAAAATTCGTAAACAATGGATAGCAAAAGATGCCTCTGCTCTGCCCCAAAACAACAATTTATAACTTTCAGAAACTGCGCACGCTCGCGAGGCGAGACATGGTTCGGGTGTGATGGCTTCTGGTCTTCAGGCTCGCGAGGCGAGACATGGTTCGGGAGGCGAGACAGAAAGGGTTGAATTCTCTGGCACAGTCATCCTTCAGGCTCGCGGGGCGAGGTGGTGATTCGCGAGGCGAGACAGAAAGGATGACATTCTGCTATTCAGGCTGGCCTTCAGTCTCGCGAGGCGAGTAGCTTCTCGTGGGGCGAACATTCCCAGAATTGCATTCTCCACTGTTTCTTCATCCCCTTGACTCTAAGTTAACCTGAAAATATGAAATAGCAGTAAATGCTTTATTTGACTCAAAATCAATGAAAATACCCTAAGGGCTCGTTTGGTGGTCAGGATAAGAGAGACATGATAGGATAAGCTATCATATCCTATCTGAAACTATTGTTTGGTGAACCAGCAGGATAGGATAAATCAATCATGTCTCCTATCCTATCCTGCCCATCTAGTTAAAATTCTATCCTGAGGGGGGAGCTAGGTTAGAACTCAACAGGATAGGATAAGGTGATTTCAAGTATAATAAAGTATATAAAAAAATTATACATAAAATAATTAAAGTATAATAAATTATAATATGGTTATCGAAAAAGGTAAAATAAACATATAAAATAATAAAAATATTAATAATTAATTTTAAAAATTATTATTTCTTCTCACAAGATTAATTTCGTTACTTTGTATTATTTTTAAAAACTGAAAAATAAATAAAAATATTCTAATAATTTAACTATATGTAAAGTAATAACTAAAAAATGAATATTTAAAATTATAAAAAAACTAATTTAAGTTAAATAATATTTTAAAATTTTTAAATATTATATGTAATTTTATCACAAGGACAATTTTGTCTTTTTATATAATCTTAACAAATGAAAATTATAAAAAAAACTAAAATCTAATAAAATATCAAAAAACATTCAGAACAACAACAAAAATTTTAAAATTCATACTAAAATTACAATGCTATCCAGTTGGTTATCTGGTGGATACAAAACGTCGGATAGGATAACAGCTTATCCTGCTCATATCCTATCATGCTCCCTTATCCTATCCGCCCCTATCCTATCCTGACTACCAAACGAGCCCTAAAACTACTCAAGAGATTCAAAACCTTGCTTGAGGACAATCAAGTCTAATTCGGGCGAAAGCGAGATTAAACTCAAATAAAATCATGGATCTCACTAGTTAAAAACTAGTCGAGCCAGAGGCTGATCAGAACTCGGTTACCCTGCACGTAATGTACTCAATCAGGAACTATTCAATATTATTTAGGTGAGACGTGATACCCTAGAACAATTGGGGATCATACCTAAATTTAGAGGCCGACCCAACGCAAAACAATTGTTTATAGGGATTATTTGTTGGGAATTTGCGTATATATAAAAAAAAAAATAACGCAGCGGAAAAATTCCCATCGAAGGATCCTTGCGAATGGTCATGATTCATGGTTAGAAGATTTACCTCTTGAAGCGATGACAGTTGATTAAAATCGTCTATCACGAACACCGCACGAACGATGTCTCTAAGGTATCCACACGAGCAGAATCCGTGAACGTCCAACGTCACGAACCCGAAGCGTCTCTGTCTCACAGTGCTAGCTTCGAAAACCGAGACCGGCTGCTCACTATGTAAAAACCGTGTGGGCACAATAGCTTAAGTGGTCTACTTATAGTAGCACCTCCTTAAGTGAGTTAGTGGGCAGCGTTTGACCTAAGCCCCATGTACTATGCGCTAGGCCCAATAGAAAAGTCCAACTCTCCTTTTAATGCTTCTTTTAATCCGCTCTTATGTGTGTGACCCTATAGGTTCCCAAAACGTTAGTAGTAATATTAAATCCCATTTAATATTACAAATAGTGAGTGGTATCTAGCAATACATCACTGCTACCTAAGTAGTGAGAAAGTCAGTGATTTGACGAAACCTTTCTGTGACAAATATTCATGTGCATTATTATCCCTTTGTCCATATATCTATATTGAACACAAGACATAGAATATGTCACCCTTGTATGGTTCAATATCATGTTCCCTGATACCCGAGTAGACTTAACAACAAACACTAGTGGAAAATATACATTAGACGGTAAAGATTTACGTCAGTTAACCAAAAACTAGACGTTAAAAAGGGGGCGGTGGCAGTTTTGTAAATATCAGACTTCATTAATTCAATTTTAACGTCAGTTGTTTTACAAAAAGTGAGGTGACTCACTTTTAACGTCAGTTCAATAAACAACTGACGTTAACAGTGAACGTTTTAACGTCGGTTCTTTATCGAACTGACGTTAAAAGTGAGTCACTTCACTTTTAACGTCAGTCCTTACATCAACAGACGTTAAAGGTTATTTTAATAATTTTTTTATCTAGTATACGTACCCTTCCGCATTGCCTTCCTCAAAGTTTCAGTTTCACAATTGCTTTGATGTTTTGTGTTTCTGTTTTGAAAACTAAAATATATGTGCAAAGTATAAGTTGAATCAATAACCCAAACCGGATCTCATTCATGAAGTGTAATACAGACTGATACAGAAGATTGAAAGGGTTTAAAATCCTATAAAAAGTTACATTGAAAGGGTTTAAAATCCTAAACATTAAAGCTACATCCCATCAGAGAGTTTTATGAAATATGCCAAAGGGAAAACTATACTCTGAAAACTGGGGGGCATGAGAGAGCTCAAGAGAGGCAAAAACAGGTGCACTAGATCTGTTTCAAGCAAAGGCAGTGGTTCTAGAGACTTCCATGACGGTCACTTGCTACCAAAGCTGAGTTTTTGGAACTGTGACGCCCGAGCACCTGATTTGCCCTCCAGCAGCTGATTCTCCGGAAGGATGATAAGGTGAGCAACTCACATTACGTGGTTTACACAAGCTTATCACCCATGTTACGTGATTTACACAACCTCAGAAGTTGTTTGACCATTAAGACAAAGATCTTTGAGTCTAGGAATAGGAAGAAAGAGTGATGAAGTTAATCTCCATGGCAGAGCCATATTGTGATGCCGAAAATTAAAAGGATGGAAGGAAGCTATTTATAGGAGCAGGGGATGAAGTTACTAAGCTATTCTGATTTTCTTCAAAACTTATCTATAAACTTAATGCTCATTAAGAGGATTAAGTTACAAGGTGCATGGGTAAGTAGCACAGTAATCAAAGGAATGAATGTTTTTGCAGATATCTATACACTTTTAACGTCAGTCGTTTAAAAAAATTGACATTAAAAGTGTTTTTAAAATAAAAAATATTTATTGTTAACGTCAGTTTTTTATACAACTGACGTTAAAAGTGTGATTTTTACTTCAGTTAAATAAATAGCTGACGTAAATAATCTTATATATTATAAACGTGCAGAATGAATATTGGAAATAATGTAATTAATATACGGGAACTTGGCAGTCATAAATTAAGTTGACGTTAAAAATGAGGTGGTGGCAGTTTGGAAATATTAAATCACTATTTGCGTCAGTTCTATAAATAACTGACGTAAATAATTATGAAACTCATTTCATTGGTTGTCATGTCCCTGTTGTACCCCTCTTAACGCAGATCACTCCATATAGTGCATTTTATTTCTAAACCTTTTTTTTTAAACAAGTTTATTTTTAATTTTTATTAATTAGCTTGAATTAGTAAACAAATTCTTGTGCAAATTAAAATAAATAAACACTTAACATAAAACAAGTTATATGTATAATCAAATCGTATCTCATTGAAGCGATTCATAAGTTAAAATTACATGATTAAAAGATAAAAAATTTCTGCAACATAGCCCTAAAATATAAAAAAATTTCTGCTTCAACATCATTTTCTTCTCAGTCCTGTCATCAGAAACTCCAATGGATGCATCACCTCCCTCACTTGAATTCCATGATGCAAAGTAAATCCTCAGTCACTAGCAGCGAAAGCAAAGTGAAATGGATCTTTGCATCTTTCTTCTTCACTGGAATTCCTTGATGCATCGTCTTGAATCCACAGTCACTTGCTTCCAAAGCAAAGTGAAAGGGATGACGAGGATGAAATAAAGTGAGAGAATCACATTACGTGATTCACCTAACCTTACCATCCATGTTATGTGATTTACACAACCTCAAAGTTGTTTGACCATTAAGACAAAGATCTTTGAGTCTAGGCATAGGAAGAAAGAGTGATGAAGTTAATCTCCATGGCAGAGCCATATTGTGAAGCAGAAAATTAAAAGGATGGAAGGAAGCTATTTATAGGAGCAGGGGATGAAGTTAATAAGCTATTCTGATTTTCTTGAAAACTTATTTAAAAACTTAATGCTCATTAAGAAGATTAGGTTACAAGGTGAATGGGTAAGTAGCACAGTAGTCAAAGGAATGAATGTTTTTGCAGAAACTAATAAACTTTTAATGTCCGTTGTGTAATACAACTGACGTTAGAAGTGTGAGTGCTTTTTAACGTCAGTTTCTTAAGACAACTGACGTTAAATATATGACATTTAACGTCACTTTTTACTAACAACTGACGTAAAATGTTGTTTTATTTTGATTATAACGTTTACACCCGCGCGCCTTCTGCACTTATCTGTACGTCTCTTTTCTCTTTTCATCACGCTCAACCCTCACTCTCAACCCTCACTCTCACTCTCACTCTCACTCTGCCCTAATCGCGAGCTCATCTCCACCGCAACCACCGCGGGGGCTTCTTCGCCACCATCGTGAGGTACACTCTTAACCCCTAACTCTGTCTTTCCCGCTCATTCTTTGCAATAACTTGACATCTCTCTTTCCCCTTCCCGCGCACTAACTCTCCTTGTCCCTCTGCTCTCAGTAACCACATCGAACGTTGGCCACCACTCGAGCTTCCCCCCACCACCACGCGAGCGCCTATTTCTGGTGAGTCTTTAGGGCACATGTCTCTATTTTTGGTTTTGAGTGTATGTTGAAACTGTAGTCTCAGTAGTTGAAACTTGAAACTGTGAGTTTGAGTTGTTTGGAATGTCTCTCTTTTTGGTTTTGAGTGTATGTTGAAACTGTAGTCTCAGTAGTTGAAACTTGAAACCGTGAGTTTGAGTTGTTTGGAATGTCTCTATTTTTAGTTTTGAGTGCATGTTGCTGATCTGCTGGTTGATCTGTCACGGCCGTGATTCTCATCACGGCTAGGCCGTGATTCTCATCACGGATAGGCCGTGATTCTCATCACGGCTAGGCCGTGATCAGTTCTGCATGTGAGGCTCTGGTTCAGTTGGCACGTTACGGCTGTGATGGACATCATTGCCAGGCCGTGACCAATGCTTGGCAATCTTCAAAAACTATAGTTTTCAATCTCCCGTATTGTCCTTATATTGGATAGATGTTTTGTATATCTACAGGACCTATCTAGTTATTTTTATTTATACTTATCTGTATTTATTTTGAGTTATAACCTATGTTAATACATATATATTGTTTCTGAACAGGCATACATATGGATCAATCGGATAGCCCGCATGCACGGGAGGACACTGTGGGGGCTTCGCAGGACCCGATCACGCCTACGCCTGATTCTAGTGTAAGTTTACATGTTATATACTATCTTTAGTCCTTCTTTTTAATGTAAGTTTATAATGTTACAACCCTCTATTTTATCATTTTTTTTGTCCATACAGACATCACAGGCTCATAGGAAATGGGGTAGAGGAGCCACCTCGTTGAAGAAACTAGAGAAGGACAGGCAAAGCGGACAGAAGCTTGAGGTGTCCTTCGATGCTAATCTAAATGCCTAGGGACCCCGTGCTAAAGAATTTAATAAGTGGGTGTTTCTTCAAGCGAAGCAGCACGTAAGCATCAACTACAACCACTGGAATGACGTTCCACAGAACGTTAAGGATCAGATTTGGGAGGCTATCACGA
This sequence comes from Sophora flavescens, assembly GCA_030762895.1. NCBI lineage: Eukaryota > Viridiplantae > Streptophyta > Magnoliopsida > Fabales > Fabaceae > Sophora > Sophora flavescens. Next base: position 125,885,049 of record CM061068.1, read on the forward strand.
TATTTTACCTTTACATTCATTTGATTTACATTATTAGATAATTATCCGAGTTATAATCCATCCAGTTGTTATGTATTTAATGTGTAGGTAGCTTGGACTGTGCCAAATGACGATGATCATCGTCATAAATGTATGAAAATGGCATCAAAGCGTTGGAATGGGTTCAAGCATGATCTTACCAGGTACTATGTATCTGGGAAGAAGCGGCTTGATAAAATGTTCTCGGATTATTCCTAGATTGATCAGGATACTTGGGATATGTTTGCCAGGAGTCGACGGGATGGAGAATTTCAGGTTGGTTGACTAAGTTAATTTTGTATGCTTATTATAAATCATTTAACTGTATTTAATTATGTGTTTTTGTTTGAATAGGCTAAGGCAAATAAAGGTTGGCAGAATCAGGCGAAGAACGTCCACCGCCACACCATGTCTCAGGGTGGGTACCAGACTCGGATCGAGCAGATGATGGCGGATAGGCTGAGGGCGAAGCATGAAGAGCACTCTGCTAGGATTGAAAGAGGAGAGGTGCCTGAGGGCACACCATTAAGTCCTCCGTCGGACATCGACCGCGAGGATGTCTGGTTAGTCGGCCGCATGACAAAGACGGGATCTTTTAAAGTTGATGCCACTCGCGAAGTGGCAGATAAGATTGTAAGTAAATAATTAACTTGATTTCAATTGATATTTGTATAGATATTTGCAACACTTTTCACTTGCACGTTTTTTCATTTTTTTTCATTGTAGATGGATCTTAAAGCACAATCCTCCCAGGGCGCATTCGTCCCTTCTGGACGGCAGGACGTCTTGATGACTGCTCTAGGCAAGAAAGACCATCCTGGTCGGGTTCTCGGTGTTCCTGGGAACGTGACCATCAAAGAATATTATGGCAAGTCTGCTTCACGAAAGCGGGTGGTCGATGAAGCATCAATTTTGGCTGACATTACTCAGCACCTCATGTCCAACCCAGCTATTACAACACATCTGGTGCAAGGCTTAATATCCAACCCAGATTTCAAGCAGGCGGTTTCCAGAGAGCTTTCCTTCGTCGGTACATCGCAGGGCATGCCAACCCTTCACATGTGAGCACAAAAGAGAGTTTTAGTAGGGCGCCACATGTGGAGGATGATGAGTTGGCAGCCAGGGAGCGGGAGTTCGAAGTCCAACGCCATGAGCATGAGTTGGAAATGAAAAGGCGTGAGCTTGAGTTGGACTCCAAACGACGTGAGCTCGAAATGTTAACAAAGGTATGTATTCATTATTAATGTCCAAATTAGTCAAATAATTACTTGTGTTTTTTTAATTATCAAAAACTTATCTATTTTATTTTTCCTAAACTGAAGGCCAAGTCGACGTCGGTGTCGCTGTCACCTCTCACTCGTTTGTTCTCACTTGGTGAGGATTATGCGTTTGAGATTTTTGAATGTCCATTGGAGCACGATGGATGGGTGGCACGCCCAGACCAACGGAGGATATATACCTACTGTGGTGACGATCTCGGAACGCCTGCGTAAATAACGTCTGGATGAACAGCAATGTTGTCAGTCTCTGGTGCACGTAAGTTAATTTTAATTTTATAACTTATTTATTTTTGGTATTTTTCCATTTAATAATGTATTTTAATTTCAATATATATATTATGTAATTAAAATCCACACCTTTTCATATCTTAGGTATCTCCATCGTCTTCAGCTTGATAAGGGCGTTGCATCAGTTTACGGTTTCTTAGATCCGTCAATCCTTCTGCCCGATTTCTTTGCTGGCGAAGGATTGAGTAAATACTTAGGGAACTTGTTGGGAGACAATCCGAAAGAATTATATCTGGCTCCCTACTGTATGAAAATCCATTGGCAGTTGTTCGTACTTCACCCGTCTAGGCATAGAGTCATATTCTTCTGCTCTCTCCACCAAGATCCGCCACCGAAGGTGGTGGAAGCTGTAAATAAGTAAGTCACTAATCTTAAATTTAATTTAAGTTTTAATATCAGTTGTTTTTAGTTTATTACACACATGATATATGAATTTGTTAATTGATCGACAAGATTATTTGTTTATGATAGCGCGCTGAAGGCGAGTAGCATAAGTTGCGTCAACGGGAGAAGTAGGACTTCTAAGGCTAAAGCAAATCCTGTATGGAACATCATCAAGGTTTGGTAGTTTATTTATCAAATAATTAATATTATAATTACTAATTTATATGTATATTCAACTGACATTGAAATTAATTTTGTTGGTAGTCTCGATTTCAAATTGACAGGTGGTCGTGCGGCTATTATGTGATGCTTCATATGCTGAACATAGTCTCCACATCTATTACGGATGGATGGATTAAGGTAATATTTAAACAACTTGTTAAATTATATATTATAGTTTTGAAGATGACTTGCATTGATGTTATTGTTATTATTTGAACGTGTGTAGGCATTTAACGACCAATCGCCTATTCAAGAAGATGAGTTAAGAGACTTGAGGATGCGCTTCGCTGAAATCTTCTTCAAGTATGCGACTGAAAAAGGAATTGACAAGATACCTCCGCAATACTTAGATAAATATTTTTTTTGTTAGACTTTAGAAACTAATTAATAACATGTATATATATATATATATATATCCTTAGATTGGTAGTTTTGTTTTTTAGACATTGGAACTAAAATTTATTTATATATATACATGGGTTTTGGTTTTAAGTCCCCCCATTGTTCCATTTTTCCTTTGCAATTCTGTAATGTGTGCATGTGATATTCTGTGTTACTGGGATATTTACTGAATGCAGGAATAGCTGAGGGGAGTGATATTTTAAAACTGAATTAAAAAAAAAACTATTAACGTCAGTTGTATCAAACAACTGACGTTAATAGTATTTTATAAAATATACAGTACACTATTAACGTCAGTTGTTTATTACAACTGACGTTAAAATTAAACCTTTAACGTCAGTTCTTTATAACAATTGGTGTTAGTTTTAACAAAATTAACGTCCGTTGTCTTAAAGAACTGATGTTAATAGTTTTAAGTTTAACGTCAGTTGTTTAAAAAACTGACGTTAATTTGTACAAAATTAACGTCAGTTCTCAACTAACGTTAAAATATTAACTATTAACGTCGGCTGTATTTACGTCAGTCAGTATTCTGACGTAAAAAATCAATTTTAACTGACGTAAAAAGCACTTATTGCACTAGTGAAATGAGGTAATATATCATATTGACTCATTTCAGCACGACCATGCATTTTACAGTCTCACTCTATCAGGGGGCCCACAGATATTACTCCTGTTATGTAGGAGGGACAAATTCCATCTAGGTCACTCATATCCCTCTGCATGGCTCGTGGTATGCCCAATGACCGTCTTTATAATCATCCTATTACAGATGACGTTTGACGATATTAAAGCACACGACTCCTCATGTAGGGATCGTAGCGACTTCAGGTCGAAGGATTGCATACACCATTGTCACTATGAGAACTACTTATGACACTCACATAACGCTCCATGTAGTGTTCTCATGGTGGGTCAATCCAGTACATCATTACTCTAATGTGTACCTATGTGGCGACTCGATATCTCATATCTATGACTCGTGAGATATGGTCATCAGTCTGCACACATAATAGTCTCAATTGTATTATTATTGTCCTTATTAATAAAATACTTGACTACGGATATTTAAGAATAGGATTTCATTGTTCAATAGTGTCTCACGATCAAGTCATATACTTGATATTCTATTAAACTGAAATTTCTATTCTAAGGACTTTATTATGTTTAAACAAGTAACACAATAAACTGGAATGCCTCATATCATATATATATAATAGCAAGATACAAATGTAAGTCTAAGAAATACACTGGTCTCTAGGACTTACACCAACATTATTGCTACCTATCATGCTCGACGAAGGGAAGTTAGGATCTCCGCAGATTATGAAATAGATAGTGAATATTGAAGTGACATGAAATGTTCTATAAAATGCATTTGGTTGTCGAGTATGAATCCCTGTTGAAATATTTGTGATGTTATGTTATGTTATGTTGTTGTCATATGCTATTGTTTTGTGAGTCGTGTATGTGACTGCTATGATTAAACTTATATGTCGGTATCTCACCTTTGCATTATTTCTGTTTGGTTCTCTATTTGTGGTATACTGTTATGCGTATACAGATGGATCCGATGAATCACTTGACCCATTCGGGGTTTCTGGGCCTAGTGTTTGAGCGCCTAGACGATGGAGGCGCTTGGGTTATTAACCAGGGAGCCCGAAGCACCACATAAACCGGGTCGTTACTTACTACCAAAGGGACTGAAGCAGGGATGATGTCGTGTTCTCATAGCGTGAAGACAGTTGAGGTTCCATTACCACCTATCTGGCTTCTTATGAGGACCTTAGTGGAGGCGGGAAACACCTACCATCATCCTCCTGTTAAGTCTCTAAAATGTCTGATGTGTATTTCCCAAAGTTTTGATGAGAACTAAACATTGGTTAATGATTTAATTAACCTTCATATTGGTTGCTAACCTATCTATCGAGTGTGCAGATTAAATAAGAGAATCATTCGTCCAACAGTTAGTGATAAAAACTCACGTCCAACATACAAGTGTTTTAAACAAACGTCCAGCACTGTAGTGTTTGAAGCGCACGTCCAAAACGCAAGAGAAACAAACCCGCGTCCACTAAAGTATCAGAAAGCCACGTCCACTAAAGTATCAGAAGGCCGCGTCTACTAAAAGTATCAGAAAAGCCCGTCCAGTGAGGTATCAGAATTATCCGTCCAATGAAGTGGCACTTGGAGCGCGTCCATCAAAGTATCAGAATAGCGCGTCCATCAAAGTATCAGAAAAGCCCGTCCAGTGAGGTATCAGAATTATCCCTCCAATGACGTGGCACTTGGAGCGCGTCCATCAAAGTATCAGAATAGCGCATCCATCAAAGTTTCAGAATAGCGCGTCCACTAAGGTATCAGAATGGCTCGTCCAATGACGTGGCAAAAGACTCTCGTCCACTAGAGTAACCGAGACTCTCGTCCACTAGAGTAACTAAGACTCTCGACCACCAGACTAACTGAGACTCTCTTCCAGTAAAGTAACAGAGGCTCTCGTCCACTAAAGTAACAAAGGCTCTCGTCCACTAAAGGTGACAGAGACTCTCGTCCACTAAAGGTGACAGAAGCGCTCGTCCACTAATCTTTGGACTTGTTGAGTCCTTAATATAGAGCTCATCTACTAGCCCGAATAAAAACTCAAATGACTAGATAGACGTGATTATTTTCAAGATGGAAGCACTTATCTTATGAACGCGAATTCTCTAAGGATTATCATAATCGTTTTTCAAAAGCCAGAAAGAGACTTGAAGTCTTCTCTCCTACTCAGTTTCATGATTATCAAGAAAAGAAGATTACTCTCTCAAGCAACCTTGGATAATCTAAAAGAATGCGTCCAACATGCTTTATTCCACAAAAAAGGGAGTGTACTCAGTAAAGTACAAAAAGCTCTATGCCCAACTCTGACATGGCTGTATCTCAATGTATAAAGCCATGATCCTGCATGTTAGAGTACAACCAATGTTCCTATTACATTAATGGCTGCTCAGAACGACTCTATTGCATTAATGGGTGCTCAGAACGACTCTATTGCATTTAATGAAGTTTTGCTTGAAGCCAACATCTGAAAGAATGTCCCTAACGGATCCTCAATGCTTGAAGACTATAAATATAGAAGTCATTGAAGATGAAGAAGAGAGAATACACACTGCATTAAAACGCCATTACTCTGCTCATTAATTCTTTCATTCTGTATTCTTCAAACATTTGAAGTCATTACGCAGACTTTCCTAGACTTCACATTTAAACCACTCTCTGAGTGTTATTGAAAGATCTGCTTGTGAGAAGTTGTATTTTTACAAACCCAATCTCTTAAACAAACCTAAGTGAGCCTGAAGAAGCTAGGTGTGAAAACAATACTTGTCTTGAGCCTGAAGAGGCTAAGTGTGAAAACAATACTTGTCTTGAGCCTGAAGAGGCTAGGTGTGCAAATAATACTTGAGTCTGTAATCTTATCAGTTATAGTGGATAAATCTTGGTGCTGCCAAGGACTGGGCGTAGCTCTTTGATTTGAAGAGTGAACCAGGATTAATCACCGTGTCAATCTGTCTTCCCTTAAACTCTTTAATTGCTTTAGTTTTCTTGCATCTGTCAAGTGGTGTGTGTGCAATAGTCACCCGTCCATCCTATATTCTTCCACTCGTCCAAAGCTAGCTTTCTGTTTGCGAAAAGATTTCAGCTTTGCTTAAATTCTGATAAACACAATTCAACCCCCTTCTCGTGTTTATAGTTGTCTATTTCAGTTGGTATCAGAGCTCAACCTCTGGGTTGAGCATCTAACAGTGTAGAGGTAAAAGGTCCTGAAGAATAGACATGACGGCTGGAGCTAGTTCAAGTGGAAGTCATCAGACTGAAGGAGCTTCCCTAACCAGACCTTCTTACTTCAATGGAGAAAACTACAACTACTGGAAGGATAGATTTCAATGGTTTATTCTATCCACAAACTATGATCTTTGGGATGTCATCACAGAGGGTCCATTCATTCCCAAGAATGATGATAACACTGACAAACCAAAAACTCAGTGGACTGCTGCAGAAAAATCAAAATGGGAGATGAACCACAAAGCCAGATACAACATCATTTGTGCTCTCAGTCCGGAGGAGTTTGAGAAGGTATGTGCCTGTGACTCTGCAAAAGAAATATGGGACACCTTAGCCGTCACATGTGAAGGAACAGCAAAGGTCAAAGAGTCAAAGATTACCATAATTGTTAGAAAGTATGAACTGTTCATCATGGAGGAAGGAGAATCTGTTGCTCAGATGATAGGAAGATTTCAAACTATCAACAGTTTAAAATCTCTTGGCAAAGTCTATACCAATGCTGAGAAGGTTGGTAAGATTCTGAGAAGTCTACCTAAACAGTGGAGACCTTTGGTCACTGCTATCTGTTGGGAATTCGCGTATAAAATAAAAATAACGCAGCGGAAAAATTCCCATCGAAGGATCCTTGCGAATGGTCATGATTCATGGTTAGAAGATTTACCTCTTGAAGCGATGACAGTTGATTAAAATCGTCTATCACGAACACCGCACGAACGATGTCTCTAAGGTATCCACACGAGCAGATTCCGTGAACGTCCAACGTCACGAACCCGAAGCGTCTGTCTCACAGTGCTAGCTTCGAAAATCGAGACCTGCTGCTCACTGTCACTCTCTATGTGCGGCTAGGGTAAAACAAAACCGTGTAGGCACAATAGCTTAAGTGGTCTACTTATAGTTGCACCTCCTTAAATGAGTTAGTGAGCAGCGTTTGACCTAAGCCCCATGTATTATGCGCTATGCCCAATAGAAAAGTCCAACTATCCTTTTAATGCTTCTTTTAATCCGATCTTATGTGTGTGACCCTATAGGTTCCCAAAACGTTAGTAGTAATATTAAATCCCATTTAATATTACAAACAGTGAGCGGTATCTAGCAATACATCACTGCTGCCTAAGTAGTGAGAAAGTCAGTGATTTGACGAAACCTTTCTGTGACAAATATTCATGTGCATTATTATCCCTTTGTCCATATATCTATATTGAACACAAGACATAGAATGTGTCACCCTTGTATGGTTCAATATCATGTTCCCTGATACCCGAGTAGACTTAACAACAAATGAGGTCAATATCTCATATTGACTCATTTCAAAGACTGACCATGCATTTTACAGTCTCACTCTATCAGGGGGCCCACAGATATTACTCCTGTTATGTAGGAGGGACAAATTCCATCTAGGTCACTCACATCCCTCTGCATGGCTCGTGGTATGCCCAATGACCGTCTTTATAATCATCCTATTACAGATGACGTTTGACGATATTAAAGCACACGACTCCTCATGTAGGGATCGTAGCGACTTCAGGTCGAAGGATTGCATACACCATTGTCACTATGAGAACTACTTATGGCACTCACATAACGCTCCATGTAGTGTTCTCATGGTGGGTCAATCCAGTACATCATTACTCTAATGTGTACCTATGTGGCGACTCGATATCTCATATCCATGACCCGTGAGATATGGTCATCAATCTGCACACATAATAGTCTCAATTGTATTATTATTGTCCTTATTAATAAAATAGTTGACTACGGATATTTAAGAATAGGATTTCATTCTTCAATAGTGTCTCACGATCAAGTCATATACTTGATATTCTATTAAACTGAAATTTCTATTCTAAGGACTTTATTATGTTTAAACAAGTAACACAATAAACTGGAATGCCTCATATCATATATATATATAATAGCAAGATACAAATGTAAGTCTAAGAAATACACTGGTCTCTAGGGCTTACACCAACACTATCTCCCAAGCCAAGGATCTCACTACCTTGACTATGGATGAACTTCTTGGAACACTCACTATTCATGAGCAAGAACTTGGAGATGAAGCTGCACCAAAGAAGGGCAAGTCAATTGCTCTGAAAGCTAATCAAAAGTCAGCAAAAGGTTCCAAGGCTCTGAAGGCAGATGAGTCAATCACTGATGCTGACTAATCAGAAATCGAGGATTCTGAGAGTGATGAAGAATTGTCTCTCCTGACCAGGAAGATAAAGCTTCTCCTACAGAAAAAGAAGTTCAAGAGGGATAGGCCATTCAGAAGGTTCAACAAGGACAAGAACTTCAAAGAATCCACCTCAACAGACAAAAGTACAATTGTTTGCTATGAGTGCAAGAAGCCCGGTCACTTCAAGGCTGAATGTCCTTAACTCAAGAAGGCCCCTTTTAAGAAATTCTTCAAGAAGAAGAAGAAAGGAATGATGGCTACTTGGGAGGATCTGGAGTCAACATCTTCTGATGAAGAAACTGAGGAAGAAGCCAATCTCTGTTTGATGGCCAACACTGACTCAGACTCTAACAATGAGGTACATCCTGACTATGAGGAATTACTTGATGCCTATGAGGAGTTGATGGGGGAATCCAATTGCTTATCTAAAGCCTTCAAATCCCTCAAGAGAGAGTATGTAAAGCTCACCAGTGAGCATAAACAGAAATCTCAAGAGTGCGAGAAGCTGGCTAAAGAAAACAGTGAGCTGAAGACTGAAAAGTTTAATGAAGCTAAGATCTCAAGTGAAACATCACCATCTGAAGAAGTTGAAAAACTTCAACAGAAAGTGGAAGAGCTCACTTCTGATCTTGCCAAATTTGTTAATGGTAGAGACAATCTGACTAAGCTACTTGGTAGTCAAAAGCACTCTCTTAACAAAGAAGGTATTGGATATGTCCATCAGACACATCATAAAGTATCAACTAAAGCTTCTAAAGTATCTGTTAAGTCAACTGTAACCAAATCAACACCTATTTATAACTTCTGTGGAAAAACTGGGCATGTTATGTCTAAGTGTATCCATAAGAAGAGAAGGAAGTCCTCACAGACTCCTAGAACTAACAGAAAAGGACCCAGAAAAATATGGGTACCTAAAGATCAAATAATCTTTGTTGCAGATATCCTCAACAAGACAAAGAAAACACCACTGCTGGTACCTGGACAGTGGCTGCTCGCGACATATGACAGGAGAAAGGTCTATGTTCCTAGACCTCCAACTTTAGAAAGGAGGACACGTTGCCTTCGGAGGGAATAAGAAAGGGAAGGTTATAGGAATTGGTACTATTGGTGGTAAACCCCTTCTTCCCTCTATAGCTAATGTTCTTATGGTTAAAGGATTAAGACACAATTTACTTAGCATAAGTCAATTATGTGACAGTGGTTTTGATGTTTCCTTTACCAATGATGTATGCATAGTTAAAGACAGTAGTGGCAAAACCTTATTTTCTGCTAAAAGGCAACAAAATCTTTATAATATTGAACTGTTTGATCTCTCAGATCAAAGTGTAACCTGTCTGATGTCTAAAGAGGATGAGAGATGGTTATGGCATAAGAAACTAGGATATGCTAGTATGAAACTAATTTCTGAATTAAAAAGGAATAATCTCGTGAGAGGATTGCCTGATATTAGCTTTAAGAAAGATGTCTTGTGTGATGCATGTCAGAGAGGTAAATAGATAAAATCAAGTTTCAAATCTAAAAACCAAGTATCAACCTCTAGACCTCTTCAGTTGTTACACATGGATCTATTTGGACCAGTTAGTGTTGCCATCCTGGCTGGAAGAAAATATGGATTTGTCATAGTTGATAACTATTCTAGATACACATGGGTACTCTTCCTAACACACAAGGATGAGTCTTTTAAGGCTTTCTCAGTATTCTTCAAAAGAGTGCAAAATGAGCAAGGTTTCTGTATTTCTACCCTTAGAAGTGATCATGGGGGAGAATTTGAAAATGAGCAGTTTAGATAGTTCTTTGAGGAGAATGGAATCTCTCACAATTTCTCTGCACCTAGAACTCCACAGCAAAATGGAGTGGTTGAGAGAAAGAAGAGATCTCTGCAAGAGATGGTTAGATCTATGCTCAATGAAAATAATCTCCCTAAGTACTTCTGGGCAGAAACTGTAAACACTGCTTGCTATGTACAAAACAGAATACTTATTAGGCCTTTTCTAAAAAGGACTCCTTATGAATTGTGGAAAGGAAAAAGCCCCAACATATCTTATTTTCATGCTTTTGGATGTGAATGTTTTATTCTGAATACTAGAGATAATCTTGGAAAGTTTGATTCTAAGGTAGATAAAGGTATTTTCTTAGGTTATTCTGAAAAGTCCAACGCTTTTAGAGTTTACAATTCAAGAACTTGTATTATTGAAGAATCTGTTCATGTTAAATTCAATGATGGATTAAAGACTAATAAAGAACTATCAGATCTAGAAGATGATCTTGCAGGTCTTGATATAAACAAACCAGAAAGTCAACAACCTGATCTAACCAAAACAGAACCTGTGCCTGAGGCTGAAAAACAAGTGGAACAAACGAGTCAGCAGACAAGTCAAGATCTTCATGATGATCTCAAAAGGGATTGGAAGTTCAACACTTATCATCCTAAGGATCTTATTATTGGAAATCCTTCTGAAGGAGTAAGAACCAGATCCACATTAAGAGAATCAAGCAATGTGGCCTTTATTTCAGATTTGGAGCCTAAACGCATTGAAGAAGCTCTTGAGGATGAAAGCTGGATTCTTGCTATGCAAGAAGAACTTAACCAGTTCACCAGAAATGATGTCTGGACTCTTGTCTCTAAGCCTAAAAACAAGTCAGTTATTGGAACAAGATGGGGTTCATTAAATCATCTCAATGTTTGTCATCATCAAAAAGGGGGAGATCATTAAGTCTCTAAAATGTCTGATGTGCATTTCCCTAAGTTTTGATGAGAACTAAACATTGGTTAATGATTTAATTAACCTTCATATTGATTGCTAACCTATCTATCGAGTGTTCAGATTAAATAAGAGAATCATTCGTCCAACAGTTAGTGATAAAACTCACGTCCAACACACAAGTGTTTTAAACAAACGTCCAGCACTGTAGTGTTTGAAGTGCACGTCCAAAACGCAAGAGAAACAAACCCGCGTCCACTAAAGTATCAGAAGGCCGCGTCCACTAAAGTATCAGAAGTCCGCGTCTACTAAAAATATCAGAAAAGCCCGTCCAGTGAGGTATCAAAATTATCTGTCCAATGACGTGGCACTTGGAGCGCGTCCATCAAAGTATCAGAATAGCGCGTCCATCAAAGTATCAGAATAGCGCATCCACTAAGGTATCAGAATGGCTCGTCCAATGCGTGGCAAAAGACTCTCGTCCACTGGAGTAACTAAGACTCTCGTCCACTAGAGTAACCGAGACTCTCGTCCACTAGAGTAACTAAGACTCTCGCCCACCAGACTAACTGAGACTCTCGTCCAGTAAAGTAACAGAGGCTCTCGTCCACTAAAGTAACAAAGGCTCTCGTCCACTAAAGGTGACAGAGACTCTCGTCCACTAAAGGTGACAGAAGCGCTCGTCCACTAATCTTTGGACTTGCTGAGTCCTTAATATAGAGCTCATCTACTAGCCCGAATAAAAACTCAAATGACTAGATAGGCGTGATTATTTTCAAGATGGAAGCACTTATCTTATGAACGCGAATTCTCTAAGGATTATCATAATCGTTTTTCAAAAGCCAGAAAGAGACTTGAAGTCTTCTCTCCTACTCAGTTTCACGATTATCAAGAAAAGAAGATTACTCTCTCAAGCAACCTTGGATAATCTAAAAGAATGCGTCCAACATGCTTTATTCCACAAAAAGGGGAGTGTACTCAGCAAAGTACAAAAAGCTCTCTGCCCAACTCTGACATGGATGTATCTCAATGTATAAAGCCATGATCCTGCATTTTAGAGTACAACCAATGTTCCTATTACATTAATGGCTGCTCAGAACGACTCTATTGCATTAATGGGTGCTCAAAACGACTCTTTTGCATTTAATGAAGTTCTGCTTGAAGCCAACATCTGAAAGAATGTCTCTAACGGATCCTGAATGCTTGAAGACTATAAATACAGAAGTCATTGAAGATGAAGAAGAGAGAATACACACTGCATTAAAACGCCATTACTCTGCTCATTAATTCTTTCATTCTTTCATTCTGTATTCTTCAAACATTTGAAGTCATTACGCAGACTTTCCTAGACTTCACATTTAAACCACTCTCTGAGTGTTAGTGAAAGATCTGCTTGTGAGAAGTTGTATTTTTACAAACCCAATCTCTCAAACAAACCTAAGTGAGCCTGAAGAGGCTAGGTGTGAAAACAATACTTGTCTTGAGCCTGAAGAGGCTAGGTATGCAAATAATACTTGAGTCTGTAACCTTATCAATTATAGTGGATAAATCTTGGTGCTGCCAAGGACTGGACGTAGCTCTTTGATTTGAAGAGTGAACCAGGATAAATCACCGTGTCAATCTCTCTTCCCTTAAACTCTTTAATTGCTTTAGTTTTCTTGCATCTGTCAAGTGGTGTGTGTGCAATAGTCACCCGTCCATTCTGTATTCTTCCACTCGTCCAAAGCTAGCTTTCTGTTTGTGAAAAGATTTTAGCTTTGCTTAAATTCTGATAAACACAATTCAACCCCCCCTTCTCGTGTTTATAGTTGTCTATTTCACCTCCACCACTACAGTTTGTACCTAGAGTAGCACCCGTGTCCCCAGTGCCAGAGCAACCTGCTCTCCTGATCGTTGTTAGAGGGGAGGATGATGATGATGTTATGGTTGAGGAAGACCCGATTGAGGAGGATCCTGTCAAGGATGAGGAGGTGGCAGAGTACCATCCACTGGATGAGGAGGTTGACCCCACAACTGATGTGGAAAAAGGAGGAGTTTCACCCGATCCTTCTCCTGATAGGGATGGCCATGGAGGTCTCCCTAATGGTTTTCATTAGATGACCAGCTTAGGTTTGTTAGTTTTTGGAGGTAGTGGTAGCTTCTTCTAGTTTGTATATCCGGCTGATGAATGCCAAATCTTTTTGTAGTTGTGGTTCTCTGCTTGGCCCTTGAGTTTTGGTATTGTATATCTATGTATGTATTTTCTTACTAATGTAGAAAGGCGAACAAGGATGTAAGTATTATGATGGTAGATATGTATATGTATATATATATATATATATATATATATATATATATATATATATATATATGATGTGTTTACATATATGACAAAAGAAATTTTTTTTACAACAATTTTTTGAACATGAATAAGTTATATAGTATTTTTCGAAAGTAACCAGCAAATTGTTTTCTGTTTATTTTCCTCAATTGAGTAAGAATATGTAGCACCGAGGGAGGTGTTACACATTTAGTAGTTTTCAATCCTAAATGGGTTTGTTGAAGATGCAATGAATGTGTGTGGATGAAAAGGCATCCTCCTATACCAAGGCATAGAAGACTAATATATAAAAATAATGACATTGCAAAAGCTCTAAATTCACTCCACATATCCTAGAAAAATATATTTTATTCCACAACTATGATAAAGACAATGAAGAGTTCATCCTCATAAACAGCATAATGCCATATTTTCCTCTGGCATGTGAGTGGTACGAATGGCGGAATTTTGCAGCAGAGGGATCACCGTCGCTGGCATTGGCTGTCTTCTCTAGCGTTAGCGTTTCCCATTAAGAAATTCAAAAGTGTATGAAGATGGGTGTAACGGGGAGAAAATTTTAGAGAGAAAAACAGAAATGCACCTAAATTAATTTTAGAGAGTATAATGTATGAGGGGGAGAATGTGTAATGCGGAAATGAAAAGTGGGATTGAGAGTTAATACTATTCCAACTACTCCCTACTCTACCATAACTTTACGAAAAGAAAGTATAATGGAAAGAAGAAAAATGGCTTTATGTCCAGTGGAGATAAACTTTCCTAGGGTGTAACAGACTAACAGGTCGGTTTGGTTCGTTTTAGGTGGGAGAAAAATCTGAACCAGTCAAAATTGATTATGTTCGGTTTGGCTCGATTAAAACCCGAAAATATTAATATATATATATATATATATATATACACACACACACACGCACACATATAAAATATAATAAATATTTTAATATTAAACTATTAAATTATATATATATGTATATATTAAAATATAATAAACATTAAATATTAAAATATATATATATATAATAAAATATAGTAATTGGTTCGGTTCCAAATAACCGAACTAATGACCATCGGGTTTAGTTCAATTCGGAGCCGAAAAAAAAAACCAATTTATTTGGTTGTTTCGGATTTTCGAGTTCGTCGAATTATTGGTTCGAGTCTTACGACCCTAAACTTTTTCGAAGAATACGGTAGTTTTTCTACCTTTCCTGGTTAAAAATATTTAAAAACAAAAAAAAAATATAAACTTTAAAAAGTCAATAACAATATCCGAACCAATCAAAATTGGTTTGGTTTGATTCTGTTCGAACCGTATATAAATAAAAAATATATAAAAATATTAAACTATTAAATTATATATAAATATTAAAATATAATAAATATTAAATATTAATATATATATATATATATATATATATACATTTAAATATAAATGTATAAAAATTAAAACATCAACATGACAAATCTACTTTTACTGTTTGTCAAATGAATATTGATTGATATATTAATATTAAAATAAAAAGTAAGTAATATAATAAACTCAAAAAATCCACAGCCGGTTACTGTTATAGGAACAGTAAAATGAAAACTTCACAATTGATAAAGTGTATTGATGATTGGTAACGAGGGTGAGCTCCACTTTTTTTACTGTACATACACGTGTGAGGCTTCCATTCATATATTTTATATTTTTATCAAGGATCAAGAAAATGATTATGAGGTAAAAAAAATTATGGTTAGAACCTACTATAACTTAGAAGTTGTGGCTCAAATTTGGGTTTAAAACCCAGACGTAATTCGGTATGCGTTCGGGCTGACAGTGTAATTTTTCATAGGTTGAAAACCTATAACTTCAAAAAGGAAAATATTAGGTTTGAGAATGTCTTGAGTGTTTTGTGATTGTTTGGAATGTTTTTCAAAATTTTGGATCCGGAATAAAATATTAGTATTTTATTCAATACCAGCTTTAGAGAAAAAACGTCCAACCCCGGGCGTTCGCAGAGAACAAGAGCCGAGTTTGTCGCAACCATCCCATCCGTGTGCCGTGAAGAAAAAAAGAAACGGAGTCGCCACCAAATTTTATTTTAGGGAAAAACTTGAAAACCCATTTGTTGAAGGAAACTGGTCTTTATAAAAAATGAGATTCGAGCTCGGGAGTCGTTACGAGTGGATAAGGTACTAACAGTTTAGCACCATACGTCACTCGTCAAAAAAAGGTACCTCAAGTTAATTGTGCAAATTTTAATAAAATTTAAAATATTTATTTTACCCAAAAATAATTAAAAGAAAATAAACACAAATGTTAGGGAAAAATTAATTTTGCCTTGACCGAATGATTAATTTCGCTTCTATATATTTTCGGTTGCAATGAAAAATTCGAAGTCACGTAGTTCTAATAGAAAATGTTTGATAGGTTAGATTTTTTTTTTTTTAAGAAAAATGATCTTTTTATTCTTTTTTTTATTTTTCGAAAAAAGGATTTTTTATTTAAACAAATAAATGAAACTATTTCTTTTATTTGTATTAAGAAAACAGCATATTACTTTTTTTTTGACCTTTTTACTTTATTGTTCTTTTTTTATGGTAAAGATTACTTTACTTTATTATTCTTTGAAAAAAGGGTTTTGGTGATTTTTTAGAAATAAACACTTTAAATAGATAAGGGACCATACTCAAATAAAATCGGACTCAACTTACAACCAGACTTTGCCCATTAATCAAACCTGTCTCAGCAAAAAAACAGATATTATGATGGACCCAAACAATCAAAAAAAGGGAAAAAGACACAACAAAACCAATTATCGACAAATAAAACAAGAGTAATTCTATGGTGTCTGGCCTAATTTAACTGCTTTGATGCAGTTGCCTATTGACAATAGGAAAACAGTGTTTCATTTAATAAGGTCAAGGTAATCAATGTTGTATTTGACCTTCAAGTGTGGTATTTTACACATATGTCCCTGGTAACAAAATACTCTAATGTTTAACCTTTTTTTTTATAAAAATAATGTTATACCTTCAATATTAAAAAATTATATCATTTTTCTGTCAGTTTTCATTAAGTTAATTTTAATCCCCAAGCTACTACTCATACACTTTGTTTCTGAAGAGGCTCTTGGTTTATCTAGCAAAGAACCCTTCACTCAGCTTAATGTTCCTCACCCCTTACGAAAAGACACATGTCCATCATTCAATACAGGAACTCAGCCCCTTTCATCAAGGTTCGCTGCATGGCGCCCACTGTGGGTACCGGTGCAAGACAAGCGGAAGTCGCGCTCGCAGCAATCACAGATGAGGTATCCTCCGTCGCTGCCGTGTTTGCCGCATACGGTCCAGAGAGTGAAACCGTGGGGGATGGTGGCGAGGCCGCCGGGCGGAGGAGCGTGGTGCTCGTGGTAGGCGTGGACGATTTCGACAGAGGGTCGAGGGATCTCATTGAGGTCGATTCCGAGGCCGGAGTGAGAATCTTGCTGCTACGGCGACGGCGGTGGAGGAGGAGGTGGGTTGTTGCAGTTGCGATCAACGCCAGAACCGGAATCGAAGAGTGAGTGTGACTTTCGCACTTGGTAGGTGAGGTTGCTGCATTAGGGTGTTGCTGATGAAGGAGGAAGGGGAACGTTTCACTGTTTCAACCTTCGGGGACAAAAAAAAGGGGGTTTGGATCAGGTTTAGGGCAAGGAAGATGGGAAAACCGGTTTGGGTCCAAAAAAGGGTGTGGGCTGGTTTTCTGGCCCAAATAGTAATGAAAAACTAAAAAACATAATAAAAAATTAAAATCTTTATTAACAAAAATAAAATAAAGTGATTAACATAAATAAATAACAAACAATATTTTTTTTCCATTTTTTGGAATTTATTATAAAGTCTAATAAAATAAAATATGAGTTAAAAGGACCAAACTCCTCTATAGTTTTTTATCAATTGGGCTCAAATTGCCTCACTTAAAAAAATATATAAATAAAAAAGAAACAAAACCCCAACAAAAGACAAATTTGGGTATTAATAATTATTATTATATTGTAATACAATTTATTTATAATTTTAATATTATATATTATATTAATTTACAATTTTAAGACAAATCAAATTTTAAATTAACATATAATAATCACATAACATATTTCATAAGATAAAAAATCAATGAACAAATATAAATAATATTTACGAGTTAAATTGTATTTATTAGTTTAAAAATCAAATTGATTATTCTAAGATCTAAATGAATTTAAATTTGGTGATACGCATTCTTCAAATAAAATTTGAAATTAGAGTTGAATATAATATGAGTTTTTTGGTATATACTATGTGCCAATGCACTCTTTGAGTTTATCGGATACTTAACTAGCAATTATTCCCCTATGTCAATTTTCAAAATTTGAAATGAAACCAAAAGTTATAGTATATTAATTATACAAAAAATGATATCAATTATTTTAATTAAATACGTAGACTAGAAAAATATTACACATATGCATAAAACCTTTGAATTATACACACACACACACATATATATATTATAAATTATAATTACACATATGTACATATATTTAAGATAATTATGTAAATTGGATAATGAATTTATAATAAAATTATATGTTAAATACCTAGAATTTTAATTTAGTTCTAGTTTAATAATTGAAAATTTTATTTTGGTATTAGTTTTCCAAATATTAATATAGTGAATATTTATATATTAATATAAATATATATTACTATTGTGGTAAACTACTATTCGTCCCATCACTAGTTGACCTTATTGTTGCCACACTACCCGACACCTGCCCTACCTCACTTTTTCCATCATCGGGTAACATTGGGAAACTTGAGTCATGATGGCCTATGGAAGTCATATTGGGCCTGTTGAGGCATAATGGTGAATGGCTAACCTAAGTCGTATTGGACTAGTTGAGTCATATTGGGCCAGTTGGGCCAAATTTGGTCAAGTAAGCCATATTGGGACAGTTGAGTCATATTAGACCAATTAAGCCATAATGGGCCATGTAAGCCATAGTGGGTTAGTTGAGTCATATTGGCCTATAAAGTCATATTGGGCTAGTTGAGTCGTATTGGCCAACCTAGGTCATATTAGGCCAGTTGAGTCATAATGCGTCAGTTGAGTCATATTGCCCTACCTAAATCATAATAGGTCAGTTGGGTCATATTATAATAGCAATTCCGGTATATATGATACCAAAACTGTTATTATAATATATACTGAAATTGTTACTATAATATGACTCAACTAACCCATTATGATTTAGGTATGGCAATATGACTCCACTGGCCTAGTATGACCTAGGTTGGCCAATATGATTCAACTGGCCCAATATGACATAGGTAGGCCAACATGACTCAACTAACCCATTATGACTCAACTAACGCAATATGACCTAGTTAGACCACTATGACTCAACTTGCCCAGTGTGGCTTACCTGGCCAATTATGACTCAACTGGCCCAATATGACTTGTTTTGGCCATATTTGACTCAACTAGCTCAATACGACTTAAGTAGGCCATTATGACTCAACCAGCTCAATATAACTTATGTAGGCCATTATGACTCAACTTGCACAAATATTGTAACACCTCGATTTTTATTGCTTTCTAATATCGGTAATAAATATATAAATACATATATTTTTATCCGAGACTTAGAAAATGATTTTGGATAAACCAAAGTAATTTCCATGTTATACTTATCTTTATAAGGTTATGTGAAATTTTGGGTTGAAAATTCAGACGGAACCCGGTCTGCGTTTTCACTGAAAGTAAAAGTTTACTGCTCAAAAAACCTAATTTCGACTCGTGAACGAAATGGTTAGACTTTATATTCCATTTCCAACGATATGGGTTATTTTGAAAAGTTTCAAAATAAATAAGTTATTATGCTTTGTTCGGGTACAAAAACCTAAATCGGGTAACCGACGGAGTCAGGAACGGAGTTGTAGAGATAAGTCGGGCGGATGAGGATGATGAGTCATCTTGCCACCTAAGGTAGCGAGTCACAGGGGTGAGTCATCGAGCATTTATGGCAAATTTATGACAATTCCTAAATATCTAGATATTTTGTGTGCGAAAATACCAAAATGTCCCTAGTTTTCTATCAATTCTCAAGTGTACCATAAGCTTCTTGTGGTCACAATTCAACCACATCTCCTTCAATCATGACCACTCAATTACAATGATTACTTTGGGTATGAAATGACCATTTTACCCTTGAATTTCCATGGTAATTACAAGTGGTGCCATCACAAATTTGGACCAAAATATCCTTCCCCCACACAGCTCCTTCTTCACTTAACCACCTTTAGGAAAAATTTTACTCATTTGGCATCATCTTCATCAATCATAGCCATTTTTCTCTTAAGAACTCTAAGAACACACATTGATGTTCATACTCGCCGAAACTGTACCATAATTCTGACCCTTTTCTGTTCTGAAACTCGGAAAACGTTCTACATGAAAGTTGTTCCTCTTCCTCTCTTCTTTCCAACAAGCTAAAGATAATCAGAAACGGATAAGTATATTGAGAGATATGCCCAAATTACCAAAACAGCTCAAAAATCTTCATCATCTTCATCTTTCTCTCTAAACTTCTCAAGAACACTTATGAACACTAAGTGATTTTTGTGAAGAAACTTGATCATCTTCATCACTTGTTCATTTTCAAGAGATAGAATCTTTCTCTCCACGATCAATCAAGTTTTCTTCTTCATTCATTTCATGATTTCAAGCCATGAATCATGAACTTTCATTTTCATGATGCAATCTTCAAAAATTCATAGAATATTGTAGAAAAACCCACTTGACTTGAAAACAATTTCTATGAACTCATCTTGATGTCTATATTCATCATCTAGAAGCATGAACCCAAAAGAAATTTCTTCCCTATTTTTTTCTAAGCATGGCCGAATCATAGCTTTTGGGTGTCAATGGGTTTTTGCTTCAACTTTTGTTCAATGATGCATGGTTTTGTCTCTTAAATCATATTAGGTATTGAATCCAAGTGATTGAGAAAACAAAAATCAATGCCTAACCTTTTATTTTCATGAGGGCCGAAACCCTAAATTTTTTTAGAGTAAAAGGATTTTGATTCAATTTTTGTCTTGTGACACTTGAAATCATCTCTATACCATTCATGTTTGTTGAATCCAAGAGATGGAAATCAAGTGAAATTCCTAACTCAAATTTTTTGTCAAGGACTAAACCCTAACTTAAAGTTCCCGTCTATTGAGAGTATTTTATTATCTCGTCTACTCAAAGATATAAATAAATAAATATACCATACGTTTTGAGCAGCTCGTCTACATGAATGGACGCGGATTCACAATCTAAGTCCAAGCAGATATAAGGAAACTTATTCAAGATTTCCATAACTTATATATTTTTAACATTCCTGCAAGACTAGATAAAGCTTGTTAGATCTCAACTAAAACTTTTGCCAAGCAAATTTAATCATTTTTCTTAATATCAAAACTCAGATTATTAATCCAAATCACTTTGGTTCCAACAATCTCCCCCTTTTTGATAATGACAAAAACTAATTAAATTTGAGTGAACAAAGTCTAAGAGAGATTACAAGGCTCCCCTAAGACAAAGCATTCAAACTTAACAGGAATAAAATATAAGACAAACTTAGCTTCACATATCATATTTATATCTTATCAGATCAGTTCAGCTACTTATCAGTCAAAAGATAGTATCAGAGCATATAAACTAAGGTAAGTAAGTATCAGAGCAAACAAAAAAAAAATAGTACATCAAATAGTATCAGAGCATTATAAACAGATAAGATCATGCAGATGTAAACAAATATATACTTTCAAAAACTGATTTTTATAAAAAGGTAAAAGGAGTGGAGGTGGTGGAGGAGGGTTCGGGTTTGGTGGAGGTGGAGGAAGTTGAGTTGGAAGATTCTTACTCTGTTGAAAAATTAGCATAATGCTCATCATTTGGTTCATCAAGACATTTGTTGGAGCCAGGGCTTCTGCCACTTGCTCTCTCACTTGTTCCTTAACCTCAACCTTTACTTTCTCCTCTACAATTCTTCCAATAATCTCTTCAAGTTTTGGAGGCAGTGAGGGTCTTGAACTTTCAGCACTGTCATGAGCATGTGCTTGACTTGGAATTGTGTCTAATACTCTGGAAGTTGGTTGTTGATCAATAGGATGAATGACAGTTAGAGCCATTGGCTGAGATGAGTTCTTCTCGGAAGTGGTCTGGGAACAGACTCAGCAACTTCCTCAACCTCAGTAACTGGTTGAACAGAGTCAACATCCATAGCAGGGTCTTCAACTAGTATTTCCGCATCAGTGTGCTCTAAAGGTGGAGATGGTGGAGGTGAGTCAGCAAAAGTAACAACAGGTGGGGGAAACTCTTTGGCCTAGTGGATAGGGTCTTCTTCAAAAATAGGACTAGTGATAGGAAGTCCCAGAATGTCATTGTAAATGAAGAATATGCAATATGAGAGTCCACACTTTCCTTTGACTTTTGGAATGAGTCTTTTCTCTTCAATACTCAGACTAGAAGAGGAAGCTTCATGTGCACATTCCACCATATGAGTTCTCCAAATGTAACCGGCAACATCTTCACGAACATCTTCATCAGGTTGTGCCAACCAATAATCTATGACATTCTGATCAGTGTGGTTGACAGCTTCAGGGTTAATCATGCAGCAATCTGGGAATGGCATCTTTCCAGTATTTCTCTGCTTCTTCTTGTCCTTGTCCTTGTTCAGGTTAATCATAGGTAGTTTAGGAGCAATCAGGGGGGGTCTAACACCAATCTTTGTTTCCTTCTTGGTATGAAACAACCAAGTTGGAGGGACAAAGTTTGCAGCCCTGACATACCTAGGCTATTCCAATTCATTCTTCAGAAAGGCATACATGAGGTGATCCGCGATACTCACAGCTCTGCCATAGATGCTTGGGGTGTCTAAGTGTCTCCCAAGAAGTTTTGTTATCCATGATAAAAATAATGTGTCTGTAGCATCTTGAACTTTTGTAGATGACATTGGTCAGATCTTTCTTTGCTGGATCCTTAGACCAGTCAGAGATGATATTCCTTTTAACACCATCAGTGAATGGCTTGAAGGGTGGGGATTTGATGAGGTTTTGGTAGATTTTTCTAGGTGGGAATTTTTTCTGTGGAAGATGAATTAGGGCAGGTCCAATATGGTTGTGTAGAGTGGATGGAAGAGGTCTGGTGATTTTTGGTACATATGGTATGGGTACATAATCAGGTTGAAGTATGGTTTCGGGTTCATGTTCATACTCAGGTAGGGGATAGAAAGGCCTCGTTGAAACTGGTTCTGGTTCATGTTTGTGGTAAAGGATTTTCCAGTTCCTCTTTACTTTAGCCTAGTTTTCAGATTGGCCATCATAAAGAACAGAGGGGTCAGTGTATGGATATTTTGTCTTTTAATTTTTTGGAAAGGGTGCACCAAGGATAATTCCATCATCTGGTTGGTTGAACTAGGGGTCATTTTCAGGTATAATGGGTGGGAAATATGGTCTTTCTGGTAAGGCTGGTTGTGGTTGGTTAGGGGAACTTCTTTGTGGTGATGGAAGAGTGGGAATGTATACATCATCCAAGATTTCAGTTTGGTTCATAGTAGCAGGTACGGAATCATCATCTACTCTATCCTCAAAGCTAGATACTAAGACATCTACTGCTAATTTTACAGGGTCATTAGCAGGCAGAGTTATCTCGGAAGTCATAACAGACTTAGATTTCCTTGGAGGTTGCCTTCTGGGTTATGTGGGAATAGGGACATTAGCAACACTAGCAGTAGCAACAGTCCTCTATTTCTTCAAAACAGAATTGATGGGGACCCTGTCCTCATCATCCTCATCCTCATTATGAGATAGGATCACATTCCTTGTCCTTTTCTGAGTAGGTGTAGGTTGAGGAGCAACAGCTGATGGTTCTCTGATTACAATCCCACCAGCAGTAGGCATTTTAGGCATAGGTTTCCTTGCTGCAATGGTTTTCTTTTTAACTGCCCTTTTCAGTCCAAGAACGTCAGCATTGTTTTGCTCAACCATTTCTTCTTTGATCTTCATCATTTCTTCAGTCTTGGCCAAGGCGGCAGCAGTGTAAGTACTCAGATTCATGTTGGCAATATTCATTTTGCCAAAATCAGCAGCAGACATTGGCTTCTTAGTTAGTATTCTTGCTTGCTCTTCAGGGGACCTAGCAGCAATGAAATCATATATCCCTTGTGACTTGAAGATTTTTGATAGAAGATGACAGTAAGGAAGTGCAGAGAGCTTCTTCCTGTTAACAGCAGCATCCATGAATCTTTCATAGAGGATTATGGGCAAGTTTATCTTAGTCTCAGTGATGAGGTGACAGAGACAAAATTTGTGCAAGATTGATAAGTTGTCCTTGGAGCCAGTTTTGTGTAGAACCACCTTGTTCAGCAACTGATGAAGGATGCGAACTAAATCCTTCATTTCTACTGATTTCCAGGAATGAGTTCTTACTGTATCTTCTCTCATCAGAAAGGCAGCAATAACTTTTGAGCCACCAAGGTCCGTCTCCCATGTCTCAGTGAAGACCACTCCTTCCTGAGCACAGATGATGGCATCAGAGATGGTTTTCTCTGAAACCACTATCCTCTTCCCCAAAATGGTGGTGAAGACTTCTTTATCAGAGACTTGAAGAACTCTCCAGAAATCCTTGATCAGATTAGAGAAAATGGAGGCTTTCTCCATGAAGAGTCCTCCCCAACCAGCCGTATTGACAATCTTGCTAATATCTAGGTTATACTCCTCCAAGATTCCGAAGTTGAAATGATGCTCAACAGCAACATTCAGCTTGTCCACAATAAAAGATGAAGAGGAAGCCATTGTTGAAGATTCAAGGTTAGGGTTTGGAAGCAGAAAACAGAGAGTTCAGAGACGAAGGTAGTGAAAGGTTTCTCAGAGGGAAGGAGGTTTCTTTAAAAAGGTTTTGAATTTCAAAGGTTTTTCTTTTGGAAATAAATCAAAAAGAAAATATTGACAAGACATGTCATTAAGGATAAAACGGCGTTGGTATTTTGAAACTATAAAAAGGTCTTGATGGGATTGATGGAAGTAACAGACTCTACATTAGAGAATATAGGATAAATTTGTCTTTGAGACAAAATAAATGCAATTAATAAATATGTGTATGGACTGGTCCAAGCAAAAAGCAGGCAAGTATGGACGTGGCATGCAGTGGACGAGGCACACAAATACAATGGACGTGGTATGCAATGGACTCACACTTTAATCATGCAATGGACTTGAAATGCTTTAGATGCACATTCATCAACAACAAAATTCTCAAGACTGGACGGCATAATCAATCCACACATAACATATTAAGATGCTTTCTAATAAAAATAAATCTATCATTAGCAAGAGGGTTAGGAAAGATATCTGCCCATTAATGGTCAGTATCTACAAATTGTATATCAAAAACACCTTTTTGCACATAATCCCTTATAAAATGATGTTTAATCTCTATATGTTTACCTTTAGAATGCAATATTGGATTCTTAGATAGATCAATTGCAGCAGTATTATCACACATAAGTGGAATACAACTTACAAATACATTGTAGTCCTCTAATTGATGTTTGATCCATAGAAGTTTTGAGCAGCAACTAGCAGTTGAAATATACTCAGCTTCAGCAGTTGATAAGGAAATGATACTTTGTCTTTTGCTTGACCATGAGACAAGATTAGCTCTAATGAAGTGACATCCTCCACTGGTACTCTTTCTTTTAATTATGTCTCCAGCATAGTCAGCATCACAGAAACCAATGAATCTGTAATCTTCATTTTTCTTAAAACACAAACTCAGATTAGTAGTACCTTTCAAATATCTAAATATTCTCTTAACTGCTGACAAGTGAGATTCTCTAGGATTAGATTGAAATCGAGCACATAAACATACACTGAACAAAATATCAGGTGTAGACGTGGTAAGATATAGAAGAGATCCTACCATACCTCTATATACCTTTTGGTCTACCTTTTTCTCTTTACCATCTTTGTTCAGTATAAATGTGGGGTGCATAGGGGTACTCATTGGCTTGCAATCATCCATTTTGAACTTCTTCAGGAGTTCCTTTGTATACTTGGTTTGATGGATGTACACCTCATCCATAATTTGTTTAACTTGAAGTCCAAGGAAGAATTTGAGTTCTCCCATCATGGTCATTTCAAACTCTTTCTGTATTAACTTAGAAAATTCTTTGCACAGAGATTCATTAGTAGCACCAAATATAATATCATCAACATATATTTGCACAATTATGAAATTAGATTTAATGGACTTTCTAAACAAGGTTGTATCAACCTTTCCTCTATTAAATCCATTTTCCATTAGAAATAAACTTAGCCTATCATACCAAGCTCTAGGTGCTTGTTTAAGGCCATATAAAGCTTTCTTAAGCTTATATACATGTTCAGGTTGGGTTTCACTCTCAAAACCTGGAGGTTGCGTTACATATACTTCTTCATTAATAAAGCCATTTAGAAAAGCACTCTTAACATCCATTTGAAAAAGCATAATGCTATGATGTGCAACAAATGAAAGTAAAATCCTAATTGCTTATAGTCTAGCAACAAGAGCAAAAGTTTTAGTATAATCTATACCTTCTTCTTGAGAATAACCTTGTGCAACAACTCTTGCATCCAAGGCCATCACCCTCTTCTTCCAGTAGTCATAGTCAGTTCCATCAAAGAGAGGATGTCTGTTGATGGCTTGTTCTTCTGAATCCATGGTTGTTGGATCGTACTCCCTTAGTCCCTCAGCACTATTAGATGCTCAACCCTTTCGAGACTGAGCTCTGATACCAACTGAAGTTGACACAGGAAAACACAAGAAGGGGGGTTGAATTGTGTTTGTTAATAATTTTCGAAAACAACCTTTTTCAAAACTTATTTTCTCACACAAAGAATAAAAGGCAGAAGCACACACAAAAAATGAACTTTTAAAAACTTTAACAAAATCAAGTTCAAATCCCCTTAGTCAGTATAAACAAATAAAACTGTAAGAGTTAAGGGATTACAAAATTCACGCAAGTGTTTTATCTTGGTTCACTCTCTTCCAACCAAGAGCTACGTCCAGTCCCTTCGACTTGAAGGTTTTACTCCACTATTTTCTCAAATAGATTACAACAAGTATTCAACACCTCTCCAGGCTACAAGTATTCCTTTCTTACCAAGCCTCTTCAGGCTCTAACTCTAACAAAGAGATTGTTTGCTTTTGATCTTCTAACTCACTATGTGTGAGGATATGAAAGTTTAAGATCGGTTGAGTATTACAACATTATTCAAGCTAGAGAATTACAGACTTTTACTCTTGAAAGAATAAAGGAATGAGAGCTTGTAGAATGGCAAAAGTTCATCTCGTAAAAGTTGTTCTTCAGTGGTTGAGGTCTTCTATTCATAGTGACCTTCTTCTTCAACTTCAATGGTTATTTTGAATATTCCCGTTTAGAGATAGCAATAAATGCATAATATCCGTTATGACTGATAGCTTGATTATGGTCATTGTGAAATGTACTCTTGGTTATCTCTTTTGCACAAAATGGAGGGTCACAACTCTGAGCAATTGCAACTTGAAAAATTGTCTTTCCTCCTTTGTGAAAATTCCAGCTATTCCAGCAGTAAAGGTGACAGGGTACATAGCGTTTTGCATTTTCTGATTATACTATGTTGTTTTTTGCATTTCCGTGATGGTACTATGTTTCTCTCATAAAGAAACAAAGCATTAAAACAGATAAAACAAATAGGAAGAACCAACATTCGTTTGAACTAAATATCAATCATTTGAAATAAATATTTCTTTGTGGTCGGGGTAGCATTTACTTAGCTAGACCGAGCATATGAGAACTTATATGAAAAAGAGCTCGTCTACTTAAAATCTGCGTCTACACGCTCATGGGTAAAACCAAGTCTATGGACTTGCAGTTTTCTTTTCGCTCGTCTGCTGACGTGGCATATCCTATCGTCTATCATAAAGTCTTTGAACTTGCTAAAATTCAGTGAGTTATTTTTGATCTCCGTCTACTGACGTGTCATTTAAGCTCGTCTTCTCATTGAAACTAACGTTCCCGTCTACTGGGAATATTTTATTATCTCGTCTAATCAAAGAAATTAAAGTTCCCGTCTACTGAGAGTATTTTGTTATCTCGTCTACTCAAAGATATAAATAAATATACCATATGTTTTAAGGAGCTCGTCTACATGAATGGACACGGATTCACAATCTAATTACAAGCAGATATAAGGAAACTTATTCAAGATTTACATAACTTATATATTGTTGACATTCCTGCAAGACTAGATAAAGCATGTTAGATCTCAACTAAAACTTTTGTCAAGAAAATTTAATCATTTTTGTTAACATCAAAACTCAAAGATTATTAATCCAAATCACTTTGGTTTCAACATAAGATAGCCATATGCTATCTTAGAGTTGTCTGTAATTTTATCTGTTGTGGTTTTTCTGTGACAATTAAATTAATTTTTGTTTAATTTGGTATGTGTTTAGATGTGATATGTTGATTTGTGTGATTATAATTGGTTTGTAGAGTTATAATTGTGATGCATGTAACACCCCCCTCCTTGGGGCATTACTACGTAACACGTGCGAAAATAAAATTAAAATATAATTTGCTGGTGCTTTCGGAAAATAATTTATATAAGTATATAAGTGTCTGAAATTGGGTATAAAAATTTTGTCACGACTCCTAAGCCTTGATTGGCACACAGTCCTTCTATCATAGTATGGCAAGCCTATTTAATTTAAAGAATATACTTGAATAAAAGCTAGTATTTTACAAAAATTTCGACAGAGTCTCCTCTGTAATTCGGACATCCCAGGTAAAAGAACACCTGCTAAAATAATTACATTTTCACTCTAAAATTAAATAGGATAAGAATATGAAAATGTTTTTATCTTATTTACATTATTTAAAATATTTTTCTGTACTGGTATAATAGTGACAATAACGTAAATTATTGTCTAGTAAACGTGCATTCACTGAAATAAGTCAGTGCTAACGCACCTAATAAAATAATTTGAAGAGAGTAATTTAATTACTCAAACTAAACCACCTAACATAATAAACATAAACATCCAAATAAAATAATTAATCCTAGGTGTAAAAACTAGGGTGTTACATTACTACCCCTCTTAAAAAATTTCGTCCTCGAAATTTCGTAACTTAAAACTAAACAGGATGTTGTAATCATACCTTAACTCTAAAATCTTGCTTTGTATTCTCATTGCTTCATTCCTTTCATCTATAACACTATAACATAATCAATTCTTATGCCATTCTATTTATCCTCGAAACTTTTCACTACCGCATTAGCTCCACTACCTTCGATATTTTACCTTAGTCTATTACTTTTTAAAGAACAAAATCAATGCTTAATCTCTTCACTTCTCAATGTATAAATCCATTAGAAAAACTTTCTCCAATATCCAACTTTCACAACTAACATTAAAACCAACAATATCTTTACCATAACATCAATTAACCTTCTACTCAAGAGATGCGATCATAGTCTTAGTTCATTTGGGCTTAATCTACTCTTCTAGTCATATCAAATTCACACTTTTCAAGTCTCCAATCAAAACGTCGTAACATTCCTGAGTTGCACATGATAACCTTTGCGCCAAAAACCTAAGAAATTCAATCTCATTAAAATTGAATCTTACCACATCCAACATAATTCGTTCTCCTATCAATTCCACTTGAATCTTTTGCCTACTTCGATTTCATTTCCTTCATTTGCCTCTCATTTTCAATTTAATTCTCAATCCCCATTAGTATCCTTGATTTAAGAAATTTCATATGCACCTTTACCCTATTGTCCAAGGAAATACACAACTCCTAACAATTCCTCCATCTAAAGGCAGGGCTCCATCACTCATGCAAGGAAATGCTTGTATCGTATATGCCCTTATCTTATTTATTTGCAGCCGAGAAAAGAGATTATAAAACAGAGTTTTTCTAAGGCCATTATCCCTAAGAGTTACACCAAAACAAAGCCAAGAAATCTAGGTGGACACTTCCCAATGGCAATCTTGAATTTAAAATATCTAGTTTCCACTATGGATCATCAACCACATTTTTACCAAAATAAGACTTCAAAGATTATAAACATTTCATCATAGCTTATCACGCTCGAAAGACACAATCAAAACTTAATCACTTCTTGCCTCAAAATTTGTCTACT
This sequence comes from Sophora flavescens, assembly GCA_030762895.1. Lineage (NCBI taxonomy): Eukaryota > Viridiplantae > Streptophyta > Magnoliopsida > Fabales > Fabaceae > Sophora > Sophora flavescens. Next base: position 125,914,890 of record CM061068.1, read on the forward strand.
AGCAAAACTTCTTCAACACCTTATCCTCACAACGAACATCAAGTTCAACCTTAACTCTATCACATATATCAACTTTCCACCCAAAGCACACAATTATAGTCTTAGTTTTCTTTGAATATATTACACCACTCCAAATTTTATCACAGTCGTTCATTTCAATCTTAAAGAATACGATTACATTTCTCCATGCAACTACAACCAAAAGGAATCACTTCAACTTGAATTATCCAAAATCATAATTCTTAAACTTTTCTAACAACTTAGTTTCACTCAAGAACTCCTCTATACTATTTCCGTTCAGCTTAAGGAAAACTACCATATATATTTCTCCGTTAACCCTCGGACTCACTAAGTCAATATTAACCATAAATATTGATCACCACTCTAAATTCCTTTAATGATATGTCTACCTTGATCATGATAAAATCCATTGTAATCATCTCACTCAAAAATGTTGAACTTAAGGGTTCTCATAATATCTTTCACATCTATACACTAACGAAACTCCTATCAATTCTGGTTCGTCCTGCCATAGAGATGACAAAAACTTAGGTACCACACTATCTCCCAGCCAACCTGCTAAGGATAGGTAATCTCATTACTTATACATCCCACTGAGGATGATCAGTTGGACTTAGCCTCAACTTAGTCCTCAACACTTAAAGCAAACTTAACCGACACACGTTGATAAACTTCCATTTTTCATCTGAAACAACACTTGAAGATACTCCATGAAGTCTGAACAATCCGCTAATACACGATTCGGTTCACTAACTCTGCTTGTGAATCTTAACTCGTAAGAAGATTTAGACTTCACTAGTCGATCAACGATCACTTGAATTCAAACAAGACTCATACAGGTCTTCAGAAAACTCATAACAAAGATTGAAGGAATGCCAACATCTCAACAAGGAAGGTCTCAATTGTACATCTTGATGTGGAGATATCTAACTCATGACTGGTGAGATAAGTCACACATCGACAACATTTGGAAAATACGTGGAATTAAGATGATCAATGACAATAAGCACTTTCAAACGACAATAAGACATGACCTTAGTGATCATAAAAGAATTTCTCAAGAAAAGAAATTTTTATGGATTTCACTTTCACATAAGCATAGAGAAGAATTTCATTAATTTGAAGGATATCGGAACATCCAGTATGGAAAAAGATCATTCCATCAGGTTCGTGGATGTAAAAATGCATGATCAATACACATTTACAAACATGAATCTAATAAAGTTCATTCTTCCACAAGAATCTTCCAACGGATTCAAATAATCAAAGAGTGAATAATGCCTAATCCCAAGAGAATTAATTCTTATTCTTAATACAAAGAATTTACAAAATGATGACTTTCACCTCTAACAAAAATAGAAGTGACGAAACTAGGTTTCACCAAGAAACTTCTACTATCACGAAATTATCTGGGTTATAACTCAAGAAAAATAGTCATAACCTACTTTTCTCAACAACACTTTAAGGGATCCCGACCAATGGATTCCGTTAAATCAATTCACTCAAATGTCTAATACATCGAGGATCATTTAGAAATGTGAGTACGACTTCTCATAACAAAGAAATGAATAACTGGAAATTTATGAATCAGCATAACTAATTCATGAGTCCTGACAGATTTCAAATTAAGATCAGAAAATTTATCTGACCCACACAAACTTCACCGTTGTGATTATCTAATACAATCACAGGATTCGAGAAATAAATGTCAACTGACAAACACAAGAGAATCAAAGAGTACAATGAAGAGTTCCTTAAATCAAGAAACACTCACCCAAGATCGAAAATCCACTCGATTCGTCTTGGTTCCAACCAACATACACGTCTTTCTAGCCAAGCTTAGTATGACCACCTTGAATTTGGGTATGATTCCGGACAATTTAATCAATCGATCAAACATGCAAAGAGTTGATCTTTCTTCATAAACTAAATTGACGACACAAAATCTTAGATAGGTCATCACTCCAATCTGGTAATACCTCGTCTTCAAGTCGATTTTTGAGTAGATGACAACTCCTTGCAATTGATTTACCAAATCAATTACGCAAGTCAGAGAATACTTGTCCACAATTCGTCCTTTTACCTAGCTATTAGAAATCTACACAGTGACACAACCTCCACACTACAATTGGTGCTTCACAAGGAAAACACTCGGTCTAACAAACGATTCAAACCACCAATCTTCCAGTCGAATCGAGTCGTCCAACTCGCTTCAATTTTGTAGGCAACATCCTACACAAAGCGACAAAGATCTGATCGAATCCAAAAACTAAATCAATCTGAAATCAATGTCCTTTGCTAACCATAAACCTAGAATATTTCCAGGGAACATTCCCGGTAAAACCCTATACACAAACACCTTGTTTCGAATGTCTGACACGATTCGCCCTTAATCGAATGTCATATTCGAACCCAAGTAACATTCAAGATCTAAGGTCTCCCAAGACATAAAACCCTTGGAAAAACCATCAACAAAACATATACTTGTGCGTCAACACACATTGCTTCAACAAGAAACAATTCAAACAAAATCCAACCAGAGATCACACAACAAAAACTTAACAGACCTATTCCCCAAAGATCCCGAAAGACTCGACCAGCTCTGATACCACCTTGTAACACCCCCCTCCTTGGGGCATTACTACGTAACACGTGCGAAAATAAAATTAAAATATAATTTGCTGGTGCTTTCGGAAAATAATTTATATAAGTATATAAGTGTCTGAAATTGGGTATAAAAATTTTGTCACGACTCCTAAGCCTTGATTGGCACACAGTCCTTCTATCATAGTATGGCAAGCCTATTTAATTTAAAGAATATACTTGAATAAAAGCTAGTATTTTACAAAAATTTCGACAGAGTCTCCTCTGTAATTCGGACATCCCAGGTAAAAGAACACCTGCTAAAATAATTACATTTTCACTCTAAAATTAAATAGGATAAGAATATGAAAATGCTTTTCTCTTATTTACATTATTTAAAATATTTTTCTGTACTGGTATAATAGTGACAATAACGTAAATTATTGTCTAGTAAACGTGCATTCACTGAAATAAGTCAGTGCTAACGCACCTAATAAAATAATTTGAAGAGAGTAATTTAATTACTCAAACTAAACCACCTAACATAATAAACATAAACATCCAAATAAAATAATTAATCCTTGGTGTAAAAACTAGGGTGTTACAATGCATGCAATAATTGTGATGTATGCTATACTATGCTGTGATGAAATTATCTGCTGTTGAGTGATGGATTGAGAAACCTGACAATGGTCAGTGTTCAAATTAACTTGAAGTTAAAAGCTTTATAAGCTTATATATTTAATCAAAGTGATTAAGTTGTGGAAATTTGAGGAAAAGTGGAAAAATATTATTTTAATAATATTTGTGGTGAAAGATTTGTCAATAATTGACAGTAAGAGCGGAACTGTGAAAAAATTTCACAGGCGTTAGTTTTTCCAAAATAAATTCAATTATATTCTAAAATGATATTTAAAATAATTAAGTAATTAAAAAAGTGTAATTTTGACATTGGAATAATTATTTATGACAGAAAGTCATTTTGATTAATGATTTTTACGGCATAAGTTTTGGAAAAAACTGTTTTTATTTTGTTACAAATTTATTGAGAAAGGACTTTCAAGAAGTTGATTTTTTATGAGAATGATTTTCAAGAATGAAGGGATTGGAGAAAAATGAATTTCTCTGTGAGTTAACGTTTTATAAATGATGGATAAGCGGAAAAGGTTTATCTGCAAAGGAGTTTTAAGTCAGGTGAAAACATTTTAGAAATCATGGATAAGTTTCGGAACTTGGTTTTGATGAGTTGTTTTTCACAGAAAGAAAACTGTGTTTGAAAGTGGAAGTTGTGAGGACCTAGATAACCGAAAACATCGGGTTAGTGTTCCTAGAAGAAAGTACATAGACTATGTGTCCTGTATGTGTCATGGGTTAAAGTCCCAGTTGACACATTTGAAATCTGTGTCCTCTGTGTCATGGGTTAGAGTCCCAGTTGGCACAGTTGAATTCATGCTCAATGTGTTGGGGGTTAGAGTCCCAGTTAACATATTTGAATCTCCATTCGGTGTGTTGTGGGTTAGAGTCCTAGTTAACACATTTGATTCTCTATTATGTGTGTCTGTGTGTCGTGGGTTAGAGTCTCAAGTCACACAGTTGAATATCTGTTGTGTCGAGGGTTAGAGTCCCTAGTCACATAGTTGAATATCTGTTGTGTCGAGGGTTAGAGTCCCTAGTCACACAGTTGAATCTTTGTTTCTATGTGTCGTGGGTTAGAGTCCCAAGTCACACAGTTGAATCTCTGTTTTTGTGTGTCGTGGGTTAGAGTCCCAGTTGGCACGTTTTGATTTCGTGTCCGGTATTGAGAATAAATGAACTCGATGTTTAAGTAAGAATAGTCGTGAGCGGTAAGCCTCAATAAAGAAAGAATGAATAAAAAGAGAAGTGAAGAGGATAAGTATCAAGATGGAATGATGGATGTTGAAGTGTAATGCAATTTTTATGAATTGCGACGATTGTATGGTATGAAACCCTTTTGATAAAATTATTCTGCTGTTTGGATAATTTTTGTATATTGTGAATACCATGTATATGTTGTTTTGTGTGTCACGCATGTGGTTATCTTATCAAAACTCATATATTGGTATCTCACCCTTACATATTTGTTTGTTGTTTCCTCTACTATCTCTATGTGTGTGTGTGTGTGTGTGTGTGTGTGTGTGTGTGTGTGTGTGTGTGTGTGTGTGTGTGTACAGATGAACTCCAAGGAGATGTATCTGTCGTACCCAAGGATCAGATCCTTGACCCGTGTGAGTGCCGACGATGGTGAGGCTTGGGTGATCAATACGGGAGCTAGGAGTGCTACTTACATGGGACCGGTTTGTACCATTGTGGGTAATAATTCAAGACCTACATCACGTACGTATCAGATGTTGACTATGGAGATACCTTTACTATTTCTCTGGTTGTTTACCGGTTTTCTTGTAGATCAGGATCCGTTATGTTTTGATACTTCCATAGTTCTGGAAGTAGAGGTATCCTCACCGGATATCCCAATAGGAAGGGAAAACCAGGGTGGTCTTCCCAACCGTGATTACTAGTATTGACCAGCTATAGGACTTTTGGTAATATTTGAGGTAGAGGTATCTTGTTAGTCTGGATGTTTGGCTATTGAGAGTCATTCTCTTTGAGTTGGGATTTCAGACTACCGCTATGCTATAGTGATGTCTTTATTTTCTTGTGTTATGACTTTGGGAAATGACCTGTTTTGTGTAAATGTCCTAAATGTTGATGCTATACTATATATATACATATATATTTAAGATGTTTGTTGTATGGAAAAGGAAAGAAAGAAAAATTTTTATCACCATTTTTGAGTGAGAATAAGTAACTAGAAGATATTATTTTCCGGAAGCAATCATCAAATTTCGTTTTAATTTATTTCCGCACGTGTTTACGAGGTAATGCCCAAGAGGGGTGTTACAGATATGATGATGGAAAAAGTGAGATAGGACAAGTGTCGGGTGACACTTATAGAGTGGCAACAATCAGGTCAACCGATGATGGGACGAATAGTAGTTTACCCGAACAGTAATATATATCTATATTAATATATAAATATTCACTAAATTAATATTCAAAAAACTAATATTAAAATAATATTTAAAATTATTAAACTAGCACTAAATTAAAATTCTAGGTATTTAACATTAATATTATTATAAATTCATTACCCAATTTAAGTAATTATCTTAAATATTTGTACATATGTCTAATTATAATCTATAGCGCGCGTGTGTATATATATATATACCATCTTATATATATGTGTATAAATATATACATACATTATTCAAAAAATTTATGCATATGTCTAATTATTTTCTAGTCTATATATTTAATTAAAATAATTGATATCATTTTTTTATAATTAATATATTATATATAACTTCCGGTTTCATTTTAATTTTTGAAAATTGACATAGGGGAATCATTGCAAGCGAACTATCCGATAAATCCAAAGAGTACATTGGCACATAATCAATACCAAATAAACTCCTATTTTATTCATCTATAATTTAAAAATTTATATGAAGAATATGTAACACCTTTTTAAAACTCATTTAGATCTTAGAATAATCAATTTGATTTTTAAACTAATAAATAGAATTTAACTCATAAATATTATTTATCTTTATTCATTGATTTTTTATCTTATGAAATATGTTTTATGATTATTTTATGTTAATTTAAAATTTGATTTGTCTTAAAATTGTTACTTAGTATAATATATAATATTAAAATTACAAATAAATTATATTAAAAATATAAAAATAATTATTAATACCCAAATTTATCCTTATTTTGGGTTCTGTTTCTTTTTTATTTTTATATTTATACATTCTTTTAGGTGATTTAATTTGAGCCCATTTGATAAAAAAACTATAGAGGAGTTTGCCCCTTTTAACTCATATTTTATGTTATTAGACTTTATAATAAAATCGAAAAAACGAAAAAAAATACATTGTTTGTTATTTATTTTATGTTTATCACTTTATTTTATTTTTGTTGATAAAGATTTTAAATTTTTATTATGTTTTTTAGTTTTGTTTTACTATTTGGGCAAAAAAAAACCAGCCAACACCTCTTTTTTTGACTCAAACCTGTTTACCCATTTTCATTGCCCTAAACCCGATCCAAACCCGTTATCTTTTTTGTCCCTGGAGGCTGAAATGTTGCCCCTTCCCCCTTCATCAGCAACACTTTAAATGCAGCAGCCTCTACGAATCACACTCACCGACGACGACGGTCGGAAAGCATGACTGCACGACGACTGGGGGAGAAGTCGTAACTACGTGGTGTGGGCGGAGAAGGGCATGACTCTGGCGTTGCGGAGCGTCCTGCGGCGGAGGGGCATGGCGGCGTGCGGTGCTGGGCTTGCATTGTAGTGGAGGTGCGACATGTGGTGATGACCAGAAGCTTCGTGGAGGGGGGCTAGAAGTGCACAGCTATGCTTGTGGGTTGGCTATGGTGTTCTGTAGATTGAAGTGGTGTAGGGGACTAAGGGGTGGAAGGGATGAAAGGGGTAGATATATCTTTTTAGTCTAAAATTAAATGAAAAGATTAATTTTATTGTTTAATTTATCATGGTAACAAAATAATTGCTGAAGGATAAAAAGGTAAAACATGAAAATTGATAAGCTGAACAATAAATGACATGATTAAATAATAGCTTGTCATCCATTGCTCCATTTGAAAACTGCACCAATACAATTGAATTAGTGCAGGCACCATAGCAAATATGTCTTCTTCCTTTAAAAACCTGTAACGCATAGGGCAATGAAGATGGCAGAAACACCATGGTGTGGTGGTACAGACAATGTGAAATGGTAAACAAATCCGTGCAGCGGAAATGGGTGGCTGGGTCGTGACATCGTCGTACTGGTATGTGACGGCGGTGATTGGGTGGCGGAGGAACGTTGCTGTTCTGGTTTGCGTGAAAACTGTGATTGGCGGAGGAACAACGAAGATAACTGGTGTTGCTGCTTGTGAAGACGGCAGAGTGGATGGCAGCGCTCGAGGTTGAGAGGCTCGATCTGTTTCCAACAGCTGCAAAGTGGTGGTACGAGGATGGAGAGATTACTGCAAACGGCAGAGTCGCAGCGGCGATGGCGAACTAGTGCATGCGGTTATGGTCTTATGGAAGACTCACGGTGGTTTTCAGCGGTGTTGACGAGGGTAACTTAATCTTGATTTCTAAGAAGGATTGAGTTCTTTTGGCTTAACAGTAAGAATGAAATATGAGAGGAATGAGGTTTTTGGCTTATGGTAGAAGAATCCGTGTGAAGGTGGATGTGGATGGTCAAAAGAAAAGAGAAAGTGATGAATGAAGAGACAAGGTGAGTATGTGAAAGAACGACGTAGGGAACATATAAGAAAGGTAGCAGAATGGGAACGAATGTGATGTGCGGAGATGAGAAGTGTGATGAACAAAGAAGAATCACAATAATAAGTTAACATATTTATCTAAACGACTAAACCATTATCATCATCACCTTTTATCTAGCAAACTCACTCCAACTAAAATAATTATTATAACCTCTTATCAAACAAGTCATCCTTATCCATTTTTATTTTTAGCTCTTATCTATTTACCATTTTTTTTAAATTATCAATTAAATGACTGGACAAAATTGGGTGTTCACAACTGCCCCCTTTTACTTGTTTCTTATTATATAAGAGGTGTAACCGTAGTTAACCTTTTATCGTGATAAGATACGAGTAAAGACACGAACTTCCATTTTGTCCGGAAATGTGAGATTCCTAAAGTAAAACGATTGCAGGGAGAAAAACCTGCGAACAAACAGACAAATTCTTACAAAGAGCTACCGGGGTATGATACGTACCCGTCGAATGTTGAAAAAGATAAAAGAGCTTACGGGGTATGGTACCCGTCGAAGCTTGACAACAAAAGACTTGCAGGGTGGATTACCTGTAAAGACCAGATAAAGAGCTTACGGGTTGGATTGTCCATTAGAGCTCTAAAAAAAAAGGCTTGCGGGGTGGATTGCCCACAAAAACCGAATAAAGAGCTTACGTGTTGGATTGTCAGTTAGAGCTCGAAAACAAAAGGCTTGCGGGGGTGGATAGCCCACATAGACCAAAAAAGGAGCTTACAAGTTGGATTGCCCGTTAGAAGAATGTGAAAAGCTTACGGAGACCGTATCCGCAAAAGCTTTGAAATAGATAAAAGAAGCTCACGGAGATGGTATCCGCATGAGCTTGAAAGGAAAGATAAAACAAGTTCACTGAGATGGTATCCGCAGGAACTTGAAAAGAAGCTCATGGAGACGGTTTCCGCATGAGCTTGAAAGGAAAGATAAGACAAGTTCACGGAAACGATATTTGCAGGAACTTGGAAAGTAGCTCACGGAGACGATTTCTACAGGAGCTTGAAAGGAAAGATAAAACAAGTTCAAGGAGACGATATCTGCAGGAACTTGAAAAGAAGCTCACGGAGACGGTTTTCGCATGAAGCTCATGCAGACGGTTAGCACAGGATCTTGAAAGAAAAGATAAGACAAGTTCAAGGAGACGGTATCCGCAGGAACTTGGAAAGAAGCTCACAGAGACTGTTTCCGCAGGAGCTTGAAAGGAAATGTAAAACAAGTTCACAGAGACGCTATCCACAGGAACTTGAAAGAAGATGAAAGCTTATGAGGCCCTATGCCTACTAAAGCTAGCAAAGACACAACTTTTGGGCCCTGTGCCCACTAAAGGTAGTCAGATGCGATGCAATGAAATGATGAGACAATGCATGATGGAAGAGATGCTTTCTTTTTGTGATTGATAAAAACCTTGATTTTTTTTAGCTATGCAAGATGCAATAGATGCTTTAATGAAAAACAGATTTTTTTTTATTTTTTTCAATGCATGATGCAGAAGATGTTTTTAGTTTTTTTCTTTTTTTTTGTGTTGTTGCAAAAGGCGTTGTTCATTTGCCTCTTAAAGTTGGGACCACAACCAAATTTGATGAGGAACTAAAATGAGACTTGTTGATATGATGTATCACTTGGTTGTTCAATTGATGCCTTGTTTCTCACTAAAGATATGCTTCTTTCAAAATTATTATCTCAATGGATGAGGTTATCTGTTCAGCTTTTAAGAGGCGACTTGCCCCAATCTTCATGCTTTAAGTGCATTTTAGGAAATGCCCTTGTAAACTTAAATTGCCCTAGTTTATTAGCTCGAGAATGAAGTTGACACAGGCAAACACAAGAAGGGGGAGGGGGGGGGGGGGGGTTGAATTGTCTTTGTTAATAATTTTCGAAAAAACCTTTAAAACAATTTTTGCACACAAGGAGATTAGAAACAGAAGCACGCACAAAGAAAAAGATCCTATTTAAAAGACTTTAACAAAAGCAATATCAAAACCCCTTGATTAGAAAGAAACAAATAAAGCTGTAAGAAATAAGAGATAGAAGAAACACGCAAGATGTTTTATCCTGGTTCACTCTCTTCCAACCAAGAGCTACGTCCAGTCCCTTCTACTTGAAGGATTTTCTCCACTATTTTCCAAATAGATTACAGCCAAGTATTCAACATCTCTCCAGGCTACAAGTATTTCTTTCTTACCAAGCCTCTTCAGGCTCTAACTCTAACAAAGAGATTTAATGTTTGATCTTCTTAACTCACTATGTGTGAAGATATGACAGTTTAAGATCAGATTAATATTTTCACAATATTCAAACTAAGAAATACTAACTCTTGCTCTCAAAAGAAATATGAGTATGAGTGATTGTAGTTTTACAAAAGTTGAGCTCATAAGGTTGTGCAATCAAAAGTTGTCTCTTCAGTATCTCAGGTCTTCTATTTATAGTGGCCTTCTTCTTCACTTGTATTTCTTCAACGGTTACTATGAATAATCCCGTTTAGAGATAGCATTTAATGCATAAGTTGTGACTGATAGCTTGATTGTGGCAATGCTAAATAGTACTCTTGGTTATCGAGATAGCATGAAATAGGAGGTTCACTCCTATGAGTATTGCAGCTTGAGAACTTGTTGTTCCTCCATTGTGTACAATCCAGCTTTTTCAGCCATAAAGTTGTCATCGTACAAATCGTTTTGCAGTATCTTATTGTACGATTCTACTTTTTGCATTTCTTGATGATACTATGTTTCTTTTACAACAAGGTAAAATATTAAAGCAGATAGGACAATAGTAAAGAACAAATATTCTATTGAAATAAATATCAATCATTTGAAATAAATTCAAGAGATTCGGATAACATTTATTTATTCGAAGATGGAGCTCGTCTACTTTAAGAAACTCCGTCTACTTAGTTATATGAGAGACTAAGTATGTTCAATATTTTATTTTGCTCGTCTGATGACATGGCATATCCTCTTGTCTATCAAGTCTTTGGACTTGCTACTTCTCAAAGATCTCCATCTAGTGACATGGCAGTTAGAGCGCGTCTATTAGATTACTTTATTTTTCAGTTCATTTACTTCTACTAATTACTTTCGTCTGCTTACGTGGCAAGATGGACGCGCTTATTTATCAAGTCTTTGGACTTGCTGTATCTAACACGTTATTTTGGTATTCGTCTAGCAAACACTTAGAGCCTCGTCTACTGAAAACTAGTCTACTCAATTAAATAACTAAGTAACTTTACCAAAGTATTTAAGCAGCCCGTCTATAAGGATGGACGCGTATTCTTTCAATGAAAACTTATCCCATGTTTATTTTACTTATATTAAAGTATTCCTGCATAACTGAAAGCACATGTTTGATCTCAACTAACACTTTGCCAAGCAAATTTAATCCCTTTGTTAGCATCAAAACTTAGAGATTATTAAATCCAAAACCACTTTGGTTCCAGCAGAGAAGACTTTTTGCACTTTGCTTGTATTTGACCCTAACTTTTGTGTAGTCGCTCTTTGCAAGTTTTCAATCTATCGGGCCGCTCTAACTTTTACCTAGGCTGCCTTTACAGGTTTTCTGCATAGCGAGTCATTTGTCTTCTTCGTTCTTTTCTCTCCTTTTTTTTTATTTTGCCTATTTTTTTTCAATGCTTACAAGTATAGGATGTTACTGGATTTGAGGCAGTGTAGATCTTTGCCGCTCCTACTTGTTAAGGCCTAGTCTTGTTATGGTTCAATAGACTTTATCCTTTTCGGATAAATTTTGAAGTTGGCACAGGCAAACACGAGGAGGGGGGGGGGGGGGTGAATTGTGTTTGTTAATTATTTTCGTAAAAAACCTTTGGAACAACCTTTTTATAAGCAGAAGATAAAAAGACTAGGCACACAAGAAATCCATTTTAAAAGATTAACAAAAGCAATATCAAAACCCCACAGTTAGTATAAGCAAATAAAACTGAAGAGTTTAGGGATAGAAAATTCACGCAAGAGATTTTATCCTGGTTCACTCTCTTCCAACCAAGAGCTACGTCCATTCCCTTCGACTTGAAGGATTTTTTCACTATTTCTCCAAATAGATTACAAACAAGTATTCAACACCTCTTCAGGCTACAAGTATTCCTTTCTTACCAAGCCTCTTCAGGCTCTAACTCTATCACAGATTTAAAAGTTGATCTTCTTAACTCACTAAGTGTGAGAATATGACAGTTTAAGATCAATTGAATATTACAACAATATTCAAGCTAATGAGTACAGACTCTTGCTTTTGAAAGAAGAATAGAATAAATGATAATGGTAAAAGTTCAGCTAGCAAGATTGTGCAGGTAAGAGTTCTCTATCTTCAGTATCTGAGGTCTTCAATTTATAGTGACCTTCTTCTTTTCTTGTAATTCTTCAACGGTTACTTTGAATAATCCCATTTAGAGATAGCAATAAATGCATGATATCCGTTGAGACTGATAGCTTGATTTTGGCGAGTTGAAAAGTATCCTCGGTTATCAGAAAATCACAAAATGGAGGCTCACTGTTCTAAGGAATTGTACCTTAAAAACTTTATTTCCTCATTTGTGTATAACCCAGCTTTTATCCAGCAATAAAAATGTCATTGTATAGATCGTTTAGCAATTCCAATTGTACTTTTTACTTTTTGTATTTCCTTGATAGTACTATGAATTTTCTCAAGGGAAACAAGAAATTAAATCGGATAAAACAAATGGAAAGAACAAATATTCATTTGAAATAAATATCAATCATTTGAAATATATTCATTGCGGACCAGATTGCATTAAATCATATTTAAGGTAGTAAACATATAGAACCGTCTACTTAGTTTTAAGAACGTATCTACACAAGATTTTAATTCTGCTCGTCCACTGATATGGCAGAAGCGCTCGTCCACTAATGTGGTAGAAGCGCTCGTCCACACCAGTCTTTGGACTTGCTAAGTCCTTAGAGAACGTCCGTCCAATGACGTGGCACTATGTACTTATACTAATTTTTAGTTTAGGCACTATGGATGTATATTTGAGTTTCAAGGATAGCACTCATCTGCTGACGTGGAAAAATGGACGTGCTTATTTTCAAGTCTTTGGACTTGCTATACCTAACAGGTTATTTAGGTATTCATTTATAGCCTCGTCTACTAAAGAAAACCAGTCTACTTATCAATTAAAATATAAACAGTTTAAATAACCTTTGGACGGGTAATTATTTGCACGAGTCCAAGCATTGTATACCTTATATTATTTTGGATATTCCTACATAAACTGAACTCACTTGTTAGATCTCAACTAACACTTTGCCAAGCAAATTTAATCCTTTTGTTAGCATCAAAACTTAGAGATTATTAAATCCAAAACCACTTTGGTTCCAACAATCTCCCCCTTTTTGATGATGACAAAAACTAATTAAATTTAAATAAAAAAGTCTAAGAGAGCTTGCAGGGGCCCCCCTAAGACAAAGCATTCAAATACTTAACCAGACCAACAGATAGGTACAAACACTTATCATTCTTTAGAACTATATAAACACAAGTATCAGAGCAATATATCAAGTAGAAAAGAATATGCAAATGCAAACACATAAGAGCTTTTCAACAACTAAATTTTTATATAATTTTCTTTCCTTTTCTTTCTCCCCCTTTTTGTCAACAGCCAAAAAGGTAAAAAAAAAAAGGGAGTGAACCATCATTGTCAGAAAAACAGATAAGAAAGAAAAGATTTTAAGAAGAAGGAGGTGGTGGAGGGGGGTTGGTTTGGATTTTGATTTTTCTGAAATTCCATTAACAAGGCCAGCATTTGAGTCACCATGGCATTTGTAGGGGCCAAGGTATCTTGCACTTGCTTTTGCACTCTTTCCTCAATTTGTTGTGCCATCTGCTCAGTCTTCTCTTCAACAATCTTACCAACCTTATCATCAACAATTCTTCCAATGATGTTGATAGCGTGAATCCGCAAGTTAACGGCTTCATCGTCAAGTAATAAAAAGATTGAACCCACAGAGACCGTGATCTTAAATAATAATTAATTATTAAATTAATTAAACTAGACAATAAAAAGATTTGGAAAAGATTTGGTTTTTGAAATAAGATTAACTAACAAATCAATTATTAAAATCGTAATCAAATAAAATTGCAATCAAATCAAATCTGGAGATTTTCAAATTAAAATAGATTTCCAGGAATTGGGTTACCAACAAGACTGCTCATGCTACTAAATTAACTACTTCTCTTGTTAATAATCAAAATTGCTTTGAAGGTGAATTTATCCTAAATAAGTTAATGTTCCCTCTCAATATACAAGAACCGTGCCCAATTAAACCAACCCTTACTCTTGTGGTAATTGTATTTAAATTGAACCCATTAAGATTCGTGACAATTCAATGGTACCCTCGAAGGACTGCTTCTAACTCTCGTGATTTAAGTCATAAGTTCAATCCCTATAGATCCAATACCTAAGTTCACCGCTAGGTTCATCCTTAGAGCATCTATGACATGCAAATAAGTGCGCACCAAATTCACAAGTAATTCATGCAGTAGGAATTTAATCTAAAGCAAAATTGAAATTAACAAGAAGCAAAACGTCAATTCATCACATAAAACGAGTCTTGGGCATAGCCCCAATCACTAGAAATAAAAACAAGTACTCACGCATTGCCATATTCATAGCAACCTTGAATAATAAAAACATAAAAACCCTAAGAGAAGAGAAGAAATTGAGAAGAAGAGAAATCCTAATTTTTGCCTAAGGTAGCAGCCAAGTTGTCCCCTATTTTCGAGCCTTTGAGTCCTATTTATAATGTAGGGTAACTTGGGATTAAAGCAATTACAAATCAGATAAAGAAAACAAATCAATTTCCTAAATTTTGCGCGTCACGACCGTGATGCCTGTCACGGCCAGGCCGTGACAGGTTCTGACTTGGAGATGGCTTCACTGCTTGGTCTGTCACGGCCGTGACTACCATCACGGCCTAGCCGTGATCAGTTCTGCCTGTGAGGGTCTGGTTCGGTTTGCATGTCACGGCCGTGGCAGATTCTGTCTTGGAAAACTTGGCATTGGTTGGCCTGTCACGGTCGTGATGGCCATCACAGCCTGACCGTGACTGGTTCTGACTTTTGCATTCTTTTCTTTTCAGCCTTGCTCGATCATGGCCGTGATGGCTATCACGGCTAGGCCATGATGGGCTCTGTTTGGTTCGTTTTTCTTATTTTTCAAGCCCCGTCTTCATTCAAGCTCCAACATAATTGATCCTGAGCATTTTAATCTTCAATTCCTGCACACAAACACCACAAAATCACCTTACCCGTTCCAAGGTAAAAACTAACAAAAATAAAATTAAAAATGCCTAAACTACATGAAAATGCATGCAATATGATAAAGAAATATGAGGTGTAATCACACTCATCAAACTACCCCAAGCTTAAGATTTTGCTTGTCCTCAAGCAATAACCAAGGCCAGACAAGATAAACAATCATAGCATGGATAGGGAACCAAGAACCCGAGTAACAAATCCAAGTAACAGGAACAATCCAAATAAGTAACCAAGAGACAATCAATTTCAAGTCCAATTAGAAGCTTATGTTTTCTAGATTCAAGCCTCTCACTAATTCGGGCACTCTTCTCACCTCACTCAACTGTTTAAGGACATATGACTATTCACTCAATTTCCTCAAGAAAGGTATCCTACCATAAGCTTGACTATTAACCAAAATCTCTACTTTATTAATGAAAACACATAAAAATCAAGAGGTCCTTTATTTTGGTTGTAATGGGGCCATGGGATTAATCGTTAGGTGGGGAAACCAAGAAAAGGAAAATTTAAGAAGGCTAACAAAATATAAAACAATGCAAAGCATGACAACCTTCTAAAATACCTTTTTGGGCTTTAATTCACTTTTCCACATTTCTTTCTTTCTTTCTCTCTTTCTTTTTTTCTCATCCCCTTCTCCATTTTTATTATTTATTTATTTATTTGGAGAAGGGGAGATTTTCAACTTAAGAGAAATATTTTTCTAAATTTTTCATCCCACAATTTATTTTTCAAACCACCTTTTTGCCCTTTTTGCAATACTTTAAAAGGTGTCATACTAAGCATCATTCATCAAAATAAATCAAGGAATCAAGAAAAGCATTTTATTCTATTAGGCTCAAAATTGGGCAACTAAGGGGTAGCATTTAATCAGTCAAAGCTCAGAAGGCCAGAAAAATACCTAGTGTCTCAATCATTTTCAAATATGCTTTCAAAAATTTTTAAGTTTCAAAATGGTTTGAAGTCGAGTTCTAGAGAATACAATCCAAGAGGAATAAAACATTCAATCACAAAGAATGGGGTAGATTTAGTGAGTACCCCTTTTAGGCTCAAAAATCTCACATTTAGTAGTTTAAAATCAATGAGAAACACAAGTCTAAGGAACCACATGCTAATTATCAACTATCAGAAGATCATCTCAAGCATTTTTATTTTTACCCTATCACAAGAATACAAATATCGGGTTCAAAAATTCACCGTCTCAATTCATTTGGCACAAAGTTCTCACAATTGGATGCATACTCTAAGCAAGGGGCAATCTAATCATGTGATTATACAAAACTACGCCTATATGAATGCAACATGCAAAAAATGAAAAAAAATAAAACCAAAAATAATACCCCTACCCCAAGCTTAAAAATTTACATTGTCCCCAATGTAAATATTCAAGTCGGAGGGAGGATAAAAAAAAAATTGGAACAACTCACTGAGGTGGTGGTGGGTGCTGGCTCAGATGCCAGTCATAGAGCTGCTGGAAGACGCGTCACGGGTGTGAAATTCATCACGGCCAGGCCGTGATCGATTTGGATGCTGGTTACTGGGCCTTGTCACGGCCGTGATATACATTACAGCTAGACCGTGATCAATTCTGTTCTGTTGGCTTCCTTCGCATCACGCCTATGATGGCTATCACGGCTGGGCCGTGATCAATTCTGAGTTCCTGCTTTTTCACATCACGCCCGTGATGTTTATCACGACCTAGGCGTGATCCCTTATGGTTTTCAGCTTCTGGCCCATCACCGATGTGACCCTCATCACGGCTAGGCCGTGATAGATTCTGGTCTCCTCTTCCTTTTTGAAATTGCTCCATCATGGCCATGATCTCCTCTGACTTCATTTTTCCATGCCTTTTTGCTCTTCATGCCTTCATAACCCAAAAATACTTGGCAAAACCATCAATTTGTAATCTTTCTTCTCTTAATCTTCTCAAATTATTCAAAAACAAAATTCAAAAACAAATTAAAGAGAACTCGGATGGACTAATTTCCTTGGTTCCTAACCTCTCAAAGATGGTATGTGGCATCAAACTCGCACTAGCCCCTAAGTCACATAAGGCTTGGTCTATTTTCACTTTTCCAATTGAGCAAGCAATAGAGAAATTTATGGGATCTTTTAGTTTAGGAGGCATATTAGTTTTTATCATGACAACATGCTCCTCAATTAAGCTCTTAGTTTCTTTTTCTACTTGCTTTTTCTTGACCAACCTTTGTGGGAAAGGTATTGGGGGTTGGTAAGGTGGTGGAGAGACATACTTTGGCTCTATCTGTTCATGTTCACTCATGTCCTCATCACATTCCACATCCTTTTCAACTACCCCAATCTTATCATCCCTCAAGTATATAGCATTACAGTGCTCATTGGGATTAACTTCGGGTTGTCCTGGAAACGCACCCTTAGTTCTAGAATATGTACTAGCTTGTTGGGCGATCTGAGTTTCTAACATCTTATTATGGATGGCTAAGTTATCTACTTTAGATGTTAACTCTTTTATTACCTCATTGACTGCCCTACCTTGTTGCCTAAACTCTTCATTTTGCTTTGTTTGAGTTTCAACAAAATTTTCCAAAAGAGACTCAAGTTTAGACTTTTGTACCTGAGGATACCCCGATGCGGGTTTCCTATTACCTTGGCCATCTTGGAATTCGTGGTTCAACGTGTTGTTGTAGTTCCCGTAGGAGAGATAAGGATTATTCTTCTTCACTTGGTTGTAAGGATTTGGGGGAACATAATTTGGCAACTTCAGGTTCGTGTCATAGAAATTGTGGCAGATTCTGTCTTGGAAAACATGGCATTGGTTGGCCTGTCACGGCGGTGATGGCCATCACGGCCTGACCGTGACAGGTTCTGACTTTTGCGTTCTTTTCTTTTCAGCCTTGCTCGATCATGGCGGTGATGGCTGTCACGGCTAGGCCGTGATGGGATCTGTTTGGCTCATTTTTCTTGCTTTTCAAGCTTCGTCTTCATGCAAGCTCCAACATAACTGATCCTGAGCATTTTAATCTTCAATTCCTGCACACAAACACCACAAAACCACCTTACCCGTTCCAAGGTAAAAACTAACAAAAATCAAATTAAAAATGCCTAAACTACATGAAAATGCATGCAATATGATAAAGAAATATGAGGTGTAATCATACTCATCAGATGTCCTCAAGATTTGGTGGCAAAGATAATTGTCTTGAGCTCTCAGCAGAGTCTGAGATAGTGTCTTGAGCTTGGGCTGGTGGATGAACCATAGCAAGAGCTAATGGTTGAGAAGATGTCTTAGCAGACTCAGCACCTTGCTTAGAAGCACATATCTCATCAGACTGCTCTATCATTGTTGGCTCAATAGTAGAAACAGCAATTGCATCAGCTAAGGGCGTTGAAGGCTCAGAAGCAGGTTTTGAAAGGATTTCAACAATCAGCTCAGGGCCTTCTACAATTAATTCTTCAGATGTATGCTTAGAGGATGAGGTTGAAGCCGTGGCAAAAGCATATTGTAGAATTGGCTCAGGGGTATCCTTTGCCCAGTGAATTGGATTAGGAATTTCCACATCACGACTGGTTATTGGCAGACCCCACAGATCCTTGAAGATCAGATATCTGACACTTGAGAGTCCACATCTGCCTCTGAATTTTGGAGTTTTCTTCTTTTATTCAGCAGTCAGGCCAGAAGTGGAGGCTTCTCTGGTGCAGTGAATCAAGTGGGATTGCCAGAAGGCTCCAGCATAATTAGCCTCAGTGACCATCTCAATTGGCAATGACTGAATATAATCCATTTGTGAGTGGTCAAAATGGTTCAGAATTGAGATCTAGCATGATGTCTTCAACTACTGGCATATTTCCTTTGTGCCTTGGATGCTTCCTGTCCTTGTCCTTGTTTAGATCAATCATTGACAACCTAGGACAGATCTTGTTGGGCTTGACTCCAACATTTGTAGAAGTGGAGTGTCTTAACCAGGTTAGAGGGACAAATAGTGCAACTCTGTCTGCTTTGAAGTGGCTGAATTCCCATTTCAACATCTAATACATCAGAGTGTCCACAAACTGGTCAACAGTAGCTCCATATATTATTGGATGTTTGAAAGTCATCCATTTTTTAGTCTGATCCATGACAAAGGGAATTTGCCTGAAGGATCTGGCTCTTTTCCCAAGAACACTTCCAAGATTCTTCTTGCTTGGATCTGTATGCCAATCAGATATGATAACTCTTTCTACTCCATCAGTGAATGTTTTAAGAGGTGGAAGTTTCACTAGGTTGGGGTAGATTTTTCTGGCAGGGAAACTTTGTTGGGGAAGGTGGATGAGGAGAGGTCCATGTTCATTGAACATTTGAGAAGGGAAAGGGCCAGTTGGAGTGTGGGGTTCAGGGTTGACCCCGTAAGGGTAGATGTTGAGGGGTTCATATTCATACTCAGCCAAGGGATACCATTTTGTTAGAATGAGTTCTGGTTCTTGTGGAATGATGTGGAAGAGTATTTTCCATTCTCTCTGTACTTTGGAACAATTTTCAGATTTTCCAGCATAGAGAGTGGAAGAGGGAATTATGGGTGGAAATAAAGTTTTCAAGGGTTTAGGAAAGGGGGCTCCAATGGTAATGTTGTTATCTACATGTGTTAGTGGTGAGGGTGGTGATTGTTGCAGGGTAGGAACATAAGCATCACCCACATCATGTGGAGCAGAGATATTATCATTATGAGTTATCAAATTAGATACTAATTCATCTACTGCTAACCTAATAGGGTCATCAGCAGAGATTACTACCTTAGAAGTCAAGGTTGTTCTAGCCCTCTTTGTTGGTTGCCTCTTCTTCTTAGCAATTTGACCAGAAACAACAACAACTTGTTTTTCTAGAATGGCAGCAATAGGAAGTTCATCTTCATCTTCTTCTTCAGACATGATGACTTTCCTTGTCCTTTTTGGTGCAGGTGGAAGAGTAGCACCAGAGGATACAGAGGGGACAGAACCTCTAGCAGTCCTCTTAGGAAGGGGTTGCCTCATAGCCATTGTCTTTCTCTTGTTTCCTTTCTTTAAACCAAGAATTGCAGCTTCGTTGGCTTCAATTGATTCTTCCTTAATCTTCATTTTCTCTTCAAGCTTTGCCAACCCCACTTGCTTGTAAGTGCTAAGTTGCATGCCACAGAGATTTACTCGGCCAAAGTCAACAGCTTGCAATCCTTTCTCACGAAGGAGTGTTTCTTGTTCATCCTTAGGCTTTGCGCTTAGAATATCGTACACGCCTTGCTGCTTGAAATTTTTTGACAAAAGATGGGTGAAAGTAATGTGAGAGGCAGACTCTCTGTTGGTAATGGCATCCTTGAAGCGATGAAATAGGATCCATGGAAGGTTGATCTTGGTTTCAAAAACCAGATGGCAAAGGCAGAACTTGTGAAGAGCTGATAAATTGTTCTTAGAGCCAATCTTAAGCACCACCACTTTGTTCAGAATCTAGTGAAGAATCCTGATGTGATCTTTCATCTTAGATGATTTCCAAGAATGATTTCTCACGCTATCTTGCCTCATAAGGGTAACAGCAATTGTCTCTGGACCACCTAGGTCTTCTTCCCAGTTTTTAGACAAGACTAATCCTTCTTGAGCACAAGCAATCGCATCAGAGATGGTTTTCTCTGATACTATCACTTTCCTTCCCAGCACGAATCCGACAACTTGTTTCAGAGATCTTTGGTCTCCTCCAGAATTCTCTTATCAAATCGGGATATACTGAGACCTTTTCCAAAAAGATTCCATCTCAACCAGCAGCGTTAATGAACTTACTCACATCCAAATTGTATTCTTGTAGAATTCCAAAGTTGAAGTGGTGTTCCACCGATATGGACATAGTATCAGTTGCAAAAGCAGGCATGGGAGCAGTAGTTGAAGCCATTGTTGAGTAAGATGAGTTTTGGAAGATCAAGGGAGACAGAGAGTTCGAAAGATTGAGAGAGAGAGGTTGATAGGGATGAAGAGATGAAAAAAGATTTTCAAAGGGAAAGAGGTTACTTTTAAAGATTTCTGAAAACCAACAGTTTCCCAAAAAAAAAGATAATGACAAGATATGTCATTAAGTGTAAAACGGCATTGGTAATCTTGGAACCGTAAAAAGTTACGATGGGATTGATGAGGGTAGCTGACTCAGCAAAAACAAATTAATATAAGCAATAAATGTGTGCATAGATGAGTCCACACAAGACTGAGAGTGGACGTGCAAAGACATAGGTAGTGGACGCGTAGAATCCACTTGTTCTGGACGTCATGACTAATGGACGTGTGGAGAAACATGCAATGGACGACAAATTAACAATAAATATACTAGCTCAGTCCACATACAACATATTCAAATGTTTTCTTATAAAGATAAATATGTCCTCAGCAAGAGGTTTAATGAAGATATCTGCCTATTGGTGGTCAGTATCTATAAATTGAACATCAAACACACCTTTTGCACATAATCCCTAATAAAATGATGTTTGATTTCTATATGCTTAGCTCTAGAATCCAGTATTGGATTCTGATGAGTGTGATTTCAACTCATATTTCATTGACATTTTGCATGCATTTTCATATAGTTTAGGCATTTCTAATTTGATTTTTGTTAGTTTTTACCTTAGAACGGGTAAGGCGGTTTTGTGGTGTTGTTGTGCAGGAATTAAGGATTAAAATGCTCAAGATTAACCATGATGGAGCTTGCATAAAGATGGGGCTTGAAAAGTAAGGAAAATGAGCCAAACAGAGCCCATCACGGCCATGATCGAGTAGAGCTAAAAAGAAAGAATGGAAAAGTCAGAGCTGGTCACGGCCAGGCCGTGATGCCTATCACGACCGTGACATGTCAACTGAACCAGACCCTCACAGGCAGAACTAATCACGACTAGGCCGTGATGGTGGTCACAGCCGTGACAGACCAACCAGTGAAGCAACCTCCAAGGCAGAATCCGTCACGGCCTGGCCGTGATGACCATCACGGCCGTGACACGCAATATATGGATCTTTAGAAACTGATTTGCTCTGAAATTGTGATTGCTTGGGATTCAAGTTACCCTAATCTATAAATAGAGCACTTAGGCTCGAAAATAGAGAGACTTGGAGGGACTTTTGGGCTGCTACTCTTAGGCAAATTAGGATTCTCTTCTTCTTCTTCTTCTTCTTCTTCTTCTTCTTCTTCTTCTTCTTCTTCTTCTTCTTCTTCTTCTTCTTCTTCTTCTTCTTCTCCTCCTCCTCCTCCTCCTCTTAGGATTTATTTCATGTTATTTTTAATCAAGCTTGCTCTTCACATGGCCATGCTTGAGTAGTAATTTTATTTCTAGGGATTGGGGCTATGCCCAAGAACTGTTTTTATGTTATGAATTGATGTTTTCCTTTTGTTAATTTCGATTTTGCTTTCGATTTGGTTTCTATTGCATGAATTACTTGTGAATCTGGTGCGTACTTATTTGCATGTCATAGATACTCTAAGGGGAACCTAGCGGTGAACTTAGGTATTGGATCTATGAGAATCAAACTTAGGACTTAAATCACGAGAGTTAGAAGCGGTCCTTCGAGGGTTTACGAATTGTCACAAAGCTTAAAGGGTTCAATCTAAATTCAACTACCACGAGAGTAGGGGTTGGTTTAATTGGGCACGGTTTTTGTAACCCGAGAGGGAGCATTAACTTATTTAGGATAAATTCGTCTTCAAAGTAATTTTGATAATTAACAAGGGGTAGTCAATTTAGTAACATGAACAATCTTGTTGGTAACCCAATTCCTAGGAATCTCTTTTGATCTGAAAAACTCCAAATTGATTTACTTTCCTATTTTGTTTAATTACAATTTTAAATTTGAGTGTTACTTGATTCTTATTTCAAAAATCAAAACCTTTTGAAAATCCTTTTTTTATACAGTCCAGTTCAATTGATTTGATAATTAGTTGTGATTTGAGATCACGGTCCCTGTGGGATCGATCTTTTTATTACTTGGCAACGAATCCGGTACACTTGCCGGAATCCACGCACATCATATTCTTAGATAAATTGATTGCAACAGTATTATCACACCTAAGTGGAATACTACTTACAAATACATTGTAGTCCTCCAATTGATGTTTGATCCATAGAAGTTGTGAGCAGCAGCTTGCAGCTGATATGTATTCTGCTTCAGCAATTGATAGAGCAATGGTACTTTGCCTTTTGCTTGACCATGATACTAGGTTAGCTCCAATGAAGTGACATCCTCCACTAGTTCTTTTTCTTTCAATTCTATCTCCAACATAGTCAGCATCACAAAAACCAACTAATCTGCAATCATCATTTTTCTTAAACCACAAACCCATATTAGTAGTACCTTTTAAATATCTAAATATGCTTTTAACTGCTGAGAGATGAGACTCTCTAGGATCAGATTGAAAAAGAGCACATAAGCAAACACTGAACATTATATCAGGTCTAGACGCAGTCAGATATAAAAGAGATCCTATCATACCTCTATATACCTTTTGGTTTACCTTTTTCTCTTTATCATCTTTGTTCAATATTGAAGTGGGATGCATAGGGGTATTCATTGGTTTGCAATCATCCATCTTAAACCTCTTTAGAAGTTCCTTTGTACATTTAGTTTGATGGATGTACACCTCGTCCATAGACTGTTTAACTTGAAGTCCAAGGAAGAACTTGAGTTCTCCCATCATGCTCATTTCAAATTCTTTCTGCATTAACTTAGAGAATTCCTTGCACAGAGATTCATTAGTAGTACCGAAAATGATATCATCAACATAAATCTGTACTATAATAAAATCCGACTTAATATATTTTCTAAAGAGAGTTGTGTTTACTTTTCCTCTGTTAAAACCACTTTTTATTAGAAACGAACTTAACCTATCATACCAAGCTCTAGGAGCTTGCTTAAGTCCATACAATGCTTTCTTAAGCTTATAAACATGTTCAGGGTGATTTGTATTTTCAAAGCCAGGAGGTTGCATGACATATACTTCTTCATTAATAAAGCCATTTAAGAAGGCACTTTTAACTTCCATTTGAAAAAGCATAAAGCTATGATGTGCAGGAAATGATATTAAAATTCTAATAGCTTCTAGTCTAGCAACTGGTGCAAAAGTTTCAGTGTAGTCTATACCTTCTTCTTGAGAGTATCCTTGAGCAACAAGTCTTGCCTTGTTTCTCACAACCTTACCATCTTCATCAAGCTTGTTTCTGTAGACCCACTTTGTTCCAATGACTGACTTGTCTTCAGGCACGAGTACAAGAGTCCAGACTTCACTTCTCTTAAACTGATTAAGCTCTTCTTGCATAGCAAGAATCCATCCTTCATCCAGTAGAGCTTCGTCCACTATCTTCGGTTCACATTCAGAGACAAGAGCAGAATCACTTTGTTCTCTGAAGGTTGACCTAGTTCTTAGCTTGTCATTGAGGTCACCAATGATTTGATCTTGAGGATGGTAATTTCTGAAATACCAAGATTTCTGAGCATTTTCCTATTGAGAGGTAGATGTTTCAGGTTGTTGTTGAGAAAAGTCGTCTACTTGGATACCAGACTTGATTTCTAGTTTCTCTCTTGAGATATTTAGATCAAGATCTGCAAAAGCTTCATCTAGCTCTGATAGTCTCTTATCAGACTATTTGTCATCAAATTTTACATAAATACATTCTTCTACAACTAAAGTTCTAGAATCATAAACTCTAAAGCCTTTTGAAGTTTCAGAAAATCCTAGAACGATTCCATTATCTACTTTAGCATCAAATTTACCAAGTTGATCTTTTGTATTCAAAATATAACATTTACATCCGAAAGGGTGAAAGTATGAAATATTGGGTTTTCTACCTTTCCACAATTCATAAGGAGTCTTATTCAGAATAGGTCTAATGTATATTCTATTCTGAATGTTGCAGGCAGTGGTCACAGCTTTAGCCCAGAAGTGCTTAGGGACAAAATTGTCATTGATGTCCTAGCCATCTCTTGAAGAGATCTGTTCTTTCCCTCTACCACACCATTTTGCTGTGGTGTTCTTGGTATTGAGAAGTTGTGTTGAATACCACTTTCTTCACAAAACTCATGGAATAGCTCATTGACAAATTCTCCCCCATGATCACTTCTAATTGAAGCTATACACATGCCTTTTTCATTCTGTACACATTTGCAGAATACATAAAAGACCTTGAATGACTCATCCTTGTGAGCAAGGAACATAACCCAGGTCCATCTAGTGTAGTCGTCTACTCTGCAAGACCATATTTCTTACCACTGATAGAGGCAGTCCTTGTTGGACCAAAGAGATCAAGGTGTAGCAATTCTAGTAGTCTGTTGGTACTAACAACATTCTTAGATTCAAAGGAACCTTTAACTTGTTTTCGCTTCTGACATGCATCACAGAGAGCATCAGATTTGAAACTAAGGTTTGGTAGACCTCTTACAAGGTTATGCTTTTTCAGTTTTGAGATTAATCTCAAACTTGCATGACCCAACCTTTTGTGCCAAGTCCATCGTTCTTCCTAAATGGATACTAGACATGACACACTTTGATTTGAGAGGTCCTCTTAGTCAATCTTATACATATTATTTTGCCTCTGGACAGTGAATAAGAGTGATCCATCAGCTTTCTTGACAGAACACATATTCTTATTAAATGAAACAGCAAACCCACTATCACATAATTGACTAATGCTAAGTAGATTGTCTTTAAGGCCATTTACTAACAGAACATTATCAATGGAGGGAAAAGGATGTTTACCAATTTTACCTATACTAATGATCTTTCCTTTTTGATTTCCTACAAAGGTGACCCAGCCACCATCTTTGGGTCTAAGGTCTTGGAACATATACCTTTCTCTTGTCATGTGTCGTGAGCACCCATTGTCCAAGTACCAGGACTTCTGTTTCCTTCCTGTTGTTAAGCAGATCTGCAACAGGGATTATCTTATCTTTAGGTACCCAAATTGACTTGGATCCTTTCTTGTTAGTGATCATAGATCGTGAATGCTTTGCATGCTTGTTATGTATGCATTTAGATGACACATGCCCACTTTTTCCACATACTTTGCAGTAAGTATTGGAAGGGCTTGGTTTTGACTTAGTATGTTGTGGACGGACTTTAAAAGCCCTATATTGTGTATAAACTTTTGGTTTATTCAGAGATGCATCTTGCTTCTCTTTATCATAACCAAAGCCAGATTTGTCACGTGGTGATCTAGAATATCTTAATATAAGATTTAATTTATCTGAGCTACCAACCAGTTTTGACAGAGAGTCTGTCAAGTATGTCACATCTTGTTTCAGTTGTTCAACTTCACAAGAGCTATTAGACTTACACTTAGTCTTGTCAGCCAAACTAACATTGTTTGATTTTAATGTTTCATTCTCATACCTAAGGTTTTGATTTACTGTGCAGACCTTATCATAATCTCTAGAAAGTTTAATAAACTTTTTTCTGAGACTCTTATACTCTTTAGACAGTATGCACGATTCATGCAGCAATTCATCAGAAACAGTTTGAAGAGTATATGGATCAGATTCTATCACCTCAGCATCAGTGAATTCACTTTCTGATGCAGTGTCAGCCATGAAGCAAATGTTTGCTTCTTCTCCAGCTTCATCTTCTTCATCTGAAGAAGACAGGTCAAGATCCTCCCACGTAGCCATCAAGCCTTTCATCTTTTTGAAGAATTTCTTTTTCTCCTTCAGCTCTGGGCAGTCAGCTTTGAAGTGCCATGGTTTCTTACATTCAAAGCACAGGGGTGGACCTTTCTCCTTAGAATCTGACTTCTCCTTGGAGAATTTTTTGTTGAACTGCTTCCTTCTGAATCCACCTTTCTTTCTCCACATGTGTTGTATTTTTCTGGAGATGAAAGATAGTTCATCATCATCTGAATCATCTTCATTATTTGATGAATCAGCTTCATCTGAGGACTCAGCAACTTTAAGAATCTTTGAGGAACTAGCTTTCTTGGCCTTTAAGGCAATGGATTTTCCTTTTCTGGAGTTTTCCTCTTCATTAAGTTCAAGTTCATGAACTTTTAATGAACCTAGAAGCTCTTCCAGAGAGAGAGTATTCAAATTCTTTGCTTCCTGTATAGCAGTTACCTTAGGTCTCCACTGTTTTGAGAGACTTCTCAAAATTTTTCTCACATGATCTCTATTCTCATAGACCTTTCCAAGAGACCTGAGACCGTTGGTGATTGTTTGGAATATTCCAAACATCTGGTCTATAGTTTCATGATCAGCCATCTTGAATAGCTCATACTCGTGAACCAGCATGCTTATCTTTGATTCCTTCATTTGTGAGGAACCTTCATGAGCTAGTGCAAGAGTATCCCAGATTTATTTACCTGTGTTGCAACTAAGAACCTTGTCATGCTCAGATATGGTGATAGCACACATAATATAGTGCTTAGCTTTCAAGTTTAGTTGATGTTGGCTTTTCTACTCTTGAGTCCATTCAGCTCTAGACACTGCAGCTCCAGTTTCACTCCTTGACTTAGTGTAGCCATTTTCTATTAGTTCACAGACGTCAGCATTCTATGCATCCAAGAATGCCATCATCCTCTTTTTCCAATAATCATAATCAGTTCTATCAAAGAGAGGAGGTCTGTTGATAGCTTGTCCTTCTGCATCCATGATTGTAGGATCATATTGCCTAAGCATTTGTTAGATGCTCAACCCTGTCAACGCCGAGCTCTGATACCAACTGAAGTTGGCACAGGCAAATACAAGAAGAGGGGTTGAATTGTGTTTGTTAATTATTTTCGCAAAAAACCTTTTGAACAACCTTTTTACAAGAAGAAGATAAAATGACTAGGCACACAAGAAATCCTTTTTAAAAGATTAACAAAAGCAATATCAAAACCCCACAGTTAGTATAAGCAAATAAAACTGAAGAGTTTAGGGATAGAAAATTCACGCAAGAGATTTTATCCTGGTTCACTCTCTTCCAACCAAGAGCTACGTCCAGTCCCTTCGACTTGAAGGATTTTTCCACTATTTCTCCAAATAGATTACAAACAAGTATTCAACACCTCTTCAGGCTACAAGTATTCCTTTCTTACCAAGCCTCTTCAGGCTCTAACTCTATCACATATTTAAAAGTTGATCTTCTTAACTCACTAAGTGGGAGAATATGACAGTTTAAGATCAGTTGAATATTACAACAATATTCAAGCTAATGAATACGAACTCTTGCTTTTGAAAGAAGAATAGAATAAATGATAATGGCAAAAGTTCAGCTAGCAAGATTGTGCAGGTAAGAGTTCTCTATCTTCAGTATATGAGGTCTTCAATTTATAGTGACCTTCTTCTTCTTTTGTAATTCTTCAACGGTTACTTTGAATAATACCGTTTAGAGATAGCATTAAATGCATGATATCCGTTGAGACCGATAGCTTGATTTTGGCGAGTTGAAAAGTATCCTTGGTTATCAGAAAATAACAAAATGGAGGCTCACTGTTCTGAGCAATTGTACCTTAAAAACTTTCTTTCCTCCTTTGTGTATAACCCAGCTTTTGTCCTGCAATAAAGATGTCATCGTAGAGATCGTTTTCCAATTCCAATTGTACTTTTTGATTTTTGTATTTCCTTGATAGTACTATGAATTTTCTCAAGGGAAACAAGACATTAAATCAGATAAAACAAATGGAAAGAACAAATATTCATTTGAAATAAATACCAATCATTTGAAATAAATTCATTGTGGACCAGATTGCATTAAATCATATTTAAGGTAGTAAACATATAGAACCGTCTACTTAGTTTTAAGAACGCATCTACACAAGATTTTAATTCTGCTCGTCCACTGATGGGGCAGAAGCACTCGTCCACTAATGTGGTAGAAGTGCTCGTCCACACAAGTCTTTCGACTTGCTAAGTCCTTAGAGAACCTCTGTCCAATGACGTGGCACTATGGACTTCTACTGAATTTTAGTTTAGGCACTATGGATGTATACTTGAGTTTCAAGGATAGCACTCGTCTGCTGACGTGGCAAAATGGACGCGCTTATTTTCAAGTCTTTGGACTTGCTATACCTAACAGGTTATTTAGGTATTCATTTATAGCCTCGTCTACTAAAGAAAATCAGTCTACTTATCAATTAAAATATAAACAGTTTAAATAACCTTTAGACGGGTAATTCTTTGCACGAGTCCAAGCATTGTATACCTTATATTATTTTGGATATTCCTGCATAAACTGAATTCACTTGTTAGATCTCAACTAACACTTTGCCAATCAAATTTAATCCTTTTGTTAGCATCAAAACTTAGAGATTATTAAATCCAAAACCACTTTGATTCCAACAAATTTTACCTTATATCTTTTCAAAACGTCATTGACGTGTGACTTATCTCATAAGTCATGAGGATGTTTATATGATCCATATCATGATATCAGTTTTAGTCGAGTACAGTAAAAAGATAATTTAACGTCTGAGACCTCTTTGGTTAAGATGTGATTACAAGATCCTACCTAGTCTCGAGTTACGAAATTTCGAGGACGAATTTTTTTTAGTGGGGTAGTAATATAACACCCCGATTTTTATTGCTTGTTCAATATCGATAAATATATATTTGTTTATATTTTTATCCGAGACTTAGAAAATGATTTTGGTTAAAACAAAATCATATTTAGGCTCTACTTGATAGTAAAAGGTTATGGTTAAATTTTCGATTTAAAATTCAAACGGAAACCGATCTGCGTTTCCATTGACAGTATATTTTGTACCAGTTAAAAAACCCTGATTTAACTTGAAACTGAAAAATTATAGATCGTATACTGTCTATTTAAAAAAAAATTCTTTCCTCTAAAAGAATAAAATATTATATTTTATTCGAAGCTGAGTACAAAGCTACAAAGATAGACCGGACATATGAGAAAAATGTGTCAGATCAATAATAACTCACCATTAATGATCTTGATTAAAATATTTTGATAAAATATCTACATTTGTTAATCTCCCTTATGCTCTTAAGATTCTAATTAACTATCCTTTTATAAAACTTCTTGGAGAAGTTAATTTCTTCCCTCTCTCTCCTGTGAATCACGCCCCTCTTCTCTAAAACCATCAGATGCTCTTAAAGATCATTTTGCTCTCAAAAAGGAAAAGAATTTCTTCCTCTCTTCGCTGTCTTGCGCTACCAGCCCCACCTCCCTATAATCTCATTATTTTCTCTCACCCATCCTTAACATTTATCATCCAAAAAGCTTAAGACAAAAGTACTTACTCTCTTCTCTCCTTCCCTGTGTGTGATTGGCGCCAGTTTTACTTCCTCATCACCTCACCACTTTTGCTCACTTCTTTAATTACCCAAAGAGTTAAAAAATTCATCCCACTCTCAGAGACAAAAACTTTCTTCCCTCTCCCACCTGAGCATTTCGTGAATCAAACCTCCTACCCACTAAACATCAAAAAAAAAATTTCACACATCCATAACACCTCTACTCAAGACCAATATATATTATATCACATAAGCAAAATGACCTGTTCCTTTTTTTCACTGGATCTGCGCTAGTTTTATCATCATGTCTCCACTTGCAAATTTTTTTTGCTTCATCATCAACCTAAGTCATCAAGAGGTGATTTTTTTTTTCTCTACTGATTTTGCCGACCCTTCCCTCTTACTATTCATCATCTTTGAGACATCTCGTTGTGTCCCGGTGTTTTATTAGACTAAAACCTCGTTAATTAATTTCTTACTCGTACGTTTAATATGAAAATACGTAGAAATTAGAGCTTAAGTTTCAAAAGCTCACAACTTCAATTAATTAAAACATCGCACTATAGTTATGTTAAGCGTACACACATATGTCTTAAAAACATATTATAAAACACTGTTGAGGGTATCCTTTCAGTAAGACTCCTAATCACCATGGGTCACATCTCGTCCTCCGGCCTCCGGTTCGTAGGGAGTTCCATCCAACTCCTCATGGTTACGCTCATCCATAGGGTCTTCTCGTACGATTCCACAAGGAGATAAAATACAACACACAAAAATATATGGGGATAAGAAACAGTTCTATCATCAAAAACGGAAAAGAGTCATAGTAAATTATACAGTAATTGTCACAGACAATCAATACACCTAACTAACAAATCATCCTCAAGTTAATATATCATCTTCTACCCTCAATTTATGCTATTCAAAGACACCATAGCTGCACACCTGTTTATAAGGTGGAAGTGGTCTCACGAGGACTCTTGATTTTACATGTATTATATTACCAATACACATGCGTTTTACGTGTATTATATTACCAATACACGGTGTATTATATTACCAATACACTTTTGTCTTTGTATATTATATTACCAATACACTTTTGTACTTGTGTATTATATTACCAATACACGGTTGTGGACAACAACACATATAGATATTGGTTTTTCAGAAAAGGTTTCCAATGTGATTTTGGTCTTGTCGATTACTCGACTACTAGTAGGGTTTAGGTCGCCCTACACAATTATTATATAATCTACTACTTATCTATTCCGATGATAGGTTGGTTCTTTCCCCCACTTGGGTTATCACCAGGATTCTGAAATCAATGTTCCTCATTATCATGCCACACGTTACCAATTCCTCCTTCAACCAACAACACAACCACAAATAAATCAACAAAACCTTTTTGACACATTAATGCTAGGTTTCGGCCATCAACTCAAAAATAGGCTAGGGTCATTTTCTCATTCTAATCTTTTAGGTAATAAATACTTAGATCTTAGCTAGTTAGGATAAATTGTTATAAGTTGAAAATATGAAATAAAAATCATCCACTCACTTAGGGTAGGGTTTCGGCCTTGAAACATAAAATAGGCTAGAGAATTTAGTTGGATTCAAGCTCTTGGATTTAGATAATACAAGTACTAGAGAGCTCAAATAAAGCATTAGATTTCAAAAAGAAAAAAAATTAACAAATCCTTTTTATACAAGTTTCGGCCAACCAAGGAAAATAGGGTTAGGAGTTTATTTTGATTTCAAGCTTCTAGATATAACAACTACAGGTTTTAAGGAGTTAAGATCAAGTGTCATAATTTAAAAATTGAACAAAACTTCATTTACCCAAATCCACCTAGTTTCGGCCTTAACAAGAAAAGTAGGAAGGAAAATGTTTTTGATTACATGCTCTTGGATAATGAAAGTAGAGATCATAACTAAATCATAGAAATTGGTTTCCCATTTTTATGATTTTTCTACAATTTTCTAGAGATTTTATAAGTTTGTAGATCTAAGAATGTCAAATGGATGAACATGACACAAACTCAACAAATAAGTGAAGAAGAGAACTTGGATGAGTAGGAGAAAGAAGTATTACCCTTGAAGCTTGAAGAAAATGAGTGAAGATGATGAGTTCTTGAAGAAAATCAATGAAACTTGTTGAAGTAAGTAAAGTGTTGTTTATGAAAATATGAAGAAAGTGAGAATCAAGTAAATGATGGGTTTATATATGTGGTGGGGGGGTGGGGGTGGGGGGGGGGGGGGGGGGGGTAAAAACCGTGTGGGCGGGGAGGAGAAAAACTTGGAGGCGTTTGTTTTAGGACATGTTTGGTTGAAAGATGAGTGATTCATTGGTTTTTAGATAAAAATACTGTTAATTTTAAAACATCATGATTACTTTTTTGGATGTGACATATGACTTTTGTCCATCAAGTCACTTCAATTCCATCAAGTCACTTCAGTCAACTCAGCTCTCCATGCTGCTCCGTTGTTCACCCGATTTAAGTTTCCCGATCGTAATTTTAGAAGATTTCGTCTAGATAAAATATTATATTTTATTTCCGAACGTAAATTTTCAAAATAACTAAAGTCATTGGAAACACGACAAAAACACTAGCCATTCCATTCACGGGTCAAAATT
Organism: Sophora flavescens; assembly: GCA_030762895.1. Lineage (NCBI taxonomy): Eukaryota > Viridiplantae > Streptophyta > Magnoliopsida > Fabales > Fabaceae > Sophora > Sophora flavescens. The sequence continues at coordinate 125,947,974 of CM061068.1, forward strand.
AGGTTTTCTGCTCAGTAAACTTTTACTGTCAGTGAAAACGCATACCGGGTTTCGTCTGAATTTTCAATCCAAAATTTTACTGTAACCTTCTACCATAAAGTAGACTATGAATATGATTTTATTTTATTCAAAATCACTTTCTAACTCTCAGATTAAAATATAATTAATTATATTTTAACCGGTTAAACAACATAATTAAAATCTGGCTGTTACAATCTTCAATTTTTTTATTCAACAATTTCTTGTCTCTTTTTTTCTTAGTTCATCAAGGTGTTCCAATTTATTTCTCAAAGGTCATCACTTAGAGTAAAATTTCCTCTAACCTTGCTTCATTTAAGTCAATATTAAGTTCATAAATTTCACCTCTTGTTCTTAAAATTTTCAGAGAAATGAATGAAAACTTACCTAAGAAAGATTGGAAAAATAATAATTAATCTAGGCCATTTTGCCTCTTGGCCGTAAACCTCCTTAAGAGAGGATCATGAAATTTTCTTGCTTAAACTAATTTGGTAATTATTGATTTTTAAAGGTTAAGTGGATTATGGTTTTGTGGCTTGATTTGAGGACAGAAACGATTTTTTTTGTGCCGCACCAAAGATAAGGGGAGTTTACCTGAGGGGTTTTTGATAACTACATGCTATCTGTGTGTTGTCTGTATAATTATCTGTGGTAATATCGCGTTGTTTGGTAACAACCACCTCATTTGCTCTTGCCAAAAAGCTCCGAAGACTTCAACATCAACATCATCATGCTTGGACCAATAAGTACCCAAGACTTAATATCATCAACACATCGACCAATAAGCATCGAGGCCACTTTGGCCAAAAAGCACCAAAGCCCAACAACATGCGATAACCCATTAGGCACCGACTTAACCAATTCATCTTTATAATCCTCTTAATTAATCTTTAACCAAGTTATCTAATTCCCATTATTCAGTTGGCATACTCTCATATCATTATTGGGGATAATTGGGGTCAAAACCCCTTACATTCCCTTAATCCAGATTTTGTCCAGGAGGGGAGGCACGGGCGTGCTTAATCACCAGCACAGTCGTGCTGCCACTTAAGTGAAGAACGGGCGTGCTTCCTTTTATGTATGATCGTGCTCTGATGCACGGTCATGCTCCTACTCTGCACGGCCGTGCTTAATGCGCGACCATATTCCAGAATTCAAACTGGAGCACGGATGTGCTCCCTGTTCAGCACGGACGTGCTCCTGGGTTGGCCGTACTATTCTAAGCAGATTCTAACTGGTTATTTTTATCCAAAACTCCCTAAAATCTCTGTTAATCCATTCCTAGTGTCGTAAACTAAACCATTGGCATAAATCTCACCTTTATTAACAGTCCATATTTTATAAACAATTTTGGGGAATTAAATCATTTAATCTTTGTTGACCAAGAGCCCTATTTTAACCAATTTTGGGTTCTTTCAACATATTGACTTTAAGCCACAAACATTTAACCAATATGTATAAACATACCAAATCAACCAACAGGTATAAACATACCAAATCAACCAACAAATATGACATAACAATCATACCAATGTAACCAACTTTATCATAGCATAATCATCCATATCAACAACCAATTAAACCTGGCATCAACATATCAACGAGGCATACATGATTGTCATACCAATTATTGATATAAACATATCAACAAACACATAATAGGCATTTATCATAAAATGGCATGTTAGAAACATAACATTTATCATAACAAACAACTACGAGGTCATGAGAACCCCTCATCTTACGCTACCCCCTTGCCTAATGATTATACTATCCTTCTCCCCATACCTGGTATGAAGATTCCAACTAACAAAAGCCAACTGACAACCCAAACGAAGAACCAACGCGTTTCCCTCAAGCGGCTTGACTAGCTTTCCAAGCCTTGGTCAAACAAAAGGTTAACCAATTAGTTCCCAATTCATAAACAAGAAAAGGAAACCAAAGGGGGAAAGAACCATTACCTTCTATGATTGGCACATACCAACCAAGTCCTCCCAAAATTAGAGCAAGAACACCAAGGCATCAAATGAGGCTCAAGGGGAAGAAGAGAAAAGAGGTTTTTGCCCCACAAAAGCTGTCCAAAGTACCAAAATAGGGTTTGGCTCATAACCCTCATGAAACTGCTCTACTTATAGACTCTGATACCTGAGCACGGTCTTGCTCCTTATTGAGCACGGCCGTGCTCAACTCCTGAGCACGGGGCTCTGAAAGAATCCCTTGCGGGACAACCTAGATGATCGATTTGGCAAAAACACTAAAAATAAGGCTTGTAGATAATTCTCTTAGCTTTCCAACGCTATAAAGATCATCTCGATCGGGCATCTAGAACACAAGATATGACCAAAACGGTGAAATAGGTTACTAGGACTCTAAAAGGGTTGAACCTTTCTAAGGCTAAACTTTCCCAAACATGAACTTAGACATCAAAAACAACCTAACAAGCATATGCAAACATATATATAATATATATAAATGCATTAAGCTTATTTATGAAAAATGGGGTGTTACAATTCCACCCCCTTTATAAAAATTTTGTCATCGAAATTTATATCACCTTAACTCGTTAAACTTTCACCTATTAGGCGCATACCTTGGGTTGTGTCCACGGACTTGGAGGTCCAGCTCCACAATGCTTCCGCTATGCACTCTGATTCCTACTGGCACTCTATGGTTCTGACTTTTCTCCTTTACAGTTCCGGCTGAGGTGACCATACTTGCCACACTTGAAACAGATGATGTTCGGCTCCTTGCATTGATGGGTATAGTGACCTTCTCCACGTTTTCCACATCTAACATGTTTCATAGAATTCTGATCCTTAGACTTACCTGCTGAGAACTATGACTCCTTGTCATTCTGGTTGAAATCTCTGCCGACTGGGCGTTAGACGTTGTCTCACCTCGTCCTTCTGGTCTTCGTCCTTACTGCTTTGAACCTCTGAAGTTTTGTGGCTTGTGATCCTGGCCTTGTAAGCATCCTTGAAGATTTTGCACTTGTTCACCAAGGTAGAAAAGACTTGGATCTCCTGATAAAAGATGGCTTGCTTGCTTTCATCACTCTACCAACCGCAATCGTTGGAGTAACTCTCAAGGGCACATGATCACCTTCCTGGAATTCGAGCGCCTTCCTCCCTTTGTCATGGTAGCTCTTTTGCCCACTTTGTGCCACTTTCAACTTTCCCTGAATCATCCTCACTCCTCTGTTGTTTCTTGCACTACCTCAGAACCTAGCACCACACTGTCACCAGGTTCATTCTAACACAAGGGCGTCCTACATCTCCTCCCAACTACCAGACTGTTCTGGTACACAAACTCTCAACAAGTCCTCTAATGACTGGTGGTCCTCTCAGGCTGCCCAATAGTCTGTGGGTGATAAGCTGAACTAAGCCTAAGCTTTGTCCCTAAAGCATGCTGCAAACTCTCCCAGAACCTGGAGGTAAACCTCGGGTCTCTATCCGGTACTATGCTAGAGGGTACACTATGAAGCCTAACTATTTCCTTGATGTACAGCTTAGCCAACTTCTCTAAAGGATACTCCATGTTCATCGGGATGAAATGGGCAGACTTAGTCAATCTATCCACAACAACCCACTTCTATGTCCTGCCTCAAGGATCAACTTCCTAAGCTCAGGAACATCCGGTACACAAACCCTATCTTTAAACCTCATGACCCTATCACTTCCTTCCTTAAACTAAGGTTTCTACCATGAGCAAGCAGCGCACTGGTCTAAGAGAAACTCATCTAACTTATGGTCCCCTCCAATCTGATCCATCAAGTTGTTGGTAACCTTCAAGGTTCCAAGCCTAGTACTCTTAGGGGTAAACTCATAAGCTAGGCTAAGGTCTCTAAACTCCTCAATCAGATCCATCTCCCTAACCATCAAAGTGGAGATGTGCAAGGTTTTCCTACTTAAGTCATCGGCCATTACAAGTCTACTTTCTAAGCGACTAGTCTCTGCTCAGTTCGTGTCTAAGTGACTAAGCCCACTAACCTCACTATCATAAAGCTCACAACGATTATCGTTACTTCGCCTACCGATGTCGAGTAATTGGGGTGATCAGTCCCTCCTATTTGTCCAGCATAGTGACCTAAGCAATAATAATTCCATGAGTCAATCTCTCTCTACGAGGGACTCCGACAGGGGCTCGAGTGCAACTATGTCCGCGCAACATAATTGCCCTCTCGTCTCTATTAAAGATCCCTCTTGCGGCAACCACCAAGAAACTCCTACTCTCGGTTACAGACTTCAACGCTTCCCACTGGAGCACCGTCTCTACCTTAACTGGGTCCACTTCTATGCCACCCTAGAGATGACATGACCTAAGAAGCTCATTTTCTCTAACCAAAACTCACACTTAGACAACTTAGCATACAACTTCTTTCCCTTAAGGGTCTGCAAGACAACCCTCAGGTGTTCCTCACGTTCCTCCTTGCTCTTGGAGTACACCAAGATGTCATCTATGAACACCATCGTAAACATATCCAAGTAAGGGTGGAGGGTCTTGTTCATGTAGTCCATGAAAACCGCAGGAGCATTGGTCATGCCAAACGGCATAACCAAGTACTCATTGTGACCATATCGCATTTTGAACGCTGTCTTTGAGATGTCCTCAGACTTAACCCGAATATGATGGTACCCTGACCTCAAATCTATCTTAGAAAAGACGCAAGCATCCATCAATTGGTCCATGAGATCATCAATCCTATGGAGGGGATACCGATTCTTTATGGTCACCTTGTTGAGCTGCCGGTAGTCGACACAACCTCATACTACCATCATTCTTCTTCACCAACAACACTGGTGCTCCCCACGGAGACACACTAGGCCTAATGAACTTCTTATTCATCAGGTCCTCCAACTGCTCCTTCAACTTAGCTAGCTCTAGAGGAGACATTCTATAGGGTGCTACGGAGATTGGCCCGGTGCCAGGCACTAAGTTTATGGTAAACTCAATATCTCCCTCTAGGGGCAAGTTATAAACATCCCTCGGGAACACTTCAGAAAACTCCCGCACAACAGGCACACTGGCGACATCAGGAGGGGTGCTCTCTACTTCCAGGGAAGCTAACATCATGTATACTTGGGCTTCGTCTCGCATCGAAGCTTGAACTTGGCTGGCGGAGATAAGGTCCGGATTCTTAGACTCCGTTGGAGTTCCAAAATTCAAGGTTTTATCAAAACAATTTAGAAAAACGTGGTTGCAAGATAACCAGTCCATGCCGAGAATAATGTCGAGCTATTTTTAAAAGGTAAGCGCACAAGATCAGCTGTAGAGTTCTTACTATCAAATGATAATAGAACGACCTTCCTATACACAGGAAGCACTTGCGGGCTTCTTGGATCTTTCGAGACAAACCACCAAATACAGTAAGTCAAGCCAAAGCGAAGCTATAGGTACTTAGCACCATGTAACATTGTCAATATAAATATAGACAATTCAAACATGAGAACACAACAAACTCACGACACTCATACCATGTCCGGACAGGGCAGAACTGCTCTGATACCACTAAATGTGACACCCTTCTACCCCGCATGTTATAAAGCATAAAAGGTAAAGATAAAAGCATAAACATATGTCCTTTATTAAAAAGGTTTATGGGTAGAAAGGTCCATATGAACTAGTTCATCAAAAACGCGGAAATATAAAACCAACTTTAAACAAATAAAAACATAACATGAAACTAAAACAAACATAACCCAACCCCGATGCATTACAGAGCTGGTATAACCAATCCGATTAAAAACTCGGATATACAAACTGAAACTAAACATAACTAACTACTAGAAGCAGCTCCTCAGAGTCACTCCTCAGCAAGCTGCTCACCGTCCTCTGCATAACACAAAAGGATACATGCCAAACAGAAATAGAGAAACGGGGAGTAAGAAAACATATAATCACAACGGCATGGAGATAGGAAGCAAGATGAACATACATCAAGGCATAACAACAACATAGGCATGCATGTACATAATAAGCATCGTATCATTCATCATAAATCAAGCAAGTATGATATGCGGTACAATGCAACATTACTCCACCACTCCATTATGCATGTGGATCCAACTAACTTAGGATGTCAACTTCAGAGTTAGATATCCGTATTGGCCATAAAAGCACCAACACTGGCAGTTCCCCAAACCATGAAGGAACCACTTGGATAGCCGGTGTATCATAACCGGATACGCCACCTCGGGGGTGCACGGTTCACCAAACCATGGGTGAACCACCCGAGACTTGGGCCAGATCATCATAACTAGGACGACCTCCCCTATGTTGAACATCCCCCTCAACATCAACTCCAATGCTCTATGCAAATGGCATGACAATAAACAACAACAATCACCTCCTTTGCTCGGGCCAAAAAGGTGTCAAGACTTCAATATCAACATCATCATGTTTGGGCCAATAAGCACCCAAGACTTAATATCATCAACACCTCGACCAATAAGCATCGAGACCACTTTGGCCAAAAAGCACCAAAGCCCATTAACATGCGGTATTCCATTAGGCGCCGACTTAACCAATTCATCTTTATAATCCTCTTAATTAATCTTTAACCAAGTTATCTAATTTCCATTATTCAGTTGGTATACTCTCATATCATTATTGGGGATAATTGGGGTCAAAACCCCTTACATTCCCTTAATTCAGATTCTGTCCAGGAAGGGAAGCACGAGCGTGCTTAATCCCAACCAAATAATGATGAAATTGGAGTTGCTCAACATGTAGAGTTAAAACTTCCATCGGGAGGAAATAAGGCCATGAAACTCAGAGTGAAAAGAGCAAAGTGAAAGCGCATGTGGCCATATGAACAAAATAAGCTCTTTGAAGAACTTCCTTGGAAGAGAGGTGTTCTTGCACTTCCAAGCCCAGCTGATCCCGGTTGATTGAAGGGAGTATGGTCAAGCTTAAGACCGTAAATAAGTGCTTCTTGGGAGGCAACCCAAGCTTTTTTTTCTGTTTTTAATTTGTTTTTGAATTTTGTTTTTGAATACTTTGAAAAGATTAAGAGAAGAAAGATCACAGATTGATGGTTTTGCCAAGTATTTTCAGGTTATAAAGGCATGAAGAGCAAAAAGGCATGGAAAAATAAAGTCATAGGAGATCATGGCCCGGCCCTGATGGCCATCATGGCCGTTATGGAGCAATTTAAAAAAGGAAGAGCAGACCGGAATGGATCATGGCCTAGCCGTGATGAGGGTCACGGTCGTGATAGGACGACAGTTGAAAACCAGAAGGGATGACGTCCAGGCCGTGATAGCCATCACGGGCATGATGTGAAGAAGCAAGAAGTAGAGATTTCTTGAATTTTCCTTTTCTTGATTTCCCCACCTAACGATTAATCCCATGGCCCCATTACAACCAAAATAAAAGACCTCTTGATTCTTATGTGTTTTCATTAATAAAGTAGAGATTTGTTTAATAGTCAAGCTTATGGTAGGATACCTTCCTTGAGGAAATTGAGCGAATTGTCATATGTCCTTAAACACTTGAGTGGGGCGAGAAGAGTGCCCAAATTGGTGAGAGACATGAATTTAGGGATCCTAAGCTTCTAATTGGACTTGAAATTGATTGTCTCTTAGTTACTTATTTGGATGTGCCTGTTACTTGGATTTGTTACTCGGGTTCTTGGTTCACTGTCCATGCTCTGACCTGTCACGCGGGTGACCCGGGTTTGATCCCCGACAACGGCGCCAAAAACTTGATAGCGTGAATCCGCAAGTGTACGGTTTCGTCATCAGGTAATAAAAATATCGAACCCACAAAGACCGTGATCTTAAATAACAATTAATTATTAAATTAATTAAACTAAACAAGAAAAGGATTTAGAATTTGAAATAAGAATTAACTAACAAATCTAGTAATTAAAACGCAATCAAATAAAATCGCAATCAAATCAAATCTGGAGATTTTCAAATTAAAAGAGATTTCCAGGAATTGGGTTACCAACAAGACTGCTCATGCTACTAAATTGACCACCCCTCTTATTAATTATCAAAATTGCTTTGAAGGTGAATTTATCCTAAATAAATTAATGTTCCCTCTCGAGATACAAGAACCCTGCCCAATTAAACCAACCCCTACTCTCGTGGTATTTGTATTTAAATCGAACCCAGTAAGATTCGTGACAATTCAACGAACCCTCGAAGGACCGCTTCTAACTCTCGTGATTTAAGTCCTAAGTTTAATCCCTATAGATCCAATACCTAAGTTCACCGCTAGGTTCATCCTTAGAGTATCTATGACATGCAAATAAGTGCACACCAAATTCACAAGTAATTCATGCAATAGGAATTAAATCAAAAGCAAATTGAAATTAACAAACGGAAAACATCAATTCATAACATAAAACAAGTCTTGAGAATAGCCCCAAATCCTAGAAATAAAAAGACTACTCAAGCATTGCCATGTTCATAGCAATCTTGATTAACAAAAGCATAAAAATCCTAAGAGAAGAGAAGAAATTGAGAAGAAGAGAAATCCTAATTTTTGCCAATTGGTAGCATTCAAGAGATCCTATTTTCGAGCCTAATTGCCCTATTTATAGGGTAGGTTAACTTGGATTTAAAGCTGTCACAAAATCAGATCAAAACAGCAAATCAAAATTCCAGATTTTACGCGTCACGGCCGTGATGCCTGTCACGGCCAGGCCGCGACAGGTTCTGACTTGGAGATGGCTTTACTACTTGGTCTGTCATGGCCGTGATGGGCATCACGGCCTAGTCGTGATCAGTTCTTCCTGTAAGAGTCTGGTCCAATTTGCATGTCACGGTCGTGATGGCCATCACGGCCTGGCCGTGACCAGTTCTGAGTTTTCCATTCTTCTTTCTTTTCAGCCCTACTCGATCATGGCCGTGATGCTTGTCACGGCCAGGCCGTGATGGGCTTTGTTTGGCTCATTTTTCTTGTTTTTCAAGTTCCATTTTCATGCAAACTCCAAATCAAGTGGACTTACGCATTTTCATCATCAATTCCTGCACACAAACACCACAAAACCACCTTACCCGTTCCAAGGTAAAAACTAACAAAAATCAAATTAAAAATGCCTAAACAACATGAAAAAGCATCCAATATGATAAAGAAATATGAGGTGAAATCACACTCATCAGTATGCTATGCGGTACAATGCAACACTACTCCTCTACTCCATTATGCATGTGGATCCAACTAACTCAAGATGTCAACTTCAGAGTTACATATCCGTATTGGCCATAAAAGCACCAACACCGGCATTTCCCCAAACCATGGAGGAACCCCTTGGATAGCCGGTGTATCATGACTGGATAAGCCACCTCGGGGGTGCACGGTTCACCAAACCATGGGTGAACCACCCGAGACTTGGGCCAGATCATCATCACTAGGACGACCTCCCCTATGTTGAACATCCCCCTCAACATCAACTCCAATGCTCTATGCAAATGGCACGACAACAAACAACAACAACCACCTCCTTTGCTCGAGCCAAAAAGCTCCCAAGACTTCAACATCAACATCAACATCATCATGCTTAGGCCAATAAGTACCCAAGACTTAATATCATCAACACCTCGACCAATAAGCATCGAGACCACTTTGGCCAAAAACCACTAAAGCCCATCAACATGCGGTAACCCATTAGGCACCAACTTAACCAATTCATCTTTATAACCCTCTTAATTAATCTTTAACCAAGTTATCTAATTCCCATTATTCAGTTGGCATACTCTCATATCATTATTGGGGATAATTGGGGTCAAAACCCCTTACATTCCCTTAATTCAAATTCTGTCCAGGAGGGAAAGCACGGGTGTGCTTAATCCCCAGCACAGTCGTGCTGCCACTTAAGTGGAGAAAGGGCGTGCTTCCTTTTATGCACGACCGTGCTCTGATGCATGGTCATGCTCCTACTCTGCATGACCATGCTTAATGCACGCCATCTTCCAGAATTCAAATTGGAGCATGGACGTGCTCCCTGTTCAGCACGGCTGTGCTCCTAGGCTAGCCATACTGTTCTGGGCAGATTCTAACTTGTTATTTTTATCCAAAACTCCCTAAAAGCTCTGTTAATCCATTCCTAGTGTCATAGACTAAACCATTGGCATAAATCTCACCTTTATTAACAGTCCATATTTTATAACCAATTTTGGGGAATTAAATCATTTAATCTTTGTTGACCAAGAGCCCTATTTTAACCAATTTTGGATTCTTTAAAAATATTGACTTTAAGCCACAAACATTCAACCAATAGGTATAAACATACCAAATCAACCAATAGGTATAAACATGCCAAATCAACCAATAAATATGGCATAACAATCATACCAATGTAACCAACTTTATCATAGCATAATCATCCATATCAACAACCAATTAAACATGGCATCAACATATCAACGAAGCATACATGATTGTCATACCAATTATTGATATAAACATTACAACAAACACATAATAGGCATTTATCATAAAATGGCATGTTAGAAACATAACATTTATCATAACAAACAACTACCACTACAAAAAAACAATTGTTTAGCGACCGTAATTTTCGGTCGCTAAACAGTGTAAATCGGTCGCTATTTATTTTAGCGACCGAATCAGCAACCGATTTATGGTGGTGGCTGAATACCTGGTCGCTAAGGTTTTAGCGACCGAATTAATATTTCGGTCGCTAATTAGCGACTGTAATTTTGGTCGCTAAATAATAATAAACGGTCGCTATTAGGTTGGTCGCATTTTTGGGTAACCATTTCTAGCGACCGATAATCGGTTGCTAATTCGGTCTCTAATTTTGGTTATTGTTAACCTATATTAGCGACGGATTTTCGGTCGCTATACCTCATCTGTAAATGTTAAATAAAGTTTAGCGACCGAATTATTAGTTTCCAATTCGGTCGCTAAACTAGTTATTATTTTTTTAAAAAAAATTAAATTTCTAAAATAAATTTTTTTCTGGTTTTCTTTAAACGTTAGCAAACTTACTAATAAAACACACCAAATTACTTATGAAATATACAATCATAAGAAAGAATAAATATATATAAAAAGAATAATCCAAAATGTCGTACAAGAATCGTATAAAGTCAAAAATATGGAGAGAAAAAATCAGTCATGATGAGGGGGAGATGGAGGAATCCAATCATCCTCAGCGTTCGTACCACCGTCGTCTGCTAGCTGATCGTCCTCTGGAGTAGCAAGACATCAGAGTGGCGGCGAATCGGAGGAGCAAAGCAGCGGCGGCGCACAACCGCCGTCGAGCATCATCTCCGAGTAATCGAGTCTGGATCCTCATCTGCTCCAACACCAGCCGCAGTGTCTGGCCCTGCTCGATGCTCGCCTGCATCAGCTGCTGGTGTGCCTGAGTCAATTGTGCAATCTGGTTCGCCATCTGCTGCTCTCTCTCGTTCTTCTCCCGAAGCTCCGCGTTCAGCTGCGTGATGGTGTCCTGCATTTGGTGGAACTGCTCCTGAGGGACGGTATCGGCGCAGGAAGGAGCAAGCGTGCCGGACGATGAAGCGATGAACTCGGCTCCCAGGTGTCCGAGGCCATACACGTGCCCCTTCTTATTCCTTCCTCCGACGACCTCCAAATAAATGGCATTATCGTCGACGGAGATAGGAGAGCAGGGCCCATCACCAGTCAAAGCCCCATCTTGTGACTGTGAGGCACGTGATATGGCATCGTCCTTCTTCTCGTTGAAGCCCACCTACAAAGTATAGTTGAAGAGATTTAGTTAAAATTATATCCAATATTAACAAATCATTTATAATAAATTACAAGTAAACACTAAATTATTTTTTTGCTTACAGCATAGTTACGGGCCTTGTCGTTGACCCATGTCCCCGACTTCAACTTCTTCGTCCTCTCCACCAACTCCATAGCAGTCGGGGCCCGTTGTTTCTGTGCTTTCTGCACAGAAAAATATAATATTAAATTCATAAGAATAATAAAAAATGAAAACTAATTAATTAAATAGTATATTAAGTCAAAAGTTTAATGTATTACCAGCTCGTCGTAGTGGGCGGCGGCTGATTTAGACCCACCGGTCCAAGCACATGCGCCACCATCAGAAGCTCGATTACGCCGAGCTGTGGCCTGGATCTCCTGGAACTTCTCAGTAGCCCAGTATTGGTCCAGCTGCCTCTTGATCTCAGGATCCACCCACCTCCCCTTATTCTGACCCTTCCTCAGCTTGTTCATCAGATTCTTCATGACCAGTGAGCCTTTATGCTCAAATATGTCCCTAACGAGAGCCTCTAAAGCTAAGTCCCACCTATACTCTTTCTGCAACTTACAGTTGTTAGGAAATTCGTGTGTACATATATATAATGTAAATTTAATTTAAAAAAACTTAATAAATTGTTACCTTAAACTCTAGAAACAACTGATCCCTATGGCCCAGTGGGATGGCCTTCCATGTAGGCCATGGACCATCAAACTTGCGTCGTAAGATCTTCGATATCGAATCAGAAGGGCCCTTCGCGGGCAGAAAGCTGCAGCAAAATTAGAGCATTAATAAATGTTATAATTAAATTAAAAAAACAAGTAAATAGAAATTAACGATACTTTATATATATTAAAAAATTAAATTAGCATACTCGTTATCCCCCCTGGGGATAAGACGAATCCTCCTGTCGGATGGACCACGACTCTCCTGTCCCGATGATGATGATGGTCCTATCGTCGTAGGTGTGGATGATGAGGGTGCAGCCTGTGTCCCGACCACATGAGGCTGGGTGGGGGGTGCAACTCCATCACCCTGAGGTGTCCCGTCCACAGAGGTGCTGGTAGGGTGGTCTCGATCCCGAAAGGCGTGGGTCGGCCGGCCGAAGGGACTCTCGCAAGACGACCTCCACGACGACCTCCACGACGACCCCTACCTCTAGAGGAATCTGCCATCTGTGAAAAAAATGAAAAGATGATTACACAACAGTGTAAATAATACAAAAATAAATTACCTAATAAGTAGAATGACATTCACACAATGAATTATGACACAAATAAATTACCTAAGTAGAATCTCCGTCACTAAATTCACCCTCACTCTCATCAGTATCACTTGATCGGAATGTACCTTCGCTAGATGCGTCCAACTCGGATTGATCCATTAACTCTCTTTCAACTTCTTCCCCATTTCCGGAAATGTCCGTCAGAGAATTAACAATAATGTCCAGCGTAATTTGCAACGGTACGTGGGGTCTTGAAAACTCATCATCTTGGTACGGAGCATCTTTTTTCAGGCTGGTTGATTACATTATCAGTAATTATACTGCGAGCCTTTATCTTAATAACACCCAACCAGCCATGATGTCCTTCGGGATATGGCGAGTAATAAACCTGCCCTGCCTGTTGTGAAAAAATGAATGGGTCGTACGCCTTATTATACCTTCGAGACAGCCTAACTTGAACAATACCATAATTTTTATCTATTTTTGTCCCTACGTCAAGAGTAGGATCAAACCAATCACTTGAAGATAACTAATTTCATCACGGGGAAACCGGTATAATCGAGTTCAAGGATGTCAGTTAGAACCCCATAGAAATCATCCTCTACATTGCCATCAGTGGCTCGCACACAAACACCATAGTTACACGTCTGCATTCCTTCATTCCATGTTTTTGTGTTAAATTTATATCCATTTACAATATAAGTATTCCATGATGTAACCCATCTGTTAGGCCCCCATGCCAAATTTGTCAACAATGGATTTTGAACATTGTTTTCTGGATCTAGTACCTAAAAAATCAAATATTATATTATTCTTATACATGCTATATATTTAAGGAGATAAAATGTATTTCAACAAATGAAGATGCTTAACCTACATATTTACTGAACCACGTAGCAAAGTGAGAAGTAATTTCTCGATCAACCTGATCGTTTGAAATGTCAGGTTGGAGATCCCTTAGAAAATTGTCGTACATCCTACATATGGGAGATTAACAACAGGACGATTAATAATCATAAATGTCAATTGAACTTATTAAAGACTTTGTAGAAACTTACTCTAAATATGGCGCCACCTCTTCACAATTTTGAAGGATATACAGATGAGCAGCATTATTGTCACGCTGCTCCAAGAAATATCCTTTTGATTTGCCACTAAATCTGCCCGGATAGTTGAATATTGATATAGGAGGACTAGTTGAACATCCTTCGCCCGAATCAACGTTTCTAGGCATCCTTGTCCTTCTCGTGTTAACTTCGTCCGGATAGTAATAAGAGGCAAAAGTGGAAGTCTCCTCTACTAAGTATGCTTCACAAATGGAACCCTCCACTCGTGCCTTGTTCTTGACTTTGTGTTTAAGGGAGTGCAGGAACCTATTACAGAGGGATACATACAAATAATTACTAGTTTTAGGGAAATCTAAACTACGCTCTCGTGTTCGTGAATTTCATATGTATTAAGTAAAATAGTTGATGTTGTTTGTTTACCTCTCAAATGGATACATCCAGCGGTATTGGACTGGGCCACCAACTCTTGCTTCGTAAGGTAGATGAACTGGCAGGTGTTCCATGGAATCAAAGAAACTCGGCGGGAAGATTTGCTCCAGCTTACATAACAAAACGGGTATCTTGACTTCCATATCCTTTAATTGATTCACATTTAGTGTTGTCGATGTAAGCTCCCTGAAAAAGTGGCTAAGCTCAACAAGTGGGTTCCAAATTTGCTTCGGTAATGCGTCGAACGCAATTGGAAGCAACCGTTGCATGAACACGTGGCAATCATGACTCTTCATTCCATGTAACTTTGCTTCCTTAATGTCAACACATCTACCCAGATTGGAAGCATACCCATCTGGTAACTTTAGTTCTTTAACCCACTTACAGACGGTCACTTTCTGTGCTTTGCTTAGTGTATAACTTGCCTTCGGTTTGATAAGTACGCCACGACCACCGTCCCCCGCAACTCAAGCTCCTTCCGATTACAAATGTCGGCCAGGTCCAATCGGGCTTTATTTGTATCCTTTGTCCTCCCCTTGATGTCCATCACAGTGTCAAACACATTCAAAAACACATTCCTCTCAGTATGCATGACATCAATGTTGTGACGGAGTAGCTGCGTCCTCCAATACGGTAACCTCCAAAATATACTTTGTTTTGTCCAATTATGGTTGACACCATAATCAGGAATATGTTCTCCTTGGGTTTCATGGACGAACGGTGAAAGTCTTGTACTCTGCGCCATACATTAGGACCAGTCAAACGTGGTGGAGGCGGTGTTCTCTCCGCACAACGCTTCTTGAATGCATTCTTGTTCCTCCTATAAGGATGATCTTCTGGAAGGAATTGACGATGACAATCAAAATATGAGATCTTTCGACTATTTTTAAGTGTGAATGCCTTCGATCGCTCCATACATATTGGGCATCCAAGCTTCCCCGCGGTCATCCAACCCGACATCATCCCATAAGCAGGAAAGTCGTTGATCGTCCACATTAAAGCTGCTTTCATGATGAAATTATGCCTCAAAGATACGTCATATGTCAACACACCATCATTCCACAGCATTGTCAACTCATCTATCAGCGGCTGCAAGTACACATCAATCTTACCTTTTGGATTAGACGGACCCGGAATTATGACTGTTAGGAACATAAACTCCCGCTTCATGCACATCCCCGGGGGAAGATTGTACGGAGTCAGGATAACCGGCCAACAAGAGTATGCTTTTCCAGACTGCCCAAAAGGATTAAATCCATTAGCAGATAACCCCAATCGGACATTGCGAGGGTCCTGCGAAAATGCCATATGAACCCTATCAAAATGCTTCCAAGCTTCTCCATCAGATGGATGACACAAGATATCTTGCTCCCTCTCATGCTCGCTATGCCACCTCATGTGAGCTGCAGTGGCCATCGAAGAGTACAATCTTGTAAGTCTTGGCACGAGCGGAAAGTACCACATCTTTTTTAGCGACCTCTTCTTCTCAATGCCCATCCTAGTGGTTGTCTTATACCGATCCGCACCACAAAATCGACAACATGTTATGCTTTCCGCTGAATCATCCATATAGTACAACATACATCCATTCGGGCAACAATCAATTTTCAAACACCCCAGACCCAAATTTTCCACGGACTTCTTAGCATGATAAAAACTTGTAGGCATCCGATTGCCTTCGGGCAACGCCTTGGACACTGACCTGGTGAGGTGATTAAAATAGCCTTCTTGCATATTGTAGTCAGATTTGATACTCAACCATTCCATGCACATCGACAACTCCGTGTACTCCCGACATCCTTCCCACAATGGAGATCGTGCAAAGACTCAAAGATATCATAGAATCTTTGAGCTTCGGGATTCAGATTCTCCTCTATGTATTGGGAACCCATTCCACCATCTTCTCCCCATCTTCTTCTAGTACAACACCAACCGATGGTCCAAGATGATCCATTATCATCTGCTCGTATGGATTCAATTCTTCCCTCCCGTCACCACTTCCATAGTACGAACCTTCACCACAATCGGGTTTAAGTCGGCAACGTCTCACCATGGTTACTCCACCAATAGTAATCAGGCATGAAGCCCTTCTCATAAAGATCGGCTACAACTCCATCCACGCTTTTGAAAGATTGACACTTGCATCTTTGGCAAGGACACCTCAATTGATCACCGCCAGTAGTATAAATCTCTCCTGGCTAACAACAAACTCTATAAACTCACCCACTCCAACTCTATACTCTTCCCTAAGACGTTTATTCCGATCCAACCTACGATACATCCATTTCCGATTCTCCGGAATATCCATTGCTTGTAATTAAATAGCCTGACCAATCCTACAATAACACTTATATATTACGGTGCATTCCAATAACTCCATCAATCTCGTTCTTATGACAAGGTATGAACCTATCCCATTCGAGAAGAAACCTTTGCCACACTTGGCTACTAATAGTTATTCCCATATTCAAATACCTTATACTTGACAAAATTTCGGCAGTATTTCCCATCGGTCTCCAAGTTACACGACTCGAGCACGGTGAGAATCACCGCGATCAAGTATGCACCAGGAGAACAAAAGGAAATGCATCAGACCGAGATTTCAACAAGTATATAAGGCATTTGAACATTGAAATGACTATTGTACGAGTGTGAAAAAGGTTTTTTCCCAAACTGTCCCACTTGGACAATTCAAGATTCAATACAATGAGCATGCATACCTTGATAAGTTACGCATGCTCATTACTATTGAATCTCAAACAGGAAACTAAGACTTTCGTAAATTAATTATTAACTCTAATAGAAAATAAAACCATTAACCTATAAATATTGCAACATTGTTGAGCTTATATAAATTACAGCGTAAATCAATACAAACTTAGATTAAATATTGTAACAAACATCCTTTTGAGCTTCGCTCTCCACTAACAAGTAGATTAATTGTCAAACACATGCATAATTTCTAAATTATCAAGACACAACCAGCATCCCGCCTTTTCGGACAGGATCACATCCTATTGAGCTCCGCTCTCCACTAACAAACAACACATATTGACAAACACATGCATAAACATTAAATTATCAGCATACAATCAGACAAGATCACATCCTATTGAGCTCCGCTCTCCACTAACAAACAACACATATTGACAAACACATGCATAAACATTAAATTATCAGCATACAATCAGACAAGATCACATCCTATTGAGCTCAGCTCTCCACTACCAAACAAGACGATAATTCACATAATACATTACACTGAGTGTTCAGAGAACTGACCTGAGAGAGAAAACACAACCGAGCAAGGATAAGGGGAGGAGCCGGAGCCAACAGAGAGTAGAAGAATATGACAACAAGGACCTATCGTGCATAAATGAAATTATCCCATGTGAAAATTACAACACTAAAAGTTAGGAACTGCAATCCGAATATACCATTTAGTGTAGGCCATTTAGTGTACCATACTTTAAGACAATGAATGAAAGATTGATCTACTTTTCACATTGGATTTTATGCAAGATATAGTTTGGAATCAATGTAATTTGGATCTTGTATTTTGGGGTTATTATGATACTTTTAATAAATTGGTTTGTTTAAGGTTTTTAGTCATTTAGGATTTCTTGGTTATCTAGTTGGTTTTGCCTATTTAAGGATTGATAAGTACTTAGAGAAAGAGAGATGATTTATGAATTGAATTTGTTCCTGAGGTTGTATTTCTCCCTTCTCAGTCCTCATTGGTACTACTTCCTCTTGTTTTTATATACATCTCTGCCTCTCAGACCCCCTCTTCCTTAAATACTTCTTTCCTTCCATTTCCCCCTCATATGTTCCACATCTCTACTAAACAAAAATAACTAAATTCGAAATGGCCTATAATCCAAATTACCTAGACTATTTTACAGTTAAGCGGCTAGCAAGAATATGGAAAGCAATTTACCAGACTGCAAACATTATTTACCAAAAACCATCACCCTACAATGCCATTCACATAACAGCTACATGACATGCCAACAAGTTTGAAAAGAACAAGTCAGGTGGGACATAATAGTGAGAAGAAACAACAACTGAAACAAGACAAAACTAACAGAAATGGTAGAGATAGAGAAAAAGAAAATGCAGGCATTGGTCTATAAATGGTAGTGAGACAGAGAGAGATGCGAGAGAAACAAAGACAGAGAGAGAGATGGAGTAGAGGAGAGCTTACCTGAGCAGAGGGGATGATGGTGGTGACAGGAGATGTCTTGTGGTGGTCGGAGCGCGCGGCTAGGAAGAGAGAAACAGTGAGACAGAGAGAGATATATGCGAGAGAAACAGAGACAGAGAGATGGAGTAGAGGAGACCTTACCTGAGCAGAGGGGAGATGACGGTGGTGACCGGAGGTATCTTGGGGTGTTGAGGTGACCGGAGCGCGCGCCGTAGAAGAGAGAAACGGTGGGTGGGAGAGAGAAATGCGACGGGAAAAATGAGGAAGAAGGAGGTTCTGTCGAATTTAGGGATTTCAGTTTTAGCGACCGAATTAATTCGGTCGCTAATTCGGTCGCTAATATGGTTAGTTTTAATTTGAATTTGTATATTTAGCGACCGATTTAAATTTCGGTCGCTAACACGCGCAATTTTATTTTTTTAACACGCCTTTTAGCGACCGAATTAATATCGGTCGCAAATATAAATAAAGTTTAAAGTGTGAATTCATAAATTTAGCGACGGATTTCTAAATCGGTCGCTAATATAAACACAGTTTGACCGTTGCATTTAATTCGGTCGCCATTTCGGTCGCTAACAATTCATAAATTTCTGACTTTTACTTTCCTTTGTTTAGCGACCGAAGTAGCGACCGATATCTCTGCTACGCTCTATTTCGGTCGCAGAATCAACTCTAACCAGTGTTTCATGTAGATCCTACAATCGGTCGCTATTTCGGTCGCAAAAGGGAACCTAAAAATTCGGTCACTATTTTCGGTCGCTAAATGACCTTTTTTTTGTAGTGTACGGAGTCATGGGAACCCCTCATCTTACGATACCCCCTTGCCTAATGATTATACTATCCTTCTCCTCATACCTGGTATGAAGATTCCAACCAACGAAAGCCAACTGGCAACCCAAACGAAGAACCAATGCATTTCCCTAAAGCGGCTTGACTAGCTTTCCAAGCCTTGGTCAAACAAAAGGTTAACCAATTAGCTCCCAATTCATAAACAAGAAAATGAAACCAAAGGGGGAAAGAACCATTACCTTCTATGATTGGCACAGACCAACCAAGACCTCCCAAAATTAGAGCAAGAACACCAAGGCATCAAAGGGGCTCAAGGGGATAAAGAGAAAAGAGGGTTTTGCCCCACAAAAGTTGTCCAAAGTGTCAAAATAGGGTTTGGCTCGTAACCTTCATTAAACTGCTCTATTAATAGACTCTGATACCTGAGCACGGCCTTGCTCCTTGTTAAGCATGACCGTGCTCAACTCCTTAGCACGGGGCGCTGAAAGAATGCCTTCCAAGACCACCTAGATGATCGATTTGGAAAAAACACTAAAAATAAGACTTGTATATAATTCTCTTATCTTTATAACGCCACAAAGATCATCTTGATCGGACATCTAGAACTCAAGATATCACCAAAACGGTGAAATAGGTTACTAGGACTCTAAAAGGGTTGAACTTTCTAAGATTAAACTTTCCCAAACATGAACTTAGACATCAAAAATAACCTAACAAGCATATGCAATCATATATAAAATATATATAAATGCATTAAGCTTATTTATGAAAAACGGGATGTTACATAATGTATGGATTTGCTGTTGTTGAGTGATTGACTGATAAGCCTGACAGTGGTCCGTGCTCAATTAAAATTTAAGATAAAAGCTTGAAAATCTTGATGAGAAATTAAAGTGATTTAATTTATGGAAGTGAAAGAAAATGTGAAAAATAATATTTTAATATTGTTTTGGTGAAAGAGTGAGTCAATGAATGACAGTAAGGACGAAACCGTGAAAAAATTTCACTTACGCTGATTTTTATGAATTAAATTCAAAAATAACACAAATAGTGAGTACAATAAATTAAGTTTCAAAAATAATTTTACATGTGGATGGGGAAAAACTTTTGTCAAAGAAAAAAGTGATTTACAGCGAGACTATGAGCAATAGTGTTATTATTTGGGATGAAAACGTGTTGGGTATGATTTTCAAAGAGTTGATGTGTTGTCGGAAAAGAGACTTCAAAAGAGAAAGATTTTGAGAAAAATTGTATTTCTTGGTGATTTAACGTTTTATAAATGAATTTCAGCGGAAAAGATCTTCTGCAAAGGATTTTTAAGTCAGTGAAAACATTTCCTATAAACTTGGATGAGTTTTTGGAGTTTTGTTTTGGTATTGGTGTTTCATAGAACAAAAATTAGATTGAAAGGAAATTGAGGAAAGAAGTAAGGACCTAGATTGTCGAAACACCGGGCTAGTGTTCCTATGAGCAAGTACATGGACTATGTGTCCTGTGTGTGTCGCGGGTTAAAGTCCCAGTTGGCACATTTGAAATCTGTGTCGTGTGTGTCGTGGGTTAGAGTCCCAGTTGGCACATTTGATTTCGTGTCCTGTGTGTCACGGGTTAAAGTCCCAGTTGGCACATTTGACTTCGTGTCATGTGTGTTGTGGGTTAAAGTCCCAGTTGGTATAATTGATTATGTGTCTTGTGTTAAGAATGAATGAACTCGATGCCTAAGTAGGAATAGTCATGAGCTGTGAGCCTCGACAAAGAAAGAACGAACGAAAAAGAAAAGTAACGTGAATAAATATCAAAATTAGATGATGATTGTTGAAGTGTCTTGCATTCTTATAAGTTGCAATGACTGCCGGGTATGAATCCCATTGTTTAAAGCATTATGTTTATTCTGAGGATTCATATGCTGTGTATATGTATTTATGATGTTGTTTTGTGTGCCGCGCATGTGGTTATCATGATGAAACTCATTTGTCGGTATCTCCCCCTTGCAATATATCTATTTTATTGGTTTTTGTTGTTATACTGTGGGACTCGAATACAGATATAACACCCCGATTTTTACTGGTCTTCAATATTGGTAAAATATATTTATTTACATTATTTTTATTATAGTGACAAATTTTCTGGATGCTTTTTTTTTGTGGTTTGGTTTGAGTAATTTTATTTACTTATTTAAAAGTATTTTATTGAATACGTTAGCACTGCCTTATTTCAGTGTAGGCACGCTTACTAGACAATAATATTATGTTATTGTCACTATTATATTGATTTTCTGGTTTGATCAATTCAACTATCAATCTTTATTCTAATTCAAATTTTGAAATCATATTTTTGTCACTCGTTATTTTTAGATTTAAGGATCAATATTATTTCTTTTTTTCTAGACTCAATCTCAACCACTTATTTTGTACCTATCCACTAAATACATGAAAAATTGATAAAAAGAAGCCCAAGTCGATCCCTTCCCCGTACCCACGTGCCCTCCCCCTGTTTTTTTGTTTTCTCCTTCATCCTTCTTTCTTCTTTGAGAATTCATCTCCTGACTTCCTCTCTACTTCAACTCTTCCTCCACCTTCCCTCTTACTCACAACTGCATGCCGCCACCGGAGAGGACGTCATCCAGCCACTGCTCACGGCGGAGAAGACAGCCACGCGTGACACACGTTCCGACCGTTCGCTCCTCTGATCGCCGCAGCTATGCCATCGCGGTGAACTCCGCTGGTTGCTATCTTGGTGTATTCCACCTCCTTCAGTCCATTTTGATTTCTTCTTCTTATTATTTGAAGCTCACTTCCATGGTTTTGGTTCATGTTTGCTTCAGAGATATGTAGCTGCCGCCATCAGCCGCCGTCACCACCAACTTGGGCCGCTCACAGTGCTTCTTCTCTACCTTGGGTGAGTTGGATTTCATCCTTCTTTGGTCAAAATTCAAAATCCTCAATTTCACTCAAACCCTAACCCTAATTTATTTTGATTTCAGTTGTAAAACATGAAATTAGTTATGTTTCTAAACAATTGAGGTTTTGAATTAGTGGTTTCCTGAACTAATTTTGTTATTCTTTGGTTGGAATGAGTTTTCCCCAATTTATGTTATGAACCCTAAAGTCCCAATATGATTTTATTTGAAATGGTTATATTTTTGTAAAATTAACTATGTATCTATATAATTGGGACTGTTAATTAAGGTTCTGACAAACCAATTTCGTATTTCTATGAGCAAATCTCATTTTCCCTAATTTCACTAAAATCCCAAATTTTCATCTTAACTTCAACTATGAAATTGTTTCTATTTTAGTACAATTGAGACTTTTAATTGATGATTTCTAAGTTCAATTTTATGATTCTCAAATTAAATCAAAGTTTCCACAATTTTTGTGAAAAAACCTTTTTACCCAAATTGATTTTATTGAGAAATCAATTATGTTTTGTTAAATTAAATATATGATTTCCTATGATTTAATGTTTTGAAGATTATTAATTTGTGGTTATGCTGTTTGATTGTTGTATGTGCTTGGACGCTCTCCCAATGTTGATGGTTGTGTTTGTGCTTGCTTGGGAGAACAACTTTTTCTTTTTGGAGCAGTCACGGAGTTTACCGGTGTGAGTTGTGAAACGCCAGAGTAAGCCGGGACATTGTTAAGAAGGAAACAAATTGTTGAAGCATCAAGGAAAGGATATTTTTCTGGTTTACAAAGGTAAAAGGAGTTTTCCTGAGGAGTTTTTGCTAGTCATGTACCTTGTTTGTGTGATTTGATATATGTTTGATATTGCTTGTTAATTAAAGATCAAGATATTAAAATACCTTAACTTAGAACAACGGGAAAAGTGAGGTTTTGTTTTCTTTGGAAAGTGAGAAGAAAACTTTAAGAATGAAAGTGTTGAGATAGAATAAAGTTTAGGAAAAAGGAAGAAAATGGAAAACTTCAAAATTCTATGAAAATGTTTTTAAAAGTGTTTTGATAGAGAAGTCTTTTGAAAAATAAAGGTTCTTTTAAGTTTTACAAAAAGTTTCATTTAAAAATGGAAGATTTAGAGGAAATACTTAATTTGATAAATTCGATTGTAAGAGTTTTGTATTAGTCAAGTGTTGAGGAAAAGATTTAGTAGTTTTCTAAGTTTACAGAAAATGGATTTCAAAGTACAAAATTTCTATGAAAGTATATTTACAAGAACGAAAAGTATTTATGACTCAAAGTTGATAAACTTTTGAATTTCCATTTTTCGATTTAGTTTTCACTGAACAAAAAACCAAGTAGAAAAGAGGAAAGTGGAAAGGACCTAGATTACCGAAACGACGGGCTAGATCTAGATTGTCGAAATTACGGGCTAGGTCAGGATTGCCGAAGTACGGGCTAGAGTTCCTGTTTGAGTTTTGAGGAAAGGAAAGGACCTAGATTTCCGATGCTAAATGATTCGGGCTGGATCTGGATTGCCGAGATATCGGGCTGGATTCGGATTGCCGAGAAGCCGGGCTAGTGTTCCTACTGACAAGAACCTAGATTACCGAGACGTCGGGCTAGTGTTCAAATTGAGAAAGAAATATTTGATTTTGTTTTAAAATCATAAGTTGGTATTAAAATGTATTTAATACCTGAATAAAAAGTAGTCGAGAGCTCTAAGCCTCGACGGGGAAAGAACGAAGCGAGAAAGAAGAACACAAAAATGAAAACCATTGTTTTGCATGCATAGTCTGGCTAATGTGCCATTGTGACATATGTGCCATTGTGTATCGAGCTACAATTTCAAACAGGGTGAACTGACAAATTGGATAGTAATGGACCAGAGATATATTCTTTCGTCTTTGAGTCTATTAGGGACATTCGGGCTCGAAAACCCACCGAAGGCTCGGGTATTTGCAACCTCGGGCCGTGGAAATCGGTTACCCAGCACGTAATGTACTCAATCAGGAACTATTCAATATTATTTAGGTGAGATGCGTGATGAGTGTGATTACACCTCATATTTCTTTATCATAATGCATGCATTTTCATGTAGTTTCAGCATTTTTAATTTGACTTTTGTTAGTTTTTACCTTGGAACGGGTAAGGCAGTTTTGTGGTGTTGTTGTGCAGGAATTGAAGATTAAAATGTTCAAGATCAACCATGATGGAGCTTGCATTAAGATGGAGCTTGAAAAATAAGAAAACTGAGCCAAACAGAGGCCATCACGGCCTAGCCGTGACAGTCATCACGGCCATGATCAAGCAAGGCTGAAAAGAAAAGAACAAAAATTCGAGAACTCGTCACGGCCAGGCCGTGATGGCCATCCACCGGTCGTGACAGGCCATCGGTGCCAAGTTTTCCAAGACGAGAATCCGCCACGGCCTGGCTGTGACGGGCATCACCGGCCGTGACGTGCAATATCCGGAATTTTAAAAGCTGATTTGATCTCGATTTTTGTAATTGCTTGGGATGCAAGTTACCCTACCTTATAAATAGGACCTAGAGGCTCGAAAATAGGATCACTTTTGGGCTGCTACCTTAGGCAAAAACTAGGATTTCTCTTCTTCTCCAATTTCTTCTTTTCTCTTAGTTTTTTTTTATGCTTTTGTTAATCAAGCTTGCTATGAATATGGCAATGCTTGAGTAGTCTTCTTATTTCTAGGAATTGGGGCCATGCCTAAGATTTGTTTATGGTGATGAATTGAAGTTTGGTTTCTTGTTAATTTCAATTTTGCTTTTGATTTGATTCCTATTGCTTTAATTACTCGTAAATTCGGTGGCCACTTATTTGCTTGTCGTAGATACTCTAAGGAGAAACCTAGCGGTGAAATTAGGTATTGGATCTATAGGGATTGAACTTAGGACTTAAATCACAAGAGTTAGAAATGGTCCTTCGAGGGTTCACGAATTGTCACAAAGCTGAAAGGGTTCGATTTAAATTCAATTAGCACGAGAGTAGGGGTTGGTTTAATTGGGCACGGTTCTTGTATCCCGAGAGGGAACATTAACTTATTTAGGATAAATTCTCCTTCAAAGCAAATTTTGATAATTAACAAGAGGGGTAGTCAATTTAGTAACATGAACAGTCTTGTTGGTAACCCAATTCCTGGGAATCCCTTTTGATATTTTGAAATCTCAGATTTGATCTACTTTCCTATTTTTGTTCTTGATTTCGTTTTAATTGCAACTTTAAATTTGATTTGCTACTTGATTCAAAAATCAAATCTTTTCCAAATCTTTGTCTTTCATAGTCCAGTTTAATTGATTTGGTAATTAATTGTTATTTGAGATCACGGTCTCTGTGGGATCGATCTTTTTTATTACTTGACGACGAAGTCGGGCACTTGCGGATTCGAGAACCACATCAACACGATACCCTAGAACAATTGGGGATCGGACCTAAATTGAGAGGCCGACCCAACGCGAAACAATCGTGTTATATGCATTATCAAAGCCTATCATGCTCGACGAAGGGAAGTTAGAATCTTCAGAGAATTATAAAATAGATAGTGAATATTGAAGTGACATGAAATGTTTTACAAAATGCATTTGGTTGTCTGGAATGAATCCATGTGGATATAGTTATGATGTTATGTTAAGTATTGTTGTCATATGTTGTTGTTTTGTGAGTCGTGTATATGACTGCTATGATAAAACTCATATATTGGTATCTCACCTTTGCATCATTTCTGTTTGGTCTCTTTTTGTGGTATCCTGGTTTACGTGTACAGATGATGCAGAGGGGTTCTATGCCCCACTCAGAGGGATTGGTCTCGACTTTTGAAGAAGGTTGATTTACTAGAATAACCATGGGGTCTTTTCCAGTAAGAGTCTCATAGTACGACCAGCTTAGTCTATCGAGTCAAAATTTATTTTGGACAAGTTCATAATTTTTTGTATTAGGGCTCTGAGAGTCTTTCTTGGATTACTGTTATGTCTATGACATTTCTTTTAAGGATGTTTTAAGTTATGACCAGGAACTTACTTATCGTTTGAGTAAATGAGAATTTTTAATTATGTTTGGTGAAATGTTGTTTTACTGGAATAGTGTTCGTATATATCCAAAAAGAAAAATTTTTACACCCACTTCCACGACCTATAGAGAATTACACGAGATATTTTCCGAAAGCGACCGGCAATTATTATTCTATTTAATTATGTTATTACGAAATTGAGTTAGTCATGTAATGCAGAGGAGTTCCCCATTTTACTTGAGGACATTAGTCCTGATAATTGAAGAGATCGTGGATCGTAGGGATGACCTTGGGGTTCTTCCCAGTAGATGTTGGTTAGAGTGACTAGCTCAACTATTATGATAGGTTGTGGTATACCCTATTGAGGATAGTCGGTATATCTGGCTGATGAGAGCCATTATTTTAGAGTAAGGATTGTTCAGAATTTTCAGTCCAGTGATGTATTATTATATCCTTTGCTTATGTATATACATATTTCTGAAAAATAAACTCGTACGCTATGATGCATATTATTTTTATGAAGTATGCAGGAACGTATATGAAGTTGTTATATGTTAATGTTTGCATGTTGAATCTTCATTTAGCACGCAAGAAAAATTTTTACTCGTTTTTGACACCTAGAAAGTTATATGAATTATTTTCCGAAAGCAACCAGTCTTTGTTTTAGTTTTATTTTCTGCAACGAATTAATCATGTAATGCCCAGGGGGGTGTTACAGAAGACGATAATCCAACTAACTTTATCCAGTTAGCAAACAAAAGAAAATCCAATGCGATAGAAATAAGATTATTTTGGTAAATTATTTTGTAACAATATTATTTTGGTGTTGTAAGTTTTAGGGCAAAAATATTATTTTAGGTTACTTTTCTCAAAAATTAGGGATGACAATTTAGACCTACCCAATGGGTACCCACAAAAAATACATACAACGTGCAGGGTAAATATCCACTTTATGGGTATGGGTCTGGGTAATTACTCACAAACAAGAGAGAGTATGAGTACGGGTACGGGTACTCTAATACCCACCCCGCCCTGCACCCGCATATATATATGGCCCATTAGTGTTTTTACTTTTTCGGACTTATAAGTTCATGAATTTACTGTTTTGGAAGTTTATTGTGATATTTAGACGTTTTGAATGTTTTATGAGACACTCCGATGTTCCATTAAAGAAAACCCTAATTAACTAAGCCTTATTTCGTTCTTAGCGTTACCGCGATCATACATTCGAAAATATCATTATATGGTTAAACCGGAAACTTAAAAACGTTTAAACTGAAATCATGTGCAACGGCAAAACATACACCAACAATATATACATAATATTTACAAACTGTCATCAGAGTGCGATAGATCCCAATAGAGGGATCCTAAGCCTACTGAAACTATACAGACACTGAAAAAAGATACATACGTACACCGATCACATAAAACAGAAGATCCTAAAAATACCCGACCCACCTCACAAAATACATCAAAATACAAAATGAAGCTCACAAAGACTCACAACTTAACAGACGCGTCCGACTAAGCCATATCACAGATGATATAGGCATTTGGAGCTACCCTCTCCATAGTAACGTCGGTAGGCTCTGCCAAATCGGGTCCTCGACTCCTAAACCGACTCGTCGCTACTTATCATGACTCGACGATGATGATAATGGTACATCATCTGAACACTCCTTTGCCTCCGATCCCTCTGCACCATGCCTATGTGACTCATCGCCTCTGACCTATCTACCATGTTCCACATGTCGTTAGGGAACTCCCTCTGACGAGGTGGAAATCACATATCTGGAAAAGGTAGTCTCTACGAGATCCGATATGGGTCAACCATGTGAAAGTTAGGACCTTCTCCAATAAGCATGTAGAAGCTCACTAGGCCGATGTACGTCATGAAGAATCGTGAACGGTCGACCTGCCATCCACGATCGTCATGATAAACGAGATCCTTTGGAGATAGTGCCTCGGCTGGTAGTCCTGTCCAATTGGAACTGATCATCTATCGCGTGTACATACATAGAAGAATAGAGGATGGAGGGAGATAAGCAACAGAACATAGTCATAAAAATGGGGATGATGATACATAGAATAGAAATCATATATACAAAGCATACACAACAAATAATAAATAAACATCTTCCGAGTCACACCAACACAGTACATCCTCGAAATTCACTTTCAGATCATTCCTCTAAGGAGTCTCACTCCTATGTATGTCGGTCGATATCTCTCATCTGGGTCACAACCCCGAGATATTCTCCTTACTGAGCCTCACTTCTCAGAGAACGTCAGTTAGTTTGTCCAGGTAATCCTTCCGCTCGCCGTGACCCATAAGAGTGCATCTCCCTATGAGCTCAACTCCAATAGGGGCGTCTGGGTCGCCTCGGAACGTCCACCTGCGACGTGGACACTCAGGGTAAAGTCGGGAAAACTAGGCTATACTAGGGTACACGACACGTTAGGAGCTACCTAATGGTCACTATGAGCCTCCCAAGTCCAGTTCGTACATCCTCAAGGTCCTTCCAAAGACCGGCCACTCCATAATCCGTACTCGCACTCGAGTACAACTAACCTCGTATGACTCCCAGTCATACGGCATGCCACTTTGGCAAAATGCAATGCAACAAACATCACTTTGGTTAACACTGGAACCTTCTTACACATTCACACTCTCACAATGGATGCTCATACATCCCCGACCTCAAAGCCACGGTCTCAAGGCATTACCACAGTGTTAACCCTCAACTCAACTATACAGTCAGATACTCATCAGATCATCAACCAGACATCAATTCATATATACAGACATATAATATTCATAGAATCATATCAAATATAACAAATAATACTTATAATCAAGTATCAGCCAAATAACATGACAACATGCAATTCAGACAACCTAAACCTACATAATATTTCTAACATGGGGTTTCAGGTCTATAGTCGATAAATCTACAACAACTAAACCCGAGAGAACGTTAAAATATTATTTTATTAGGGTTTAGCCATTGTCGATTATTGGACATCTTAGTAGGGTCTCGGGCATCCTACACACATGAATATATCATTACTATTCTATACTTGCCTCCCCGACGATGTCAGTTACTTTCTCCCCACCTTGGCTATTCATGTAGGCTTTCTCGATGCTTCGAACCATGTTCCCCTCTTCCTTAGCTTGCTATCACGTACACTTCGGGGGACCTTGAAGCTCCAAAATTTGCCCTAACATCGAGACAACATTCAGACATAGTCATAAACCCTAATATTGCTCGAAATCCATAATCGATGCAAGAAACAACGAGAGAAATAAGGAAAATGACTAAGAACACTGATTTCGACAATGTCAACGTGTCGAAGCATTAGAGATTCAGGTATTACCTTAGTTGTATCAAAGAATCAATAGTGTATACTTTGTAGTACTCGCTCCCCTAGTCATAGAAACAAGGTCAGAATCGCGACCTGACAAATGGATTTCTCCAGGGATCGACCTCTCATTTTAGAACCCCAGCCTCTATCTCCTTTACTCTATGGTTGTAGTTTTCGTAACTTGAAATTTCTTCAAGTTTTAAAATGAAAGAAACTTAAGGGGGTTGTTGCCAACTGAGCACGCTTGAGCGTGGCCTCTTCATTGCCACGTCTTCGCCATGCGTCTGATTAGCAATGCCACGTGTCCCCTACGTGTCCATGCCCACACTCAAGTGTCAACTTGCCAACATTTTAGGTTTCCCATGCTTCAATGTTTGGTCATTCCACGTTCAAGCGTGGCCTGCTGTCGGTGCAGTTTTTCAAGTGTTTCGTTGCGTTCTGATCTCGTTTCAAGTCTGATTGACCTAAAATATGAAAAATAAGCTCATCAACATCCAAGGAACAAGATTAATCCTTTAAACATGCTTAATCCCATAATTAATTATAAATCGAGAAAATAGGGCGTTACATTTTAGATGTTTTTTTTAGTTTAATACTTTAGTTTGTAATGTTTCATGAGTAGATTTGAAAGATCTTTAGATGGTCTTTTAATTGGTTATAATGTTCTGTATGTTATTTAGGTGTAGGTGCGGGTACTTAGGTACCCAGAAGGTATGGGTAAGGGTACTAAAGTTGCTACCCACGCGGGTTTGGATACGGGTATTTTTTTCAAACGCGGGTATGAGGACTGGTACTATAGCACCCACCTAAACCCTACCCATTGTCATCCCTGTCAAAAAGTCATGGTTTATAAATGACGTAAGTTTCAGGGCACTATAGTCCGGAGAAGCGTTACAAGATTGATTTTATGTTATTAGCACTATTCTGAAAACTGGACAGGACCAGTCGGTTCAATTAGTTCAACCGGGAGATGACCTGGTATCCGGTCCTATACACCTTGAAAATCGCTCATGATGGAAACCAGACGGGAACCGCAAGAATCGGCTCTGAACTGGGCAAACTGGTGAAAATCGGTGGTTATCCGGTTTGGACGGTTCCTGAAATCCTCTTTTTTTTTATTAAAAAAAGGTGCTTAAATGACGTCAAAGAAAACAAGATCGGGAAAGAAGCATAAAAAAAAGAAGAAAATCCAGTTTTGAAAAGAAAAAGAAAACAAAGAGAATGAGAAGGAGTGAAAGCATATAGGAAAGACATCTGGCACTAAGATTGAGATTGAAAAATTAGAGACCACGTCTCTTCTCCAATCTCTTCCATATCTGCGAAGACGACGTTGTCTTTGTAACATGGAGAGGGAGAATACAAGTTCACGCAGCTGAAGGTGTAATGTGATTTTAGCAATTATTTTTTAGGGTTTTGAGACTAATGGGCTTCTAGGCCATGCATCATGTCATTATTTTTATAGACCAATTGTTCAGCATGTTAAAAAATGGCCCCTGATGTGAACGCACCCTGATCTTTTCATGTGACTGATTTGCTGCATATACATTAACATTATTCAAGGATATAAATATTATCTTTTAGTTGACCATGATCCTAGGATCATATATTAAGATACTCTTGAATAAATAATTAAATATTAAGTTTTAGTGTGTCATTTGTAACACCCATTTCGGTGCTACATGCTTAACTCGTTGTGGAACTTAACAAAAACAGAAAAGCTTGTTGCTTTCGGAAAATAATTTTGGTATGTAATTATATTCGAAAAATGTGGGTCTAAAATTTTTCTTACGTAACGACTATTTACAGACATCAAGGCAAGAAAATAAAATCATAATACATACATCACAAGATAAATCTTCACATAATCATTAAAAGATTTTATCGCCGAGGCATACAAGTTTTCAAAATACTCATAATAGACTATAATAATTACTTAGAAAAAACTCCAAAACCCTTACACCAAAAAGACGACTTCATAACTGGTCAAACCCAGAGATGTCCATTGGAAAATTCTCCAACATCAACCCCGTCATCAGATACATCGAAAAGAAGGCATCGTAGCTCTCTCCGGTGAGAGGTACGAGAGAAAAATATGGTCTTGCCCACAACAGCTCACACACCATCATTGTTAGCATCATAACCTTCAAAACCTCAAGGTCTCGTAGTGATCTAGAAAATTGTTGAGACAAAACTGCACATATATCCAAAAATGCCACAAGGCATTCCACATCTATATAGCAAGGGTGAGATACCGACATGTAAGTTTATCATGATAGCCGTATATATGACACACCAACCAACAACATATGACAACAATGACATATAAAACAATATATTTAATAATCATAATATCAATGTTGTTTAAACAAGGGGATTCATACCCGACAACCATCATAGGTTTATAAAAATGCATGACACTTCAAAAATCCACTATTTATTTCGTAATCTCTGGAGATCCTAACTTCCCTTCATCGATCAGGATAGGCCGCAATAATCCCCATAACACAATTGTTTCAAGTGAGGTCGGCCTCTCAATTTAGGTCTGATCCCCAATTGTTCAAGGGTATCACGTCAAACCTAAATAATATTAAATAGTTCCCTATTGAGCACATCCGTGCATGGTAGTCGAGTTCCACGACTCGAGGTTGCAAAGCCCCGACCTTCTGTGGAGTTCGAACCCGGATGTCCCTAAAGACCTTCCTTGGTCCATAACTATCCAATTTATCAATCCACCTATGGATTGTAGCTCGTTAACGTGGTGGCACGTCTGCCGGTTCATGCAAGTAAAACAATTGGGTCGCTGTTTTTCTTTTTCGATCATCCTTTCTTGTCGAGGCTTAAATATCACGACTAATTTTATACAGGCATCAAGCCCATTCACACTTAACACAAGACATGCAATCCAAGTGCTCATTTACGAAGCTCTAGGCCGAATCACCGGTCACTAGATTCATCAATATTTGACACGAAGTCAAGTCGCCAACGTGGGATTTTTAATCCGCGACCAAATACTTACTCACAAGAACTCTAGTCCGACGTCTCGGTTGCTAGGTCCTCACAACTTTCGTAATTTTCAACAAGGTTTTCGTTCGGTGAAAAGTAAATTGAAAATCAAATACAAGATATTTATCAACGTTTGTCGGAAAAACATTTTCGCTCTTTTAAACAACATTTTGCAGAAATCGTTTTCCTTTAAAATTCATTTCGGAAAATGTTAAATCATTAAAAATTATTTCTAAAACTTTTTTACTAAAACAATAAAATTATTATCAAGAATTTTGTCATAAGGCATTTTTATAAATATCTTCATTTAGAATAAAATTTTCGTAAACCAAAGTTTTTCTTTCAAAAGACTTTTCTTAGATTACATTGAAACATTTTCATGAATTTTTCTTCTTTCTTTTATTTATTTTTATTTTTGTAACATTTTCGGGTAAATTAATATAAGTGCAATTTGTCACGGTTCGTCCTCACTAACACTCATTTCTTAAGCATTATTTTAAAATCATCTGTGATTTCCCAAAAACATAACTTTTGACAAAAATATACTTAAGTCACATTACTTTTATTTTTAAAAGTTCTTCCACTTACGAAAATCAAAATCTTAAATTTTCTGCTTAAGAATTTTAGTGTTTTAATCCTCATTATCAAGCTACACTAGTGCAAAAAAGGGATTCTACATCGGAGTTTACACATCGGTTTAGTATAAACCGATGTGTAAAACGAGGCGGTGGCATTTTTGAAATTCAAAGGAAAGTATTACACATCGGTTTAGAGAATAACCGATGTGTAAAACTTTTCCACATCGGTTATATATAACCGATGTGTAAAATTAAAATAAAAAAATTTAAAACTCGGAATTTTTAACATTCAACATCGGTTCTTTTTGAACCGATGTGTAAAATGGTGAGTAACCACATCGGTTTTTAAATAACCGATGTATAAAATTATAAAGAAAAAAAATAGAAATTTAGGTTACACTTTTACACATCGGTTTTGATTAACCGATGTATAAAATTTAAAAGAAAAAATCAGAATTTAAATGTTTCATGTTTACACATCGGTTTTTGCATAACCGATGTGTATAATATGTTTAACACATCGGTTTTCCTCATAACCGATGTGTAATAGTCCCAATTTTTCTATTTCCCTCCGTGTGTTTTGCGCCTCATTCTCGGTTTCTCGAACGTACCCCAAAACACAACACTCCCTCCCCTCTCGCTAACGCGTTGTCCTTGCTTTTCCATCTCTCTCACTGCACTCACATCCGCGAGCTACCCTCGGGTATGCGTCTCTCTCTCTCTCATTCTCATACACTCTCAGCATTTCGGTATTCTCAAGATCTCTCTCTGCATTTCGTTCTTCTCATTCTCTCTCTTTCTTTCTCTTTATCTCTCTCGCTCCCTTCTTTCACGTCCTTTTTCCCTTTTCAATCGTAGACAAAGAAGACCACTGCGATCTGCGAGCCTTCAGTTTCTGCTTCGTAAGAGAACCACTGAGAACGATCATACGCGAGCTACCCTCTTTTGCGTGAAGAGCGCCATTTTTGCTCGTCACTCATGTATATATTTGTTTCTTCTTTAGAAAAGTTATGAACTTTGACTCGAAATGGTTGGATAATATACTTGCATGTGTTGTTCCTGTTGCTCCAAGACTGGATTTTTCCAGTGGTGGTATCACCCATCACGGCCGTCTTGCTGTCACGGCTAGGCCGTGACGGATTCGACTCTGGAGGTTGCTTCATCGGTTGTTGTTCTGTCACGGCCGTGACCACCATCACGGCAAGGCCGTGATCGATTCTGCTGTGAGGGTCTGGGTTCGATTGGCATGTCACGGGCGTGATGGCCATCACGGCCGGCCGTGATAGGTTACGCCTTGGAGGATGCTTCATGGTTGGTCCGTCACGGGCGTGACCACCATCACGGCTAGGCCGTGATCAGTTCCGCTGCTGTGAGGGTCTGGTTCGGTTGGCATGTCACGGTGGTGATGGCCATCACGGCAGGCCGTGATAGGTTCTCGCCTTGGAGGTTGCTTCATCGGTTGGTCTGTCACGGCCAGTGACCACCATCACGGCCTGGCCGTGATCGATTCACTGTGTGAGGGTCTGGTACGGTGACATGTCACGGCTGGTGATGGGCATCACGGGATGGCCGTGACCAGTTCTGACTTTTCCATTCTTTCTTTTAAGCTATACTCGATCACTACCGTGATGGCTTTCAAGGCTAGGCCGTGAAGGGCTCTGTTTGGCTAATTTTCTTCACTTTTCAAGCCCCATCTTCATGCAAGCTACATAAATAGTAAAGCCTTAGTTTCCCGTTTGAGATGCAATACTAATGAGCGTACGTGTACGTGCTTAATGTACCGCTCATTGTGTTGGATCTTGAATTGTCCAAAGTTGGACAGTTTGGGAAAAAACTTTTTTCTTAATTCAGTTAAAATAGTTATTCATTGGTTCTAATGTTATATACTTGATGAAAGTTCGGATTGATACATTTCCTTTCGTTCTCCCGGTGCATACTTTATCGTGGTGGATGTCATCGCGTTCAAGTAGTGTACGTCGGAGACCATGGGAAATGCTTTGCCCAAATTTTGTCAGTATGAGCATGAGAGTTAAGGACTAACTGTTAACCGAATGTTGGAAAAGTTTCTTCTCGAATGGGATAGGGCCATACCCTATCATAAGAAGTGGTTGATGAATATGTTGGACTAAGTACGAAGGTATTGGTTTAGTCATGGATCGCGGTTGGATGAATGCTAGACGGACAAGTGATGAGTATGAGAATGGAGTGGAAGATTTTCTACAGTTTGCAAAAACAAATGCTCCTCGATAGTGGTAACGGAAGGTTTTATTGTCCTTGTGTTAACTGTTTGAATGAGAGAGCGACTAGAAGCCGAGGAGATACGTGATCATCTTATTTGTGAGGGGATTTGCAAGAGTTATACAACATGGATATGCCATGGTGAATCGTTAGACAGGCCGAGGGTCGGATAGAGAGGAAGTTGATGACGTGGAAATGGACGATGGACTAGAGGACATGATCCGTGATGTTGGGCAAGAGTCTTTTCGGCGCGCACATGTGTATGATACTTTGTGCAGTGATGCGCAAGTGGCTTTGTATCCGGGTGCACTAATTTCACACGGTTGTCAGCGGTGTTAAGATTGTTCAATGTGAAGGCGAGAAATGGGTGGAGCGATAAAAGCTTTACCGAATTGCTTGAGTTGTTGAAAGAAATGCTTCCAGAAGGCAACACATTGCCATCTCGAAACTATGAGGCGAAGAAGATATTGTGTCCGATGGGTATGGAGTATAAGAAAATACACGCTTGCCCCAATGATTGCATATTGTACAGGAAAGAGTTTGAAGAGATGCACGAGTGCCCCGGGTGTGGGGTATCACGCTACAAAGTGAAGGATGGTGATTCTAGTTGTGATGTGGTCACCAAAGGTCCTCCTGCGAAGGTGTTATGGTATCTTCCCGTGATTCCGCGGTTCAAGCGATTGTTTGCTAATGTAAATGACGCAAAGAACATTAGATGGCATGCAGATGAGAGGAAGTGTGATGGACAGACTTCGCCATCCGGCCGATTCTTTGCAATGGAAGAGAATTGATAGTTTGTTTCGGATTTCGGCAATGAGCCCGAAACCTCAGTCTTTGACTTGCTAACGATGGATTTTATCCATATGGAAACTTATGTAGTATTCATAGTTCATGGCCTGTTCTCCTTGTAATTTACAACTTGTCTCCTTGGTTGTGAATGAAGCGCAAATACATTATGTTAAGTTTGATGATTTCGGTCCTAAACAGCCAGGAAATGATATTGATGTTTATCCGAGTCCCTTGATTGAAGACTTGAGAATGATGTGGGATGAAGGCGTTGATGTGATCGACGGGTATTGCCGTGAGACATTCAGATTGCGTGCCATGTTATTTTGCACCATCAATGACTTTCCAAAGATACGGGAACTTGTGTGGGTATAGTGTTAAGGGGCATAAAGCATGTCCAATATGTGAAGAAGGCACATGTTACCATCAACTGCAACATGGAAGGAAGACGGTCTACCTTGGGCATCGGAGATTTCTCCGAGCGTAATCATCCTTATCGTAGATTGAGGAAAGCTTTCAATGGACTTCCGGAGAATGAAATTGCTCCGGTGGCCTTGACCGGAGAGCAAGTTTATGAAAGGGTGAACAACACTAATGTTATCTATGGGAAGACCCGAGAAGAAGGCTACGAGAGAAGAAAATATGGAAGAAGAGGTCGATCTTCTTTGATCTTCCCATCTTGGTGCAAGCTTGATGTAAGACATTGTATTGATGTGATGCATGTAGAGAAAAATGTGTGATGAGTTTAATCGGAACGCTTCTCAACATTCAAGGCAAGACAAAGGATGGTGTGAATGCTCGTCTGGATCTAGTTGCGATGGGTATACGAGAGCAGTTAGCTCCACTTAAAGTGGGGGATAAGAAGACTTATTTGCCCCGACATGTCATACTTTATCAAAAAAAAGAGAAAAGAAGTTTACGTGAATGTCTACGGGGAGTCAAAGTGCCACGGGGTTACTCTTCAAATATCGAAGACTTGTCTCAATGACGGATCTCAAATTAGTTGGCTTAAAGTCTCATGATTGTCATGTCTTGATGCAACAACTACTACCGGTGGCCATTCGTGACATATTGCCTAAAAAAGTCAGACATGCCATTACTAGGTTATGCTTATTCTTCAATGCTATATGTAGCAAGGTCATTGACACTAAAAATTTGGATGAGTTGGAAAATGAGGCAGCCATTGTATTGTGCCAATTGGAGATGTATTTTCCACCTTCATTTTTTGACATCATGGTTCATTTGATTGTTCATCTAGTGAGGGAGATTAGATTGTGCGGTCCGTTTATTTAAGGTGGATGTACCCGGTTGAAGCGATACATGAAGATCCTGAAAGGATATATGAAAAATCCACACCGTCCCGAAGCATCTATTGTTGAAAGGTATGTTGCAGAAGAAGCTATTGAGTTTTGTACAGACTACATGTCGGAAGCGGAACTGTAGGGCTTCGAAGTCTCGTCACGAAGGAAGATATGATGGTAAGGGTACACGAGGTATCACTGTTAAGAGCATGGATCGGGAGGAAGTGCTTCAAGCACATTTGTATATATTGAATAACACCGATGAGGTTGAACCATACTTATGTGAGCATAAAAGCATTATCAATGAAACTTACCCTAGAATGAATGAAAAATGGTGTTTGAACAAGCATAACAAGACTTTCTTGAACTGGTTTAAAGAAAAAATTGCAAAGGATGGTACATTCGCTACATTAAAATGGCTAGCACAGGGACCTAACTTTGATGTCATATGCTGGAGTGGGTACGATATCAATAAGTTTTCCTTCTATACAAAGTCCCAGGATGACAAAAGTACTATGCAAAAGCAGTGGGGTTATGGTCGTAGTTGAGTCCATGCATTTCTCTAGTTCGAAAGATACAACCCCTGTTATGGCATCAGTTTCATACTTTGGAATCATTGAAGAGATATGGGAGGTTGATTACACGAAGTTTAGAGTACCTGTTTTTAAATGTCAGTGGGTCGACGGTAACAATGGTGTGCAAACCGATGAGTTAGGATTCAAATTGGTGGACCTTAGTAAGGTAGGTAATAAAGAGGAACCTTTCATCATGGCATCCCAAGCAAAACAAGTGTTTTATCCCCGTGATCCTTCTAACAAAAGGTGGTCAGTGGTTCTCCAGGGAAAAAACATGTATAACGGTAGTGAGGGAAATCACGATTCAACTCTTGATATTTCTGATACTCCTTCTTTCTCAACACGAGTGCCTAATTTCAATGAGGAAAATGAAGTGGATGATGTACATGCTACTCGTAATGATCACCAAGAAGGGTTATGGGAGAACTTTACTAATTGACCACAAAGTAAGTTTAGTTTGATATTACCATCAAGTTTGGCATATTATGTGTTTACGTTGATATTTATAAGTTATGTTTATGTACGTTGATCGATATTTATAAGTTATGTTTGATATTTATCCCGACATACTAACAAGTTTTTTTTTTGTTTTGTGTTTAAACAGGTATACATGGCTGATCATGAGGATACACCTCCTTCATGCGGCGGGTCGGAGACCCCGTCTCACAGGTAGAAAGGGTAGACGTGCCACACGGATGAGGCATTTGACTGCCAACCGTGGGTCAAATCGAGAGGATAAGAGTATATTTTGATGATAACCTCAAACCTATTGGGCCAATGGAAGATCAGTTTACCAGTTTTGTGGCGACCCTTGCTAGGAACAGGCCTAGTATACTCATTGATAGGTGGAGAGATGTACCCGGCGGACGTGAAGGATCAGATATGGGAGAGTATTCTGGTATCTATACTTCTACGTCCTGTGTTTGTCTGTATCTACTTTATTTTTATCTTAATAATATCATACAATAATTCGTTGATTATTTTGGTCTTAATGTAGTTGACATTTGACATCACAGGATACATACGCTATGAAGAAGCGTTCTTTGAAGTATCTTTGGAGAGCGTTGGAGGGGTTTTAAGGCCGACTCGGCGGATACTATATATTCGGTCCAAAAAGTAAAAAGAACCCACTTGAGGTGTATCCGTTTCTTGACAAGGCGACGTGGGATCGCTTTGTTCAGAGCCGACGTGATCCCAGCTTTCAGGTTAACTTATTTGATTTGTCTCTAAATTTATGTAATTGCATTAATTTCATTTACTTATGTAATTTAATTGTCTTTTATTTATAACAGGAGAAGAGGAAAAAGGGGCAGGAAAACCAAAGCAAGAATGTCTACCCCCATGTCATGTCTCGTGGGGGATATAAAAAGCTTGTTAAGAAAATGGTTGAAGAGGAAAAGAAAGCACGTCGGCAGGCAGCATCTCAGGCGGATCCTAATGCTGAAAATCTTCCAGGTTGTTGATCCACCTCCACCCCCACGCCATCGTTCATGGAAGAGGGGCCGACAAAGAAAAACGGGACAATATACATCCGAGGAGGCCCGCCAAGTAGCTGAGAGGATTGTAAGTATAGTTTGTTGTAATTGTCATTTTAAGATTGTTACCGAATTGTAATGTGACCTGATATTTTTATGTGATAGGATGCCTTGGATGATCGGCTAACCCAAGGAACCTTTGTTCCTAGAGGACGCAATGATATCTTATCTCGCCATCGGTGAAACCCAGACCACCCGGCCGTGTCATTGGTGTTGGATGGGGAGTCGGCATTCGCCAATACCATGGTTCATCTTCACATTCCTCCCACAGGGATTCGGTTGCAGATAGAGCACAACTAAAACAGGAGATTGCAGCTGAGCTTCGACAGGAGATGAACGAGCGGTTTGCCCCCAGGAGATGGCAATATTTACTTCTTTGTCCCGAGCAGATGACGCCGGTGTCCAACCCTCTGTCCAACCCTCTGTCCATGTGAGCACTAAGGGCTCATGTGATCCTCCTCATCATCCCGAAAATGATGATGATCTTCTTCGATGATGATGATGATGATGATGATGATGATGATGATGATGATGATGACGACCCGATAGGTGTGAGCTGTATGTTGATGATCATCATCATCATCGCCGCTTAGTGGCATTGGGTAGGGCATATAATAAGTTAGGTAATACCATACACCATCGGTTATTACCGGACGATCATCTGAGGGTGTCTGTTGAGATTATTCGAGATGCTGATGCTCGAGTCCCTGTGCCCACTGAGGAGGTTCAAAGCAGTGGGTCGGGCCCCCGTAACTTCATCCTCTGGCCAAGAAGACTGGTCAGCTTTCTTGTTGCATCTGAGGTATTCGGTTAGTTGTGTTTTTCTATATTCATAGTTGAAATATATTTATTATTGTTTAAAGATAATGCTTTATTTGTATTTGTTATAGGATGTTGGAAATGATATTGTGCCTAAAAGGTCGGATCTAGGAAGACCAGAGATGTCTGCTCTTGTCAAGGTATTCATTTGACCATTTAGTTCATAACGAATTAAATAACTTAATTATCCGTGATTACTAATATATATCTATGTTGTTTAGGGGATCGACAAAGGGGCACCTGGCCATGGTGATGTTTTCAAAGATCTTGCTATACAGGTTGTCACCATGGAGGATGATGCGGCATTGGTAACGTTGGAACATGATGCCATCCCGGTGAACTGTATATACCAAAGAAAGAACTTATGGAGATGGCACTCAATAAAGAAATGGCCAGTTCTGCACACATATCGTTTTGGTGCACGTAAGTACATTTTATTTATAAGTTAAGTACGTAATTAATTTTTAAATACAATGATAATTAACATGTTTTTCCAATATATTAGGTATCTGCATCGTATGTTAGTCGATCAGGGTAACCTCGCCCTTTATGGGTTCATTGACCCCATGTTCATTCAGGGTGATGTTCTCGTAGCATCGGAAGACCCGGTCCACTACCATACGTGATATACTTGCCCGAGACGATCATCAATTCTATCTTGCGCCTTATCTCAATAAGTAAGTACCTAGGTTATTAATTTAAGTATAACTATATATGACTTACAGTCACTAATTGTTCCGCAAAATACAGCAAGCATTGGCAATCTGTTGCTCTTGTACCCAAGAATGAACGTCGTGGTCTTCTTCCGCTCATTGGGACATAAGCCGCGAATGAATCGAAGACGATCATCGAAACGTAAGCGTTAAAATACTTTATAATCAGTAATGCAGTTGTTATAATTAACATAAATCTATTATAAATACGTTAAGTAATGTTTTTGTCATCAAAGGTCTATTAATGCATCCCAAATGAAGCGTGGTTAAAGGCGTAATCGGGATATCGGATGGATTATTCCCAGCGTAAGATATTTATT
The DNA here is from genome assembly GCA_030762895.1 of Sophora flavescens. Lineage (NCBI taxonomy): Eukaryota > Viridiplantae > Streptophyta > Magnoliopsida > Fabales > Fabaceae > Sophora > Sophora flavescens. The sequence continues at coordinate 125,989,570 of CM061068.1, forward strand.
AGTTCAAATGCATCAAATGCAGTGGGTACAATAATTGATTTCTATTTTATTTAATTCCTCATATTCTAATTGGGTTTCATTTGTACGTAGTCACGTATACAACGTGGGTCATGGGAATGTGGCTACTATGTGATGCAGTGGATGTTGGAAATTATCTCCTCCGGGATCACTGAAAGATGGAGTGAGGTAAATGTTAATTGACACAATTAGAAGTAATAGTATAGATTCGTTATATGTTTTATGTTAGTTTATTACTTAAAAGTAATAATCTTTTGTCCAATTAAACTTGCAGATATTCAACAATCCATCTCCATTGTCCGGTTCTGACATCAACATCATAAAGAGGCGTTGAGCAACTTTCTTTCTTGAAGTGTACCACCCATAGTTTGTATATATGTAGTTAGTTTAAAAACTTATCATATACTAGCTATAGTGTACGTACCTTTGACTGATGATATGTATTAGTGCTCGTGTCCGGTTCAATTTTTCTTCTCTCGTGTTTTGATGTAGCTTTGATAAAGTGTTGTTTTCATTCATAAGAAAATTTAATGAAGTATGTTTTGCTTTTGAATGATTGTGTCAAAACTGGTTTGGTGTTCTGTTGTTGTTTCTTGTTTGATCAGAATCTTTGCTGGTTTGTTTATTGATCCGCATTAGTGAAACAGGAATGATTGAAATGTAAATAATGATTAAAAAAAAAAGAGATTTTACACATCGGTTCTCAGTAACCGATGTGTATATTTAACTTTCTACATCGGTTTTACATAAAACCGATGTGTAAATTTAACTTTACACATCGGTTCTTTAGAAAACCGATGTGGAAGGTCAATTTTACACATCGGTTTTATGAAAAACCGATGTAGAAAGTTAAATTTACAACTGCTTATCAATTGCTAAATTAATTTTACACATCGGTTAGTAATAAACCGATGTTTAAAATATACTTTACACATCGGTTTTAAAACCGATGTGTAAAGTGGCAATAAACCACATCGGTCGTTTCCACATCAGTTTCAAAACCGATGTGGAAAGCCAAAAATAACCGATGTGGAATCCCCTTTGTGCACTAGTGCTATGACTATTGTCATGCTCTCAACCAAAACAATCAACAACGATCTCATGAATAAACATACATGAACAAATTTAAGACACAATTCACTTATCAATCAAATACTCATCACAAAACTAGAAATCATTAATTCAACATGACACAATAGTTACAATTGATCACACATACCAAACAATTAAGTATGTGACTACCAAACTCCTTGTTTCCTTCCACCACACAAAACTTCAACCAATTAACAATTACCTTCACAATCAACAACAACACAAGTTAAAGAATAAAAGAAAAAACCACTTGACCCATTTTGTAAGGGTTTCGGCCAACTCTAGAAAAATAGGTTAGGAATTTTTTTTGCTCTCAAACTTTTGGATCTAGAGTTTAGAGGTCTTAGAGAGTTCATAAAAATTATCACAACCTCAAAATCATTTTTCTATGATTTTCTAGAAATTTCTCAAGAAAATGGGTTTGATCTTGAACTTGTGAAAAACAAGTGGATGAACATAAATTTCATGAAAGGAAAGGATGGTTAGATCATGGAGATGGAGGATATACCTCTAGAAATTGAAGAAAGAAGCAAGAGCTTGGAGCTCCAATGAAAACCTTGAATATGAACTTAGTGTTTTCTTATGAAGAAAGTGAAGAAGTATGATAAAATGAAGGGTTGTGAGTGTGGTAGGGGCTGCCGAGATTTTTGTGTAAGTGTGGGGTTGTAGGATTAATTTTAGGACATAAAAGGAATTACAAAAAAACTTAAGGGTAGTATGGACATTTTCATATGTAGATATTTTGTATAATATCTATGTCATAATTATAAGTGGTGAGTCATCACCATGACTCACCATGGCTCATTCTCAATGAGTCATCATGGATGACTCGTCGTGGTCTCTCGACGTGTCTCTACAGTTTCATATCTGGTTCCGTCGTTTACCCGATTTCAGTTTTCGCGCGATGTCCTCAAAAATTCGTCTGAATAAAATATAATATTTTATTTTTGTCCGAAAATTTTCAAAAAATACTATATCACTAAGATAGTGATGAAATCTAAGATTACTCAGTTTCGGGTCAAATCAGGGTTTTCTGACCAATACAAATGTATTATCAGCGAAAACATAGACAGGGTTTTGTCTGAATTTTAGACCCAAATTTTAACTATAACTTCCTACAATATAGTAGGTTCTAGCTATGATTTTGTTTTCTCCAAAATCATTTACTTGGTCTCAGGTAAAAATATAAATATATATATCATTACCGGTAATATAGCGTAGATAAAAAAGCAGGGTGTTACATTATTGATATGTAATGTTACCAATTTAATAAAGATTATGTTTTTGGTTAATATATATATATATATATATATATATATATATATATTATTTTAAAAAAATTAAAAAGTATTATTTAATTTTATCTGTTTAATCACGGTTCAACCACGGTTGGACCATTGAACCTTGAATCAATTCATTTACCTATTTGATGATCGGTCCAGTTATAAAAACATTGGTTATTAGTGATTATATGGGTATTTTTTTATTATTTCAAAAGGTTTGTTTTGCATTTGTAGTTTTTATTTTTGTTAACCGGAGGGATAAAACCTAGGAAAAACTAGAAAGCTACACTATGAGGGAGAGAAACTCAACACTATCATGGAAAAGAGGGCGCCACACCCTGCATTTGTAGTTGAGACAATGGTGAATTTGTAAATTTGAATGTGTTACTTTTATGGTTTCAATTTTATAGCATTATGAGTGTTAATAGATTCCTATATTGTCATTTAATTATATGTACTATCATATTATTAAAATTATTTGACTCTCATATTAATTACTTTAAGAATTTAATTGATCTATATTGTCAATAAATGTTTTTTTACATAGTCAATCAATTAAAAATTGGTACATCATTAAAAATATTTGACTCTTATCTTAATTACCTTAAAAGTCGAACATAAAATGATTTGTTGTTGGTTGATGGTGTAACAAAATTTACACAAATACTCTTACTAAAAAAAACTACATAGATAATGAATCAAAATCAAACTCTTACTTTAAAAGCGAAACATATGACAATGTATAATTTTGGTTAATAAAAAAAATTACATTGATAATGGAATCTAATTTTTATAAAATTAGTAAAAAAAATTTAAAATTAATTATATTATCAGTAAATTAATATATCTATTACAAAATTATTGCACGATAGGATGTAGATTTTGCTAATGATAGATATATTTTGGAACGACAAAAAATATTTATATTTTCGGCGATTACCTGTGATGGAATTGAGCCCTACGTCATTCAGCATTTTTTTCTCATGGGCTATGCCTTAAATAATTTATACAATTCGACTTGTTTTTTAAATTTTTATTTTTGGTTTGATTTTTAATTTTATTTTGTTATAGCAACTTCAATAAAAGTGGCTTAACTAGTTATTAAAAATAAGAATCAGTTCTTATTGAGTCGCACCATCGGAGTGAGATGATATGACATTCACAAGTAAGAGCAGTTGCTTCTACAAGCAACCGGTTCTTGAATAAGAACCCAAATAAAAAAGGTGAGAGAAAAATTGTAGAGAATTGCATCAAGCTATCCTCCTCCAAGATTTGAAACAAACATAAATGTAAATAAATATATGATAATTTTTGGGACCCATTTGCTCATGAAATTTCTTTTCGAACTTTTTTCCTAATTTTTTATTTGGTCATCCTTATCTAAAAAGAACTTTACGTCAGGATATGAATATAAGAGTTTAATTTGATATGTTGTTTGTGTAATATTATTTACACTGTCAGCTAATCACACATCACCACATATGTGACTTTTGAGAAAGTTACTTTACAATATTGTTACACATATTACTGGTGGACCTGGTTCACCATTAACAATGTATACATGGTCACACAAATCCACTGGTATTGTCTAGGTTCTTAAAGGTAAGTATAATTCCACCCATTGGATTGCCTCTAGGAAGATCATTCAAAATATTTCCCTATAATCCCTTGTCCCTAGAAGATGGGTGTCCCCTTGGGGAGGAATGGGTACCAGGTAGGACTATTGGCCAAAATGGACTTTAAATTGTTCAGTATTCTATGGGTCTCTTGTATATTCTGCTTAATTTGTCTCCTTGTTTGATGAGTTGGTCTGTGACACCCTAACTTGGGTCATCACATGGTTACCAATTAACTCATTGCAGAAAATAAAACTTTAGTTAGCTGGTTGCTTTCGAAAAATAATATTTTCTTGAGTTGTTATTACCTCTCAAAAAGGTGATAAAAATTTTTCCCTTTTCCTTTCTTTTTCGACCAACCCAACAACAACGTAAACATCATCAAATATGGATATATAAATATAACACACTTCTATACTGCACCATAATGATTCATACAACCCGACCTTAATAATTATAGGTCCTTCGAAAACAAAACATAAGGTAATTAAAACCCTAAGCTGGTCGTAACTAACAGACACTATGAAAGTAGTAAATAGCATCAGCATGCACTGAACTAAATGGCCTTCTTCTTCTTGTAGAAGTCATATCCCTTGAGTGCTTCCCCTGAACTCCACAATATACAGCACAGCAAGGCAAACCCAAGACAACAATGCAAGGGTGAGAAACCAATATATGGATTTAACTCGATAACTACATGCGCGACTCAAAGGAAAGCATATAAACATATATATTTTCACACAACATCAGTTCTTAAATAAACAAGTAGTCATCATTGGGGTTCATACACGAAACATTATCGTTTGAAAAACTATGCATGAACACTTCAACTTTCAACGTCTAATTTTTCACATAATCTCCGGAGATCGCAACACCGTGTAAATGAGTTGATCAAGCTCGATAGCTGGGTATATTAGGCACTTCGTGGCATGGAATACTTTATTCATCAAAGCACCATACATACTTCGTAGCACGGAATACCTTATTTATCAAGGCACCGTACATAATTTCGTAGCATGGAATACCTTATTCACCAAGGCACCATACATAACTTTGTAGCATGGAATACCTTATTCACCAAGGCACCATACATAAAGCGTGGGCACGTCTGCCAACGAATGCATGTAAAACATTTTATTCTCGTCATTTTCTTCATGTATAATATTTCATTTGCCAAAGCTCAAAAGCTTACGACCAATGTAGTTTTTAATGTCTTAAAATCTTTTATTATCCACACAGGACACGCAGTCCGAGTGCTGAGTCACATAAACCCTAGACCGATGCACCAGTCATAGGTTCGTGGTAATAGAAAACATCTTAAATGTTTAAACAGTATACATCACGTATACAAGAGACACCCAGACTACAGGACCTCAAATTCCAAAGGACCCCAAGTCCATAACACAACAACGAGCCTTAGTACCCCAACGTCTCGGTTACTAAGTCCAACACCACTTTTCACATAATTGAGTTAAACTTGATTTCGGAAAATCGTTTTAAATGGGAATTTCTTTAATAAAATCGTTGGTTACCAAATCTTGGTTTTCAGAAAAGAGAGTCACTTGAGGTTTAAACTTGCTTAAAATATGTACTGCCATTTTCAAAATACTTGCCGTCGACACTTTTCCAAATTGTTGTCAATTATCATTTTTAAAGTCATTTAAGCCAAAACTTAGCTTTTTCCACTTAAGTATTTTTCTAAAATCATAATTAAATTATTTTCAATAATTAAGTTCATAAATAAATTTTTATAATATTACAGAATTTATTACATTAAAATTAGCGGTACAAAATTAATTTCACGGTTACGCCCTCACTGTGCTCATAGTTTACTTTTACACTGATAAATCATTAAAATAATAATATTTTCTGAAAATTCCTATTTTTTTTCAAATAATTATTTAGACAAAATATACTTCAATATCTCTCAGTTAAACATTGAATATTTTTCGTATATCTTCTTAAAGCTTTTACCTCGTTTAATTAATTGAGCACTAACCACAGTCGGACTTCTCAAACAACATCCAACAACATCGTTATAATCATTAACCCAGGCAGATCATGCATCACAACACTATAATATATTACTGCGGATAATTAAATAACAACAGATAATCAATTAAAAGCAGAAGATAAACATAGATAAAATACCATAACCAACAACCCCAAATAAAAATACATACCACAAACAGATAGCACATGGCCATCGTAAAAATCCCTCAGGCAATCCCCCCCTAACCTCTTGAAGTTACTAAATTCTTTCTCGGCGTGCTTTCCGATCCGATTCCAGCTTTCCTCCGCGAAACTCAGAACAAACCAACAAGGTTTATCCTTCACAACAAACATTACACAATTAATAAAAAATCAAATAATCAAAACACTCTAGATCCTAAGACTATGATTCGATCTCCATAGGTTTTCTAGGCTAGAGATGTTAAAATTTTATACACTCATCATGAGTGTGATTTCGGCTAAGGTTAGCAAATCAAGTTAGGAACCTCAAAATTTCACATACTCTTAGATTCATGATCTTAGAGTAGTATAGAGTTAAGAAAAATTGTCATAAGTTAAAGATTGAAACAAATCCATTAAATCCCTCTAGAGCTTGAATTCGGACTTAACTAGAAAACTTGGCTAGGGATCTCAAAATTTCACCATATTTTGGATCAATAATCATTGAGTGCTAGGAAGACATAATCAAGTGTCAAAAAACAAGATTTTTTTAAATAAAAAAAAATCTAACCTCTAGGCTAGGGTTTTCGGACAACAACAAAAATTTAGGTTAGAGAGTTTAAAAATTCTCATGCTTCTAGATCTAGCAACTAGAAGTATTAAAGAGACAAGATCAAGTATTATTTTACAAAAATTGAAACAAAACCCATATCCTTCCTTATGGCATAGGTTCGGCCAACCATAGAAGACTAGGGAAGAAATTTTCTTTTCCATCATGCTCTTTGATGATGAATATAGGCATCAAGATGAGTTAATAGAAATTGGTTTCAAGTCAAAAGGATTTTTCTACATGTTATGAATATTTGAAGAAAGCATCATGAACTTATGAAGAACATGATGATCAAAGGCATAAAATCATAAAAGTTGTGAAGAGAAAGACTTAGAAAGGCATGATTAAGAGATGTTACCTCTTGAAGATCAAAGAAAGTGATGATTTGTATGATGTTCTTCACAAATCCAACCTAAGTGTTCTAAAAGAATATGACATGCAATTTGCCTAAGTGTGGTGATAAAGAGGGGGAGCCATGGGTTTTAGGGTATTTTGGTCCAAAATGACAATGGCAAAGCTTGTAATTTTCAAGTGAAACTAGGGGTAAAATAGTCTTTTCCCTAAAAAAATATCTAAGTGTCATAAATGCGCCAGTATAGCCATTATGACTCGGATAGGATCGTCATAAATGCTCATCACATCAGTCACATTAGTCATCTCATCTTCGTTGCTGACTCCCTGATTCATCTGACTCGGATTTTCCTAGAGATATCTCGATGTTTTCGCCCGCAGCAAATATAATATTATATTTTTACGCTAAATTTTTCAACACTTTCAGTATTGTAGCAAATACGATAAAAACATTATTCATCTCATTCACGAATTAAAATTAGATTTTCTGAGCTGTAAACTTTTACTGTCAGTGAAAACGCAGAAAACGGCAGACCGGTTTTTGTCTGAATTTCCAACCAAAAACTTTCCCGTAACCTTACAAAAATAAGTATAACATGAACATGACCCTGGTTTATCCAAAATCATTTTCTAAATCTCGGATAAAAATATATATGTTTATATATTTATTACCGATATTAGAAAGCAGTGAAAATCGGGGTGTTACATGGTCGACCTAGTTGGTTGGTCTCACTAGTCGGTCTGGATGGTGGACGATGCACTGAAGGTTGTCTACAAAGTCACTTTGATGCTTAAGTTAGCAAAGGAGAATGCAAGTATCAAAAGTATAGAATTATTGATTGAACAATGGGTTTGTGTGTGTGTGTGTGCGTGTATGATGCTCATTGATATTTATAGGCTGCCTGGCTAGTGGATCCGGTCCATTAGGAGAGATCGGCGGTTGGATGTCAATCACTTTACCTAATCACTTGCTTGCAATGGGGGCTGCACTATCTATTATGTCACTTCCAACCTTATTCTGCAAGAGCAAGGTGGTTGGCGGACGCTGATCGCCAATTGTAGGGTGGTAAGCCTACTCGTGTAGGGCAACAGTCCTAGGAGGCCTTACGCGTTGGTATGGATTAGGCTAGCTGTCAATCAATCCATGGCCAGTTGTAGGCCACTACCCGCTCAGTGCATAAGGTCGGCTTACCAGGCACATGATTTTGGATTGTGGTCCAAAACAAAATCTACATATTTGGAGTATGCAATGTCTTATTTAGAATTTTTAAACAAATCGAGTGAATTCACGTTGACATTTAGATTCAAGGTTTATAAGGCTATGTTATACGATTTCAGTACCAAATGATATATACAATGTTGATAATGGTGCAAAGATAACATCCTTGGCTTGCAGGCTGTAGCTTCTGTTACATAAATAAAGGATGGCATTCAAGGAAGAGACATCCACTGGAATGTTAAGGATAGAACTGAGCCAATTCCAAAGCTTTTTAGAAAACTGATAGTTGAATAAAAGGTGATCCCTTTCAGGCAATTTCTCTAAACACTGCACAGGTCCTTTCATTCAAGGTTTCTCCATTTTAAAGTCCTTTCATGTTACTAGTCATCCAGGGAAAGCTCCATCCATAATTCAAGTAGACCGGATTCCTCCTGAATGCGGTTGGATCAAAGCAAACTCTGATGGTGCAGCCAAGGGTTCTCCTGATCTCCAGCTGGAGGAGGAGGTATTTTTAGAGACAAAAGTGGTGCTATCCTTGGCTATTTTGCGGATTACTATGGTATTTGTGACTCTTTTCATGCTGAGCTTTATGCGGCTATGTTTGCAATTGATTTGGCCTATAGGAAAGATTGGCATAAGCTCTGGTTAGAGTGTGACACCTCTTTGGTAGTTGAAGCTTTTTCTTCTCCCGATATAGTTCCATGGAGAGTTTTGAATAAGTGGAAAAATTGCCTTTTGCTTACTTCCAAAATGGAGGTCAAGGTGTCTCATATTATCAGAGAATGAAATTAACAATTGAGCGAACAAATTAGCTTCTTTTGGTGTAAATTCTAAATGTTATTCTTGGTGGGACCTAATCCCTGATTCTATTAGGATATACTTTTTCCGTAATAGATTTGGTCTATCCAATTTTAGATTCAAATAATGTCTTTCGTGGGTTTGGTTTTTGCCCCCACTAAGACTTTGTATTCTTTATTTTTTTATTTTTATCAATAAATTTATGGCATGCTGCAAATGATAGGTAGAGCTTGGGGTGCCAACTGTAACGCCTCCCTCAGTGCTACATTTATTACAACTCAAATTCACAGAAAACGAAAACAGAAAACTATTTGCTAGTTTACTTTCGGAAAATAAATTATCACTTGATCTATTTAGAAAAACTAGTGAAAAATTTTTTTTTTGACTCATACATAATAAAATCACCTGTAACACCCCCCCCCCCCTTAGGGTATTACTACGTAACACATGCGGCAGTAAATTAAAAGATAAATTGATGGTTGCTTTCGGAAAAATTGTTTTCTTTTAAGTCAGAAAACTGGGGTATAAAATTTTTCTTTAAGGATAACTCAGAAATCCATAATACATACATTTAAAACGTAAAGTCACATTCGTAACAAGGTTACCATGACATACAACATTTCTCTAAGTTTCCATTTTCGAAAGAAAAGTTCAAACTACAGATGGATGTACATAACACTACATTTACCTACCTCTTTAGATATACAACCCAACTCAAACTCCTAAGCTGGTCATTCTATCGAGTATTCATTGGAGAGACCCCCAATCAGAATACTTTCCCAACCTCTAACACTAGGTCTCCAAGTGACTTAGAAGGACTCCTCTGCAACATCGGTACTAGAGTACCAAGGTACTACAGCACCAAGGTACTACAGCAAAACCCGAAGAGACTTGATATAACTGTAAGAGTGAGATACTGGCAAATGGATATATCATACAACAACCATATACATGATACATACAACACTTTGGCATATTAACATTTAAAACATTATTCATAGGTAAACAACAAGTATTTTTTTCAGTGGGTCCCATACCCGAATCAATCAATTTTATAAAGATAATGCATGACACTTCAATCATCAGGCTCTAAACTTAATCTCATGAGATACCATCATCGTTTTATCATTAAGAAAGAAAGAGTTGATCAGGCTCATATGCCACATTTGGCAAGTTGTCTCCGTCACCTCATGCACCCGGATCAACATCATCACGAATCCCTTATAACGGCCATTCGGATGTATACCTCATCGAATACCACATCTTAAGCGGGTATTTGGTTAACTCAAGCACGTCTGCTAAGGGGAAATGCATATGAATAAAAGACTTTTCATTATCAAGACTTTTCTTTGTGTCCACTCTTTTCAGCTGTCGAAGCCCAAAGCTAACGATTATTCACAATTTTCATTACTTGAAAATCAATAACACAGGACACGCAGTCCGAGTGCTCAATCACAACACCTTAGACCGATGCCGCAGTCTAAGGTTGTGGTCGTAGAAACAATTATAATTTTATCCATGTTTTATTTCAACATGATAAGGATTCCTAGCCCATAACAACGAAATTAGGACACATAGTCCTCAATTCCAAAATTAGGACTCCTAGCCCATAGTATCACCATTAGGACCCTTGGTCCATAATTCTTGACACGGATCCCAGATCACGTGCATAAACTGAATGCTAGAGGCGACGTCTCGCGAACTAGTATTCTCTTTCACATGTGCTTACTTTTCGCTCAGTGAAAATCAAAAACCAAAACAAAACCTCGATCACTTATCCAAGTAGCCGAAATGTTTCTAAATCATTTAGAATAAAATCTTTTCCTTTACAAAGTCTTTTATAATACATTTAGAAATTCGTTTGCTTTTGAAATCCTTGATGGAATAAAGTCAAATATTTTTAAAGGGTTTTTCTTTCATAAAACACAGTTTAAAAAAGGTTTTCTCTCATACAAAACTTTAGATCATGAAAGGGTAGTTTTCGTTGACTTGAAATCACTTCAACATTTCTTTTAAAAACGAGAATCTTATTCTTTTTGAAGTAAGCACTTTAAACACGGAACTTTTATAAATGAAACCAAAACTTTCAAAGTTCTATTCAAGGCTTATTAAGGCTTTTAATCCTTATAATCATTGAGCACAGACTCAAGTCCGGCTTCTCAAACTTCAATCAATAGTAACTTATCTCAAACAGTAATATCACAGTTAATGACAGTTCATCAAATATATATAATTCACAATACTGTAAAGCAAGTAATAATCAACTTCAAGTAATAATCACAATAGCTCAAGTAAACAAGTCATTCAAGTATTGGCTCCATATCATAATAATATTCAAATCACTCAAGTTAAACACAGACACACATGCATATAGTCATTGAATATCTCTAGGCAATCCCCTCTTACCTTCGGTGAAGGTAAGGAGATTAGATGCTCGAAGAGGTATACCACGAACGTCCTCGTTTCCTCCATGATGGAAGTCTAAGGTTATGAACACAAAATCACAAGTTAAAATCAAACAAGAACACTAAACCACAAGGTATAGGTTCGGCCAAGACTAGTTCTTAGGGTTAGAGATTCCCGAAAATTATACAACTCATGGATTTATGATCCTTAAGTGTTAGGAGTTTATAAACAATGATCATTTAACAAAGTTGAATTAAAATCCCACTAAGTTATAAACTTAGGGTATTCGACCAAGGCTAGTAAAATAGGTTAGCATTTACTAAACTTTCCAATCTCTTAGGTTTAGCATCCATATGTATTAAGGAGCTCCAAACCGTGATCATTTTGGAAAAATAAGAACAAAGTATCATAGGTCCATAACCTTCTAGGTTCGGTCTTCATAGGATTTATAGGCTAGAAATCTTTAAACCTTCCAATCTCTTAGACTTAGCATCCAAATATCTTATGGAGCTCAAGTCCATGATCATCTTGGAAAAATGAAAGTAATACATACTAGCTTTAATAACATAGAATAACCAAGTTAGAAATCCTTAAACTTTTCAATCTCTTAGACTTAGCATCCAAATATCTTATGGAGCTCAAGTCCATGATCATTTTGGAAAAATAAAAACTCAAACATCCTAGCACCTAAACTCTAAGTTTCAGCCATCATAGGATGATGAGAAAAATATTCTTTGTTTAACAATAACTCTTAGGTTTAGAATCACAAGGTATTAAGAGTTCTAAATCCAGGATCAATACTTGGAAAGTTGAAAGATAGTATCCTAGGCTTACTTATTCATATTTTCGGCCATCATAGGAACAAGCTATCAAAACTTCCAAGATTTATAGATTCAAGATCAAGGGATAGTTAGAAGCTCAAACACATGATCATATTCTAAAAGTTGAAACAAAAACTTCCTAGGTCGCAAATGCAAGCATTCGGCCTTCATTGGAAGAGATGGGTAGAGATTTTTGTTTTGCACAACCTCTTAGTATGTGAAAATATAAGTTAATACAAGACTACAGAAAGTGGTTTCAACTCAAAAGGAGTTTTCTACCATTTTAGAGAGATTTTAGAAATTTAAAGCATAAAAAGAACACATAAAGTAAACCAAGAAATAAAAGATGAAACTTGCAAAAAGATTCATATGAGAGCATTACCCTTAGTATAAGGAAGAAACTTAAGAAGAACTTAAGTAGAAAAGATGAATAAAAACTAAAGCTTTAAGAGCTTGAACTTTTAGAAGAAAGAAAAAGATGAAGGTTTAATGGAGGTTGAAGGAGGAAGATGATGAAGTGAAAATGAAAGGGGTATATATAGAGAGGGGAGAGAGTGGCACGAAATTGAGGAGAGAGTAATGAGCTTGGAGTGCAAGTTTAGACCTTGTGCCTTGTTTGGTTGAAGAGGAAACAGAAAAATAGGTTTTTAGAATATAATATGATATATTTCAAAAAGTCCATCATGACCAATTTTTAGGAGGTAGCTTAGGTCATACCTCTAGTGAGTCACCTCACTCCCTCATCTCACCTCAAGCCTTTTATGTCTCCTATTCTGCTCCATTTCGTACCCGGTTGCATTTCCGATCGTAATTCTTCCGACGTTTTCGCCCGAATAAAATATTTTATTTTATTTTTGAACGAAAATTTTCAAAATAACCAAAGTTGAAGGAAACCTAATAAAAACACTAACTATCTCGTTCACGGGTCAAAATTAGGTTTTCTGCACCGTAATCTTGTACCGGCAGTGAATGCGCAGAACCGCTTCCGTCTGAATTTTCTACCGAAAATTTTACCGTGACTTCATGTGATATAACAACACAAGAAAATGATTTTAGTTTGATTAAAACCATCCTCTGAGTTTAATCTAAAATAAACACATTTAAATATGTATTTTATTACAGTAAAACATAAGAAAAATAGGGTGTTACATCACCTGCATATACTTATACATATTCATACATCTACGCATCATCAGAATAACTACATCATCAGTTTCATTCTTACATGAAGACCCTTATAGTTACGGGTCATTACTTAGAGTTTCAAACACTTGTAAGGAAAAATACATACATGACATATACAATACCAAAAAGATTAGAGGGTTAAGTAGAGAACCAAGATTACAAAAAAGACATGGCTCTCATCGGCCTGATATACAATTAAAAGAAGCAAAACACTACCCCTACAAGACAACAACCTAAGCTGGTCAAACTAGTGGAACCTGTTAGGGAGACCTCCATGATCATCCCTAATTGGAGAAGGGTCAGGTGAACCTCCTCCAATATCCACATCAGTGATGGGATCGTCAACATCATCATCCAGGGAATGATACTCTACCCCCTCCTCAGCATCCTCGACCGGATCCTCTTCAATTGGATCCTCTTCCTCAGGTTCTTCTTCAATCATTACATCATCTTCATCAACGTCGTCCTCTCCTCCAACGAGAACAATGGGAGCTGGTAACTCTGGTACAGGAGAGGCATGTGCTGATCCCAGAACAAACTGAAGTGGCGGAGGCTGATGATAAGTATTTCTAATATCCACCAGAGTCCTCAAGAGAAGTCATATAGGAGGTAATGGCACTTCCACTGCTTCTGTTCCCTTCGTAGCGAGTAACAGCCCGGTATTTACAGCGCTTCAAGTCCCCCGGGTGTATGACCCAAGCGCCACCCTTATCTCTATGCTCAAAAGCCAGTCCCATGTACCCCGAGTGGGTCAGATTGTTCATTGGATCCATCTATAGACGTAATACAAAATATACCACAAAAGAGCACCAAACAAAAATAATGCAAAGGTAAGATACCAATATATGAGTTTTTTCATGGTAGTCACATACACGACTCACAAAACAACAGCATATGACAAAGATAAATACATAACATAACTTCATAATTCTGTCATAGGGATTCATTCCCGACAACAAAATGCAAATTTGTAAAACCTTTCATGTCATTTTAATATTCGTTATCTAACTCATAATTCTCCGGAGATCCTAACTTCCCTTCGTCGGGCATGATAAGATCGCGATAATGTCTATAACACAATTGTTTCGCATTGGGTCGACCTCTCTTAGGTCCGATCCCCAATTGTTCTAGGGTATCGCATCTCACCTAAATAACATTGAAAGGTTTCCTATTGAGTACATTCGTGTAGGGTAACCGAGTTCCACGACCCTAGATTGCCGCCCTGAGCATTTCGTGGATTTCGAGCTCGGATGTCCCTAATAGACCCAAAGACTAAAGAACATATCTCTGGTCCATAACTATCCAATTTGTCAGTTCACCCTTTGTGAAACTGTAGCTCGATAAACAATGGTACGTCTGCCAGACTATGCATGTAAAACCAATGGTTTTCTCGTTTTTTTTCTTTTTCGCTTCGTTCTTTCCTCATCGAGGCTTAAAGCTCTCAACTGTTTCCTTTCAGGTATTAATTAAACTTTGATACCAACTTAAAATTTTAGAATTTTCATCAAGGATTTAAAATCCCTTTCTCAAGCGAACACTAGTCTGACGTCTCGGAACTCTAGGTTCTTCTTAGTAGGAACACTAGCCCTGCTTTACTGGCACTCCGAATTCAGCCCGAAACTCGACAATCCAAATCCAGCCCGGGTTTTATAGCTCGAAAATCTAGGTACTTTCCTTTTCTCAAAACTCAAACAGGAAATCTAGCCCGTACTTCGGCAATCCAGACCAAGCCCGTAATTTCGGCAATCCAGATCTAGCCCGTTGTTTCGGTAATCTAGTTCCTTTCCCCTTTCCTCTTTTACACTTGGTTTTTCGTTCAATGAAAATTAAATCGAAAAAATAAAATTTTTAAAAGTTTCTCAACCTTGTGTCATAAATACTTTTCGTTCTTGTAAATATGTTTTCATAGAAAACTTTGTTCTCTAAAATCCATTTTCTGAAAACTAAGAAAAACCCACTGAAATATTTTTCTCAACTTCAAAACCAATTACAAAACTCTTACCCATCAATTTATCAAAGAGGCAATTTTTCTAAATCCTTCATTTTGAAGCAACTTTTTATAAAACCTTTGAGAAAATCCTTGTTTCCAAAAGACTTTTCCTTTCAAAAATACTTTTAAATAGTTTTCATAAGCTTTGATGTTTTCCATTTTCTTTATTTCCTAACTTTGTTCTATCTCCTACTTTCATCATTAGAATTCTCTTCTCACTTGACAAAGAAACCAAAACACCCCTTTTTAATCTTTGAGTTAAAGTATTTTAATGTCTTAATCTTTATTAACAAGCAATGACCAGTGTCATGCCATCAGCCAATCACAGTCAAACAAAACAATAACTACAGTCCAATAACAACATATTCATATTCAACAATTCCAAATAACATCAACACATATATTCAACAATCCCAAGTAACATCAACACACACATTAAACCAAACATATAACCAATCATACAAATAGGGTACATGACTAGCCAATAAACTCCTCAGGCAAACTCCCTTTTACCTCAAACTGTGAAACCTTGTCCTGAAATTGATTGTCCAAGCTTTAGTTTCCTCCACCCAAAACCAAATAACAAACTACTCCACAAATCCTTCACAAAACAACATGAAACAAGTTAAAATTTGAAAAAATCCTACTAGCTCACTTAGGACTAAGATTCGGCCTTCATAGGGAAAAATAGGTTAGGGATTTTTGTTGAATCTAAGCTCTTGGACTTTGATCATTTAGGTACTAAAGAGTCTAAAACAAGCATTAGTTTTGAAAAATGGAACAAAAACATCATCCCCACACTCCTTGAGAGTTTCGGTCAAATAGGGGTTTAGGTGGTTAGGGTTTTCATTTCATCAACTCTATCAAATACAACATACTAGAATCTGTAGAGGATGATATAAATGATCATGATACAAGAATCTAATACATCAATCTCATGTCTTGCTTCCATTTTCATGAACAAAGAAAAATGGGTTTTCTTTTTTTGTGGAAAGGCTAAGGCGTGCAAAGGCATCACAATAGAGAAAATGATCCCAACTATGTTGGCACCAAAGACCCTACCCATCATCTGCAACACACCTAAAAGTTATTAAAAAGAAAGAAAAGATAAATACAAAAGCATGGGGGGACTAAAGTCAAGACCCATGGAAGAATCAAAAAGAATTTATGAATCTAAAATTAGGCAAGCCTAATTTATTTCTAAAAAAATCCTCTCTAATAAAATTAGGAGGTAAATCACACCAAAAAGAACCCTGGTTCTCAACTCCAAAAGCTGCTAGCTTGTCTGCACAAGTGTTTCCCTCTCTAAAGATATGAGAAACTCTGAATTGTATTTTAGAGACCTGCACCAAACAGTTTTTCCATCTATTTCTTAGAGACCAAGGCACAATATTAGAAGAAGAGAAGGCTTGCACAACTAACTGAGAGTCACATTCTAGCCATAATCTGGTCCAACCCCTCTCAAAAGCAGCTTCTATAGCAATCATTGCAGCAATCAACTCAGCATGAAGAGCAAAAGAAAGACCAAGGTACCTAGAGAAGCATCCCAGAATAGCTCCTCTATAATCTCTAAAAATACCAGCACTAGCAGCATGACCTAGCGACCCTCTAGACGACCCATCCGTGTTGCATTTGAACCAGAAGCAAAGAGGAGGGATCCAGTCAACCTGCTTGATAGATGGAGCTTTATTCGGGTGAGCATCTACACCAAAGGCTTTTAAAATCATGAACTCCTCCAGAGAAGAGGACATGAAGCCCTTAGAATGCATATCCGAAATCCTGACTGAGCTACTTATAAGACTAATAGCTCTTGCAACTGAAATTCTAATATTATTGAATCTGACTTGATTTCTACAATGCCAGATGAAGTAGATCACAAAAACCAAAGCTGCTGTAACAACATCCTTCACCTGACCACATTTATAACTATGCACTGAATTGAGAACAGTAGCAATGGATGTTAAGTCAATTGAAGAATTCAAGATAGAGGTAAGCTGTGACCAAATTGCTAATTACACCTGAAAAAGAGGTGATCAGTGGATTCAAAAGCTGAACAACAGAGATCACACATGGAAACTGCAATGCAGCCTCTGGCTCTTAGACATTCATCAGTAGGGATCTTATTATGATAAAGCCTCAAAGTTACCAAAGATTTTGAGGGAGGGATAAAGGAATTCCAAATGCTTCTGCTCCACTGATTAACAACAGGGGTTGGAGAAACGTGTTTGAAGGCCAATTTGAAGGACAAACTACCATCATCAGAGGCCGTCCAGACTAAGGTATCCACTGGGTTTCCAAAAGCAGGAAGGACCATCCTTCTAATGTCTACTACTAACCCAGGAACTACAGCACAGAATTTAGAGGGAATGAGCCAGCCATCAGTGCCAATAAAATCCGAGACTGTTGCCTTAAGAAGGTGATGCATAGTCTCAGGTAATTCCAAAGAATCAGCCACTGTTTTATCCATCCATTTATCCAACCAAAAATTTATCATTTGACCATTGCCAATCACCCAAGTAGCAATAGAGATCACTTGATGATAGTATGTTTTAATGCCTGACCATAAGGAGGATTTCACATAAGAGACAGGCTGCCCATTTTTAAAAAACCTTGCCTTTAAGAAACAGGCCCAATTATCAGAGGAAGACATCACCTCCCAGCACAACTTTAAGGTAGCAGCATCATTTATCTGCCTAACTGATTTTAGCCCTAGACCACCATCTTTTAGAGCCAAACAAACCTGTTTCCAGGACACTGTCACCATCTTCCTTTTGTAAATGTCACCCGACCAAAAAAAAATTCCTTATGAAGGAGTCCAACAGTTTGAGCAAAGCAACTGGCCATTGGTAGACATGAAAGCTATACAGAACCATACCATTTACTATTGACTTGACCAATTGAACTGTCCCCATGATTGACAAAAGGGATCCCTTCCAAGAACACAATTTCGCCTTTATTCTATCAACAATTGGTTGGAAATGGCATGCTTTAGGCTTTCCCTTGAAAATTGGGACTCCAAGGTAACAGAATGGTAAACAGCCATTAGAGAAGCCAAGAGTATCTCTGATTTCCTGCACTCTTCGAGCAGAAACTGAGCCCACAAAGAACTTACATTTGTCATGACTTAATAGTTGGCCAGATACCTCACCATAAAGTCTAAAAATCTTCATTAAAGCCGTGAGACTCCTCTTGGTTCCCTTAGAAAAAACCATAATATCATCTGCATATAAACAATGAAAGGGAGTTTGAAATCCTCTTGGTCCTGCCATAGGCTGCATTTCATTGGAATCTATCGAGAATTAGATTGCCCTGCTCAATACATCCTCTACCAGGCAAAATAACAAAGGGGAGAGAAGATCCCCTTGCCTCACACCTCTGTTACAAGAGATATAACCAGCATAGTGGCCATTTACCATAAAAGACAGTCTAGCTGATTTCAAGATAGTACTTATCCAACTACAAAACAGAGGACTGAAACCAAAAGCTACTAGGACCTTCTGCAAAAAATTCCAATCAAGGGTATCAAAGGCCTTTTTTATATCAAACTTCAAAGCCACATTACCTCCAAATGACTTACTATCCATCAGATTAATGGACTCTGAAGTTGTAAGGATGCATTCTGAGATTTTTCTACCATGGATGAATCCTTTTGGCTGACTAGAGATAATCTTGGGAGCAACCTTAGCAAGCCTATCAGCTAGCACCTTAGTGATGACTTTGAATTGGAAGTTAGCAAGAGCTATTGGCCTGTAGTCTTCTATCTTTTCTGCTTCAGAAAATTTAGGGATTAACACTACTATATTGCAGTTTAAACCAAGAAGGATCCAGTTATGCTTGAAGAACTGAAAGACTGAGCTGAACATATCTTCTCCCACTATTTCCCAGTATGTTTGGAAGAAGCACCCTCCAAAGCCATCCGGCCCTAGAGATCCATCACCATTCATAGAAAAAACAACAGTCTCGACTTCCTATTTAGTAGGAAAATCGGATAGCATGCAGTTTTCTTCCGTTGTCACTAAATTAGGAATTACTTGCTGCACTAAATCGTTCTCAATACAATGATTCTCCGAAGCATATAAGTTTGTATAATACTGGACCACATGTTGCTCTATATCAGATTGGGAGTCCAGAATAACATCTCCTAACTTGAGGGTCGACATATGCTGAGTTGATTGCCTAACCTTAGCCATTCTGTGGAAAAAAGAAGTATTTCTGTCTCCATCAGAAAACCAGTTCAAGTTAGTCTTCTGCTTCCAAAAGGATTCCTCAACATCTAAGGCTTTTTGCAAAGAGAACTGGGCCAAAGTCTCTTTAGCCTTTAGCTCATCCGAGTAACCTTCAATTGAAATCTCCTGCTGGATGACATCTAAGTCATAGATAGCAGTATCCACCTTTAGTTTAACATCCCTAAACACCTGTTTATTCCACACTTTGAGATCCGATTTTAACCATTTCAGCTTCTGCATAAGAATATACATAGGGCAGCCACTGAATTTTCTGGACCAAGCCTGCTTTACCACTCTTTCACAGTCACTATGCTCACTCCACATTTTAAAGTACTTGAACATTGAAGGCTTTAAGACTATCCCTTTCTGCAAGGACAAAAGGATAGGGAAATGATCTGATTTATGTCTAGGAAGAGTGCAGCAACCAATCTTATCCCAAAACGAAATTGCCTCTTCATTCACAATAGACCTATCCAATCTCAGTTCAGTATGTTGTCTTCCAATCCTCCCATTAGACCAGGTAAATTGAGCGCCCTTTGTATCAATATGGATCAAATGGTTCACATCTGTCCAAGAACCAAATTCGTCACAGGATTGTCTTAAAGGAGGCTTTCCACCCCTTTTCTCATGAGCACCAACCACAACATTGAAGTCCCCAATGTAAGTCCAAGGGCCCTTATGAAATATGGACAAAGCTGTTAGGTCCTGCCATAAAACTCTTCTAGCCTGAAAAGTGGTTGCAGCATAAATGGCTGCAAAGTAATTAACCTAAGTGCCCTGACTCAAAGAGAAGGAACATTGCTGAGTGGAAGCAGAGACTATATTTGGAGACAGCTCATTCTTCCAAAGACGCCAAATGTTAGGGGATCTAGGTCCCCTATCATTAAACATAAAAGCCTTCAGACCTAGGCCATTCCAGAAAGACAAGTGAATGGAATGGAATCAAAGCCGATCCAGGGCTCAGAAATCAGAACCAAATCTGGTTTATGCAGAATACACATTTTCTTTAAAACAAGCCTAGTTTCTTCATTACCTAGGCCTCTAGCATTCCAATAGAGAGCTTTCATCGGATAATGTTTTTGGATCCATCCTTTGCACGGGTATTATGAGTCTTATTCTAAACATTCCTCTGCTTTCGCATTTTCTTCTTCTATGATTTAGACCTCATAGGAGTAAATTCTGATTCCTCTTTTCCATTTGAAATTGAACCTTACAATTCCTCTTCCTGATCAGCCCAGAATTTGGATACTAATTTCATATCTTGATGGACCACTTCAGGAACATGCCTATCCTCCAACACCAAGGAAATCTCATAGGAGCAAATATAGGAGTCACTCTGAGCACCGGGAGTATGAGAGACATGAGTAGCCATGATAGTAAGATCAGTTGAAGAATTATGTTCAGGTTGAGAGTCTGAAACATAATCATCAGCTGGCTTGTCCTGATGAGCCTTAATACTTTGACTAGATTCATCAAAAATTGTTTCTACAGACTCAGCGTCATCCTCATGCTGAACATTAACAACAGGATTTTCCTTTTCTAGCTCGTCCATCATAATCTGCTGAATCACATAAGGGACATGATCAGACAATTTAGTACCACTCGTGCCAGCAACAGTATTTCCTCCTTTCAAAACAATATCAGAAGAAACAGTTTTTCCTTTGTCAACAGGTTGGACTCGAACCTTATCAGCAATGGTACTCCTGCCAGCATCAGAATTACCTCTATTATCATTATGAACTTCCTTAGCCGGTTGTACTTCCTTAACCTTTTCAACAAATTTAGCAATCACCTTTTTGGTTTCCTTTCCTTTCTGAGCCAGAATTTTGGTAGCCTTGTTTTCCTCTTGGTTAACTGGATTCTTTTTGCAATTTGACAAAGAATGCCCAATAATCTTGCAAGAAGAACAAAAGGCAGGAAGGTATTCATATTCCACCCGCACAAGAAAAGCATGATCCTTCCTTTCAACCCTTAGTGTCTCTCTAAGTTGGCAAAGTAGATCAATATCCACCAATATTCTTGCAAAGTGACCCAAGGTTCTATTTTTTGTTGCATCATCCAGAGATAACGGAGATCCAATCCCTCTTGCTATTGAGAAAAGAATTTTTGGCCGCCAATACTCTAGCAGAAGATCAAAGATTCTAACCCAACATTGCACCTTGGATTGCTTAACCAAAGAAGGGTTCAAATCAGGAGTCCACTCAAACAATCTCAATACTCCTGGATCGAGATTCCAAGAACCTGCAGCCAACACTCTTCTCATACCCTCCATGGAGGAGAAAGAAAACTCAAAAAATCCTCTCCCAATCGGAATTAGTTTTCATTGGGATATCGGCTGCCACTGCTTAGATAACTTGGCCTTCAAGACATCCACTTTGATCGGAGTATCACCTTTTGATAAGAGAATTCTCCCATGGAGGCTAATTCTTGATGATTCCAGCCTGGCTAGATACTCATCCTCTGGGATTTGAATCACCACGTATCTCCCATTACTCTAGGGACCGGCAGTTGACTCATAGGTATGTTACAGGCATTATTTAGCGCCTGCACGAAAGATTTTTTTTCTATGGAACCAGATCCACACCTAAAGACTGAGAAGAAAGAACGGGGACAGAAGAAGAAGAAAGGGCAGAAGATGAAGAAGAAGCAAGGGTACGAGGGGGAGCCAAAGATTCTGGGAAGAGGCATTGCCATGGGGCTGCCATGACGCAAACTCATGCAAAACCCTAAAACTTCAAGCAGAAAAACCCTAGCAGAGCTCTTTTGCATGCCTTCGCATCCAATTCTGATTGTACCAATGTCAAAATGGGTTTTCAAAAACAAAGAACATGAAAAAATGTAGATGACGATCAAGAATAAGAAAAGATGATCAATGATAGTGAGATTACCTCAAATGATGAAGAAATGAAGTGATCTTGATGAACTTTCCACAAAGATGACACTTCGCTCTTAAGAAATGGTTATGGTGTTTTTGTGAGGAGGAAGAAAATGAACTAGAATGGCTTAAGAGGGGGGGGGGGGGGGGGGTGCCTTGAGGGGTTGGGGTAGGTTAGGAAGAAAAATTTTACAAGGACCATGTTTGGATCTTCCACTAAACACTTAATAAGTTTTAGTTTAATAAAAACTATATCTTTAAAGTTGTCATCATGATGTTGAGTCATGATGTGACAGTTTTCACAAGTCTCATCAATCACTTCCATCACCTCTACTCCATAGTCTCTGCACCACATCCAGTTCCGTCGTTTACCCGTCTTAAAGTTCTTACGCGCGTTTCGTTTGATTATTTCGTCCGAATAAAATATAATATTTATTTTAGAGCGAAATTTTGGAAATGACCCATATCTCTTAAAAAGGGATAAGAATCATTGATGTTTTGTTCATGGTTCAAAATAAGGTTTTCTGACCAGTAAATTTATACTATCAGTGAAAACGCAGACCGGATTTTGTCTGAATTTTCAACCCAAAATTTTACTGGAACTTTTCACCATCAAACATGATCTAGATATGATTTTGTTTTATTCAAAATCATTTTTTAGGTTTCGGTTAAAAAAATAAAAACATAAATATCTTTACAGATATTGGAAAGCATTGAAAAATCGGGGTGTTACACTAACCTAGTTGGGATGTCTTGCTCTATTGTGATGCTCTTGCATGCCTTTTTGATTAAAAAAATAAAAACGATTTCAGATTTTAAAATTCTACAAGCATTAATTAGTTTACATATACGATTTTTACCAAGTTACTCACCACATTTTCTTCCGAACTCTTTTTTTCTTTTCCTAATGTTTTATTTGGGCATCCTTATCTAAAAAGAACTTGATATCGGGATATTAATATACGGGTTTAATTTTGATATAGTGTATATGTAACGTTTTTTACACAGATGTCAATCACATGTCACCTTATATGTGATTTTTGAAGCACTTACTATAAAAGTCAAGTATTTTTAATGACGTATCAAATTCACTTATAATATTTAGGCTAAATTATACTTTTGGTCCCTTATCTTTATTTTAGGTTTCAATTTGGTCCATCTTTTATTTTTTGTTCCAAAATGGTCCTTTATTTTACAAAATTATGTCAATGCGGTCTCTTTTTTATTTTTTGTTCTGAAACGATCCCTTATTTTACAAAAGTTATACCAATGCGATCCCTTTCTTTGTTTTGAAATGGTCCCTCTTTTATTTTTTGGGTTTTGAAATGGTCCCTTATTTTACAAAAATTATACCAATGTGGTCCTATCTATACCACATTTTAAACATAATGAACCACATTAAAACCTAAAATAAAGATAAGGGAAAACGAAACAAAAAATAAAAAAGGGATCAAATGGAAAGCTGAAATAAAGATAAGGGATCTAAAGTATAATTTCCGTTTTTGAATTTCCTTCTGGGCTTTCAAGCAATTTTAATATAAATATGAGGTAGAGCATATATCATTTCTCATAGTGAAGTAACCGCTTTTGAATTTTTCTGAGTTTCGTAAGTAGTATAATCTTTTACATCCATAATTAATTTTCGTTTGCTTTCTGATAGTGAAAAGGCTCAGAAGAATAGGATCATCCACAATCGTGATTCTTACAATCAAATGCTAAATAGTTATCAGTCACTTGGGAGTCACTTGAGGACATCTCAAGCTATACACATAAGGCAAAATTATCCCTGTACAATCAATTCGTTTCAGCAAGGACACCAATATTGTCCAAGTCCTAACAATATCATCCAAGGTACCACCAATCTGATGATGTCCCACCAAAATTATCCGATGAATTCAATTCAAGGTATGAAACTTGATCTTAATATTTTCTTCAAATCCACAGGTTTTAAGAACAAACCATGGTGTCTAAGTTGAAGAAATGGGCCGTTATAAACGTATTAATAATTTAATTGGAATTAATTTTTTAACATATTAATGCAGGATTGTACCATGAGAATAACATGGTTGGTGCCAAAACTCAACCCATGGCACTTTTGGCCGCTTCTAGCAACAACAATGGATCCTTGATATCAGCAACCCACATGGTGGGGTGTCTCTTTCACCACTTTCAAGAGATCATCCATTTAATATGGATTCTCGAGATATCTCATAGGTTCAGTTCAGACTTCCTCATTCAACAAAAATGTGAGTTTACAAGGTTATACAAATGATTTTTCAAATCCTTTCAAAGCTACATTGGGTAACCACAACCTTCCATATCAACCTTTCATTTAAAGCCGTCAAATGGGCCGGTCCTAGCCCATTTAGCCCTAGCCCGTATGGGTCAGGGCCAAATGGGTCACAGGGCTAAAAAGCCCATATTAAAAAAAGCCCACAGGGTCAAAAAGCCCTAAAATGCTCTAAGGGTCAGGGCCAGCCTATGGGTCATAATTTTTTTGATAGACCTATTTTTTTTTATTTTATAAAACTTGACAAAAAGAACAACAACTATAACCACTCTAACATTATGTAATAATATCATTTAACCTATGAAATTATCTATTTCAATATGTATTACGTGCTATAATTTTTCCTCCACTAACCGCACAATCACTTAGATAATCCAAGTGAATGGTTTTCCTTAGCTGGAATATTATCTATTGCAATAATTTGATATCAGTTATCTACTTTAACAATTCATTTCATATAAAGACAAGAATGAAAAGAGATAAAACAATGATTTCTCTTCAATTTTTTTTAGAGAAAACTATATCACTTAATACATATTTAATAGTTAATTTCATAGGTTAAATGATATTATTACATAATGTTAGAGTGATTATAATTGTTGTTCTTTTTGTCAAGTTTTATAAATAAAATAAAATAAAATAAATAGGACTATAAAAAAAAATATGACCCATGGGCTGGCCCTAGCCCTTAGGGCTTTTGAGTGCTTTTTGGCCCTGCGGGCTTTTTTTAATGTGGGCCTTTTGGCCCTGTGGCCCATCTGACACTGACCCACATGGGCTAGGGCTAAATGGGCTAGGGTGGCCTATTTGACAGCTCTAGTTTTGGGCTAAATGGACTGAGCTATTATTGTGGGTCAGATGGGCTGGGCTTAGGGCTTAGAACCAAATTGACAGCTCCACTTTCATTGTTTAAGGCTTCCACTATTCCTTTTCCTAGGGTTGACATGAATAATTTTCAGAATATGAAGGGTGTTAATATGCCAAGACCCTCCTTGCTTCCAACTCAGACTCAAACTTTGTTGAATCGATCTGGCTCTTTAGCTCGTGAGAGAGCTATGAAGCGTCCCTTATGTGAAGTTGAAGGAATTCACATCATAGAAAATCCATAAAAAATACCAAGGATGAGCCTTTCTCCACCTAATGAGTTGAAGCAGTTACTTCTTTTTAAGGATGTGAAGGTTCGATTTTCTAAGAGATTATGATTGATGTAGGTAAAGAAGATGACGAGAACATGGATCTCTCGCTGCACCTTTGAATGATGAATATCAATCCCGTTTCCCTTTAAGTTCAATGAATACCTTTAATATGTTTGGCAATATCTTTTTTTTTTTTTTGTGAATAATATGTTTGGCGTTATCTAAGAGAAAAGAGACAATTAGTTTTATGTATTTACCTTTTGCCTACCTTATAAACAATGAATGCAATGCTCTTTTAAATAATAATATTATGATTGGGAGTTATAAGACGGTCAGGATAGTTAGGGTGGGGAGTTAAGGAGTGGGGTGATAAAGAGGTTGATGGTTCAAACCTCACCCACTAACAAAATAATAACATTAACGCTAATATTTACCTATAAAAAAATAATATTATGATTACAAAATCATTGACGGTGGCTTTTATGTATTGGAGCAATTTTAAAGATATTTGTTTCTCTTTCCATATGTAAGCACTATTTTTAAAATAATTAGTACAAAAAGTCAATATTGTCAATTAAATGGTTAGATTACTGGTTTTCACTTAAGCCCATATTACACTAAGGAATATTGCATATAGTAATTTAATATAAGAGGCGAAATCTGTTAACATCGACGCAAGTCAAAAGCATTTTTACACTTGTAAATAAAATTTTACAATTTCATAGGCCTTAGTTTTATTTCTTTTCCTTTATCTACCCAAAAAAAAAAAGTTACAGAAAAAGTTTCTTACATAATCAACTGTTTGAATTGAAAACTCCTATTATAAAGATCATATATATAAAACTTCATAGAATTTGAAATCGTTTACTATTTTTCTATTATACATTAAAATTAATGTAATATATAAATTTGAGATAAATGATCTAAATTATAGATTAATTATAGATAGTTTTAATTCATAAGTTGGATCACTAAAAATTATATATTACATAAAAATTTATTTAATGATGCAATAGTGTGTAATCTTACACAGATAAAGTTCATCATTCCTCATTTCATAATGTAGATGCAAATATGCCTCAATACTTTGTTGTTGTGCGCATCACTTCACTAAAATATATATTAAAATAAAACTTCCATTAAAGATCATGCATTTATATAATTTTGGATACGGTTTTTTTATTCAAGTAATGACTCACGGAAACATGAACGGTAATATTGGTTAAGTAAAAATATAAAGAATAATTACTTTTTTCTTGACCCATTTGTTAACTTATATTTTCAAATAATCATATTATATTTTCTTTTAAGTACTGATAGAACTATAATAAAAAATTAATATGATTTATTTTAAACAATGCTTTATTCGGTGTAACTATTAAAAAATATTTTAAATAAAAGCATAATTGTACATTTCAGTAATTTTCTAAATTTTCCACGAAAAACTGTCAACACTACCCAATATTGAAATCATGTTTTTTTTTTGGGTAAAAATATTGAAATTATGCTTTTAAGAGAAAATCACAAAAAAAAAGTTAAAATTAAATAAAAGTCATATTTTTTTTAACTCATATTAATTACACAGAAAATCTTAATGTTAGATAAGAGAATAAATAAAAATCAAATGCTTCTTTTTTTTAATCAAAAGTTTCCAAACCACTTTGAACCAAGGTTTACAAAACCGGACCGGCCATCGAATCGGTGAAGGCAGCGATTCGAGGTTCAATGGTCCAACCGAGGTTGAACCGGTTATAATTAAATAATATTATTTTAATTTTTAATATAATATTTATAAGAATATTAAACAAAAAAAAGAACATAACAACTAAAATTATTAAGCACAATTTTTTTTATTTTGAAATTAAACTAAATAAATATAAAGATATATGTTAAAATCATCTTCATAGGAAAAACCAACCCAAAATCTACAACCAGCCCACATATGTTAGAAAACAAAAGAATTGAGTTTTGGCTAGAATGACACAAATCCAAAATATACTAATTTTTTTTTTAGGAAACCGGTTCAGGCCAGTCCACAACCGGTTATGGCCGGTTTTACCGGTTTTGAACCGGTTCGACGGTTCTGAGACCGGTTTTAAGCAAGGCCGGTTCTAAGGGCCAACTGAATCGACCTAGGTCCCGGGTCCCGATTAAACCGGTCGGACCGAACGATCCGATCCGATTTTGTAAACCTTGCTTTAAACCCCTTCCAAATTTAGGGGTAAGAATTTTCTCTCTTTGAAGGAGTGTCCACCTTCCATTAATTGAATAGTCATATTTGACTTAATTAGGACAACAATTAATAATTTATATAAAAAAAAAAGGTTAGATTCAGCCAAATCTTTTTTTTTCTTCAAACCTTTTCAAAGTCAGAATTTGGTGGTATGACTTTATATGGCAGCTAATAAATAAATTTATTTAAGGTTTGTTCCGTCCAAATACCTCGGATGTGAGATACTCGGCCGAACGAGGATTAGTGGGGTGTTTTTGGATTGTGCTTGACAGAATGTGGATTCTGCTCCTACGTATCCAAATGGGAATCAAAGCAAACGTAGTTCTGAATGAGGGGGTAAGCCCCCTATTTATAGAGATCTCTCAAGATCAAGCTCCGAAATAAGCGGAGAAATATTTGGACCAGGTCGCGATCATGGGGAGAGATATCCGGAGCCTGATTATCCAGAGCGACATTATGGCTAGCGAGATATTCGGCCCAGTTAGCTGCGGATGGATAGCTTGGGGCCGAGGTATCTTCGCGAGTGGCCTGATATGGATCAGGGGCGAGTAGTTATCCTCGGATGCCAGGCGTGCTGACATGTTCTCGGCTCCTTGAGGTTTAGGCCAAGGCCCATTTGTGGGGGTAAGCTCGGTTGGTCTGGTCGTATAGACGAGTTCTCGGTCTTTTATTCTCGGCCAGTACACAAGCCCCCCGAGCTCCGAGCTTAAATAAGCGAAAGAGCTGATAAGTATGAAACCGAGCTTATTCTTCGGCTATGCAGTTATCCACATTCCCAGCTGTCGTTTCAATCAAGTCTTCTCTCTCTGTCAGAGGAAGCAATTATTCCCCTACTACTCCTACGGCACGCCATGGACAAGAAACCCTAGAGTTTCGCGCCCATTTAATGGGGGGAAAATCAAAAGTCGCGCCCTTTTGGGCCCGATGGAAGATGGGCCTCCAATCGCAGGCTATAAATATCTCCTCTGGCGCCAACTCCCTCCTACTTTGCTTACCCTCCTTTGCCATTCACCTTCGTCTTCCAAGTTTCTGCCATTATCTCTCTGCTTGTCATCCTCCAGGTACGCTCCGTTTCCTCCTTTCCTTCGTGCTTCTAAGCTCTATTTCTGGTTACCAGATATGAGTTCATCTGTGTCTTCTGAGTCGAATACCTCGCCTCTAGTTGAGCGCGAAGTTTCCCCAATTGGGGGATCTCTTTCTGTTTCTTCTGTTCCTTCACAGGAACTGAACGTCGGAGAGGCGGAACCGTCCTCCTCCGGGTCGTCTTCGACTGATTCAGATTCTTCCGAGTCTGATTCTCCTAGGTCTGGTTCTCCTAGATCTGGTTCTCCCCCTCCCAGAGTGTCCAAACCCGCTGCTCGTAAACAACGCCCTAGGGTTCCAAAAGACCCTATTCCCGATATTACCCTTCCTGGGTATACCTGGGTTAAAGGTGAGGTTGGGACCTTTTTCTCTGACTACCAAACTCCCGATTCAATTGTTCAACTTCGATCCCATATTAATATCTCGGCCTCTGGAGACGAGTCCGAGTTTATTTGTTCTCCGTGCTCGGGTACCGAGTGTGTCTTTCTCAGGGCTCGTCCTTCCGAGCCCCCCTTTACATATATGTACAAAACACTTTTTGAGAAGCTGCATGTGTCTCTTCCTTTTACTGAGTTTGAGTGCGACGTTCTGAGACCCATGAACGTCGCACCTACTCAGCTCCACCCTAACAGCTGGGCTTTTATGAAAGCCTTTCAGATTCTATGTAAATACATCAGGATAGAGCCCACTACTCCAAATTTTTTGTACTTTTATCAAACCAGATTTGGCGAGAAAATGGGATGGGTATCCCTTAACGGGTTGAACCGAAGAGGTCTTCTTAGTTTATACGCATCGTCGTATAAAGACTTCAAGGTTGGCTTCTTCCGAGTTCGCCCTTCGGGTTCTCACACCTCCCACTTTTTTGACGAGAATAAATATGCCAAGTTTCCTTTATACTGGCAATCCTCTCCCACAAAATTCGTTGGCTTCGAGTACCACTCCCTGCCGGCCGAGGATAGGCGGGATATAGATATACTAGAAAAACTTCCTCGGCCCCTCCATTGTGGACGCCTTCTGAAACTCCCCTTCTCATCCACCCCGAGAGCCGACCTGAAAAGTAAGTGCTCGGCTTTTTAGTTTTTGAATCTTTTCTGTATGTATTGCTGAACTAACCACTTTTTCTTTTTGGCAGTCATCATGGGGAAATTTGACTTCTCTAAGCTTGTAAAGGCTGGTGCTGCTAAAGAGGGTCAGGGTCCCTCTTCGACCGAGAAGAAGTAGAAAAGACCTATTTCCACCAAGACTTCTGCAAAGGGGGCTTCGTCATCCGCCCCTCAAAAAAGGAAGAGGGCAGAGGTTGAAGTAGTTGTCGAAGATACTCCCCTTCCTGGCCCAAGCTCCCCTCGCCCGACTACTCAGGGGACGGAAACCGCGGGGCGAGAACAGCCACCTCCTGCCCCCCTCGAGCCGAAATGGTACAACACTTCCCTGAAGGCAGGGACTTCATCTCTCTGGGGTGAAGACTTCAACCCCTTCCCCTCTTTCGACTCAAGCTTCTTAAAGCCTGCCGATCTTCGGCTTATCAAGCAGCAGGGGGCCCAATCTAGTATGGAGGCCCTCTCGGTCTACTGCCTTCGAGCTGCAGCTTTGGCTCGTTTCTGTAGCCGAGAGGTGACAGAGACCGAGAGGAAGTCCCAACAGTTGGAGTCTGAGTTTGCTGCTATTGAGAGGTTGAAGGGGGATCTTTCCCGGATTTCTTCCGAGCGCGAAGAGCTGGCTCGCGACAACGAACGCCTAACTGCCACCATTGCCGAAATTAATACTCGGAACTCCGAGCTGGATTCCCGGGCAAAATCGGCCGAGGAAGGCAGAGCTCGGGTTGAAGAAGACAAGGCTCGTGCCGAGGAAAAGCTCAAAGAGGCTCAGGCTGAGATTGATCGACTCAAGGCTGCCTTGGAGGCTGAGACCCAGGCCAAGATGCTGCTCGAGGAGGATGTAAAGGAGGCCACCAGCTGCATTATCATCGAGCACCGAAAAGGTTTTGACAAAGCCATTGCCCAAGCTGAGGTTCTAGTCCCTGGCATCGATCTTTCGGGGGCCGATGTAAACATGGAGGTGGTGAATGGGGAACTTGTTCCCATTATTCCCGAGGAGGAGGAAGAGGTAGACGTGGTGGGGGACTCTCCCGAAGGCCACATTGATGCCGAGGAAAGCCATAAGGGGGAGTAACTGTTGTAGTTTTTTGTATTTTTTTTGTTTTTTGTCCATCCTTTGTAATGGGCTCATGCCTTTGTAACTTGATATTACTGAATGAAAGTTGTTATCATTCGCTGACTCTATTATGTTCGGCTTGTTAATCAAATCTTCGGCTAAGGCCGAGGTACTCTACCGTCCACATCAAAAATGGACGGTGGTTGTTACTCGTGAAACTCGTGTTTTACACTTTACGTTGTCACGCATTAAATGCTTTGGAAACTGTAATGGGTTCATGCAATCACTGCCTTTTGCTTAGTTTCGAGATTTGTCTTTCCAACAAACCCTTTCTCACGCATACTACTTCCTTCCTTGCTTATAAATAGGGCCATTCCGCTGCCTTACTTGTTCATTCCTCATCCTTTCCATCAGCCAAATTCGTTTCTTACTTTTCTTCCACCCGAGTAGTTCTATGCTAGCGTCAGGGGTTTATGTTCCCCTCTCCCAGTTAACATCCTTTTTTGGGTTTCACATCCGCCAAAAAGGATGTAAGTGGGAGACGGGATCCAGAATTCCTTTTATGATTCGATCCTTCAAGAAGGATGTTAACTGGGAGAACGATAATCTTCGGGAGTGGAGAAAGGGGTAGAGGTCGTCTACTCCCGGAGCTGGCCGAGCACCTCATCATCCAGCTTTCTCAGGGGGAAGTGACTACAGCCTCCCTTAAGAGAGAGTGGTGGCGCTTGATCAGGGGGACTGGGGGCCGTCTGGACTTGCCCCTGTTCTAATTGGGGGGACTACTGTCCCGCCGAGCGGCCCTTGTTTTCAATTTCGGCTTTCGATTTCAGCGTTGTGCTCGGTCCTTGAATGTACTTTTCAAGAGTCAAACTCGGCTTTATTTTTGCTTTACGCATTGTACTCAGTTTCCTTAATAAAATAATGGCTCGTACTCGGCCTTTTTGATCCGAACTTTGTTTTTTGCTCATATCTGGCTTTAATAATTTCGCGGCTTAAATTCAGCGCTAATAACTTAATAACTCGGACTCGGCTAATAGGATCATGCTTGACCTTTAGGCTTAATTTCATGGCTCGAACTCGGCCACCAGGCTCAAACTTGGCCTTTAGAATTTTAACTGGCTCGAACTCAGCCATTGGCTCGTACTCGGCCACCAGGCTCAAACTTGGCCTTTAGTAATTTCGCTGGCTCGAACTCGGCCATTGGCTCGTACTCAGCCACCAGGCTCAAACTTGGCCTTAGAAATTTGACTGGCTCGAACTCGGCCACTGGCTCGTACTCGGCCACCAGGCTCAAACTTGGCCTTTAGAATTTAATTGGCTCGAACTCGGCCACTGGCTCGTACTCGGCCACCAGGCTCAAACTTGGCCTTTAGAATTTAATTGGCTCGAACTCAGCCACCAGGCTCAAACTTGGCCTTAGAAATTTAACTGGCTCGAACTCGGCCATTGGCTCGTACTCGGCCACCAGGCTCAAACTTGGCCTTAGAAATTTGACTGGCTTGAACTCGGCCACCAGGCTCAAACTTGGCCTTAGAAATTTGACTGGCTCGAACTCGGCCATTGGCTCGTACTCGGCGACCAGAATAAGATGCCTGCAGAATAAATACTTCGGAAAAGTAAGAAAGCATAAAACAATATTCATAATAAAATTTTTTTTATTGAATGGAGTCCGCGGTGTGCCTCGTTAAAACCTCCCCGGTCAAAACCCTTTTTGGGAAAAAATACCGAGGTAGGAAAAAGAGTACAACACCCGACTATATACATCAGCTGTAATAAAACTTTAAATGAGAAGCATTCCAAGTCCTCGGGATAGGATTTCCTGACAATTCTTCTAACCTATATGCCCCGTTCCCCAGGTTTTCAACTACTCGGAATGGCCCTCCCCAGTTTGCTGCCAACTTGCCTTCCGTGCGGTCCTTCCTTGCCTCTCCTTTTATTCTCAGTACTAAGTCTCCGCGCAAAAAAACTCCTCGGCTTTACTTTTGAATTATACCTTCTGGTGGCTCTCTGTTTGCAGGCTTCTTCTCTGATCCTGGCTTCCTCCCTGACTTCTTCTACCAGGTCAAGTTCGACCCTCAGATTGCTCTCATTATCATTCGGCTTGTGTTGTATGCGTCGAAAAGACGGTTCACCAACCTCCACTGGGATCATTCCATACGTCAGCCTGAAGGGTGTTTCTTGAGTGGTAGATTGAGGCGTGCAGTGGTAGGCCCAGAGGATACTCGGTAACTCTTCTGCCCAAGCTCCTTTGGATCTTTCTACCCTTTTCTTCAGTTCCCCGAGGATGACCTTGTTAGCTGCTTCGGCTTGCCCATTGGTTTGGGGGTGCTCAACCGATGTAACTTGGTGCTTAATACCATGGTTGTCATAGAATTCCCGTAACGACTTATCCACAAATTGTCTTCCGTTGTCAGTGACGATCGCAAAGGGAATTCCGTGCCTACAAATAAGGCTTTTCCATACAAATCTCTGCACTTTCTCAGCGGTAATCTTTGCCAAGGGCTCTGCTTCGATCCATTTGGTGAAGTAGTCCACCGCTACCAGTAGGAATTTGACTTGACCTTTGGCTACAGGGAACGGCCCCAGTATGTCCATTCCCCACATAGCGAACGGCCAAGGCGAGTTTAATGTGTGAAGTCCTTCAGGGGGGGCATGGTTTACATTGGAAAATCTTTGGCACTCATCACACTACTTCGTCCACTCCATGCAATCAGCTCAGACGGTAGGCCAATAGTACCCTGCTCGGACTACCTTGGAGGCCATTGATCTGCCCCCACAGTGAAAACCACAGATTCCTCGGTGAACTTCTTCCATGACATACTTGGATTGTGCCCTCGTCAGACATTTTAGCAATGGTGCCGAGAATCCTCGCTTATACAACTCCCCGGAGACTATAGTAAAGTGACTTGCCCCCGAGCCCGACTTTCCGGCTTCGGCCCGATCCGAGGGGCGAGTTTCGAGGATAAATACTCCCATATAGGCGTCATCCATTCTCGGTCAACCAACTCGTTGGCCATCACCTCTTCTGTCCCAATGCTCGGTTCATTGAGGGTTTCTTGAATAACCGTTCTATGGTGACCCGGCTTCTTTGTACTGGCTAGCTTGGACAGCAAATCAGCCCGAGTGTTTTCTTCCCGGGGAATGTGCTCAATAGTGAACTTTTCAAAGCCGGAGATTAATTGGTTGACCTTACACAAGTACCGGGTGAGCTGAGGTTCCTTCGTTTGGTAGCCTCCGGATATTTGTCCGGTGACTAGTTGTGAACCACTCCGGCACTTAATGACCCTTGCCCCCATTTCATTCGCCAGCCTTAATCCTGCTATCAAAGCTTCATACTCGGCTTGATTGTTCGAGGTTTTGAATTCAAACTTTAATGACTGTTCCAAGATCAGATCTCCCGACCCCTCCAGAATTACCCCCGCTCCACTGCCCCTGACATTCGAGGATCCGTCCACGTACAAATTCCACCATATATCCTCGGCTACTGGCGGTGGATGGAGCTCGGCTATGAAGTCGGAGAGGCATTGAGATTTCAGAGGTCCTCTCATCTCGTATTTCAGGCCAAACTCGGACAATTCTACCGACCAAGCAATCATCCGCCCTGCCAACTCGGGCTTTTTGAGTATCTGTTTAATCGGGTGATCCGTCTTAACAATCACTTGGTGACTCTGGAAGTACGGGCGCAATCGCCGAGCTGCGGTTACCAAGGCCAAAACCAGCTTCTCAATGACTTGATACCGAGTTTCGGCATCATGGAGTACCCTACTGATGAAGTACACTGGCATTTGAGCTTTCTCTACCTCCTGCACAATGACTGCGCTGATGGCATTCTCGGAAGCTGACATATATAAATACAACTCTTTCCCGGGGAGGGGTCGTGTTAATATCGGCGGGGAGGACAAAAGGCCTTGAAGTCGACAAAGGCCTTCTCGCAGTCCTCGGTCCACGTGAAGGTTTGGGGCTTCCTTAGTAGTTTGAAGAAAGGCCGAGCGTTCTCTGCGGATTTGGGCAGGAACCGAGACAATGATGCAAGCCATCCTGCCAATCTTTGCACTTCTTTAACGTTCTGTGGGCTCCTCATCTCAATCACGGTCCGACACTTATCAGGATTGGCCTCGATTCCCCGGTGCGTCAGCATAAAGCCGAGGAATTTTCCCCCCTGGACGCCGAAAACACACTTCTCCGGGTTCAGTCTCATGTTGTACCTTCTCAGCTGCTGAAAGATTTCCTCCAGATCTGTAGGGCGGTTGTTGGGGTCATCGGATTTCACCACCATGTCATCCACATATACTTCCATGGTTCTGCCGATTTGTTTCTCAAATACTCGGTCCATGAGTCTCTGGTATGTAGCTCCCGCATTCTTCAGCCCAAACGGCATCAATCGGTAACAGTAATTTGACCCCTCAGTAATGAAGGCTGTTTTCTCCTCATCTGGGGGGTACATTCGGATTTGATTGTACCCGGAGTAGGCATCCAAGAAGCTTAGAATTCTGTATCCGGAAGCCCCGTCAACCAGTCTGTCAATACTCGGCAAAGGATAGGAGTCTTTCGGGCAAGCTTTATTCAGATCTGTGTAATCGATGCACAAGCGCCACTTGCCGTTTGCTTTTTTGACGAGAACAACGTTGGCCAGCCATGTAGTATACTCTACTTCTCGGATAAAATTGGCCTTGACCAACTTCGCTGTTTCCTCTTCCACAACCTTTCTCCTTTCTTCACCCAGTCTTCTTTTCTTTTGGGTCACTGGCTTCGCCTCGGGACAAATTGCCAATTTATGGCACAAGAAGTTGGGATCAATTCCCGGCATGCCAGATGTGGTCCAGGGGAATAGATCTGCATTTCTACGTAGCACTCGCTTTATTTCTTCTTTCAAAGTAGGGTCAAGGTGACCGCCGAGTTTAGTGCACTGTTCAGGCTGCGCACCGAGCTGGAACTTCTCTAACTCCTCAATAGGTTGTGGACGTTGTTCCTGCATGTCCATCCTGGGATCCAGCTCCACGGAGTTTACGGAATTCACCGCCTTGTCTTTCCCCCTGTCTAGGGTTTTTTTTAGTGTGGGTTTAAGTTTGCTCACACGCAAACTATCGGCATAAAGACTGTCGGCCATCTTCTGATCTGCTCGGACAGCAACTATGTCCCCCGAGCTGGAAGGGAACTTCATCGTGAGGTGGGGAGTAGAGACCACAGCCCCTAGCTCATTCAAGGACGGTCTTCCGATCAGGATATTATACGATGTAACAGCATTGACCAACACATACCTGACCATTATAGTTTTAGAAGCTCTGCCATCACCAAAAGTAGTCAGGAGGTCAATATATCCCCGAGTATCAACTTGTTCCCCTGCGAAGCCGACGAGCCATCGTAAATGCGGTTGAATTGATTTCTCCGGGATCCCGAGCTTCTGAAACGTTGAGTAATACAATATATCCGCAGAGCTCCCCTGGTCGACGAGGGTTCTTTTGGTTGGGATCTACTCCCACAAAATCTTCATCGGAAAATATAATAGGTGGGGAACTTCGGGGAGGCTTGCCAGATACCGAGTTGACAGCTCGGATGGCCCGCAGGTGTCTTCTCCGAGCTGAACTTGTTGTGCCTCCCCCCGCAAATCCTTCTGAGATGGTGTTTATTACTCCCCGAATGACATTATCCTCTTCCCGTCTCTCGTTCTGGCCCTCTCTGGTTTCTGCTCTCTCATCATTTCGTCGACCGCCACCCCTCCTCGGGCTTTGGTCACCCTCTCTCCTTCTGCTTCTGTCACGCCTCTCACCGTTGTTGTTGTTTCTCCGAACAAAGTTGTTGAGATGGCCATCCTGAACCAGCTCTTCAATTTTATCTCTTAGGACCCAGCACTCCTCGGTGGTATGGCCATAATTGCGGTGATACCGACAGTGCTTTTGTCGATCTGCGTTTTGGGGGGTGTGGCCACGATTTGGGAGCTGCAAAAGTTCTGCATTGTACGCTTCCTCGAACACCCGATCCCGGTTTGTGTTGAGGGGAGTATAATGCTCATACTTCGGTCCCCTCTGGAAATGCTCGGACGGGCCTTTAAATTTCGGTTTATCGCCCCCCTGCCCTCCTCTTCTCTTTACCTTCTCGCCTGTCAGCATCATCGGTCCGCTCCCTTTTCTTCGATTCCTCAACCTCCTCCATATTGATGAACCCCGCAGCTTTTCTTCTCAGTTCGTCCATATTGGCCGGTGGTTTCCGAGCCAAGTGCCTAGCAAAAGGGCCAGGTCTCAACCCGGTCAGGATGGTGTGTGGTGCAACATCGGCACTGAGATTGGGGATGAGTACCGCCTCCTTGCTGAATCTGGCCATGAAGTTGCGCAGGGACTCATTCTTTTCTTGCCTGAAGTTTACCAGCGAGGCCGAGGTTTTTTGGTGGGCTCGGCTCGTGGCAAACTGAGCGCTGAACTTAGCCACGAATGTATCAAAAGAGTCTACCGAGGCTGGGGGTAGCTGGGTGTACCAGGTCAGCGCTGCCTCCTTCAGAGTGGTTGGGAAGACTTTGCACATGACAGCGTCGTCATCCGTAAAAAGGTACATCTACGTGGTGAAGGCGTCCAAGTGGCGCTCGGGGTCTGAGGTGCCATCATATTTGTCAATGTTGATGGGCTTGTAGTTGGCTGGCAAGGGGACCCCCATGATATCGTTCGTGAAGGGATGCCTCGGCTTCCGCAGGCTGGCCCTGTCATTAAGTCTGTTTGTCTGGAGTGAAAATTCTGGGGCCTGCCTAGGGAATCCCTCCTCCTCTGCTCGGTTGGTGTGATGGGAAGCCCGGAGGTGTGGACCCCCTTCCCTGTACAAGTTTCTGGACCCTTCAATCTCCGGTGGTCGGCGCTCTCTTTCTTGTGGAGAAGAGACCGACCTTTCCCTGCTCTGCTCTCTTTCACGATGGCTATTTTGCCGGCGGATTTCTTCGTTCTCCCTTCTCAGCGCTGCAATCTGCGCGAGAAGCTCCTGAACCATGGGATTATCGGTCATTGCTGCTGGGTCTACGGATCGCTCTCCATTATCCCCGTTAACTCCGTTGTTGGCATTCCCTGGCTCCTCCCTCCTGTAGTTTCCGCTCCTCGTCCTCACCATCTTGTGTGGTATGGGAAAATATTTGCTTCGATTCCCACAGACGGCGCCAAATGTTCCGTCCAAATACCTCGGATGTGAGATACTCGGCCGAACGAGGATTAGTGGGGTGTTTTTGGATTGTGCTTGACAGAATGTGGATTCTGCTCCTACGTATCCAAATGGGAATCAAAGCAAACGTAGTTCTGAATGAGGGGGTAAGCCCCTGATGAGTGTGATTTCACATCATTTTCCATGTACATCTCTACATGCATTTGCATATAAGTTAGGCCATTTTAGTTTGATTTTGGTTAATTTTTCCTTTGGAACAGATAAGGTGGTTTTGGTGTTGTTTTGCAGGAATTCAATGGAAAAATGCTCAGAAATTAGCCTTGATGGAGCTTGGATGAAAAAGAGCCTGAAAAGAGAAGAAATTGAGCCAAGCAGAATTCTGGTGATTCGCCCCGCGAGACTGGATTCACCTCGCGACCCTGAGAGCTGACTGTTCCAGCAGAATGTCATCTTTCTGGTTCGCCCCGCGAACCATGTTTCGCCTCGCGAGTCTGGAAACCAGAAGCCATCACGCCCAGGCCCTGATGCTCCTCACGGGCATATTGAAGAACCATTTTACTGGCTCGCGTCGCGAATAAACTCTCGCCTCGCGAGAGCCCATTTCTCAGCAACATCAAATTTTAATATTCGCCTCGCGAGAAGCCATTCGCCTCGCGAGTGAGCGCAGAACTGATTGGTATAAGTTGCTGTTTTATGGCAGAAAAGAGGAGTTTTTGGAGCTTTTGAAGGAGGAGCACTTGGGAGCACTTAGAGGCTGCGGCTGGGCTAGGGTTTCAACCCTAGAAGGGAGCCAAGAGGGGTTGCTTTGAAGAAGAAGGAAAGCTCCCATGGGGCCTCTTCTCTCCTCTTCTCCTATTTCTCTGGTTTGGTTTTCTTTGTATATGAGTAGTTAAATCCCCTATTGTTGGGGTTAGATGTAGCTTTTCTGAACTTGTTTGTAATTGATTTGGTTTTAATGCAAGTCTCTATTTCTTTATGAGTATGTGATTCTGTGCTTAATGCTTTCCTTGGATTAGCTACCCATAGGAATGATATGTTGCTTTGATAGATAACTGAAAGGTTGGTGTTAAGGCATGCTCATGAATCATATGCCAAGTAGTTCAAGAATCTAGACATAGGTGTTGACTGCTTGCAATCTTATAAGTCTTGACTTAATGCAAAATCTCAGGTTAATCCACCTAAGACATTAGGGTTAAATTTGGGGTTTTAGGCTCAATGCACCTAAGACATTAGGCTTGAGTATTTTAGAAAAGGCTTGATTGTCATAATTGAAGTAGTGCTTGTGTTGATAATCATTTCATTGTAATTAAGGGAGGATTAGTGTAGTCTAACCCTAACAATCTTAGCCACATCTCTGTTTGCATACCAAGTGTTCGATAAAATTCCCAAAAGACCAAAAATATTTTATTTCTTTATTTTCTGTTTTAATCTCTCATACTTCAGTTTAGTCTAGATAGTTGTTGAGTTTGTGAATTGGTAATTGACAACCAATCCCTGTGGATACGATAACCGGTCTTACCACCGTATTACTTGTTTGCGACGAGGTGCACTTGCCTTTATTCTTAAAAATACGCATCAAGTTTTTGCCCTATTTATAGAGATCTCTCAGGATCAAGCTCCGAAATAAGCGGAGAAATATTTGGACCAGGTCGCGATCATGGGGAGAGATATCCGGAGCCTGATTATCCGGAGCGACATTATGGCTAGCGAGATATTCGGCCCAGTTAGCTGCGAATGGATAGCTTGGGGCCGAGGTATCTTCGCGAGTGGCCTGATATGGATCGGGGGCGAGTAGTTATCCTCGGATGCCAGGCGTGCTGACATGTTCTCGGCTCCTTGAGGTTTGGGCCAAGGCCCATTTGTGGGGGTAAGCTCGGTTGGTCTGGTCGTATAGACGAGTTCTCGGTCTTTTATTCTCGGCCAGTACAAGGTTTTTAATACTCGATTCATCTAATATGGCAGGTTTATTTTTAATATAGTTCTAATATAAAGTATATTGATTTAAATGACATTTAATAATTGATTTATACTAAAAGGAAAGCATTGTATGGCAGGTCTTAAAATTTTTGCTTGATGTTCCTTCCATGCACGGGAGTTGCTTGACCACCAGATTTTATACCTTAAATGAAGTTGAAACTTTAATAGACTTCTTCTCATAATTAATGGATGAATTGAATAATTTATAATATTTATTAAAAATAAAATTTGTAACCTTATTCAGTTTTCTTTATTTAAAAAAGTAACTTTAATGATTTTTTCACATAAGAAATATAATTATGCATATTAATTAGAACTTCTTTTCTACCTCTAATTAATAACATTTTAATATACAGTGGCATGTTTTATAGGAAAACTTTAATTATAAAAATAATCAAATCCACAATTTTTAAAATTATGATATATTTGCTAATTATTAAAAGGCTTAATTGCACTTTTGGTCCCCTAAGTATCACGATTGTGCGATTTTGGTCCCCCCGAGTTTTAATTGCGATAATTGGGTCCTCCAGATATCGCGATTGTGTAATTTTGGTCTTCCGAGTTCCAATTGTGCCAATTGGGTCATTTGGGTATTACGATTGTGCAATTTTGGTCCCCCGGATATCACAATTATGTAATTTTAAATGTCAGTAGCCTACGTGGCACACATGTGACTGATTTTGCACTTAGTGAGACTAGCTTGATAGCTTACATTACATACTTTAATTGATACATAGGAATACCATGTAAGCTATCAAGCTAGTCTCACTAAATGCAAAATCAGTCTCATGTGTGCCACGTAGGCTACTGACATTTAAAATTGCATAATTGTGATATCCGGGGGACCGAAATTGCACAATTGTTATGCCCGAATGACCCAATTGGCACAATTGGAACCCGGGGACTAAAATTGCACAATCGTGATACTTGTGGGACCCAATTGTCACATTGAAACTTGGGGGACCAAAATCACACAATCGCGATACTTGAGGAATGCCATGTAAGCTATCAAGCTAGTCTCACTAAGTGCAAAATCAGTCTCATGTGTGCCACGTAGGCTACTGACATTTAAAATTGCATAATTGTGATATCCGGGGACCAAAATTGCAAAACTGTTATACCCGAATGACCCAATTGGCACAATTGGAACTAGGGGGACCAAAATCACACAATCACGATACTTGGGGGATCAAAAGTGTAATTAAGCTTTGTTAAAATATGAAAATTGAGCAATATCCCAAGTCTTTAAATTTTTAACCATATATAGTTTTTAAAAATAACGTAAGTCTAATTATTGTTTGCAAATAAAAGTGCTATGTTGTATATTAAAAATTTATTTTCTATAGCCTCTTAATAATAATGTTCAGTGGCTCTTTTTTACAGAAAATATTTTATCATAGAAGTTATTTAAATATTTTTTAAACAATAATTTATGTAACTTAATTTTTTACTATCTTTAATGTTCGAAACATAAAATTTATACATGTTAGTTCATGACATTTTAATTTTAGTATGTTTTATATTATGTTTGTTAATGTTACTAGGTTGATGGACCCGTTCTATGCATGGAGAATATGCAATTTTGTTAATATATAAATTTTGAATTTATATTTTATGGTTTAAATTTTTTGTGGAAAATTATATATTGAAAAATGTTAAAAAATTATGTTATTTGAATCACCGAACATAAATTGTAATAGATATTAACTTAATAATTATTATAAATATTACAATACATATAATGACGCTTAAACATAAATCGTAAGTAAATACCATCTCCTACAAAATTTTAGTATTAAAAATATAATTTAAAATAAGGGATGCATGAAGAATATAAAAAATAATATTTTAAAATAGTCGTTAAAGTTTTATTGTGAATTATTTTTCTTTTCAAAGTAAAATTAATAGTTAATACCAAACCATTTCTTCTATCACTATCTTTAGGGCCCGTTTGGTGGTCAGGATAAGAGAGACAGGATAGGATAAACTATCATATCCTGTCTGAAACTGTTGTTTGGTGAGCCAGCAGGATTGGATAAGTCAATCCTCTCACTTATCATATCTTGTCAATCTAGTTAAAATTCTATTCTGAGGGGAGGGCTGGGTTAGAACTCAACAGGATAGGATAAGGTGATTTTTTTTTTCCAGGTAACAAGTAGGATAGGATGATTTAAAGTATAATTAAATATAAAAATATATAATATATAAAATAAATAAAGTATAATAAAATAATAATTTAAAGTATAATAAAATTTAACATGATTACCAAAAAAAAGGTATAATAAAATATAAAATATTTAAAATAATAAAAATATTAATAATCAATTTTAAATTTTATTTTTATTTTTATTTTATCACAATGCTAAGTTTGTTATTTTATATTATTTTTAAAACTGTAAAATATAAAAAATTATTCTAATAATTTAACTATATGTAAAGTAAAAACAAAAAATGAATATTTAAAAATATAAAAAATTAATTTTAGTTAGACAATATTTAAAAAATTTAAAACATTATATGTAATTTTATCATAAGGATAATTTTGTTTTTTATATAAATTTAAATAATGAAAATTATAAAAAAAAAATCTAATAAAAGATGAAAAATTTAGAATAAAAATGAAATTTTTTAAAATTCATACTTAAATTATAATGTTGTCCAGTTGGTTATCTGGTGGACACAAAACGTCGGATAGGATAACAGTTTATCCTGCTCATATCCTATCATACTCCTATCTTGTTCTCTTGTCCTCTCCGTCCTTATCCTATCCTGACCACCAAACGAGCCCTTATAGTCTACTTCTCTGAATATTTAATAGTAAATATACATTTCAAAGCAACAACTGCTTTCAATCTGATTAATCATTTATAAATGTAATATATTGAAACACTAATAAT
Organism: Sophora flavescens; assembly: GCA_030762895.1. NCBI lineage: Eukaryota > Viridiplantae > Streptophyta > Magnoliopsida > Fabales > Fabaceae > Sophora > Sophora flavescens. The sequence goes on from CM061068.1 coordinate 126,033,133, forward strand.
AAATATGTCGTTGTGATCTTCGTAATGATATGAATTTTTTCTTCTCTCTTGAAAATCAATTTAATTTATTTATTCTTTTTACTCGGTGCAAGTTAACCATTTATAGAAAATATTTTTATCTATCATACTATCTTTCCTTCTCTCTAGAAAAATTATTTGATTTAATTTTCCTATTTTTCCTGTTCAAGTTAAGCATTTTTAAAAATATATTTATCTATCATATTTTTTTATTCTCTCTTGAAAATCTATTTGATTCATTTATCATATATTCCCATGCAAGTTAATCATCATTAGAAAATATATTTATCTATCATATTATTATTATTATTATTATTTTCTTCTCTCATCAAAATCTATTTGAGTTAATCTTTTTTTCCCGTGCAAGTCGATATTACATTTAACATTGTAATATTTTCTTATATCATATACGAAATTTTCTAAAATTTTAAAGTGCATTAAAAATGAATTCTGACTATCATTGGGTGCATCAAAATTCGAATCAAATCTCTTATGACTCAAATTTGGATATTTAATAATTTGATTTGATAATATGATGTCAGGTATATTTAAGAAGATTTGAATTAAATTATGTTTTTCTCATAGGTTGGCACGTGAAAGAGCATTCAATGAGATTATTCTTAAATGTATATAGTATAGATTTCTTATACCATACACGAAATTTTCTAAAATTTTAAAGTGCATTAAAAGTGAATTCTAACTACGATTTGGTGCATCAAAATTCAAATCAAATCTCTTGTAGCTCAAATTTGGATATTTAAAAATTTTATTTGATAATATGATATCAGGTGTATTTAAGAATATTTGAATTAAATGATGTTTTTCTCATAGGTTGACACATGGAAAAATATTCAATGAGATTATTCCTAAATGTATATAGCATAGATTTCAGCCTCTCTATTGATTCACTTTAATATCTGATTTGATTCTTCTATATTCCATATTCTATGAGGCAATCAATGTAACACCCCTTTGGGTATTACATGATTAACTCAATTATTGTAAAAACTTATTATATAAAAAGAAATGCTGGTTTTCTTTCGGAAAATAAATTTAGGTATATACTTGTAGTACAAAAATGTGGGAAATTTATGTCACGCATTGGCTGTTTGCAGACATCAAGGAAATAAAAATAAAAATCTTGATTCATACATCATAATTAAATCTCCACAAAAATCCTTAAAAGGTTTTTCTCGCCAAGACATATTAGTGTTTAAAATAGTCATAACGGACTATGATAATTTTCTTAGAAAAGACCCTAAAAACTTTTACACCAAAAAGACTACTCCAAAACAATAATGGACTCGATAGACTAAGCTGGTCGAACTATAAGACTTTTACTGGAAAAAGACCCCATGGTTATTCCAGTAAATCAACTTTCTTTACAAGTTGGGACCAAACCCTCCGAGTGGGGCAGAGAACTCCTCTGCATCATCTCTACACTCAACCAAAATACCACAAATAGAAACCAAACAGAGAAATGCAAAGATGAGTTACCAATATATGAGTATAAACATAGCAGTCATATACTTAACATTTCAATAACATTAAAAGAAAAACAATCTAATAACTCATATACCAATAGATATGTTTATCTCAAACAAAAAACTCTAAATCGAATATTATCACAATAAAGAATTATAACAAAAAGAGAGTTCCGAAAATTAAATTTTAACACTTCAACAATCACTTTCTAATCACAAATCTCCGGAGATCCTAACTTCCCTTCTTCGAGCATGATAGATCACAATAATCCCTATAACACAATTGTTTCGTGTGGGTGGCCTCTCGAATGGGTCTATTGGCCCAATTGTTCTATGGTATCGTATCTCTCCTATATAATATTTGGATAGTTCCTGATTGAGCACATTCGTGCAGGGTAACCGAGTTCCACGACAAGAGGTTGCAAAGCTCCAAGCATTACGTGGAGTTTGAGCCTGAATGTCCCTAAAGACCCAAAAGCCCAAGAATATGCCTTTGGTCTGTAACTATCAAATTTGTCAGTTCACCCCGTGTGAAACTGTAGCTCGGATCGCAACGGCACGTTTACCAAAAATTATTTTATGATATTAATTAGTTTTTAAATATCAATTAGAATTTTAAAAACACCTTTAAGGAATTTTGAAAAATCTCTTCTCAACAACGCTAGTCCGACGTCTCAGAATGCTAGGTTCTTACCAGTGGGAATGCTAGTCTTGCTTCACCGTAATCAGAATCCAGTCTGAAACCTTAGCACAGAAATCTAGTCCATTCCTTTATGTTTCCATTCACTTTCCGAAGAAAGCCAAAATACTTTTCTGTGTTTGTACGTTTTCAATAAAAATAATTTTCCAAAACATAAGCTATGACGAACGTCATGCTTCAACCAGTCTCAATAGTTCAACAACACAGATGACAACATATAGACATATTCATCAGGCATACACAATTCCAATATCTCAGCATCATATAACATAAATATTCACAGTCAATCAACACATTATAAATCATCACAAGCAGTTCATAACATTAAGTATATAGCTACTAGAAACTCCTTAGGCTTACTCCCTTTACCTTTGAATACCATTAAAAGATCCTTTACTCCGGGTTCCACAGTTTACTCCCTGCCCAATGAAACTTCGCAAGACTGGACGCCCACTACAACTTGAAAACTTGCAACACACGCAAGTAACTTAGCGACAACTTTCTAACATGAAGTTCGTGTTTTCCCTAAGCGAGCGCAATCACGAGCAAAGTCCAGATAGCATCCAAGCACATTCAATCAGTCAAACGACATAACCACAAATTAATAATCCTCAAAACATAAAATCAGAGGAAACTGTATTTTTACTTTTAATAAAACATAATTTATTTTCCCATAAAATCAAATTTGGTAAAAAGGACTTTTCATAAAAATTGTAAAAACATTGATTTAATTTGAGAATCACAAAATTGAACTTAGGAATCATCAATTAATAACCTCAATTTCATAAACAAACAGTTAATTTCACAAATTAGAATCGATTTCAATTAAAATCGAAATGGGGCTTTTAGGGTTCATAATCTAAATTGGGGAAAATCCAATCTAGTCAAAGAACAATGAAATTGGCTTAGGGAAACACAAATTCATAGTCCCAATTACATAAAAACAACTTTTAATTTCAGATTACAGTATGAAATCAAAGAGGTAGGATTAGGGTTTTCAAAATAAAATTGGGGATTTCCAACTAGAAGAGGTTATGGTGAAGAACTCACCCAAGATGACAAGGAAAGAGGACATGGTGGCTGTTGAAATGGCCGGCGCGACGGCGACAGTGTTCCTGTAACACCTATGAACTCAAAACTTGAAGGTAGGACTAGGGAATGGAGGAAGAAGCTTAAACTAACAAAGAAAGGTGAGAAACTACCATGGATGGCAGTCAAACCACCTTACCGTGGCGGAGGACAAGGTGAAACGGAGGAGCTCCGGGTCGGAATGTGACAGCCAACTACCCCGCATGTTATAAAGCATAAAAGATAAAGATAAAAAATAAAACATACGTCCTTTAATAAAAAGGTCCATGGGTAGAAAGGTCCCACATGAACTAGTTCACAACGCGGAAATTAAAACATGTTTAAAACAATTAAAACATAACAAAGATAAACAACATAACCCAATCCCGATGTCACATACAGAGCTGGTATAGCCGTTCCCGAATAAAATCCCCGGAATACAACTAAAACTAACAAACTAACTGAAATGGGAAAACCCTGACTATGAGTGGTGACTCTTCAGAGTCACTCCTCTCCTGACTGCTCGCCATTCTCTGCAAGGTGCCGATCAGGCCAAGCAAACAAACAAACAACGGGCAGTAAGAATCATGTAAACATATACGGCATGGAGATAGGAAGCAAGGTAAAACAAACAGCATAGCATCATCATAACATACATCAGGATATATATATATATATATCTATATCATCAACACCAAGTATGATATGCAGTGCAATGCAACGCTACTCCACTACTCCAACTATGCATGTGGATCCAACTAACTTAGGATGAACGACTTCGAAGTTAAATATCCACATTGAGAATAGACTCAACGCCGGAGAATCTACTCCTCGGATAGCCAACGCATCAAACCAACGGATGCCTCATCACGGGGGCGCACAGAGAATCTACTCCTACCGTGGATGGCTAGATCAGGCGTACTCTCGGGCGACCTCCCCTATGTCAAACATTCACCAACAAAAACATCTCGAATGATGAATGCAGCATACAACAAACAACGGGTAACCACCACCACCTTAGCTCCAACAGAATCAACCGAAGATAACACCGGAATCTACTGTAGCGGAATCTACCACAAAACCTTTAACCAGCAGAATCGACCGCAGCGGAATCTACCGTAACACCTTAAACCCAACCGGGTCAAGGTCCCCCTTGGAGCAAACTCTGGGCTGCCAAGGCACAACATCAACAACACCTTAGACCTAAACCACAAGGTCAAGGCTCCCTTGGCCAAAAACCACCAAGGCACAACTCATCAGCGTGCGGTAACCTAACAGGTACCGGCTTATCAAACTCAACACCTCACCATCTCATCATCTTAATCACCTTTGTTAATCATTGACCGAGTTATCCATCACATTAATTGATTGTGTTATCTTTTCATCATTGGGGAATTGGGGTTAGAAACCCCTTAAAAGTCCTTAATTTCATCTCTGGTCTATAGGGGAGCACGGGCGTGCTGATCCCCTGCACGGCAGTGCTGGTCACATAAGTGAAGCACGAGCGTGCTTCCTATTAGGCACGACCGTGCTCAGCAGCACGGTCGTGCTCCTCTGCTACACGGCCGTGCTTAATGCATGGTCATTTTCTAGAATTCAAACTGGGAGCATGGGCGTGCACCACTGCTCAAAGACAACGATCGTGCTCAATGCACGACAAGATCTTGTTCTGGACAAAGTTAAAACACAGTTCTTAGCCAATTATTTCAATGATTGAGTCCATTAATCCTAATCCATTTTAACAACATATTTTCCATATCCCACATCCTCATCAACTCAATCATAACATCAGCACAGTCATGGTACCATTCAACCAACATTATCAACAACATCAGGAATCAACTAGTATTCAACAGTCATATCTCAACAATCATCTAACATAATCATGCCAATAACCAACAACACAACATCATGTTCTTATTAACAATAACAGTATAACCATTAAGAACATATTATGAACATGGGCATGTAAGACAACATATTAACAATCAAACCTATTATCATAGCAAATCAACCAACATATTAATCATATCATCAAACATAACAAACCGGGGTTATGGGAACCCCTTTACCTTACACTACCCCCAATGCCTATGATATACACTACCCTTCTCCCCATACCTGGTACGAAGATTCCAACCAATGAAAGCCAACTGGCAACCTAAACGAAGAACCAACGCGTTTCCCTCAAGAAAAGGTTAACCAATTAGCTTTCCAAGCCTTGGTCAAACAAAAGGTTAACCAATTAGTTCCCAATTCATAAACAAGAAAAGGAAACCAAAGGGGGAAAGAACCATTACCTTCTATGATTGACACAGACCAACCAAGACCTCCCAAAATTAGAGTAAGAACACCAAGGCATCAAATGGGCTCAAGGGGAGGAAGAGAAAAGATGTTTTTGCCCCACAAAAGCTGCCCAAAGTGCCAAAATAGGGTTTGGCTCGTAGCCCTCACGAAACGGCTCTATTTATAGACTCTGATACCTGAGCACGATCTTGCTCCCTGTTGAGAACCGCCGTGCTAAACTCCTGAGCATGGGGCACTGAAAGAATGCCTTGTGAGACCACCTAGATGATCGATTTGGCAAAAACACTAAAAATAAGACTTGTAGATAATTCTCTTAACTTTCCAACGTCACAAAGATCACCTCGATCGGATATCTAGAACTCAAGATATGGCCAAAACGGTGAACCTTTTCTAAGGGATTGAACCTTTCTAAGGCTAAACTTTCCCAAACTTGAACTTAGACATAAAAAACAACCTAATAAGCATATGCAAACATATATATATATATATATATATATATATATATATATATATATATATATATAATATAAATGCATTAAGCTTATTTATGAAAAACAGGGTGTTACACGAAACGCGCGCTATCTTCCTCCCTAGCTCGAGCGGTGATCAGACGACCTCCTAGGGTGGCGGTGCGCGACTGAGGTCCTGGGAGGAAGATGGAAGTGGTTGGTTGAAGGTGGAGGGAGATGGGATGAAAAGGAGAAGAAATGGGTTTTGGTTGAGGAAGAAGAAGATGTGAAGAAGAAGAAAGAGGAAAAAATAGAAGAAGAAGGGAGGGTGTCGACGCTGATAAAGGAAGAGGAGAGAGAAATTGTGTTTTTAACTTAACATTTAGTGATATGTACAAAAATGAGTGATTGATATTGAGTCTAGAAAACAAAATAATACTTGCCATTGGATTTAAAAACCATGTGTGACAAACATATATTTTCAAAATTCCAATTAGAGTCAAGATTGATAGTTGAACCGATCAACTAAGAAAATCAACAGACCAAAATTAATCTTCGATTAATTCCAAACCATTTTATTTTTAACTCTAAAATTAAATAGAATGAAAATATGAAAATATTTTTCTCTTAATCATATTATTTAAAACATTTTTCTATACAGGTAATAATAGTGACATTAACGTAAAATTATTGTCTAGTAAGCGTGCATATACTAAAATAAGGCAGTGCTAATACACTTAATAAAATAAATTTTTTAAATGAATAATTAAAATTACTCAAACTAAACTCCTTAAAATAAACCAAGTTAAACATCCAGAAGATTAATCTTCCAATTGAAATTATATATATATATATATATATATATATATATATGTTGTTATCGAAGAACAGTAAAAATCGAGGTGTTACAATCAATATCTTACCATTAATGCATTGATTTAATTTCAAATTTCATAATTTATTGATTATTTTTTAATTAAAAATATTCGAAAATGTCTTTCTCAGAGATTGATAGGTGGAAGAACATTCAATGAGATTATTCATAAATGTATATAGTATAGATTGCAAAAATGATATTTACGAAATTTATTCATGAGACTTTAAAATGAAACAAAACCCCGTCTTTACTTGTCATTGCAAGTCACTTCGGCTCCCTCATCTATACTATAAGGGATTTAATTGTCCCCTCAGGCTCAAGCCACCTAAAGAAAAACTAGTGGCCCCACTTCCAACATATTATGATACTCGACTTCGATCCCGTGCCTGCACGGGATATATGATAGGTGTTTTATTTATTTACTCATATCAATTTTGAATTTATGAAATATATAAAATCAGTATTTTTAATTTTGAGGCAACATAATTAAATTATGTAAAATATTATCATTTAAAATATATATAAAAGATAATTCTTATTATTATTTTGTTTGTTTAATATCTTGTAAAAAACACTATTTGTATAATAACTTTAGTAATATACTATAAAAATTATTCATATTCCTAGTAAACAGTTCCCCTGATGAATTCCTTATCTCAGTGCAGTTTTTGATATCTTTCAATATATTTCTTTGATTTACATCGAATAATTCTTAGAAATCCTTCAAGAACCACATATGTGACTTAGAACTTGAGAACCAACATCAGTAATTATTAGCATTATGTCATGATATAAATACAATAGTTTAGTGGAAAATATAAATAAAAGAGTTCAAACATATTATAGATCAATTTTTATTAATGCAATAGAAAATCAAAAAATCTAGTAACGACATGTGTCTGATGACACATGGCAAATTCTCCTTTCACGGGAGTTTGCTTTGTAATATTGATTGATTGATAGATAGATTATAGATTTACATATTGATTTGTATTAATCTCATTTACTTTCAATAAATCCCCGTCTTACTTTTATTTGATTTTAATAAATACAATAAAAAATCAAATTTTCAAATAATTATTGCAGAAAGGAAATAAAAATTAATTGGAGAAGAGCAATTAATTATGATTAATTTCAATTAATTTTAATTATTCTTCATTTTTTATTTTTACAAATAAAATAGAAAATAATATATATATATTATATATATATATATATATATATATATATATATATATATATATGACGAGGACATGACATGTGACAAATGGCAAATGGCAAATTTTCCTTATACAGGGGATTGCTTTGTATAATTTATTTATTTATTATATTTATTTATTTATTTATTATTTATATTTATTTGTATTTACTTATTTATATTTATTGTTTTGTTAAGTTTATATAAATAAAATAATAAATCAAAAAATTGTAGTGTTGACACTTGACATATAACACATGGCAACATTTTGTGCATAAGGAAGATGACACATGACAAAATAACCTTATAGAGGGGATCTAAATGTATTGTTTATAGATAAATAGATAGATTTATTTTTATATTTATTTATATTTATTGGTTTGTTAAGTTTATATAAATAAAATAATAAAATAAAAAATTGTAATGTTGATACTTGACCTATGACACATGATAATATTTTGTACATGAGAAAGATGACACGGACAAAATAATCTTGTAGAGAGGATAGATATACATTCATTCTTTATAGATAGATAGATAAGAATATGAGGTCAAGAAATTGAATTTGAATTCCTTTGACTTTTTTCAGCTTCTAGTAGTAGTATACGATATCTGGGCCAAACAGTTTCTTTGGATAATGATTTGGCCCATTATCCATCCCTTATTTCTTTGTTTAACCTTAGCAGCCACATCATAGATCATACTCTTCGTCTGCTCTCCTAGCCGCCATCTCGCTTCTTCTTTCTGCACACAGCCCACCTGTCTTCTTCTTCTTCCCACATGCTTTCTTCTTCTACACACCTTTCTTGTCACTTTAGTAGAGGTTGAGTTTCACCAAAGAAGCCTTCGGCAGCCGCCAACTCTGGTTTGCGGAAAGGTTAATAAAACACCTTCACTATTTATCATTCGTCATTCACGTATGACACGATGCTAGAGAGGAGTGCATTCATTCCACTCATAACGGTACTACTATTAATTCCTGGTCACTCATCTTATTTGTCACTGACTGGATCTTCTTTACTTTTTAATAGCATCTTATTTTCTGTTTAAAATTCTTGTGTTGGCTTGTCTTCACTAGATCCATAAGCAAGGCAACAAAGCCTGGTTCATGAAGATGACTTATATTTCTACAACTGTGATTTCCTTGACTAAAGTTGAGGTAAGCTGATTTATTAAATGCCAAATTTTTTTTCTTTTGCTTACTTGTGTAAATTATATTAATTAATTATAAATTGTTACCGGAAGGCAGAAATTTGCTCTCCAGAGACTGAGAGAGACTGAAATTGTAGAGACCAGTTTGGAGATGAAATCCAAACACAACAAAAGTAAAGTATTATCGAAAATGAGTAAACCTACGTTGTGAAATCTGAGAATGGGAATAGGAGGTGAGGGCGTAGCGAATCAAAAGTTTTGCAAGTTTTGAAGAGAATCAATGGATTTCGTTAGTCAGAGATCACTAATCACTAAAACTAATACCTAAAAGGTTTTATCAAGATCTGGCATTCATTCTAAAGAGAAAATAGGATATAGGATGTAAGGATGAATGCATAATTGATTATTCCCGGAGAAATTAGAAATTTGATTGTTCCATTTTTTAAATACTGGGGTGCATTTTTTTTATGCATGAAACCACTCAGCTGTTCAACTATAATACGGAAAAAAAAGGGCTAGAGCATCTGTTATTTGAGACCCCTATTGAATTGAAGATTCCTAGATAGGACTCTTGTTAATAGGAATTGAAACAATCCATCTAGTTTACGGTCAGACTTTGAATCTTTACTAAATTTTTTTATCACAACAATCCCATCCCATGTAGTCACTATAGTGCCGTAGTGTGGCGTGTCATGTCTCGAAAATTACACTGTAATTAATTATTTAATAAAGAATTTAAGTTTGGATATTAAGGATTTTATTATCCAAGTAAAAATGCGTAGACCCGGATGACAGTGCATTTTATTAATTTGTCCGATTTTACTAGCAACTGATTAGTGGTAGATAATACCTGTCAAGCCATGAGAGATAAAATAAAATACAAGCATTGGAAGGAAATGTAATTATGGTATTAGAAATTTAAGGAAAATACAAGAGAAAAAGGAATTGATGAATGCTTGTGTGACATGTGTCAACAAATGGTGAAGAAATAAAAATGGGGTCAAATTGTAATAAGGAGAAGTACAAGGACTAATCCCTAAAGGAGGAGGGATTTAATTGCAAAACAAGGAAGAGTCCATGGATTTAAGTATAAAAATATTAAGGACTTTATTATCCATAAAAATGTGAGGACCGTATGATGGAGTATTTTATTCGTTCGGTTTTAATTAAACCCGGTCCAAGTACAATAGGGTACATTAAGTCATAATAATTTATAAGAGACCCATATTATTAAGGATGATTAAAATAATTAGAGATGGGTACTCTAATTATATGTTGACTGAAAATTAAATGGAGTGCAAGACAAGTTAACTCTATCTACACCCACTCCTACTTTGGTTAATTCTAACCCCACCTCCCATGAGTCTATAAATAGGAGACCCCTCCCTACACTTCATGTAACACCTCGATTTTTTCCTACTTGTCTGTAACTTGTGATTATATGAATATTTAAGATTTTATTTTCATAAAGGGCGATGAATTATTTTGATAGACCAAATTAAGTCAATTTTATTTATTTTATATTAGAAATGTACAGTTGAATTTTGGGTAGAAAATTTCAAACGTTTACGGTTTGAGTTTTCGTTGTTAGTTAAGCTCTACTGACCCAAAAATAATTTTAAAATTTTGAAAATTCAAAATTTTATTTTTCTAACTCAGTTATATTTATTTTTATGATTTTAGAAATTATTTATTTTTATATGAATTTTTCGGGTGAAATTTTGCGAATAAAAAATACGATCGTTTTTTACCGTTACATAACAATCGGTACCGGAACGAACCCAAAATAATTAAGTCTAATTTTTCCAGATTTGGCAATGATTTTTTTTATGTGAATAGTGACCCTTGTCACTATTTATCACTATTCATGACATGGTGAAATTATTAGTTTCAATTTACTAGGAAAGGCATCATTTTAATTGAATTAAAAATTTGCTAGAATTTTAAAATATCCCAGATTTTTCAGGAGGCAGCAGTGCATAAACACCCCTCATCACCTCTTCTATTCATTTGCTTCATTTTGGTTTTTGCTCCTAAACTTTTGCCAAATTTCCAATTTTACTATTCATTGTCTTCAACCTTTAATCTGAGGTTTAGAAGCTAAGAATCAACTCCATCTTCATCTTTAGCTCATCATCATCATCATTTAAAGGGTATAAATCTAAGTCCCTTGTTCTCTTATTCACTAGTGCAAAATATGCATTTAACATCGGATATTCTACATCGGTTTCTCAAAAACTAATGTGTAAAACGAGGCGGTGACATTTTTGAAATTAAAAGCAAATGATTCCACATCGGTTTAAAAATTAACCGATGTGTAAATATTTTCCACATTGGTTATATTTTAACCGATGTTTAAAAATAAAACAAAAAAATTTTTAATTTAAAATTTTTATCTTTTAACATCGGTTGTTTTTGAACCGATGTCTAATATATTGATTAACCACATCGGTTATGTGATAGCCGATGTATAAAATTATAAAAAAAATTTAGAATTTAAAATTTATCATTCCACATCGGTTCCTGATGAACCGATGTCTAATATGAATTAACCACATCGGTTTTAATATAATCGATGTAATAAATAAATAAAAAAAATGAAATTTTAAACTAAATCGTAAGTTTCTACATCGGTTTCCTAATAACTGATGTGAAATATTACTAACCACATCGGTTTTTGGATAACCGATGTGTAATATTTATCAAAACCCTTCTTTTTAAGTTGTTTCTATTTTCATTCCCTCCATCTGTCACGTGCCCTTTTCCTTTGTTTTTGCTCTGCTCTTCCATATACTGTCACTCATCATTCGCGAAACACACCACATCGAAGCAGCCCTAAACCCTACCGCCGTCGCCGTCATTGCCGTCACTGGAACCCCATCCCTTCGCCCTTCGTCGTCACCTTCCCACCCGTGGTGCTTGACCATCCTCTCTCGGTCGCCATCCCACCGCCCATCGTCGCCCTCTGTTTGTTGCGCGTTTTGTTTAGCTGTTCGTTTCACATCTTCTTCCGTTCGCCATCGTCGGTAAGTCAGCATCTTACTCTCTCTCCTTTTCTCTCTCTCTCTATACTTTTGTTTCACTGGATGGGTGTGGGAGTGAGGGAACAACATTGGTATTCCTATTTTTCAATCCATATTCACTCTTCACTCTTCACTTTGGGTTTTCAATGCATATTTTGAAACCCATTTAGTTGTTTTAGAGATGCTTGAGTTATATCTATTGTTTGCTTCTGTTTGCTCTGTTGGAATTTGTTTGATGTTGGTCTCTTAGATTCTGGGTCTGAAGTTCGAATTTGTTTGGTGGTGTTGATGCCAGCGCTGACAGCTTCCTTTATGGGCATTTTTCAGTCTGTGATTAATACTTTTTGAGGTTAATGTGTTGTTAAGTGCTGCTGGGTTGGGGTTGGCCATCATGTTTTTATAAACCTTGTAGCTATACTTAGCTTTAGGTTGAAATTATACATCATGGTCTTTCTCTGTTTTCAGTTATACTTTGTCTACACTCTTATTTCTCTAATTGAATGAATGAATGGACCATTTTGAGTATACTGTGAATAAGCAACCTGTGTATGATTTTTCCTAGGTAATTTGTAAGTATATTGTGAATGAATGGACCATTTTCTTTTAATGAAACATTTTAATTAGCAAGTAACATGTAATTAACACTATTTTACTAACTGGGCATGTAACCATTTGACATGTATTTACCATTCTTTAAGTAATTCATGTTTTCATTTGATAATTTGATCAATAAAAGATTAACAATTAACATAGTGCATCTTTTAGTAATTTGTGAGTTACGTGTTATCTAATTAATAAATGAAACTGCATGCAGTTTCATGATTTCTTGAATTGACAAATTCTACATGCATACTAATTTATTTACTTGAATTGCTTTTGCTAATAGTTCTTCTACTTTTGTGGTAATTTGAAAGGTGAAAGTGGATCATCTTCACAAAATGAGGTTGATGTGCATGAAAACAGCAGTGAACTATAAGAAAATCAAACTATTTTAGTTCTTAATCTATTTACACATCATGGTAGTTCAAAGGAAAGCACATCAAATATCTAGCAATTATTTAAGAATTATTTAAGCAATTCAGCGATTCCAATATCATGATATGAAGTTCAAATATTTCCATTTTGTTAAAAAAATCTCTGTTAGTATGGCTTTATTAGGATATATCATTGTCCATGATTTTCTCCCATTCTTTCATGCCAAGGTTCCAAAATATTTCCCACGGATTTCGTACGGAGCGATGACAAATTTTCTTTATCTTGGATCTTTTTAACTGTTCGTCTGAAATCTATCTGAAAATTTGAGACAGATTTCATATGGATTTGTCATTTTTTTATTTTTTTCTAAAAAGAGATTAAATATTTATCTTTAAAAAAATTATTACAATATTTTGTGTTAAATTTTTTTGAAACTAAACAAAATTTATGATTAAAATTTTAAAAAGCATATCCAGATTAATAAAATGAAAATTTAAAAATAAAACTCAAAAAATAAATTTTAAAAAATGAAAATGTTATAACAAAAATTTAACAATAAACTAATAATATATCTTGTAAAAAAAAACTAATAATATAAAAAAATTCCATATGTTCACGACGGTGTGGGGTATCACGCTATAAAGTGAAGGATGGTGATTCTAGTTGTGATGTGGTCACCAAAGGTCCTCTTGTGAAGGTGTTAGAGTAAATAGCCAATTTGGTCCCTGAAACTGTTGATCGTTAATTAGTACTTATTAAACTTTTTTTTATAAACCATTATTAAACTTGCGTTAATTAATGTATATGTTTTCTTGATCATATTGACTGTGGTGTTTTGGATCATTAGTACATCATATTTACGTTTTCTATTTATTTTAAAAAAATATTGGTGTATTTTGTTTATATCAGAAATTAAAAATCAATGGGGTAATGTTTGAAAAATAATATTTGGTCGGCAGGATTGAGTTACAGGAAAACTAAAATAAAATAAAAAAATCAAAATTTGCGACCGAAATAGCGACCGAATATCGGTCACCAAATTAGGCGAGTTGGGCATGCGACCAACTATACGGCGACCGAAATATATAATTTTGCGACCGAATTATCGGTCGCAGATCCGCGACCGAAATATATGTTCGGTCGCTAAATTTTTAGCGACCAGGGTTTCTGCTACCCCCTTATTTCAGTCGTTATTTCGGTCGCTATACAGTATAGCAACCGAATTATCAAGTTTAGCGACCGAAATATTCGGTCGCTAAATAAGTTTTTTTTTGTAGTGAGTTTCCTAGAGCTGGTGGAAAGATGCAGCGCAATCGAAAGCATAGATTAGAGACAGGCTGTTGAACAGAGGCAACAGAGGAGTGGAGGCCCTATCTGAGCAGGCTTTCAGAGGAAAGTAGGTAGTGGTTCTCAGTGGAGACGGGGACCATATACCAGACCAGTGCAGAGCTGCACGAGCACCAGTTGCTATTACACCAGTGGTTGGAGCGGGTTAGCAGCATAGAGGCTTAGTTTGTTTCAGATGCGGGGGACCGCATTATCTTAGAGATCGCATGGAGAAACTTGGTTGTTTCCACCGTGGGAAACCAGGTCATATGGCTCGGGATTGTAGACAGCAGACTACGCAACAGCCGGTAGCTACTGGTAGAGGAACTGAAAGTTATAGGGGTGGAGCTGGTAGAGGAGTCCCAGTAGCAGGACAACAGGTGGCTAGACCTCCGGCCACTGGAAGAGTGTTTATCGTGAGGGGAGCTGAATCCTCTCAATCTGCGGATCTTATACAAGGTATCTGTTTGATATCAGGTAGACCCTCGTCAGTATTGTTTGACTCAGGTGCTACACATTCATTTATTTCGCATGAATGTGTGGATTATTTGCAATTACTTGTTTCTCAATTACCTTATATCCTTACAATAGCTACTCCAACCAGGGATTCTTTGACTACTATGTTTGTTTGTTTACAGTGTCCTATAGTTGTTGAGAATAGGACATTTATTGCATACCTTGTCTGTTTGCCTATGCAACAGATAGATGTTATTCTTGGCATGGATTGGCTTTCGGCTAACCATATAATGCTAGATTGTTCTAATAAGATCTTATCATTTATTGAGTCTTCTAGTGTAGTCTCTGCCAACGAAGGAGTATCCATGAGGAGTGATGATTCTCGACAGTACGTGATACTGTTCGTGGTGGAAGCTAATGAGACTCCTAGTATAGATTCTATGCCTATTGTGAGAAAGTTTCCTGAGGTGTTCCATTCCGAAGTTCTAGGTTTGCCACCAGAGAGAGAGGTGGAATTCACCATAGATCTGTTAAGTCTCTAAAATGTCTGATGTGCGTTTCCCTAAGTTTTGATGAAAACTAAACATTGGATAATGATTTAATTAACCTGCATATTAGTTGCTAACCTGTCTACTTAGTGTGCAGATCAAAATAGTAAGACTCACCTGTTTGCCCACATAAATGACAACCTGTCTGGATAAGCAAAAAGTCAACCTGTCTGCTTACTAGGATTATTGACTCTCTTCAAGAGAAGTCTCAACCTATCCTCTGATAAGTCCCTACACTTATATAAGGTTCCTTGATGAAGAATCAAAGACCAAACAAGCTTTTGGAATCTGTCCCCTCATACAGAAGAATCTGAAAGCTTAGTCTCACGCTTATCAAGAAAAGTCAGAAGTCATTCTCACAAGCAACCTATGAAATCAGAAGTGAAGTCCAGTTAAAGAATGCTTCCAACATGCTTTATTCCCTAGTACCCCTGGTTATTACACGAAAAGGGAAATATACTCATCAAAGTACAAAAAGCATTCTGCATAACTCTGATATGGCTACTACACGATGCATAAAGCCATGACCCTTCATGTTAGAGTACAACCAATGATCTTATTGCATTAATGGCTGTCCAGAACGTTTCTATTGCATTTAATGAAGTTCTGGTTGAAGCCCATAACCGAAGGAATGTCTCTAACGGATCTTAAATGCTTGAAGGCTATAAATACAAAAGTCATTGAAGATGAAGATATAGAGAACACACAACATTAAAAGAGCCATTACTCTACGCATTTATTCATTCTTTCAATCTGTATTCTTCAATCATTTGAAGTTATTACACAGTCTTTCCTAAGCTTACATTTAAACCACTCTCTAAGTGTTAATGAAAGAACTGTCTGTCTGATTGTATTTATTACAAACAAACTTCTCAACCAAACTTGAGTGAGCCTGAATAGGCTAGGTGTCAAAGAATACTTGTCTTGGAGCCTGAAGAGGCTATTTGTGCAAACAATACTTGGAGTATGTAACCGGTCAGTTATAGTGGATAAAACTTGGTGCTGCCAGGGATTGGACGTAGCTCTTTGTGTTGAAGAGTGAACCAGGATAAATAGCTGTGTTAATCTCTTTTCCCTTAAACTCTTTAGTTGCTTTGATTATTATATTTGCTTTCTGACAAAGGGGTTAAAGTGTGAGTATTGAATCTATTTTCAAGTTGTATGCTTGTGTATTTATTCTGTTGAAATCTCATCAGACAGGTCACCTATCTGTACTGAGTTTTTCTCACTCATCTAAACTTAGCTTGTGTGCGAAAAGTTTTCAACTTTTCTTTAAATTCTGATAAACACAATTCAACCCCCCTTCTCGTGTTTATAGTTGTCTATTTCAGTTGGTATCAGAGCTCAGCCTCTGGATTGAGCATCTAACAGTGTAGAGGTAAAGGTCCTGAAGAATAGACATGACTGTTGGAGCTAGTTCAAGTGGAAGTTACCAGACTGAAAGAGCTTCCCTAACCAGACCTCCATTCTTCAATGTAAAAAACTACAACTATTGGAAAGATAGATTTCAATGGTTCATTCTATCTACAAACTCTGATCTATGGGATTTCATTACCGATGGTCAATTTATTCCTAAAAATGAGGATAACACTGACAAGCGAAAAGCTCAGTGGACCCCTGCAGAAAAGACCAAATGGGAGTTGAACCACAAAGCCAGATACAACATCATTTATGTTCTCAGTCCTGAAGAATTTGAGAAAGTTTGTGCATGTGATTCTGCTAAAGAAATATGGAATACTTTAGCTGTCACACATGAAGGAACAGTCAAAGTTAAAGAATAAAAAATTTCCACACTTATCAGAAAGTATGAACTGTTTGTCATGGAGGAAGGATAATGTGTTGCTCATATGATAGGAAGATTCCAAACTATCATCAATGGTCTAAAATCTCTTGGCAAAATTTACACTAATGCTGAGATGGTTGGAAAGATTCTGAGAAGTCTACCTAAGCAGTGGAGACCATTGGTCACAGCTATCTCTCAAGCCAAGGATCTCACTACCTTTACTATGGATGAACTTTTTGGAACACTCACTGTTCATGAGCAAGAACTTGGAGATGAAGTTACAACAAAGAAGGGCAAGTCAATTGCTCTGGAGGTTGATCAAAAGTCAGCAAAAGCCTCCAAGGCTCTAAAGGCATACGAGTTATCCAGTGATGCTGACATGTCTAAACTCGAGAATTCTGAAAGTGACGAAGAATTGTCTCTTTTGGGCTCTAGTTTTAGTAACCCAGTCCGCCACTTTTATCGGGCTAAACGGGCTGGCCCGTCGGACCGGGTCCATTTTGACAGCTATAATGGTGGGTGGGAGGGATGAAGGGTAAAAGAGTTCTTTTCAATTTTTTTTTTTTGTTTTTTTACCACCAAATTAGAACCATTGATTACTTTAATATTATATCTGATGGTTAAAATTGGTGGTTCATGGGTGAGTCACCTATTTAGCTATTCCATCCTAGAATCCACCCTTCTATAATAGTTTAACATTGTAGAAGGCTTTAAGCAAAAAAGAAAAAAGAAAACCGAAGCTGGTGTACAGGAGTAGTCGTTTATTTTTTTGACACTTGACCTTGCAGGTGTCACTTCCGCATGAATAAGCACATACTATGCTTCCTGCACCGAATAAAGATCCCAATTTCTATCTTCTCTTCAGCCACAGCTCTTCACAGAACCGAATCTGTAATTTGGAACAGATGAAAAATTGAAGCTCTCATCTATCTCAGAAATCACCCACCCACCCATCTCTTCTTCCTCCCTCAGCAGGTTAGTACACACTGAGTATTGCTTTCTTTGTGTTCATGTTTTTGAGTGATGTCAAAAGTGAATGTTAGCTAATTGGTAACACCACACAGCCGAGTAAATTTGTGTTAAGTTTTTAACTTACAACTAAAAATTTCATTTTTATCAAATAGCTTATTTTGGTTAGACCTTGTAAAAACAGAATTTGTGCTATGTCATGTTTGGATAATGTCCTAGGTATGACCATGTTTGGGAAGATTGAGAGACCGAGACTCTAAAGAATGCCAATTAGCTGGTTTTACTGATACAAATTAGAAGCCGCTATATTATAATGAGATATATAATAATGACTTTTAGATGTTATATCTTTGAGTTAATGATAGTAAAATTGGCTGCATTCTTCCTTTGATTTCTTTCCTGCCTATGAAGAATAGTAGAACTAGAATTGTATGGTAATAATAGTAAAGATGTGGATGAATTTCATGACAAAAACTTGTATTGCTGCCTGATATGTAGAGTGAAGGCTAAGGTTATTTACCTCTTGAACAGATGAAATACCTCAGGTTAAGGAAATCAAGAATATGTGTTAACTTTTTGATGATGCTTATACATTAAATTCTAGTTTAAGCCCTTAAGTAGAGTAATACCCAAGTTCGTCATTTGAGAAAAAATGCGCCTCCCAATCTAGTTCCTAAGAAATGAAAAATCCCAAACCAGTTGATATCAAGCTTGCAAGTTATATTATGCATGATCCAGAAATGAGATAACGAAGCAAATCCTCCTAGGAAGAATGAGGTTAAGGCCACCTAGAAAGAAAGGGAGTAGTTTGAATTATGAATCTCTCCAAAGGTTTTATTCGGAAAGTTTAAAATTATACAAGTTCTTTAGAAAATACTTTTATGCAATTATGTTTGAATATTCATATAAATTGCTTGCAAAGTGTTTTATAAAACTCTGATTTTAATCCTTGAAGGATATCTGTGATGGACTGATTTTTTCTTCTTTCCTGGTTAGTCTTTACTCTTTAGTCACTCATGGATTATCATATTTCAAAGATCAAATAAGATACCATGTTGCTATGGGAATCATTGTGATTTGGATCCAACTAACATAGGGATCCAGCTAAAAGTGCTTATTAAGAATGACATCACCTAGTGGAAGTTAAATAGTAAGATACTTAGATATATTACAGGATCTAAGTAGTCATCTGTGTTTTGATTATTTTGAGTGATTTGAGTGTGAGTGAGAATTGGGGTATGTGGTGATCCTGATTGTTTGTTTTGTGTTCTAGGTTCTTGATAAGTTGCGTGATATGCTTGCGTGACTTTGCCTTGTGGTAATTTCCCATGGCATGTGTTTCAATCAACTTCAATTTTGCGTGTTTGGTGTTAAAGTGTATCAACTGAAGTGCCATGAGTTATAAATTAGTAATATTGTAATACCATTTCTTCGCATTGGTTTTATGAGTGAATCGGTGCTAATTTGATATCAATGATAGTTATTAGTCTCTCAGACAGATGTTTGTGTTTGATAATTTGATACAGATGGCAGCGTCTCGTGAGTTCTGGTTTGGGTTGTGCTGATCACCTTCTTTGTTACTCCCACATTCCGCAACCCAAAAACACAGCAAAAACAGTAGAAGCCATGAATCGTGTAGCCTTTCCCAAATACATTTTGCAGCGTTGCAGAGCCATCCACTATACCCCTTGCAAACAGTTTCACGACCATCACGAAACCCAGTTCCAAAATGCTGGCCCTCTGGCTTCTCTGCTCAAGTCCCGGGCTGTTATCCGATTCCGAGGGCCTGACACCCTCAAGTTTCTTCAGGGGCTGTTGACCAATGATGTACGCAGGTTTGGTGGACCCAATGGTGAAAAAACTGCTAACTTACCCACACCCAACATGCCTGTTGCGACGGTTCCTCCTATCTATGCTGCATTATTGACCCCTCAAGGGAGATTCCTCTATGACCTTTTTCTCTATAAGCCCCCTACATCCAACACCAAGCTTGATAACACCGGTACTGCACCTGGCTCTGACCCCCATGAAGAACCATTTGATTTGTTTGCTGATGTGGATGCTTTTGTATTGGATGAATTGTTAGAAACCTTCAAGAAGTGAGTTTCCCTGTCAGATTCCTGGGTTTAGTGATTCTTGTTATGGAGTCTGTTTTATTTGTTCTGTATCAGTGATTCTTGCTATTATATTGATTTATTTGTGCTAGTTGGTAAATTCAGGTGTGTGTGACTTGGCTACTCTAGAGTAGATACATGTCTATTTGGTGATCAATTTTGCAATGCTTTTAGTCAGGGTTGCAATTTATTTCTGTTAGCTTTTGTCAATTACATAGAAATCATTAACATGATATTGCTGATCTGAAAATAGTTCCATGACTTCCATTTAACCTGCACGAAGTAGATCATTTGGCCAATTGGCCTGTTTAAGCATCTTATTTTCATTGTGGTCAGGGCAACCAGTTTGTACTTTGGCTGGTGCTTCTTAATTGCAGTTATTCTTCTTCCTATTCTTGTTTTCTGGGTGGATTCTTATTTTGCAGATTTGGCTGCAAAGGCCTTAACATTTTAGTGCTGCAGATACCGGTTGAGGTCAAAGGTTGAGATTGATAATGTCGCAAAAGATTTCTCGTGCTGGCAGCGATATGGTGCTGGCCTTCCCCAGAAGTCATCACATGTGGAAGAACCAGAAGCAGCTTCTGTTGGCTGGGGTGCTGGTGCGGATCCTGCTGCAATGTCAGCTTCACACGGGAGTAATATTGGGTGGCAATGGTTTCAGGATACCAGATTGTTCTCTCTTGGTTTCAGAGGGATCTTCCCATCAAATATAATTCGTTAGTTATCTATTCCTTTGATGTTTCTATTGTTGCAATCTTTTACATTATTTTCCTTGCGACAATTCTTTTCTTAGTTTAAAAGATTACGAATTACACCTCATCTCTACCTGTTTCAGCACCTCTAGTAGAGGCTGACAAAGGCACGGATGAACAAAATTACCTTCTGTGGAGAATAGAGAAGGGAGTAGCAGAAGGATCAACCGAGATTCCAAAAGGTGCATGTTGTTTCCTTGTTAAAACTCTTTCACAGAAGAGCTCTTTTGATACATTGTGTGTCTCAAATGACTTGGTCATTTTATCATGTCCAGGTGAAGCAGTACCGCTTGAGTATAATCTTGCAGGCCTTAATGCAATTAGCTTTGACAAAGGTTGCTATGTTGGCCAGGAACTCATAGCTCGTACGCACCACAGAGGAGTGATTCGGAAGCGTATAGTTCCTCTAAGGTTTATTGATAATGACGGGAATGGTAATGCTCGAAGGAGTATTTTGCTTCTTTAGTTTCATAGATTATAAAAAATGTACTCAACCATTCCTTTTTTGCTGTTCCAGAATTAGATAACAAAGTCATTCCAGGCTCAGAAGTGATGAACACAGAATCTGGCAGAAAAGCTGGCATAGTGGCAACTGCCTTAGGATGTCGTGGGCTGGGGCTTTTGCGGCTAGATGAAGCTTTTAAGGGGTCCAGCACCTTGTCTATACAAGGGCATGAGGATGTTAAGGTTGTTGCTAGTAGGCCAGATTGGTGGCCTTCTGAATGGCATCAAGATCTTCATCAGCACACTGCTTCTAGCTAGGATGCTCGATGTCCTTCAAAAGGCAAGGGGCCGTTGGGTTTGTTTCACGTTTTATGTTTCCAATTTATGTTTTCATTAATAATTGCAAAAGTGTCACCTTGTTTTGTTTCCTGTTTTCAAAGATTTGTATAGGAAATATGATAACAATAAGTGAAATTTTTAAAAATAAGAAATATAATGAAAACAATGTGACATTTTTGTAGTTATTAATGAAAATAGGAAATGTTAGACAAACCTTGAGATAAACTGAAAGGGCCGCGAGTATTTATATTATGAACAATTTTGTGGGGTGATAAACAGAGAGTTAATGTATTACTAATGCTTCGGGTGGGTGAATAATAGCTAAGAGGGGAATTATGAAGATAGCAGCTGTGGATTTTGCTGCTTAATGAGTTTCATTATGGTAGTGGTAGTTTGTCATTGCTTACTCCAGAAAATTCTAACGTAGAACAATTTTTATTTTTTTTGGTTCAACGTAGAACAATTTTGTGTTGGTAAATTAGAGAGAAATCTAATCTTACTATGTTTTTATACATGTGCAAAACTATCCCTATTTTGCTAGTTATTTTAATATACATAATTTAGTTTTGATTAGGTGGTGTTTTGGTTGGTGTTTGCGAGAATTCTAAGCAACAAATCATCCTAACTAACCAATAATAATTCCTTAAAATAATGGAATTTTTGGGAAGCCATTAGCCAAATTCTACCACGTAGGCCTAACGAATATTTGCCAATTATTAGATTTTATATGTTTGACTGTTCTCGCCCGAAATAGCGCAAGGCCATCTAGGTCGAGATAAGCGTAGAAATTGTCTATGGCCATGAAGTCGGGAAAATATCTTTTTAAGGAAAGGTCATATTGGTAGAGGGCAGGAGGTAATCAGTCGGGTTGTTGCGTATTGTAACCAGTCTAAAGTCTTCGGCCAACAATCCCGGGCAGGACGAGAGTGTCTCAGGTTGAGAATCATGGGACACATCGGTCGGTCAAAGGTGACGGTCTCGATGAAGCATCTCGGTTGGGCAAAGGTGACAGTCATAATAAGAGAAGCCAAAGGATGCGTCACCCATTTCTAGAAGAATCTCCTGATGATTGGCAAACCAGGCACGATGCCGCAAATCACGCTAACGGCCTAGTGGGATCTAGGGTAAATAACTCTCGTGAACAGTACGTGCCGAGTAGGTTATATAAGAAGGATCTTCATCCTTGACACACCTTGTATACACACACCCAAGTATCGAGGATGACAAAATAGTACTGTAATCACCATTTTCCTGTACTTAGTTCTCAATCAATAATACAACAACCCTATACACTATTCCTCTTTATTGTTTTAGCACAAACAATTGGCGCCCACCGTAGGGCTCTTGTAAAACTTTTCCCCGCCACCTTGAAAAAACATGAAAAACACGGAGCTCAGGGAAGCAACTCCAACCTATCATCCCGAGTCAGCAACCGATTCTCAGGTCTCCACCAAACGAGTCTACCAACAACTGATGGACACTATGGAACAACTGCGGAGAGACAACATGGAGTCGCGAGCACCTGTTTGTAACTCCAATCCTGCAACCCAGTTCAGTGAGGAGCTGAGAGAGGAAGATCGCGAAGAGGGGGGGGGGTTACCTACCCCGACACACAAGTACCCAGATTCCATTCTTGGGCCAGAGGCATGCCCAGAGGGAAGGGCACGAACACTTCAGGCACCACGAGAACCTATATTTTCCTTACCTAAGGCATCCTTTCACTGAAAACATTATGGAGGCATCGATACCAAGAACTTTTGAAACCTTGATGATGGAAAAATATGATGGGACTGGAGATCCAGAGGAACATCTTATCATGTTCAGCACCCAGATGCTGCTCTTCAATCCCATAGATCCGGTTTGTTGCCGGGTCTTCCCCACCATCCTAGGGGGGTGGCACTGGTATGGTATTCTAGACTCGTCCCAAATTCAATTTCTTGTTTCGATGACCTTGCTAGACTGATCAGTGCCTGATTTGCAGCTAACCGAGGATATCCCAAAACCTTGGCAAGTCTCATTAATATCAGACAAGGTAGCTCAGAATCCTTGAGGGACTTTATGTCCCGCTTCAGTCAGGAAATTCTCCCAATTCGAGATCTCTACCCCGTCGTGCTACTGCATGCATCGTTGAAAAGATTAAGAAGTGGACCTTTCGTCGATTCGTTAGCTCGCAGGCCTCCTGAGAGCATTGACGAGCTTAGGCGTCGATGTAACATCCCCGTTTTTACGTATATGTTTAATTGCTTTATTAAGAGTGTTAATTTTCTAAGTGGTTAGTTTTGTTTATTTTAATGTTGCTTGGCTTGAGTAATTTTATTTACTCATTTAAAAGGTTTTATTGGATGCGTTAACACTACGATCCTACAGTGTATGCACGCTTGCTAGACAATATTATTACAATATTGTCACTATTATTATTTATTTAGAAAAATATTTCAAATAGTATGATTGAAAGAAATTTATTTCCACATTTTACTCTATTTAATTTTAGATTTGAAAATATGTTGGTTTAAAAGTAATCAGAGATTAATTTTGGATCATTGATTTTCTTGGTTGATATATTCAACCATCAATCTTTACTCTAATTCAAATTTTGCAATTATATATTTGTCACTCATTATTTTTAGATCCAAGGGTTGGTATTATTTCTTTTTTTCTAGATTCAATCTCAACCACTCATTTTTGTACTTACCCACTAAGTAAATGAAAAAGGAAACTCTCCTTTCTCTACTCAGAAATGCTCCACGACAGCCACCCCCTTCTTCTTTTATTTTTTTTCTTCTTCTTCTCTCTTTTATTTCCACTTTCTTCTTCTTCCTCACATCTCCTTCCACTCTCTAACTTCAAGCTTCAACTCCTCATCCTTCTCCTTGAATAGCTGCGCGCCACTGCCCTGTACCGCCGCTCGAGGAGAGGACGACCGTGCTCGCGTCCCTGCTCGTACCGCTCGGAGCCACGACCGGCGTTGTCGCCATTTGCGTACGAAACGCCGCCCTCCGCCGCGGGGAGCTCCTCTGGCCGCCGTTCATGGTGATTCTCCACCATTTCTCTATTTGAGCTTTTACCTTTTTGTCTAAGTTTTATTCTTCTCTTGGTTGTGGGTTGTCATATGAAACTGAGCTCCGTTGCCTTCCTCAGACGTGCCACCATCGCTGCCACCGCGCCGGACATCTGAGAACCTCTGTCTCATCCTTCCTCTTCACTTTGGGAATTGCTCTTGGGAACTAATTGGAGCTGACTGCATAGTTGTGAAGTTCCAGAAAAACCTCTGAATGCCTTAAAAGGTGGGGGAAGATTATATGTTAGGTGTAGTTTGGGGCATATGCGGGTTAGTATAACTGCTTATGAATATTGAGAATTGTTTTAGCATGCTTGCTTAATATTTTAATGTTGTGATTATCTGCGTAATTTTAGGATTGTATTATACTTTGTTGTGACTGTTTGGATTAAATTTAGTGTTATGCTATGTTGGAATTGTTGATTTGGCGTAAGGTTCTAATTCGAGAACCTTACTTATTTTGTAACTCGCGTACGCTAAGCGTTGGATTTAATTTCATGTAATTGGGCTTTAAGTATAAGCCTCTTGGTACGATCGTTAAGTCGTTTAGGGACTTTTGTGAATTGCATTTGTTTCCGAACTCAGATTCGGAAGGTGTTGGAATATATACTTTTTAGTCAGTATCAATTCTTATTTATTGAATTTATGAATTCAATTTCAAGGTCCGTCCTTATTCATATTTTGTTGTCTTGGGCTCGAAGTTAATATGATAAATGGTATTTTGGAATGAAATGAATAGACCAAAAATTGGAAAGTTAAAGACTTTCAAAATCTTAGTCTTAGGACATTTTAAATCTATGGTTTGTACTTGATTTTAGGTATCAAATGTTAATTTTAAATATTATAAAATTAAATCTAGCCTAAGTATGTTTTTCTTAATTCTAAGTGTTCAAATGAATTTGTGTTGAAAAGAATGATTTTGGTTAATGGTCTATTCGAGCTCAATTCTTAACAATAACTCTTTTTAAATTGTTACCAACGCTTTGGAACTTTTAGTTCCTGCTTTGTTTGTCTTCGGATAACATTCCAACCTAATCATAGTTGTTGTTGTTCTGGAAGCATAGACACATATTCATAGGATATCAGGGGACTGTGTGGGGGCCACAGAGACCTTGTGGATAGTCAGGAGTGGATCTTGCCAATGGTTCAGTGTACAGCTGCACTGTGCCTGTGGAGACCTGGACAACAGGACTATCTTGACACTCCACTGAACTAAATATTATTCTGATGTTAAGTACTCTCGTGTGAAAGGACCGCGGAGATGGTTGTTAGCGTACTCCAATCGGGACTTGTGCACCGAGTTGTTTACGAAATTTACCTGAATGCCATCCTGGCAGAACATTATGACAACAATAGTTTCCTTGGAGCAAGGTTAGGTCTATGTCTTATGCATGCATTCAAGTATAAGCCCTTTCTAAAATTATATATTTATTTATGAACGTATCCTTAAATATATGTATCCACTTGATTGATTGATTGTCGCCGCATACCCATATCTACGTTATGAGCTTGGCATAGAATCTTACCTCCTTACGTGTTTATTCTCTCTCTTTGTATGTGTGAGTAGCTGCTTTTGATGACTGCCCTTACGTGAGACCGAGAATCGGCCGTGATCTAATGGACATCAGGGATGCGACTCCCAAACTTGGAGGGTATCACCTTTGACGATGCGCTGTATAAACATTTTGTATACTTGGAGGATCCTGTGACTCGGGATATTTACGCCCTTTGTTTTATTTTGGTTATGTACAAATACTTGGGGAACTTTGATGTTTTTCTTTTGTGTCAGCCTGGATGAGGACAGTTCCCCATGTTTATGACTTCGTGTATATTTTATGTTACTAATGAAAACTTCTGCGTTTGTTTGAAAATCAATTTGGGATTACTATATCTATTTATTAGTTTAAGTCTTTATTATAGTTGAGTTTTTATTTTTCGCTCCTGACAGTTGATGTAAGACCAGAGACCATGTTGGATTGGATAAAGTTTTGACGTTATAAACTATTTATCAGGTGTTTTTCCAACTTCTTATAAATCTCTGTTTTTCAAATGAGACATTTCGAAAATGATTTATGAAAATCCTTATTTTAATCATATAAACTAGTGTTAATTAAAACTAGGTGTTACATTAATGGTATCAGAGCAGTCAAGCCTAACCGGATATGAGGTTAAGACCTGACTGTGTCTTCTCTGTGTGATCTCTGTGTTCTCCGCAGACTTAGAAGTTTCCATCTCCTTCCTTTTTTTCTCCGCAGCTTTTGAGGGTGAAGGTCCAGTATTTTTGGTTCTTGCCATGTCAGGGTTAGGTTTGGGAACAAGAATGATTAAGGTTTGCTCTACTAGGATTGCGAGATTAGGTGAAGAGAGAGTGGGTTTGAGAGGATTTGAAATTTTGAAACATGGTTTGAACTTAGATCTTTATATCATTCGCGTGCATGGGTGTAGTGCACCCGAGTATTAAAGCCTGTTCATTCTGAGTTTCTCAGACTTTTCATACATGCCTGTAGTACACCCAAGTATACTTATGACATTCAGGAATTGTGTTTCAGACTTTTAATACATCTGTGTATCACAGGGATGTATCAGACTAAAAACACAGGGGATCCATTCCTGATCCTCTATACACAGCTATTGATCACACCCATGTATAGAACAAATTTCCAGTTTTATACATGTACATAGGTTAAGTACATAGGTGTACCTGATCAATTTTGATTTTTACTGAAACTCTCTTATAACCATTCACAGATATACCCTTTCAAAACAAATCATATAGAAATCAAAACATATTCACACAGAAATATAAACATACAAACAGTTTCAACAAAGATCAGATATAGGAATAATCAATTATGCCCAATTCTCTTCTAATGAAAAAGAAGTTTTCCTTGTTCAAAGGCTTGGTAAAAATATCAGCAAGTTGCTTTGTTGTATCAACATTTTCAATCACAATTGAACATGATCTCTAATGAAATGATGTCTGATTTCTATGTGTTTAGTTTTAGAGTGCAATATGGGATTCCTTGTTAGGTTGATTGCACTTGTATTATCACATCTAATAGGAACTTGATCTAGTTGCATACCATAACCAACTAATTGTTGTTTCATCCATAAAACTTGTGCACAACAACTACCAACTGCTATATATTCAGCCTCTGCAGTGGATAGAGCCACACTTGATTGCTTTTTACTAAACCATGATACTAATGAATTTCCTAGTAAATGGCAAGTTCCACTTGTACTATTTCTATCTAGTTTACCACCAGCAAAATCAAAGTCTGAATAACCAATTAAAGTACATGTAGCTCCCTTAGGATACCATAGTCCCATGTCTCTTGTTCCTAACAGATATTTAATTATCCCTTTAACTGTTGTTAGATGTGATTCTTTAGGATTTGCTTGATACCTAGCACACATGCATACACTAAACATGATATCTGGCCTACTTGCAGTAAGATAAAGTAGTCAGCCTATCATACCTCTGAATTTAGAAACATCAACAGATTTACCTTGCTCATCCTTGTCTAGATAACAGGAGGTACTCATTGGAGTAGCCATCTCTTTAGCATTTTCCATGCCAAACTTCTTGATCAACTCATTGCAGTACTTGGTTTGGCTAATGAATATCCCATTTTCTGTTTGCTTTATTTGTAGTCCAAGGAAAAAGTTCAGTTCACCCATCATTGACATTTCAAACTCACTCTGCATAAGACTTGCAAACTCATTGCACAAATGCTCATTAGTAGCACCAAAAATGATATCATTCACATAAATTTGTACAAGTAAAATGTTGTGTGCCATTTTATTAGTGAACAAAGTTGTGTCAACTTTACCTCTTTTAAAACCTTTTTCAATAAGAAAATTACTTAACCTTTCATACCAAGCTCTAGGAGCTTGTAAGCCATACAATGCTTTAGACAATTTATAAACATGGTTAGGCAATTCATTATTCTCAAAACCAGGTGGTTGACTAACATATACTTCCTCTTGTATAAATCCATTTAAGAAAGCACTCTTAACATCCATTTGATACAATTTAAATCCCATTATGAAAGCATAAGCAAGTAGCATTCTTATAGCTTCTAATCTTGCTACTGGTGCATATGTTTCATCATAATCTATGCCTTCTTCTTAGGTATACCCTTTGGCTACCAATCTAGCCTTGTTTCTCACAATTATACCATTTTCATCTAGTTTATTCCTAAAAACCCATCTTGTACCTATTACTTGACAATTCTTGGGTTTAGGCACTAGTTTCCATACTTGGTTTCTTTCAAAGTGGTTTAACTCATCTTGCATAGTCATCATCCAATGTTCATCAATTATAGCATCATTTATATTCTTAGGTTCTACTTGAGATACGAATGCCATATGATTACATGCATTTCTAAGAAATTGTCTAGTAGTCACCCCCTTTGTGATTTCACCAATGATGTTATCAATTGGATGATTTTAGACAATTCTCCATTCCTTTGGCAAGTCAGGTTGCTGCTCTGTTTGCTTCTGCTGCAGCAACTTCTCTTTTGTGCGTTCATTCTCTTCATTGCCTCATTCTGAACAGCTCATACTCATGTGTGAGGGTGTTCATTTTTACTCTTTTGACATCAGTGGTTCCTTTATGTGTTACTTGCAATGTATCACACATCTCCTTTATTGATTTGCAATTTGAAGCCCTGAAAAACTCATCACGGCTTAAAGCAGATGTTATAATATTCTTAGCACGTGCATTATATTGAACTCTTTTCTTATCATCCTCATTCCATTCAGTTTTAGGCTTATTTCTTGGAACACCATTAGCATCTACTGCATCCCATATGTCAACACCTACTGCCTCAAGAAAGATTATCATCATTTCCTTCCAATAGATATACTCAGATCCATTGAAGGCAGGAGGACGTGCAAGGGAAGCCCCTTCATTCAAACAGTCATTGGAAGCCATACTCTTATAGCTGTTAAGCCAAACTTAAGAGTTTAGTTCTGATACCAATTGTTGTTTTGGCTTCAAAGACTCAAGAGGGGGGTGAATTGAGTTTTCAAAAATTCTTCCTTTTCAAAAACTTTTTAAATCAGAGTTGCCTCAGGATCTTTAACAAATCAAGAAAGGGCTTTTTATGAAATCTTGAATAGAAAGTGATGAGGAAAGAAAGATTTATTCAGAAAGATAAATCACTAATAAGATTCAAGTTTACAGCTCACAGCTATCAATTAAATAGTGATTGAATCAAACAGAAAGAATTTTAGTTCAGGGTCGTACATGTATTAGATACAGGCCTTAATCGGTCAAGAACTGAAGTTACAATATCAGTTTCAGTGATCAAGAACAGTCTTAATCAACTCAGTTTTGAACAATTAATAACACAAGATTGATTACAGTAATACTCTGGTTTCAATTCAAATTAAACAGATCAAGAACAGAAGTTGTATTGATCAAAGAACAGCAATAAACTCAATTAAACTCATACAAAGCAGAAATTAAAGAGTTTTGAGTTTTGAGATACCACACAATCAGTTTTATACTGGTTCAGTCACCACCACTGTGACCTACATCCAGTCCCCACTCCGCCTGTGGGTATTCACACACTAACACAACAAGCTTTAGCCAGGTAGCTTGAAAAACCTTTACACCACAGAGAACTCATTCACCTCGAGATACCACACTCTTGTGAAGAGCCTCAATCAATGTTCTTCCTTAGGATTCTCCACCCTAATCACACAGAGAGACTTCCTCTCTCTTTACAATCAAAAAATAAAAAAAGGTTGATTCCTAACTCTCAGAAGTCAGATATACAAGTTGAAGTTCTTATGAGAATTGAAACACTCTTTTTCACAATGAAGCTCAAGCAAGAAGATGAATGGTTTTCACAATTGATCTCTCAAATTGATTTTGTAAACTTCTGATATGTTAAAAATGTTCCTTTGATCCCTCTATCTATAGGAAACAAGTTATAGTGGTTGGGATCAATTAAAACAGATTTGGGTCTGATAACAGAATTTGTTTTCTCGATTCTGGTTCTTGAACAGGGGTTGAGTACAGGGCTGTATTAACCAATTTCATACTGATAGTTCTAATAGTTTGTGTACACCTGTGTAATACATGGCTGTACGTGTTTTTCAAAAACTTGAACTTGGTTAATCCATCAGTACACCCATTCAGTACATTTATGTACTGAATCAAGAACCTTAAATTCACTTGTCAGTTAGAGTAGCAGACATACATCCATTGATTACATGACTGTACCTGACAAATAATTTTCCTATTTCCAAAAATCATTTTCATTAAAAAAAAACTTATTCCTTTTAATGCAGGTTATGAAAATTGATTTTCTTCATGCATCTTCTTAGTTGAGCTATTTTGTGACTAAGATATTTCTTTCTCTTACAAATCATCTAAGACTTAAATCTAAAATTCTCCTTTAAGCTTGTTCTTGATGATCCTTTGATCTTTGACTTTGCTCTTTTGATTTCTCCATGCAGTTCCTTCATTCCTTCAAGTTCTTCCTTGAATATTTTCCTTGAATTTGCTTAATGAACATGTTAATCAATGCTTGATACATGTCTTTGCAATTTGACACTAAAACACTTGCACACACATTAAATTTTATTTGTCATATATCAAGATCTCTAAGTCATTGAGTCTTACAAAAGTTTGATTCATCAACTTGGTTACTATTGCATTTACTTTGCTCTTCATGTTTGGATGTTATGCATTCATACAAGAATTGGTCAATGATTTTTTGGGATTCATTGCATCCTCCATTTTGTTAAAAGCTTTCTCATATGCAACAACTGACAACTCAGTGGACTTGTTTGGAAGGCAATTAGGATCAACTCCTAATACTATGGAGCAGATGTTGTCAAAGGTAAACCTTTGAAAGATGTCTTGCAAGTCCACTTGGGTTCCTTCTTTTGATGCATGACTAAGAAAAGGAAGTAGGCAAATCCCAGCTTCTTTTGAATGGTTTGTTGATGGAAGCTTTCAAAGCTGTTCTTTTTTATCAACAATGAATGAAGGATGGCTCTGTGGTACTTCCATTTCTGGAAATCAGAATTGAAAATCCCATCTCATGGAACTCGGGCCCTATACCATAGTTGCCAAATTCTTTACTTGTAATGTGGTTCACGTTCATAGGATCACTGGTCAGGACAAAGTTGATGTAATTGTGAGCCAGGGTCCTTCAAACCTCAAAGTACCTCCATGATGTTTCAAAATTGTAGTTGCATAATCATGGATATTGGGTAGATTACGCAAAACCCCCCTAGCATACCAATTATGGGCCAATTTGGGGCAGGTGTATTTCTATTGCACCTACAAAGTTGGATGAAAATGAACAAGAGAATGGCTATACCAACATATCCTAGCAAGTCCATCATATTCATAGGGGGACTTTGAGTTTGTTTCAGATTGTTTCTAAGATGCATGGATAGAGAGTTTTCTCATAAATTTATATGCACACATTATGTCAATCAATAAAGATATTGTTGGGAGTAATAAGTGTATGGAAAATAAAATCCAATCAAATTGAAGTGTAGCAAAATTAACTCGCACGATGCACGATGCACAATGCCATATTAACTAATTGCCATTTGCGGTCAATGTCCGCATCTTTCAATTTTTTTTTTCAAGGGTATTCTCCGTGCACAACCGCGGAGACTATTCCTCGAGCTGGGTATGATTACAAGGGCTACAAAGTTCTTCGTCAAGACTTTTATTGTTGCTGCATTCTAAGGATCAGGATTCGAACTCGAGACCACTAGCTGAGCTGGTTCTCTACCCGTGTCATCTCATATGAGCGCTTTTGAGTCCACATCTTTCATTTGATCGTACCTCACATGCATTATACAAAAAATTTAGGGTGAAGGGATGGTGTCTCGGTCCAAGACAAATAAAACTTAGGGATTTACATTTACCTTCCTCAAGAAGACCGGTGAAGACTCGAACTTGAAACCTGTCAGATACGAGACCCTATCATTACCAACCCCTTAGGTTACCTCCCATCCCATGCATTTTTGGAGAAGGGTACTAAACCAATGTACAATTACCAACGAGACAATTAGATAATAAAAACTATATATATATATATATATAATAATAATAATTTATATGTAAAAATTATTGGATATTTGATTTTAAAATAAATAGTTTTTAAAATTGAATTGAAACATTTTTTGGTTACCATGACATAGGTGTGAAGTATTCATGGGCTTCGTCAATGACTAATCTCCACCGGGGAACCTGGCTGGCCACCTTAGTGGGGTCTCCCTTCCCAAACACATTTTTTCCATCCACAAGACTCGAATTCGAGACCTTATTTAGTCCAGTTCCACTTGGATCAATGTAAAGTTGGTTGAATTGAATTGAAATATTTAAACCTTCTTTTCAATTTTTTTTTTACGAACCTTCTTTTTTTTAACATTTATTTTCCTTTATGACTATTTATTTTCTTTATTTTTTTCTGTTGACTCTTTTATTTCATTTTACGGTCACTTAATGCAATTGATTATACAAGCAAACGGTACAAGTTTAGTAGGTTGCTTCCACCTCTTAAATTTTTTTAATAAAAAAATCATAACATTGAACCATCCGATTTTAAAAAATCGGTTTTAAGCTGGTTTACATTTATTCGATTTTGGTCGTTTTTTCTTACATTGAAATATAGTTGTAACTTGTAGCTTTGAAAAAATAAATTTTTTTTAACCATGACATAGATACGAAGTAAACATCATCGTTAGCAGTGACTAATGTTGGGGAACCTGTCGGACATACAAGGTGAGTTCTCCCCTCCCAACCAGGTTTTCTCCATACACAAGAGACAAGATTCGAACTCCTGACCACTTGATAGAGAAATATATTTTCTTAAGATAATTAACTTACATAAGACAAAGAGAAGAAATAAATTAAATAGATTTTCAAGAGAGAAGAAAAAAAATAATATGATCGATAAATATATTTTTTAAAAAAGTTTGACTTACATAGGGAAAAGAGTGTAAATAAATCAAATAGATTTTCATTAGATAAAAAAATAAGGAGAATGCTAACAAATGCCCTTAGGACACCAGCTAAGGATCTTAAAAAGGATTTTTTTTTTATTGTGACTTGATGCATTTCATATTTTAAAGAGTGTTGAACTTAGTTTTCCAATGATTTATTTTTGTTTCCTTATCCACTGCCCTTAGGGAACTGGTTAACATGACTATAAATATAATAATATGATAGATAATTATATAACTTGTCAAATAAAGATAGATAATTATATATATTTTTTAAATAATTAACTTGCATGGAAAACGAGAATAAATAAATCAAATAGATTCACTAGTTGAAAATATGCAACAAACGAGAAGGATACACGTCTGTTAAACAAAAATGAGACGTAACAAAAGAGGCGGTGACAGAACCGTAATTATCATGTTCACTTAAATCACTTTTAACGTCAGTTGTTTAAACAACTGACGTAAAAGATGACTTTTAAGTTGTTTTAAAACCGGCCCAACCAACTCACTCTCATTTCATTCAAGTTTCACCCTTCACTTCCGAAACCCTAACGCAGCCGTAGCAGTGCCCCTCCCTCTTTAGTTCCTTCTCTTCTTAATCCTCCCTTGTTCAAGTCTCAAACCTTATTCATTTCATTCTGAAACCCTCAAGTCCTTAGTCTCTCCGCCCCTTCCTCAATGTCTCGTTCCCGACCCTCTATCTCTGCTCCACCATTGTTGACAACCAAAGACCAACAGCTTCGAAGGCTTCTTTCCTCTCTCGCAGAGAGACCTAGAGGCAGAGTAGAGGGAGAACGCAGAGCTCTCAATTCTCTTCGCCCTTTTGGATCTGTGTTTGTTGTCATCTCACCACCTTGAAGCCATCGACTAAGGCTCCTCTATTCAGCGCTCCGCCTCTGGAACCGTCGCGCAAAGAAGTGACCAGATCTGCAGAAAAGAAGATTGCGATCGATGAGGCCAGATCTGCGAGCGAAGGGGTCAGATCTTCGAAGAAAGGACTAGATCTGCTAAAAAGAAGACATGCGAATGAAGATCTGTGAAGAAACTTCCTGCTTTTTCTTGAAAGTTCCAAACTTTCTTGCTTTTTGTTCATGGTTTGTTTTTGTTTATGGTTTATAACCTTTGATGCTTTCTGTTATTGAAACTTTCTGGGTTCATTTTCTTTTTTCATGGATTTATTCTTTGCAAGAACGTCTCTCTTCTCCTCTAGGCGCTTTCTGTTAACAAACATTTTTTGGTTAGTTCAAAACCGAGGCCACAAATTGACGTTTAAAGTAATTTTTAAAAAAAAAATACTTTTAACATCTATTATTTAAAACATAAGTAGCACATTTAACGTTAGCTATATTAAATAACTGACGTTAAATATGAACTTTTACGTCTGTTTAAACAGACGTTAAAAGTTACATTTTTAACGTCTGCTCGAATAACGTCAGATTTTTTTCAGACGTTATAAAGCACTTTTACCTGGCGTGAAAAGTGCTTCTTGTACTAGTGATTTTGAAGCGAATGGTTAACTTGGACTGGGAGAAGGGGAAATAAATCAAAAAAAAAAAATATGAAACAAAAAAATTATATCATTACGAAGATCATTGTGTTTAATTAGTATTAGTGTTTAAATAAATTATGTTGAGAAATGATTAATCGGCTAGAAATGCAGTTGTTGCTTTGGAAATATATATTTACTATTAAATGTTCAGAAAAGTACGATAATAAGGTAGTGGAAGAAAGAGACAACATCTTTTCGATTAATCACAATCTTTTTATGGTGTTCATATACATAATTTTTTTGCATTATCATTTAATTTTCTTTTCAAATAAACATCTTTTTCAAAATAACAATATTCTGTTAGGACCTCAAACTCTAAAACACATTCATGTGTTAACTCTCTAAGTTTTGATGATTCCAAATATATTAAGTGTGGTTGTATTGAACCATGTGAAATTACTAATAAGACTGTTCAATATGCAGACAAATAAGTAAAGACTCATACGTCTACTATTGACCCGTCTACTCACAACAGAACAACAAGTATGTCACTTTGACTAAAGTTTTAGTGACTCATCTGAAAAGCACCCGTCTACTCGAAGACAGCTCAGCATGAAACCAAGTCAGATCAGCGTGAGCACTCGTCTACTAAAAGATGATGTGACATCTACAAACTCTGTTTCAAGCTAAGTATTGAGAAGCCCCTCCAAGTCACGCCCGTCTAAATTCCAAGTCACGCCCGTCTAAAGCTCAAGAACAACACTTGTCTGGAAGCAATGACTGCACTCGTCTCCTGCTCAAATGTCAGAACAAAAGTCCAAATCAACAAATTCAAATTAAAGAAGATTATATTCAAAGATTTTAAGGTTAAAGGACCTCTGGACAAACACTAAGCAAAAATAATAAAGAAATTATTCTTTCAAGGCTTTAAGAAATCAACACACTACCCTCTGTACAAGTCATCCATGCTTTTCACTCTTTTTAGTACAAATCAAAAGTAATTTTTAGGGTTGAACGGGATTGTTTCACTGAAATGGAAAATTCATCTGTTTCAAGTACAAAAGCATCACTGTTGTACCTCTGATACAACATTGTTTCAGAAGAAAAGTGAACTTTTGGTCTACTATGTCAAAGCTCAACGTCTCTAAGCATTCAATGCTGCCCAGGACGAACTCTTAGTCCGAAGAATGCTATAAGTAGAGAAGACCATGAAGATGAAGAACAAGATAATGCATTTCATTCAAAGAAGCATTTACTTTACGCATTTACTCCTTCATTCTTTATTTCTCACTACTAGAAATCCATCTTTTTCGGACGGATTTTCGGACGGATTTCGGACGGAAATTGGACAAATTTCGGACGGATAATTCATTTCGGACGGATTTCGGACGGAATGGCGCCCATCCGAAAAAGCCCCGTGGGAAATTATAAAATTCGTCCCAAATTCCGTCCGAAAATATTTACGGACGGATTTCGGACAACGTGGAAATCCGGATTTTGGTTATTTTCGGACGGATTTATTTTTGTTTTCGGACGGATTTGGGACGGATGATGTGATTTTGTTGGTTATTTTTCGGACGGATCTATTTTTGTTTTCGGACGGATTTGGGACGGATGCTGTGATTTTGTTGGTTATTTTTCGGACGGATTTATTTTTGTTTTCGGACGGATTTGGGACGGATTTCCCACAGAAGAATCAAAAGTCAGAATCTGTCACGACCGTGACATGTCAACTGAGTCAGATCCCTTCTAAGCAGAATCTGTCACGGCCAGGCCGTGATACCCATCACGGCCGTGACAGACCATTTAGTGAAACAACATTCAAGGCAGAAGCTGTCACGGCCAGGCCGTGATGCTCATCACGACCGTGATAGATCACTTCACTTACACTACAGTTTCACTATCTATGCGAATTATATGGCACCGATCACTAACATTTGCAGTTTCACATTCAATCACAAAATCATGAATTTGACTATTGTTACAAAATACAGCCTTGGTACCATACAACTTCTAAAAATCAAATACCAATTGCTGCATGCAATCCAAAAGTCATGACTTAAAAACTATCAGAAGATCAAGCCACTGTGAACTGTGAAGGTCATGTAATGAACCAAAAAGTTGAGGAATCTGAGAATCCAGCCTCTCAAAATTTGCTGACATTTTTCCTTTAGAAGTAGAATGACCTGCATCAATGGAGATGCCCCCACGATACACCTGAAAGATTTATATCCAACAATTCAGTAAAAGAATGAACCTTTCCATCAACCAAGCAAGTCAATTAATTAACAAACAGAAATAAGTGCACACATGTGTTCAACTGTACTATAGAACACCAAAAGAACTGAGCCGAGAAAGAAGCCCATGTGATCTATACTGTTTAGTATAGCCGTCTGAGCAAATATACATGCTACAGATCAGTAAGATCGATGGTCCTTCCAATAGTTGGAAAGTGCAATCTAATTGTTTATCAATTAAAAAGTGTTAAATGCTTAGGACATATTTTATCTGTCAGCATTGTTAACAGTCAAAAAGCATAATTAGAAGGCTATTTATTAATTATTGGCATTTAAATTGATGCGACTAGCAGAAAGTACAAATAATAAAAATTATCAAGAGATTTTTCCAGCAAACCCTCAAATTGTTTGGATCTTTACTGCTAGCAAACCCTCAAATTGTTTGAATCTTTATCTAACTCATGTCCGTTCATAATTCCTAGACCTAAGCATACACTACACTTTAGTTCAAAGGATAGTCAAATGTTGAGGCTAAACAAAAAATCTGCAATGCACAAGAGTATTAGGATAGCCAAAAGAACCAACATTATTTCCACTACACACCCACAAAACAAACGACACACAAACAATCAATATTGGAATCTTTAAATTTGATAAAGATTAAAGAACAGAAGATTCGGTGAATAAGAGAGAAAAGGTTGAAACAGGTAACTTGCACTAAATATAACAAACATTATCCAATGATAATGAATCTTCAAATAGTACAAAACATATCGTGAGTAAAAACATGGCCTTGAATGTACACTACACATTGCAACTCATACAAGGCAAGCAACTAAAACTAAATCATGTCCCCCAATAACATAAAGTACACCCAAAGATCTCCCAAACAGATATTTATAAAATTTACATTCTTATAATCTAATTCATCAAAGAAAACTATTTCCACAAAAGGAGGATGAAATTCTCATAATACCCGTATAGTAGCAAATCCACAAAGTATCCAAAAGTGTGTTAGTAGTGTAACTATTGGATTGCAATCTGATTCGTCCTGGCTCCACATCCACCGAGCTCCTTGACCAGAATGCAAAGGTAGATGAATCAAATTTCTGCATAATTAAATTAGAAACATATTATATTGAGACTAGTTACAAAAATAAATTTTGAAGAAATAGTCAAAATGTCAATAAGGAAGCTAACAAACTTACTTCACATCTTGTTATGTTCTCAAGAGGATATATTCTCAATGTTCGACATGTATTTGGATCTAACATACGAATTCCATCCAAACCAATCTGAAAGGATAAACATTGAGAAAATCACTAATTCGAACAATGACCCTGAGAAAGGATAAACAATTTAAAGGTTTGTGAATGCAAAATAAATAAAAGAGAACTGCTAGAGAGCCGGGAGGCTCCTTGACCGGTTGATTTATCTCCCAAGAGGTGAGCAAATCGACTGTAGAAAAAGATCAACACCACAGAAAACGAAGACAACCCCTACTGCACATAACAGAGAAACACAGTCCCAATTTCAGTTTAACAAGAGATTGACAAAATTGATATAGGGAGACACTTAATCATGCTCCCAATTTCAGAAAACACTAATTAATTTCAGATTTTGAGAACCAAAAATCAAAACCTAGGGTTAGGGTTTCATTAGATAATAGCACAACAGTTCAAGTACATTAGATAATCAAGTAAGTTCAATCAACACGTAAATATCCAATTAAACACATACACACATGCATACGGTTATTGAATATCCCTAGGCAAACTCCCCTTACCTTTGAAGACAAGTAAGGGATCCTCGTCTTAATGCTCACGTTAGCTCCAAGAGTATAACTATCCACTCCATCAAGCAAGCATAGCCGTGTCAAACGTCTCAGAGAGGGAATCCAACAACGCGCAACAACCAGAAATCAAGAAATCAATTACACATGATCAAACACACATTCTAATTTGATCTAAACACTTAACCTTATTACCAAACAAGGTCATTTTCAAAGAAAATCACGTTTAGAGCTTACGCTTCACAATACCCTTTAAGGAAACTTTGTTTTGATTAAAGGACCATGAAAAAGAACTTAGGAATCATCAATTAAGAGTCCTAATTGCACTAAATCATAATTAATTTCACAAAAACATAATCAAATTCAAATAAAATAAAATTGGGGTTTAGGGCTCCTAAGTACAATTTGGGGAAAACTCATTTTAACTAAAGAATAATGAAATTGGTTTAGGGAAACACTAATTCACAGTCCCAATTTCAAAAGACAAGGTTTAATTTTAAGATTAAAATCTGAAATCAAAGGGTTAGGGTTAGGGTTTCAAAATCAATTTGGGGGTTTTGAATCTGAGACACAAGAGAGGGTTTTGACTCACCCAAGGAAGAAGAGAGGACATGGTGGTTGAAGGTGGTCCGGTGCGGCGGAGCTCTGTTTCGTGGTGACGGCAACGACCAAGCACGACCCAAAACGGACTAGCACTTGCGGCGGCGATCTGAAGGTCATGTGTTCGTCTCTTCCTCCCAGCGTGGCCGGACGATGACCGGTGACCAGGTGTAGGCGGAGCTCGCGACGTCGAATGGTGGAGAACGACCAGGACGTGTGCATAGTCGCCCCCCTTGCTCCGTGCGATGGTCGAACGAGCTCTGGAGTGGAGGCGCACGGCTGTGTTCTTGTGAGGTGGCTAGAGGGTGGTTGATGAAGATGGAGGCCAAGAGAGATGTGACGAGGGGTTAGGGTTGAAGAGAGAACAAGTCTTAGATGAAGAGAAGAAAGGATAAGAAAGAAGGGGCTGGTCATGCGTATTCTGATGGAAGAAGAAAGAGAAAAAGTTGTTTTTTTTTCTTTTACTTAATAGCTAAGTACCAAATAAGTGATCAAGATTGAGTCTAGAAAAAAAGAAATAATATTGTCCGTTGGATCTAAAAATAATTAGTGACAAATATAAAATTTCTAAATTCAAAATAGAGTAAAGATTGATAGTTGAATTGATCTACCAAGAAAATCAATGATCCAAAATTAATCTCCGATTAATTCGAAATCAGTTTATTTTTAACTCTAAAATTAAATAGAATAAAAATATGAAAATACTTTTCTCTTAATCATATTATTTAAAATATTTTTCTGTACTGATAATAATAGTGACAATAACGTAAATTATTGTCTAGTAAGGGTGCATTCACTGAAATAAGTCAGTGTTAACGCAACCAATAAAATAATTTGAAGAGAGTAATTTAATTACTCAAACTAAACCATATAACAAAATGAACATAAACATCCAAATAAAAATAATTAATCATAGGTGTAAAAACTAGGGTGTTACAGGTAGTAATAGTGACAATAATGTAACTTATTGTCTAGTAAGCGTGCATTCACTGAAATAAGTCAGTGCTAACGCACCCAATAAAATAATTTGAAAAGAGTAATTTAATTACGCATGACCAAACACACATTCTAATTTGATCTAAACACTTAATCTTATTACCAAACAAGGTTATTTTCAAAGAAAATCATGTTTGGAGCTTACGCTTAGGTCCTAACAAGTCAATTTGGGCTCTATTAGGATCAAACCAGTCCATTTGGGCTCCATTAGGATCAAAGAAGTACAAATTGACCCAGTTAGGTCGTATATGACCTAAAAAGTCGATTTGGGCTCTATTAGGATCAAACAAGTCCATTTAGGCTTCATTAGGACCATAGAAGTTCAATTGGGCCGATCGGGGCAATTGGCCCAATTAGGTCCTAACAAGTCAAATTGGGCTCTATTAGGATCAAACCAGTCCATTTGGGCTCCATTAGGATCAAAGAAGTACAAATTGGCCCAGTTAGGTCGTATATGACCTAAAAAGTCGATTTGGGCTCTATTAGGATCAAACAAATCCATTTAGGTTTCATTAGGGCCATAGAAGTTCAATTGGGCCGATCGAGGCAATTGGCCCAATTAGGTCCTAACAAGTCAAATTGGGCTCTATTAGGATCAAACCAGTCCATTTGGGCTCCATTAGGATCAAAGAAGTACAAATTGGCCCAGTTAGGTCGTATATGACCTAAAAAGTCGATTTGGGCTCTATTAGGATCAGACAAGTCCATTTAGGCTTCATTAGGACCATAGAAGTTCAATTGGGCCGATCGGGGCAATTGGCCCAATTAGGTCCTAACAAGTCAAATTGGGCTCTATTAGGATCAAACCAGTCCATTTGGGCTCCATTAGGATCAACGAAGTACAAATTGACCCAGTTAGGTCGTATATGACCTGAAAAGTCGATTTGGGCTCTATTAGGATCAAACAAGTCCATTTAGGCTTCATTAGGACCATAGAAGTTCAATTGGGCCGATCGGGGCAATTGGCCCAATTAGGTCCTAACAAGTCAAATTGGGCTCTATTAGGATCAAACCAGTCCATTTGGGCTCCATTAGGATCAAAGAAGTACAAATTGGCCCAGTTAGGTCGTATATGACCTAAAAAGTCGATTTGGGCTCTATTAAGATCAAACAAGTCCATTTAGGCTTCATTAGGACCATAGAAGTTCAATTGGGCCGATCGGGGCAATTGGCCCAATTAGGTCCTAACAAGTCAAATTGGGCTCTATTAGGATCAAACCAGTCCATTTGGACTCCATTAGGATCATAGAAGTACAAATTGGCCCAGTTAGGTCGTATATGACCTAAAAAGTCGATTTGGGCTCTATTAGGATCAAACAAGTCCATTTAGGCTTCATTAGGATCATAGAAGTTCAATTGGGTCGATCGGGGCAATTGGCCCAATTAGGTCCTAACAAGTCAATTTGGGCTCTATTAGGATCAAACCAGTCCATTTGGGCTCCATTAGGATCAAAGAAGTACAAATTGGCCGAGTTAGGTCGTATATGACCTAAAAAGTCAATTTGGGCTCTATTAGGATCAAACAAGTCCATTTAGGTTTCATTCGGACCATAGAAGTTTAATTGGGCCGATCGGGGCAATTGGCCCAATTAGGTCCTAACAAGTCAAATTGAGCTCTATTACGATCAAACCAGTCC
Source organism: Sophora flavescens (assembly GCA_030762895.1). Lineage (NCBI taxonomy): Eukaryota > Viridiplantae > Streptophyta > Magnoliopsida > Fabales > Fabaceae > Sophora > Sophora flavescens. The sequence goes on from CM061068.1 coordinate 126,075,915, forward strand.
ATTTGGGTTCTATTAGGATCAAACAATTGTACTTCTTGTTTAATTCACTTCATAAATCTTGTAAGAAATATAAATCTTGTTTAATTCACTTCATAAATCTTGTTTACTTTTAAATTTATTAAGATCAAATATTTTAATCATATTTATAAGATAAATTATTTAATATTTTTTCAAGGATAATATAAGATAAATCAAGGAAAATATAAAAAATAACACAATCCGTCCGAAATTTTCGGACGGATTTCCGACGGATCAAGGAAAATATAAAAAATAACACAATCCGTCCGAAAATTTCGGACGGATTTCGGACGGATCAAGGAAAATATAAACATTAACACAATCCGTCCGAAATTTTCAGACGGATTTCGGACGGATCAAGGAAAATATAAAAAATAACACAATCCGTCTGAAATCCGTCCGAAATTTTCGGACGGATTTCAGACGGATCAAGGAAAATATAACATTAACACAATCCGTCCGAAAATTTCGGAAGGATCAAGGAAAATATAAAAAATAACACAATCCGTCCGAAATCCGTCCGAAATTGTCGGACGGATTTCGGATGGATCAATGAAAATATAAACATTAACACAATCCGTCCGAAATTTTCGGACGGATTTCGGACAGATCAAGGAAAATATAAACATTAACACAATCCGTCCGAAAATTTCGGACGGATTTCGGACGGACCAAGGAAAATATAAAAAAATAACACAATCTGTCCGAAATCCGTTCGAAAATTTCGGACGGATTTCGGACGGATCATGGAAAATATAAGAATTAACGCAATCCGTTTGAAATCCGACCGAAATTTCGGACGGATTTCTGACGGATCATGGAAAATATAAGAATTAACGCAATCCGTCCGAAATTTTCGAAAAATTTCGGACAGAAACATTTCCGTCCGAAAAATCAATTTTTCTGGTAGTGTCCTCAATCGTTTGAAGTTAATACACAATCTTTCTTACTCTCTTTCTTACTCTGATATTTATTCCACTCTCTTAGTGACTTCTAGAAAGACTTGCGAGTTGTATTAAATACACAAACACTTCCTACTCTTGTAGTTGTTGAGCCTGAAAACTTGTAAATTTACAAGACAATATGCACTAACAATTTACGCTTAAAAGTCATTATTTGTATTATAATATCGATAATAGTTATTAAGTTAATATTTGTTACACTTTGTGATCGACGATTCAGACAAAATAATTTTTACAATTTTTGGTATATAATTTTCCACAAAAAATTTAACGATTAAAGTAGTATGCACTATCAGTGTAAAACGTTTTTTACTGACATTCACTAACATTTTGATATGTGTACTTTTATTTTAATAACTAAGAGAGAGAAATAATAATGATGCTGATTTGTCAAGATATTATTGGATGTCTTTGTAAAAATTCTTTACACTGATAATTCATAGAAATTAAACTCAAAATTTAAACCAAAAACATAAAATCGGTAATTGCATTTTTTTATGAAATACTAAAAATTAGCATATTTCACGTGCATTGCACGGGTTCATACACTAGTTTATAAACAATACCACAAATATTTTTTTGGTTTGGCACTCACCCTAATTAGTCCTTGGGATCGAGTGAGCCCTTGAATACTAGTACAAAATATGCTTTAAACATTAGGATTGAACATCGATTCATTTTTAACCAATGTTAAAAAGGAGGCGGTGATATTTTTGAAATTAAATGGAAAACATTTATCATCGGTTCATATTATAACCGATATTATAAACGTTTAACATTGGGCGTTATTGAAACCCGATGTTGAAAGTTGAAACAAAAAATAAAATTTTAAACCAGCAAAGCATTAGACATCGGTTTGTTAAACAACCGATGTTAAAAGCTTTTCTTTTCTATTCATTTCGCTCCTTTCATTTACAAGCTACACTTAAAACATTTTCAACCCAAAAATGCTTTCTTCTTGCACGCTACCCTGACCCTCATCGTACGAGAAAGCCATCCACCTCCTCTGCCGTGAAGGAGTGGCCGTAACACTCTGTCTGCCTCGTCGGAGTGGTGAGTTGTGACAGTGTGGGTTCTCGCTTCTCAAGCCGTAACACTCTGCATTTTGTTTGCCCTCTCTGGAATCGATTCGAACCAGTCAAACGCCGTCGCCTCTGCCGCACCTCTCTTTCCCCGTGCCGCACCTTTGTCCTCCCTACGCCGCTGCCATCGCACCCCTCTCTCTCTGTAAGTGATTCTGTGGTTTGGGTTATGTATACTGCCCCAAGTTAAACCCTAACCCCTCTCCATCGTTTGATGTTACTTATGTTGTGTATTGTTAGAACAGAGTTTGTACCCTCACTCTCTGATAGAACACACACACTGATATGAAAGAATATAGTAGAGAACGAAGTATAAAGAATAGAGTAAAGGATAGAAGAGAGTCTCATAGCAGAATGTGTATAAAGAAGTAATTAATTCTTGGCTGTGTTTGACGAGAGGTACATACTTCCACCTAGTTGCCAAAAGCATAACTATTAGATTATTTGAAACATATATTATTAGATTGCTTCAGAACATGATTGAAGTTTTGATTTTCTTATGTAGTTGTATCTTTTTGAGTTCTATTTGTTGAATCTCATAAATATTTTAGAGTTTATACTTAGTATTGTTTATAGTTACTCAAGTGATTAGAGAAATGTATGCATTTCCTTTTAATGATTTCATTTCACTTTGTAAAAAAATAAGTTTTGAAAGACAAAGATTTGAAGTCATTTCATTCCGATAAAAAATTTTGAAAGAAAATAAGGTAATGCTTCTATAGAATGGTGGACCAAACTTTGTAACTACTATTCGGACAATTCTTCTCATTTTATGCAGGGACTTTGCCATATCAGTGAACTAAGTTCAGGTTGGTTACCGAAGGCAGAAGATGTAAGTATTCTTTTGATTCCTTTTCTAAAGAAAGTATTTAATTATATTCAAAACAAGGTGAGATAATGTTTGACTTATTTTCCTCCAGGCTTTCAAAGTGGGAGACCGTATTGATGTAAATCTTATAGAGGTATATCATTTTACATTTTGTTAGCTCTAAATCATGTTCAAAATTATCAATCGTTCAACAACCCATTACTGTAGTAGCTTATGCTTTCTATTCTTTATGGTGATTCAACATGGCCAAGCTATTCTTTAACTGCAAGATTATTGAAATCTACTAGAATCTCATAATGATCAAAACTTTTACCTCCTTGTATCTGCATGAAGCATTGCGGATATCGAACTTTGTTGGTTGCCATTGTCTCAAATTACATGCTCTATAGATATGTTCTATTTCTCTTTGACACTGAGCTACCAATTTTGAAACCACAATATAAGCTTGAGATTATTTGCATAAAATGGGCTAGTTGTTTCCTGGACAACTCTGTGGTGGCTTTCATTTCTGCCATCCTATCCTAGTGCTTAGATACAGTTTGTTAGCATAATTTCTTTCATATAGAGTATGAATATATGGCAATGTGAGTTACAATGAAAAAAAAAGTTGAAATAATAAAGCTTTTAACCATTTGAATGATTACATGTCACTCCTGCGCTTGCGTAGTATCAGGTGACCTAAGCATTTAACTCCTTCACTGCCTGCTTGACAGTGAGTAATCTGATTCTCTTGTTTATCTATTTTTATTATTGTCACAATGTGAGGTATGGGGATAATATGATGTCTTATATTATATAGCTAGCTTTCAGTTTGTTGCTCCTTCATGCTAACAGATACAAACACTTATTGAGTCATTTAACATAAAATTTGATTTTTCAGGCACTTGGTGTTCCCGTGGATAGACTTGTCCGAGCAGCAGATTCAGTTTCAGTATGCTTTTCTTTCCCCTTTTGTTTTGCTCTAAGATTCATTGGGCTTCTTGGCATTGGCAGTGTTATCTATCTTATTGAAGATAGTTTTCGAGGACTAACGTAAGTAGTTTATTAGTACCCGTGATTCAATTGCAGTTTACCATATGTAGTTACTGGTAAGTGTTTACTCATTAAATTCAAATTGGGTTCATTTGTAGTCTCATAGGCAACCTGGCTCATAGGAGTGTGGATACTATGTTATGAAGTGGATGCTCGACATTGTATCCGTCAGTACTACTGAAGGATGGATGGAGGTAAGTAATAGAATTTGTAATAAGTTATAGATTAATTATGTTTTGTTTTAGTCTGATTATCTATAATGTTTAATTTATCTTATGTTACGTGCAGATATTCGACACTCGGGCTCCACTATCTAATGAGGACATTATGGACATGAAGGAGCGTTGGGCAACCTTCTTTTTAGAGTTGGCTGGGAATTAATGGGTGATCATATACTCATTTATGTGTAGTTTCTTTATTGTCATATTGTTTAGTTTGAATTAATGACATTCTATGTATTTAGTTAAGATTGTTAAATGTATACTTTTCTGTTGGCTTTCTTTGCGTAAATCAATACTATACTTTTATATAATCGATCAATATAGTACTTTGAATGAAATTCTGGTTGTAAGTGATTCTGTTGATAATATTTAGATTCTGTTTGTTGGGATTTTGGCTGTACAAGTGAAACAGGGAAAGGATTGTAACAGGTGTAAGCTAGATTTTTTTTAAAAAAAAAGCCACTTTCAACATCGGTTATATTCATAACTGATGTTGAAAGTGCACTTTACACATCGGTTTAAAAAAGAACCGATGTGTAAAGTGATTTTCAACAGCATTATAAAACGTTGAAAGAATACTTTAGACATCGGTTAAACTTTTAACCGATGTCTAAAGTGCACTTTCAACATCGGTTCAAAAACGATGTTGAAAACCACCACTTACAACATCGCCTGCATACACATCGGTTGAATAACCGATGTTAAAACTCAAATTTAATCGATGTTAAAAGTGTTTTATGCACTAGTGGAAGTATCCCACAGCTTAGATCCTTTGGACCCGCTATGGGACTAATCTTCGAGTCGGCCACGTGGTTAGTAAAGCTTGGCCAATGATTGTTGCATACCCAAGGATCGAACTCGGGCAGAGCCCGAACGATTCGTCCTTAAGTAGCAGTGCGTTAAAAAAAGAATATCTATATGCAGTCAAAAAAAAAAAAAAGAATATCTAGATTTATCCTAAAACAACATGATCACATATGAGTATTTTTAAAGGATAAAACTTAGGTGGTATTTTGTAAGTATTTGTAGTGTTATTTTTTAATAAGAATAAGAAATATACAACTTGTCAATGAAAATATAATATATTTAATTGTTACACATATTAACATGTTTTTAGTAAATTTTTTAAATTTAGGATCCATGGGCTGGCCCTAACCCACACGAGCCCCCAAAATATTTTTAGGTGTGGTCTTAATGGTCATGTGGGCTTTTTTTGCCCGAACCCACAAGGATAAAGGTTGAGATGGTTGGACTGGGTCAAATTGACAGTTAGAGTTGTCAATATGGGCTAAAGCGGCAACCCCCCCCCCCCCCCCCCCCCCCCCCCCTAGTGGGTTATTTTTAGCCCTTACCGATAATTTTTTTTTATGGGGTTAGGGCTGGGCTTTTGTGGGTCAACCCACTATCTATTTTTTTTTGGCAAGTCACTTCCATGCTCTCGATTTCATTGTTTAGTTTTTAGCTGTGCTCCACTCAGTTTTTTATGCTTTTCTATTTAATCTCATTCTTTTTAGTAGCATGAAATATTGTATGATAAGTGATAACTACTGACTTGACTCTTCTCAAAAATAAATAAAAGTGATAACTAGGCTTTTTGAGCAAATTGAAGTTAAACTATATATTAGTTTATGATTGTTTTAAAACTAATTATTAGTAGGAGATTATTTTGTATAACATGATAATTTTTATTATTTTCTTTTCTCACGTGAAAGGAGCTAGTTTGACTAACTCCTTCGCTTTTCAGTGATACGTTGCGCGTTTTGATTGGACTATTGGTATTTCAATAAAATAAATAAAAATAACAACCTTTCAAAAAAAATTTAACAATGTTGAAATTATTAGTATAAATGATGATGATAATAAGAATAACAATATTAACAACATTTACACTAATGATGATGATGATAGTAATGTTAATAATAACATAATAAAATTTAGCAATAATAATATAATTATGTTCAACGGATAAACAGATATATAAATAAAAAACAAAACATAAATATAAAAATTATATGAAGTACACTATTATTAAAAATATATTTATATTATAAAATATATATATATATATATATTTAAAAATGTCAATTAAAAAAATGTGTTGGTTTATTTATTTTTGACAAATGTTAATGGGTGTCCTAAGGATATCGTCTGAGGAAATTAAAAAAAAAGTAACTTTTCATAAGAAATTGTGTAATAAATAATTACCTTATTTACATTCTTTAAACAATACCCTTAAAAGTTAACAGTCATTAGCAAAACTCTTTATTTATTTATTTAATTTTTTTTGGTTGATACCACGAATTCTCGCTTTAATATTTATATATTTATTTTTGGCTTAAATACACTTTTAGTCTCCCATATTTTTTAATTTGACGAAAATCGTCCTCCTATTTTATTTTGAACAATTTTAATGCTCTAACTTTTTTTGCAATAATGGTCATTCTGTCATCTTTCCATTCTATAACTGACAAAAGTTGCTTAGGTGACAAATAAGTTGCCACGTGGCAAGCTAGTGGCATTTTTACTGGCAAGAGGAATTATTAAAATAATTTAAATATGAATATTTAAATAATATAATAATTAATATGATAAAATTATTAAAATATCAAATTTAATTACGAACTCCTTCAATCTTCCCACCTTCCATCTTCCATGGTCAATATCAAAACCTTTATTCAACCTTCCGCGACCTCGACAACCATAACGTGGTGAAGTGTCACGACATGTACGACCACAACGGCGAAATCCAGGTGCTCCTTGAGTTATGGACGATGGCTCTCTTGATGGAAACATATCCCTAACGAACAACAACTCGCAGATCTAGCTCGCCAGATTCCCCGTGGACTCGCCTACCGCCGCCACGTTGTCCACCGTGAATCAAGCCTTTGTTTCCGTTTGCGGTTGGTAGGCAAGGGGATTGGGCTAGCTTGATGTGTGTTATTTGTATGGCTCCGCCGCCGGAGGCAACTTTAACAGCTTCACCAGAGTTTATGATTTTGATTTTGTGTCAAGGTGTTTGCAGAGAAAACCTTCTTAGATTACGGGTGTGTTTGGGTAAACAACTTAATTAAGAGCTTATCACATAAGATCTTATCGTATGAGAGCTTATGCCATAAGCACTTAAAGAGAAGGGGCATGAGAGGATCCGAGTAGTGAAAAACACGGAGAGGATGTTTAGTGCACAAGCTCTTATGATAATTTCATTAGCTTCTCCCAGTGACTTATGAAAATAAATCAAAAACTCCTTATGGAATGACATAAGTTATTTTTATAAGCTCTGCCAAACACACTGTACAAGAGCCTATATTATCAGATAAATCAAAAGGAGCTTAAATAAACTCTTTCAAACATCACCTATATCCTTTTATTAGATTCATTTGCTCTTACCAGGAAGCGTTTTTGTCTTTGGTTGAGATTCTTTGAAATAGTAAATAAATCATCTATATACTACTTTTGTTGCGAAGCTGAGTTAAGCTCTTAGTAAGGTTGAAAAGGAATGTACGTGAGACTGAGAAAATGGAGGACCATTATTGTTAGGGGTGTTCATGGTTCGGTTTGGATTGGTTTTGAGAAAAAAACCATCCGACTCAAAGATAAAATGATCATGCGGTCGGGTTTGGTTTGGATGAACTCCTTAAAAAAAATCGATCCGATTAAATGCTGTTTGGATTTGTTCGATTAATTCGGTTTTTGCTCATTACAATTATAAATCAGTTTGTCATACATTCATGCAAGTTCTTTTTTTTTTTTTTTAAGGAACAAGCTGTGCATAGCAATAACCAAAGACACAATACACCAAACTGCTAATAAGCAGAGTCAAGAACACCCGAACAAAATAACTCCATGTATCAAAGTAAAGTAAAAGCTCATAGCAACCACTCCAAAGACACATAAATTTGATGCCAAAGCAAAACAACATTTACACCAAAATATATGTAAAAGTGATAGCATTTTATGCAGTTGACCAACAAGAGAAATGCAATCATAAACTCCTAAATCAAAACCCATATATACCGTGTATGCCCAAAAGTTATTTATAATGTTAGGGGGAAAAACTGTTGGCTAGTTAATCATCGATCCAACATGGCTATTACTGGCATTTGGCTATTAGTAAATAGTACCTCCTAATTATCAACACCTCGTTGCAGCCATTCAATTTTTGGCCAGCAGGTCCTGATTCTACAGGAAATCACCCTTGAACATTCTAAAATTCTAATGATGATCCCCAATCCATAGTTTTCACTTCTATCTCTTCTTCACCTGTTTGACTCCATTTTGGGATCTAGAGGTATTTAGATCCGAGTTTAAACAGCAGAGACAAATATCATAAACTTTGCAATCTAAATTTTCACCACTTTCTGATGTCGGTAATAAATATATAAATGTTTATATTTTTATCTGAGACTTAGAAAATGATGTTGGGAGAACCAAAGTCATATTCATATTATACTTAATTTTATAAGGTTACAGTTAATTTTTAGTGATCAGAAGACTTAATTTTTGACTTGAGAACGAAATGGTTAGATTTTAAATCACATTTCCAACGATTTTGGTTATTTTGAAAATTTTCAAAATAAATAAGTTATTATGCTTTGTTCGGGCGCAAAATCTAAATCGGGTAATCGACGGAGTCAAGAACGGAGCTGCAGATATAAGCTGGGTGGATGAGGACGCTGAGTCACCAGTGACAACTCACAGGGTGAGTCAGCATGTGACTCACCACATGTAATGATGGCATTTGATATATATCTAGATATTTTCCTAATGAATTGCCCAAATTATCCCTAGTTTTCTATCAAATTAACAAGTGTGTCATTGAGCTATTTGTGGTCACAATTCAGTCACACCACTCCTTCACCCTTCACCACACATTGGTAATGATGACATTCTAAATATCATGATATTTATTTGTGTGAAAAGACCTAAATATCCTTAAGTCCTTTATGTAATTCCAAACTTACCCTAAGTGAATTTGACCAAAATACCCTCCTAACCTCCTCAATTTTGTGCAGCCCATTACCCTATCACACTTAGCCATTTTGTTTTATTTCCATCATCTTCTTCATCATTTCTCTCCAAAAACCATAAGAACTCCATGGACTCACTGAAATCATACTGACATTTTGACCCTCTTCTGTTCTGAAACTCGAAAACTTTCTACATTAAAGTTGTTCCTCTTCATCGTTTCGTTTGAACGAGCTAAAGATCATAAAAAACGGATAAGTATATTGGGAGATATGCCCAAGTTACCAAAACCACTCAAAATCCTCAGCATCACAAGAGAACAGTGGAAAGAAGGCTCTTTACTCCCCTGTTATGCTCTGAATCAAACAAAATCTTCAACATCAAAGTTGTGCCTCTCCTTATTATCTTTCCAACAAGCCAAAGTTTGTAATTTTTAGATGAGCAGATTTTGAGATACGCTGATAACACCACCACATCTTCAAAGTTGTCAAACTTTTAACCAAGATTTGGTTGACCATTTCTCTTCACTTTTCTTCATCATTCAAGAGATAACTTCTTCACTCTTAATCCCCATCTTCTCAAAAATCTTGATTTCATCTTCATGCATGTCATGTTTTCATGGTTGCATGTTCAAGATTCTCATTCAAAATTTTTAGAAAAATCATAGAAAAATCCTTTTAATAGGAAACAAATTTCTAGGAACTCACAACAACCTCTACATTCATCTTTCATGATTGCATGTAACAAAATAGTTCTTTAAACCCATTTTCCATGACATGGCCCAAAACCCCATAGGAACAAGTTGGTGATTTTGTCCTTTTTGAGAAAACTAATACTTGATTCAAAACCCTCTAGTATATATATGATCGAAGTTCATGAACGTGAATCAAAAATGAATTTTCTTTCCTATTTTTGTTAATATGACCGAAACTCTAGTTGTGAGAGTGGAGGAAATTTTGTTTCATTTTTTTTAGATACTTGCTTTGATCCTTCAAATAGCTCCATGCATGGAATCCAATAGTTGAAAATCAAATAAAATTCCTAGCCTATTTTTTTTTGTGTAGGCCGAAACTTGCTCATCATGGAGTAGATGAGTTGAGTTTTTTTTGAGTTATGATCATTAATCTTGTCTTTCTAATACTTAAGGGTCATTAATCCAAGAGTTTGTGAAAATTTGACATCTCTAGCATCATTTTCTTAGCCATGGCCGAGACCCATGCATAGAGAGATAAGATGATTTTTGTTGTTTTAACTTGTGTTATGTGCTTGATATATTCTTAGAATTGCGACACGTTACGAGCAAAGGAGGTTCGCTTTAAGCAACGCGGAAACTAAGATCTTCTCTACCCTTCGAATCAGGTAAGGGGAGACTGCCTGAGGGATATTTTCCTGATGACTATATGTTATCTATGAATGACCTGTTATGTATTGTTTTGAACCTTGATGTGGCGGTTGGAGTTGTTTATCCGATTGAATGATCTGTTTTGAATATCTGTGATTGACTGCTTATTTTCAAATATGTGATATAGTTTAACGCATGTTATAAGCTGTATAGTCTGTTATGATGTTGATTGATTTGTTGTCTGGAAAGCCTGACAGCGGTCAGTGATCAATTAATCATCAAGATAAAAGCTTTAACAAACCTTACGAGGAATATTGAAAATAATATTGATTTGAGAATTTGTTTTTGGTAAAAGAGAAATTAATTATCTTTTCAAAAATTTGATGAAAAGTCACCGAGAAATTAAGAGTCAAAATGTTTTTGAAATATTGAAGGAAAATCATTTGGAAAATTTAAATGATTTTATCCTAAGTGAACCAATTCAGAAAAATATTTTTATGGTGAAAAACCATGAGGAAACAAGTTTACTTTTCGGATGGAAATAAATTAAAAAGGGATCTACAAAGTTTTGATATTATTTTTCAGAAAAAAAGGAAAATTCCAAAAGAAAAACGAGTTTGAAAAAGAAATGAATTTCTTTTAACTTAAAGTTTTTAAAAATGAATTTCAAATGGAAAAGATTTTCACAAAAGAGTTTTACTTAACAAAAATTTTCCGGTAACTTGGATAAGCTGCAGAGGTTTTATTTTGTATTTGTGTTTCACTGAACGAAAAATAACGTTGAAAAGTGAACCTAGTAACCGAGACGTCGGGGTACTAGTGTTTAAGAATACGTAGATCTATGATCAGTGTCGCGTTGTTGGGGACTTCGTGTCCTATATACGTTGTTGTGGACTGTGTATCCTACATATATTGTGATAAATGTGATGAAACGTGAAAAAAAAAAGGTGAAAACTGTTTTCTATGACCATAAAGTCTAAGACTGGTGCATCGGTCTAGGACTCTTGTGATTGGATACTCAGACAAAATGTCCTGTGTTGACAATGAAAAGCTTTAAATCGTTGAAAAATTTATGAATGGTTGTGAGCCTTAAGCCTCGACAAAGGAAAGAATGAAACACAAAGAAAAGTGGCGAAAATAAAATGTTTTTACATGCATATTGGTAGACATGCCACTTTGTTTTGTGTGAATGCCTTAAGGGTAAGATATCTCATGCGCAGTTGTATCATTGGTACCTTGATGGACCATGAAATCCATATGCCTTGTTCGCTGTGCCTTGTGTAGGACATTGTGCTATGGAATCCACACACGTTGATCACTGAGCCTTGAAATAGACAGTGTTGTGGAAATTATGTTGTGCCTTATATTGGCAATTTGAGCTTGTGATGAGTGTGATTTCACCTCATTCTCCATGTACATTTCTGCATGCATTTGCATATAGTTAGGCCATTTTAGTTTGATTTTGTTTAGTTTTTCCTTTGGAACGGATAAGGTGGTCTTGTGTGTTGTTTTGCAGGAATTTATGATTAATTGCCCAAGATCTGGCAATAAGGAAGCTTGGATGAAGATAGAGCCTAAAAAGAGAAGAAATTGAGCCAAGCAGAATTTTGAAGCTTTGCCTCGCGAGACTGGAGCTCGCCACGCGAGCCTGAAGACCAGCTGAACAGCAACAGTCAGCTTTTCTGTCTCGCCTCACGAATCACCATCTCTCCTTGCGAGCCTGAAGGCCTGACTGTGCCAGAGATGTCTCCCTTTCGGTCTCGCCTCGCGAGCTACTATCTCGCCTCACGAGTGATCCAATCTCTGAAGACCAGATTTTTAAGATTCGCCTCGCGAGCCACGTCTCGCCCCGCGAGCGCGCGAAACTCAGAACCCCTGTTATAAGCTGTTTTAGGGCAGAATTGAAGGGGGGGAATTATCTAGGAGAGAAAGGAGGCGGCCAAAAACCCTAAAAATATACTTTCTTCTGCTGTGGCTGTGTGCATCCTTCCATGGAGTTCCTTCCTTCCTTCATCTCTGTATCTTTTCTTTTGTCTTTGATTATGTGTAGCTAAACTTCCCCTTTGTTGGGGTTAGATAATGGTTTTTCTGAATTTGGTTGTAATATGAAGTGATTGTGATGCAATTTCTCATTTCTTTGAGTGTTTGATTCCTTGCTTAATGCTTTCCTTGGTTTGATCATCCTAGGAATGATTAGTTGCTTTAATAGACAATTGAAAGGTTGATGTTAAGGCATGCTCATGAATCAAATGCCAAGTAGTTCATGAACCTAGACATAGGTCTTGGGGTGCTTGCAATCTTATGAATCTTGACTCTTAATGCAATTTCTCATGTTAATCCACCTAAGACATTAGGGTTTAATTTGGGATTTTAGGCTCATTCCACCTAAGACATTAGGGTTTGAGTAATTGAGAAGATTTGATTGTCATAATTGATTTAGGAATTGTGTTATTTATCATTTCATAGCAACCAAGGGAGGATTAACCTAGTCTAACCCTAACAATTCTATCCATTTGTTGTTCACATTTCTGTTTGCCTATTAAGTGTTTGATAAAATACCTAAAAGAACAAAAACATTTTATTCTTGTTTGTTTTGTTAGATGTTAGAGCTACCTTCATTCCAAACTTGATCGCCTAGATAGTAGTTCAATTTGCGAAGTGGTACTTGTCCACGATCCCTGAGGACGATAACCAGTCTTACCACCGTATTACTTGTGTACGACTGGGTATACTTGCCGAAATCTTATCAAGTTTTTGGCGCCGTTGCCGGGGATCGGTGTGCCAATATCACGAGTACCAAAGGGGACTCCTAATTTAGGCATTTTTACTGTTTTCCTACTGTTGTTTTTCTGTTTTGTTCTGTTTTTCTGTTTGTCATCGAAACTGCGTAATTGTCCGATTGTTGCTTAGCTTGTACGTGTTGTTTTTCTGTTTTTCTGTTCTTTTTCTGTGCTACTCTGTTTGTTCCTTGTATGCGAGGTACAATCGACCCAGGTGAACTTCAATTCGACCCTGAGATCGAGAGACTTTGTAGAAGGAATAGAAAGGAAGCCAAGGCAAGACAGAACAGAGAAGGAGCATCCTCTACAGTGCAAGTACCACAAGTTGAATTACCAAGTGGGCAAGAACTGCTAGTTGAAGTAGCAACTGTCACCATGGCTGAAGACAATGCACCAAGGAGGACAATGGGGGACTATACTTCCCCTAGGGTCGATAGATGTGGGACTCCAATCGTTAGACCCACAGTGGCTTGCAACAATTTTGAAATCAAGGCATCACTTCTCAATCTTGTGCAGCAAAATCAGTTTGGAGGTTTGGAGAGTGAAGACCCTCATGCTCACATTGGCACATTCATTGAGTTGTGTGACACCATCAAGCTAAATGGGGCTTCCGATGAGGCCATTCGTTTAAGGCTTTTCCCTTTCTCTTTAAGGGATAGAGCTAAGTCATGGCTTCAATCTCATCCTCATAGGAGTATCATCACTTGGAATGATTTGGTGAGCAAGTTCTTATCTCGCTTCTTCCCTCCGTCTAGAATGATCAAGTTGAGATCCGAGATTAATTCCTTTGCACATAGGGATGGTGAATCACTTTATGAAGCATGGGAGAGGTTCAAGTCTTTGCTCACAGCTTGTCCGAATCATGAATTAGAGACATGGCAGCAGGTTGCAACTTTTGTCAATGGTCTCAACAGAAATTCCAGAAGTATGATTGAAGCGGCTGCAGGTGGTTCCTTGAGTCAAAAGACACCCGAAGAGGCAAAGGACTTGATTGAGACTATGGCCAATAATGACTATCAAATGCCTAGTTCTCGATCATTGGTCAAGAGAGGTGTGTTGGAGCTTGATGAACTTGGTGCTCTTAAGGCGCAAATGGCCATTCTTACCAAGCAATTGGGGTCCGTTCAACTGCAGAATTCTCAACTACAAGCTGTCCAAGTTCAAGCTACCTCGGTGTGTGATTTCTGTGGAGGTAATCATGCAAATGGCAATTGTGAGATCAACGTGGTTGGAAGTTCTGGGCAAGAGGAAGTGAATTACATGGGCAACCAAGGGCCTAAGCATGATCCTTTCTCTAACACCTACAATCCGGGGTGGCGTAGCCATCCTAACTTTGGTTGGAGACAAGGACAAGGCTCAAGTTCTCAAGCAAAGCCTCCTCAAGAGAACTCAAGCAAATTGGAGAATATTCTAGGCCAGTTCATGCAAGCAACTCAAGAGAATATGAAGAATCAAAATGCCTCCATCAAGAACCTAGAGCACCAAATAGGCCAATTGGCAAAGCAAATGGCAGAGAGACCTCAAGGACAATTGTCGGGAGAGATACTGAGAAGAATCCAAGGGAGGATTGCAAGGCAATTACTACAAGAAGTGGAAGGGTATTAGTCCCACAAGAAAATGAAGAAAGAGGTGAAAAAGGAAGTGATAGGGGAGTTGATGAGGTGATTGTTGAAGATGCAACTAATGAAGAACAAGAGACCTCCAAACCCACTCTAGTCCTACTATTGTTGAAGCTGAAAAACCAGAGAGAGAGAAATTGGTGGATGAAGAGTTTGCAAGAAAGAAGACTAGAAGGCTCTTGAAGAAGTCGACAATCCTAAGGAGTTGCCACCATATTTCAAGGTACCCTACCCTCAAAGGTTGAAGAAGGAGGCAAAAGACCAACAATTCTCTAAGTTCTTGGATGTGTTCAAAAAGTTGCAAATCAACATCCCTTTTGCTGAAGCTCTTCAACAAATGCCTTCCTATGCCAAGTTCATGAAGGAGATTCTTACTAACAAAAGGAAGTGGAAGGAGGATACGGTCATGCTCACTGAAGAATGTAGTGCCATACTCCAAAGGAAGTTACCGGTGAAGATGAAGGATCCGGGAAGCTTTACTATTCCATGCACTATTGGTCATTTGAACATTGGAAGAGCATTGTGTGATCTTGGTGCAAGTATCAACCTTATGCCTCTCTCCATTTTCAAGAAGTCGAATTGGTGAAGTCAAGCCAACCGGATTTCTCTCCAATTGGCGGATCGATCCATTACGTATCCTTATGGTGTAGTGGAGGATCTATTGGTTAAAGTAGACAAATTCATCTTTCCCAGATTTTGTGGTGTTGGATATAGCAGAAGATAGTGAGACTCCGTTAATTCTTGGAAGACCATTCCTAGCCACGGGTAGAGCTTTGATCGATGTCAATCAAGGGGAGTTGGTACTTAGAGTCCAAGATGAAAAGGTCACCTTCAATGTTTTTGAAGCAATGAGGCATCCAGGCGACAAAGATACGTGTATGAGTGTGGACCTTGTTGATTCATTGACTGACAAGGGTATGCAACAACCTTTTGAAGATTCATTGGAGGCGGCCCTTATGGTTGAGGATCTAGAGGAAGGGGTATGTGCAGAAGAAGTTGATTTCATGATTAAATCCCTTGAGGCTTGTCTGGTTGTGAATAATGATGAAGACAAAGTTGTGGAGGATGTGCGGATTGAAGACAAGGGTGAACCACCTATGCTAGAGTTGAAAGAACTTCCGTCCCATCTCCGTTATGCCTTCCTTGGATTGAATTCGTCATTTCCAGTGATCATTAGTAGCGGATTGAACTCTTTGGAGGAAGAAAAGCTGTTGAGAGTGCTTATGGAGCACAAATCTGCAATTAGGTGGTCTATGTCCGACTTGAAAGGGATAAGTCCCTCATTTTGTATGAATAAAATCCTTGTGGAGGAAAATTTCAAGCCGGTTAGACAACCCCAAAGAAGACTCAACCCGAATATGAAAGAAGTTGTAAGGAAGGAGGTTGTGAAGCTTTTGGATGCGGGAATAATCTATCCAATCTCCGATAGTCCATGGGTGAGTCCGGTCCAAGTTGTTCCCAAGAAAGGGGGGATGACGGTGGTTGCGAATGATAAAAACGAGCTCATCCCCTCAAGGACCGTGTCTGGATGGAGGGTGTGTATTGATTACAGGAGACTGAATGAGGCCACCAGAAAAGATCACTTTCCATTGCCCTTCATTGATCAGATG
This sequence comes from Sophora flavescens, assembly GCA_030762895.1. NCBI lineage: Eukaryota > Viridiplantae > Streptophyta > Magnoliopsida > Fabales > Fabaceae > Sophora > Sophora flavescens. The sequence continues at coordinate 126,092,375 of CM061068.1, forward strand.
TTAGAGAGGTTGGCGGGCCATGCTTTCTATTGCTTCCTTGATGGGTACTCAGGGTATAACCAGATTGTGGTTGACCCAAAGGACCAAGAGAAGACTGCTTTCACTTGTCCCTATGGCGTCTATGCATACCGGAGGATGCCATTCAGGTTGTGTAATGCACCCGCCACTTTTCAAAGGTGCATGCTTTCCATATTCTCCGATATGACTGAAAAATTCATTGAGGTATTTATGGATGATTTTTCTGTGTTTGGTGACTCTTTTGATAATTGTTTGAAAAATCTTGCATGTGTTTTGAAAAGATGCCAAGAAACTAACCTTGTCCTAAATTGGGAAAAATGTCATTTCATGGTTAGGGAAGGTATAGTTCTTGGTCATAAAATTTCATCACGGGGGATGGAAGTAGATAAAGCAAAAATTGAAGTGATTGAAAAACTTCCACCCCCCATAAATGTGAAAGGTGTTAGAAGCTTCCTAGGGCATGCGGGTTTCTATAGGAGATTTATAAAAGACTTTTCAAAGATTGTGAAACCCTTATGCAAGCTCTTAGTAGTTGATACTCCTTTTGTATTTGATGATGATTGCATGCATGCTTTCCAACTCTTGAAAGAAAAACTCACCACCGCACCGGTCATTGCACCTCCAGATTGGAGTTTACCATTTGAGTTAATGTGTGATGCAAGTGACTGTACGGTGGGAGCCATTTTGGGTCAAAGAAAAAATAAAGTTTTGCATGTTATCTACTATGCCAGTCATGTGTTGAATGATGCTCAATTGAATTATACCACGGCTGAAAAAGAATTGCTTGCTGTGGTGTTTGCATTTGATAAATTTAGATCCTACTTGATTGGCTCTAAAACTACTGTCTACACTGATCATTCTGCTTTGAAGTATCTCATGACTAAACAGGATGCCAAGCCAAGGCTCATTAGGTGGGTACTACTGCTCCAAGAGTTTGATTTGGAAATAAAGGACAAGAAAGGAGTGGAGAATGTGGTAGCCGACCATTTGTCTAGGCTTCCACAAGCAGATGTTCAAGTAAAAGTTGAGCTGCCAATTCAAGAAGAATTCCCGGATGAAAGGTTGTTTATGGTGCAAGTGGCACCTTGGTTTGCGGACATTGCAAATTACAAGGCTGCTAACAAGATTCCGAAGGACTTCAATGCACAACAAAGGAAGAAGCTCATCCATGATTCTAAATACTATGTGTGGGATGAGCCTTACCTTTTCAAAAGAGGTTCGAATGGAATTCTGAGAAGATGTATTCCGGAAGAAGAGGTTGCTGGGGTGTTGACTCATTGTCACAACTCACCCTATGGAGGACACTTTGGTGGTGAGAGAACCGCCATGAAGATCTTGCAAAGCGGGTTATTTTGGCCCACTATTTTCAAAGACTCTAGAGCTTGGGTGATGAGGTGTGACAAGTGTTAGAGAATAGGAAATATATCCAGAAGGAATGAGATGCCCTTGAAGGGTATTCTAGAGGTGGAGCTCTTTGATGTGTGGGGGATCGACTTCATGGGTCCTTTCCCATCATCATACAACAACAAATATATTCTTGTTGCAGTTGACTATGTGAGCAAATGGGTAGAAGCTGTCCCGACTCTGAAAGATGATGCAACAACAGTGATTAATTTTGTGAGGAAGAACATCTTTACCCGGTTTGGAACCCCTAGAGCTATTATTAGTGATGGGGGTACTCACTTCTGTAACAAAGAGTTCAATGCAGTGCTTGCCAAGTTTGGGGTGAATCATAAAGTTGCCACACCATACCACCCTCAAACTAGTGGGCAAGTGGAGTTGTCCAATCGGGAATTGAAGAGGATTTTGGAGAAAACTGTGAACAATGCTAGGAAGGATTGGGCAAAGAAACTGGATGATGCACTTTGGGCCTATCGGACTGCATACAAAACACTTATTGGTATGTCACCTTACCAATTAGTGTTTGGTAAATCATGTCACCTTCCGGTAGAGCTCCAACATCGTGCTTTCTGGGCAGTGAAGGCCTTAAACTTTGATACTAAGCTGGCCATGGATAAGAGACTTCTTCAATTGAATGAGTTGGATGAATTCCGACTCTTGGCTTATGAGAGTGCAAGGATCTACAAGGAAAGAACAAAATTCTGGCATGACAAGTACATTCTTCCCAAGCAATTTGAATAAGGCCAGTCAGTTTTGCTCTTTAACTCACGACTCAAGCTGTTTCCAGGAAACCTGAGATCAAGGTGGTCGGGTCCATTCTATGTCAAGACAGTTTCCCCATTTGGTGCAGTTGAATTGGAAGATCCATCGTCGGGGACACTTTCACTGTTAATGGGCAAAGTCTCAAGCACTATCTTGGAGGAGACTTTGATCGTCAAGCAGTCTCCGTCCCTCGTAAGGCACCATCTTAGAAACCACCCGTCAAGCTAGTGACGTTAAAGAAGCGCTTATTGGGAGGCAATCCAAGTTTTCTTTTCCTTTTCTCGCTTGTTTTTTATTTTCAACTCTTTAATAATTTGAGAAGATCAAGAGATTTGTTAATAGGTTTGCTAAGTGTTTTCAGGGTAAGGAATAAGGAGAAACAAAAAGGGGCAGGGAGAAACAAAGCCAGAAAGCATGTGATTCAGCACCCGCTACCACCTCGGTGAGTCGTTCCAATTTTCTTTCCCCTATCTCCAACTTTATTTTTTACATTGGGGACAATGTAAACTTTTAAGCTTGGGGTAGGGGTATTTTTTGTAATTTTTTTGAATTTTTGCATTGTTCATATTGCATTCATTTAGACATAGTTTTGCATGATCGCATGATTCGATTACCCCCTTGCTTAGACTATGCATCCAATTGTGAAAACTTAGGGTCAGATAAATTGAGATAGTGAATTGTTGAACCCCCAAAAATTTTTATTTTTGTGATGAGGCTGCGAATAACATGCTTGAGATGATCTTGGATAATTGATAATTAGCATGTGTTTCTATAGATTTGTGTTCCTCACTGATTTTTGTTGAACTGCTAAATGTGAGCTTTTGAGCCATTACGGGGTCCTCACTAAATCTACCCCATTCTTTGTGTTAGAGTGTTTTTCCTCTTGGATTGTATTTCTCTAGAACTTGACTGAAACCGTTTTGAAGCTTGAAAATTTTTGAAAACATTTGTTAAAAGGATTGAGGCTCTAGGTATTTTTTCCGGCCTTCTGAGCTTTGAATGGATAAATGCTACCCCTTAGTTGCCCAATTTTGAGCTTGAAAGAATAAAATACTTTTCTTGGTCCCTTGAAAATTTTTGATGAATGATGCTTATGAGAGACCTTCTAAAGTATTGCATAAAAAGGGTAAAAAGGTAGTTGAAAAATGATTGGGATGAGAAAATCAGAAAATATTTCTCTTGAGCTGAAAGTCTCCCCTTCTCCAAATAAATGGAAAAAAAATAAAAAAGAAAAGAAAAATAAATAGAGCATGGGATGACAAAAGAAAAAGAGAAACAAAAGAGAAATAAAAGAAAGAAAGGTGGAAAATGTATTGAAAACCCAAAGAGGTATTTTAGAAGGTCATGCTTTGCAATGCTTGATAGTTTGTATAGCCTTTTGAAATTTCCTGTTCTTGAATTCCCCACCTGACAATTGATCCCATGGCCCCGTTACAACCAAAGCAAAAGACCTCTTGATTCTTAATTGTTATCACTAATAAAGTAGAGATTTGGTTGATAGTCAAGCCTATGGTAGAAATCATTCCTTGATGAAAATGGAGCGAACCGTCATATATCCTTGAACACTTGAGTGAGGCGAGAAAGAGAGCCAAGCAAATGAACAAGCTTGGGGTGATCTTCAGGTGAGCAAGAGTGCCCGAATCAGTGAGAATACGAGTCTAGGAAACCTAAGCCCCTAATTGGACTTGAATTGATTGTCTCTTGCTGAATTATTTGAAATGCCTGTTGCTTGGATCAATTACTCGGGTTCTTAGTTCACTATCATTGCTCTGTTTGTTTTCTTCTTCTGGCCTTGGTTTTTGCTTGAGGACAAGCAAAGTTCTAAGCTTGGGGTGATTTGATGAGTGTGATTTCACCTCATTCTCCATGTACATTTCTGCATGCATTTGCATATAGTTAGGCCATTTTAGTTTGATTTTGTTTAGTTTTTCCTTTGGAATGGATAAGGTGGTCTTGTGTGTTGTTTTGCAGGAATTTATGATTAATTGCCCAAGATCTGGCAATAAGGAAGCTTGGATGAAGATAGAGCCTGAAAAGAGAAGAAATTGAGCCAAGCAGAATTCTGAAGCTTCGCCCTGCGAGACTGGAGCTCGCCACGTGAGCCTGAAGACCAGCTGAACAGCAACAATTAGCCTTTCCGTCTCGCCTCGCGAATCACCATCTCGCCTCGCGAGCCTGAAGGCCTGACTGTGCCAGAGATGTCTTCCTTTCGGTCTCGCCTCGCGAGCTACTATCTCGCCTCGCGAGTGTTCCAATCTCTGAAGACCAGATTTTTAAGATTCGCCTCGCGAGCCACGTCTCGCCCTGCGAGCGCGCGAAACTCAGAACCCCTGTTATAAGCTGTTTTAGGGCAGAATTGAAGGGGGAATTATCTAGGAGAGAAAGGAGGCGGCCAAAAACCCTAAAAATATACTTTCTTCTGCTGTGGCTATGTGCATCCTTCCATGGAGTTCCTTCCTTCCTTAATCTCTGTATCTTTTCTTTTGTCTTTGATTATGTGTAGCTAAACTTCCCCTTTGTTGGGGTTAGATAATGGTTTTTCTGAATTTGGTTGTAATATGAAGTGATTGTGATGCAATTTCTCATTTCTTTATGAGTGTTTGATTCCTTGCTTAATGCTATCCTTGGTTTGATCATCCTAGGAATGATTAGTTGCTTTCATAGACAATTGAAAGGTTGATGTTAAGGCATGCTCATGAATCAAATGCCAAGTAGTTCATGAACCTAGACATAGGTCTTGGGGTGCTTGCAATCTTATGAATCTTGACTCTTAATACAATTTCTCATGTTAATCCACCTAAGACATTAGGGTTTAATTTGGGATTTTAGGCTCATTCCACCTAAGACATTAGGGTTTGAGTAATTGAGAAGATTTGATTGTCATAATTGATTTAGGAATTGTGTTATTTATCATTTCACAGCAACCAAGGGAGGATTAGCCTAGTCTAACCCTAACAATTCTATCCATTTGTTGTTCACATTTCTGTTTGCCTATTAAGTGTTTGATAAAATACCTAAAAGAACAAAAACATTTTATTCTTGTTTGTTTTGTTAGATGTTAGAGCTACCTTCATTCCAAACTTGATCGCCTAGATAGTAGTTCAATTTGCGAAGTGGTACTTGTCCACGATCCCTGAGGACGATAACCGGTCTTACCACTGTATTACTTGTGTGCGACTAGGTATACTTGCCGAAATCGTATCAGCTTGATGAACTCACTTTTTTATAAAAGAAACGAAGTTGGGATCTCCGGAGATTAGGATAGATGTTGAATATTGAAGTGTCATGCATTTTTCAAAAATGATGATTGTTCGGGTATGAAACCCATTGATATAATTATTTGTTTATTGCTAAGAATTGTATGTTGTCATGACTATATTTACCTATATGCTGTTTTGTGAGTTGCGCATGTAGTTATCGTGTTTAAATCCATATATTGGTATCTCACCCTTAAAATATATCAGGTTTTCCTGGTTCTTTGTTGTTGTACCTTGGTACACGAGAGCAGGTGGTGCCGAGAAGTTCCTAACCTCACTTGGGGATATTAATCCCGATCCTTGAAGAGGTTGGTGATAATTATAATGGTGAGAACTATGGAGTTCTTTCCAGTAGATGTCTTATAGAGTGACCAACTTAGGATGTTTTCTTTGGGTTGTGTGTTTTTGAGAAAGTTGATATAGGTGGTTTCGAAAGACCTTGTGTGATTTATAATTTTCAGTATGAAAAACTATTTCAGGAAAATTTATATGTTGTGGTAGTTTGATTTATGAATAAACCCAGTTTGTGTATGTCATTAAGTATGACGTGACTTTACTTTTGTAATGTGTGTATCATTTTTCCGAAGTACTCCTCAGAAGAAAAAAAATTACCCCCATTTTCGGACTTATGAAAAATAATAGAAGTTATTTTCCGAAAGCAACTAACAAATTATCTTTTTAATTTTGCACGTGTTTAAGAGGTAATGCCAAAGGGGGGTGTTACAGTATCAATCATCTCTCAACAGCGAAGGGAAAGGAAGTGCTATGACGAGGGGAGTGAGGCGACAGCGAGGGGAGGCATGTAGGAGAAGCGGCAACAGAATGGAGGGAGATGCAGCAGCAAGGGGAAGGAGGCACGGCGGCAAGGAGACGGAGGCGCGGCAGTGAGGAAACAGAGTGGGGGAAGGCTGAAAGCGGCGGCAAAGGGAGAGAGTGGGTATGAGAGTGAAGTATTAGGGCTAAGCTGAGTAAAACAAGAGTAGGTATGATCAGCCGTAAAACGTAGCATAGTAATAAGTAAAATGCACGCTCACTTTATTTTAATATAAGACATCGGTTCAGTTTCATAAAAATAAATCGAAAACCGAATCGAACAGATCGGTTTTAGAAATAAGCGATCCAAAAAAATTCAATCAATTTCGGTTTTCATCGATTTTCGGTTATTTTGAATCAATTTATATTTTTTTAGATCGATTTGAATTTGAATACCCCTAATTATTGTAACGTTAGAAAAATTTGAGGGTTAAAATCCTTCAAAATAAAAATGGGGGATGAATTTAGCCAAATTGAAAAAGATGAGCAACAAAACATCATGGTCGTGCGCCAAAGTTAATACCACGAGATCGAAGAGGCCCCACTTTGGCCTTTCCTAACAAAACATCACGACACTCTCAGCCAAAACCTCACACCAAATAATATTCATCTTTCAATCTTGATTCCAATTCCAATACCCCTATAAACCGTTGCATTCATTTCCTTTTCCCTTCAGTATTCAAACATATATTTCTTTAGCGAGAAAGAAAAAGGGGATTAGGGTTTTGATTCTCTGCGACCGACCCTTCCTCTACGGATCGTGCAACTCGCCTTCAATCCCCTCTCTCTCCTCTACTTCAAAATTAGGGTTTATAAATTTAGGACTTATTTCTCTCTTTTGATTTCGAAGTAGCTAAATAGTAAAAAGATGTATGCTGATCGGGTGGAGAGTGGAGCGAGAAGGTCCGTGAAGGAACGCCTTAATGGGAATGCTATTAGTGACTCTACTCGGCAGCAACGACATATCACTGGGAAGAGGTTTTTTTTTTTTTTTTTTCTATTCTGAAATTATCTTTACCGTCAAATTTTATATATTTATTTTTTTATTTTGATGTTTTAGTTGTATTTATACTTAGGAAGAGCTTATTTGAGCTTAGGAGGATACCTTATGAAAATAAACTTTTTTTTTTTACTTATGAAAATAAATTTATACAAATAGTTTATGGAAAATAGTGTATCTTCTTCATATAAGCTTATTTTAGCATATTGCAATAAGTTGGCCAGAGAAGCTTGTTTTGTGTTTATTTGGAAAAAAAAAGCTTATCCAATAATTGCTTAATTAAGTTGTTTGTCCAAATTCACCGTTAATGAACATTCACACTTTGGTAGTGTTCATTGGACATGTTAGAATCGGACGGAACATAACATGAGTTCATTTCTATGTTTGACAGATTTTATATAGAGAACGGAACAGAGTATGGAGTTAAAATGTGAGATAGTTTGGTTCCACTAAAAGGATGGAACCCAAAAAATAAGTAACAGAACACTTCCTTTTTTTTTGTTCTATCTGCACACCAAACACTGCCTTTGAATCTATTAGTTTCTTTTGATATTCCAGTTGGGTGGTATTGCTGCACATTACTTTCGTACTTATGATGTTGCTTGTGAGAGGGTATAGGAATATGGATTTCTGCCTTTGTGAATGTGTCTGCGTAGTGGCAACGATTTTGGTTGTAAGACTACGTGAAAGTGTTATGCTTTATGATTCTGTTTGATGCTGTTTGAGGGAAGGGAGTAATTTGAGATTTGAAACTGGTAGTAAGTATTTTGGAGGAAATGATGCTGTTTAGCAGTAACCTTGATAGATATTGCAAAACCCTCTGGCCTAATGCTTGTCATCCCGTAGCCATTGGTTTTGAGGATTGAATGGATTCAGAGTTGTAACATTGCTGCCAGGACACTTGAATTTGGAATTCATTCAATTTAGCATTTAGCCATTAGTAAATGTTTGACTTGTAGTTTCTTATGGTCTATATAGAGGTTTTGTAACTGACAATTGTATATTAAATATCCTTTAGGATTGGGATTTGATTATTAGGTTTTTCTTCGACTTACTGGATTGCAGTCAATGATAATACACTTCTATTTCATTTAATATTTATAAATAACAACTAGGTTGGACTTTTTAACTTGAGTTGGATGTTCTGTGGTGTGAGAAAATCCAGTGCATGTTTGTTTTAACTTAATTTTGTTCCCCGCCTCCCCTTCCCAACGGCTTTCAGCTAAAAGCTCTCTCAGTAGCATTTTGATTATGTTCTTCTCTGAACACAAATTAAGTTAGTTCATTGAAAGTTCTACCTTTCTGGTTATTACTGATTCTACAGATGATGAGATGGCATAGTTGTGAAATATTGGGTGAATTAGTTTGTTTACTTTCACTGCACTGAAGTACTATTAAATCTCAGGCATGGGAGGCAGTTTTAAATTTATACCATTGATTTTTCACTGAGACTTATTGTTAGGTCTTACTAGAACAAGTTTGGACCTTGGTGAATTGTCAGGTATGGGCCCCTAATTAGGGCAGGAAAAAATAATGGACTTTGTTAGTTAAGCCTTGTAATAATGTAGTTAGAGTTAGTTAGGGAATAACCTTTTATAAATAGTGGTAGGAAAGCAACGGAAGGCAGGCGTTTTGTTAGGGAGTTAAAAGGAGAGTCCCAAGTCTCTTGAATACTTGGGGAATTCATTTTATTTTCCTGCTATTCTGAACCAGTTCCTATCAACTTGTATCAGAGCAGTTTCGATCCAGGAAAGAATTGTGGTATAAGAAATATGTGGTAGAGGAAATTGTCGACCATTGTTGATCAATAATGGAGGCAAGTTTGGAGACATTCAAGATTCTCGAAGAGGTGGTGCGGTGCGGTTCGGTTCGGAGGGAATTTGCACGTTGTAGGGAGGATCAAAGCCGAATATTCGAGGATATGCGGGAGCATCTTCAAAAACTTCAAAGTTAAGGAAGAAGAGATAAACTTGTGGGTTCGAAAGATAAAGAAACAAGAACTGAAATAGTGGAGTTAAGAAACGAAAATAAAGATGACGATCTAAAGGTCAAGAATCAGAAGGATAGAGAAGAAACAGAAAGGGGAAAAGCATCATCGTTAGCATTGGAGAAGGAGAGCAGGAGGTTGCTTCTTGTACAGGAAGAGCAAACAGAACAAGAACCAACCTTAGAGAAATTGGAGGTCAAGAATGTGAACGTGGTTGATCGCCAGGCGAAGTTACAAGGGGGGGGGGGATTCAGGGGAGGAAATTCCTCAACATGGGCCGTTTGACAGTGAGACATACGCAGTCGCACCCATGCTTGCATTTGGATGGCGAGGGAAAGCAAGAGACCAGGGAGGAGGTTTGTGCAGTGGCACAGAAGAAAGGGACAATAGATGGGACGACCGCACAACTTAACGACCCAAGTGGTGGAATCAAGAAACCACCACTAAAACCGCCGGACAGGGATCCTCATACGGCGGTTGGTGATGTTCTTGCAGCGGCGACAAGAGCAGTGATGGTGGTTACCCGACAACCCCAAACCAGTAGCATCGCCGTTAAGAAGGGACCAAGAGTGTTGAGACAAGGAGATCCGGTCGCCCCACATCAATTGAAAATGTAACCACTGGACTGGGATACTAGCACTGTGGTCGAAGGGAAGCTTACCACTACTGAGGGTGGTAGTAGCGAACACGGAATACCAAAGGAAATTAGGGAAGATCCAGTAATTCAGAATTTGGCCCAAGTTGTTGATTTAATGGGCCGGACTCAATTCGATGAGGGAAGAAAATGGGGTTTTATAGTTCCTTATGCTGCGGGCCAAGCAGGACAGGTTTTTATTATCAATATGAAGGACCAGCTTATCAAAAAAAATGAAAAAAAAAATGAACGACCAGCAGATGTTTTTCCCAGTTGATGGAGTTCTCTCGAGACTATGGTCGCACGCCTCTTTGGTTCTCATCTAGGTTGATATTGAAGCCTCTTACAAAGGTCGCACGCCTCTTTGGTTCTCATCTAGGTTGATCTTTGCAGTGGGTATTGAAGAAGAGCAACATTGGGACCCCGGTGGGCAGTTGTATACTTCTAAAGCACAGGTAAGTTGTAGTTCACCTTCAGGACAAGGTGAAAGTTTAGGTGGGGATTATTGTTAGGTATGGGCCCCTAATTAGGATAGGAAAAAATAATGGACCTTGTTAGTTAAGCCTTGTAATAAAGTAGTTAGAGTTAGGGAATAACCTTTTATAAATAGAGGTAGGAAAGCAAAGGAAGGCAGGCATTTTGTTAGGGAGTGAAAAGGAGAGTCCCAAGTCTCTACTTGGGGAATTCTTTGTATTTTCCTGCTATTCTGAACCAGTTCCTATCGTGAACTTATGCCCCAGACATTCGGGCATAACCATTCTGTGGTGTTCTAAAAGACTAAAACCCAATGAAGATAGGGGGTGGTAAAGTAGGAAGAAAAAGGAAAGAAAAACTATCAGCAGGACAGCAAAGGTTTTTAATGACCAAATGCGAAGTTATTTTATGTGATTTTTTTACAAAAAAATGTAATGTGATTGTTAGGTTGGCATCCTTTGGTCATGGGACTGGTCTGTGCTGTGAGTGGGGGTCTGGGTCTTTGTTTAGTCATTGTCAACCTTTTCTCACGCATTTTCATTTAGCATTTAACTTAATGTCCTTTGTGAATTTCAAGTTATTTCCTCTATTTATATTTTATATTATTTAATATACAAATATATATTTACTTGAATATAATTTTTTTATATTAGGTAGGATTTTACAATTCGTGTTAGGATTTCACGATTTACATTTTTAATCCCCCTTCCAATCGTAGTAGGTTCTTTATTTTGATAACATTGTTCACCAGGTTTATACTGCATTCAGGGTACAGGGATGTTGTTAATATCTCCTGTTGCATAGATCTAAAACTTCTGTTGCATAAACTAAAGATAATCTTGCAGCTATATATCTTCTTGGTGGACTGTGTTAGAAAACACTGTTATCACTAGTCAGAGGTGTACAGTTATTGTCTTCAATTTTTAGTTTATGTGACATATGAGAAGTCAAAATTAAGTCACATTTGTCTTCTGAGCTACTGCTGTATCAGTTGTATCTTGTATGTTCTACTTGACTGGCTAGTCATAATTGCTTCCTTGCTATGCAACTCCTATGTACCAAGTTCATCTTGGATGTTTGGACCTTCCTGAAACAAAAAATTTGAAAATTTGATGCTATATCTAAAGTCATGTATGTTCTATTGCAGGCAGAGGCAAGATGACAAGTGGGAACATGATCTATTTGATGACGATGAACCCCAGATCACTAGTATGGATTGATTATGTTATTCTCATGTGATAAGTTGCCACTGTTGTTGGATGCCAAATGTTCTTTTTATGGGTTTTGACTGTTTGTTAATGGCTTGTGAAGATCGTAAAGTTACTGCTCAAGATCTTCGTCTTAAGCTTCAAAAGAAAGGCCTTCAACCTGCAACTCAGGGTGGAAAGAGTTCTGTTCCTTACGTGCGTGATCTCCGTGAAAGGTTAACTGGGACAATGATTCCTCAACCTAAAAACTCTGACCCACCAAAGTCGAAAGTGGTTGTTAAACCAAGCAGTAAAAGTGTCGATGTTGAGGCTCCTGCAAAACAGATCAAAAGACCTACCAACCCAGCTCCTAAAAAATTGTCACAGAAGGTATTACTGTAGTGATAATTATTTTTTTCATTCATCGATGAGAACCTTTTATTTGGTCAGCGATGTCGGTCTTGGTGCATGCTATGTCCTATAATCATCACCTTTTCTTGTAAGTGTGTATATGCTATTGCATTTCCCTTTTTTTCATAGAAAAAGAAAATCTATCAAGCAAGAAGAGTACAAATAAAGAGGGTAAGGCATCCTCATAAGAAACAACAAAAACCAAACAAACATAGGAGATTGAGTCATATAGTGTAAGGTACAGGCCTTAATGGGCCTTTGTTAGGCCTTGTTAGTAATAAAGTAGCTACTTAGAGGTTACTTAGGGTGAGTTAGCAGTTACATGGAGGTTACTTAGAGTAGTGACTTGATTTGCTTATAAATAAGAGGGGAGATTGAGAGAGATGAATGTATTGTGAATTGAGTGGAATTGGGGCCTTAGGGCATTTGGGGAGGGGTGCAAACCGTCGAAGTTATGCAATATTATACTGTAATCAAGGGATTATCCCTATTTTTTTAGTAATATCATATTAATTTCTATCAACCGGTATCAAAGCAGTTCTGATCCAGGGAGAAATTCACGATAAGAAGGAAAATGGGTTCAAGAACGATGCGAAGATTTGATGGCCGCAGGGACGCCTAGTGGTGGCTAATCCAATTCAGTCAGTACCTTGAAGCCCTTAGAGTTCGTGAGGAATATTGTTTATTAGCATGGGTTTGGATGGGCCTTGATGGAGAAGCTTACCGTTGGTGGCTATCCTGGAGAGAAACCAATCGAAAGGGTGCGTTCGTCACCTTTAAGAAGGCTCGGCTCATACATTTCAAACCAGAATTTGGGATTTATCTTCAAGATTCTGGGGAACAAGAATCATAACCAGTGACACGAGCAAACATCGGTAAAGAAAAAGAATCTAGGACAACGACCCAAGATGAGGCCAAGAAGGTGGAAGCAAACACGGAAACCCGCAGGCTGATGATAACGAACGAGAGGAAACAAGATAAGAAAAGAAGGAATTGTAAGGACGAGAGGGTGAAAGCAGAGCAGGGCAAAACACAAATTTTGTCCAAACAGAATATTGACCTAGCATTGAAGATGAGGGTTATCACGACAAATGAGGGAGGAAGAAAAAAAGGAGCAGAGAAGAGGAGAAACCGAATAAAGAAGGAGGAGCGTCTCCAGGAAGAGTTCGGTACAGAGAGAGGGAAGCCACCGCAATTCCAACAAAATCTTGATGACAAAGAGAAGATGGAGGTTGAGAACAAAATGGGGATCGAGAAAAAGACAACTGAGGCAATACAACCCCAAGACGGTGACACTGCTCACAAGAAGGGAGCGACATCGGACGGTGCACTTCCGGTCAGGCCACCACTAGAGCCATCAAAGCCGTCGTAACCCATTGGAGCTGTCGTAACCCATTGGAGCTGTCTCTAATGGGTCAATTGCTATCTCTTTCCCCTTGCCCTTACTCCCCTTAGAGGTTGAAGTAGCACCTGGACCTTTGTTAGAAGCTTTGGCAGCAGCTGCAACACTTGATGCTCCTTTTCTTTTCCTTGTTTTCTGCCTAGTAAGTGTTGTAGGCTCTCCAACCCCCGAAGCCTCATAAACAGTTCCCCAATTTAGTGTGTCATCATCATAAAAAACCAACTCATTCCCAGCATCATCATTATTATCATCCATCTCTCCAACTAACCACTCATTACACTCATCAATGTCATTGAGTGTAATTGGGTCGATTTCATCTTTAATACTATGTCTATGATGGAGTTGTTGGTTATATTTGACATAAACCAAATCATGCAACTTCTTATGGTCAAGCCTATTTCTCTTTTTTGAGTGAATCTGAAACATAAATATAATTGAAGTGTTAATACTTAATTAGGCTTGACCACACTTATAAAATAAACTCAAGATACTTACTTGCTCGAATACACTCCAATTGCGCTCACATCCGGATGCGCTACATGTCAAGCTCAAAATCTTGATAGCCAATTGCCGCAAATTTGGAGCCGAGAAGCCATACATTCGCCACCATTGAGCTACAAAATCAGAGTGTATGACTTAGAATTTAAACATTAAACTTAAAAGAATTGAAATAGTGAAATTATTAGAAGATGGGGTCTTAGTTTCTCACCGGGAGAAACGACTTTTCTCTCGTGTTATTGCAAATTCGGAACCAAAGACATCTGGCAGTCTTATAAATAGGCAACTCGGCTTAGTATCTTAGCTTGCACATCCTTACTTGGCACCAACCTAGAGATGCAAGCATACAACCCATTGTGAACCTCCAAATCAAACTCCAAGCCAGGATTGGAATAGAAGAACTCCGGGTTTAAATAGTGACCAGCTGCGTGCAATGGACGATGAAGTCGACAATTCCATCTATTGTCAATGATTTCAAAAACATCTTTGTATTTGCTTTCATTGTTGTTGAAAGACTTCATAATTGCTTCTTTGGCCTTGTCCATTGCTTCATAAATATATCCCATGGCTGGTTTTCTTTCACCATCAACAAGTCGAAGCACTCGTGACAAGAGGAGCCATGACTTTAAGAATATAAACCACATTTTTCCAAAATGAAGGCATAAGAACAACCTTCGATGCTTGCCTCCCCTTAGCTTCCTTGGATAGCTTGTTTTTGCTCCACTCATCTAAGTAAACATTTTTCTAAGATTGGCTTTTTCTCCATGAAGTCTCTCCAATGATAAAAATGAGGTAGCAAATCGAGTAACCCCATGCCTTACCAATTCCTTCTTGTTTGTGAATTGTCTCAACAAACTCAAGGTACTTGAATGATCAGTAGATAAAACCAACAAGACCAATTCCCCTTTGAATTGTCTTCTTTATCAAAGGAATCTTTCCAATGTCTTCAAGCATTAAGTCCAGGCAATGGGCTGCACAAGGAGTCCAAGAAAGATTTGGTCTCTTTTCTTCTAACATCTTTCCAACTAGAACATAGTTGCTTCCATTATCTCGTAATGATCTCGAACAACTTTCTCCTCTCCAATCTCCTCTACAATAGAATCAAGCAACTCAAACAGTTTCTCACCCGGTCTTCACAAATGCCGAGCCATCAATTGACTTCACAAACATCGTCCCTAGCCTGGAGAGTTCACCAAGAAATTAATAATGCATCTTTGCTTTCTATCACCCATGCATCCGACATAATAGAGCAACCATGTTTTCTCCACTGCTCCTTGTGATTTTTCAACAAATCTTCAGTGTGTTCCATCTCCATGTGTAAGAGTGGAACTCTAATAGCATGATAAGTAGGAGCTGGTAGATGTTTACCAAAGGCACCAAATCGCTTCAAGCATTTCTTGAAAGCTTTCCAACTTAATGCGGTTAAATGATAAAACCAGCCTGATACCAAAAACGAGCAATTTTTTGATGGACCAAAAGAACTGCTTTCTTTTCACATGCCTCTCTAATGTTAGCTTGCCTCATTTCCTCCTTCTTCCTTTTACCAATTGCAGCTGGTGCAGCTGGTTTCCTGACAAAGAGATCAATAGGCCCTTTTTAGCAACTTTTTCTTCCCGTAGAAGCGTAACTAGCCAGAGCACTAGTAGGTGTCATTTCCATCTCATCTTCACTACTCTCCACATAGAGTAGACTCTCAATTTCAGCTCCAAACACTTGGAACATAAACATAGTTGCTGCCTAGATTCTTCCTCTCTTTGAAAAGTGTCCAAAGCTCTTCTCTAACTTCTTTTGGACACTTGGTACAAGCAACTACATTCCCTTCTTGCCCATTAAGTGCTGTTTGGCTCTAGTGATCCCTCCCTTCATGACTTTTGAATGAAAGTACACACACAACCGAGTTTGTGTCTCCTTCTTGCAATGGAAAGCAAGATTTCCATCCAACATCAGCTCGGAGGAGGCCCTTGAAGCATCGGAAGAAGGAGGTTCGGCTGCCATTTTCGAAAATGGCTGAAAAAAAGGAGAAAGGAAGAGATGCTTGCTGGTCGCCGGTCCAAGGGAGGTTGCCGGAGGTCAGTGGTCAGCGGACGGTGGTCGGCCGA
Source organism: Sophora flavescens (assembly GCA_030762895.1). NCBI lineage: Eukaryota > Viridiplantae > Streptophyta > Magnoliopsida > Fabales > Fabaceae > Sophora > Sophora flavescens. The sequence continues at coordinate 126,108,318 of CM061068.1, forward strand.
AGGTGGGTGTCGCCGGAGAGTGGGTGGCCGTGTGGGAGAACGAAATCGCGATCGTGTTTGGAAGGAAAGGGTGTCGCTGGAACGAAATCGCGATCGTGTTTGGAAGGAAAGGGTCAGCTGGTGCGAAACGTTTTTAGGGTTTATTTGTCATTTGGGCCGGGTCGGGTCGGGTAAACGGGTCGGGTTTGCAACAAAACACCCAAACAGCCCGCCATTTCCGCCATTTCCGCCGTGGCCGCCATTTCTGCCATGCGCCATGCGGCCGCCACGAGCCGCCACGAGGAATCCGCCACGCCACCGCCTCGGGATGGCGGTTCCCCCAAAATCCGCAACCGATTTCCGCCATGGCGCCGCCATGGCGGTTTTTTGACAACACTGCTTGTTAGTAATAAAGCAGTTACTTAGAGTTTCCTTAGAGTAGTTACTTAATTTGCTTATAAATAAGAGGAGAGATTGGGAGAGATGAATATATTGTGAATTGAGTGGAATTGGGGCCTTAGGGCATTTTGGGGGACGTGCAGACATTGAAGTTCTGCAATATTGTACTGTAATCAAGGGATTATTTTTATTTTCTGAGTAATATCATATCAGTCTCTATCATATAGCAAGTATGTCAACTCTCTACATATCTAACGAGACACCTCTAAAGAGGCCATTATCCAAACAGCATAGAGATGTTAAAAAAACAACTGTATCCCAACCTTGGCTTCCTTCCTGGGTCCAAACCCTCTAACCTTAATAAGGAGAAACTGATGCAAATCCCTATGGCAGACCAAATATATTTCTAAATCCCCAAACATTTTCTTACAAAGAAAGCTTAATGTAGAAAAGTTCAAAAAGACATGAACCGAATTGGAACAGCCTAACATACACATATTGGGAAATAAAATAGTGAGAGGTCTGCTCTTTTCAAACAAGTCATTGTTAGTGTCAATCTTGTTAAGAACAGCTGTCCAGACCATATTTTCCTGGAAAGTTATATGTTTAGGCACAAGGTACGCCACTTAAAAAAATAAGGAAAAGTTAAGGTACGTCACTTAAAAAATTAGGAAAAGTTAAGAGCAGACTTCTTTGGTTCGCTACTTAAATTAGTTTTTTTTTTTTACTATTATTATTATTATATATTTCTTTTACTTTATTTGGACTAATAGTTAAATGGGTTAAGTTACTAGAAGTTGAAATAAGCCATAAGCTATCAAGCAAAGCCCATATCAAACTAAACCTGTCAACCCAAGAGTTTTCCTAAAACTTATGTACTAATTGTGCATTTTAATATAACTTAGGCTATCTTTTCTTCTTCTACCACACTGCTGCCTTCTTTCGATTTCTCTTCTGTATTGGGTGCTGCATCTCTCAGCATATGTTATCAATCCCGGATAGCGGAGTGTAGCGGCTGACCCCCCAAAACTGCTATAGCGGGAGTGGTATGGCCGCTATTTGAAAATATAGACATATAAGATAAAAAATTAAATACATACATGTGTAAATGCTAAATCATAACAAAATAATACAATAATGCAAGCAAACTCATAATATATAATCATAATTCATAAGTTATCCCAAGAAGGCTTTACCAAAGTGCCAGACCACAAGCAGAGATTTAAACTGAAACTTGTGGTTGAGTGGATGAAGCAGCCATAAGATGAAAAACCGAATAGAGATATAGAAGAGAAAGAACAAAAGAAGAAAGAAGAAAAAGTAGAGTGAGCAGAGTGAAAGCAGTGGAGTTTTGTCCCTTATAACAGAGTGAAATGGTGGAAGCGGTGGAGTTTGTTCCTTATAGCAGAGAGTGAAATACAAATGTAATTCCAAAAATCCGAAATTACCCCCATTTTTACCCCCGTCTCCCCTTAGCGGCTGCTATTGCCGCCTTTTGCCACTAAAACCCGCTATTCAAAGCAATTTCACGGCCGCTATCGCCGCTAACGAAAAATGAGATGCGATGCAAACTCCATAGCAGCCAGGGGCTGCTCCGCGGCACTCCTCCAATATAGCGCTGCTATCGCACGCTATTTACTACCCAGCTCTCAGCAACGGAGGCATTAATGGGCATGGCAAGCAACAAGCTGGATCGCATTCCATAACTGTCCAAAATGCTAAAGTACCGCTTTGCGGGACGGAGGAGATAGCAGCAAATTTGGTAGCACTGGTCCAGACAAAGGATTTGACTGTAGAGGGAGATTTTGATTTTCATATGGTTGTCAAAAGGGAAATGACTCAGGAACTAACAATAAGATTTACCGGATAAAACTCACGAAGAATCAAGAGACCAAGTTCTTTTGTTCGGGTAAGAGGAAAGATGAACACATTCTAACTAAATCAGAAGAGAGTCTAACCAACTTCTATCATGCAAATTCCTGAAAAAGCGGTAATTTGATGAGGGGTTTGATGAAATAGAGTAAAATTGACAGACAGGTGCATTATGTAAGGTTGGAAGTTGAAAGAGCCTTGGGAAAGCCTTGAAAGGGGCACATTACCAAACCAAATATCCTCCCAAAATTTGATACGTAGCCAACACCCAAACACAAAGATAAGAGAGATTTAAAAGAACTGATCAAGAATCTGTTTTTGTTTCTTCCTTTTCATTGCTTTGAGAGGGTATGTTCATGGTCAGTTAATGTACTGCTACAAGTAAGGGTATTAGTGAGCACAAATATTTTTCATAAACTGATACAGTATGGGCACAAAATAGTATATTATAAAAATTGAATATATAATATATTCTATATTCTTCAGTTTTAATTTATGAACCACAGAATCCATATTGAGCATTTTAGCCCAAAATTAATATCCATCTTTGCCCGTGTATGATGGCCCAATTGGTCCAACTCCTAAAATGCCATGATTTCAAAACCAAGAGGCATTGATGAATTGATTACTGCGGAGCTTTGTTAATGACAGTTTTATCTATGGTGGTGATGTCAATGTGCTAGGCACTGTGGTACTGCTGACAGGCTTTAATATAGCTAAAGACAATATTTGTTATAATAACGGTGGTATCTGAATTTTCTAGTGTAAGGTTTGTATACAGTCCAAATGATATATTACAATAGATCTGGTTCCTAATAGTGGTGGATATGAAAAATTATCTTCCAATTGACATAGATGATAATAGTTTCAGGTGTTAATCTGTTAATGTGCTTGTTGGTGGTCATTTTGTCTTTAATCCTCTATATTTCTTTTATGTTTATTTTGTTTATAAAGTCATAATTTCCCCTTGTGTATTGTGAAACTATCCTTGTTTTATGTTCAGTATAGGCAAAAGTCCGTTCTTTCCAAATGCTTTGTTATGTAATTAATTTCTTTATTAAATAAAGTAAAACTGAAGGGACATAAATTCTGGTTCTTACTCTGCAGGCCGATACTTCAGTGGATGAATTTTTGCAGTCCTTGGGTCTCGAAAAGTATCTCATAACTTTTCAGGCTGAAGAAGTATGTTGTACATCTTATCTTTTCCCCCTAGTAGAGAAAGTTTGTTTTCTTAACTGGGTTTTAATTTGACCATCAAGAGTAAATATTTTATGTAAAAGCTGTTTTTACAGGTTGATATGACTGCTCTTAATCATATGACTGATGAGGATCTCAAGGCTATGGGTATACCGATGGTATGCAATATGCATCAAGCTAATCTTTGGCTCGTGTGCTTTTTCTGATTTTTGGTTTTCCTCAACTATATTTTGCAGTTCCATTGGTAATGTGACTCGTTTCCAATAATCAATATGAAAATGCCAGTGTAACTTGAATGCCTTGGACTCCCTATCTCTGATTGGCCTTTTTTTTTGTTATTGTTGACCCATTTTTTGTTCACATTGTTGATACAACATTGTTTCCAATAAGGTAGGTTATTAATAGATAGCAGCTATTATAATAGTCAGTGAAGTCTGGCAGTATTTCCTTAGCCATTTTCTTCACCAGCAATGTGTAGGAGGTGTCCGGTAAGGAGGAACGTTAATTGGTTCATGTTAACCATCAAAGGTAGCTTGTGCTTTGGCACTGTGCAGTTAGTTGCTTAACGCTTCTGTCTTGAATTTCTTGCAAATTGTAATGTCCATATGTCCATATGGGTAATAATTTAGTTAGACTTGGTAGTTTGTTTTGTCACTCTGATATGTCCCTCCTATCTCCATTTGTGTTGTATGTAAAATAACAATTTGATAATTCTTCGATATGTAATTCTATATACTTGAAGGATTTAATTGGTACGTAATTAAACACGGTCAACCAATCATAAATTGACACATCATTAAAACTCTTTACTCTTATTAGAATTACCTTAGAAGTCACACATAGGATGATTTGTGATTGGTTAACAGTGCAAAAAGCTTTACTATGATAGTATATCAAAATTAAACTTATATTTGAATGGTTGCTGAATAGCAATATTTACACAATCCAAAGTATAGATCACAGTGATTTTCCATTACTCTTGTCTATGATAAAGGGTGAAGTCTGAGTCGTGACTTTTGTTTCCCTAGGCTATTAATGATGTCAGCGTAAAAGGGGTTTTTTTTTACACATTTTAAGTGATGCTTCTGGTTGGCCAAACTTGCCCTGAGTAGCGAATATCGTACGTTCTTAACATTTATTTTTTGTGGTTATGATATAATAGTTTACATTAATGTTGGGATTTGGGTCCTTGACTAGATAGTTATTTCAGATACGGCTCTTTAGACTGTTTATTTGGGATAGTGTCTGACCAATAACCTGATGTTGTAACTGCATTTCACCCTATTTTTACCAGGCCAAGCATGCTCTAAAGTTTGATATGGTAATACATTCAGTAACACCCTTAATTTTTTGTTGAGCGCATTATGATTATGCGTTGTTGGTTACAGGGGCCAAGAAAGAAGATACTTTTAGCGTTAGAGTCCAAAGTCTGACATTTAGCACGGGAATTGATATTCTTATCTTGAAGGACCTGTTTATGTCGGTGGATGGATCAGCATCTCAAAACCTAGTGTAATAGCTTAGTTCTTCTGACTACCTTAATTTTCTTTTCTGTTTCCCAAAATTTTTTAGACATGAATCAGGCTAGTATTGGAGTTTATTTGGCAAAACCTGTCAATATGTTGGAGATCTAAATTGTACCTATTAATGAATGGATGAGAAATTCTCCTTTTGAATTTGTCTGAGGTTTGAGTACGTGAGAAGACATTTCCTTATTTTCCAGAACGTCAAAGAACATCTGCTGAATTCTCAAGTGCAAATTTTGTAATATACTTTTGAGGCGAGATCTATGGTGAGCAAGTAGGTGATATCTCTCACGGTGAGAGACCACTTGTGATCTGTGCACGGCAACCGGTTAAGTGGGAAATTTTGAAATTGCCAGTCTGACATTGTGACAGCTTGTATGTACCTTTTGGCAGATCTCGTGGTGCTGTAATTGATGGGACTGCAAAACATTCAACTCACAGAATTTTAGGTGCATATAAAATTTCTATTACAAGAATTTAGTCAATTTACTTCAAATTTTTTTTTTGGTTTGTTTTGCTGTGCAACAATAAATACCAGTGTTATAAAAACTGGCTTGGACCAGTCGGTTCAACCGGGAACCGATGATCACCAAGTCGGTCCGGTTAAGTCGTCGGATCGATTAAGACATTGACTTGGTTGACCCAGTCTTTTTTTTGTGAAACTCATTGTCCTGGTTGGAAAAAATCAGTTGACCTGACGGGTTTTAATTTTAATTTTTTTATGAACTGTATTTATATTATAATGGTACAATGATACATTGATTTCTGATACTAATAATATTCAAGTAATATATTGATACTGATTTGAACTGACATAATACTAACACTATACTATACTCAATATTACTCTCCATAATATTGAATTGTTTTTTAGTTAGAGATGTCTTCTACTGAATCTGAATTACAATCTAAGCATGTTAAATTATGTGGGCCTATGTATGAATATTTTTTAAAAAGTTAATGTATATCGAGTCAACTCTTGTTAAATACTATATATAGACATGAGTCAATCATAATAATTTACATATTTAATATATACTGGTTCATTCGGTTCAATCAGTGATCTTGATTGGTATTTGTTTAATTAGATATTTTTTTTTATGGTAATGATTTTGAATTTGGAATATGGACATGTTGAATTATGTAGTTATATATATGAATATTTTAGAATTTTTTTAATGTATACCGGTTCAAACCGAGTCAACGGTGACCCCGGTTGAACCAGTGACCCATTAACCCAGTGTCTTGACCGAGTCAATCACCGGTTCGGTTTTAATAACATTGATAAATATAAATACTTTTGATCAATCAATAATAAATATAAAATATTGAAGCAACATGTTGAAGACCGAAGCCGTGAAATGGCATAATATTTGTTGCAGTATAAACGAAATTAGATAAACAAAAGGGGTCGAATTATTACGACACCCACAAGTTTGTTATTATCAATTTAGTTATTTATTTTTTAATTATGTTATATGTACAAAATATCAATTATTATTAGTAGTAACTAATCTTTGTTAAGGAATCTGTTGGGTACATAAGGTGGGTTCTCCTCTCGTATCGAGCAGCATGATGATCTACTTTTAGAAACTACTTACTAAAATAACATTCTTTTGAAATAATTTACCAAAGTAATCTTATTCTTGCCAAGGTGGAATTTTTTATTTTGTATGAGTGTGGCGTCAGGGTTGGCCTATCCCAAAGCCTTTAAGGCTAGGGCTTTATGCCTTCAAATTTTTTTAGGTTATTAAGACTTTCAATTGTTTTTGTTTATTTAAACATAACAAGAAAAATAATTTGAAACCTCAAAACATAAATCATAGGAAATCATATATGTGATTGCATGTACATAAAATAAAAATTTAAACCAACCATTATAATTATACTTTAAAAATATAGAAATTTATAATAAAGATATATTTTAAGTAAAATATAATTTTTTCATAAAATATTATTATTAATCAACCTATGTGGCATAGTAGATCCAAAGACAATTTCATTTATAAATGACTCAATTAGTTGTGCATCCATTAACGAAAAATTATTTTGTCTGAATTGAAGGTTTTAAACAGCAGAATAAGACCCACTTGACCCAATAGGACTTATTTGGACCAATAAGACTATGTTTGACTAGTTTGACCTACTTGGCCCAATAAGACATAGTTTCTTCATTAAGACATACTTGGCTCAATAAGATTTAATTGGCCCAATATTAGTGGTATTGGTCCAATGAGACTTATTTGACCCAATAGGACTTACTACGCGCAATAAGACTTAATTGGACCAATTGGAATAACTTGGTCCAACGAGACTCACTTGGCCCAACAGGACTTACTTGGTGCAACAAGACTTAATTGGGACAATCGGAATAACTTGACCTGATATGACTCACTTGGCCCAATCAGAGTTACTTGACCTAATAGGACTTACTTGGCATAACAAGACTTAATTGGGCCAATTGGAATAACTTGGTCCAATGTTCGCGGATGGAATCGGGTTCGTGTTGGGAGGAAGCGAGGTCTTTGGCGAGGTGGAGTTGGGAGTAGGTGGAGTGTAACATCCCGATTTCTGCTATTTTCTTTATCGATAAACAAATAGCTGTTTATATTTTTGTCCGAGACCTAGAAAATGATTTTGGTTGAAACAAAATCATGTTTAGAATCGACTTCATGTCGAAAGCCTGCGGTTAAATTTTGGGTCGAAAATTCATTGACAGTAAGATTTTACTGGTCAGAAAACCTAATTTTGACCCGATAACGAAAAGATAATTCTTCTTATCACTTTTTAAGTGATATGGGACTTTCCAAAATTTTCGTTCTAAAATAAAATATTATATTTTATTTGGGCGAAGTTTTGAATTAAAACGGTTGCAGAAAACCTAAATCGGGAGAATAACGGAGTCGAAATCGGAACTATGGAGACTGAACCGAACATCGGACCAGGGAGGGACAAGTGTCACAAGGTTGTGGTGAGTCACCACTAATGACTCACCACTAGTCATGATTAGGTTTTAAAATATCTTAGATATTTTTGGTAAGAAAAGACTAAAATGCCCCTAGGTTCCTCATGACTCACTCACTTTCCCCCCTCACTCTCTTCTTGTCATTCACACACACACAATTGTTCATCAACTCCTAAGAACAACCAAAGGAAACAAAAGAAAAACCTAAGCTCTTAAGTGTTTTACTTGCAAATTGGATCAATCTCTTCATCTCTTGTTCATCTTCAAGAGATAACTTCTCTTCCTCTATGATCACAAGCTTTCCTATTTCATTTCTTTCCATTGAATCATTGTCCAAAACCCATTTTCTTCAACTTTCATGTATGTCTTCAAAAAAATTGTAGAAAATCATAGGATGCTTGTTTTTGAGGTGTGACAATTTCCTATACATCTCTACTACCCTAGGATCATGGATCCAAGAATATATAAAATTTTGAAACCCCTAACCCATTTAACAAGTGTTGGCCGAATCCTACCCAAAAATGGGTTAGATGATTTTGCTTCATTTTCAACTTATGGAAATTTTCCTTAGCTCTATACCACTCTAAGGTCATGGGTCTAAGAATATGTGAAATTTTGAAACCTCTAGCCTATTTTTCTAGCTTGGGCCGAATCTATACCCTTAGGAACTTGTAGTTTTTTTTTTCAAAGTTTAACTTGTTATGTGTTGTTTTGTGAAGGATTGTGTTAGTAGTTGTTGTTTGGAGTCTTGTGAAGGAAGCTGAGAACTACGAGACCATTTTTCGAAAAAAAAATCCATACTTTGAGTAAGGGGAGTTTACTCGAGGAGCTTCCATAACTATGTGTATTATTGATTGGTGTGTCTGTAAGTATTCGTAGTAGGTTGTGATGTTTGTTTTAAATTATTGCGTAATATTTTGTGATGCATGATTTATCTAAGAAAGCATGCTATAAATTGCTATGTATGAATTTCATGTTGGTTGTGAAAGCATGTGATAAACTGTGTTGTATGAAATGTCTTTTGATTGTGTTATTGACTGGAAGCTTGACATCGGTCAGTGCTTATTGGAAATTAAGGATAAAACGGTAAGAAAGTTTAAGGAAAAACCTTTTGTTCTTGAAAATTAAGGGATTTAATTTTAAGGCAAAAATAATAATATTTTAATGAGTTTTAACAAAAGAATAAGTTAACGAGTAACAGCGAGGACGTAACCGTGAAAAAAATTTCACTTTCGCACTTTTTTCAAAAACGATGGGAAAAATGGAAATAAATATTAATTTTAAGAAAATAGATATTAAAAATTGTTTTAAGGTTGATAATATGAAATTTTTTCGAGAAAGAAGGGTTTTTACTGTATGAGGAAAAACGATCTTTTTACGTGAGAAAAATAAATATATGGGTCAGAAATGATCTTCAAAGGGTTAATGGATTTTTAGAAATAAAAAAAAAGGAATTTGAGTAAAAATGACTTTCGTTACGTTTTGAAATGAATTTATCAAAAAAAAGTTTGTAGAAAAGAATTTAAGAATAACGGAAACTTTCCGACAAACTTGGATAAGTTTTCGAAGTTTTGTTTTGGTATTTGTGTTTCACCGAACGAAAATTCTTTTGGGAAAATAAAGGAAAGGATAAGGACCTAGATTGCCGGAGACATCGGTCTAGTGTTCCTATTGGAGGAAATAAAGGAAAGGATAAGGACCTAGATTACCGAGACGTCGAGCTAGTGTTCCTAAGAGGAAATTTTACTTTGGAGGTGAAAGGAAATGTAATACTTGAGAAAAGGTAGTCGGGAGATTTAAGTCTTGACAAAGGAAAAACGAACGAAAAAGAACAGTTACGATAATAACGGCTTTTACATGCAAAGTCTGACAGATGTGCCAGTTTGGGCAGACGTCCCTTGTGTATCGTGCTACAATTTCACAAAGGGTGAATTGGTTAGTTACGGACCAAAGATAATCTCTGGTCTTTGGGTCTTAGGGACATTCGGGCTTCAAAAATCCAGCAAATGCTTGGGGCTTTGCAACCTCGGGTCGTGGAATTCGGTTACCCGGCACGAATGTACTCAATAGGGAACTATTCCAATATTATTTTAGGTTTTCCATCGTGGTACCCTTGAACAATTTAAGCCGGGCCTAAATTTATAGGCCGACCTCTTGATACAATTGTGTTAAGGGGTATCGCAGCTTAATCATTGCTCGAAGGAGGGAAGTTAGGATCTCCGGAGAATAAAGGTCAAGAATTGAAGTGCCATGTATTTTTGTAAAATCGCAATTTGACTGTCAGGTATGAATCCCACTGGTTGGAAATATTTATTGAATATATATATATATATATATATATATATATATATATATATATATATATATATATATATATATGATGTTTTGTTTGTGTGTCGCGCATATAGTTATCATGATGAATCTCATTGTCGGTATCTCACCCTTGCTTTATTTATTTCATGTTGGGTTTCTACTATGCTTTATATATATATATATATATATATATATATATATATATATATATATATATATATATATATATATATATATATATATATATATATATATATATATATATTATATTCGAGTACAAATGAACCACATGGGTTCGCTGTCATATTCAGGGATACGTTCCCTGTAGTTTGACGATGCTGAGGATGGGAGCCTGTGGGCGATTAATCCGGGCACCCGCAGCGCTACATAAACCAGGCCGGTATGCATCACTACAGGTACATTAGCGACGGGGCCACAAACCCGTACTCACAGCTTTGAGACAGTCGAGATACCACTTTCCCCGATGTGGCTACTGCTGGGGACCTTGGTGGAGGCGGGAGACTTAGTACATCAGCAGCCACGGATTCAGCCCTTACACGAGGCAGCGCCAGTGTCACCTCCAGCACCGATCATCCTAGTCCCGGAGGTTGAGTGAGGAGGATCCCATCGAGGAAGAGGAGGAGGATCACATCGAGGATGAGGAGGAGGTACCAGAGTATCATCCCCTCACCGACGACGTACACGGCGTAGTTCCAGAGGTTGGATTTGAGGTGGATGTATCTTCGCCCAACACTCCTACGGTTGGGGAGGACCATGGTGGCCTTCCCAATGGCTTTCTTTAGGCGCGACCATCAGTAGGACTTGTTTTGGGTTTACATTTTGGGGAGTAGTGACATGTTGGCAGTCTGTATATTTTGGCTACTGAGAGCCATCTTTTTGAGTCGTGGTTCCAGACTACTGCTACTTATAGTTTTGCTTATCTTTATTTTATGTTATGACTTTGGTATATGACCTATAAGCATAAAGGTCCTTATGTAAAAAGGGATGATGCATGTATATGTTTACAGTTATCAGTTATCAATGTTTGTTTTGTATCGATCGAGGAAAAGAAAAAAAAAACTTACAACTAATTTCAAGTAAGTTAAGAAATATAGAAAATTATATTTTTCCCAAAGCAACCAGCGTAATTATTTTCAGTCTTTTTATTTCAACATGTAGCGCCAAGAGGGTGTTACATGGAGGTAAGAGAGGTGAAGTGGAGGAATGTTGAGTGAGTGTGAAACGGCGTCGTTGTTGGAGAGGAGGAGGTGGTGAGGGAAGGAGGGAACTTGGCCCAAATTGAGTGGAGTTGAGGTGGCGCCATGCAATTAGTCTCACCACTTGGCCCAATAAGATCTACTTGGCCCAAATTGAGTGACTTGGCCCAATCGGACTCACCTGACCCAATCAGACTTACTTGACCTAATAGGTCTTACTTGACATAACAGACTTAATTGGGCCATTTGGATAACTTGGTCCAAATTGACTCACTCAACCCAATAGGACTTACTTGGATAACTCGCTTGGCCCAAAAGGACTGAATTGGTCCAATAAGACTCGCCACTTGGCCCAATTAAACCTATTTGGCCCAGTATAACTCAGTTTGCTTAATAGGACTCACCTGGCCCAATTGGATTCAGTTGGCCCAATAGGATTTACTTTTTTTGATAAGCGCAATAAGATTTAATTAGCCCATTATGGCTAAGTTGGTATAATGAGGCTCACTTGTCCCGATAGGATTGAAATGGCCCAATAAGTATCACTTGGCCCGATAAGATTAACTTGGCCCAATAGGCATTTTTATTTTACATTCTTTTTTTTTTGACAAAATTATTTTACATTCTTGAGTTAAGCGTTATTTTACATTCTTTAATTGATATGCACCGTTAATATAAAGTTTTTTTTACATTGTTAGTCAACTTGAAATAATGTTATAAATGACTTAAGATAGATATGATGCCAAACATGTTTAATGATGTGTCAAATTCTTATTGATTGACAATGTGAAAAATATTTACACTGACGGTACATACCAATTAAATACTAAAATAGTGTAAAAGTTATTAATTAATAACATATTTTTTGGGGTGAACCCAGGTGTCCTCCGGCCGGGAGCCAGAGACTAATCCCTCGAGGTACTGAGATCCATTTAAAGGATTGACCTCTCCCAACAGATGTTTTTCCACTAACTATGCCACACCATGTTGGTTAATAATATATTTGAGTACATCTTAAGAGGTATCAATTCGGAAATGTTTGAAATAAATCTCATCGGTAAAATAGGTAAAGAAATATTAATACAATATAATTTTCAATATTTCAAGTGTTATTAATTTTAAAATTTAGAAAATATATATCTATATAAATTTATTTCACTAAATTGAAATAAGAGATATAGGCTCTGTTTGGTAAAAATTAGCGGATAGCTAATACAGATATCGGATAAACTGGCAAATAGCGTATAACGGATAAGCTAGCAGATTAGAGTTGAAGTGTTTAGTAAAACTAACGGTTGGACTAACTGATAAATGTAAAATGACAAAAAAGAATTTATTTACATGTCTTTTTTTATAAATTATATATATATATGTATATATTATTTATTTTAAAATAATCATCATTTTTAACACTTGAAGTATTTTAAATTATTTGTCATTTCAAAAAATAAAATATTAATTTTAAATTTTAATATTAATTTATTTTTAATTACTTTTAGTAAATAAAATGTAATAATAAAAATAAAATGATATATTAATATGATTTTTATATAATTTTTTTATTGATAAAAATATATTCTATTTTTTATCTTAAATATAAATCTAAATAGTGAAATTAATTTTTATTTATATATTATGTTAAATGATTAATATTTTATTTTATTAGCTAAGGATCAATGAGGAATTTAATTAAGATAATAGGGATAAAAATGGAAGAAAAAATAATACGTATACGCTATAAGCTCAAACGCTACTTGATAGCGTTTGAAAAAAACGCTATACGTTAGAGGAAAAACGTTATAAGCTAATTTTAGAAACGGTTATCAAACGAGGCTTTTTTTTCATCCGCTATACGCTAACGGATTTGGCATACCAAACAGACTCATACCATGAAAACATGCCATTTATCGGTAAATATATAAACTAAAGACATTGCTTAACTAAACAAAGTACAAAAAACTACAATTTAAAACTGTCTTATACTTAGTCTCAATTGTCATAGACCATGAAATCAATTCAAATTAAGAAAAGGAAAATTATTAGACAAGCCAAAAAGATTCATAGATTATAACTCAATCAATGGGATTATGAAGCGTAGTTTACAGATGAGAAAAATCAATACAGGTTTAGAAGTAGTAGAATCGGAAATTGCAAAAGGCAAAGTGCAGAAAATAAGGTTAGGGTTCTAACCAGATACGAAGCGCATATGAAGACGAGGAAGAATAGCAACACCATATATGTGTAGTTTGCAAAACTTTGGAGAAGTTGATGAGGAAATTTGCTAAAGTTGAAGAGGAATTTGAATAAATCGCAAAACGCACAGAAATTGCCAAATGGTGAGGTAGGTTGGGAAGTAGTGAGCTAAGAGATACGTTGACGAGAAATTAGCATACCTAATTTATTAAAATCTTGTAATTTTATTTTGTACATTTTTCATTTATCTTTTTCATTATTTTCTCTCTATTTTCTTAATCTTTTTTATTAAAACATGTGAGGGATTTCTAAAATAATGGAAGTCCAAGACACCAAGTTGGAAAGAGGTTGAAGGACACCAATATGTGTGTCTCTTCATGGCTTTTAAATATTTCCTAATAGGTGTGTTTTTTCATGATTAAGTGTGTTCATTCATCAAGTGTACGTTCATGAAATGTTGCAATCATTCTTTCAAATATATTAAAGGTTATTTCATTCACCAAGAGGCATAAGTTGGTCTATGAATAGAACCACTTGTGCATGCAGAATGATGTCTGAAAATTGGCTAAACTTCTACAAGCCAAATCACTTCCTTTCTTCCCTTAATATGCATAGAGAATTAAGGAAACTATTATTCTGTAAAATGTCATTGACGATATGCTTGGTTTAGAGTGTGCAAACTAAACCATGGTTCTCTATTGTATCCTGAAGGGGATTCGCCGGTTACACTTGTTGCATCCAATCTACGAGGAGATATTGGTGGGGGCGAATCGAACCTAAAGCCTAATATTCTTACACGTCTTGGAGAATGCGCATGTCACTTTTTCTTCTCTTCTTTTCCTACATATTATTTATTAGTGCATCGCGGAGGTCCATGCTCTAATATTACTCGTGCCAAATACCCACATTCATCACAGGCTCTTAAAATAGTCCACTCAATGTGGATGTAATCCACAAGTCACAACACGTGTTTTCGAACAGTTTTGATTTGGACCAATATATTAAAAGCTATCATTTAAAATGTCATTTAGAACATATTTGAGAAAGCTATGTTTTTTCCATTTCAGCTATTTTATCTAAAAAAGTTGTTTTCAAAATAATCTAACATGTTTAGCACATTGCCTAAATTTACAAAAAAAAAAAATTTTTGGAGAAAATTCGTTGTTTTATGTCATCTAGTTTGTTTTAGCTTAAGATTGTTGTGATTTGATTATTTTCATCTTCAAAACTCTCTTCCCTATTTACCCCTAGAAATCTAACTTCGAAACAAATTTTATTGAATTATACAAATAACTTCATACCCTTTTTCGTAATTTATTATATAAAAGTATTTTTTTGCACAACGCAAATGAAATAGTTTATCTTAAAATTGTTTTTCAGCAGATAGATCCAAACAAAAATAAATTATAATTATAATCGATTATCACAATAATCGATAATACAAAAATCGATTATTAACATAATTTTTTTTTCTAACTTTCCCAAAGAAAAATTATTTTCCCCATTTCAGCTGTTTTTTAGCTTAAAAGCTGTTTCGTAGATAATCTATCATGTTTGGCATTTTGCTTAAATTTATAAAAAAAACTTTTTTAGGAAAAAAAAACTTTTTTATGCCATATAGTTTTTTTCTAGCTTAAGATTGTTGTGATTTGATTATTTTTCATTCTCAAAACTATCTTCCTCGTTTATCCCTACAAAACTAACTTCTAAACAAACAATATTAAATTATACACATAACTTCATACCATTTTTCGTAATTTATTATATAAAAGTGATTTTTTTTTTGCACCATACAATTGAAATAGATTATTTTAAAATCGCTTTCAGCAAACAAACTCAAACAAAATTAGATTCTGATTATAATCAATTATCACAATAATCGATTATACAAAAATTGACTATCAAGATATTTTTTTCCTGCTTTCCCAAACACACTCTTATTATTTAGTATGTCAAATTTCTTCATTACAACTTTGTCCTCCAGTAAAAGTTTTTTTTACCCTGCTAATTCAAAATATTAATTTCTTGAAATTAAATAAAAAATATGATACTTATGTAAAAATTAAGTTAAACATTGTTGTATTAAAAAATATGTTTTTTATTGCTTATTTTATCAAAAATTATTTTTTAAATTGAATAATCGTCTTTTAAAACTTTTAGCGTGTTTTTTTTTTCGCTTTTAAAAATAATGAAAAACATAAAAAAAAAAAAAATATTTTAGGGTTAAAATAAAAAGCAACAACGACACTAAAAGACACCCTTTGCATCAACCACTCCCTCTCGCTGCTTCAAGATACCTCTACTGAGAGCATCCACTACAAGGCAAAACAACAAGGAGAGAGTGGATCTCCTTGCCTCACCCCTCTTTTGCAAGAGAAAAAGCCAGCTGGATGGCCATTAACCAGGATCGACAATTTAGCTGAATTCAAAATAGACTTAATCCAAGAACAGAAAATGGAGTTAAATCCAAAAGCCTGCAGCACTTTCAGAAGAAAAGACCAATCTATTATGTCAAAGGCCTTTTTGACATCCAACTTCAAAGCAACATTACCACCAAAGACCTTGTAGTCAAGCATATTAATTGCCTCTGAGGTAGTACAGATACATTCTGCGATGTTCCTTCCCCTAATAGATCCTTTTTGCTGATGTGAAGCAATCCTAGGTGCAATCAGTGCTAACCTGTCTGCAATGACACCCTTTGCATCAACCACTTCCTCTCAGGCATCCCACTGTCGGCAATCCTTTAGTCGACCGCCGGCAAGGCTCAATGGCCGCTCCCGCCATCCTATCGAAGCAGCACCTCTGTTTCCCGGAGGTTGATCCCTCCCTCCCCCTCTCTATTCAACATGCCCAATTCCTTATATCCATAAAAACAATCCCAACAACATCAACATAAAAAACTCATAATTCTCAAAATTAGTAAAGCAAGTAGCAAGAGACTTTTTTTTGTTTGGATAAGCAATAGCAAGCGACTTTTTAACTTTGAAGAAAGTGGATGGGGGCATTTGCGTTGCTGGATTGTACTAGGCGATGGGTCAGTTGGTGTCCTTTTCACAATGGGATAAACCCATTCACAATGGACGCTGCCATTGGAGATGTTGGTGGACTTGGGAGAATAAGAGAGACCCATGAATTGGGACCACGCACTGAGTCCCTTGCTGCCAAAGTCAAGGGTGAAAGAGATAGGAATGCCAATATGGTTGGAGTCAAAGAGAGTGATGAAGAAGCAAAGAAAGAAAGATAAGCTGGTGGGGTTGTTCCTAATATGGGGAAGTTTGAAACGGAAGGTGGTGAATTAGGGAGGAGTAAAGGTGATAGAGAAAAACTTGAAGGAAAAACAAGAGTGGTAACAGGAAGATCATAGAGCAATGAGGAGGAACAAAGAAGAGAATATCATAGGCCTACGTCTTCTAGCACCTCGAACATGTATGAAGATGTATTTATATACTTTCTCTTATATTTAGTGTGTTTTTGGATTAGTTGTAAAAAAGTTATCATTTCAATAATTGATTGTAATAAAATAAGTTTTACTGTTGGATGTGATTCACAAAAATGATTTTAAAATAATCTATTTCATTTGTGTTGTGTAGAAAAATCATTTTATATAGTAAATTACAAAATATGTATGAAGTTATTTATATAATTTAGTAATATTTGTTCAAAAGTTACTTTTGTAGAAGTGAAATAAGAATATCATTGATTTTAAAGTAGGAAAAAACTTAGGTGATGTATAATAGGTGTTGTTTGTGCTGTTAACCAATTATAACATATCACACATAAAGTTTTCATTTAAATTCAAATTTAAAATATTTCTATTTTTTCTATTGGCTTGTTAATTCATATGTTGAATTGTGATTGAAGAACAGTAAAAACTGTATACAAGTAACTGCACCTAAGTTTTCTCCTAAAGTAACCTAACAATTTTTTGAAATAAGCATCAAACTTCTACCATCCCTAAAGCCAACTTTTTTTTCTTCTAAAAAAAAGTAGTTGTTGTTGATTTCGGAGAATTTACAATATCTATTGGCATCTTTAGATGGTAAAAAATGAATAGGAGGAGTAATTTTAGTTCAAGGTTGAAAAAATTATAAAAATGGAAATGAATAAAAGAAAAATGCACAAGTGAAGAAAAATTATTTATTCAAATATGTTCTTAGTACTTTTTTTAACACATGTTCTTGGTACTTATAAAGTTAATATTTTTTTTGTTTTGTTTTAGTTTTTACAATTTTATTAAAAGTTTTAAAGTGAGTAAATGATCAATTTAGTCCTTAAATGCACCAAAAAAAAAAAATCAGTGCTTAAAAAGAAAGTGTAAGTTGTATTAATACCTGCAAGATGGAATTATTCTTAAGATTTCCAACTGTGTGTTCTGTTGTTCAAGAACTAATATAACTAATATTGTATCTTTTAAATAATAATTTGAGTATTTACCCATTTTAAAGTAGTTATTGTAAAAAAAATTTGGCAAGAAAAGGCTGAAGTTGACACCGGGAAACACAAGAAGGGTTTGAATTGTATTTCTTAACATATTTTTCAAAATACTTTTTAAAACTCTTTTGCAAGCAAGCTAAGAAATAAACACACAATAAAAACCTTTTACAACGAATTAACAAACTCAAAATTAAATCCCCACAGTTAGTATAAACGAAAGCTGTAAAGAGATAGGGATAGAAAATTCACAAAGTGATTTTATCCTGGTTCACTCTCTTCCAACCAAGAGCTACATCCAGTCCTTTCTACTTGAAGGTTTTCTCCACTATAATCCAATAGCTTTACAAGTATTCTTTCACTTGTCTCTTCAGGCTTACAAACTCACAAGTATTCAACACCTCTTCAAGCAAATAAGTATTCTTTTCCCGTCAAACCTCTTTAGACTCTCTAACTTAGAGATAAAAGGTTTGATCTAAAGACTCACTATGTGTGAGGGTATGAAAGTTTAAGATCAAGATATTACAAAGTAATCGAGAGAACAGAGTTTTGACGCTTTCAAATATTATAGATGTGTTCTATGCAGATGATATCATGGTTTTTTGCAAGGGAACCAGCAGAAACTTAAGGCATTTGATGGATCTATTCTATATGTATGGTGCTGAATTAGGGCAGATCATAAGCTTGGAGAAATGCAGTTTTTTGTTGGCTGCTTGTCTGCTGCAAGGATCTCTTCCATTAAAAATCTTTTAGGATTCAGGTGTGGTAAGCACTTCACATATTTAGGTGTCCCTATCTTCCTTGGGAATCCTAGAAAAGTTCATTTGCAAGCAATATCTGATAGAATCAAGTCCAAGCTGTCTAAATGGAAAGGCTCTTTGTTGTCAGTCATGGGGAGACTCCAACTAGTCAAGTCTATAAGACATGGCATGATGATCTATAGCTTCCAAGTATACATGTGGCCAATTTCATTATTAAAATCCTTGGATAGATGTATTAGAAATTTCATTTGGACGGGTGATATTTGCAAAAGAAAGCTGGTTTCTTTAGCTTGGCATAAGCTTTGCCTTCCAATCACCTCTGGTGGCCTTGGTTTGAGGTCCTTGAGATCCATAAATGAAGCTGCTTTGTTGAAATTGAGCTGGGATATATTGTCATCTAGCAATCATTGGGCTGCTTTGCGGAAGGCAAGGTTCACGAGATTCAATAAACCCCTTGACCATTATGCTAAATCTTCAATTTGGCTTGGGATTAGACAGTTCATAAATACTTCCATTGACTGCAGTTGCTGGCTTCTGGGAGAGGGTAATTGTATCAACTTTTGGAAAGACTGCTGGTTGGATAGGCCTATTTCTAATACCTTTTCTCTGCCTGTTGCTGCTCTACCTATGCTAAAGGCTACTGTGAATGACTTCATTAGAAAGGGGTCTTGGCATATTCCTTTTTCTGTGGCAGAGTCCTTCCCGGGCCTGGTGCAGGAAATTAATAAGGTTATCATCCCTTATTGTCCAGGTTCTGATAAACTGGTCTGGAAACATTCTTCTGATGGATGTTTATCATTTAAAGATGCATACTCTTATCTTTTTCCCACTCCTAATCAAGTGACATGGGGTCGGTTAATTTGGAATAATGTGATTCCCCCTTGCAGGTCCTTTCTTTTATGGAGATTGATCCTTAATAAGTTGCCTACTGATGACATTTTAATCTCCAAAGGCTGCACTGTTGTTTCTGTATGCTGTCATTGTGGCAAACACTGTGAAACTGCTGAACATCTATTCCTATCATGTGAGTTTGCTTCTTGTCTTTGGAATCGGCTTGGTGACATCCTGCATATTTCAATTGATTCCTCCAGCATTCATTCCATTCTTTCCATTGTAGATAGGGCCTGGAGTGGTCAAGTGAATGTTCTTATGCTCTCGGTCATAGTGCACATCTACTGGTTTATTTGGTTCTCAAGAAACCAAATTAGATTCAATGACAGGCATTTTCCTTTTCACAGAGTCATCCATCTTAATTCTGCTTCTGTCTCTCTTGCTGGAAACTTGACATCTGCTAAAGCTAATAACTCTATTGATGAATTTGCCATTATTAAGCATTTTGCTGTAAACATCCATCTTCCAAAAGCTCCTAAATGTATTGAAGTTATTTGGTTAAAGCCTCCTTGTGGTTGGATTAAATGTAACACGGATGGTGCATCTAGAGGGAATCCAGGTCTTGCAACTTATGGTGGTATTTATAGAGACTCTAATGGTGCAATCATGGGCTGTTTTGCTAATTTTATTGGTGTTTCTTTTGCTTTGCAAGCTGAATTGTCAGCTTCCATGAAAGCTATTGAAATAGCAGCTAATAAGGGTTGGATTAAGCTCTGGTTAGAATGTGATTCAATCATAGTGGTCAATGCTTTCATGTGTTCAGAGGTGGTGCCTTAGAAGCTAAGGAATAGATGATCCAATTGCATTGGCTTGACTAAAACAATGCAATTTCATGTTACTCATGTTTTCAGAGAAGGGAATTCTTGTGCGGATAAATTGACTAATTATGCATTTAACAGTCATTGTTACACTTGGTGGAATTTGCCCCCAAAGTTTATTTTAGAAGACTTTAATCGTAATAGATTTAGTCAGTCTATTTACAGATTCAGATAGTTTTAAGTTTTCTCTCATGGGTTTTGGTTTGGTTCCCCCATGGTTGCTTGTATTTTTGTTTTATATTATTTATCAATAAATTATGATTGTGTTGTAGATGATTGGTAAGGCCTGAGGTGTCAACCTAGTTGGGATGTCTGGTCTCGCAATGATGCCTTTGCACTCCATTTCTTGCTTAAAAAAATATATCAGAGCTTGTAGTAGTTTTTGGTAACCTTCTTCAATGGGGTCGTCCAGTATTTATAGAAGGCGTTGCGTTTATCTTGAGCTCTTGCGTCTTCCAATGGTATTCAAGAAATATCTGTTTAGAGATAGCATTAAATGCTAGAATCCGTTGAGTCTGATAACTTGATATGTGATCTTCAGAAAAGTACTCTTGGTTATCAGAAAGCTCGAAATGGTTCTATCACTTCTCTATTGTACCTGAATGTCAGAGTACAAAGTGTTTGTGTAATCGATGGTACTTTGTTTCTCTTACCAAGAAACAAAGTGTAAACATTTGAAACAACACAGGTAAAGACATGAAAACATTCGAATTTAAATAAACAATCATTTGAAATAAATTCGTCGACTAGACGGGTTCACAAGAGGTACGTATTTGGACGTGCATTTTCAACATTGACTTTAGAGCAACATGGTAGTCTACTGATATCTCGTCTAGTTGTTCTACCGGCTAGACTACTGTAACTTAACTTTGCTTTTATCGGGTAGTCTACATAACTACTCATCTAGCTTCTATCGGGTAGTCCACTTATAAGATCATCTAACCTTTTCTCGTGGACTACAAGTCTTTGAACTTGTTATTTTTCTTGATAGACTTAGAGACTGGTCTAGCGCTTCTTAAACTTAGTTATTCTTAACGACTCGTCTAGCGATTTTCTTTTAGACTAGTTCTTTAATAGATGAGACTAAGGACTCGTCTAGCGATCACAGTTTGGTCTCGTGATGCTATTGGACTTTCTCAATGGAGCTTTAGACTAGTTCGCTCGTCTAGCGATAATTAAAACAAACCTGCACACTAGAGTAGACTAGTTCATAATTTAACTTTGCCATACAAATTTAATCTTTTTGTTAACATCAAAACTTAAGAGATTATTTAACCATAACCACTTTGGTTCCAACAAAGGCATGCAAGAGCATCACTATAAGGAGAGGAATCCCAACTAGATTGGAGCCCCAAACCTTAACAATCATATGCAGCACACCTTGAATTTTTTTTAAAAAAAATAAAGGATACAAAACAACATGGGGGGACAAGAACCAAAACCCATGAAAGATCACCTAAATTGAAAACTAGGAAGATCAAACCTATTACGGAAAAAGTCTCCCCTAACAAAATGTGGGATGAGATTCTACCAAGAATTACATTGAGAAGAAAACATCATAATTTACTAGTTTATCCACACAATAATTGTCTTCTCTGTTAATATGAGAAATTCTAAACTGCATGCTTCTGGATAAAAGAATACAATTTCTCCATCTTGTTCTATGCTTCCAAGGAACAATCTCCACCCAAAAAAAAGGCTTGAACAACTAGACTTGATCACATTCCAACCAGAATTTGTTCCAACCTTTTATATGAGCCATTTCTATAGCAAACATCACTGCTTGCAATTCAGCATGGAGAGAATAGGTAATATCAAAATACAAAGCAAAACATCCAACGATAGCAGCACTTTTATCACGAAAAATACCACCACCACCTGCATGACTTGGTGAACCTCTTGCCGCCCCATCCGTATTACATTTTATCTAACCACGGGGGGAGCCAATCTACTTGCTTAATCACAGGAGCTTTGTTTACATGTCCAGTCACTACAAATTTCTTAAAGATAGTAAACTCGTTAATAGATGCTAAGCTGAACCAGTTGGAAGCATTGCCCGAAAGAGAAGTAGCTGAGATAATTCTGTTTATGGTCAATCTAAGATTAGGAATCTAATTTTCATACTTGCACTTGTTTCTTGAATACCAAATGAACCTGAAACAATTAATGATAGCTGCTAAAATAACATCTCTAGTCTGAGAACTCCACGACTTATTGCAAGCTGAGAAGATTGATTTTATGGAAGTGAAGTCCAAACTCATTCCAATGACAACACCTAACCAATCCCAAACTTATTTAGCAAAGCTACAATGCAGAAATAATGAGATGTGGTCTCAAAGGTAGAACCACAAAGGCTACAAATCGAAACACAGGTGCAACCCCTCATCATTAAGTTGTCATCAGTTGGAAGTTTGGAATGAAAGATTCTCCAAACCAAGAAGGATCTTGAAGGAGGTATAAAAGCTGTCCAAATCATTTTGGATAAAGATATAGGCTGCTTCACTAGCTGCAAGAAAAGATATGCCTCCTTGAAAGTTAGTTTGCCCAAATCACTAGCAGACTAGATTAAACAATCTCTGTCCAAAAGCATAGGAACATTAACTTTCAGAATTTCTGCATACAGATGAGGAAATTGATCTACAAAATCTGGAGGGAAAGACCAATTGTTGTCCTGTGAGAAGTCTGACATTTTAGCTTGAAGGCTGCTGTGCACATGACAGGGAATATTGAGTATGTTAACAATTGGTTCTCCTAGCCAAGGATCCTTCCAAAAATCAATCTCAGTTCTATTATCAATCTGCCAAAGTACATTATCAATTACTGTATGCATGTAAATTTTTATACTAGGCCATATAGAAGACTTTATATAACTAGCTGCATGCTTATTGTTTCTTAAAAACTTCTCCCTTAGAAAATATGAACATTGATTCCTAGAAGAGTACATGTTCCAACTAAGCTTGAGCAATGCAGCTTCATTGATTGATCTCAAGGATCTTAATCCAAGACCACCTTCATTTAGAGGAGTGCAAACTGTTTTCCAAGCTACAGTGACAATTTTTCTCACATTTATATCATCAGCCCAAATAAAGTTCCTAACACATTGATCAAGATGATTCAATAAAGTTCCTCTCAATTTAATATTTAAGTAATGGTGCCGTATAATGGCATGGCTCAATATATGGTTTAATATGTTTTTAATCCTTACAAAATTTGACCTTTTTTTATTTGGTATCTAGAAGTCATTTTCCACATATTAATCACCTAATGAATGTGAATCAGTTGGTTGCACAGACTGAGCTTGTGGGGGAGAACCTGAGTTCAAATCCTATAGAACATATTCTTGGGAAGGGCTAAAAAATCTTAACTGTGACTAAACATCCGGATGGAGATTAGTCCCATAATAGGTCCAAAGGATCTAAGCTTGTGTGAATACTCTGTAGACCCACTGGGGAGCCAAAGGCCATAATTCCGATGGGTTCCAAACAAGAAGATAACATCTATTTTTTGACATTAAAAACTACTAATTTGATCTTCCAAAGATTTATATGAAATTAATTTGGTCCTTCAAAATTTTTAGGACAAGGTGTATATACATTTCCTAAATTTTAGCCCATTTGCAAATAGGCACCTTTAACTATTTTTTCTCTTTTCAGCTAGTGCATAAACTTATACTATTAGTAAGATTAATCCTTCAACTATTTTTTGTCTCAGTTAGATCAAGTAATGGTGATGTACACGTCTGATAGTGGCTCATGCGGTTCAAGATAGCAAGTGGCGGTCGATTCTAAAAAGATGATAGTGAGATGGTGCATGCTAGAACAACGACGAGTAGGGCGTGCATAAGACATGCTCTAGTATCTCATAACCAGTAACTTGATATGATCCTAAAAAGGAACATGTAAATTTTTGGATCTATCCTTGAGTGACTACCAAAATTCAAAGAAGAAGAAAAATAACAAATGAAAAAGATATGGAATGGAAGGTAGGCGCCACAATTTCAAGGGAAAATGATAAGCCAAGGTGAAGATCACCACAAGGGTCTTGGACTCTTGATAAAATCAAAGGGATTGGTTCAATAAATAACCTAAGAGAGACAATTCCCTCACAAATGGATTCAATCCAACATGAACTCAAAGTTGTTATTCATCATGTTTGGGGCATGTACATATAGTAGTGGGAAAGAAAAACCAAAGGTCATCATGGGATGACATAAACTCCTAATAACTAGATATAACTCTCCACTAAGTGGTTATTAAAAGAACATAACTATCCTACTTAAGAAAATAATAAAAAGTGGTTCCATAACTTCTAAAAGAGTTACCTAGGCATGCAAGCCAAAGGTTGCCCTCCCTTGTAAGTTCCAAAATGTGCTAGCCACCATTCCTAATGGGCCTTGCTCATTCATCAAGTTTAGTGTAGCCCAATTAACATAAAACTCATTTAAGGTCTAAGAATTCGTGTTAAACTTCCAACCCGTTTTTTACCATGATAGAAGCCGAATCAAGTCAAGAAGCTTGAGATATGATTTGTAGATAATTTCATAAGCTTTCCAACGAACCAAAGAATGCATCAATAGGAGATCTTTAACTCAAGATATAGTCAAAACAAGTATACGGGTTCATCACAATGAAAATAAAATTTTCATCAAAATTTAATTTGGCCTTAAATTGAATATCATTCTTGGTTTGCATCATTCCCTCCCTCTTAAAGAGAATTCGACCTCGACTTCATTGCTTTTGGCAGTCATCTTCATACTCCGGGTTCAAACACAATTCTTTTGAATCCACGGGGCACCTCTCTTGGAATTGCTTCTTCAACTTCCTTCAAAATAGAGTCATCGCCTCTAGGCAAAGAGTTTGCATTAGTAGCCAAACAAGCATCTTTACATAGAAAGATATATATAGGCTGCCTTGCCAACAATGCTCCCTTCACCTTATTTTCTTTTGTAGGAAGACTCTCAATTCTTCTTTCAACCTTTACCTCAATCTTGTTCTTTTTATTTTCCCTTTCAAAAAATGCATTCTCCACATTTTTATCATCATCTTTTTCACTATGTTTGTTTTCCTCCATTCCCTTTTCTTCTACCTTTTTCTCATGGCTTTCTTTTTTCATTACTTCTCCTTATTTTCTTTCCTTATTCATCGAACACTCTTCTTTTATTGTTTTCTCACTCATTCTTTTTTTCTCACTCTCTCCTTTAAAGTACATTTGATCTTCATACACTTGTTTTGGTGACAATGATCCAAGAGTAATTTTGCGATTATTAAGTACAAATGAGTACCTATTGTTGTAGACATCATATGTCGCTTCTTGTTCAGCCTCCAAGGACGCCCAAGTACCAAGTGTCTCGTTTCTATATGCACCACATCACATAACACCTCATCTTCATATCTCCCAATCTAGAATGACACTCTTACTTGTTTGTTCACCATCACGTCACCGAGGTCACTAAACTCCGGGATGTACCAAAGCTTATACGGTTGTGGATGCTCTAGAATAGGAAGCCCCAACTTTTGCACCATGGTGGTACTAGCTAGGTTGATGTAACCCTTTCTATAAACGACCAAGCTACATATCTTGTCCTTCACATAGCATCTAGAATAGAAAATATCCTCCATTTGCTTTGCATCATTTTTCTTCATTAGTGACTTCATGAAGAACCCGCTAAGAAAAATTCAACCTTTCGGAAAAATCGAAAAACAAAATCAAAAAGTCACTCTAGGAAGGATGGCTTTAGATACCAAATGGTATGATAATAAAAAGGAACGTGTAAATTTTCGGATCTATCCATGAGTGACTACCAAAATTCAAAGAAGAAGAAGAATAACAAATGGAAAAGATATGGAATGGAAGGTAGGCGCCACAATTTCAAGTGAAATTGATAGGCCAAGGTGAAGATCGCCACAAGGGTCTTGGACTCTTGATAAGATCAAAGGGGTTGGTTCAATAAAGAACCTAAGAGAGACAATTCCCTCACAAATGGATTCAATCCAAAATGAACTCATAGTTGTTACTCCTCATGTTTAGGGCATGTACATATAGTAGTGGGAAAGAAAAACCAAAGGTCATCATGAGATGACATGAACTCCTAATAACTAGACATAACTCTCCACTAAGTGGTTATTAAAAGAACATAACTATCCTACTTTAGAAAATAATAAAAAGTGGTTCCATAACTTTTAAAACAGTTACCTAGGCATACAAGCCAAAGGTTGCCCTCCTTTGTAAGTTCCAAAACGTACTAGCCACCATTCCTAAGGGGCCTTGCTCATTCATCAAGTTTAGTGTAGCCCAATTAACATAAAACTCATTTAAGGTCCAAGAATTCATGTTAAACTTCCAGCCCATTTTTCACCATGATAGAAGCCGAATCAGGTCAAGAGGCTTGAGATATAATTTGTAGATAATTTCGTAAGCTTTCCAACTAACCAAAGAATGCATCAATAGGAAATCTTTAGCTCAAGATACAGCCAAAACCAGTATATGGGTTCATCACAATGAAAATAAAATTTTCATCAAAAATTAATTTGGCCTTAAATTGGATATCATTCTTGGTTTGCATCATTACTTGATGACAACCAAATGGACAGGTTGCCTTTAGAAGATCTTAGGTTGAATTTTACCAAATAATATTAAGCACCATTTTTTAAGTACAATTAAAAAGGATGAAGAAAATAAGAAAATGGATTAAGAAGAGAGGTGGATGGCACCACAAACTAAGAGTTTGATAAGCCTAGGAAGTTCGTCACAAGAATCTTGGATTCTTGATAAGAACAAGTTTGGCTCAACCAAGAACCAAAGAGAAACAATATTTCTCACAAAATGGAATTTGATCCAAAATGAACATCCAAGTTGTTATTCATCATGTTTGGGACAAGTACATATAGTGGTGGGAAAGAAAAACCAAAGGTCATCATGGGATGACATAAACTCCTAATAACTAGACATAACTATCCACTAAGTGGTTATTAAAAGACACTAGTGCAATAAGTACTTTTTACGTCAGTTAAAATTGAGTTTTTACACCATAATACTGATTGACGTAAATACAGCTGACGTTAAAAGTTAAACTTTTAACGTCAGTTGAGAACTGACGTTAAATATAAAACTATTAACGTCGGTTCTTTAACACAACTGACGTTAATTTTGTCAAAATTAACGTCAGTTCTTTAATACAACTGACGTTAATTTTGTAAAAATTAACGTCAGTTCTTTTCAGAACGGACGTTAATTTTGTTAAAACTAATGTCAGTTGTTATGAAGAACTGACGTTATAGGTCTTAATTTTAACGTCAGTTGTAATAAACAACTGACGTTAATAGTGTACTGTATATTTTATAAAATACTATTAACGTCAGTTGTATCATACAACTGACGTTAATAGTATTTTTTTTTTAAATTCAGTTTTAAAATATCACTCCCCTCAGCTATCCCTGCATTCAGTAAATATCCCAGTAACACAGAATATCACACACATTACAGAATTGCAAAGGAAAAATGGAACCATGATCCATATGTATGCCTGTTCAGAAACAATATATATTTATTAACATAGGTTATAAATCAAAATAAATACAGAAATATAAATAAAAATAAATGTATACTAAGTTTAAACTACCTATATCAATATCCTTTCGTGATGATCATCACGAGTGGCATGTACATCGTCCACCTGTGTCTCCTCGATTATAGTAGGCATGTTTGTTAAAAAAGAAGGAGTCTCGGGAATATCAAGATTTGAATCTTCATTTTCATCACTACCATTATACATGCTTTTTCCTTGGAGAACCACGGACAACCTTTTGTTAGAAGGATCAGTGATGTAGAACACTTGTTTTGCTTGGGAAGCCATTATGAATGGCTCATTTATATAACCTAACTTGTTGAGGTCTACCAATGTGAACCCCAATTCGTCGGTTTGTACACCACCGTTACTATCAACCCACTTACATTTAAATACCGGCACCGTAAGCTTAGTGTAATCGAGCACCCAAATATCTTCAATATATCCAAAGTAAGGTCTCGGTGCTTTAACGGGTTTTGTGTCCTTTGCACTAGAGAAGTGCATTGCTTCGGCCACGATCATAACCCTACTATTTTGCATGGTACTCTTGTTATCTTGTTCCTTTGTATAAAAGGAAAAGTTATTTATGTCGTATCCGCTCCAACATATGACGTTGAAGCTAGGCCCACGTGCTAGCCATCTTACGTCATCAGAAGCAGTACTACCATCCTTAAGCATTTCTTCCTTGAACCATGGTAAGAAAGTCTTGTTATGCTTGTTCAACAACCACCTTTCGCTCATTCGAGGGTTTTCTTGATTGACTTTTCTTTTATGTTCAAATAAGAAAGGTTGAACACATTCGATGTTGTTCAATACATACAAATGTGCTTGAAGCACTTCCTCCCGATCCTTCCTATTAATTCTTAAGCCATGTGTACCCTTACCTTGACATCTGATCTCATCATGCCGAGTCTTAGGAACCCCTATAGGATCCGTGTTATGAAGGTAGTCCGAACAAAACTCAATAGCTTCTTCTGCAACATACCTTTGAACAATAGATGCTTCCGGACGATGAGGATTCTTCACGTACCCTTTCAAGATCTTCATGTAGCGCTCAACTGGGTACATCCATCTCAGAAAAATCGGCCCACATAATCTAATCTCCCTCACCAAATGAACAATTAAGTGAACCATTATGTCGAAAAAGGAAGGAGGAAAATACATCTCCAATTGGCACAAGATTGTAGCAGCCTCAACTTCCAAGTCATCCAACATACGAGGGTCAACGACTTTGCTACATATAGAATTGAGCTCGATGAAAAGATTCTTGTCCAATATCACGGATCATGTCCTCTACTCGATCATCCTCCATATTTACGTCAACGTCCTCACTTTGGGAGACACTTGCCGTACTACTCAACAACACATCACCATGCCATATCCATCTTGTATAACTTAAGCAAATCCCATCACAAATCAAATGAGTA
Source organism: Sophora flavescens (assembly GCA_030762895.1). Taxonomy (NCBI): domain Eukaryota; kingdom Viridiplantae; phylum Streptophyta; class Magnoliopsida; order Fabales; family Fabaceae; genus Sophora; species Sophora flavescens. The sequence continues at coordinate 126,137,871 of CM061068.1, forward strand.
CGTATATCCTTCACCGTACATTTCCTCGTATTCAAACACTTGACATAAGGACAACAGAACATTCCATTACTATTAGGAACATTCCTTTGAGCAAATTCTATAAATTCTCCCACCCCCTTCAAATTCTCAGTACTAGTACCCTTACAAACCATCCAACTACGATCCATAACTAGATAGGTCCTGTAGATATATAAAACATATATCCAATATAAGGACAATACGGGATATTGAAAACTATAGTTTTTGAAGATTGCCAAGCACTGGTCACGGCCTAGCAGTGATGTCCATCACGGCCGTAACGTGCCAACTGAACCAGACCATCACAGGCAGAACTGATCACGGCCTAGCCGTGATGAGCATCACGGCCGTGACAAATCAACCAGCAGAGTAACATGCACTCAAAACCAAAAATAGAGACGTACATTCCAAACAACTCAAACTCACGGTTTCAAGTTTCAACTACTGAGACTACAGTTTCAACATACACTCAAAACCAAAAATAAAAAAATGTGCCCTAAAGACTCACCAGAAATAGGTGCTCGCGTGGTGGTGGGAAGGGGAGCTCGAGTGGTGGCCAACGTTCGATGTGGTTACTGAGAGCAGAGGGACAAGGAGAGTTAGTGCGCGGGAAGGGGAAAGAGAGATGTAAAGTTATTGCAAAGAATGAATTGAAAGACGGAGTTAGGGTTAATAGTGCATCTTACGGTGGTGGCGAAGAAGCCCTCGCGGTGGTTGCGGTGGAGATGAGCTCGCGATTAGGGCAGAGTGAGAGTGAGAGTGAGGGTTGAGAGTGAGGGTTGAGCGTGATGAAAAGAGAAAAGAGATGTACAGAGCGAAGTGAAGAAGGCGCGCGGGTGTAAACCAAAATAAAACAACATTTGACGTCAGTTGTTTGTAAAGACTGACGTTAAAGGTAATATATTTAACGTCAGTTGTCTTAAGAAACTGACGTTAAAAGTGTATACCTTTATCCAGAAACATTAATTCCTTTGACTATTTATTTAATTGAAATAAAAATAAAACTTTTAACGTCAGTTGTATAAAAAGCCGACGTTAAAAATAAATATTTTTTATTTTAAAAGCACTTTTAATGTCAGTTTTTGAAGACAACTGACGTTAAAAGTGTATATCTGAAAAAAAAATTCATTCCTTTGACTACTGTGCTAACCCATGCACCTTGAAACTTAATCCTCTTAATGAGCATTAAGTTTATAGATAAGTTTTCAAGAAAATCAGAAAGAGACTATTCTTTATATAAAGTGTCATTCTTCTGTATCAGTATGTAAATACACCCTCTTCTTTTCCTCTATATTTCGTGCGTTTTCTATTCCTTCACAATATGGTTCTATCACATTTGCGACTTTTGTTATTTCTTCCTATACCTATACTTAAAGGTCTCTGTCTTAATGGTCAAAAAACTTCTAAGGTTTTGTAAATCACATAATATGACTCCCTCACTATATTCCATCTCCTCCCCAAGCGACTGTGGATAAAGCACATAGGGAGCATCAAGGACTTCAAATGAGCAGGGAGGGGATCGATGCATCCATTGGAGTTTCTGAGGAAAGAGCTGAGAAGAAATTGATGTTGAAGCAGAAACTTTTTAATATTTTAGTGCTATGTTGCAGAATTTTTTTATCTTTTAATCATGTAATTGTAACTTATGAATCGCTTCAATGAGATACGATTTGATTATACATATAACACTTTTATGTTAAGTGTTTATTTATTTTAATTTTCACAAGAATATGTTTACTAATTCAAGCTAATTAATGTAGATTAAAAATAAACTTGTTTAATATTTACACAAGTTCTTTACACAAATAGTGATTTAATATTTACAAATTGTCACCACCTCATTTTTAACGTCAACATAATTTATGACTGCCAAGTTCCCGTATATTCCATTATTTCCAATATTCATTCTGCACGTTTATAATTTATAGGATTATTTACGTCAGCTATTTATTATACTGAAGTAAAAAAACACACTTTTAACGTCAGTTGTATAAAAAACTGACGTTAAAAATAAATATGGTTGCCAATCAATTGCCACCACCTCATTTTTAACGTCAACTTAATTTATGACTGTCAAGTTTCCGTATATTATATTATTTCCAATATTCATTCTGCACGTTTATAATTTATAGGATTATTTACGTCAGCTATTTATTATACTGAAGTAAAAACCACACTTTTAACGTCAGTTGTATAAAAAACTGACGTTAAAAATAAATATTTTTTTATTTTAAAAACACCTTTAACGTCAGTTGTATTAAACAACTGACGTTAAAGGTGTATAAGTTTCTGCAAGAATTCATTCCTTTGGCTACTGTGCTACTTACCCATGCACTTTGTAACTTAATCCTCTTAATGAGCATTAAAGTTTATAGGTAAGTTTTCAAGAAAATCAGAATAGCTTAGTAACTTCGTCCCCTGCTCCTATAAATAGCTTCCTTCCATCCTTTTAATTTTCTGCTTCACAATATGGCTCTGCCGTGGAGATTAACTTCATCACTCTTTCTTCCTATTCCTAGACTCAAAGGTCTTTGTCTTAATGGTCAAACAACTTCTGAGGTTGTGTAAATCACATAACATGGGTGATAAGGTTGTGTAAATCACATAGTGTGAGTTGCTCACCTTATCATCTTTCTGGAGAATCGGCAGCTAGCTACAGCACCAGAATGTCAGCTTTGGAAGCAAATGACTGTTCCAAGACCATTGCTGAAACAGATCGGGTGCACCCTTGATCAGCCGCTCTGGAAAACTCGGTCGCTCGAATCTCCTTTCTTGCTCACCCGTGAAGGGAACGAAGCCCCTCAACAAAATGTTTAGGATTTTAAACCCTTTCAATGTAACTTTTTATAGGATTTTAAACCCTATCAATGTAACTTTTTATAGGATTTTAAACCCTTTCAATGAATGAGATCCGGTTTGGGTTATTGAATCAACTTATACTTCGCACATATATTTTAGTTTTCAAAACAGAAACACAAAACATCAAAGCAATTGTGAAACTAAAACTTTGAGGAAGGCAATGCGGAAGGGTACGTATAATAGATAAAAAAAATTATTAAAATAACCTTTAACGTCTGTTGATGAAAGAACAGAAGTTAAAAGTGAAGTGACGCACTTTTAACGTCAGTTCAATGAACAACTGACGTTAAAAGGTTCACTTTTAACGTCAGTTGTTTATTGAACCGACGTTAAAAGTGAGTCACTTCACTTTTAACGTCAGTCCTTAAAACAACTGACGTTAAAATTGAATTAATGAAGTCTGATATTTACAAAACTGTCACCGCCTCCTTTTTAACGTCTAGCTTTTGTTTAACTGACGTAAACATTTACCGTCTAATGTATATTTTCCACTAGTGAGAACATAACTATCCTACTTAAGAAAATAATAAAAAATGGTTCCATAACTTCTAAAGAAGTTATCTAGGCATCCAAGCCAAAGGTTGCCCTCCTTTGAAAGTTCCAAAACGTGCTAGCCACCATTCCTAACGCGCCTTGCTCATTCATCAAGTTTAGTGTAGCCCAATTAACATAAAACTCATCTAAGGTCCAAGAATTCGTGTTAAACTTCCAGCCCGTTTTTCACCATGATATAAGCTGAATCAGGTCAAGAGGCTTGAGATATGATTTGTAGATAATTTACTAATCTTTCCAACGAACCAAAGAATGTATCAATAGCAGATGTGTAGCTCAAGATACAACCAAAACAAATATACCGATTCATCATAGTGATAATAAAATTTTCATCAAAAATAAATTTTATCTTAAATTTAATATCATTCTTGGTTTGCATCATAACTTGTCCTAATATAATCCACTACTTAACTCATCAACAACATATAAAGACCCTCCAGGCTCTACAACCTTGTAATCTCGTAACAATTATGAATCCAACACAAGTACTCACTAGTTATTAAATTATATTAAAAGGGTAAAGTACAAACAATAATGGAAAGTGCAACTACACCTATAAATACAGAAATGATAAACTGACACAGTTTTTCGGACAACATACGATACACCGTATGAACAGTGCCGCACAGTGCGGCACTGTAGCTGCACTGTACGGCACTGTTCACAGTTTTTTTTTTAAAATTTAATTTTTTTTAAAATAAGTTTTTTGATTAAGTATGTGTCAATATCTGGTGAACCGAGTACAAATATCTGGTGAATTCGGTTCATTATCTGGTGAATGGGTTTTTTTGAGAAATAATTTTTTTGATTAAGTATGTGCAAATATCTGGTGAATCCGGTATAAATATCTGGTGAATTCAGTTCATTATCTGGTGAATAGGTTTTTTTGAGAAATAATTTTTTTGGTTAAGTATGTGCAAATATATGGTGAATCGGGTATAAATATCTGGTGAATTCAATTAATTATTTGGTGAATGAGTTTTTTTTTATAAATAAATTTTTTGATTAAGTATGTGTAAATATCTGGTGAATCGGATACAAATATCTGGTGAATTCGGTTCATTATCGGGTGAATGGGTTTTTTTGAGAAATAATTTTTTTGGTTAATTATGTGCAAATATCTGGTGAATCCGGTATAAATATCTGGTGAATTCGGTTCATTATCTGGTGAATAGGTTTTTTTGAGAAATAAATTTTTTGGTTAAGTATGTGTAAATATCTGGTGAATTCAGTTCATTATCTGGTGAATGGGTTTTTTTGAGAAATAAATTTTTTGGTTAAGTATGTGCAAATATCTGGTGAATCATGTACAAATATCTGGTGAATTCAGTTCATTATCTGGTGAATGGATTTTTTTGAGAAATAAATTTTGGTTAAGTATGTGCAAATATATGGTGAATCAGGTACAAATATCTGGTGAATTCAGTTCATTATTTGGTGAATGTGTTTTTTTAGAATTTTTTTTTTTAAGGGGTGGTAAAGTGCATTTGACCATTAAATTTTTTAAAAGAAAGCATCATTGTGAACGAAGTCCCCCTCTAACAAAATCCTATGCATGTTTAATGTACTAAAAAATAAGGCACCACACTTTCAAAAGCAACTTTGTTTTGACTCTAACATCTGTATGATATTTACCTAAGTAAGATTTATTTTCACATGCTCATTCAATGTGTTTGCCATTTTCTTCTAACTTCGAAATGCAAGGTGCCAACAGATTAAATAGGAAAAAAAACAGTCATTCCAATTTGAGTTCACTTACATATAATGACAACCAATTACTGCTATGTTGTGTTATTCTTTAATGACCAACGATTTTAGGCTAGGATTATTAAGCTCGTCCTTGGCATAGGATATTTTTTTTATAGGAAAATATTGGTGTAAATGTTAATATTTTGTTAGTGGGTGGTGTTTGAATCATCAACCTTCTTATCACTCCACTCGTTAATTCCCCCACCTAACCACTAAGCCAACCTTACAACCCCTGTCATTGACATATGATTAAGTTTTACGTTTTTGCAGCTGCTTTTCCTGACATTGTTTACCTGGTTGATGCAATCCAAAAGCAGTAAGCCCACACTTGAACCCAATTACTTAACAAAAGTATTTCACCTTTGCGAATACCGTACCACCTATATGTACTATTTCATTGGCATTGGAGAGAGTATTTTTTTTTAACGGCAAATATTAGTAATTAGTTTGTTATATTAGGGAAGGCATTTGAAATTTCAAACCCACATTACCTTATCTATCCAACTCTTATGTTCGTCCTCCAAACCACCAAACCACATCATCACTTCTGAGTCCTGACATGGAGCTCTACTACTAAAAGCATTACCTTTAAATTTGTTTGTTAGTTTGCCCTTTAAGCATTCAACTGAGAAAAAAGTGACTTAACAACAATGTAGTTTCTGGTTATTGCTGGTGCTTATTTTATGCTTCTTCCATGATTTCAATAAAATCCATTGATTTATTATATATATATATATATATATATATATATATATATATATATATATATATAATCAAATCATATTTCTCTAACTAAATTTACATGGCCGGCCATGACTCTTGCTTAGCACGGGTGCTCTCTCTACTTGTATGTATATGAATCATCACACAAAATGCTTTTGTTCCTTTGCCTTTATTTTTTGGTTTGGTACTCACCCTAATTAGTCATTAAGACCGAGTGAGCTCCTTGAAGTATCCTCACGGCTTAGATCATTTGGACCCGCTATAGAACTAATCTCCGAGTCGGCCGCACGGCTAGTAAAGCCCTGACCAAGGGTTGTTGCATATCCAAGGATCGAAGTCGGAGAACCCGAACGATTTATCCTTAAGTAGCAGTGCGTTAATCACTTGTACTCAACCATTTGGTTTGTCCCTTTGCCTTTTACCAAGAGGTTAATTATCGAAAGACGTTTTGTAGTTGAATGTATGTATGTTTTATAATATTAAAGTAAATTGGTTGTTATTTGTTAGCTTTTGTGTTTTTTTTGTTTTGTTTGCCTCATCGGTATATTTTGTGTTTGAATATTAGAACTGAATTTTAAAAAATAGGCAATTGTAAATCCATTTTTGAGGTCTTATTAATTGAGTTAGCGTACGTATATACTCTTTTGCGAGGTGTACACTATCTACATAGTTCATAATATTGGTTTGAGTGTTTGCGTTGTATATCCTAGAATATATATATATACTTGTGCTCAAGAGATAGTTAAGGTTGTTGGAGCTCTAACAATATATGGAGAACCAGCAGACACAAAATTGGCTTGGAAGAGCAAAGCCATTGATAGCTGTCGTGTCTATGCAGTTTCGGATATCCTATCGAAGGCTGCAATGAATGAGGGGATGAGCATTTATGTATTCGTCATGTACCGCAATGCTGTTGGGTTCATTGTCGTGGCCCCTTTTGCGGTGTATTTTGACAGGTACCTCTCTCCCTTTATGTTTGTTTTTTTTATTTGGGTTAGATATGCTTCTTTTTCTTTTTCTTTTTCTTTTTTTTTTAGTGCTGTTGGTCCTATGAAATAACGACAGTTCAAATTTAGTTCTAAAAATTTGAATGAACGCTCAAATTGGTTACAGGAAAATTTCGAATACCCATTTTTAGTCATTGAAAAAATAAATTCATTATTTAAACCCTCAAATTTTTAAACCCGAGATACTTTAGTCCCTATATTTAGGTCCGGCGTTCATTTATTTGCCTATACGTCCCATTAACCATCCTATTTGGTCCGTTAGTGGTCTGGCTCGACTTATAACAAATTTCCTATGTGAAAAACAAATAAAAAGTGAAAAATATGCATATAATTAAATGCTTGAAAATTATGCTTTTTTTTTCACTTTTCATTAGTTTTTCACGACGGAAATTCGTCGTAGCCCACGCAGGGCCACTAACGGACCAAGTAAGATGGTTAATGGGACACATAAACAAGTAAATTAATGTCGGAACTAAATATAGGAACTAATGTATCCTACATTTAAAAATTTGAGGGACTAAATAATTAATTTATTTTTTGGGGACTAAAAATGGGTCCACAAAAATTTCCAAGGACCAACTTGGACATTCACTATAAATTTTTTTATTCATATCGAGTCTCTATATAAATATAAAGAGACTAAATATAAACACTCTTTAACACCAATACACTCCCTCCTATTTCTTGAAATTCACGTGAGTCCTACAAAATTCAAGTAGGACCCACGTGAATTAATGAGGCCCATTTTCTAAAATTGTTTGACCCACATGAATTTCAACCAAAGTAAGACAGTATGTTAGTAAAAGAGTGTTAGAGAATGTATTGTTAGCACTCCTTAAATATAAAATCAATATTTTTAGTCTCCGCCAAGGACTAAAAACACATAATTTTTGTTAAATACAAGGACTGAATATGAATAAATTTTTTATAAAGACTAAAGTTGAACCGCGGTGATTTTATAATTTTTTTTTGACACAAGTAAATTTCGGTGATTTTATAATAGGACTAAATATATATTAAACACTTTTTTTTTTAAAGGTGAGTTTGTGTCTGAACATAAAATTGAAGCCATGCATGCTGCGTAATTGTTTTAACAGGAAAGTAAGGCCGAAAATGACATTTTCAATCTTCATCAAGATAGTGGCGATCAGTGTGCTAAGGTAATAATATAATTACATTGACAAACACATTCTCATTAATGGAAAACAATCACTTTACCTTTGATGTTTACATTCTCACCAACAGCTCAGTTATTGGCCAGAATTTGTATTTTTTGGCGATGAAGTTCACAACAGCAGCCTTTGCAGCTGCCTTGAGCGATATCCTTCCTGCCATTACCTTTATCTTGGCTTGCATTCTTAGGTAACTAAGCATTGTTTTCACTCTTGACAAAAAAAAAAATTCAGATCTTGTCATATATTAGTCTTTGAAATCGGTGTTTTTTCCCCCTAAAGGTAAATGCTAATTAAAAGAATAAAAAAAGAAGTGCTTTTTGGCACAAAAAAATAATAATATGTGACTGCCTTTTATATATGCTTTTTTCTTAAAATCTGATTTGTACAAAAAAAAACATTTTTTTCAATTTTTAATGCTTCTATTATACGTATTTCCTTTTGGTAGTTTCCTTTCACTATTTTTTTCAGGAAACTGTAAGAAGACTTCTTACAAAGTTATAATTTTAATGGAGAAAGTACATATTACATGCAAGAGCACTAGCAAAAGGATGTGGATCTGCTGTCCTTACCAATCATATCTTACCTCATATTCTAACTTATTAAAATTATAAGAAATTTCAACTTATGTGACAGTATATGATTAGTAGGGACATGGTGTGTTACACCAAAATAGATAAGCATATCCTCATCTAAGATCGAGATTCTTATATAATGACTAAACTAACAGCAAATTACGACTCTAATTTTTTTCAGTTTGATAAAAAAAAATGTTTAAGCTGACCCATTATATCCAAATACATATAAATTTGGTCTACATCAAGATTTTTTTTGTGTATAAATAAGGTTAGGCAATTTCTCTGTTTCTGCTTAGGCTTGAGAAGATAAAAATAAAAAGCCTACGTAGCCAAGCAAAGGTGGTGGGAACTTTAGCATCTGTTTCAGGTGCCATGGTCATGACCCTAATTAAAGGCCCAATACTATTTGGGTTACATGGAGGCATTAGCCATAACCAGCATAATGATGGGACCAAGACTCTAAAAACAATAGCAGGATCCGTGATGATCATAATAGCATGCTTTAGTTGGGTTCTGTGAACCTCCAAGTGAGCTATTCTGAGTCATTATTATTTATTATTCAAGATATAAAAGTCTACCAATGAAACAAATTTTTAAAAAATTAATTAATTTGATTGGCTACTAACACAACTTTGTATCTTTCCTTAGGCTATTACTAGGGATGGCAATTTTATCCGTACCCGCGGATACCCGCGGATAAAATCCGCAATGGGTACGGGGCGGGTAGTTAAACGGGTACCCGCGGGTAAAATAAACGGGTAATTCCAATACCCGTTTATAAACGGGGCGGGGGCGGGTATCATACTATCCGTGCCCGCGGATACCCTGCATCTGCCATTCTTAATTACTATAATACCCTTTATTATATATATCTACTCTCAAAGTCCTTATATCATTTTCTAGATAATTTTCATCTATTGTGTTGTTTCATGGATATTTTAAGTGTGATGTATTAATTTGTAGGTGCTATTTTATTCAAATATCGGAAGATATTAATGTGGTGGTTTGTTTAAGTTTTATGTATTTTTTTTAAATTAAAAAAAAGATTTATTTTTTTTATAACTACCCACGGATATCCACGGATACCCGCGGATACCCACGTATCCGTTAAGAACCCGTTAAACGGATATCCGTACGGGTACGGGGCGGGTACGGGTAGTTTTATTATCCAACGGGGCGGGTAGCGGGTATCCAGTATCCGTGCCCGCCCCGCCCCGTTGACATCCCTAGCTATTACCCTTAAAACCTACCCTGCAGGACTCTCTCTTACCTCATGGGTATGTCTCTTGGCCACACTTGAAGGTGCCACGGTGGCTATGATTATGGAAAGGAGCAACCCTTCGGTTTGGTCTCTAAAATGGGATATGAGATTGTTGTCTGCTGTTTACACGGTAAGGACACCCAACCAAACTATTGAAGATATACTTAAAACACGTTATATGGAAAATGGTGTCGAAAATTTGTGTGCATTTCAAAAGTTCTATAGATATTGTATTTCACATTGTTAAATGAGAAATATTAAAATGTATTTTTTATAATAAAAACGCACTAAGTCATGAATAAATATTAAGAATTAGAAAAAGAAAATGTTGTCACTAAAAAGAAATTTTATTTACCATGATGTCGTTTTTCATTTGGAGTGGGAGAGAAAGAAATATGTAAATGGTACTGGTTGTTTGAATCTTATGGTTACATAAAAGTGGGAATTAAATCACATGTCTCATTTGTTTATTCCTTTCCATATCCTTTCAATTAAAAAATAATTCATTAGGGGGGGAACCTAACAATCAAAAGATTATGTAACTATTTAACAGAAAAATTTGTTTAATGATGCATCAATTTCAATTGGATGGACAAAAGACGAGAGCAGATAAAGAATACACATGATTTCACTCCAAATGGTTGAAGTTAGAGTCATTAATCCAACAATGACATTTAAGCCTACATTTTCAACCTATATATTGTCATAAGATTAGTGTTACATAGAAAATATCAGTCAAATGATATTTCTCAGATTAAATGATTGTTTAATAAGTCATGATTATAAGATCTACTCATCCATCCAATCCCATTTCCATAAGAGTAATGTTATTTGTACACGTGGATTCTGAACACCTGGACGACACCTGCGATATCTGGTTGATGCAGTTTAAATATGTGGTTAATTACATTCAGTGGATGATTAATGAGTTGTGGCATCTTGTTACATTCATTAATCATCCACTGAATGTGATTAACCACGATTTTTCAGATGTTCAAATATACATGGGTCATGTATATTTGAACACCTGAAGAATCGTGGTTAATGCAGTTCAAATATGTGGTTAATCACGTTCAGTGGATGGTTAATGAGTTGTGAAACCTTGTTACATCAATTAACCATTCACTGAACGTAATTAACCACATATTTGAACTGCATTAACCAGATATCGCAGGTGTCATCAATGTGTCCAAAATCCAGGTGTACAAATAACATTACTCTTTGCATAAGTATGATAATTAATTCTAATAAGTAAACTAATCACTACTACAGAAAAGGGCTTCAGTAGTGTTTTTTTTTTTGCCTTTAGTAGCGCTTCAAAGCGCTATTTATTCACCCACTACTGAAGGTGGGAGAGATTCAATAGCGCTTAAAAAAGCGCTACTGAAAGTAGGAATAGGTAGCGCTTCCTTGAGAAAGCGCTGTCTAAAGTTGGTAATAAACAATCTATTGTCCTAAGTTTGCAATAGATAGCGCTTTCTCAAGGAAGCGCTATCTATTTGTCACTTTAGGCAGCGTTTTTCAAGAAAGCGCTACTGAAAGTAGGAATAGGTAGCGCTTCCTTGAGAAAGCGCTATCTAAAGTTCGTAATAAGGCATAACTTTAGACGGCGCTTTTTCAAGAAAACGCTACCTATTCCCCATTTTTTTAATAATTATTTACATTGTTTTTCTATATTTCTCACATGCACTCAACAAAACTAAGACATTAAACAGTTTATCCATGACTGAAAGTACTAAAACTAGCACCATGAAGAGCTGTAATCCTTTCAGGGGCATCATTCAACCGTTCAGGCCACTTAGGCATGTATGTAAGAGCAGATTTCCTATACTTTGGATCTGGAACCACAACACAAGTACGAAGTGGAGTGTACCATGCTGAATCTGCTTCAATGTTGCCATCACATTTTGGTTTTGGTGGATAAGGTGTCTCTAGGCAGCTTATCATAGCAATTATTATCTTTAGACTTCTGCCATACAGCAATGTCATCCTTTTTATTGTACAATTTGAAGCACATTGAAGTAAGCAAATCCTGCAACTTCTCATAATCTGATCTTTGCTCTTCCACAGTTGTGTTCCATCCGCGCCACCTACGCTCATAGTTTACCGGTGGACCAGACAAAATCCAAAATCCTCCAGGACGAAGATACGGTATATTTCAAGGAGATAAATTCCACCTAAAAGCAGAAAGAGATTAGCAGCAAGAGATAAACAAAAATGTTGGAAAACATGGTAGAGGAGAGAAATGAGAGAATACAAAAACTGAGATGTTACCGAATGGTGCAAACTGTAAAGTATGTGATACAAGCCTAATACATGATAGTAAATAACTATCAACCAATCACATATCTATCTGACTAATCACCAACCAACTCAACTAATCATCAACTAACTATGGAACTAGATGCATAGTAGTAAAAATTGCATAGAAAGATTTGACAAAACTAGATGCTCATTGAAACTTGTAATAAGCCTGACTAGAAAGAACCCTATGTCATTTACAACAAATGTGTGAAACACTGAGCTTAAGCAGATTGTGTCATTTAACATACACTGATGGCGGTGAATTCGTATCTTTAGCAGATTTAGTTATTGCCTTATATTTTATTCTTTGAGGGTTCTTGACAAGTATCATATATGAATTGTTTCATTTTGCAACAGATGATAGTGCTCAGGTTATCTGAGTCCAACAGTTAGAGTGAGATCAAGCTCAAAACAGAAGTTTCTTTATTTCAAGTACCAAGGATATAACATGTCCTGCCAAGTTTAAACTTGCCCCATTTTGCAAGGCACTGGATCTTGTCCAGTTTATCATAATTTTGGACTTGGTTCAATTCCGTCTAACTTTTGTAACATTTCCATGAATGATTTGGAGTTTAGTAAATCAGCTTCTGATATCATCAACAGACATAATAGGCCGTAATTGCCTTTAAGCCAATTGCATGATTTAATAAGGTCCATTTACAATGAATTTCCCAGACTTGAATAGATTAAAAACTAAATAAATGGACAGGAATATAATGCATGCAATTGCATAACTTACATGCCGTGGAAATTGACTTCAGTTCTTGGCAAACAGCCCTCCAAAACCACCCTTCTTCTTTTGTGGCACTCGCCACGAGTTCTTTGGCCCTTTGGCAGTGCCTCCTCCACTCTTCTTGAGGATAGGATCAGTCTCTAGCAGCTGATCTTCCTTCTGCAACCCTCCAATAATCCAATCCAGCAATCCTTTCTCCTCCTTGTTACTACCTGCCCCTTTTGAATGACATGATCAGGGAAGCCATTTAATTAATCTACAACAAACTATAGTGGACAGAGATTACAAAGTACAAACTTTTTGTTGGATATGATTGATTATATGAATAGAGGAGAGTGGAGGCCAAGTGCCAACGATATTTAATTTATCTCTTGTGGCTGCTCCTCTCAAGTGAATTTGACGTGTGCATACCAAAAACCATTGTCTTTTTTTATCTTCCAGTGGGTTGTGAGTTGTGACCACTTCAATATGGGTCTCTGATTAAGATGCCATTTTAGCTAGTGGTCTTTAGCATCTTAATTTTGGGTCCAAAATAGAAAAAAGATGAGTTTGGTCTAAAGTGCACTGTTCCTTAACGAAAGCTTTATTATTTGAACAAGAAAAGTTAACATCAATAACATATATAGACCAGTTGCTCCTTGCACCTTGTTAGCTTATAATGCTAAATTGGCTTGCTTTTTGGAATCATTTTCATACAATGGCAAGATCAAAATATATATTGAGAGCTTTGTTGTGCATAATACAAGCTCTTTAACCACATATCATGACTCACCTGCATACAAAAGTCAATATCGCTTCACATTCATCAAGCATGGCTTTTTCATTTGCTGATACAATAGCAACTTCAGAAATCAAATTATTCATACCCTCCACCCACAAAAATAACATCGTGTCAGCACCTATAATACTAACTTAACATGAAAATGATACATATAGTAGACACATTATGATATGATCCATTTGGAACAATCCTCAATACCTTAATTATGTCTCAGAATCCCCCATTGTAAAATGAAATCAATGTATTAACTACAACTTAAGAACTTCTATTTCACCACGTTTGTGTACACAATAGCTGCAATAAGGAAAGTGTTGTTTCCATTCAAGTACAAAATTTAAAGAAATATGTGTAACATAAGCTATATGAATGACCATATATATCATAAATTCACACAACATGCCAAAAAAAAACCTCAGAACATGTCAAGCTTTTGACGTACTGGGAAGATAACATATAGATGCCATCAAACACAGGCAAAACCAGAGATCCTTTAATATGAAATTCACAAAGAAACCAGTTTGTTTTTTTTTTACTGAAAGATTATGAAAGCCTGGTAAACACCAGCACCTAGAGAAATTATGTAGGTAAACCTTCAAACATCATTCATATCTTACAACAATTTGGTCCCACCCCGTCTACCAAAAGTTAGATGATGACTTTGGGAAAGGCATGACTCCATATATATAAAAACATATGTTCGAAGCTAAATTAAACCCTACTCAGTTGCTCTCAATTAATTTTGTTGGTCACCTATTTAGACTTATCATACTGATGTATAGGTGTTCAAGCATTCTTAAACTTTCTACACATTTTTTACTATATAGAAGCATTTGATTAATAGCATATACTACAAAAAACCACTATTTAAAAAAAGGAATTCAATCGAAATCAAATGATAAAAAGGATGTCTAACTCATGAGCATTCGAATCTACACTTACAAATACACATGAACTAGCAGTTGAAGGAAAAATTGTATCCTTATTCTGAAGCAGATAATTATATTTTGTTTGAACATTTTGTGATAATTCAAATTTAATGCCATAAAGGAACAATTTATCAAATATTATAACTTGAGCCACTATAAATTCAGTGCTAAAGTTTTCAAGCAATAAACCATACATGGATAATCAAAGGGGTACGAGAAAAACAAAGAAATGGTTATAATTTACATATCAAACAATAAAATAGAATGATTAAAGAGGCGAAATGGACTTACAGAGAAACAAAGGAAAGGAACATAAGAATTGCAATAATGGGTTGTTGTATTGATCGAAAAAACGGAGAATTTGTAGCGACGATGAGTTAGTGAGAGAATGAAGAAATGAAGGCAAAATTGGAATTGTGCAAAGTGCAAACTGGTCGCGCTGTCGCGCACACGCCAAAAAGCGAGCGGTTTGTAAAAATGTAGTTTAGGGGGCGACAACTCGGATATCGTCTCACAAGGACTCTTAGGTTGTTGTTATTAACACAAAAAACAGTTTTTTTTGGGGGGGGGGGGGGGGGGGGGGGGGATTGGGATGCAAATAAGAAAACAAAGTAATAACAGAGCAATAAAAAAAAGGCAGTTCAAAGAGGTTATCAAATAGCTAAAACCGATTAATCTACTATTCTTGATTTCACAACTATCATCGGTTCATGTAATCCCAAGCCCTAAGCAGATTCTAATCCCCTTTCAGTTGTAGCAACAATTAACAAACGAAATCGCTACTACGGATACATGTTCCTATTCCCAAATTAAACAAACAGGGTTAAGCCCTCATGAACTAAACGAACATGAATGAACACACGCGAATTAAACAAACGCGATTAAGTATAGGAACATAGCATCATTGAAATGAATCAACACAGCACTATACACTCCTGAATTAAACAAACAGAAACATATAGCATCGTATTGAAAAGAGAAAAACATACAAAACAGGGATTACAAAACCTCAAGTGTGGTAATGGAAACCAATCACAGTAGATTAATCTAAGGAGACTAGCTCTCCATTACAAAAGGAAAACAAAACATATCTAAGAAAAGAAGATAAACTACGACTACTACTAAAGCTAACTAAGACTCCTCTGTTCTACCTAAAGCAGACTTATATACAAGTTCTGGATTCCGCGTACTCGCGAGGTGAACACTGTCTCGCGAGGCGAATATCACGAACAGTCTTCAACGTTTGATCTTCTCGCGAGGCTAAGAACAGCTCGCGTGGCGAGGAATGGAAAAGTCATGCCTTCTGGTCTTCAGTCTCGCGAGGCGAGTAAGGTGTTCGCGGGGCGACACAGAGAGCTTTGCAATTTTCTGGCACAGTCACCTTCAGGTTCGCGAGGCGAATGCCTTCTCGCGGGGCGAAAGCTCCAGAATTATTTCCTTTTATTAACCTGAAAATAGTAAATAGTATAAGTGCTTTATTTAACTCTAAATCAGCTAAATTAACCTCAAAATACTTTACAGACTCAAAATGCTGCTTAAAGACAATCAAGTCTAATTTGGGCGAAAATGATATAAAATTAGCACAAAGCCAAGGTTTTTCTAGTTATAAAACCAGGCTAGCCAGCGGCTGATCAAAATACCCCAAACTTAAACTTTGCTTGTCCCCAAGCAAACTAAAACTCAAAAATCAAAAACTTAAAAAGACTCAAGACCTGGCAAGCTTAAAAGATTCAATCAACCTTGCACAAATTCAAGCAGTTTCACCAAAACAGTTTTCTTCAATGTTCCCCCTTTCAAGCAAAGCAATCCCCACAATCATTCATTCTAAACAATTGGGACTTTCATCATTCAAACAATCATTAATCTAAGCAGGGGATCCAAGTTACACACAAGAGGGAGATCACCAAATTCAAACAACTGCCTTCCTCACAAGGAAATTTAGTGTTTCACTCAATCGCTCAGTTTTTGTCAGGTTATCAACATTTCCCTCAATTTCACTTTTAAGAGCACTTCCCATAAATTTGATTTTCATCTCCAAATGATTCCCACAGAAAACATGCATGCAACATCAAAAGGTCTTTTATGGGTTGTAATGGGGTCTGGCTAAGGGTAGGATATACAAAGGAACTAGGCTGAGGACCCTAGGAACTAAGAGAGCATGAACACTTCAACACAATGAAATTCCACTCAAGTTCCTTTTCTCATTCATCTTTTTGCCTTGGGTGACTACAGCCATTTCTATTCAAATACTTTTTTTTTGAAATTTTTGTACTTTTTTTTTCTTTTACTTTTTTTTTTGCTTTTCTTGTTTTTTTTTCTTTTTGGCCTTTGGCTCCAACCTTTTTATTATATATTTTTTTATTTTTTTTTTTCAATCCCAAACAACACATATCACACCTTGTAGCCACCCCAAACTTAGTTTTTCGCAACCATTCTCTTGATAAAATTTCATGCTCTCCTAATCCTAAGATCGGGTTAACATGGTTTTTCAAATTTTAGGCTCATAATATCAGGTCATCAAGAAACAATAGGCTAATTAGGCTCAATGGGGCTAACTAGGGAACATGCATCAGGAATTAGTTATTTTAGGCTAAGTAGTTATTTACAAAGAAAATGCCTAAATCATTTGAAACAAACACATAACATGCAAACCAAAGAGAGATTCAAGCAAATTCAGGAAAGTGCGACTTAAAAAGTGATTCTCACACAGTCAAAAACATGTTGGAGGCTCAAAACCTCACCTGGACATTCATGCAAATTGTTTGACAGAGATTCTATCCCTAGTGTGTGTTTCCTATCACTCCAAACTTATCATAAATCATGCCATCATAACAAAATCTCAAAGTTCAGTTTTCAATCACATGGGGATCATTTTTCAAAAAAAATTCAAATCCTAGGGGGAACAGTCAACAAATAACATGCAATCCATTTGTGCAAAATTCAATCAAATCCAGCAAACTTGCCAACAAAAGACTCAACACAACTCCTGAGCTTCTCAAATTATTTAGGAGCTTTATTGAAAACAAAGCAGAAATAAAGTAAAGCAAAGCAATTAAAAAGAGCAGGGTTCAAAAAAACTCATTGGGGCGGTTCCACCAGGATCCCATTGCTTGTAACATAAGGCCCAAGTGATAGCCAAAGGGTGGGAGTTCATTCCATGCTTCCATAACTTGCAGCCTTGATATGGGAGTGAGTGCTTGACAGTTACGGTGACTCCTTCCAATGCGGCGTACTTCTCACTCCCTTTTGGGTCAAAGATGACCGCTTTCTCAACAAAATCCTCCCAATAAAATTGGGGTTCAACCCCTTGGACTGGCCACAGTGAAAAATCCAAAGGCTTGAAGTCCATCACCGGTGGTTCCACAGGGGGAGGTGGCAAACAGGTAGCTGGGGTCTCCGGGGTTGCTTCAACTTCTGCACGTTCTTCATTCACTGCACTAACAAATTCATCACCTGCTAAACCTGCAGAAATCTCAGCACACACCACACAAAGGTTAGTGTTAGTAGAGTCAATACATATATCACAATGAACTGAATCAGTAAAAGCCTGAATGTCTGGAAATTCAGCAATTAGTTCATCCATCCCATCACTCTCAACACATGCATATGAGTTAATTGAATCATCTACTTCCAAAGGTTCTTCATTATCCTCAAGCATGGTGAAGCAGATGTCCTCCTGATCCTCATCTTCTATGTGAACATGGCCCTCAACTTCATATGTCTCCTGTTCCATTTGGATGTTTTGCTCTTCATACCTTTCAAAACATGCTATACACAAAGCAGTGTCAGTACAATTAGCACATGAATTATAATAGATAGAATTAGGAATGGTATCAATATCTGGAGATTCAACAGACAATTCATCAAAAGAAACATTATTGACATTATTATCAAAATTATCCTCAGAGGAAGTTTCAAGAACAACTACTTGAGAATCTGTATGTTCTTCAAGAGGATGTGGAGTTTGCAGTTTAGCCAAGGCGGCCTCGATGAAAGCATTTTGAGTGGCAAAGTCCTGCTGACTTGCCTCCATCCTCTGTTGAAATTCAAGATTACTTTGTGCCATCCGTTGATTGTTCTCTTCCATTTGTTGTATCATTTCTTCCAGACTGAGTTGGCATATTGTGAGGTCAGGCTGGTATTGCTGGCTTACTGCCATTTGGTGCACTAAAGAGGCAATCTCATCCAAAACGCCCTGTCCTCCACTATGTTGGTTAGAATAATCATTTACTCCAAACATGCCAAAATCATTACTAAACTCATAACTCCCAGCAGAGTTAGGATAATATATGCATGGTGGTGGCTCATAATAAACATTAGGCATATAACCATATATGTGATTATCCATGGGAAACAAACAGCCAGACAAAACAGCCAAGACTAATTCAGTAATACAAAAAGTTTTTTTTTCTGTCAATAACAATCAAGAGTCCCCGGCAACGGCGCCAATTTTTGGTCGCGCTGTCGCGTACGCACCAAAAAGCGAGCGGTTTGTAAAAATGTAGTTTAGGGGGCGACAACTCGGATATCGTCTCACAAAGACTCTTAGGTTGTTGTTATTAACACAAAAATCAGCTTTGGGGGGGGAGTTTGGATTGGGATGCAAATAAGAAAACAAAGTAATAACAGAGCAATAAAAACAAGGCAATTCAAAGAGGTTATCAAATAGCTAAAACCGATTAATCTACTGTTCTTGATTTCACAACTATCATCGGTTCATGTAATCCCAAGCCCTAAGCAGATTCTAATCCCCTTTCAGTTGTAGCAACAATTAACAAACGAAATCGCTACTACGGATACATGTTCCTATTCCCGAATTAAACAAACGGGGTTAAGCCCTCATGAACTAAACGAACATGACTGAACACACGCGAATTAAACAAACGCGATTAAGTATAGGAACATAGCATCACTGAAATGAATCAACACAACACTATACACTCCTGAATTAAACAAACAGAAACATATAGCATCGTATTGAAAAGAGAAAAGCATACAAAACAGGGATTACAAAACCTCAAGTGTGGTAATGGAAACCAATCACGGTAGATTAATCTAAGGAGACTAGCTCTCCATTACAAAAGGAAAACAAAACATATCTAAGAAAAGAAGATAAACTACTACTACTACTAAAGCTAACTAAGACTCCTCTGTTCTGCCTAAAACAGACTTATATACAAGTTCTGGATTCCGCGTACTCGCGAGGCGAACACTGTCTCGCGAGGCGAATATCACGAACATTCTTCAACGTTTGATCTTCTCGCGAGGCTAAGAACAGGTCGCGTGGCGAGGAATGGAAAAGTCATGCCTTCTGGTCTTCAGTCTCGCGAGGCGAGTAAGGTGTTCGCGGGGCGACACAGAGAGCTTTGCAATTTTCTGGCACAGCCACCTTCAGGTTCGCAAGGCGAATGCCTTCTCGCGGGGCGAAAGCTCCAGAATTATTTCCTTTTATTAACCTGAAAATAGTAAATAGTATAAGTGCTTTATTTAACTCTAAATCAGCTAAATTAACCTAAAAATACTTTACAGACTCAAAATGCTGCTTAAAGACAATCAAGTCTAATTTGGACGAAAATGATATAAAATTAGCACAAAGCCAAGGTTTTTCTAGTTATAAAACTAGGCTAGCCAGCGGCTGATCACAAACCCTAGACGATGAGTGAAGAAGACGGTGGGGCGACGGGGTTCGACGCAGGACGGCGACCGGACGCGAGCGGTGGGTGGCGGCGCAACTGGACATGCGAACCAGACGCGGCCTTCTCCTCCTTGCGTTGGCGAGCGACGGCCGGAGTTCCCTAGGTGGCGGTGGTCTGTGCAGGGGTGAAGGAGGAGAGAAACGGAGTTGAGAGAGAAATGAGAGGACAATGGGTTTTCTGTTGAGGGTGTGAGAGTCGCAGGAGCTAGGGAGAGGGAGATGGTCGCGTGAAATTTTCGAGAGTGAGGTGTGGGAGGAACAAATATTTTTAGGGTAAGGAATATATAGCACTTTTTTTGTAGAAGTGCTGTCTTAGGTAATGAATAGATAGCGCTTCTTCAAACAAGCGCTATCTATTAATTCCAAAAAGATAACGCTTCCTTAAGGAAACGCTATCTATTCCTACCAAACAACTTTTAGTAGCGCTTCCTTGAGGAAACGCTGTCTTAGGTTATATCTAAGATAGCGCTTCCTTGAGGGAGCGCTACTAAATGTCTTCCGTCTCTCTTTTAATAGCGTTTCGGTTAGAAACGCTATTAAAGGTGCGCTACTAAAACCCTTTTATGTAGCAGTAATTAAGAAAATTTTTGCATGCAGGGCATAGTTGTCTCAGAATTATCTTATTACTTGCAAGGAGTAGTGATAAAAACTAGAGGCCCGGTCTTCGTCACATCATTTAGTCCCTTCGGCATGGTGATTGTTGCTATCATGAGCTACTTTATTATGGCTGAGCAAATGTTCCTCGGAAGGTAATCATGAAAATCAAGTACCTATGAAATTAAATGCACAAAGAACTCACTTAATCAAGAGCAACTAATAGAATCTGGTAAATATTACAGGGTGATCGGTGCAATTGTCATTTGTTTGGGCTTGTACCTTGTGGTATGGGGCAAAAGCATAGATTACAACCCACCAAAACCAAACATTCAAGAGCATGTATTGCAAGATAAGCAAATTGCAGAGGAGGGCAATGCTAAGAATGGACATTGTACTAACGAGGTCATCACTATTCAGTAACATTACAATTGGAATCAAAATTTTAGGTGAACAAGTACGGGGAAGGCTTACAAAATGATGTTGTTATTATTATTATAATGTCAATTTCAATTATTATGTGGCATTCAAGATATTGTGTACCTTCACCATGTTCGTATGGGGGTTGGGTAGCTCAGGCGGTTTGAGCTAAGGATATAAGGAGTTGGAGAAATATGAGGTCCAAGGTTCGAACCTTGATAAAGGAGAAAAAACTAACATAACAATTAACAACCAATATTTATATATATAACAAATGTCCATATTGAACAAAAGCAGTTGTGTCTGTTCTAGGTTGTCTGATCTTTCAATTATGATCTAGGACAACAAAGATTTTGAACATGTTGTAAATCATCTCAATAAACGAATATAATAACTTGTTGAAATCTTACATTCACATGACCAAGGTACTATTTGACTCTTCAATTAAAAACCTTCAGATGACATCGAAATTTTTTAAGTATATTATAATATACAACTAGATCTTTTACTCATGCGATGTACCGATTAATTATGTGTTAGAACGGTACAGCTTAAGATAGTAATAATAATTAAGAATTCTTTTTCTATATTAATTTTAACACTAATAGATAGATAAAAAATAATAATAAGTTTACAAAATCATGGTTCTATTTTTCCATGATATATATATATAGACACACACTTTGTCAAAAAAAAAATTAATATATATACACAAACAAAAAAGGTAACAATTGATAAACTTGACAAATATTTGGAACCATTTCAGGATGGTGAAATTAAAATGCTGACATTTTGCAGAAATCACCATTTAGTGAAAGTTTTTAGCTTGTCGTCGTGACATTAGCAATGACTCAAAAAGATATTTTAATTGCTTAGAGGTCTGCCAGTGTGTCTTACGACGATTTAGTTTGTTAAACTTGCAAGTGACTTGTACGATGAGGGAGTTAATAAATCCTTCACCTATACACCACCTTTCATAGTCATTTGATATATTAATACATTAAATGAATGGTTGTGATTTAAAAACCTGGTAACGATAGTACAAGTACGGTAATGATTCAAAGTTACAATTTTATTCCCACCATCTTTCCCTCTTCCTGTTCCTGTCTGTACACCATACCATCTCTGTTACAGGTTTTGCGATAGAGCTGGCTTTCATTTAAGAAGCCTTCGGCTACTATTTTCCTGTTGCAGGGGAGGAGTGGAGATGGCCCGGACGGTGAGATCGAGTGGATGACGCGACTGAGAAAGAAACGGCGTTCTGGACCTTCGTCGCTAGAGGAGATGCTGACGGAAGGGAGAACCAGATCCGGGTTGGCGTCGCACGACAGGGCTGTTGTCTGGGCAAGGCTGCGACGGGAGCTGACGCTGGCTGGGCTGTGGTCCGTGGCGGCGCCGGGCGGTGGCTGGGAATAAAGGTCTTACAATATATGATTAGAAATTAAAATTTGGAGGTATTGAAAAAGTACGTATTAAAAGGAAGTATTTTTACAGGTCTTACATGAGATGATTTAACAAAAAGAAAAAAGAAATTAATAAAAAAAAAAAAAGACAGCTAGAAGGAAGCTTCTAGCTTCCAACCTTACCAACAAAAACAGAGCGGTATGGAGATGGGATAGATGGGCTGAATGCGTGGGGGAAGAAAGCAGGTCAGTGACGGGTGGCAAAGGACTGAAAGGAGCATCAACAGCTGGTGGGGAAGATGATGGAGGGTGAAGGACAAAAGTGGAATTTGAAAAATAAAAAAATTTTAAAAAAACTTTTGAATTACCTGAAAACTAGTGGTACACAATTGAGGGACTTGATAACTCCCTGATCTTAGAACTAACTTGTATACTAAAAATATAAATAAATTATAAATTCTGTTAATTAATTAAAATAAATGATATGCAATCAATGGGGGTGTTAACCAGTGAAATCAAGTAGTCCCATAAGGAGTTGTGAAACTCGGATTCGAATCCTTGTGAAGTCATCTTAGTGGAAGACTGAGAACTAAGAGGTAAAATTTTGCTCAATCAGTCAAATCAGAGATTAATCTCATAACGGGTCCGAAGGGCCTAAGCCATGAAGATATTCTGGTGGACCCACTCGATCAAAATGACTGATTAGGGTGGGTTCTGAAGAAAAAAAAAAAAAAAAAGGCAAATGGTATATATTGCAAAGTTATTAGATAGATGTTAATCATTTTTTTTCTGGCAATTGAAATCCATCTTAAACATAGACAAACAGTAAACATCATATGTAACAAAATTTGATAAATTTATAAAAATACTCTCTCTCTCTCTATATATATATATATATATATATATATATATATATATATATATATATATATTTTGGATATATCATCCCATGCTCTTTCCTTCCGTTGATACTAAGTATGGTAAATGGATGGATCTGATAAATTTTTATTCGGATCTTAACGGATGGATTAAAAACAATCCATTAATCCATTATAATCCATTAAAAATTCATTAAAAAAATTCAATCCATTCATGATCCATTAAATAAAATCCATCTGATCCATCCATTAACAACTTTTCATGGATGGATATCCAATCCATCCACTAAAATTTATTTTAAGAAATTAAATAATTTTATATCTCTTTTATCCATCCATAAAATATTTTTAAAAAAATAATTTGTAAAAAAATTTAAAATATTATCTCTATCTCACCCTCTCTTTCATCTTTCTTCCTCTCTCGACCCTTTCTCTTTCTCCTTTTTTTCCTACTCTCTCTCTCTATCTTTACTCTCTCTCCACTCTATCTCACGACCATTTTGTATCACGACCATTTTTCTATTATTATATGGGAGTTATTGATTATGTGCATCTACAGAAGTTGTTTTGCCACAACGTTCCATGACATTGTTTTACAAAACTTGTTCCGACTTTCTGTGCTTTCAATTAGTTAATACTTTTTTTTTAAGTTTCTCAGCAAAAGAAAAAGGCAACGAAAATAGAAAACGTACGTGATAACGTGGACTACTACTGGTGCTTGAGAACAATTAATTAGTTAATACTTAATATAACAAAAAAATAAAAAAAAATAAAAAAAATAGTGAAGAAAAAATAATAGGGAACGGAAGAGAAAATTAGATGGAGTTTTTTTTTTTGTTACAAATGGAGGTTTTTTTTATTTGGTGAAAAAAATATGAAAAAAATAAATTGGTTTTGGAATGGATAAAAGTTGATCCATTACATTTTTGATTGTTGGTCTAATGAATTTTAAAAAATATTGGATGGATCATAAACCATCCACTAAAAAAATAATCAAATCCATCATTATCCATTTATATTTTTTTTATAAATGGATGGATTGGATGAATTTTCTAATGGATGGACTAGATGGATGGTGGACAAATGAATCATTTTGCCACCCCTACTAGATACCTTTATCACTCAATAATGTAAATGACAGTTCCTTTACCTTCCATTCTATGTTTTCATTTGAATATTTCAATTTTTTTGAAATTCATTTAAGAAGATTGTTGTAGAAATATTGAACATGTTAAAAGCTTAAGTATATTCATATAAGATTTTTGACCTTATAAAATATAAATATAAATACAAAATACATAAATATTACATAATTGTATATCGATAAAAAATATTTTAAACATATGATCAATTTATTTTATTACATTGAAGATTTAATAAAATTTTTTGTCCCTTCAAAATAAGTGAGTTTTGATTTTAATCCTGTAAACAAATTTTGGTGGTTTTGGTCCCCGAAAGTTTAGGGTTTAGGTTTTTTTTGTCCCAAATTTAATTAATGCTCTCTCAACCAAGATTTATATCATTTCAATTTTTTTTCTTTATTTTTCTGTTTTTTTCAAAGCTTTGAATTCGAAAGGTTACTGATGATCTAATATCTAGAGATATGATTTAAAGGACACTTACAGTTTTGCCTCCAAATTCTTCAAAAAAAAAACAAAAGAAGTACACTTTATAATGTTTATTAAATCGTACATGCCTTATCAAATGAAGTACAATCCATCCATATAAATTTTTTTTGGGTACAAGGGAGGGGTTAACCCAAAGAAACTAAGCTAAGATAGTGTGGGGAAAAGACACTCCTGCTAAATCACACCAAAGATATTGACCGCAACCTATAGGCGGATATTCAGTTGGACAGCAGAGGATGAATCACACTCTATCCACAGCTTTTCTAAGAGCCGAATAATTGCCCCAAAGTTCAGAGCACGTGATCGAAGCTGCACCAATGTTTCTAGCAAAACCTATTATCCAGGACCCTGTGGCATTCCGAAAGACTCCTCCGCACCCAGCTTGGCTACCTCCTTGTCGAACCGAACCATCCACATTACATTTGACCCAATTTTCTTCACAAGAGCCTGTTTGTATTCAGGTCCATGTTTACCCATAAGAGAATCAGTTCCTTGCTCAGCAGCAAACTCATTTATCCGTAAATTCAAGAGTCTAATTCTTTCCTCCAAAGTTAAATTTTTCTGATGAAAAACCACTTGGTTTCCACACAAGAATACCAAAACTGAGGGCCCATGGTCTGCCACCATCTTCCCAAAGTCTTGAGACAAGTTTCTTCTAATCCATTGCATGACGCTACCTACAAAGAAGTCCTGTATCCGATTTTGTTGTATAAAATGCCTCCATAGAAACTTCACCTCGGGACAGTCACGAAAAGCATGTAATAAAGACTCATCATGCATATTGCACACTGTGGAACCAAGTGTTGAAATATATGGCCTGCCCATCTTCCCATATCATCCACAAAGTCAGCAACACACTCATTTAGTTGCTCCTCAGTACGATCAACAGAGCAAACATCCATTAAACGGAGACCAGAGGGTAACCAGAAACGCACCCTCCTTCCATTTCCAACAATCCACTTCAATCCTTGACCCACATACTTCCAGGTATTACAAATCCCTCTCCAAACCTCTGAGTTACGTGGTCCTTTCTGCACCTAGTGTGATGGACATTGGCCGACACCAACATACGAGTTTTCTCAGGGCTGGCCTTCTGACCCGAGGCTAAGCAAAAGTGGTTAAGGCATTCCATCATGGTCTCCATCCGAGAAACAGAGGCCTCCTCGAATAAAATTAGATCGTCAGCAAAAAAGAGATCCTTCTCTATTCAATCTTACTGGTTTCCAGCGGCCCTCTTTGACAGCAATGTCAATGCTATGACTGAGAGCTCTATGCAAAGAACGGATAAGTAGGGAGACAAGGGGTCCCCATGACGAATGCCTCTTGAAGGTGAAAATGTTATGGTTTTGTCCCCATTAAACAAAATATGTATACTACATGTTGAGACACACCGGAGGATCAGCTCCCTCAGGTAACCCCACCTCATGGAGGGTAACCGATGAAGTTGAATATCATGACACTGCATAGAAACATTTACTCTCTTCATTAACTCCTTCGTTCTTTCATTGAATACATTTTCAATCATTTAATATTAATTCGCAGTCTTTCATACTTCATATTTATTCCACTCTTTAAGTGTGATCTGAAAGACTTTCAAGTTTTATTAATTACACAAAACCTTTTTTATTCCTTACTGCGTTGAGCATGAAGAAGCTAGGTAAGCAAAGAATATTTGTTTGAGTGTTGAGCCTGAAGAGACTAGGTGTGCAAAGAATATTTATACTTTAATTTACTCAGTTATAGTGGAAACTTGGTGCTGCCAAGAAACTGGACGTAGCCTTGTGGATTTTAGGGTGAACCAGTATAAAACTCTTGAGTGATATTCCTCTTCCCTTATCTCTTTATTTTGCTTAAGTATTATTCTGTTTAAGCTTTTAACTTGGGGAGTTAATATTGTGAATATCAAACTCTGTCTTGTTCTGTCTGAATATTAGACGTATCACTCATTTGATTTTCTCTAATATAAATTCTGCTTGTTGTGCCTGTGAATTTTTTTTAAGTAACCAAAAAGTTGGTAAACACAATTCAACCCCCCTTCTTGTGTTAACTTTGGTTATTTCACCCTTAAATCTCATTTATCATTGTTAACGTATTTTAACACCATTAACAAGACCTATTAATTAATAGCACAACACCATTAACATCATGGCAGCATTCCCGTCAAAACAACATCATTATCATAGCATTCATCATCATGAACATTCACTCATGGCATTCATCAAACATATCAACATCACCATCATAGTAACAAGTCTAAACACGCCAAACATAAACACTTAAACAGATATCAAATAGGCAAATATAAAATATAAACATTTTATCAAGCAAACAGTCATATATGTATTTAATCAAACACCAAGGTCATGGGTTAACCTTTCATCTTACGTTACCCCATAGCTTACATGTTCATGCTAGCCCTTTTCCTCATGCCTGGTATGAAGATTCCCATTACGACAGCGCAAGCAAACTATCCTCGTTCCCTTGAGCGGCTCGATGAGTTCCTCAAGCCTTGACCAAACAGAAGATGATTAACCAATTAATCCCCAATTTAAGAAAAGGGAAAGGAGATTAAAGAAAGGGATAACCAGTTTACCTTTAGAGACACCAGCGCGCGTGACTTCTCTCACAAACGGACTCAAGAACACCACTTCAAAGGGTACAAGGGAAGGGAAATGGAAGATGTTTCTGTCGCACTAGGATTGCCCAAAGTGCCAAAAAGAGGGTTTGGATCGCAACCCTCATGGAACTGTTCTATATATAGACTCTGTGACCTGAGCACGATCGTGCTCCCTTTAAACACGGTCGTGCTCAATTCCAGAGTACGGGGAGCTCAAAGATTGCACTGCGAGATCATCTAAATGACCGAATTGGCCAAAACACATAAATAATACATGTAGATAATTCTCTTAGATTTTCAACGCATCAAAGATCACCTTAATCGGACATCTAGAACTCAAGATATGACCAAAACGGTGAAATGTGTTACTAGATCGACTCTCAAATGATTGAACATTTCTAAAGCTAAACTTCCTCAAACATGAACTTAGGCATAAAAAACAAACATAATAAGCATATACAAACATATATATAACATATATAAATGCATTAAGCTTATTTATGAAAAACGAGGTGTTACAAACCCGTTCGAATTGAGAATGATTAACTATGTAAGTTACTAAATTAAATAGAAGAATGCAATACTTTATATAAACAATTAAAAAAACAAATATTATCAATCTAAGCAACACAGTAAAGAAATTAGAGCGCAAATAACTAAATAAGACATACCACTTACTTAATTGCATGTAATCATTTATATTAATCGCCCATTGTCTACCCTAATCTTGTACTTTTATAGTGTGATAGCCATTTAGGAAGATTAAGGAGGCAAAGATCCCTTAATAAAGAATGGAACTAATAATGCATGATCCAAGCACTCATGATCCTGAGTACATGCTAGGATTCTAAATTTCCTATGACCAAAGATAATAGGAAATCCTGGTATCGCAAGGTCCTAATCTATGTCTGATAAATAACTAAATAAAACATAACACTTACTGAACTATCGATTAAGCAGGGTTGTCTTGCAATGGATTAGGGTATGTCTGCATTGACAACTGGCAACAACATATAAATTGATACATTCGTCATGTACCCAAAAAACAAAATGTTGGTACATTAGACATCATCCATTGATTTTCATTCCATAAAAAAAAAATCCATACAAATGATGAAAAAATCTCTCTCCAAGCGGCATATATAACATTAATTCACTAAAATTTGATAAAAAAGGGAAACTCCTAAAGAAAATATACAGAATTACACAACAAAAATTATGGGATCGGTTATTCAATTCTGATTTTGTGATATATACATAATTGATCTGTAAGTCGAAAATTCAGCAAAACACAAAAAAAAAGGCAATATTCTATTTATTACAGCAGAGGGTTCAGACTGAGTTAGGTTTGTGTCGAGGTGGAAAAAAGTCGTTATTTTTTATACAGCGACAAAACATTAGTTTTTGGAGAAAAAGAAAACCCAAACGAAGAGATGATGAGTGATGAGGTAGGGAAGAGAGAAAGAAGGACGCACTGAGAGGTTAGCAATGTTATCGGACAAGTGGGGAATATCCTGGAGGACATAACCGGCAGTGCCGAAGAAACCATCGATTGGTTGAAGACCTCTTTTAGGGGATACCACTGATTGGGTGTGACACCCAACATGAGCAGCGGCAATTTCATTTGGAAAAATGCTAAACGAACAAGTTTTTTTTTGATATCATACGGTTTGACACGGTGCCGCATAGTCTACTATAGCTTTACTGTGCGGTACTGTATCATTTTTTTTTATAAATAATTAAGTATGTGTCAATATCTGGTGAATCGGATATAAATGTCTGGTGAATTCAGTTCATTATCTGGTGAATGGGTTTTTTTGAGAACTAATTTTTATGATTAAGTATGTGCAAATATATGGTGAACCCGGTATAAATATTTGGTGAATTCAGTTCATTATCTGGTGAATATGTTTTTTTGAGAAATAAATTGTGGTTAAGTATGTGCAAATATATGGTGAATCAGGTATAAATATCTGGTGAATTCAGTTCATTATCTGGTGAATGTGTTTTTTTTATAAATAAATTTTGTTGGTTAAGTATGTATAAATATCTTGTGAATCGGGTACAAATATCTGATGAATTCAATTCATTATCTGGTGAATGAGTTTTTTTGAGAAATAATTTTTTTGGTTAAATATGTGCAAATATCTGGTGAATCAGGTATAAATATCTGGTGAATTCAGTTCATTATCTGGTGAATATGTTTTTTTGAGAAATTTTATTTTGGTTAAGTATGTGCAAATATATGGTGAACCAGGTATAAATATCTGGTGAATTCAGTTCGTTATTTGGTGAATGTGTTTTTTTTTATAAATAAATTTTTTGGTTAAGTA
The DNA here is from genome assembly GCA_030762895.1 of Sophora flavescens. NCBI lineage: Eukaryota > Viridiplantae > Streptophyta > Magnoliopsida > Fabales > Fabaceae > Sophora > Sophora flavescens. Next base: position 126,168,102 of record CM061068.1, read on the forward strand.
TGTGTAAATATCTGGTGAATGGGTTTTTTTGATAAATAAATTTTTTGGTTAAGTATGTGCAAATATCTGGTGAATTCAATTCATTATCTGGTGAATGAGTTGTTTTAAAAATAAAATTTTTATTTTTTTAAAAAAGTCAAAATTAAAAAAAAAAGTCTTTGCTACAAAGATCACTATTGTAGCATTGTCGCTTATGATGTCCTTTTTTTTTGTCAAATTAGCAAACCTCTTTCATTTGAGTAGGGACTATGAACATAACTTTTCTTTAACCAAAATAGTTTTAGATTGAAATTTTTTAAACAAATAATAACAGCTTAATGTTATTGTCTAGCAAGCGTGCACACCTATAACAACATAATATTAACACACTCGATAGAATCTTTTAAATGAGTAAATAAAATTACTCAAGCCAAGCAACATTAAAATAAACAAAAATAACCATTTAGCTAAATAATCACCCTTAATAAAGCAATTAAACATATATGTAAAAATAGGGATGTTACAACATGGCATTAGGTAGAACTTGAGGATCAAATTAAATATTTTAAAACAATTTGAGGATCAAAAGAATAATTTAACCTGTATTTTTATTGATAAGTTATTACACATATCCTTTTGCTATTGAAAAATAACACCAAATTTACTTATGTAATTGTATCTAAATCTCATACAAAAATTGTAATAAGGTACCGAAACCTTCCAATTAAGGCACCTACCATAACAACTCCTTGTGAATTCTCCGATATCCATATTAATTTTCAGATAACTTTTACAATGTCTATGCGGCCAAATCTCAAAAAGCCAACTCAATTAAAATGTCCACATTATCACCACGTTTGATAGACTTTCCATTTTTCTGCATAAACCCTTTTCAACTTTTTCCTTTGCTTTCTCCCTCGAAGGATCATGTTGCAAAAATAGAAAATTAACTTTTCCTTTTTTATTTTTAGATCCAAAAACACTTTTAAAAAATCAAAGCCTAACTCAAAAATAAAAATCCGAAATTACTATTCTTTTCAAATAAACTTCATGTTCACCCACATGTAATTGATCTAATTGATAAGAAACTTGAACACTTTAAATAAATAATCAGATATTTAAATCCCGACTGTTATATACAGAGGAGGATCATTATAATGGTTAACAAAAAAAAAACCTCATCTTCAAGCCAGCAACCAAGCATCTTGAAACAATAAAAAAGAAAATACAGAAAGAGGTGTGGAGGGGACAAAGAAGTCATGTGTCGCCCCTGTTCAACGCCACTCCTCAGCCTCGGACCATCGACTCCTCAGCTTCGGACCATCGCAAGCCAGACGTGGGCACCTCCTCCGCTTGCGACCGCCTACGCCTTCCTCCATGAGTGACCACCGCCCCCCCACCAGCCAGCTCTGTCCACCGCCGTTTCTAACAGCGCAACAACCTCATTCCAGACGTTCTTCGTCGTGCTGCCGCTTCAGTGTCCAGCCACAAAAGTCGCAAGCCACACTTCCCCACCGACCTCGATCTACCGGTCACACATCGCCTTTGCCTAACCCGAAGACCAAACTATTTTGTCTCTGCTAGCATCAACATTGCCTTTTATTACGATTTGGAAATTAGATTTTGATTTTTGCAGAAAAGTGTTTCTGAATCTGGAAAGGCAAAGTTAAATGTCAATTTTTGCAACATGGTCTCTTGGGTAATGTTTGATCGGTGGGAAATGGAGTAGAGAGGATGGATTTTTTAAAAAAATTTAGTATGTGTGTTCAATTTTTTCTAGTGGGATTTGAAAGGAAGATGAATATTAGTGGGATTTGGAAGGAAGACGGGAGATTTTAAAATATTTTGTATACATTGATCAAAATATCATTCCTTGTATATTTTAAATTAATATTATAAGATTGTAAAAGTAAATTTGATTTCAAATCTCTAGTCAACTCTCATCTCTCCTTGTAAACCAAATATGAATAATACTATTTTTACATCTCTTCTTTCAACCAAACACAATAACTAGTAACGAGTTAAAATCCCTGCTCCCTTCCATCCATTAGAATCCCTTCCCTCCTTATTTGGGCCGAAAGCATGCTAATCGACCAAATTGGGGTTCCTTTAAAAACTTATTACCAATTATCCATGGGAATCCTTTTTAACACGATGAAATATAAATATATATATATATATATATTATATTTTATGTATGAAAAGAGAAAAGCACTACTTTGACTATTGCCTTTCACTTCTAAAAAAAAAAAGCGGGCCCACCCCACCCCACCCCACCCCACCTCGCAGCTGCAAATAAGACTGAAATGATTGGGGTGTCTGGTTTTTTTTCGTCATCTCCCAGAATAAATGCTTGGTTTGTTTTATTCTATTCTATCTTATAACGCAAATGATAAAAATACACTAGCAATACCAAGCACCACTCTCTTCTATTACAGGTTGGCTTTGAAACTTGTAGTGCGTTCTTGGTATTTTTACTTTTTGACCATATGGGTCTAATTGTCAGTGTGGCAGACTTTTACGGTTTCGAATTGTCTGCAGTTTGGGCGCGCAAAGGTAGCCGCATTTGATTATCGTGAGCAGTTGGATATATGATTATTGTTATTCTATTCATAAATTTAATTTAGTAATTATAATTTTTATTAAATCTATTTTTTTAGCATATTTTTTACAGTCATAATATTCACAATGATATTTTACGTGTTTATTACATATATCAATGGTTTCATCTTTTAATTCTTGTACAAGTCTTTTTAATTTATCTTGATTGGTTAAATCAAGCATACTTAATTTATGAACAAATTTTTCTATATTTTGAGGATTCATTAGTATTTAACTCTGATACCAAAATGGTACCACCTTTACCGTCTTTGTTAAATAGTAAATTTTTATCATTCTTACAATTAGGAAGAAATTTTTCATCTTAGTCATCTAATAAATCATAGTCTTCGTATATGTCTGAATCGGATAATCTATCATATTCAAAGGTCAGTCTTATTTCTTCCATGTAATTTCATTCTAAATCTAATGAAATATGTGTTAAGTAATAGTCTTCTTGTCTATACTGAGTTTTTATTTTTTCAATTATTAGTTGCTTACAATCAATAGGTAAATTCATTACTAAAACACTTATTATTTCTTTTTCGGTTTGATCATCAAATCCGAATATATTTCCATTGTTTATTCGTTATTGTTATCTTCAAAAGGTGGTGCGGATAATTTAAAATAGCTAGATGATGGTTGAGTCATTTTTTCTATTTTTTCTATTATTTGTCTTTTATATTTTTCTCTTTTATTTCTTATATTAATAAGTTCTTTTTCTTTTTCTATAATATATCTTTCTATCCTTTTTCGGTTTTTATCTTCTTTATCTTTTTTAAGATGTTTATCATATATGTTCATAAGTTCTTTCATATTCTTTTTATCTTGATTTATTTTATTATAAGATTTTTCATAAATATTTCTTAATTCCTTTTCTTCATTCATATTCTATTTCTTAGATATTGCGCTAAGTCTCTTACTTGATTTGACAATTTATTTATGTTTTCATCTTCCTTATTATTTTCGGTTTCTGGAAAAGTAATTGATTTAGGAATCTGTCTAAAACTTAGTGATTTTGGATTTCTTATAGAAATTCCTAGATCGGTTAATTCGTTTCTTTTAGGATAGTAGATTTTTCCTATTTCTTCAAAAAGTCTGAGTATATCTATTCTATCATTATTTCTGACAGTAAAGTTATGATGAGACTTGGTCGGTGCATAATTAACACGAGTAAGTAATTGAGAAAATCTTATCTCCGGGTCTCATTAAATTATTTCTTAAGAATCTATGTTCCATGGTTAGTGATTGATCTAGTCTCTGGGTATCTAACGGTAAATCAATATTTGGGCGTATCTCAAATTTTAGCTTAACATAAGCTAAATTTCCTTCAATCACTCCTAGTATTTTGTCTTTCGGATCTGTTATTCTATCATCCTTTAATACTAATTCTATAGGTGAATTTATTCCTTCTTGAAAAGTTGCTTTAATTAAAACTTGTATAGCTCCTATATGAATATAACCAATTTTCTTTCTATGTGCCTCTTTCTTTAAACTTCTTTTTAGATCTATTAATTTCTTTTTATTCAGTAGTTGTATACAAGTGTTTCCATTTGTTTCTGATATGTCTATTGGAGTTTCATTAATTATCTTTCCATAGTATATTATATTCTCTTTTTTATTAAATCGTTTCATTATTCCTCCTAATTTCTTCATGTTTGCATCTTTAGCCAAATTTAAGTCTTCTTTCTGTATTTTTTGAAATAGTTTTGAATATATTAAAATACTTCCTTCATAGTTTCCATCTTCTTCAGTAATTTGCAAGTGTTCTACATCAGTATTATCAATCTTTTCTCTTTCTATTTCAGACATGATTAATTTCTAGTATAAACTGAATGAAATTGAATAGGTGATGAGTCATACCTGATTTTGGGTTCTTCGAAATTATATCTGAATTCTTTGGTCCACCGCTGCTTCCGTTTAGTCAAGCTGAGATTCGATTACAACGAGTAGTTGAAAGTAATGAAAGTAATGATAGTAAGAAGATGTAGACATATATGAAAGTAGTGTTTATTTATGATCAGTGGTTGAAGTACATAGAACTATTTTGAATCCACTCTCAAGGATTCGAACTAGCAAAGCTAGAAAACTTCTCAAAGAGAAGAGAGGTGAGAATTGAAATTTTTATTTTCATTCCTATTTACCTCAGCATAAGAGGGCTTATTTATATGCATAAAAGGGCTAGGTTATTTACAAAAAGGTCCTTACATTATTAAGTCTATTAATTAGGCTTCCAATAATTCATATGCTGGCATGAGCGCTTACGTCATTCTTCAATAATTGCTTCATCTGAGTCCTTATCTTCTTGACGACAGTCTTTTTCCACGCATCTTTCACACGCGTGATTCCCGTTTTCTTTAATCATTGAACACAGCAAGTTGAGGACAGCTGGCTGATAATTCATTGACAATCCTTGGAGTGTGTAGAAAGGTAGTTCAAAGTTCGTCAGTAGTGTCAAATCCCTTTCTCTAATCAATTTTCCACTAGTCTTGCTAAGAAGCAAAGTATGTGGTCCTTTGTACATGGCCTTTATGAATGAATCTTTTCCAATAATTTGACATTGAGTAAAAATACTTGCCAGTTGATTAGCTAGAATTGCGATAATCTTTTCTTCATCATGATCTTCTTCAGTCGGTTCATCTCTCATGGAAAAGTTGTTATTGCTTACTCCAATGAAGATTAAGTTCTTCGATGGTTGCTTAGTGGCAAAGTCTGGATAAGTTGAATAGAATTTTAAAAAGATAGTTCTATCTTTGGCAACATTCCTCTTGTAATTTTGGATAGCTTCTTTCAGACTATATGGGAACAATTTGATTTCTTCTAAATTTTGGCTTAAATAAAGACATTCGATAAGTCCAAATTGGAACATATTAAATGCAAGAATCGATGATGCACCTGGAATAATTATGGCTTTGACACCGAAAATGTTTCGGTTTACCATGTAAAAACAATTAATCTTTTCTTTTTCAGACCAGTTGGTCAATCTTTTTAAGTTTTCATGGAATTTTTCTTTAGAAAATTGGACTTGTAGTTCATGATCTTTTCTTGAAGTAATTTGGTAATCATCAATGGAAGAGGGAAATCTTCCGAGTACCTTTAATGAAGTCTTTGGTTCAGGTGGAGTTCTTATAGTATCAGAAAAAGTTCTTGGGCCAAGATAGATCTCTTTGACCTTACTTTGTTCTTTCTCAATTTTTTATTGATAGTCTCTCATGGCCTTTTCAGCTTCTTCTTTTGTTCGAAATCCTTTGTGAAGGACTCCAGAAATTTCGATGCAATGGGGGGCTGCTTTGTGCCATTCATCATAAATACCTGGGTGTGGTCCATTAAAGATGGTGTACCACTTGTCTTTAGTATTCTCCTGTATTTGTTGTTTTATATTCTTCATAGGATCTTCTTTGACAGATTCTCCTTTTGTTTGTAGTTGAAACTCCAGTACTTCAATGTTGGCTTTAATTAGGTCGAGCTCCATTATTTTCTGTTTCTCCAGCATCCTTTGAAGTTGGATCTGCTTCTTTATATCTTCAATTATTTGCTGCTCCATTCTCTTGATAATATATCTGCAAGAACATTTTTATCTCCTTTAATGTGGGAGATTGAGTAATTGTATTCGGCAAGTTTCATTTGCCATATAATCAATCGTCCTTGTTTGTAAGTGCCTTTATGATTTAAGTTCTTAAAACCTGCAACATAAGTAGAATCGGTTCGGACAATAAAGTCCTTATCCAGTATATAAATCCGATGTTTTTCTAACATACGGATCAAAGCCAGTGTTTCCTTTTCATGAGCAGGATAATTAATTTCATTGTCTGAAAAAGTTCCAGACATGTATCGACACAGTAATTCACTTTTGTATCCAGGGGGTTTGCTTTCATAACACCTCCCCAACAGTCGTTTGAGGCATCAGTCTCAATAATTATTATATCATCATCCGATGGATGATAAAGCTCAGGAAGATCCTGGCATAAGTCTTTCATTTTTATAATAAGTCTATCGTCTTCATCAGTCCATGTCCAAGGGACATCCTTCTTCGGCTTTTGTTGGAGTATTCTTCTCTCTGCTGCAAGATTCCTGATGAAACCTTCATTTGAAATATATGTTAATAGTCCAAGAAATCTTTGTAAATCCTTTTTATCCTTTAATTTTGTTGGAAAATTCTGAAGTTTTTCTAATACATGTTGCTGCATTATTATTTTTCCTTTTTCAATTTCTAATCCTAAGTAATTAATTCTATTTTGGGCTAAAGCAACCTTCTTTTTACTTAAAACTATTCCATATTCATAACATTTATTGAGAACTAATTCTATCTTTTTACAATGATCATCTAATCCTTTATTAGAAAAGATTAATATATCATCTATATAAATAAGACAAAAGTCCTTGAATTCCTTGAGAATTGAATCTATCCTTCGTTGGAAGATTCCTGGTGACTGCTTTAATCCCATTGGCAGTACATTCCATTCATATTGTCCTTGAGGACAACTAAATGCTGTTAAAGCTTTTGATTCTTCAGTCAATCTAATTTGGTAAAATCCCGATTTACAATCAAAAGTGCTAAACCAATCCATATTTCTAATTCTTTCAATAATTAAGTCTTTTCTTGGGAGGAAATAGGCATCCCCTTCCATAACATCATTAATTTGTTTATAATTAATTACCATTCTTCGTTTGCCTCTTTTAATTTCATTATGATTCTCCACGTAAAAGGCTGGTGCCGAATGTTTACTATTTGATGGTCTAATTAATCCTTTTTGGCACATTTCTTCAATGTCTTTTGAAAATTAACCTCTATCTTGTTTTGTATAAATCATTGGCTTACATTTTACCTCTTTCGTTGGATCCTTTAGTTTTAAATCTATTAATTCAGTATTTTTGTTAATCCTTGGATCTAAAGGGTTTTCACTACATACTTTGTCTAAAAGTTCTTCTATATGGGTAGGAATTATTTTATTTGGTTCTATATTTACTAGTAAATGACGAATTTTTGTACAAATTAAACTAATAATCCCACCACGTTTCAGCTGTTGAAACTTTGATGAATAGGTACATGCAGAAAAATGAATAATTGAAATTTTTATGATTTCACGTTTTTGTTTTTGATAAATATAAGGTGTTTTAAGGGTAATATATTTCAGATATTGGCCAAATGGTGCATACAATCTTAAGAAATTATTTCCAATAATTATATCTGTTCCTGTCTCTTGTTTATATATCGTAGGTATTATAAATATTTTTCCTTGTATAACTAAAGTAATTCTTTTTGCTATCCAATACAGAGGATGTGTTGATCCATCTGCAATCTGTATTTTTAGTGGCTTTTCCAATCTTTCCCATTTATCAAAAAGGGCTTCTGTTGCAAGGCAAAGACTTGTTCCAGTATCTATATATGCTTCTGTTTCTCTACTATTATTTTCTATTGTTATTTTTATATAAGTATTATTCGGATTCTCTTTCTTCTCAAGATAATTCATCCTCTGTATATTCGTATATACATATTTCTGAATCACTTAGTTCCTCTTCTAGAGGTTCAAGTTCATATATCTGGAAAACTTGTTTTATTAATTTTGATTTTTCCTTAAAATCTTTATCTTTTCTTTGAGGGCATTCATTAGCATAATGTCCTTCAATATTACATATCCAACAAACACATTTCCTTTTCCCCTTTGGGCAGTATTTTCTTGGTGTTGATCTTTTTCTCCTAAAATATTTTTTCTTATTATTTTTATAATAATTCTTCTTTCTTGGATAAGTCTTTCATATGTTTGATTTCTTATAGTACATTTTCTTCTTTATTTCATCACAACCATATTTTCCTGATTTTTCTATCTCTGGAATGTCACAACAAATGACAGTACTTCCTCTATTCAATTGCCTTATTGTTTCCCTATTCAAACATTGTTCTCTTAGTTATTGGTATAAGAGTTTAATAACTCCTCCTAAAGTATTTGCTGTTTCTTCAGGTCTTGATTCCCAAAGTCTATTAATTTCTGAATTAAGTGGATATGGTAATTTATCTATGAAAATATATTTATATATTTCTTTAGTCTCTTCATCTAATTGATAATAGTATTTTTGACATTCACAGATGGAACTCTCAATCTGGCACATATCACATATTTGCATCTTATTTAAATGCGATTTAGCATTTTCAAGTAGAGTTTTATTTGCTTTTTCTCTATTTTCCATCATATTATATCCTAAGAATTCTTGATGAACTAGTGTCATTATTAACTTAACATAGTCCATGCTGTTATCTACCATTCTTCCATACTCAATCCAATCTTTATCCTTAATTCCTACTAAAAACTTTTGTACATTTCCTGACGTTTTGAATGTTACAAAGTTCTTAATTAGTTTCTTGAAAGTTTAATTGTTTAAATCTTTCATCAGTTAAAATTATTAATATCATTTCATTGGTCCATTTTAATAATACATCTTCTTTATTTCTTATACAATCAAGGTCTAAAATATTTCCTGTATTATTATATCGAGGTTTAAATTCTTCTTGAATTTTTGTCCATTTATTATTATTCTTTCTTGCGTATCCCTTATTATACATGGTTTCTTCTTCGTATCTATTCCAAGTGTAACATCCTAAAATTTTAACATAATTAATTCGAAAAAAATAAATAAAAATAAAATGAATAATAATAATAATAATAATAATAATAATAATAAAATTAAGTTATTAAAAAGTATAATGCAAATAAAATATAAATGGGAGATTTAGTGTAAAGAAGTGATGGTATAAGGGTTATTGAAATTTATTAACTATTATAATTAATGCAAATTATATATATATATAAATATAAATATATATATATATATATATATATATATATATATATATATATATATATATATATATATATATGAAAAAAAAAAAGGAGAAGAAGGATGCTTGGGCTTAAAGCCCAAGCAGCCATGCCTTAGTTAAAGAAAAAAAAACACTTTTAAAAACCCAATGCTCCGTTCAGTTATCAACCTCTATATATATATATATATATATATATATATATATATATATATATATATATGAGACATCTAATGAAAAGAAAAAAAAGGGAACGCACTGCGCCGCACAGTGAGGGGAGGGAGAGACATTTTTCGTTTCGCAGTACAGTCATAGCAGTACACAGATCCAAGAACGCCACCAAACGGGAGAAAAATTTTTATGGAAGTGCAAATCCTTATCATACGTAATTTCTGAAGCACATTGGAGGTCTGCAAAAGATGAGTAAAAATATTTTTTCTCACACTTTCATGGTACAGTTAATTTGAAGCTTTGTCATATAGATTTGTTTAACTACGAAAATTAAGATTCTAGAGTGCATGATTTTTTTTTATCTGGAATTTTGAAATATTTTCATGTCACTTGATGAATTGATTTAGTGAGAAAAAAATGTTTTCTCTTATTCTTTCGTGGTTTAATTAATTTAGGATTTTGTACTACTTTTGGTCTGTCATGAAAAATTAAGATTTTTGGATTCTTGATTTGAGACACTTAAAATATTTTGATGTTATTTAAGGAATTGATCTAAAAAGTATATTTTCCTGGATTTAATAAAGAATTAGTATTATATGTGTTTTTCTCCTCATGCGTTAAATCTCTTGTTTTGATTGTTAATGACAAAATAAAATTCCAAAGCCAATCTTATTGAGTTACACTGGAAGTTTCAATTGCCTTCTTAGACGTGAGGTTTATATCTCATTGGTCAAGGCTAATGCCTATTTGAATTGTAAGTAAGGTTATGTTTTCCGTGACACTTGCGTTCACGCATTATATTAATTAATTGGACCTTAAATCTTTTATCTATTTATTTAATTATAGTATGGGTTAATTTCAATTTTAATTATTGTTAAGAAATATGTTTGATTTTTTATGAGTTGTGGTTGTTTGGCATGCCTTGGCATGACATAATATTTTTGTTGTTGACGCATAGAGTTTGAAAACCTTGATCGTCATATTGTATTATGCATGAGTTGGTCATCACCTTCCGGGAAGGGATGACGGTAACATTCTATTCCGGGAATAGGATAAGAGATGTCACCATCTGGGATGGGATATCAAACTATTAAAATATTCACATCTGGGATGGAATATTAGATACCTCCATCTGGGATGGGGAAGGCAGCGGGACGCCATTGCATGGATATGAGCTCATAGACCTTAGTGGATCTGGGATTCACACCGGTTCTGGGAACCAAAGAGTCAAGTTAAGTGATTCTGGGAATCACCGAGTCATGTTCGTGGAGTTGCATTGTGTAGAGTTTGCATGGTGAATGTGATTAAATGCAATGAGATGTGACCGTTGCTGAGCTTATGAGTTTGTACTTTAAATGCTTGACATCAATTTTTATTTATATATATTTATTATTTTGGAGGTTTATTATATTCGATATTTTAAAAATTAGCGGGTACCATGAATGTTTTTCCGGTTACCGCGCCGGCTGAAAGCAACACTATTTGCGAACCTTTTCATCAAACGATTATTTTTATTCACTGGGATTATATCTCATTAAAAGTGTTGTTTTTAGAGCACGAGGACGACATCACTGGGACTGGAGAGGATTGAAGACCTAGCAAATTTTATTAGTTATTATTCCTAGCTTGGTCAATATTTTCTTAAAAAATGAGCCGTATGTGGCTAGACATTTTTATTTATTTATCGATGGGTTTATTAGTAGACGTCCGGTTTTGAGGCTTGGGTTTTTATTTATTTATTCAGATGTATGGATTTATTATTACATTATGACTTTGGATACTTTATATCTATTTTAATTAATATGAGGTATTTTCAGACCCGATTAAGATGCGAAATTTTATGACACGTACGTTTAATTTAAAATTCTTTAAAGGATTTTTCATTGATTTTGTTTTGGGTTACTAATGTAATGAAGGGCGTTACATTTATGGTATCAGAGCAGTTCGATTCTAAATCGGACTGTGGTAATGGGGCTTTTTCTAAAATAAAACTTGGGCCCATAGGATGCTTGTTAGAGTTATAGATGCTGCATGCTATTCTTTGGGATATTGGACCTGATCAACCCAGTATTTCATTGGTAGTGAGCAGATTTATGGCGACTAATAGGCGAGGGACGAATGTTGCACTTGCAGCAGCTTTGGATTGTATGGCCAAGGTTATGCAAGGGCAGATGGAGACTCGCTGTCAACTGAAAGGGAATGGAGGCCAGTCACTAATGAAGTGGTGGCAACCTAGGACCCTTAACACGTGGGGCTTTTCAAATTCAAGAAAAACAATTCGCCATCATTCTGAGGCAGCTTAAATCCGAAGGAGGCTGAATTTCTTCCACTCGTTAAGAAAAAAAAATTATTATATTATTTGATTCAGGAGCAACGATTCCTTGATACATCCTTTACGTGTGAAAATTTGGAGATATCAATCTTTCATTTGTCCTTTGATTCATACGTTTCTACTCCTATAGGGATATTCTTGTTCTTCCATTGGCTGCTTAAATTGTTTCTTGTGCGTCAAGACACTCCTTATGGCATCAACCTTATTGTTATCTATGTATTGTATGTTATTCTTGGTATTGACTTATTGGCTTCTAGACTCATTGCCATAAGCATTCTGACAAAAATATCCTTATCTCTTCACATCCAATGTCTAATGATTTTCCCCGTACCCAGTTTTATTGTTTCTGCTGTTGCTTGTCATAAGTGCTTAGTTGAGGGAGCTCAAGGATATATACTCTTATTCTCTGCTAAGATAGAGGCTGACAGTGATGTGACGGCTATACCTGTGGTGTGTGAATTCCATGATGTTTTCCCTAAGGATGTCTCTAGCTTGCCTCCGAATAGGGAAGTTGAGTTTAACATAGATCTAGTGCCAGGGAGTGGACTGGTATCGGTAGCGCCTTATAGAATGGCACATTTAGAGTTGAGCGAGCTTAAGAAACAGTTAGAGGAGATGCTAGGGAAGGGGTTTATTAGGCCTAGTGTGTCACCCTGGGGAGCACCTGTCCTCCTGGTGAAAAAGAAGGATGGGAGCATGAGGCTATATGTTGACTATAGGCAGTTGCACAAAGTGACCATCAAGAATAAATACCCTTTGCCTAGGATAGATGACCTCTTAGACCAGCTGAGGGGAGCGTCGGTGTTTTCCAAAATAGATCTAAGGTCGGGATACCATCAAATTAGAGTTAAGAATGAGGACATTCCTAAGACAGCCTTTAGGACAAGGTATGGGCACTATGAGTATGTAGTGATGCCCTTTGGTGTGACCAATGCCCCAGCCGTTTTCATGGACTACATGAATCGGATCTTTAGGCCATTCTTGGACAGCTTTGTGGTGGTGTTCATAGATGATATTTTGATATACTCTTGGACACCAGAGGATCATGAGGAGCATTTGAGGTTAGTGTTGCAGATTCTGAGGAAAGAACAACTGTATGCAAAGCCAGAAAAGTGTGAATTTTGGCTTGACGAGGTGAAGTTTTTAGTACATACCATATCTAGGAGTGGTGTAGCGGTCGACTCTATTAAGGTTGATGCAGTGCTTGGATGGGAGCAACCTAAGTCAGTGATGGAAGTGAGGAGTTTCCTAGGACTGACAGGTTACTATAGGAAATTCATAGAAGGGTTCTCTAGGCTAGCTTTACCCCTTACCAAGTTGACCAGGAAAGGAAAATCTTTCGAGTGGGATAAGGAATGCAAAGAGAATTTTGAGGAGATTGGTGTCATCACCGGTCTTAACCATTCCAGATCCCTCAGTGAGTTTTGTGGTATATTGTGACGCTTCTAAGAATGGTTTAGGTTGTGTGTTGATGCAGGAAGGTAGGGTAGTGGCTTATGCATCTAGGCAGCTTAGGACACATGAGATGAATTATCCTACTCATGACCTTGAGTTAGCACCAGTAGTCTTTGCTCTTAAGATTTGGAGGCACTATTTGTATGGTGCAAAGTTTGAGGTTTTTAGTGATCATAAGAGCCTTAAGTATTTGTTTGACCAAAAAGAATTGAATATGAGGCAAAAATGGGTGGATGGAATTTCTTAAGGACTATGATTTTGAGTTGAAGTACCATCCAGGGAAAGCCAATGTGGTGGCTGATGCACTCAGTAGGAAAACCTTGCATGTGTCAAGTTTAATGGTCCGAGAGATGAATATGTTAGAGGAGTTCAAGTACATGAATCTAAATGTGTCCCTTAGTGCTCTAAGCTTGAAGTTGAATAGGCTGGAAATTTGCAGTGACCTTAGAGAAATGATTAGGCGAGAACAGCTTTTAGACCAGTCGTTACAATCTCTTTTAGATTGAGAGAATTATGTGTTGTCTACTGATGGTCTAGTGTTGTTTAAGAATAAAATCGTTGTTCCTAAGGAGGGGAGCCTTAGAGTGAAAGTTCTAGAGGAAGCGCATAAGGGGAAGTGCACCATACATCCAGGGATAACCAAGATGTATCAAGATCTAAAGAAGATGTATTGGTGGCCAGGAATGAAACGGGATGTGGCTAGCTTTGTAGACACGTGTTTAGTATGTCAAAAGGTTAAGATAGAACATCAGAGACCTTCGGGTTTGTTGCAGCCTTTAGAACTTCCTAAATGGAAATGGGAGAGGATTTCTATGGATTTTGTGATGGGGTTACCTAGGACTCGTTTGGGTTTAGATGCCATATGGGTAATTATGGATAGGTTGACCAAGTCTGCACACTTCTTGCCAATTAAGACAACCTATAGTTTGAATAAGTTAGCAGACTTATACATTAAGGAGATAGTGAAGCTTCATGGCATACCAACCTCTATAGTGTCAGATAGAGACCCACGATTTACCTCTAGATTTTGGAGAGCATTCCAACAGGCTTTTGGTCCTAAGTTGAGTTTTAGCATAGCCTATCATCCCCAAACGGATGGTCAGTCGGAGAGGACCAATCAGACCCTTGAGGACATGCTTAGAGCATGTGTTTTAGATGAAGGTGGGGATTGGGATAAATTTTTACCTCGTATAGAGTTTGCTTATAACAACAGTTATCACGCTAGCATCGGCATGGCACCCTATGAAGCTCTTTATGGGAGGAAGTGTAGGTCCCCTTTATGTTGGTGTGAGGTGGGTGAGAAGACTCTGCTAGGACCAGAGTTAGTCCAGGAGACCACAGAGAGGATTAAAGTCATTAGGGAAGGGATGCGCGCTGCACAGAGTAGGCAAAAGAGTTATGCCGACAAGAGGAGGAAACCTTTAGAATTTCAGGAAGAGGAACATGAATTCTTGAGAGTCACTCCTAAGACTGGGGGTTGGGAGGTCAATGAAAGTCAAAAAGCTCAACCCTCGTTTCATGGGTCCGTTTCAAATCCTAAAAAGAGACGGGCCTGTTGCTTACCAATTGGCTCTTCCACCACAGTTGTCGAATCTCCATGACGTCTTCCATGTGTCTCAACTCCGGAAGTACGTACTAGATATTTCACACGTGATAGCTCCTGAGTCAATACAATTGAAGGATAATTTAATCTTTAAGCCCAGACCTATTCAGATCATTGACAAGAACACAAAAACTCTGAGGAACAAGATGATTCCATTGGTGAAAGTGATTTGGGAAGGGTTAACTCCAGAGGGAGCTACCTGGGAACTTGAGGAAGATGTTAGACAACATCATCCAGATCTCTACGGCACAGGTACATGACTTAGCATTGCATTACCTTTAATGTTGTGTAGTTGGGTGAGACGTGAGAATTTCGGGGACGAAATTCATTAAGGAGGGGAGAAAATGCAACATCCTAAAATTCTAACATAATTAATTCGAAAAAAATAAATAAAAATAAAATGAATAATAATAATAATAATATCAAGTTATTAAAAAGTGTAGTGCAAATAAAATATAAATGGGAGATTTAGTGTAAAGAAGTGATGGTATAAGGGTTATTGAAATTTATTAACTATTATAAATAATACAAATTATATATATATATATATATATATATATATTTGTATATATATATATATATATATATATATATATACAAATATATATATATATATATATATGAAAAAAAAAAGAGAAGAAGGATGCTTGGGCATTAAGCCCAAGCAGCCATGCCTTAGCTAAAGAAAAAAAAACTTTTAAAAACCCAATGCTCCGTTCAGTTATCAACCTATATATATATATATATATATATGAGACATCTAATGAAAAGAAAAAAAAGGGAACGCACTGCACCGCACAATGAGGGGAGGGAGAGACATTTTTTGTTTCGCAGTATAGTCATAGCAGTACATAGATCCAAGAACGCCACCAAACGGGAGAAGAATTTTTAGGAAAGTGCAAATCCTTATCATACGTAATTTCTGGAGCACATTGGAGGTCTGCAAAAGGTGAGTAAAAATACTTTTTCTCACGCTTTCATGGTACAGTTAATTTGAAGCTTTGTCATATAGATTTGTTTAACTACAAAAATTAAGATTCTAGAGTGCATGATTTTTTTTTTATCTGGAATTTTGAAATATTTTCATGTCACTTAATGAATTGATTTAGTGAGAAAAAAATGTTTTCTCTTATTCTTTCATGGTTTAATTAATTTGGGATTTTGTACTACTTTTGGTCTGTCATGAAAAATTAGGATTTTTAGATTCTTGATTTGAGACTCTTAAAATATTTATTTTCTTGGATTTAATGAAGAATTAGTATTATATGTGTTTTTCTCCTCATGCGTTACATCTCTTGTTTTGATTGTTAATGGCAAAATAAAATTCCAAAGCCAATCTCATTGAGTTGCACTGGAAGTTTCAATTGCCTTCTTAGACGTGAGGTTTATATCTCATTGGTCAAGGCTAATGCCTATTTGAATTGTAAGTAAAGTTATGTTTTGTGACACTTGCGTTCACGCGTTATATTAATTAACTGGACCTTAAATCTTTTATCTATTTATTTAATTATAGTATGGGTTAATTTCAACTTTAATTATTGTTAAGAAATATGTTTGATTTTTAATGAGTTGTGGTTGTTTGGCATGCCTTGGCATGACATAATATTTTTGTTGTTGACGCATATAGTTTGAAAACCTTGATCGTCATATTGTATTATGCATGAGTTGGTCATCACCTTCCGGGAAGGAATGGCGGTAACATTCTTTTCCGGGAATAGGATAAGAGAAGTCACCATCTGGGATGGGATATCAAACTATTAAAATATTCACATCTGGGATAGAATATTAGATACCTCCATCTGGGATGGGGAAGACAGTGAGACGCCATTGCATGGATATGAACTCATAGACCTTAGTGGATCTGGGATTCACACCGGTTCTGGGAACCAAAGAGTCAAGTTAAGTGATTCTGGGAATCACCGAGTCATGTTCGTGGAGTTGCATTGTGTAGAGTTTGCATGGTGAATGTGATTAAATGCAATCAGATGTGACCGTTGTTGAGCTAATGAGTTTGTACTTTAAATGCTTGACATCAATTTTTATTGATATATATTTATTATTTTGGAGGTTTATTATATTCGATATTTTAAAAATTAGCGGGTACCATGAATGTTTTCCGGTTACCGCGTCGGCTGAAAGCAACACTATTTGCAAACCTTTTCATCAAACGATTATTTTTATTCACTGGGATTATATCTCATTAAAAGTGTTGTTTTCAGAGCACGAGGACGACATCACTGGGACTGGAGAGGATTAAAGACCTAGCGAATTTTATTAGTTATTATTCCTAGCTTGGTCAATATTTTCTTAAAAAAAAGAGCCGTATGTGACTAGACATTTTTATTTATTTATCGATGAGTTTATTAGTAGAAGCCCGGTTTTGAGGCTTGGGGTTTTTTTTATTCGGATGTATGGATTTATTATTACATTATGACTTTGGATACTTTATATCTATTTTAATTAATATGAGGTATTTTCAGACCAGATTAAGTTGCGAAATTTTTATGACACGTACGTTTAATTTAAAATTCTTTAAAGGATTTTTCATTGATTTTGTTTTGGGTTACTAATGTAACGAAGGGAGTTACACCAAGCTCCTTCGGGTGTATATTTATATTCTTCCCATTTCCTTTTAGGACTTTTTCCACTATATTCACCTTTTTCCATTCTTATATGATTTTCTTCTGATTCTGAAGATGCACTAGTGGAAAATATACATTAGACGGTAAAGGTTTACGTCAGTTAACCAAAAGCTAGACGTTAAAAAGGAGGCGGTGACAGTTTTGTAAATATCAGGCTTCATTAATTCAATTTTAACGTCAGTTGTTTTAATGACTGACGTTAAAAGTGAAGAGACTTACTTATAACGTTAGTTCAATAAAGAACTGACGTTAAAAGTGAACATTTTAACGTCAGTTCGATAAAGAATTGACGTTATAAGTAAGTCTCTTCACTTTTAACGTCAGTCCCTACATCAACAGACGTTAAAAGTTATTTTAATAATTTTTTTTATCTAGTATACGATTCCTTCCGCATTGCCTTCCTCAAAGTTTCAGTTTCACATGAATTGCTTTGATGTTTTGTGTTTCTGTTTTGAAAACTAAAATATATGTGTGAAGTATAAGTTGAATCAATAACCCAAACCGGATCTCATTCATGAAGTGTAATACTGATCGATCGATCTGAGAAGATTGAAAGGGTTTAAAATCCTATAAAAAGTTACATTGAAAGGGTTTAAAATCCTATAAAAAGTTACATTGAAAGGGTTTAAAATCCTAAACATTAAAGCTACATCCCATCAGAGAGTTTTATGAAATATGTCAAAGGGAAAACTATATATACTCCAAAGACCTCAGAAAACTGGGGGGCATGAGAGAGCTCAAGAGAGAGGCAAAAACAGGTGCACCAGATCCGTTTCAAGCAAAGGCAGTGGTTCCAGAGACTTCCAAGACGGTCACTTGCTGCCAAAGCTGAGGTTTTGGAACTGTGACCCCCGAGCACCTGATTAGCCCTCCAGCAGCTGATTCTCCGGAAGGTGATAAGGTGAGCAACTCACACAATGTAATTTACTCAGACTTATCACCCATGCAATGTAATTTACTCAAACTCAGAAGTTGTTTGACCATTAAGACAAAGACCTTTGAGTCTAGGAATAGGAAGAAAGAGTGATGAAGTTAATCTCCACAGCAGAGCCATATTGTGAAGCAGAAAATTAAAAGGATGGAAGGAAGCTATTTATAGGAGCAGGGGATGAAGTTATTAAGCTATTCTGATTTTGTTGAAAACTTACCTATAAACTTAATGCTCATTAAGAGGATTGAGTTACAAGGTGCATGGGTAAGTAGCACAGTACAGTCAAAGGAATGAATGTTTTTGCAGATATCTATACACTTTTAACGTCAGTTTTTTAAAAAAACTGACGTTAAAAGTGTTTTTAATAAAAAATATTAATTGTTAATGTCGGGTTTTTATAAAACTGACGTTAAAAGTTTGATTTTTAATTCAGTTAAATAAATAGCTGACGTAAATAATCCTATATATTATACACGTGCAGAATGAATATTGGAAATAATGTAATTAATATACGGGAACTTGGCAGTCATCAAATAAGTTGACGTTAAAAATGAGGTGGTGAGTAAACTATTTGCGTCAGTTCTATAAATAACTGACGTAAATAATTATGAAACTCATTTCATTGGTTGTCATGTCCCTGTTGTCCCTCTTAACGCGGATCACTCCATATAGTACTGCAGTTTATTTCTAAACCTTTGTTTTATACAAGTTTATTTTTAATTTTTATTAATTAGCTTGAATTAGTAAACAAATTATTGTGCAAATTAAAGTAAATAAACACTTAACATAAAACAAGTTATATGTATAATCAAATCGTATGACATTAATTGAAGCGATTCATAAGTTAAAATTACATGATTAAAAGATAAAAAATTTCTGCAACATAGCCCTAAAATATAAAAAAGTTTCTGCATCAATATCATTTTCTTCTCAGTCCTGTCATCAGAAACTCCAATGGATGCATCACCTCCCTCACTTGAATTCCAAGATGCAAAGTAAATCCTCGGTCACTAGCAAGTGAAAGCAAAGTGAAATGGATCTTTGCATCTTTCTTCTTCAATGGAGTTCCTTGATGCATCATCTTGAATCCACAATCACTTGCTTCCAAAGCAAAGTGAAAGGGATGTGAGGGATGAAATAAAGTGAGAGAATCACATTACGTGATTCACCCAACCTTAATATCCATGCAATGTAATTTACTCAAACTCGAAGTTGTTTGACCATTAAGACAAAGACCTTTGAGTCTAGGAATAGGAAGAAAGAGTGATGAAGTTAATCTCCACGGCAGAGCCATATTGTGAAGCAGAAAATTAATTAAAAGGAGATGGAAGCTAGGAAGCTATTTATAGGAGCAGTGGATGAAGTTACTAAGTTATTCTGATTTTCTTGAAAACTTATCTATAAACTTAATGCTCATTAAGAGGATTAGGTACAAAGGTGAATGGGTAAGTAGCACAGTAGTCAAGGGAATGAATGTTTCTGCAGAAACTAATAAACCTTTAACGTCCGTTGTGTTATTAACGTGAATGAGTGTTTTTAACGTCAGTTTCTTAATACAACTTACGTTAAATATATGACATTTAACGTCAGTTATTACTAACAACTGACGTAATAAGTGTGAGAGTTTTTAACGTCAGTTTATTAAGACAACTGACGTTAAATATATGATCTTCAACGTCAGGTTTTACCAAAAACTGACGTAAAATGTTGTTTTATTTTAATTATAACGTTTACCCCCGCGCGCCTTCTCCACTTCTCTACGTCTTTTCTCTTTTCATCACGCTCAACCCTCACTCTCGCTCTCACTCTGCCCTAATCGCGCGCTCATCTCCACCGCAACCACCGCGAGGGCTTCTTCGCCACCACCGTGAGGTACACTCTTAACCCCTAACTCTGTCTTTCCCGCTCCTTCTTTGCAATAACTTGACATCTCTCTTTCCCCTGGCCTTCCCGCGCACTAACTCTCCTTGTCCCTCTGCTCTCAGTAACCACATCGAACGTTGGCCACCACTCGAGCTTCCCCCCCACCACCACGCGAGTGCCTGTTTCTGGTGAGTCTTTAATTAGGGCACATTTTTTTATTGACGGTTTTGAGTGCATGCATGTTGCTCTGCTGGTTTGAAACTGTAGTCTCAGTAGTTGAAACTTGAAACTGTGAGTTTGAGTTGTTTGGAATGTCTCTATTTTTGGTTTTGAGTGTATGTTGAAACTGTAGTCTCAGTAGTTGTAACTTTAAACCGTGAGTTTGAGTTGTTTGGAATGTCTCTATTTTTGGTTTTGAGTGCATGTTGCTCTGCTGGTTGATCTGTCATGGCCGTGATGCTCATCACGGCTAGGCCGTGATCAGTTCTGCCTATGAGGGTCTGGTTCAGTTGACACGTTACGGCCGTGATGGACCTCACGGCCAGGCCGTGACCAGTGCTTGGCAATGTTCAAAAACTATAGTTTTCAATCTCCCGTATTGTCCTTATATTGGATATATAGATGTTTTGTATATCTACAGGACCTATCTAGTTATTTTTATTTATACTTCTGTATTTATTTTGAGTTATAACCTATGTTAATACATATATATTGTTTTTGAACAGGCATACATATGGATCAGTCGGATAGCCCACATGCACGGGAGGACACTGTTGGGGTTTCGCAGGACCCGATCATGCCTATGCCTGCTGATTCTAGTGTACGTTTACATGCATGTTATATACTATCTTCAGTCCTTCTTGTTAATGTAAGTTTATAATGTTACAACCCTCTATTTTATCTTTTTTTTTTTGTCCATACAGACATCACAGGCTCATAGGAAACGGGGTAGAGGAGCCACCTCGTTGAAGAAACTAGAGAAGGACAGGCAGAGCGGACAGAAGCTTGGGGTGTCCTTCGATGCTAATCTAAATGCCCAGGGACCCCGTGCTAAAGAATTTAATAAGTGGGTGTTTCTACAAGCGAAGCAGCACGTAAGCATCAACTACAACCACTGGAATGACGTTCCACAGAACGTTAAGGATCAGATTTGGGAGGCTATCACAGTATTTTACCTTTACATTCGTTTGATTTACATTATTAGATAATTATCCGAGTTATAATCCATCCAGTTGTTATATATGTATCTAATGTGTAGGTAGCTTGGACTGTGCCAAATGACGAGGATCATCGTCATAAATGTATGAAAATGGCATCAAAGCGTTGGAATGGGTTCAAGCATGATCTTACCAGGTACTATCTATCTGGGAAGAAGCGGCTTGATAAAATGTTCTCGGATTATCCCTGGATTGATCAGGATACTTGGGATATGTTTGCCAGGAGTCGACAGGATGAAGAATTTCAAGTTGGTTGATTAAGTTAATTTTGTATGCTTATTATAGATCATTTAACTATATTTAATTATGTGTTTTTGTTTGAATAGGCTAAGGCAAATAAGGGTCGGCAAAATCAGGCGAAGAACGTCCACCGCCACACCATGTCTCAGGGTGGGTACCATACTCGGATCCAGCAGATGATGGCGGATAGGCTGAGGGCGAAGCAGGAAGAGCACTCTGCTAGGATTGAAAGAGGAGAGGTGCCTGAGGGCACACCATCAAGTCCTCCGTCAGACATCGACCGCGAGGATGTCTGGTTAGCCGACCGCATGACAAAGGCGGGATCTTTTAAAGCTGATGCCACTCGCGAAGTGGCAGATAAGATTGTAAGTAAATAATTAACTTGATTTCAATTGATATTTGTATAGATACTTGCAACACTTTTCACTTGCACGTTTTTTCATTTTTTTTCATTGTAGATGGATCTTAAAGCAAAATCCTCCCAGGGTGCATTCGTCCCTTCTAGACGGCAGGACGTCTTGATGACTGCTCTAGGCAAGAAAGACCATCCTGGTCGGGTTCTCGGTGTTCCTGGGAACGTGACCATCAAACAATATTATGGCAAGTCTGCTTCACGAAAGCGGGTGGTCAATGAAGCATCAATTTTGGCTGACATTACTCAGCACCTCATGACCAACCCAGATATTACATCACATCTGATGCAAGGCTTAATAGCCAACCCAGAATTCAAGCAGGCGCTTGCCAGAGAGCTTTCCTCCGTCGGTACATCCCAGGACACCGCAAGGCTTGCCAACGCTTCACATATGAGCACAAAAGAGAGTTTTAGTATGGCACATGTGGAGGACGATGAGTTGGCAGCTAGGGAGCGGGAGTTGGAAGTCCAGCGCCATGAGCATGAGTTGGAAATGAAAAGGCGTGAGCTTGAGTTGGACTCCAAACGACGTGAGCTCGAAATGTTAGCAAAGGTATTTATTCATTATTAATGTCCAAAATAGTCAAATAATTACTTGTGTTTTTTTAATTATCAAAAACTTATATATTTTATTTTCCTAAATCGAAGACCAAGTCGACGTCGGTGTCATTGTCACCTATCACTCGTTTGTTCTCACTTGGTGAGGATTATGCGTATGAGATTTTTGCATGTCCATTGGAGCACGATGGATGGGTGGCACGCCCAGATCAACAGAGGATATTTTCCTTCGTTGGTGATGATCTCGGAACGCTGCGAAATAACGTCCGGATGAACAAAGCAATGTCATCGGTCTCGGTGCACGTAAGTTAATTTTAATTTTATAACTTATTTATTTTTGGTATTTTTCCATTTAATAATTTATTTTAATTTCAATATATATATTATGTAATTAACATCCACACCCTTTTCATATCTTAGGTATCTCCATCGTCTTGACTTGATAAGGGCGTTGCATCGTTTCTGATTTATTAGATCCGTCAATCCTTCCCGCCCGAGTTCTTTGTTGGCGATGCATTGAGTAAATACATAGGGAAGGTGTTGGGAGACAATCCGAAAGAATTATATCTGGCTCCCCTCTTGTATGAATGACCATTGGCAGTTGTTGGTACTTCACCCGTCTAGGCATCTTGTCATATTCTTCTCGCTCGTCCACCATGATCCGCCACCGAAGGTGGTGGAAGTCAGTAAATATGTAAGTAACTAATCTTAAATTTAATTTAAGTTTTAATATCAGTTGTTTTTAGTTTATTACACACATGATAAATGAGTTTGTTAATTGATCGACATGATTATTTGTTTATGATAGCAGCCAAGGCGAGTAGCATAAGTTGCGCCAACGGGAGAAGTAGGACTTCTAAGGCTAAAGCAAATCCTGTATGGAACATCCTCAAGGTTTGGTAGTTTATTTATCAAATTATTATTATTATAATTACTAATTTATGTGTATATTCGACTGACGTTGAAATTAATTTTGTTGGTAGTCTCGATTTCAACCTCGATGGTTGGTCGTGCGGCTATTATGTGATGCTTCATATGCTGAACATAGTCTCCGCATCTATTACGGATGGATGGAAGAAGGTAATATTTAAACAACTTGTTAAATTATATATTATAGTTTTGAAGATGACTTGCATTGATGTTATTGTTATTATTTGAACGTGTCTAGGCATTTATCGACCAATCGCCTATTGAAGAAGATGAGTTAAGAGACTTGAGGATTCGCTTCGCTGAATTCTTCTTCAAGTATGCGGCTGAAAAAGGAATTGACAACATACCTCCGCACTACTTAGATAAATAGTTTTTTTGTTAGACTTTAGAAACTAATTAATAACATGTATATATATATCCTTAGATAGTTTTGTTTTTTAGACATTGGAACTAAAATTTATTTATATATATACATGGGTTTTGGTTTTAAGTCCCCCATTGTTCAATTTTCCTTTGCAATTCTGTAATGTGTGTGATATTCTCGTGTTCTTGGGACTGAATGCGGGGATAACCGAGGGGAGTGATATTTTTAAAACTGATTTAAAAAAAAAAAAACTTATTAACGCTGGGTTGTATCAAACAAACCGGCGTTAATAGTATTTTATAAAATATACGATGACTCTATTAACGTCAGTTTTTTATTACAACTGACGTTAAAATTAAACCTTTAACGTCAGTTCTTTAAAACAACTGACGTTAGTTTTAACAAAATCAACGTCCGTTGTATTAAAGAACTGACGTTAATAGTTTTATTTTAACGTCGGTTTTGTTAAGGAACTGACGTTAATAGTGTTATATTTAACGTCGCTTCTCAATCGGCGTTAAAATAGTAACTATTAACGTCAGCTGTATTTACGTCAGTCAGTATTCTGACGTAAAAAATCAATTTTAACTGACGTAAAAAGCACTTATTGCACTAGTGATGAACTATACTTTAAAATTATTTCTTCATTTTCATCATTTTCTATATCTTTCTTATTGATTTTTTTTTTCGATGTTGTGTATTTGATTATTTTCTTCTTCAACAATCTTAAGTTGCTCTAGTAATTGTTGTATTTCTTCTAGATCATTTGATTTTCTTAATGTTTCCATATATTCATCCTTTATCCTCTCCATGAAGATACCGGTGTGGGTATTCTTGTTGGTTCTTGGTTTAGTTCTTTTTTAATTGTTATTTTATCTAAATTTTTGTTCCAAAAATTTCTTCTAATTCCCCTTTTGTTATACATCTATTATTTTCTTCATGCCTTAAAAAGTCTTCTAATTGTTCTAGAATAATTTTTATTTTAATAATATCTTCATTTTTATCTATTTCTTTTCCTCTGCTAATATTGTATAGTGTTTCCTTAATATCTTTTATTTCATTTTGTCCTTTTTGTATTCTATTGCAAGTGTAATTTGCAATTTTATCTGTACTTTCTATTAGCTGAATAATATTTTTATTTACTTCTTTCATAAGTCTTTCTAATTCTTTAAACCCTGATTCTAATTCTTCGGATAATCCCATTTTCCTATGTAATTTTCTAATTCTTGTTTTAATCTTTTTATTCTTTTTATTCTTTCTCTAATTCATAGTTGTCATGCTCTAACTTTTCTAGTATCTCTAAGCATTTTCTTAACTCGTATATGATTTGCTTTATTGTTAATACTCTATTTATTGTTAATTTAGTTCTTTAGATGAATCTAATGATTGAAAATTAATAAAAATTAGGTGACTTTCAAATTATGAAAGTTAGAGGATTCTAATCGACTTTTACCCATTCTAAACAGGATTGTGGCAGCCTTTTACACAACCCAATAATTAATTTAAATAAAAATATAATATTAGCCGTTTTATCAGATTTTTTCAAGTAAAAGCAATGAATGCTATTTATTTTTCCCATAAAAGCATACGTTCAACATAACAAAAGGATGTTTGAGAGAGCCGTCGCACCCTACCAGTCACCGTGGTGCTCTGCATCGTCTTCGTTCGTCGTTCTGCAAGTAGTGGTTTTTGCTGGCTGTGTGAGAAAGCAGACGCCAGCAGTGCTTCCCACTTCTCAGATTATCGCCGACGTTGTCGTTCATCTCGCCGCGTGCCTCGTCAAACTACATTCGTCTCACGGCTTCCTCCGTTAAGGTATGATCTGGCTTGCTTCCCACTTCTCAGACAGATTAGCGCCCCATCTCAGATTGCTTGATGTTCTGCGGTGGTTTTGAGAAAGCAGAAGCCAACAGTGCTTCTCAGTTCTAAGATTAATTGGGTTATCAAACATCACAAAATTCATCTGCATCACTTAGTATAGTATTTAAAACCTGTTTATATGCTGCAACTTGTTAATTTAACTAGGTAGTGAGTTTGAGATGTATGACTATATGGAGATCATTGAGTATATGTGTGTGTGACAAACCATTGGATTTGGATACATACAGTAACCTGTGCTGTCATTTCTTATTCAGCTTTTTATATGCCTTTTGTAATCTTTTTAGTTAAATGTATTTTACTCACTCCTTTCAGTAATGGGTCATTTCTGCTGCTCCCTGAAGAATATTATGAAGCAGAAGTCAAATAGTAAGAGTTGTGAAGTGATTTCAAAGCTGCTGCTGCTCCCTGAAGACTCGATGCTTTGTATCCTTATTCGGGTTCCTCTTAAATGCCTGCTTAACTCTGCAAGGTACGTTTGCAAACCTTGGGCTACTACTATCGGCAGCTCCCATTTTGCTGAAGCGCTCCTACACTGCACACGTTCTAAACCTGGTCTTTATGTTGAAAATCGCATGTCAAAAAGCAATTCTTATTTCTTGGATATTAAAGACAATGCGAATGACCAATTTGAAAAAACTGAATTGGGAACGCCTCCAAGAATGGGACATTTAATCAGCACTTGTGATGGCATATTGTTGCTTTGTAATGGTCATGGACGAATTTTCGTCGCGAACCCCATCCTTAAGTGTTGGCTAAGAATTCCTCCTTTACCCACTTCAGAACTAGGGTTCTGGATTGACCGTCGTCAATTTACTATAGCACGTGTTCCTCACACTACCAAATTCAAGCTGTTCTTTGTAGATGTTCGGAAGGTTTCGGGTGTCGATTGGTATGTTTTCTATGTGCTAAGAATTGGAATAGATAACTCATGGAAAGAGATAGCTAGAAAAGAAGCTCTCCTTAAGCGGTGTTTATTCTGGCAACCAGTTTATAGTGGAGGTAATGATCTTTACTGGATAACAAGGGAGGGAGTGATTGTGATGGATGTTGACAAGGAAATTACTATAGGAGAATATCCACTTCCCCCTCTGCCAGTGGCTCGTGGTCCGGTTGGGATATTTTTATGGATGGGAAATCGCCTTTCTTGCATTGTGCATAAAGATCTTCACACAGCATATCAAATCTACATTTTGGATATTGATTCAGGAAAATGGATTCTTTGTCATGAGATGGGACCTTTTCATTATGCGGCTGCTTATGCCATGAGCTTGATATTCTATGTACGGTATTTCGTTTGTGGATCAACGACCAAATTATCTTTCAAGTAGGTCTCTTTCATAGAGGAGGCTTGAAAAGAATACATTTTGGTTACAATGTCAAGACCAGACAACTTACAAAGATTGAGGGCATTCCGGTGGGCGATTTTGAGGTATGGCTTCACACCAACAGTCTAGTTTCATTACCAAGTACTCCAACATAGCTACATGTTTCCTGGTATAATATATGTAGTAGTATTTATATTTGTCTTATGGGCAAAACAGAAAAATAGTATTTCTGTTTCTATTTAATTATGTACGTTGGCTATGGCCAAACAAAAGGTGAAGTTTTGAGCGGTTGTTTTAATTTATTTATCAAACTTGGAGTTGGAAACACTTGATGTGTTGGAAACACTTGATGTGTGTTTTCTTAGTTAGTCTGGTTATTATTATTATTCTTTACTTTGCTTATTCTGATGAATGATGACTTACTACTTGCGATAAATCTTGTGCTCTCTTTTGCTTTTCTTATCCCCGAAAGACAAACATATAATAGAAAATGTGCCAGATTGGTATTTGCACCAGGTTATTTTGCTAAAGTTTTAATCTGAGTTTGGGAGATTTTTTTTTTATATTTCTTATTATTTATCATAAGTACACAAGTGTTTGATTCACTCTGTTATTCCATCCCCATTTTGGAGTCAAAATTTGAAACATAATGAGAACAATGATCAAAATCTAGTATGGTAATAGAAACTCATGGGAGAGTTAGAAGAAGAACTCTGTTTATGGGCATCCAGCAGAGGCCAAGCATTAACCAAAACTGGTACAAAATGCTTCCTGTCCCTTGTATAAATTTGTACTCTTATTGCTGAAAAACCTGTTGCTGCATAATCCTTTGCTATGCACCTGAACAATGGTATCTAAAGCTAAATAGGTACTTTTATTGCTGAAAAAAATCAGTTGCTGCATAATCTTTTTTATGCAATTATCAATCTCAAGCAACAATCAACATATATCAAAAAAGGATCATGCCGCAACTAAATTTTTTTTTTTTCATGCAATAAGAATACAAACTGTTTTTTTTCCAGCAATAAGAGTACTAATTGAGGGCAGTATGTGTGCCCATGTGCAGAGATGTGCGGGCAAGTGTGAGAAAAGTGATCAATGGTTGCTATGTATTGTTTTTAAACGGTGAGTCATAGTATATTACTGACTTTTTTTTTTTTTTTTTGAGCAATAGAGAAAGATTTTGTTGCATGAAGAAAGTACTTGTATGTCTTAGTATATTAAAAAGAAAGCTTTATATTGATGAGAAAGATCTGACACTGTAATAATTAACAAAAATGTTTATAGAACCAATTGTTTGTAAGCAATAGCCAGAATACAAGGGAATTGAGAACACTCAGCACTGCCAATAACCAGAACAAATAACAATGTGACCATAATGATAGAAACCGGTATTTGATTACAAGATATTACTAAGGAAATAGGGATGATCCCTTGATTACAATACAATATAGCAGAACTTCGAGGGTCTGCACCTCCCCAAATGCCCTAAGGCCCCAATTCCTATTCAATTCACTCCATACCCTCTCTCTCATTCTCTTCTCGTATTTATAGACAAACTAAGTAACTAACTCTAATTAACTGCTACTAACTGCTCTATTAAACTGCTACTAACTGCTTTATTAACAACAAAGGCCCATTAAGGCCCACATCTAACAATACTCCCCCCTTAAACATTCACCTTGTCCTCAAGGTGAATAGCAAGTTTTCTTGCACCTCTGCATCAGATAACTTCTTGAATCCCTCCGCCCCGAAAGAACTCCGTAGTGTTGAGGCTGTTAGAAGCATTGCTTGAATTGATGCTCTTACTTCCTCGAAGACTGTCGATTCTTGGCTCCTATCTCCCAAGTCACCTGTCTTGGTGTTTGCATATCCCCTATTGGAACCCACCCTCTTATTACTCCAAGAATTTCCTTTGTTAAGGAGGGCATTTCTTTCATCAACCCTCCGAGCATACCCCATTACTTCGGAAAAGTCTTCATTGTATGTAACTTCAATTCATCCCTTGTCAAATCACTTAGCCCATTCAAGAAAATTCCCTTGAGATATTCTCGGATTAGCCCCTTTTAATGGACCAGTTTGTTTGAGACTCATCAATAACTCATATGGATTCTCGACTTATAGATGGTTGAAATCGCTCCATCAATGCAGCCAAAATTCTTCCCAGATGGACCCATGGCACAAAAATTCCCACCATTGATACCAATTTAGGGCTTTTCCTTCCATTTCTACCATGGCTGCCTGAGTCTCTCGAATCTGTGACCCCCTTAAGATCGAAATGCCACTCAATCTTGTTCACCCACCCATACGCATCTTCACCCGAAAATAAAGGGATTTCGAGTTTCCTCCATTTGTCTTTTTTGTTATTCAACTCTTCACCCTCATCAGTATGACCATCTTCACTGATATTGCTACCATGATGTCCACTGCTATGTGCAGCCCTATTCAGAATTTCAGTAAACTGTCTTCTATTCGCCACCCTCTCTTCCTCAAGAAGACGCCTCTGATTCTCGAACCCACGTTCCAGAGCCTCGATTGGTGCTTCCATCCTTCGGGTAAGAACCATGAAACACTCCCAGAAACGAGTGTTCTGATACCAGTTGATAGAAACCGGTATTTGATTACAAGATATTACTAAGGAAATAGGGATGATCCCTTGATTACAATACAATATAGCAGAACTTCGAGGGTCTGCACCTCCCCAAATGCCCTAAGGCCCCAATTCCTATTCAATTCACTCCATACCCTCTCTCTCATTCTCTTCTCGTATTTATAGACAAACTAAGTAACTAACTCTAATTAACTGCTACTAACTGCTCTATTAAACTGCTACTAACTGCTTTATTAACAACAAAGGCCCATTAAGGCCCACATCTAACACATAATTGTCACATTAGTTGCAAGCAGAGAGCTCAAGTAGTGTCCAAGTGCAATAGTGAGTAGTGAGAGCAGACTGAAAGCTTCTCATGGCATCAGGAGCTTGCTCATAGAAAGACTCCAGCTAACATGGATATCCCCTCAAGTTTATTTGTATGTTTGGATCCGCGTCTGAATGGACGCAGACGTAGAAGCTATATAGTTTAGCTTTCGTGTTTCCTGTGCAAAAGTCTCCATGGTTTCATTTAGTCCTTCACATTATCTGATTGTCCTAGCACTGCTGCGTTGTAAAAAAATTACCTCGCTCTTGCCGAATGCATACCCAAAAAGTAATTAGAAACTTCATTTAGGAGTAAGTTTGTACGAAAAAAATCCTTGTCCTGGAACAGCCACCACCCCCTGCTTCTAGTATTAGTTTTTTAACATATTCTACCTCCAAACCAAAAAACATTTACTTCTATAAAGCACCAAAAAACATTTATTGCTATAAAGCCCCCTATACTGTATTCCAGACAGCACCAACAAAAATCAATAGTGCAGACCAACAACACCCAAAAAAAGCAATACCATAAAAGAAGAAGGTAAGCTAGGAGGGTTGGGTTAGATTAAGTTTGGGTCTGGATTCTTCAGATATCAGAAGTGGGGTGGATATGTAATAGGCAATACTTTCTGGTTCGTGCAAGCTCTTGTACCCGCCATTTCTTGTTTCTTTACAATTCTAACATTTTGTCATCATGCCATTTTTTTTTTCAACATAAAGGAAATTGAAAGCAGCTAGCAGTGAAACTGTGAAATCGGCATTGAAATGCCTAAATAAAACAAAAAAGTGTTGTCCTTTGTTATAATGTTGACCATGTGTCACAGAATTATTGTCCAATTGTGGAACTTTTATCTCCATTATGCCAAATGAGACGGGGCTTTAGAAAGCTTACCAGCAATTACTCTTTTGAATGATTTGGTTCAGACCAACAAGTATTTGCTAGTGTTCAAAATAATTATTATATTCATATCCAAATGTGATTAAAAATAATAATATTCATATCCAAATTCAATAAACGAGAAATAGTTTGGTAGATTCAATAAACCAAATTCACTTTTATATTATCTAACTTGGCTGATTTGCTCCTTTTATTTGTTATCACAAGTTTATAACCATATCGGACAAATAAAAAGAAACATATCGGACAAATAAAAGCTATGAAAGTTATGTTAGGCAATGTATGGAACATGAAAGGCTTACACCAGAAAGATGACACGATTACAGTAACAGGCAATGCTTACCGGGAAAAAAATAAAAATAAAAACAGTAACAGGCAACAACCCATTATTCAACACTCCAAGACTAAAAGACTGGAGAGCAAGAGAAAGTGCCAAATGAATCTGCAACACTTCATGAGCAACCCAGTTGGAGGAGCCTCACCCATCGTCAAATGTCTATTTTGAAAATTGTTGTCTAGTCTACTCTTGGAATAGGTCATGGTCCTATTCTCCTTTACCTCAATTTTTTGGTGCTTGTGAATTGCGATTATAGTTTTCAGCTTTATAAAAATATTTCTTAATTATTAATATTAATTTCTCTCGTTGAACGGGCTAATGATCAGGACCATCAAGAGACCAGGATATTATATCTCCACCCAAAACCTTAAGGCATTAGGTATATGGGTCATCTCTCTTATATATCTTTCACTTAGCTCATTTCTAGCCAATGTGAGACTTAATCATTCACACTTGAATTCCAACAATCTTCCCCTCAAGTGTGAGTCTCCCACATCACTATACTTGCACCGCAAGTTACCAACCAACGGGACACGCCACATCTCCACCCAAAACCTTAAGGCATTAGGTATATGAATCACCTCTCTTATATATCATTCACCTACATCATTATACTTGCACCGCCGTTACCAACCAACGGGACACGCCGCCTGACTCCATCTCAGTCAGGAAGACTTTTGATATAAGGATCCAATACACCTGGATCCACTCCTGCTCTTCCATCAGGCCGAGCAACAACGGGCTAAATGACCAGGGCCACCAAGAGATAAGGACACCACATCTCCACCCAAAACCTTAAGGCATTAGATATATGGATCACCTCTCTTATATATCTTTCACTTAGCTCATTTCTAACCAATGTAAGACTTAATCAGTCACACTTGAATTCCAACACACTAATTTATAACAAAGTCCTTCATTTATTTTTGTATATTTTGTGAACCAGTCCTTTTAGTTTAGTAGCATGTGATACACATCCGCTGTCTCATCAACAAGCCACCTACAGGGCTTCTTCAAAATGTCTAGTTGATTGTTGAGTATTCTGTTCAGTAATAGTTGAAGATTCATGGAGTATTGGAAAAATGTCATAAGAATTGAAGTTTTTCTTTTTTTTTTAAAGACGGAACAAAAAGAAAATGATTTTATTCACATTAAGTACACTCCGAGTCGTTCAAGCTTCAACGCATCGGCAAGGATCCGAAACTGCTCAGGGGAGAGAACGGCCCTCCATTCCTCCTCTGTTTTCTCAACCGGCATCGATGCTGCCATTTCTTGTTTGTTTGTGCTTTCACTTTCAGTCATAAGAATTGAAGTTAATTGAGGGGAAATGTTTTATTCAAAAACGGCAAAGTTTTGTAATTGCAAGTTACTACCTTATAGTAGTCAGACTTGCAGAATGTTACGTAGAAATAGGGAAACAAATACAATCGTTCAGTTTCTTTGTGAAACAAATACTTATAAAAATATATAAGTATCTTAAAAAATATTTTATTAAAAAAAAACTACCACATTAGGTGATGCTTTTGGCTCTTTTTTGCAGGCTAGTTAGAGCTGCTCATAAATAGGTGTGCATTTCTAGAATATGAGATACATTGGTTCCCTGAGGTGTCTGTTGGTTTGGAACTCTGTGTTTTGCCTTCAAGGTACTCAAAGACAATAATCTTATTTAATAGATTTGTTTCGAAAAAAAATCTTATTTAATAGATGACAACAACTATAACAAACTACATGTAAAACCCATTAATAATATTAATTATGAAGCAGCACAACACATAACAATAAAAACAAATTTATTCAACTAATGGGAAACAATAGGCATAAATATTGTTTTTTTTTTTTGAAAAGATAGGCATAAATATTGTTAAAGTTTGTTAACCTAGACATCTTATTCAACTACTAAAAACACAAAATGCATCAAACTGAAATATAATGATTGTATTAGTATTAGTATAAAAGAATAATTTGAATTACATATGCGAACTCTTAAATGAATAATAATAATAATAACAGCTAAATAATGGAAAAATCGAAAATCAACCATGCCAATAAGAGTGTGGTCCGTTGAAAAACCTTAACCGCTAAAGCATGGATGCCAATAAGCAAAGTAGGAAAATTATTTTAACGACCGTACATGTTAGAAAATTATTCAACTTATGGATCAATTTTGAAAACTCTTAATATCTACTTACCATATTGCTCCATTGAGTCCAATGGGAATAATCCATCTATATTATGAAGTATACGAACTGGCTAAACATAAATTGTGTAAAAGCCAATAATAATATCAATATCAATTATCAAAATATCAAAACATATGTATATAAAAAAAATTCAATGTCATACCAACAAACCACATAGAAATTAGAAAGCATAAATATTATTTAATTCTGGTGTCCTAAGCATTCCCATAACCCTCTATCTCGAAGTCAGGTAACATCAATAGTTCTGATTAGTTTAAAAACTCCATATTTCCAAGATGTTCAGGATAGTGGTAACAAACAAAAGTCGAAAAAATAAAATAAAAAATCAAACTGTTATATAGAAATTGCAGCAAATGCTTTGATTGTGCAGCATCCGAACAGTTTTCAGGTGCAGAGAATATTGCCATGTATTGCCGAAGTTAAACTTCAATAAAATTAAACTTTTATCAAAGCTTTTATTTCCTGGCTAGCCTACAACAATTAAACTTTTGCATTAGTAAAACATTTTCATACAAATTATATGAGTAAAATTTAAAGAAACTTATATAGCAACCTCATCCTTCACGCCAACAAAACAGTTAAATAATAGGATTATATTTTATAGAGAGTTAGACGACTTTCCTTATTTGGGTAAAAATTATAATCATCAAATGATTACAAATATATACTCACACTCAGCAACCTCCATACGCCAAAGAAAGCAAGGGCAAAGCTTGATGTTGGCTTCAAGCCCAAAGGCAGCCAATTTAATTGGAGATAATGATGAGGTGTTAGTTGCTAAGAAATTGTTTTCAAGCTTCAAAACTTTATGAACAACCCCATTTTTATAACAATACAAAACCATATGAATGAGATGCCTAAACACAACCTTGACTTCAGATTAAGAAAACCTCTCATGCTTCTCCAATAGGTGAAACAACTCCTATAAAATATAGGAACCTATCTAATTGCTTCCCCAATAGTTAACATCTGAAGTAGAACATAGACCGTTATGGATTCTATTTCATAGCTATACAAAATTTTACAGCAAAAAATTATAATTTAAGGAAAGTCTCAAATATAAGACTTAAGGAAGCTTTTGTTACCACAATGATCTTTTATATTTATCTCAAGATAAACAGGGACTGTGGCATAAATTATTTTCTAATTAACTGATAATCTTTTATTTTTAAGTCAGATATAAGAGAACCAAACTCACATCCTTGGATAATGGTTGCTTCAATAGCTGATGACATTGATCAATAAATAAATTGGATGAACCAAAACAGAACAAACATCATTAAACCTCCCAATTTACGCAACAACCAATTAGCACATGTATCAAACAAAGTCGAACTCTGTATCTCCCTTCTCAAGCTTTATTGTTTCTATTAACAATTTCTAATGACAGAACGACCACAAGAAGAAAGATCTTAAACATTTTCAACAACTACGCTTAATTAAAAGGGGAAAATACATAATATCTTATCACATACCAGTTTAGATGCCTCAAGAGAAATCTTCTGTATATATTTTAAGGCATCCTCAAACTTTTGATTTGATGGGTAGTGTCAGTTTCCCCTTTAGCATTTAAAAAAAAAAAAACTTAAAATCCAACCTGTTATATGAACCAACACAAACAACAAAAATTCTTAACTAACAGTGCATATATAATAGACATTGCGGCTCATATCTATGACTACATAAAGCAACGTGGTCTTCCCCATAATTCGAGTTACAGTACAATGCTTGTTAACTTGTG
This sequence comes from Sophora flavescens, assembly GCA_030762895.1. Lineage (NCBI taxonomy): Eukaryota > Viridiplantae > Streptophyta > Magnoliopsida > Fabales > Fabaceae > Sophora > Sophora flavescens. Next base: position 126,203,511 of record CM061068.1, read on the forward strand.
TACATGCTAAATGTAGGCTCCAGTAGTGAAATAATAAATATGATTCATTCAACAGATATTTCCATAGATAAATAATCTACATATGAAGTAGTAGTCATGTATAAGAGTGCTCAATCCAAAGTTTATTCCATTTTCATAAAACTCTTGTAAACATACACTGCAGACTCAATTGAGCTCCTCATAGACCAAATCGAAGCCGGCTTGGCTGATAGTTGGCACTTAAATATGCAGGTCCATGAATAAAGTGGTAACTACAAACATTTGAGAAATTTAAACATCAAAATTTGTTTCAAATATTGGTGCATAACTAAGTACCTGATATAAGACATAAGACAACTGCAAGTTAATCTTACAAACAGAATTGTATTAGAAGGGGCAACATTCAAATTAAATTGGTTATTTTAAAAATTTTGCTTATAGAGTACAATATTATTTCATTGTACCCATTATAACACACTCCCTCACCAAATACATAATAGCAACTATCTATTAAATTTCTGACCAATAATAATGGAGTAAATAAAATTCATGATAACAGATCTAGTGTTATGATATATGCTGACCGAAAAATTACCCCAGACTACACTACTTTTACATATATAAAGATATAAAATAATCCAGGTATTAATAACAAATTAACAATTAACATTAACAAATTAACAAATTTCAGACCTGTGAAGCTGATGCTTTGACAGCCATGTATGTCTTTGCCGCGAAATTTGCAATCTAAGCTTTTATGGCATTGATTTGCTCTTCAAGTACTCTCTTCCTTTCCTGTGAACATGCCAACTGCTCACACAAAGACTTCTTCACCATCTCCAATTCCCAGAACTCTTTAACATTAGATTCAAGCTCCTCTTTCACTTTGTCAGCTTTTGATAGTTCTGTTACTGCTGAGTTAAGTTATTAAAACTGAAATTTTTTAATTATAGTATGAGAATATATTGATTTCAGCTTATGGCAAACTCAAACAAATAATAAAAATTAAAATGAATGAAAAAAATGAAATGGAAGAAGCTATGAAACTGGATAGAATATATAATGATAAAAAAATTCAGCTTTATGGCATTAAAAAAAAAGAGAAATTAACAAACAAACAAAAAAAGGAAGAAGCAATGAACCTTAACGGAGACAAAGGTTTCCATGAGGCTTGAACATGTCAAGCAGATGTGTGATGTCAATTCTTTTGGGGAGGTTGCACACATACACTTCACATTGTAACACCATCCATAGCGCTACATTTCTGACTCAATGCGGAAAATAAAACTTTAAAAATTATTTGCTGGTTACTTTCGGAAAATAATAGTTACTAAGTATTTCACTTATTACAGAATATGGTGATAAATTTGTTTTTCTTTTCTTTACTCATGTATACAAATAACATACCCAAACATATATATATATATATATATATATATATATATATATATATATATATATATATATATATGTATGCATCATAACTTTATACATACAACATTAGCAGTTTTTCAAAGGGCCTTTATAAGGATAGGCCATTCTTAAAGATAAAACTAAGTAAAGAAATAATAATATATATATATATATCTAAGCACGTAGCGACCGTCTGGAACCACATCTCAAAACTCAATGGCTTTCAGTAGCCAAAATAACAGACTGTCAAGATCACTACCCCAAAAATGGAATCAAGTCCTCCAGCTGGTCTATACTAATGATATCCATTGGGGAGACCATGGTAATCATCCCCACCCGTACTAGAAGTATCCGGTGAAGATGCCACAACTCCATCCATACCCTCAGAGGCAACATCATCAGGAAGAGGGTGATACTCTAGCTCCATGTCCTCCTCTGGATCCTCGTTCATCCCATCCTCTACCTCTGGGATAGGTACGACAGTTGCTGGAGGTATCACAGGTGCTGCCTCTGGAACATGATCAACTGGTGCAGGATGAAACTCTAAATCCCCCCGATCTACCAAGTACTATAGAATAAGAGAGAGTGGGGTAAGGAAACCTCGATGGTCTCTGTGGTATGGGTATGTCTCAGTGGTCCTCCTGCCAGCATGCCTACTATACTACGAACGAGGCCGGTATAAGTGGCGTTGTGAGCCCCAGGGTTTATTACCCAAGCACCACTGTTCTCCGTATTCTCAAACGTCAGGACCGAGTCCCTGAATATTCCATCTGTGGCTCCGGATCCATCTATACTCAGATACATGTATATATATGATCAGCCTCTGGCTCGACTAGTTTTTAACTAGTAAGACCATAGGTTTTATTCGAGTTTAATCTCGATTTCACCCAAATTTGGATGTAGTCGTCCTCAAGCAACATTTTGAGTCTCTTAAGTAGTTTTAGGATATTTTAGTTGATTCTGAGTCAATTAAAACACTTACTGCTATTTCTTGTTTTCAAGTTAATAAGAAAAGCAATTCTGGAGATATTCGCCTCGCGAGAGGCCACTCGCCTCGCGAGCCTGAAGACCAGCCTGAGCAGCAGATGTCATCCTTTCTGTCTCGCCTCGCGAATCACCTACTCGCCTCGCGAGCCTGAAGGCCTGACTGTGCCAGAAATGTCACCCTCTCTGTCTCGCCTCGCGAACCATCATATCGCCTCGCGAGAAAACCAAACGCTGAAGATCTTTTCATAAGATTCGCCTCGCGAATCAGGTCTCGCCCCACGAGCGCGCGGAACCAAGAATCTATATTTATAGTCTGTTTTAGGGCAGAACTGGACATCTTATCTTATTTTCATTCCATTGACGGCTGCGAAATATTTCTGAACCTTTCTATCATGGCCAATTTGATGGAGAACTAATCTCCTTTGATTAATCTGCTGTAATTGGTTTCCGCCGCACTTGAGGTTCTGTAATTCCCATTTGAAATGCTATTCTCTTTCAATACTATCCTATATGTTCTGTTTGCTTAATTCAAGATTGTGTAGAATAAGTGTTGATTAATTTCGATGATTGTATGTTCCTATACTTAATCGTGTTTGCTTAATTCACGTGTGTTCAATCGTGTTTGCTTAATTCACGAGTGCTTCACCCCGTTTGCTTAATTTGGGAATTAGGAACATACATCTCGTAGTGTCAATTTCGCTTGTTAATTATTGCTATAATCGAAAAGGGATTAGAATCTGCTTAGGGCTTGGAATTTATATGAACCAATGATAGTGGGAAACCAACAAACAGTAGATTAATCGTTTTAATTATTGATAATCACTTAAATTGCTCGGTTTTCTGCTTTGTTTTCTTAATTGAATTTCAAACCACCCCCCCCCCCCCCCTCAAAACTGATTTTGCTGTTAACAACAATCCAAGAGTCCTTGTGAGACGATACTCGAGTTGTCGCGCCCTAACTACAGTTTTTGTAAACCACTCGCTTTTTGACCCGTGTGCGACAGCGTGTCAAATTGGTGCCATTGCCGGGGACTCTTGTTGTTATTTTCGCATTTTTCGTTTTTGTTTTTCTTCTGAATTAGTCTGGCTACTAGGTCTACTTGTTCTGACTTGTGTGATTTCGATCCTGAAATTGAAAGAACTTTGCACACACGCCGTAGAGCAATTCGGGCTAGCACTAGTGGTAATTCTGATTCTGAACCTGTTTTTGATAACATGGCTGATCAAAGAACATTAAGACAGCTTGCTGCCCCTGATGTCAATTATAATGGATTGTGTATTGAATATGCTGGTGTTGTTTCCCCTTTTGAATTAAAATCTGGTTTGATACACTTGTTGCCAAGGTTTAGTGGTCTTGCAGGTGAGGATCCACATAAACATCTGAAGGAATTCCAGGTTGTCTGCTCTACACCCTTGTGACCGGAAGGAATAACATAAGATCATATCAAGCTGAGAGCCTTCCCATTCTCACTTCAGGGTGCTGCGAAGGACTGGTTGTATTACCTTGAACCAAATTCTGTCACAACCTGGAATGATTTGAAGAAGGTCTTCCTAGAGAGATACTTCCCTGCCTCCAGAGCTGCATCAATCAGGAAGGAGATATGTGGTATTAGATAGGGCAATGAGTCATTGGCCGAGTACTGGGAAAGATTCAAGAAGTTGGTGTCCAGTTGCCCTCAGCATCAGATTTTCGAGCAGCTGCTTATTCAATACTTTTATGAGGGATTGCTGCCAATGGACAGAAATATTTTAGATGCTGCTAGCGGGGGAGCACTTGTTGATAAAACTCCAGCTGCTGCCAAGCAATTGATTGAAAACATGTCACTCAACTCCCAGCAGTTCACAACTAGAAGCATTTCTGTCGAAGCAAGGGGTGTGAATGAGATCCATGGCTCTTCTTCCAACAAGGCCCTTGAAACCAGAATTGATGAGCTTACATCTATAGTGAAACAGTTGGCAGTGGATAAAGTTCAGACAGCAAGGTTGTGTGGCATTTGTACTTCTCCTGAGCACCTGTCCGATGCATGCCCCATTCTGAAAGATGAGTCAGTCACTGATTTGCCTCAAGCATATGCAGCCAATCTTTACAGTCAAGGCAACAATCAGAACCGATACAACACTCCTGACCTCTCCACCAATAGGTACCACCCCAATTGGAGAAACCATCCTAACCTTCGGTATGGGAACTCATCTGCACAATAGCAACAACCAATGTTACCACTGGCACCACCACAGAATCCCCCCCAAGTGGTTCCCTCTGCACCTTCTGGGCCTTCACTAGAGGACCTTGTCAAGCAAATGGCTGCACAAAATCTCCAATTTTAGCAGCGAACGGACTCTAGTATTCATGCTTTGCAAACACAGATTGGACAGCTTGCCACTTCAATGAATGCCATGAAGCAAGCTCAAGGATCGAACCAACTACTGCACAAACAGTGGTGAATCCTAATGTTCCAAATCCTAATATGAGTGCAATTTCTTTGAGATCCGGGAAGGTTGTAGAGGCAGCCCCTGAGAAAGATAAAGAAATTGTTGAGGTAGCACCTGAACCTTCTGTTGTTGTTGAAGCTGAGAAAGAGTAGGTGCCACCAATCCCCTTTCCACAAAGCGTGCTGAAAAATAAAAAGATTGATGGGGAAGACAGGGAGAGAGAGATTTTGGATGTATTCAGAAAAGTGGCAGTGAACATCCCGCTCCTTGATGTGATTAAACAGGTTCCAAAATACGCAAAGTTTCTGAAGGATTTATGCACACACAAGAGGAGGTTGAAGGGTAACGAGAGAGTCAATTTGGGGCGAAATGTTTCAGCCCTCATTCAACCTAAGCCTGCACTGAAAGGTTCTTGTTTGACCCTCACTCGTGCACCTGCCACAGAAGTGCAAGGATCCGGGCACTTTTGCTATTCCATGTACCATTGGGGATAGTAAATTCGACAATTGCATGTTGGATTTGGGAGCCTCTATTAATGTCATGCCCACTTCTATTTTCAACAGTCTTGATCTTGGTCCTTTGGAGCATACAGGTCTCACTATTCAGTTGGCAAACAGGACCAATGCTCACCCCATTGGAGTAGTAGAAGATGTGCTTGTCCAAGTTGATGACTTGATTTTCCCTGCTGATTTTTACATTTTGGATATGGCAGGGGAAACAAATTCTAGTAGATCACCAATCATTCTGGGCAGACCGTTCATGAAGACGGCGAAGACAAAGATTAATGTTCACGATGGAACCATGTCCATGGAGTTTGGGGACATTGTTGCAAAATTCAACATTTTCGATGCTATGAAGCACCCCTTGGAAGAGCACTCTGTTTTTCAAATAGAGTTGCTCTCTGAAATTGTTGATGACACTTATGATGACTTGGTTGCTGACCTCCCATCTATTTCTGATTTTGATGATATTTATTCATGTGCTGATTGTACTCACACTGACCCTTGTGCTGTCTGTGCTGAGATTGATGCTGCTTTGGAAGGTGACAGTATAGATGAGGCTGTCTGTTCAGCTGAAGTTCTTGACAGTACGGCTGGCCCAAACGTACCATCTATTGAGCAGCCACCCTCCTTAGAGCTTAAGCCACTTCCTGGAAATCTGAAGTATGCCTACTTGGAGAGGAATGAAAAACTTCCAGTTATAATTTCTTCTAACCTTGATTCTGATCAGGAAACTAAGCTCTTGGAGGTTCTGAAGAAGCATAAGAAGGCGATTGGGTGGACCTTGGCCGACATACCAGGTATTAGCCCCTCCAGGTGTATGCATAGGATTCTGTTGGAGGACGGGGCTAAGACAGTTAGGCAGCCCCAAAGGCGGCTCAATCCCTTGATCCTTGATGTCGTGAAGAAGGAGGTAACAAAACTCTTGCATGCGGGTATCATATACCCTATCTCTGACAGTAATTGGGTGAGCCCAGTGCAAGTTGTACCTAAGAAATCTGGACTCACAGTGGTAAAAAATGAAAACAACGAACTTGTCCCCACTAGAGTCCAGAATAGCCGTAGAGTCTGCATTGATTACAGGAGATTGAACCAGGCCACTAGAAAGGATCACTTCCCTTTGCCGTTCATCGATCAGATGCTTGAACGGCTAGCAGGTATCTCACATTACTGTTTTCTGGATGGTTTTTCAGGTTACTTTCAGATCCACATTGCACCAGAGGATCAGGGAAAGACTACATTCACGTGCCCCTTTGGCACTTTTGCTTACAGGAGGATGCCATTTGGTCTATGCAATGCCCTTGGCACATTCCAGAGATGCATGATTAGTATTTTTACTGAATATATTGAAAATTGCATGGAAGTGTTCATGGATGACTTCACTGTTTATGGTTCCTCATTTGATACATGCTTGCATAGTTTGAATTTGGTTTTAGAGAGATGCATTGAAACTGACCATGTTTTGAACTATGAAAAATGCCATTTCATGGTTGAATAGGGGATTGTTTTGGGGCATATTATTTCTAAAAAGGGTATTTCAGTAGATCCTGCTAAGATTGATGTGATTTCTACTTTGCCTTACCCATCTTGCGTTCGTGAGATTCACTCTTTTCTTGGTCATGCAGGTTTTTACAGGCGCTTCATTAAGGATTTCAGCAAGATAGCTCTCCCTCTGTCCAACTTGTTGAAGAATGATGCCATTTTCAACTTTGACGACAACTGCAAAAAGGCATTTGACCTCCTGAAGAAAGCTTTGACCTCTACCCCCATCATCTAGCCCCCTGACTGGACCCTCCCTTTTGAGATCATGTGTGATGCTTCTAACTATGCTGTGGGAGCGGTCCTTGCACAAAGGGTGGGCAAGGCTGCCCATGTGATTTATTATGCTTCTAGGACTTTAGATGCTGCACAGGCTAATTACACCACTACTGAAAAGGAACTTCTAGCTATTGTTTTTGCTCTTGATAAATTTAGATCATATTTGCTAGGTTCCAAGGTTGTTGTTTTCACTCACCATGCATCTTTGAAGTACTTGTTGAGGAAACCTGAAGCAAAACCGAGATTGATTCGGTGGATATTGTTGCTCCAAGAATTTAATGTGGAGATTAAGGACAAGAGTGGAGCTGAGAACTTGGTGACTGATCACTTGAGCAGAATAGAAAGGGATGCAAATCCTTCTCCAATCCAGGATGACTTTCCTGATGAGCAGCTTTTACAGTTGCATGGGGTTACACCTTGGTTTGCTGATATTGTTAACTATCTTGTTGCTGGTGTTTTTCCGACAGGTGCAACTAGGTCACAGAGTCACAAACTCAAGAGTGATGCCAAATACTATGTTTGGGATGATCCATTTCTTTGGAAATTTGGCAGTGATCAGGTAATTAGGAGATGTGTCCCCGACTATGAGATTGAGTCTATTTTGCACTTTTCTCCTGCCTCTCAAGTAGGGGGACACTTTGGGCCACAAAGTACTGCAAGAAAAATCCTGGACTCAGGTTTTTATTGGCCCACCATTTTTGGAGATGCTTATGAGGTTTACCAGACTTGTAAGGAGTGTCAGACAACAAGTACAGCCATCACTCGTAAGAGTGAAATGCCTCAGCAACCTATGCTTTTCTGTGAGGTGTTTGATGTGTGGGGAATTGACTTTATGGGTCCTTTCCCTGCATCTTTTGGTTTTCTTTATATTTTACTGGCTGTTGACTATGTTTCAAAGTGGGTGGAAGCTATCCCCACTAGGACTAATGATTCTAGAGTTCTTACAAACTTTTTCAGGTCCAATATTTTTTGCAGGTTCGGCATACCTCGTGCTATCATAAGTGACCAAGGCACTCATTTCTTCAACCGCACCATGGAAGCTTTACTCCGGAAGTATGGAGTTGTGCACAGGGTCTCTACTGCATATCATCCCCAGACTAATGGGCAGGCTGAGATCTCCAACAGAGAGATCAAACAGATCTTAGAGAAAGTGGTGCAGCCAAAGAGGAAGGACTGGAGCCGCCGTCTAGAAGACGCACTTTGGGCTCAAAGAACAGCTTTCAAGACACCTATAGGGATGTCTCCCTATAGACTTGTGTTCGGTAAGGCATGTCATCTGCCTGTGGAAGTTGAGCACCATGCTTATTGGGCGGTCAAGAGCTGTAACTTGGAAATGCAAAAAGCAGGCGTTGAAAGGAAACTCCAATTGCAGCAGCTTGAAGAGCTTAGGCTGGAAGCCTATGAGAGCTCTCAGATTTATAAAGATAAAACTAAGCACTTCCACGACTAGATGATTTCTAGGAAGGAATTCTTTGTGGGTCAACAGGTGCTATTGTTCAACTCCCGCCTGAAAGTGATGGCTGGGAAACTTCGATCCAAGTGGATTGGCCCATTTATTGTTACTAATGTTTTCCCTCATGGTGCAGTAGAAATAAAAAGTGCAGGTAGCAACAAGGTCTTTAAGGTTAATGGGCAGCGCTTGAAGCTATTCCATGAGAGCCTGGTGCCTGAAGATACTACTGTTGAAGAGCTCTCCTTGGGAGAGCCCACCTACACTACAACTTGATCAGGGAGCACTTTCTCCTTTCCCTCACTCTGAATTTATATTTCTGTTCTTTCATTGAGGACAATGTATGTTTTAAGTGTGGGGGAGGGAACCAATTGTTTTTGTTTTTGTTTTGTTTTTCCTTGTTTGTGTGCTTTGTGTCGTATGTGTGTGAGTCTTGTGTCGGCAAGTTTGAATGGGTTTGTTAAAACTTGCATAGATGGAGTGCATGATATGTGTTGGCTTGATGTTTTCCCCCCTAGGTTTTGAAAAATTGAAAATTGACCCCCATGTGAAAAATTGAAAATTAAACTTTTGAGATCTTCTATTATGATTGCATGATTTATGATAAGTTTGGGGTGAAGGGATGCACACACTAGGGATTGAATCTCGGTCAAACAATTTACGAAAAATGTCCAGGTGATGATTTGAGCCTCCAACATGTTTTTAACTGTGTGAATCACTTTTAAGTTGCACTTTCCCGAATTTGCTTGAATCTCTTCATGGTTTGCATGTTTATGGGTTGCATCAAATGATTTAGGCAATTTTCTTTGAATTAGCTACTTGGCCTAAAAGAACCATCCCTAATGCATGTTCCCTAGTTAGCTACATTGAGCCTAATTAGCCTATTGTTTCTTGATGACCTCGTGTTATGAGCCTAAAATCTGGAAAAAAAAAACCGTGTTAACCCAATCTTAGGATTAGGATAGCATGGAAGCTTAGCAAGAAAAGAGTTGCAAGAAACTAAGTTTGGGGTGGCTACAAGGATGTGATATGTCATTCTGGGTTGAGAAAATAAAAAAAAATAAAGGTTGGATCCAAAGGCAAAAAGAAAAGGGAAAGGAAAGAACAAAAATATCAAAAAAAATAAAAAAGGGTATATGAAGAAAAAGGCTGTAGTCACCCAGAAGCATAAAGGAAATGGAAAAAGGAATTTGAGTGGAAGTTCAATGTGTCAAAATGCTCATGCTCTCTTAGTTCCTAGGGACTTAAGCCTAGTACCTCTGAATATCCTACCTTTAACCAGGCCCCATTACAACCTTTAAAAGACCTTTTGATGTTGTATTCATGTTTTCGTGGGGACTATCTTGAGATGAAAATCAATTTCATGGGAAGTGCTCTTAAAATGTGAAATCGAGTGAAAATTTGATAGCCTAGACAATTTAAGCGAATGAGTGGAATATTAAATGCCCTTGTGAGGAAGGCAATTGTTTGAAATTGGTGATCTCCCTTTTGTGTGTAACTTGGATCCTCAACTTAGATTAATGTTTGCATGAATGATGGAATTCTCAATTGTTTAAAGTAAATGAATGTGGGGATTACATTGTTGCAAAGGGGGAAAACATTGAAAAAAAATTGTTTTGTTAAGATTGCATGAAATTCGTGCGAATTTGATTGAATCTTTTAAGCTTGCCAAGTCTGAGTCTTTTTGAGTTTTAATTTGCTTGGGGACATGCAAAGTTTAAGTTTGGGGTATTTTGATTAGCCTCTGGCTCGACTCGTTTTTAACTAGTAAGACCATAGGTTTTATTCGAGTTTAATCTCGATTTCGCCCAAATTTGGATGTAATCGTCCTCAAGCAACATTTTGAGTCTCTTAAGTAGTTTTAGGATATTTTAGTTGATTCTGAGTCAATTAAAGCACTTACTGCTATTTCTTGTTTTCAGGTTAATAAGAAAAGCAATTCTGGAGATATTCGCCCCACGAGAGGCCACTCGCCTCGCGAGCCTGAAGACCAGCCTGAGCAGCAGATGTCATCCTTTCTGTCTCGCCACGCGAATCACCTACTCGCCTCGCGAGCTTGAAGGTCTGACTGTGCCAGAAATGTTACCCTCTCTGTCTCATCTCGCGAACCATCATCTCGCCTTGCGAGAAAACCAAACGCTGAAGATCTTTTCATAAGATTCGCCTCACGAATCAGGTCTCGCCCCGCGAGCGCGCGGAACCCAGAATCTGTATTTATAGTCTGTTTTAGGGCAGAATTGGACATCTTATCTTATTTTCATTCCATTGACGGCTGTGAAATATTTCTGAACCTTTCTATCATGGCCAATTTGATGGAGAACTAATCTCCTTTGATTAATCTGCTGTAATTGGTTTCCGCCGCACTTGAGGTTCTGTAATTCCCATTTGAATTGCTATTCTCTTTCAATACCATCATATATGTTCTGTTTGCTTAATTCAGGATTGTGTAGAATAAGTGTTGATTAATTTCGATGATTGTATGTTCCTATACTTAATCCATTTGCTTAATTCGCGCGTGTTCAATCGTGTTTGCTTAATTCATGAGTGCTTCGCCCCGTTTGGTTAATTCGGGAATTAGGAACATACATCTCGTAGTGTCAATTTCGCTTGTTAATTATTACTACAATCGAAAAGGGATTAGAATCTGCTTAGGGCTTGGAATTTATATGAACCAATGATAGTGGGAAACCAACAAACAGTAGATTAATCGTTTTAATTATTGATAATCACTTAAATTGCTTGGTTTTCTGCTTTGTTTTCTTAATTGAATTTCAAACCAAACCCCCCCCAAAAAAAAAAAAAACTGATTTTGCTGTTAACAACAATCCAAGAGTCCTTGTGAGACGATACTCGAGTTGTCGCGTCCTAACTACAGGTTTTGTAAACCACTCGCTTTTTGACCCGTGTGCGACAGCGTGTCAATATACCACACAGGACAGAAACACAACAAGAAACGCGCAAGGGTGATATACCAATATATGGATTTAAACACGATAACTATATGCGCGACACACAAAACAACATATAACTTATATAATTATAACCATGTAAAATGCTCAAAAATAACCAATTAGGTTATCAATGGGTTTCATGCCCGACAATCATCATCATTTGTAAAATAAATGCATGGAACTTCAATATTCACCATCTAAAATTTGATACTTAATCTCCGGAGATATCCCAACGTCGTGTAAATGAGTTGATCAAGCTCGATTGCCAAATAAGGCACACCTTTATAACCATAGCACACTGTCCAAAACTAGGCACAATGATAACATCGTGAATGGTTTTTCATTGTCCATCAAGGCCCAATGATACGTCGTAACATGAATACCTACCAAGGTACCATGCATAACACCGTAGGCACGTCTGCCGAATAATGCATGTAAAACATTTTGTTCTTGTTACTTTTCTTCGTGTTCACTCTTTCCTTGTCGAAGCTCAAAGGCTCACGACCATCTTAACTTTTAAACATTTAAGTTTATCTCTCACTTTCAATAATAGGACGTAAAGTCCAAATGTGCAAATCTCGAAGTTTTAGATCGATGCACCAGTCTTAGATTCGTAATTATAACACACAAAAATCAACATAAGTTTTATAGTCCACACCGTTCACAACTTCAACTTTAGGACATATAGTCCACAACTTCATCTTTAGGACACACAGTCCACACCATAGAACACTAGAATCCCGATGTCTCGGCCACTAGGTCCGTATTTCAACTTTTAAAATTATTTTTCGTCCTGTGAAACACAAATCCAAAATAAAATTCCACAACTTATCCAAGTTGTTGGGAATAACTCCGCTGAGTAAAAATCTTTTACAGAAAATCTTTTTCCATTTGAAATTCATTTATAAACCATCAAATCGCAGAAAAATCATTTTTCCTTATTTAAAATTATTTTCCAGAAAAACCTTATTTTCTTGAAAAAGAAGTAAATTTTAAGAATAAATTATTGTTTCAAATAAATAACACTGTCTTTCTAAAATATTCCGTAATTTGTTTTCGAAATTTCTCGTCGTTTGGTACTTAAAATCATTTTAAAGTCAAAATTGACCCTTGTCTAATAAAATAATTTTCTCAACATGAAAATTAAGTTATTTTTGAAAATAAACTTTTTTTAATATTTTTTCTTTATTTTAGATTTTCTTTTATAAAAATTAACGTCACTTAAAATTTTTCACGGTTACGTCCTCACTATTACTCACAGATCACTTTAACGTCGACAAATCATTAAATAATCTTATTTTCAACTACTTCTCAATTTTACACCAAATAAATTTAAAATACCACTCTTAAAGCTTTTTGAAGCTTTTATCTCAATAATTAATTTAGCACTGACCACTGTCAGGCTTTTCAATAAACAATCAATAACAGTAAAAATTTCCACATCACGGTTATGGCAAATAATACTGTTCCGTCCAAATATCTCAGATAGATACTCGGCTGAACTAGGTTTAGTGGGGTTGTTTTGGAATTAGCTTGACAGGATTGAGATTCTGCTCCTACGTATCCAAATGGGAATCAAAGCAAAACGTAGTTCTGAATGAGGGGGTAAGCCCCCTATTTATAGAGATCTTTCAGGATCGAGCTCCGAGATATACGGAGAGATAGTAGGATCAGGCTCCGAGATATACGGAGAGATATTAGGATCAGGTCCCTGATTATGCGGAGTGATATTCGGATCAGTCATTTATGACTGATCTGCAAGGGACCGAGATGTACTTCCTCTGCGGGGCGAGTCCGAGTACTTATCCTCGGCTAGCCTGGTGTGTTGATATGTCCTCGGCCTTGGAGGAATTAGGGCTAAGGCCCATAGTCGGGGTGAGCTCGGTCAATATAGACAAGTCTTCGGCCTTACCTTCTCGGCCGGTACACAAGCCCCCCGAGCTCCGAGCTTGAATAAGCGAAAGAGCTGATAAGTATGAAACCGAGCTTATTCTTCGGCTACACAGGCATCCGCATTCCCAGCTGTCATTTCAATCAAGTCTTTTCTCTTTGTCAGAGAAGGCTTTTCTCTTTGTCGGAGAAAGCAATCATTCCCCCTAGTACTTCTGCGGCACGCTTCGGGTAAGAAACCCTAGAGTTCCGCGCCCATTTAATGAAGGGAAAATCAAAAGTCGCGCCCTTCCGGGTCTGATGGGACGTGGGCCGTCAACCGCAGCTACAAATATCCCCAAATCTCCCCTCACTCCCTCTTCCACCTTACCTCCTTTCACTCTCCAGCTTTGTCTTTTCAAACTCTGCAACAATCTTTCTGCCTCTCACTTTCCAGGTACGCCCAGCCTCCTTCCTTCTTTTAGAGTTTATCTTTGAATTCTGGTCATGAGTTCGTCTGATTCCACCGAATCAAACACCTCTCCTCTGGTGGGACGGGAGGTTTCCCCCATTGGGGGCTCTCCTTCCGCCTCTCCTGTTTCTCCCCAAGGGCCGAACGTCGGTCCGGTGGGGTCATCCTCCTCCGGGTCGTCTTCTTCCGAGTCTGGCTCTTCTGAGCCTGGGTCCCCCAGGTCTGGTTCTCCTTCCCCACAAATCTCCAAACCCACCAGGCACAAACGACGCCAAAGGGTTCCGAAAGACCATGTTCCTGATATCACCCTCCCTGGGTACACTTGGGTCAAGGGTGAAGTTGGCGCTTACTTTTCTAGTTATCAGACTTTGGACTCAATCGCTCATCTTCGGTCCTAGATTGCCATTTCGGCCTCTGGGGACGAGTCCGAGTTTATCTGTTTCCCATGCTAGGATACCGAGTATGTTTTCCTCCGGGCTCGCCCTTCCGAGCCTCCTTTCACGTATATGTACAAAACACTCTTCTCTCATCTGCGTGTCTCTCTTCCTTTTACCGAGTTTGAGTGTGACGTTCTGAGGACTATGAACGTCGCGTCTACTCAGCTTCACCCCAATAGCTGGGCTTCTTTGAAAGCCTTTCAGGTTTTGTGTGCATACATCGGGATGGAGCCCACCACTCCTAAATTTTTGTATTTTTATCAAACACGGTTTGGCGAGAAAACCGGGTGGATCTCCCTCAACGGTCTGAACCGAAGAGGGTTGATCAATTTGTATAAATCTTCGTACAAGGACTTTAAGATTGGTTTTTTCCGAGTTCGTCCCTCAGATTCTCACCGTTCTCACTTTTTTGATGAGAGCGGGTGTGCTAAGTTTCCATTGTATTGGCAATCGTCTCCCACCAAGTTCGTCGGTTTCGAGTATGAGTCCCTTCCCGCCGAGGAGAAAAGGGATATAGACACCCTAGAAAAACTTCCTCGGCCTCTCCCTTGCGGACGTCTCCTGAAACTCCCCTTCTCCTCCACCCCGAGAGCCGACCTTAAAAGTAAGTACTCGGCTTTTTTAGCTTTCAATTATTTTCCGTATGTGCTCCTGTACTGACAATTTATCTTTTTGGCAGTCATTATGGGGAAATTTGACTACTCCAAGCTTATGAAGGCCGTCGCGAAAGAGGGTAAGGGTCCCTCAGCGCCCAAGAAGAAGAAGAAAAGAATTTCTTCATCTGCTGTCAAGGGGGCTTCATCATCCGTCCCTCCCAAGAGGCAAAGGGTAGAGGCAACGGTGGACGTCGAAGATCCTTCTCCTCCACGCTCAACTCCCCCACGCCCTACCGTTGACGAGACGGGAATCGTGGGGCGAGAAGAGCCACTTCCTTCTTCTGCCGAGGCGAAGTGGTATAACACTTCTCTAAAGGCAGGGACCTCGTCTCTCTGGGGCGAGGACTTCAATCCCTTCCCTGCATTCGACTCGAACTTCCTGAAGCCCGCCGATCTCCGGGTAATCAAGCAACAAGGAGCTAAATCTAGCATGGAGGCCCTCTCGGTCTGCTGCCTTCGGGCTGCTGCTCTGGCCCGTTTCTGTAGCCGAGAGCTGACAGAGACCGAGAGGAAGTCTCAGTGCTTGGAGTCTGAACTTGCTGCGGTTGAAAGGCTAAGGGGGGATGTTAGCCGGATTTCTTCTGAGCGCGAGGAGCTGGCCCGAGGTAACGAACGTCTGACTGCGACCCTTGCCGAGGTTAATACTCAGAACTCCGAGCTGGATTCCCGAGCAAAATCAGCTGAGGAGGAAAAAGCTCGGGTCGAAGAGGACAAGGCTCGTGCTGAGGAAAAGCTCAGAGAGGCCCAAGCTGAAATCGCACAACTTAGGGCTGCCCTGGAGGCCGAGACCAAGGCCAAGATGGAGCTCCAGGAGGATGTGGAAGAGGCCACTAAATGCATCATCGTCGAGCATCATAAAGGGTTTGACAAGGCCGTTGCTCAAGTTGAGGTTGTCGCTCCGGAGGTTGACCTTTCGGCATTAGATGTGAACAAAGAGGTGGTGAATGGGGAACTTGTTCCCATAATTCCCGAGGAAGGGGGGAAGGGGAGGAAGACTCTCCCGGGGATCACATCGAGGTGGAAGAGTGTCCTAGGGACGAGTAGCTGTTGTAGTATTTCGTTTTTTGTTCATCCTTTGTAATGGGCTTGTGCCCTTGTAACTTCGTATTACTTAATGAAAACTGTTATCATTTTGCTGACTTTCCTTTGTACTGTAGCCTCTTGCTTGGCCGAGATACACTTGTTGTGTTTGGCCTGTTTAAGCAAATCTTCAGTCAGGACCGAGGTAGTCTACCGTCTATGTTAAAATTGGACGGTGGTTGTTACACGCGAACCACATGTTTCACGCCTTATGCATGCATTCACGCATTACACGCTTTGGAAAACTCACGCATTTAATGCTTCTTGCAGAGTTCCAAGATTTATGCATTTCAATGCGCCATTTTCCAATGAACGTTTGTTCTTTCCATAGGTTTATTCCCCGCGCACCATTACTCCTCTCACCGGTCTTTTCTCCTTATAAATAGGGCTGTTCATTTGTTTCCCTTCTTCATTCTTCATCCTCTTGACCTACAAAGCCTGTTCTTGTGTGGCCCGAGTAACCCTCACTCCGGATACTTCCCCAATGCCACCAGGGTTTACATTCCTATCTCCCAGTTAACATCCTTTTTTGAGCTCAATAGCTGCCAAAAAGGATGTAATTGGGAGATAGGATCCCGAATTCCTTCCACGCTTTTAATATAACAAAAAGGATGTTATCTGGGAGAAAAACAGACTACGGGAGTGGAGAAAGGGGTAGTGGCCGTCTACTCCCGGATCCAGCCGAGCACCTCATCATCCAGCTTTCGCAGGGGGAAGTGACTACAGCCTCCCTTAAGAGAGAGTGGCGGCGTTGGATTGGGGGGACTGGGGGCCGAGTGGATTTGCCACTGCTCTAATTGGGGGCACTACTGTCCCGCCGAGCGGCCCTTATTTTCAACTTCAGCGCTGTGCTCGGCTCCTTGAATGTACTTTTCAAGAGTCAAACTTAGCTTTATTTTTGCCTTACGCATTGTACTCGGTTTCCTTAATAAAATAATGGCTCGTACTTGGCCTTTAAATTCGAACTTGTTCTTTTTTAATTGCTACTTGTATTTGATTGCAAAAATTTACCGGCTCGAACTCGGTCTTAATAACCCAATAGCTCGAACTCGGCTAGGAGGCTCAAACTTGGCCTTAGAAATTTAATTGGCTTGTACTCGGCCACCAGGCTCAAACTTGACCTTAAAACATTTAATTGGCTCGAACTCGGCCACCGGGCTCAAACTTGGCCTTAACAATTTTAATCGGCTCGTACTCGGCCACCAGGCTCAAACTTGGCCTTAAACATTTAGTCGGCTCGAACTCGGCCTTGAGGCTCAAACTTGGCCTTAAAACATTTAATTGGCTCGAACTCGGCCACCGGGCTCAAACTTGGCCTTAACAATTTTAATCGGCTCGTACTCGGCCACCAGGCTCAAACTTGGCCTTAAACATTTAGTCGGCTCGAACTCGGCCTTGAGGCTCAAATTTGGCCTTAAAAATTTAATTGGCTCGTACTCGGCCACCAGGCTCAAACTTGGCCTTAAAAATTTTAATGGCTCGAACTCGGCCTTCAGGCTCAAACTTGGCCTTAACAATTTAGTCGGCTCGTACTCGGCCGCCAGGCTCAAACTTGGCCTTAACAATTTAGTCGGCTCGAACTCGACCACCAGGCTCAAACTTGGCCTTAAAACATTTAGTCGGCTCGTACTCGACCGTCAGGCTCAAACTTGGCCTTTAAAATGAGATGTTTGCAGGGTACATACATCGGCAAAATAAGAAGACAAAACAATGTTCATAATAAATTCTTTTATTGGATGGAGTCTGCAGTGTGCCTCGTTAAAACCTTCTCGGTCAAAACCCTTTTTGGGACAAAATACCGAGGTAGGAAAAAGAGTACATCACCCGACTATATACATCAACTGTAATAAAACTTTAAATGAGAAGCATTCCAAGTCCTCGGGATAGGCTTCCCTGACAATTCTTCCAACCTATACGCTCCGTTCCCCAGGTTTTCTACCACCCGGAATGGCCCTCCCCAGTTTGCTGCCAACTTGCCTTCCGTGTGATCCTTCCTTGCATCTCCTTTTATTCTCAATACCAAGTCTCCGTGCAGGAAACTCCTCGGCTTCACTCTTGAATTGTATCTCCTAGTTGCTCTTTGTTTGCAAGCTTCCTCTCTGATCTTGGCCTCATCCCTGATCTCCTTTACCAAGTCAAGTTCGACCCTCAAATTGTTTTCATTGTCATTCGGTTCATGTTGCATACGTTGGAAAGACGGCTCACCGACCTCTACAGGGATCATGGCGTCAGTTCCATATGTCAGCCTAAAGGGTGTTTCTTGAGTGGTAGATTGGGGCGTGCAGTGGTAGGCCCAGAGGATACTTGGTAACTCTTCTGCCCAAGCTCCTTTGGATTTTCCCACCCTCTTCTTCAGTTCACCGAGAATGACGTTGTTGGCTGCTTCGGCTTGCCCATTGGTCTGGGGATGTTCAACCGATGTAACGTGGTGCTTGACACCGAGGTTGTCATAGAATTCCCGCAACGTCTTATCTATAAACTGTCTTCCGTTGTCTGTGACGACTGCGAAGGGAATCCCGTGCTTGCAGATGAGGTTCTTCCATACAAACTTCTGTACTTTCTCGACAGTAATCTTTGCCAAAGCCTCCGCTTCAATCCATTTTGTGAAGTAATCCACTGCTACTAGCAGGAACTTGACTTGACCTTTGGCTAGAGGGAACGGCCCCAGTATATCCATTCCCCACATAGCAAACGGCCAGGGCGAGTTCAATGTGTGAAGTCCTTCAGGAGGGGTACGATTTACATTGGAAAATCTCTGGCACTCATCACATTGCTTCGTCCACTCCATGCAATCAGCTCGGATGGTAGGCCAATAGTACCCTGCTCGGACTACCTTGGAGGCCATTGATCTGCCCCCGCAGTGAAAACCACAGATTCCTCGGTGAACTTCTTCCATGACGTACTTGGATTGTGCCTTCGTCAGACATTTTAGTAACGGCACCGAGAATCCCCGTTTATACAATTCTCCGGAGATGATAGCGAAGTGACTTGCCCTGAACCTAATTTTTCTGGCTTCGGCATGATCCGAGGGCAGAGTTTCTGAGGATAAGTATTCCCATATGGGTGCCATCCACTCTCGGTCAACCAGCTCGCTGGCCATCACCTCTTCTGACCCGATGCTCGGTTCATTGAGGGTTTCTTGAATAACTGTTCTATGGTGACCCGGCTTCTTTGTACTGGCTAGCTTGGACAGCAAATCAGCCCGAGTGTTTTCTTCTCGGGGAATGTGCTCAATAGTGAATTTTTCAAAGTTGGAGATCAATTGGTTGACCTTACACAAGTACCTGGTGAGCTGAGGCTCCTTCGCTTGATACCCTCCAGATATTTGCCCAGTGACTAGTTGTGAATCACTCCTGCATCTAACAGCCCTTGCCCCCATTTCATTTGCCAGCATTAATCCTGCTATCAAAGCTTCATACTCGGCCTGGTTGTTCAAGGTTTTGAATTCGAACTTTAGTGACTGTTCCAGGATCAGTTCCCCCGGACCTTCCAGAATCACCCCAGCTCCACTGCCCCTGACATTCGAGGATCCATCCACGTACAAATTCCACCATATATCCTCGGTTACTGGCTGCAGATTGAGCTCGGCTACGAAGTCGGAGAGACATTGAGCTTTCAGACGGCCTCTCAACTCGTATTTCAGGCCGAACTCGGATAATTCTACCGACCAAGCAATCATACGTCCTGCCAACTCGGGCTTTTTGAGAATCTGTTTAATTGGGTGATCGGTTTTGACAACCACCTGATGACTTTGGAAATATGGACGCAACCGCCGAGCTGCGGTTACCAGGGCTAAAACCAGCTTCTCAATGACTTGATACCGAGTTTCGGCATCATGAAGGACCCTGCTGATGAAGTACACCGGCATTTGAGCTTTTTCTATTTCCTGCACAATGACTGCACTGATGGCGTGCTCGGTAGCCGACAGGTATAAGTATAACTCTTTCCCTGGGATGGGTCGAGTTAATATCGGTGGTGAAGACAGAAAGGCCTTGAAATCGACGAAGGCCTTCTCGCATTCCTCGGTCCATGTGAAGGTTTGGGGCCTCTTCAGTAACCTAAAGAAAGGCCGAGCTTTCTCTGCAGATTTGGGTAGGAATCGAGATAATGACGCGAGCCGTCCTGCAAGTCTTTGCACTTCTTTAACACTTTGTGGGCTTCTCATTTCAATCATAGCCCGACATTTATCAGGATTGGCCTCGATTCCTCGGTGTGTCAGCATGAAGCCGAGGAATTTTCCACCCTGGACACCGAAAACACACTTCTCCGGATTCAATCTCATATTATACTTCCTCAGTTGCTGAAAAATTTCCTCCAGGTTTTTTGGGTGGCTGTTGGGGTCATCGGACTTCACCACCATGTCATCCACATAAACTTCCATAGTTCTTCCGATTTGTTTTTCGAATACCCGGTCCATGAGTCTTTGGTATGTGGCTCCAGCATTTTTCAGTCCAAACGGCATCACCCGGTAACAGTAATTTGAGCCCTCGGTAATGAAAGCTGTCTTCTCCTTATCTGGGGGGTACATTCGGATCTGATTGTACCCCGAGTATGCATCCAAGAAACTCAAAATTCTGTATCCGGAGGCTCCATCCACCAGTCTGTCAATACTCGGCAAAGGATAGGAGTCCTTTGGGCAAGCTTTATTCAAATCGGTGTAGTCGGTGCACATGCGCCACTTGCCATTTGCTTTTTTGACCAAGACGACGTTGGCCAGCCAGGTAGTGTATTCTACTTCCCGGATAAAATTGGCCTCGACCAACTTCGTTGTTTCTTCTTCCACAACTTTTCTCCTTTCTTCCCCAAGTCTCCTTTTCCTCTGGGCCACTGGTTTCGCCTCGGGGCAAATTGCTAGTTTATGGCATAAGAAGTCGGGATCAATTCCCGGCATATCAGATGTGGTCCAGGCGAACAAATCAGCATTGCCGCGAAGCACTTCCTTTATTTCCTCTTTCAGATTCGGCTCAAGGTGGCCGCCGAGTTTGGTGTACTGATCGGGCCGTGAACCGAGATGAAACTTTTCCAACTCTTCAATAGGTTGTGGACGTTGTTCCTGCGTGTCCATTCTCGGATCCAGTTCAACAGAGTTAACAGAATTCACCGAGTTGTCTTTCCCCCTGTCCATTGTTTCTGCAGGCGTTTGTTTGAGTTTGCTCACACGCAAACTGTCGGCATAGCACTGTCTGGCCATTTTCTGATCAGCCCGGACAACAACTATGTCTCCAGAGTTGGAGGGGAACTTCATTGTAAGGTGGGGGGGGTAGAGACCACAGCTCCTAACTCGTTCAGAGACGGTCTTCCAATAAGGATATTGTACGATGTCACTGCATTAACCAACACGTACCTTACCACGATAGTCTTGGATGCTCTGCCATCCCCAAAAGTTGTCAAGAGGTCAATGTATCCTCGTGTATCCACCTGTTCCCCTGCAAAGCCGACGAGCTTACTATCATATGGCTGAATGGACTTCTCTGGGATCCCGAGCTTCTGGAAGGTTGAATAGAATAAAATATCCGCTGAGCTCCCCTGGTCAACAAGAGTTCTTTTGACCGAGAAATTAGCCAACTGCACTGTGATCACCATAGGGTCATCTTGATTAGGATCCACCCCCACAAAGTCTTCATCGGAGAAGATAATAGGAGGGGAATTTCTCGGGGGTTTGCCGGATACCGAGTTGACAGCCCGAATAGCCTGCAGGTGCTTTCTCCGAGCTGAACTTGTCGTGCCTCCCCCTGCAAATCCCCCTGAAATGGTGTTTATCACTCCTCGGACCACATTATCCTCCTCTCGCCTTTCATTCTGGCCCTCTCTGGTTTCTGTCCTTCCATTATTCCGTTGACCGTCGCCCCTTCTCGGGCTTTGGTCACCTCCTCTCCTTCTGTTTCTGGCGCGTCCCTCACCACCGTTGTGGTTTCTCCGAACAAAATTATTGAGGTGGCCAGCTTGCACCAACTCTTCAATCTTATCTCGTAGGACCCAGCACTCCTCGGTGGTATGGCCATAATTACGATGATACCGACAATGTTTCTGTCGGTCAGCATTCTGGGGGGTGTGGCCACGGTTAGGGGGCTGCAAAAGTTCCGCGTTGTATGCTTCCTCAAACACCCGAGCTCTGTTTGCGTTGAGGGGAGTATAATGCTCATACTTCGGTCCCCTATGCGAATGCTCGGATGGGCCTTTGAATCTCGGCTTATCGCCTCTAGCCCTCCTCTTGTCTCTCCCGTCTCGCCTGTCAGCATCATCGGTTCTCTCCCTTTTCTTAGATTCCTCAACCTCCTCCATATTGATGAACCCCGCAGCTTTTCTCCTCAGCTCATCCATGCTGGTTGGTGGCTTGCGAGCCAAGTGTCTGGCGAAAGGGCCCGGCCTTAACCCGGTCAGGATGGTGTGCAGTGCAACATCGGCACTGAGATTCCGGATGAGGACCGCCTCCTTGCTGAATCTGGCCATGAAATCACGTAGGGACTCATTCTTTTCCTGCCTGAAGTTTACCAGCGAGGCCGTGGTTTTCTGATGAGCTCGGCTCGTGGCGAACTGAGCATTGAACTTAGCCATGAATATATCAAAGGAGTCTACTGATGCTGGCGGTAGCTGGGTGTACCAGGTCAACGCAGCATCCTTCAGGGTGGTCGGAAAGACTTTACACAGGACATCGTCGTCATCCGTAAAGAGGTACATCTGATTGGTGAAGGCGTCCAGGTGGCGCTCTGGATCTGAGGTGCCATCATACTTGTCAATGCTTATCGGTTTGTAGTTGGTTGGTAGGGGAACCTCCATAATGGCATTTGTGAGGGATGCCTTGGCCTCCGCGCCCCGGCCCTTTCATTAGGCTAATTTGTCTGGAGTGAAAATTCTGGGGCCTGCCTAGGAAATCCCTCCTCATCTACTCGGTTGGTATGATGGGAAGCCCGGAGTTGTGGGCCTCCTTCTCTGTGCAAGTTTCTGGACCCCTCATTCTCAGGTGGTCGGCGCTCTCTCTCGTGGGGGGAAGAGACGAACCTCTCCCTGCTTTGCTCTCTTTCGCGACGATTGTTTTGCCGGCGGATCTCTTCGTTCTCCCTTCTCAGCGCTGCAATCTGCGCGAAAAGCTCCTGAATCATGGGATTGTCGGCCGTTGCTGCTGGGCCTACGGATCGCTCTCCGTTATCACCGTTGTTGGCATTGCCTGGTTCCTCCCTCCTGCAGTTCCCGTTCCTCGTCCTCACCATTCTTTTTGTGGTATAGGAAAGTATTTGCTTCGATTCCCACAGACGGTGCCAAATGTTCCATCCAAATATCTCAGATAGATACTCGGCCGAACTAGGTTTAGTGGGGTTGTTTTGGAATTAGCTTGACAGAATTGAGATTCTGCTCCTACGTATCCAAATGGGAATCAAAGCAAAACGTAGTGCTGAATGAGGGGGTAAGCCCCTTATTTATAGAGATATTTCAGGATCGAGCGCCGAGATATACGGAGAGATAGTAGGATCAGGCTCCGAGATATACGGAGAGATATTAGGATCAGGTCCCTGATTATGCGGAGTGATATTCGGATCAGTCATTTATGACTGATCTGCAAGGGACCGAGATGTACTTCCTCTGCGGGGCGAGTCCGAGTACTTATCCTCGGCTGGCCTGGTGTGTTGATATGTCCTCGGCCTTGGAGGAATTAGGGCTAAGGCCCATAGTCGGGGTGAGCTCGGTCAATATAGACGAGTCTTCGGCCTTACCTTCTCGGCAGGTACAAATACAGTTATAGCATGCCTCAAAGCTATAACATATCACACAAATAAATTGTTAAAAACAGATAATCAAAACAGAAAATCAAAACAATTAAAGTAATGACAGAAAATAAATTTAAACAACCACAATAGCTAAATTAAATTATACAGACCACTCACAGATAGCATATAGCTATCGGAAAAACCCCTCAGGTAAACTCCTCTTACCTCTTTTGAAGTTTCTCAGATTATCTTTTCTCGAACTAAGTTTTTCGTCAATTTCCGATTTCCACAACACAACACAACACGACCACTTATCCTTCAACAACCACAACAAAATAATCAACATTTAACAACTAAAATTTTACCTAATCTCTATAGTTAGGTTTCGGCCATGACAAGTAAAAATGGCTAGGAATTTATAAAATTCACATGCTCTTCGATTAGTGATCCTTAAGCATTAGAGATTATATAGTCAATGATTATGACTTCAAATTGAAATAAAATCCTCTAACACCAAAGTTAGGGTTTGTTCGGTCTTGGGGGTTTGAAAATAGACTAGAGATTTTTAAAATTTTCAAGCTTCTAGATTCAATGACAATAGGTATTGAATAGATGAAATCAAGTATTACATGATGCAAATTGAAGCAAAATCTCCTCCACCCTCAAAATTAGGGTTTCGGCCTCTTGAAGAAAATTGGGAAGGAAAATTTATTTTTACACATGCTCTTGAATGAAGATACTAGGGATCATAACTAGTTCATAGCAATTGGAATCATATGAAAATGATTTTTCTATGCTTTTCTAGGAATTTTCAAAGTTCTAGATATAAGAATTTAGAACATGTTAATCATGGTTCAAATCATGAAAATGAATGAAGAACATAGGGTTATTGAGTGAGGAGAGCAAAGTATACCTCTTGGATGTCAAGAATTTGAAAGGAATCAAGCACTTGCTTCCCAATTTTGCTAATGGAGTTCTTAGAATTCTTAAGTGAAATGAAGAAGATGAAGTTAATAAACTCAAAAATTGTCTAAGTGTGGGGTTTATATAGGGGTTGGGCCGTGGGGTTTCAAGGGTAGTTAGGGTAGGAATTAGTTCATTTTAGGGACAAAATAGTAATTTTTACTTAGGCAAATTTGTGATTTAACTTAGGACTTAAGGACAAATTAGTAAACTTAACCCTAAAGTAATCATTCACATGGTGAGTCACACCATGACTCACCATGGTGAATCCCCCCTTGAGTCATCACTTATGACTCAGTTCTCATCCATTAGCGGGTCCCAGAAAATCCAATTTCCAGCTCAGTCGTTCCCCCGAATTAATATAACGCTAGAAAAGTATATATTATTTCACTTTTAAGTGAAAAATGTCAAAAAAAGTAAAATTGTTGGAAAAACGATATAAAATCTAACCATCTCTTTCACGAGTCAAAATTAGGTTTTCTGATCAGTAAATTTTTATTGTCAGTGAAAACACAGGCCAGGTTTCGTCTGAATTTTCAACCAAAATTTTAACCGTAACTCTCTACAATAAGATATGGGTAAAGGCCCATTTTGGTCCCTGACAAAATGTTCGTAGGCCATTTTAGTCCCTAACAAAAAAAACCCCTTCGTTAGTCCCTGACAATTACTAATATGGGACACGTTAGTCCCTACGTTGACTTCCGTCAGACAGCATCCGTTAGTTGGGTGACGTGACCGTTAAATCATCCTAACTGGCCGTTATTTATACTAATCAGTCCCTAACAATTACTTTCGAGGGACAATTTAGTCCCTATGTGATGTTACATCATGAAGGCACTTCTGCTCACTACAAGAAGAAAAAGACAAAGAAAAGAACCAATAACAAAGCATCCAAGTTCTCTCCATTTTTTTTCCTACTAGCCACCATACCTTCCACCTTCTTCATCTTCATAACCAATCAGTAATAACATTTGCTTTGTTCATCCTTTCACACCATCTACTCACTTTCTATATTGTTTGTTCCCAACTCATCCTTTCCAAAATAAAAGAAAAAAATCAGAACACACACACACATCACGCCACCTCCTCTCCATCGCCATCTCCGCCAAGCTCCGTCATTGCTTGCTTCTCCGCCATCGCTGTTTCTTCTCTGCCATCTCCGTCACTACTGCTTGCTTCTCTGCCATCTCTACATCATTACTCGATTTATCCCCTTGCCGTAAAGTCGCTGCCATCGTCACTGCTCTAAATCGTTGTCCTTAACCCACCGCATCCCACACAGATCTGCTCCGCCACAAGCCAGGCCGCCTCTATCACGGAATTGTTTTATACTTTATGTGAATGCGAAAAAATTGTTTTATACAAGGATAGACTAAAGTCATTATCCTTCGAAACATTGGTTTAAGAAGAAAACTTGTGATGAGAAGTGAAGGTATGATCATGGATCATAAGGCTATACCTTTGGAATCTCAAGAAATGATCAAGATCTAAGACTTTCTTTGCAAATCAAGAGAAAGAACTTTGTGTTTTTGTGTAGGAAAGTATAGGAAATGAAGTGAAATGAAGAGTGGTATTGGAGGGGGAAAGACTGCACGAAATTGGCTAATAGAAGGTGGTCATTATCATAACTATTGAGGACTTGACTCTAGATAATGAAAGAAATGAAAGAAGTTGAAGAACTTTGCAACATCATTAAGGATGTTCTTTAGGTTTTTTGTATAAGATTTGGTAAAAGACATGAAATGAAATGAATGGGGTGTTGGGGGAGGGGCTGCCATGAACATGTGGAAGTGAGGAGGTTATTTTGCTTTGTTTAATATTAAATGACAACTATGGTTGAAGCTTACCAAAGCTTGGTTAGGTTAGTAAGTAAAATATCTGGATATTTTTGGCTTAGCATTTATGAGCATTGATGAGGAAGGTGAGTCACTACCATGACTCAACATGGTGACTCATCCCCTATGAGTCATCATGGATGACTCGCAGTTCTGTCTCCCATTGTATCTCTGCGCATTCGTGTCCGATTCCGTTGTTTACCCGATTAGGGTTTTTGAGAGGAAAATGATGAAATAAAATCAAAATGAAATGAGTTTGGTCTAGTGGAGGGGCTGCACGAAATTTAGTAGATGAGAGGGTATTTTGGTCAAAATTTCACTTAGAGACACTTTTGGAGTTTCACTTAAAGACTAGGGGCATTTTGGTCTTTTTACTAGAATAAATATCATGATATTTTGGTGCAATCATTATGCTATGAAAATTTGTGTGGTGAAGGTGCTCCTAGGGTGATGTGGCTATGTTCTACACCACATGAAGGAATGCAAGTCATATTGAAATTGTCTTATGAACCATGGTTGAATTAACCAAACATAGGTTAGGTTAACTTAGGGGTAAATTGGTCATTTCACTCGAAGTCATCATGATAAATGAGTGGTGACGATGAGTAGGAGGTGTGGTTGAATTGTGACTACACGTGAGGAAGAGGAAGCAAATTTGATAATGTCTTGCCTTAACCGTGGTTGTTATTTAACTAGGATAGGTTAGGTTAGGGGCATTTTAGTCTTTTCACCTTAACCATCATTATTTTTCATAAATACTAGGTGAGTCACCCCTATGACTCACCGCCCTAGGTGGCAAGATGTCCCATCATCCGGAGTCCAGTTTTGTCTCTGCCCGTCCGTTCCCGACTCCGTCGATTACCCGTTTATTAATGATGCGCTCGAATAAAGTATACTATCTTATTTATTTTGAAAATTTTCAAAATAACCAGTATATATCGTTGGAAAAATAATATAAACCTAAACCATTTCTTTCACGAGTCCAAATTAGGTTTTCTAATTAGTAAACTTTTACTGTCAGTGAAAAACACAGACCGGGTTCCGCCTGAATTATAAATCTAAAATTTCACCATAACTTCTTTCGATATAGAAGGTCTCAACTATGATTTTGTTTTCTTCAAAATCATTTTCTAGATCCCCGATAATAGTATAAAATATAATTACAGGTCAAAACGCGAGAAAACGGGGTGTTACAATACTACCCCTCTAAAAAGAATTTCGTCCCCGAAATTAACTCGTCTGAGGAAAATGAACACGAAACCCGTCCTTTTATTTCGTGCTCCAGATTCAAAACATTCACGTTTCCTAGAACGTGGCGTGAATTATTTCATAGATTAGACCGTCGCTCTGACTTATACTGTAATAACTAAACCACCTGATAAAACAAATCAGGAAAATCCCTTTTTAAACTCTCAAGACTCGAAGCACACTCGAATACTTTGAATGTCAATAGAATGAAATTACTAATTTCCGATAGATTTGGAAATTTGAATGATTCAAAACTTTGACTCCCATTTACGGTGGCGATTCTAACATACCGATAGTAAATAAGAACTAAGAATTCAAACAAGAAATTTTCTGAGAGAGAAAATAACTCTCTAAACTTTACTCTCACAAGAAAGAACAAAGTATAATGAATAGAAAAACAAAGAATATTCTCATATGTGAAAAAGTTCTTTAATAGATTCCTGAATGTACAGTGCCCAGCCGATACAGATTTACAAACATGATTCTAATAAAGCTACTCTTACCACAAGAACTCCCTTCGAAGGAAAAATCTTTGAAGGCAGTGATTCTCTTTCTTTCCAAGAGTCTAACACTCAAGTCAAAATTACTCTTGGTTTTTAAGAAAACCACATTAAAAGAATTTACGAGTTTCCTCACTTGAAGTAACTCCAACTTGAGAAGATCGACACTTATCCCTCAAAGCTGGAAACTGTAGGAGTTTCCATTAAAAGATTTCTTTCCTTATTTCGAACTTTATATATTCATCTATCGTTTTATATTTTCGTTCATCACTGGAAACCTCTAAATACAATTCCTTAAACTTAATAAGTTCTTCAAACTTAGCATCATACGCGCTAATCATCACGTCACTTTGTCCTTGCTAGCATACGCGCTAATCGTCATGTCACCTTGTCCTTGTTGCAAGAACTCAGTCTCCTTCTTATGAACCGTTACAGTGGGAACATATTTCTCCAGAAACTTACTCCGAACACATCCCATGTAATCACTCTTTGTAATGTCACTAACAGCTGGTGAATTTCTTCCCACCAAAATCCAGCATCTCCTACCAGCGTAAACTTTGTACAAGCCACTTTCCAACTCTCAGGGTATTCCACAGTTCCAAATAATTTTTCCATCTCCTTAATCCAGCATTCAGCTTCCTACGGGTTAAGCTCACCATCAAATTGAGATAGATTACTACGGCAGAACTCAGCCAGTCCTCGCCTCTCAGTAATTTCCTCATTCTAGCATGCCACAGTTTTTGTTAGCTCTCTCAGGACTTGTACAATTGCAATCATATCAATTGAATCCTTGATTGCTGAACCAGGTCTACTCATTCCCGGACTAACCATAATATTCTAATCAAAGCATGGTAGTCAGAACTAGGAAGAAAACAATACATCAAAATCTGTCCAATATTATTCCTTCTTAGGAATAATAATGAAAAGATCAACAAACAATGTTGTATCCTTTCGAAACAATGTCATGAAGAACATAAACTCAGTCAAGGATAGACTAAAGTGATTATCCTTCCAAACATTGGTTCTCCATTGAACCAAGAACACAAAACAACACAAGACACAACCAAAGAAAACACAACAAAAACGATAATAGACCTAAAACCCAAAGCCCAAAAAGACTCAGCCAGCTCTGATACAAAAAATGTAACACCCTTCTCAAGCGTTACATCGTACATGACATTTTAAGGCCAAAAGGTAGGTTAATTGAAATTGGCTATAAAAGAATGGGGTAGTTTTTTTCTTTTCCTTAAGTCATAAATGTAACTACTTTGATTTAAAGGAATGGATAATAAAATATTCCAGTATCACAATTAAGGTCATGAGTTCGAAAATCATTTACATAATACCCAACCGACTCATAAACAGAAAGCCTAGAAAAGTACACAGACACTACATAAAGATATGGAGACTCGGCTCCTAAAATATAAGATACTTGGAGTCGCAGCTCCATAGACAGTTATATTAACTCCCAAACATGCCCAACTGGCCAAACTAAAACAGAAAAGACATTCCTTTCTCGTACATCGTGAGAAGGAAAACCCAACAGACGCGATTTAGTGAAAACTCTATTTGAGTCCACTGCCAACGTCTTCACAAAAGACTCTACTATAGTCACTACAAAAGTAACTCTCAGACTAAGCCATTTCCCTTTCAAAGGAAAAACCATAACCTACAAACTATTGACTATCATGCCTATCCCAAGAAAAGAAAGGTTAGGCATAACTGAAACCCTAATACCATCGCCTTGAACCCTCTGAAGTTTGGAAGACATCCAATAGAAGTTCCACCATAACGTTCGCATGCTCGAACCTCGATCTCTATGATGAATCAGTCAAGTGTCATCATGACGCCTCAATCTTCTCAATAGAATACAGAAAGCACATAGCCAGCCGACATAGGCAAAATAAAATAAGGAGGTGAGATTCCATTTATCTTACACATAAGGCAGACATGCAATAGTACGACTCACAGGTACATAATACAACAGTACTATATTTCTTCTATCTCCTGATAGAAGCATGGATGGCTTGAGTATGTGGAAAGAAGCATATTCAGATCCATAATAGTGCACTATTATTAGTGGGCTTATTAGATAACAATTAAGTCCAATTTTTATCCTTTTATTTTTAATTTTGGTAATGTTTTTAGGATGAAATTTCTTATTGAACCCGCATACTTGATTTGGTCATATCTTCAGTTACAGATCTCCGATTGATACATTCTTTGGTGTTTTGGAAAGCTTAGGAAATTATCTACAATTCATATCCGAGCCTCTTGACCAGATTCGGCTTCTATCATGGTGAAAAATGGGCTGTAAGTTTGACATGGATTTTTGGACGAGTTTGAGTTCTTAGGAGGTTAACTTTTGGCTTGCATGCCTAAGTAACTCCTTTTTTAGAAGTTATGAAACATTTTTATTATTTTACTTAAGTATGCTAGTAACTCCAATTAGTGAAGAGTTAAGTCTTTAATTAGCAACTTAGTGGGTAGTAAATGGTTTTATTACTCTATCATGCAATAGTTATGTTTAGAATAATGGCATCTCATGATGACCTTTTGTAAGCCTTCTCTTGGCAGCCCCAATTCCCTATATGTACACACCAATCACATGATGAAATACAACTTTGATGTTCAATTTGGTTTTTACCAATTGTGAGAGTGTTCTCTCTTGGATTCTTCATTGAGCCAACCCCTTTAATCTTATCAAGAATCCAAGACCCTTGTAGCGATCCTCACATTGGCTTATCAATTCCCCTTGGAATTGTGGCACCTACCTTCCATTCCTTACCTTCTCCATGTTTTATTCTTCTTCATATTTTGGTTGGTCACTCGAGGATAGATCCAAATTTTTATATGTTCCTTATTAGGATCATATCATCTCCCATTTTAATTCTGCAACTCAAAACTTCATGAATATACTATACCAAACTCGACGGTAAGCTTATCAAGCATACCGGACACGGTTTGTCCATCGAAGGACAGGAATAGAGAGAAACTGATTGAAACCGTATAGTCCCATTCCTACACAGCCTCAAGGAATATCCGATTCTAACATCAGAGCTAATTTGATATTTTAGAAAGGAATTGTTAGTACAGGTTTCATCTACGCCCACCTTCAGGCACCATGTGTGGCTCTCGGCACACAAGGCTCAAATCATAATCATAAGGTACGTACTATCATAATCACATGTGATCTCAAACTCTCTGTAGAACAATGGGCTCTTTATGAAACCTCTACTACTGGGAAGCTTAGCTTCCTTGGAACGACGGCCTTTCTGAACATAGTATCAACTATGTAGTTGGGTAAAATTTCCGGAATACGTCCAATTGGTCTATCCATTGGATAACCTCGTGATTCCACAAGAATTCACTTGCTAATCTCCGACGACGATATTCTCGGGTACAAATCATCGGCTCTTCACTAATCCACAGTTCTCAAACATACTTGTCATGTTTGTGTAAAGATGTTTGAAGGCACTTGCTTAAAAGTCCTAACACATTATGAAATTGGATCGACAGTCCAATCATTTATTTCTTTACACTTTTCTAATAGAGCCTTTCTCTAGGCTTCCAAGAAATCAAATAACTCTTAGTCCATTAAATCTTATGGAGGTATGGATAATGAATTATCCACACTTTACGATAAATGGTCTTTCTTCACCATAAGTCATAAATCATTAAGTTCATGTTTTCACTAAGTCATTCATGACTTAGGTTTTGTTCTTTAATGTAAATACTAGTCTTTGAAGACTAAAATTTTCTTGTCTTAAAATCAAAACCTTTGGTTAAAACCAACCCATTTTGAAATCAGATTCCATTAAAGTACATAAGTACTAAATTCCTCAAAACAGTTTCTTGAAAAACGTTGAAACTCTTAAAATACAGTTTTACTGCTTTTTACTATGTTTCAACTTAAATTCCATATTTTCACAAATATAATCATTTTTTATCAAATCCTTCACTTCCCTAAGTTATCATACTTATGTTAAAGTATTAAAATACTGATCTTAAAACTTTACATCATAGTTTTCTCAAAAATCTTTAAAAACGCTTGACGACGGTTTCGCTGCTTTATACTGGTTTAGGCCCAAAAGTCATACTTTTGAAAATATGGTTCTTCACCTGAAATCTATTACTCACCTAGGTTATAATACTTATATTAAGATGTTGAAATACTGATTTGACAGTTTCCTTTCCATGTATACAAAATTCCTAAAAATTTGGTCGAACGTCATTAAGTTTGTAAATCGCGTAAATCCTTTTTCAACGATTATAAACTCTAATCGTCCAAAGCTCATTTTGGAGTTTTAGAACAGTTAGATAGGGATGAAAAACAGTCTCTAACTGTCGAATTACATTTATTTTCAAAAATTGCAGCTTAGTCCCTGAACTTTCATTAATTGCAAAAAGATCATTATACACTTAAAACCTTATAACTTTTTATTTATAACTTCAAATCACACCAAACTAACTTCTATAGAATTATTTTTCAGTTACCATTGAAGTTACAGAAATTACATTTCTGCCCAAAATATTTTACAATAATTGCAAAAAGGTCCTTGTTTACAAAAAAACTTATAACTTTTTATATATTAATCCAATTAACACCAAACCAATTTCTATGGTTTTGTCTCATCAAGGACTACAATCTTAACACACAAGAATATGAATTTCAGTACAGATACTGAAATTCTCAGAAATTGTATTTTAGTCCCTAAGGACTCATAAATCCATATATTTCAATATACACATCCAAATCAATCCAAACCAATTTCTATACTCTTATATATTTATTCAATCCTTATAAAAATTATTCAAACAAATTAACTTAACTTGAAACCTCATTAACCAGTTATGGCTGAATGGCCTAAAATAATTATATTAGGCATTTTTCTTGACAAATCAAGCAAACAACAATCATGGTTCCAACTTAAGGTCATTGGAACCAAAACAACCATATGACATATCATACCACAACCAAGCATCAAATCAAATCCTCCAAGAGGATCACACACATATTGCGACACCCTAAACCCGGTATCACATGGTTACCCAATTGCGGAAATAAAATTGATTACAATGCTGGTTACTTTCGAAAAATATCATTTTCTCGATGGATAAGTACACTAAAAACGGTAGTTAATTTTTTTTTGACAGGATAATTGAAATAAAAGTGATGAACACTCAGGACATGAATTGAAGACAACATATATATATATATATATATATATATATATATATATATATATATATATATATATATATATATATTCATAACATGTCCCAGTGAGACCCAAGTTCTAGTACATAAGCTAGGGCCTTATCAACGGCCATTGCAACAGAGTTAGAAATCTAGAAGATACAACTGAAAAGAGAGTAAGCAAAAACACGGGGAAAGAGGGTCTGGAACCACATCACAAAAGTGACTCTATAAAGTAAGAAGACGGAAGACTATTCACAAAACGTTCCAAACTGGTCACCGACACTGGCTACAAGCAGGGTCTCCATATAAACTCCCATGCGACGAGACATCAGGTAATGGGTCTATGACGTCGCCGCCCTCATCCACAGAATCGACGTCATCGTCATGATCCAGAACGTAATACCCAGGCTCATCCTCCTCCATGATCTCATAGAAGTCCTCCTCGGGATCCTCCTCAGGGTCCTCCTCAGGATTCTCCTCGATAGGTGCTACCTGCTCGACGTCCAGAGGTGGTAGCTCGTGCAATAGTCCGTTAACTTGCAATGCGTGAAGGTAGTACAAAGTCGGAGGCAGTGCAACTCTCCTAGTCTCCACGGTTTGGCTCCTACAAATCGGGTCTCCGTCAGCATTCAAATCAATGGTGGTGATTGATCCGTGGTACGTAGCAGACGTCGCTCCCGGATGAATCTGCCATACCCCGGCGTTCCCCGCATCATTAAGAAATAAAGAGTTGATCAGGATCATATGCCACATCGGGAAGTTGTCTCCATCACCTCATGTACCCGGATAAACATCATCATGAATCCCTTATCAACGGCCATCCGGATGTATACATCATCGAACACCACATCTTAAGCGAGTATTCGGTAACTCAAGCACGTCTGCTAAGGGGAAATGCATATGAATAAAAGACTTTTCATTATCAAGACTTTTCTTTGTGTTCACTCTTTTCCGTTGTCGAAGCCTAAAGCTAACGACTATTCACAATTTTCATCACTTGAAAATCAATAACACAGGACGCGCGGTCCGAGTGCTCAATCACAACACCTTAGACCGATGCTGTAGTCCAAGGTTGGGGTCATAGAAACAATTATAATTTTATCCATTCTTTATTTCAACATGATAAGGACTCCTAGTCCATAATAACGAAATTAGGACACACAGTCCTTAATTCCAAGATTAGGACTCCTAGCCCATAATATCACGATTAGGACCCTTGGTCCATAATTCTTGACACGGATCCCGGATCGTGTGCATATAACTGAATGCTAGAGGCGACGTCTCGCGTACTAGATTCTCTTTCACATGTGCTTACTTTTCGGTCCGTGAAAATAAAAATCCAAAACAAAACCTCGGTCACTTATGTAAGTAACTGGGACGTTTCTAAATCATTTAGGAGAAAATCTTTTCCTTTACAAACTCTTTTATAAAACAATTAGGAAATTCGTTTGCTTTTGAAATCCTTGATGGAATAAAGTCAAATATTTTCAAAGGGGTTTTTTATTCATAAAACACATAGTTCGAAAAAGGTTTTCTCTCGTACAAACTTTGGATCATAAAAAGGTAGTTTCTATTGACTTAAAAACACTTCAACGTTTCTTTTCAAAACAAGAATCTTATTCTCTTGAAGTAAGCATTTTAAACAATGAACTTTTATAAATGAAACCAATACTTTCAAAGTTCTATTCAAGACTTATTAAGGCTTTTAATCCATATAATCATTGAGCACAGACTCATGTCCTGCTTCTCAAAATTCAATCAACAGTAATATATTCTCAACAATAATATCACAGTTAAGACAGTTCATCACATATATACAACTCACAATACTTTAAGGCAAGTAATAATCAACTTCAAGTAATAATCACAATAGTTCAAGTAAACAAGTCATTGAAGTATTTGCTCCATATCGTATTAATATTCAAATTACTCAAGTAAACACATACACACATGCATATAGTCATTGAATATCCCTAGGCAATCCCCTCTCACCTTCCGTGAAGGCAAGGAGATTAGATGCTTGAAGAGATATACCACGAATGTCCTTGTTTTCTCCGTAATGGAAGTCTAAGGTTATGAACACAAAATCATAAGTTAAAATCAACCAAGAACACTAACCCACAAGGTATTAGGTTCGGCCAAGACAATAAGTTAGGGTTAGAGATCCCCGAAAATTATACAACTTATGGATTTATGATCCTTAAGTGTTAGGAGTTCATAAACAATGACCATTTAACAAAGTTGACTTAAAATCCCACTAAGTTATAAACTTAGGGTATTTGGCCAAGGCTAGTAAAATAGGCTAGCATTCACTAAACTTCCCAATCTCTTAGGTTTAGCATCCATATGTATTAAGGAGCTCAAAACCATGATCATCTTGGAAACATAAGAACAAAGTATCCTAGGTCCATAACCTTCTAGGTTCGGCCTTCATAGGATTTATAAGTTAGAAATATTTAATCTTTCCAATCTCTTAGACTTCGCATCCAAATATCTTATGGAGTTCAAGTCCATGATCATTTTGGAAAACAATGGAAACTTAAACATTCCAATCTCTTAGACTTAGCATCCAAATATCTTATGGAGCTCAAGTCCATGATCATTTTGGAAAAAATAAAAAAAACTCAAACATTCTAGCACCTAAACACTAAGTTTTGGCCATCATAGGATGATGAGGAAAATATTCTTTGTTTAATAACAACTCTTAGGTTTATAATCACAAGGTATTAAGAGTTCTAAATCCATTATCATACTTGGAAAGTCGAAACATAGTATCCTAGGCCTACTTATTCATATTTTCGGCCATCATAGGAACAAGCTATCAACCCACCAAGATTTATAGATTTAAGATCAAGGGATAGTTAGAAACTCAAACACGTGATCATATTCCAAAAGTTGAAACAAGACCCACCTAGACCATATTGCATGGTTTCGGCCTCCTTAGAAAGAAAGGGTTAGGGAGCTTTGTTTTATAACCTTTTAGTATGTGAAAAATACAAGTAAATACAAGACTATAGGAAGTGGTTTCAACTCAAAATGAGTTTTCTACCATTTTTAAGAGATTTTAGAAGTTTAAAGCTTAATAAGAACACATAACAAAAATAATGAAATAAAATGATAAACTTGTTAAGAAATTTATATGAGAGCATTACCCTTAACAAGAGGAATAACTTTAATGAAGAACACAAGTGCAAAAGACAAATAAAAATGCAAGCTTTAAGTAGTTGAAAAGAAAGAAGATGATGAAGTAATATAAGAGTAATGAAGTGATGAAAAAGAAAATGGTGAAGTGTAAATGAAAGGGGTATATATAGGGGAGGGGGAGGGGGAAAGGCTCACGGCCATGAGGAAGAAGAGAGGAGAATGAAGTGGCTTGTTGAGTAAGTTTGGGAGTTAAAGCTTGATGGGATGGAAGAAGGAGAGAGAAATAAGTTTTGGATTAAAATAGTATTATAATTTGAAAAGTGTAATGATTATATTTTTGGAGTATGTCATAAACTCTTCCATCATGTCACTTCACTCCTTTTGTATTCCCTAATCTGCTCCATCTCGTATCCGGTTGCACTTCCGATCATAGTTTTCCGACGTTTTCGCCCGAATAAATATTATACTTTATTTTCGAACGAAAATTTTCAAAGTCGCCAAACCCCCACAAAACATCACAAAAACATCAACCGTTTCATTCACGGGTCAAAATTAGGTTTTCTGCACAGTAAACTTGTACCGGCAGAGAAACGCAGACCGGCTTCCGCCTGAATTTTCAACCGAAATTTTTACCGTGAGTTCATATGATATAACAATATAATAATATGATTTTAGTTTAATTAAAATCATCCTCTGAGTTTAATCTAAAAATAAACACATTTAAATATGTATTTACTGCTACAGAAAGTATAGGAAAAACAGGGAGTTTCACATATAAATCAATAATTTACACTTATGAGTTACAAAACCATATACACTAAATAAACCATCAACATATCTACATTAAGGTAGGATAGTAGTAATCTCCCCCTACCTCTTGTAGATCACTTGAAAGTCAAGTAGTATAAGGATGTTGTTCACCTAAAGCCTCAAGGTTTGAACCAACCAAACCTAGCCATGAACAACCAACCAGTAATCAAGTTAAAGATTGAAGAAAATCATCCGAGCCCACTTGAATATAGTTTCGGGCAAGTCAAGAAGAAATAGCTAGGAATCTCTTAATTTTTCAAGCTTTTGGATAATGAAAATAGAAGTCATATGGAGATCATAGAAATTGATCTCACATTAAAATGATTTTTCTATGATTTTCTAGAACTATTTGAAAAACTATATCTAGGAATTGGATCTTGAACAAAACATTGATTTAAGAAGAAAACTTGTGATGAGAAGTGAAGGTATGATCATGGATCATAAGGCTATACCTTTGGAATCTCAAGAAATGGTCAAGATCTAAGACTTCCTTTGTAAATCAAGAGAAAGAACTTTGTGTTTATGTGTAGGAAAGTATAAGAAATGAAGTAAAATGAAGAGTGGTATTGGAAGGGGCAAGGATGCACGAAATTGGCTAATAGTAGGTGGTCATGATCATAACTAACGAGGACTTGTCTCTAGATAATGAAAGAAGTGAAAGAAGTTGAAGAACTTTACGACATCATCAAGGATGTTCTTTAGGTTTTTTTGTATAGGATTTGGTAAAAAACATGAAATGAAGTGAATGGAGTGTTGGGGGAGGGGCTGCCGTGAACATGTGGAAGTGGGGAGGTTATTTTGCTTTGTTTAATATTAAATGACAACTATGGTTGAAGCTTACCAAAGCTTGGTTAGGTTAGTAAGTAAAATATCTGGATATTTTTGGCTTAGCATTTATGAGCATTGATGAGGAAGGTGAGTCACTACCATGACTCAACATGGTGACTCATCCCCTATGAGTCATCATGGATGACTCGCCGTTCTGTCTTCCAGTGTATCTCTGCGCATTTGTGTCCGATTTCGTTGTTTACCCGATTAGGGTTTTTGAGAGGAAAATGATGAAATAAAATCAAAATGAAATGAGTTTGGTCTAGTGGAGGGGCTGCACGAAATTGAGTAGATGAGAGGGTATTTTGGTCAAAAATTCACTTAGAGACACTTTTGGAGTTTCACTTAATGACTACGGGCATTTTGGTCTTTTTACTAGAATAAATATCATGATATTTTGGTATAATTATTATGCTATGAAAATTTGTGTGGTGAAGGTGTTCCTAGGGTGATGTGGCTGTGTTCTACACCACATGAAGGAATGCAAGTCATATTGAAATTGTCTTGTGAACCATGGTTGAATTAACAGAACATAGGTTAGGTTAACTTATGGGTAAATTGGTCATTTCACTCGAAGTCATCATGATAAATGAGTGGTGATGATGAGTAAGAGGTGTGGCTGAATTGTGACCACATGTGAGGAAGAAGAAGCAAATTTGATAATGTCTTGCCTTAACCGTGGCGGTTATTTAACTAGGATAGGTTAGGTTAGGGGCATTTTTGTCTTTCACCTTAACCATCATTATTTGTCATAAATGCTAGGTGAGTCACCCCTATGACTCACCACCCTAGGTGGCAAGTTGTCCCATCATCCAAAGTCCAATTTTGTCTCTGCCCGTCCGTTCCAGGCCACAGTCGCTTCTATTTATTGATGATGCTTTGAATAAAGTATACTATCTTATTTATTTTGAGAATTTTCAAAATAACCAATATCGTTGGAAAAATAATATAAACCTAAACCGTTTCGTTCACGAGTCCAAGTTAGGTTTTCTGATCAGTAAACTTTTACTGTCAGTGAGAAACACAGACCGGGTTCCGCCTGAATTCTAAATCTAAAATTTCACCGTAACTTCCTTCGATATAGAAGGTCTCGACTATGATTTTGTTTTCTTCAAAATCATTTTCTAGATCCCCGATAATAAAATAAAATATAATTACTAATCAAGACACGAGAAAACGGGGTGTTACACATATCGGGGGCATCAAGTGCATTATGCACATAATATTAGCTCGGTATTTAAGATTGCACATACAAGGTACCCCCACCTCCCAAACATGCACAAACACGCACAAAATGTCTGCTTTTAATATCCATATTCTGATATTCCCCATTTC
Source organism: Sophora flavescens (assembly GCA_030762895.1). Taxonomy (NCBI): domain Eukaryota; kingdom Viridiplantae; phylum Streptophyta; class Magnoliopsida; order Fabales; family Fabaceae; genus Sophora; species Sophora flavescens. The sequence continues at coordinate 126,243,122 of CM061068.1, forward strand.
TCCCTAATTCTACTCATGAGCCTGTTCTTGTATAGGGACTAAATTGTCCCTCGATAGTAATTGTTAGAGACTAATTAGTAGAGATAACGGTCAGTGAGGATGATTTAACGACCACGTCATCCAACTAACGGACACTGGCTGACGAAAGTCAACGTAGGGACTAACGTGCCCCACGTTAGTAATTATCAGAGACTAATGGAGGGGTATTTTTTTTGTTAGGGGCTAAAATGACTTACGCACATTTTGTCAGGGACCAAAATGAGCATTTACCCATAAGATATAATACAAATAAGATTTTGGTTTATCCAAAATCATTTTTTAAGTTTGGGATAAAAATATAAATGTTTATATATTTATATACCGATATTAGAAACCAGTGAAAATCAAGGTGTTACACACGTGGACTTAAAAACCTGAAAGACATGCAGCGAGTTAGAAATTTTATAAAGGAACTAAGATAAAAATATTGCATTTTGTCACCTTCAGAGCTCTAAAAGGAGTGCATCCTTGGTCTACAACAAAAAAAACATAAATCTGCTGTCATTGGACTCTTAGCTCTAATCCTATTCTCTAGTTACATAGAAATATATGGAACTACAAAATAGAAAAAAATGAAAACGCAAGAACAGTACCCTTCCGTTTTCGATGTTTCCACACAAAAAACAGTTAGACCCAGAAACAAATCCAAAATCAAAATCAATTTTTTCTGAGGTTAACTCCAAATTTGAACAAAATACAAAGGAAGAGAAAGAACCAAATTTGCTCTTCAAAGTTGGCAAGATGCTCAAAGGAAGAGTGAAAAAAACCAGATGCAAGAAGAAGGCAGAAAAAGAATCAGTGCATGCTCTTTTATTTCCTTTTAGAATTAGAGTCAGCAATTAATAAGCTATTCAAGTGGTTAGTTGGAAACATGCTAGAAAAGTAAAAGACAGATTTTGGAGAATGCCATCACCAGTAAATTCAATTAATACATAGGAAATTTGAAAAAGAGTGTTGGGAAGACAAATGAGCTCTGCACTAATGAAGACAGATAATATTAGAGTGTAAATAATGTTACAATTAATGACCCTGTGAAGTGTACTATAAAAATAATAAATATTAAAACAATTAATAAAATACTAAATCAGTTTAAAGGACAAAAGTGCCCTTCAATTTTGGAGGGAAAAAATGATCTCAGTGATTGCTACTTTTATATATATAAAGATTTATAGAAGATCTAATCATTTAATGCCTTACAATTTTTTATTAATTTCATTAATTGTTTGGAAACGTTAAGGTTAAGTAGAATATGTATGCAGCATAAGGGAATTCTAAACCATGATTATTTTCTCACCTTTTGTTCTTCTAACCATTAACTACTCAACACATCTTTTAGATGCTATAATAATTTATATACTTTTCCTCGTTGTCCTTGAAACATCTAAATCTTAATATTTATGACAACTAGGTTTCAAGATCTGCTTGATTGTGGTGTATCTTCACTTCCTGAATTTTTAGAAGATTTTTTTTTTCATTTTTCTAAAAACCATAACCTCCCAACATGGGCATATAGAAGTATTCTATTTTTAGCAAAATGAGAAGGAGCAAGGACTACCATAACAATGCAAATTTTGTGGGTTTGAACTTTTAAGCATAGGTCTGGTTAATTTAGAATTTAGATTGATGCATTTGATGAGTAGTGACATACCTCACTATATTAGTTATCGGTTCCTTGGCAGTCTGCACACAACAACAACAATAACAACTGACATGAAACACTCAAACTGTAATGAGACAAACAAGGACAACCATATTACAAAGACATTTAAACCTCTAATAAGGGTGTGATTATGGTGCACCACCCACATTTTACACCATCCACTACACCACCCATATGGCAAATTTTGGGTTAATCAAATTGTCACATAGGTTGGTCAAAATTTCAAACTTTCTAGTTGTATTATACTGTGGTCAAACTATATGAATACAGTATATTGTAGTATAATATATGTGTTTTTTGTATTTGCAAATTTAACTCATATTAAAATAATATTTTTTGATTAAAAAAACTGATTATATTGCAAAATATAATTGACAACGAACATTATTTTAATTCATATTAAAATATTATTTTATAATATAATCAGTTTTTTTAATCAAAAAATATTATTTTAATATGGGTTAAATTTGTAAATACAAAGAGTACATATACTATATTACAATATATTGTATTCATATATTTGACTACAGTAGAAATACAACTAAAAAGTTTGAAATTTTGACCAAACCCATATGACAATTTGATTGGTCCAAAATTTGCCACATATGGATGGTGTAGTGAGTGGTGCAAAATATGAGTTGTGCAACTTAGCCCAACCCTTCTAATAAAGACTCGTCACGGAAAGTTTCAGGCATAAACACAACTTAGGTCAACACTTCAGTAGCAAGGACTCCATTAAAGCCAGCAAGCTTACAACCTCTCCAGATAGTTTTACCATTTGGGACAAAACTTTGAAAGCCTTTAAGGCGATGGGCATGAACGTGAGCTTCTTACTTATTCGGCTAGACCAGCTCATGAAACTAGCTTTGAAATCGAAGAGGTACAAAGAGGCAACACTTGAACGAGACCATACAAGGAATTGAAAACTCTAGAAGCAAAACCGGTGGAAGTAACACTACTACAGAAAATGGCTTCAGTAGTGCTTTTTTTTTTGCCTTTAGTAGCGCTTCAAAGCGCTATCTATTCACCCGCTACTGAAGGTGAGAGAGATTCAATAGTGCATAAAAAAGCGCTACTGAAAGTAGGAATAGGTAGCGCTTCCTTGAGAAAGCGCTGTCTAAAGTTTGTAATAAACAATCTATTACATACTTTAGACAACGCTTTCTCAAGGAAGCGCTATCTATTTGTCACTTTAGGCAGCATTTTTTTAAGAAAGCGCTACTGAAAGTAGGAATAGGTAGCGCTTCCTTGAGAAAGCGCTGTCTAAAGTTCGTAATAAAGCATAACTTTAGACAACATTTTTTCAAGAAAACGCTACCTATTCCCCCTTTTTTTTATAATTATTTATATTGTTTTTCTATATTTCTCACATGTACTCAGCAAAACTAAGACATTAAACATTTTATCCATCCCATTGCACTTAACAAAACTCAACAAACCATACATTTACATACAAAAGCTTAAATACAATATTTTTTTTTGGATAAGCTAAAAATATATTGATTAAAGGGTACAAGGGATACCCCAACCCGTATACAATAATAACCTAACAACACTAGCAGTTTCTGCAGCAATAGTCAATCCCATATGCCAGTCTAAACCAAGTTTGAATACAAAGCTCAATATATATAGTTTGAATTAATTTTAGCAGTCAGCAGTAGCTAGAGACACTTCCTCAAATCCCATATCTGTTTTGCCATTGTGTAACAATGGAAAGACGTCTTGAAACCCCTCGATTCCAGATATCATATTCCCTTTGACTTCTACATTCAAGCTCCATAATCCCTCTTGATTCTGTCTTCAATCCAAAATACTATCTTTTTTCACCATCATCAAACAGATGCCTTCCTAGCCATCTTTGGTAAATTCGTGCACACCTCCAACACAATGTCTGCAAATTTAAGAGCATAAGTTATGAGTTGTTTTAAAATTTTATGGTCATGAAGCCTCTACACAAGCAAAATAAAGTCATGAAGCTAATGCCAACTTACTCTTTTTCTTTTTAGTAAGGGTTCCTGCAACATGTTTGCTTTTCATTTTCAGCATCACCTGAAAATGTTTTTAAGCATTTTGATGAGTGCACAAGTATCCTTTTCCATCTAATTAATATGAATCTTTGCAACATCATGGAGATGAATATTTATGACATGTAATGAAAGAAAACTTTTTATCAAAGACCTAAAAAATAAAACATACCAGGCCATTCAACAACTTCTTTACTAAAACCATACCTGTTGAACAATGCACAGAATCAACATTAATATTTAACAATCAGAACTAATATTGCATATCAGTTCACAAGACCATATAAATGTATATATCACACAGACATGTCAAACAAAAAAATTTAATCATAAAGTTACAACAAAAGTAAAGAATTCTTTATCGGGAACTTTAATATATATGACCATAACAAAAAAAATTTCAGTGGAACTTTCGTTGAAACAACTTTTACCAGTCACATACAATGAGAAACACGAAGTTTGTTTTCCTTCTAAAAATAAATAAAGAGTTAAAGCATCAGTAACTTGTAGGACTTAGAATACATCATTTCAAAATTCAACACAACTTGGATCTAGCTCGGCCCTGTTAATAGGAATTTAAAATTCTTGACGGAAACAGATCCGACAGGATGACGGAAAAAATTGAAGAGTCGTCAGATAACCACCACAAGGAATCGAATTCAGCAAAATTGACAGGTTGAAAAGTTGACAGAAATTAGTATGTTAGACAGATAAAGCCGTCAAGAAAGGAAAATATGTCAAATTTCCGACGAATATATCCAGCTGACTGACGGAGGAATAGAAGTAACAACCCAACTTTCGACAAAGTTGGTAATAAGAATTGTCAGACAAACAAAGTATAGAAATGGCTAAGTTTCCAGGGTTGACAGCATCAGCAAGATAAGTTGTCAAATAACCAAACTGTGGACGACAAGTGGACATAAAACCACTCGAAGGACTGAGCAGTTAGAGAAGTTTACTTGTCAGATAGTTTGAAACATAGCAAAACTGCTATACAGGTGTCAAATTTTAAGATAGGAAGTTTCTTTAGGCAGTTATTTTGTATGCTTATAAATACTATCAATCCCGATGTAATCGGGGAGGTTGTACTTGAAGCGATATCCTGCATATCTCGATCACACAGCAGATTAAAGGATTGGACTCAAGTATTTCCTCCACCCCTTTTCATTTCCAGTTCAATTTATAATACAACACCGCTCATTTAATTTTACATGTTCGTCTTTACCTTCAGCATTGCCTTTCATGTTCTTCATTTAAGTTTGTTATTCAGTCCTTTATTCCTCCCCAGTTATTTTTCAAGCCTTTTACTCGCTTTCGTTTAATTTCCTGCACTTTAAAAGCTTTCTTCTGCCCTTCACTCATTTAAATGCTTTTCAATAACTTGCTTCTTTCCTTTAATTTACTGCCATTTACCTTTACTTGCCATTTACAAGCTTTCAATTAATTTCCTGCAACTTACATGCTTTCCTTTAATTTTCTTGTTGTTTACTGCTTTCCTTTAAATTTCACGTTCTTTACTTTCCTCTAATTTATTCTGTAAATCACGTCAAATCCTTGTATTTCGGTAAAAGTAAGAAGCCATTCTTGTTTGAGCAGACATGCAAAATACTCATCCTTGCGAGATTACCGCATAACTCGTCCGTCCCTACACTCGTCTGATCTTAAAATTATTTGTGACAAGAGGATTTTGGACACAAACCAAAAACCAGCGTCAACAAATTGGCACGCCCGGTGGGACGAGTTTAGAGTAACTCGTATAGTGTCAGAAATTTAACATACAACTTTATTTATATGCGTTTACGGAGCGGAAAGGTGGTTCAAACATCTATTTCCCAGAACTCTGTAAATATGATTAATACAAGTGATGCAGGCGTAGTAGACACTAATGCCGCCGTGTCAACAGTAGATGCTATCGCACCAGTTGACAATATTCCTGCAAGTGGAACTAATGCAGAGGTAAATAGTACTAATGGTCTAGGAATAAGAAGAGGCGTTTCTTACGCCCAAGTAGTTAATCGGTTTGACGAAGTTGGTCAAGGAACACTTCCGTCACCAACTTCACCTGTCTTACAACAAATAAATACGTCAACTACTGGATTTTCATCAAGAAGTGTTGTGAGTTCAAATCCAAGAGGGACTACACAACCTCTCTCACAACCTTTATATGGGATGCCTTATGGGTCAACAACCGTCAACCCAAATACTCCATTTGCTTACATACCATATCCGAATGAAATGACGATGGCTGTCCATACATCTGGACGAGCGGGGGGCCATCGGCCCAGGGGGCAAATTCCCAGTCACGCGAATGGAATAACGGGGTCCATGATAGTTACCCATTCTCGACAAGAACAACCGGTAGAAAGGCCATATATTTCTCCATTGAGGCAACTCCCACAAAGCATTGTTGGTCTATCGGAGGCTACTTTAGCCAATGTCCGACAACAGATTGATTCTAGTAACCATGACATGGTGAATACATTTACTCAACAAATGAGTACAATAATTACGCCATTGATGGAAAACACAAACAATGCATGTTTTAGCATTGACAAATGAAATACGTCGGCTAAACAGAGCCTTAGGTGTTGTAACCCCAGGCGAAAACCAAAATACTGGTAGAAATTTCAATGCAAATCTCAATAGGATTAATCAACCACAGGTTGGACCACAAATTGACGGATTTGAACAAGATGATGAACGACAACAGCTTCATCGTCGGATTCCTTTGAGACGTGGAAATGTACATATTCTGCGACCAGAGGAAGATGAGGATTTGATCCTAAACCAGGGTGCTGTTGGAGCGTTCCGTCAGAATGTTTTAAATCAAAATGTCAACCAAGTGGTCGAACAAGCATTAAATAGGTTTGGTTTTAACATTGGTTATGCTAACCAACCATTTTTTGCATCAGCATTTCCTGATTGGGTCCAACAGGCAGAAATGCCTCGAGGATATAAAATACCCAAGTTGTCAAAATTCTCAGGAGAAAGTGGAGAGTCGACAATCGAGCATATTGCTCGATATACCATCGAATTAGGAGACTTGGCCTTGGAGGAAGGATTAAAAATGAAGTTCTTCCCGACTCGTTAACTGAGAATGCTTTTTCTTGGTTTTCAACCCTAAGACCTAATTCAATCCATTCTTGGAATCAATTGGAAAGAGGTTTCCATGACCAATTCTTTAGAGGAGACTTGAAAATAGGATTGACAGATTTGTTTGGAATTAAAAGAATGAATAACGAATCTGTTGATGACTACCTAGCTCGATTCCGTCAGTTGAGGAGTCGGTGTTTCACCCCTATTCCGAAGCGAGAAATAGTGAAAATTGCTGCGGGTGGTCTAGATTACTATATCGGGGAAGAAACTGGTTAACCAACATTTGATAGATCTTGCCCGGTTAGGGGACAAGGTTCGACAGATTGAACAATTAAGAACTGAAAAGAATTTTAAACAGAAGAGATTCCTTAAGAGGGAAAGGGTTAATTTTGTCGGATGTAATGAATCCGACGAAGAGAGTAATGATTCTGAAGAGTATGAGGTAGATTATGTCGAACTAAAGAATGGTCCACCTTATATATGTCAAGCTTTGAAGCCCGCAAGGGCCAAAGAAAGAATCCCTTTCATTAATAAGAAAGTATACACATTTGACGTGACCAAGGCCGATCAAATATTTGACATATTACTTAAAGATAAGCAATTAAAATTGTCAGATAATCATAGGCTCTTGAAAGCCCATGAAATTAAAGATCGGAAATATTGTAAGTATCATAATACTTTTGGTCATGTGACGAATGACTGTATGCATTTCAGGGATATCATTCAGAAAGGTTTGACAGACGGAATGTTGAAGTTTTCAGACAAGAGACCGGAAATGAAGATTGATACAGAACCCTTCGGTCCTGAAGCTAACAAAGCAGACCACCAAGTCCATATGGGAGTAGGCATGGTCAACATCACGGCCGGACAGAATATCCAAATGGATTTGTCAGATCCATTTGATGTTTATCCGAAGCCAGGGGAACCACTTATTGAATATATGACACGAAAGAACGATAAGGGCATAATTAAAGTTTGCCCTAGATGCGAAGCGTTTTATGATGAGGTAGCCGCCAGAAAAGCTAGGGGGCAGAAATTACCATCGCATCGTCCACAAGATGACCAGAGCAGGTTTTCACATTCAAATAGCCATGCCGGATCCAACAGTGTACAGAGGAGTGTTGCATCTGCTGTAAATAGACAGACAAAAGCAAAGAACACATACACATACACGGTCAAAATCCGGACAAAGACAATACCGGAGGCTGGCTTGATTCAACCAGGAGGATCAGCAATAAGGCGACAGCAGATAATTGTCGGCCACATATACACCAGTCAAAATCCGGACAGCACAATACCGGAGGCTGGCATGATTCAATCAGAGGATCGACAATAGGTAACTCTGTCAGTGGCAGATTTAATCCTGTTAAGACAAGGACACCCCCATCCAACGTAATGGTGGATAAATGGGTAAGGAATTCAGCCATGACACAAGCACTGAATTGTGAAAACAGACGTGGGCTCGGAGAAACAAGGGCAATGAACGAGGGCCACCCTTTTGGAATGAACATTACCGAAAAGGTCAACTGGCTAAAAATGCTCAGATGGAAGGGCCTGGTCTTTCAGGACCCTCAACTCAATTGGCCATTTCCAAGAGCCAAAAGAGGAGACTACAGAGACTCCGACAAGCCCAGAAAAAGAAACTTGCCAAACAAGGAGGCGTCATTATAAAAGAAATGCCTTCCCAAGATGCTGGTTGCTTGGTTGCTACAACTGACAACAAAGTTGATAAGATAGCAGATACCAAGATGAAGAGTGTAATAGTAAGTCACCTCACGGAAGCTAATGTGAAGAAACTCAGTAATCAGACCAAGCAAGGCGAACCTATATGTCAGGTTTTTATAGATGGAAGACCCACCAATAGAGTCTTGATTGACGGAGGTGCTGCTGTAAACTTGATGCCTAGGGTGATGTTTAAAAAATTAGGAAAGGATCAGTCAGACCTAATCCCAACTGATATGGTTGTCACTGATTTTAGTGGCAAAACATCTCCGTCAGATGGTGTCACTTTATTAAACATACAAATTGGCATTGTCGAAAGAATGACTTTGTTCGTCATAATTCCAGCCAAGTCAAGCTACAACATTTTGCTTGGCAGGGATCGGATCCACTCTGTAGGGGCAGTTCCATCAACGGTACATCAGAAGGTGATTTTGTGGAATGAACAGGATCAAGTGGAGATTGTGGAGGCAGACGATAGTGCTTGTTACGCTCAGCAAGCACATATTGATTTCCGGGTGTATTCTCCGAATGTGAAGCCAATAACTACCATTGAAGGGGTTATCAACAAGGATACGTTGGAAGCAAGCCTTTTTAGCCAGTTTGGAGTTACAATACAAGACAAGGCCAACAAGACCCGGCCAGAATCTGACAATGAGTATTGAGACCCACTTGAGAAGACTGTCGGCCTATCTGGCCGACAAAGAAATACACACTCAAGAGAGTGTATTGGCGGATTGTATAATTGACGACGGCCTTTTGGGTTTTGAAAGAGGAGCCGAAGTCAAACAAAATATGGAAGTAGAAGATCCTTTGGAAGAAATAAATTTGGGGTCAGAAGAAAAGAAAAGACCCATTTTTGTCGAGTCTTTTACGCCAAAGGATTACAAACGAAAACTTGTTGGATTAATAGAAGAATACAAAGATTACTTTGCATGGGACTATGACGAAATGCCTGGTTTAAGCAGGGATCTTGTTGAACATCGCCTACCACTAAGGGAGGATTGCTAGCCTGTTAAACAAGCAAGCAGACGGTTTGCTCCAGAGGTGGTACATAAAATCAAAGAGGAAGTACAAAGACTGCTTAAAGCCAAGTTCATACGAACAACCAGGTATGTCGAATGGCTCTCTAACGTAGTCCCTGTTATTAAAAAGAATGGAAAAATGAGGGTATGCATAGATTTCAGAAATTTGAATATGGCTACCCCTAAAGATGAATATCCGATGCCTATAGCCGACATGCTTGTCAACTCAGCATCAGGAAATGAGATTTTAAGTTGTATGGATGGCCATGCAGGATATAATCAAATCTTTATAGCCGAAGAAGATGTGTCAAAGACCGCCTTCAAATGTCCAGGAGCAATTGGGACATATGAATGGGTCGTCATGCCTTTCGGTTTAAAGAATGCAGGAGCCACCTATCAACGAGCAATGAATACAATTTTCCATGATGTTATTGGAAAATTTGTAGAAGTATATATTGATGATGTGGTCGTCAAGTCCAAGAGCAAAGATGACCATTTGGAGCATCTGAGGCAAGGATTTGACAGGATGAGAAAGCATAATCTAAAAATGAACCCAGAGAAGTGTAGTTTCGGAGTGTCGGCTGCAAAATTCTTAGGATTCCTGGTTCACAAAAAAGGAATCGAAGTAGACAGGAATAAAGCTAGAGCAATCATGGAGGCCTCCGCACCGACAAATAAGAAAGAGCTATAGTCCTTCTTAGGGAAGGTTAACTTTCTCAGAAGATTCATATCAAATCTGTCAGGAAGGACAAGAGTATTTGCACCACTGGTCAAGTTGAAATCAGAACAAAGCTTCATTTGGGAACCTTGTCACCAAGAGGCTTTTGACCAGATTAAGCAGTATCTAGTCAGTCCACCGGTCATGATGCCTGCAGTGCCCCGTCGACCGTTGAAGTTGTACATATCAGCATCAGAGGACACTATAGGATGTTTATTAGCCCAGGATGACGATGACAATGTTGAAAGGGCTATATATTATCTAAGTAGAGTCCTAAATGATGCTGAAGGAAGATATAGTGCAATAGAGAAGTTATGTCTAGCATTATATTTTTCTTGTACAAAACTCAAATATTATATGATGCCATGTCATGTATTAGTTATTTCCAAGACTGATGTAATAAAGTATATGTTGTCGAAACCAATCCTTAATGGACGAATTGGCAAATGGACCATTGCTTTATCAGAATATTCTTTACAATACGTGCCTGCTAAAGCTGTCAAAGGACAGGCAATAGCTGACTTTCTAGTAGACCATCCAGGACTGGATGTGCCAGAAATAAATATTGTCAGTATACTACCTTGGGAACTCTATTTTGACGGATCAAGACATCAAGGAGGAAGTGGCATAGGAATCCTTATTGTGACCCCACAAGGAGTTCCTACAAAGTTCATGTTTGAACTTAAATATCCATGTTCCAACAATGAAGCCGAATATGAGGCTTTGATTGTCGGATTGGAAATATTGATAGAATTAAGAGCACGAAATGTGCATATTTTTGGGGATTCTCAATTAGTCATCAAACAACTCACACAAGAATACAAATGCGTTAGTTACAATTTGTCAAAATATTGTATCGTAGCTAACAAGTTGATGAAAAAATTTGATGACGTAATTGTTCAATACATTCCCAGAAATTTAAATCAAGAGGCTAATGAGTTGGCTCAGATAGCCTCAGGATATAAAATATCTCAAAAGACTTTGTCGACACTAATGGAAATCAGAGAATTGCTGTATCCATTAGAAGAAAGAGATATTTTAGTTAATGATGTAATTCTGCCTAATGACTGGAGGTTGCCAATAATCGAGTATTTGGAAAATCCAAGTCAGAGTGTGGATAGAAAAACAAAGTACAAGGCATTGAATTACACAATGCAAGGAGGACTGTTATACAGAAAATCTGTTGACGAAACTCTACACAAGTGCCTCGAGTAAGCAAGATGCTTATTTGGCTCTATCGAAGTCCATGAGGGTATATGTGGAGCCCATCGTGCAGGTGATAAAATGAAATGGGTCCTACGAAGAAGTTTATATTATGGCCAACTATGGTTAAAGATTGCATTTTATATGCCAGGTCATGTGAAGAGTGTCAGAACCACGGCAGCATACAAAACGTACCGGCTAGCGAATTACATTCTATTGTCAAGCCTTGGCCATTCAGAGGATGGGCTCTAGATTTGATTGGTCAGATACATCCTGCTTCGTCGAAAGGACATCAATTCATTTTGGTTGGAGTTGATTACTTTACCAAATGGGTAGAGGCAATCTGTCTTAAAACAGTCGCCCAACAAGAAGTAATTGATTTCATTGAAAACCACATTATCTGTCGGTTTGGCATACCCCAAACTCTGACAACGGATCAAGGGTCAATGTTTGTCGGAAAGAAAGTCGTGGAATATGCCAGTTCTAGGCATATAAAAATGCTCACATCTACGCCATATTATGCACAAGCAAATGGCCAAGTTGAGGCCATAAATAAGATCATTATTAATCTTATTAAAAAGTATGTGGGCCGACAACCTAAAAATTGGCATAATACCCTTGATCAAGTGTTATGGGCATATAGAAATTCACCCAGATAGTCAACAGGAACTTCGCCATATCGTCTAACTTATGGACACGATCCTGTATTACCTGTCGAAATCAATCTCCAATCCACTCGCATTCACAGGCAAAATGACCTGCCTACTGACCAGTATTGGGATGCAATGCTGGACGAATTGAATGAATTAAGTGATGACAGATTGATTGCGTTGGAGAATTTGATTCGGCAAAAAGAAAGAATTGCCAGATTTTATGATAGTCGAGTTAAGTTCAAAGCATTCAAGGTAGATGATTTAGTCTGGAAGGTCATATTGCCCATGGATAAAAGTTGTCGAGAATACGGGAAATGGTCACCTAAATGGGAAGGACCATTTAGAGTTGACAGAATATTTTCTGGAAATGCTTACGCACTTGTCAATATTAATACTGGCTCGACAATTAAGTCAATTAATGGCAAGTATTTGAAGGAATACAAACCAACGATGTTAGAAGTACAAATTGACGAATAAAGAAAATAAGTATATTCATTAAATTGACGATACAATGAAATATTGTCATTTGATGATAGAAATCAAGTTGTCAATTAAAGCTAGTCTGATCCTAAAATACAGGACAGTGCGCTAATAATATTTTAGTTTCATACAACAGCAGAGAGGTGCAGCTAAATTTGTTGAGGCTTCATTCCCACGAGATTTCGATTGCCTCATTTGTCAAGGAGGCTCCAAAAGGGGGATAAAGCACGAGCAGATGTCACCATCATTTCATTCAGAAGGTGGTTGTTGCTACGGTAGATAACACCAAACTCTTCCAGATGAAGATGATGGAACTAGACGAGGTACACTCGTTCTGTATCAAGATCTGCTTCTCCCCGGATATGCAGTGAGGCCAGTTATGGATGTTACATTGGTTACTGACCTTCACTATATGTTTTTACATTGGTTATTGACCTTCATGGAGTATGTGACCATTAAGACAAACACCTTGGTTTGAAAACTTAATACAGACAAGGTCAGATTCTCGTGGAGGAAGAAAGAGGAATAGGTAGAAGCCTGTTGTAAAGGAATGCATGGTATGTGAAAATTCGACTGTGAAATCTGAGATTTATAGACCTCGTTATTTATAGTTGAACACAAAAGGCATTTATTGTGATGTGGTTTACCAAAGTCTCGAAACTTACCATGACATTTATGATGATTTGATAAAGCATGAATTACGAAGTTAGTTGGAAATATGCAGTCAAATCCAGTAATAAATAAACGTGCAAGAAAGGAAGCGGTTATTAATTACAATGGACCGTAAAAATTGACCAGGTTAAATGGTCGACGAGAACAAGAATTACAACTGTTATTGTTGACCAAAAAAGAAGATAATTGATCCCATGCAAGGGAAAGATTAGTTTTGTCAGCAGTAGCTGCTTCATAGTCGGGCTGCAATGCACGGAGTTTGTTGACTACACTTTCAGCTTGTTGACCAAGACGGACAGATTCATCATCAATAGCTTTGACTCTGTCTTTGCTCTTTTCCAAAGCTTTGTCAAATTTAGCACACTTTTGGTCCGTCAATTCAATCTCGGCCAACAGCTTCTTCCGGTACTCCAGTAAACTCTCCTTAGTTTGAATCCTGATGGAAATAAGGTCAAGTTCTTTTTGTTTAGATGATTCAAGATTTTCGAACTGAGCTAAGAGATCATCCTTGATTATTTCTTCCTCTTCGTAAGAAGGAATGACAGAAGTCATCCTTTCTAATTTATTGGAGAGCCGTTCCCAAAATGTCTGAATAGAGATAAAAAGTGAACGGCTCGACAGAGGAAGATTAGAATGAAGAGGAGTGATCTCCTTGACAAGTCGAGATAGTTCTTTTTGAATCTTGATATCAGACAGAAGCTTATCAAAAGGATTGACCAGAAGAGCTTGAAGATCATGCATGAGAGTAGTAACTAAAGAGTCGCTGGAATCATGTTGAGTCGATGCAGTTGTAGAAAATGATGACACTTTACCGCTTACTTCCGACAAAGATATTAATCCACGTGTTAAAATGTAGAGCCGGTTTGGGATCGGGAGACTTCATGGTAGGAGGTTTAATAGCAGGTGGAGAAGGAAGGGAAGGAGTTGTTTCAGCCAAACAGGGCCTCCATGTCAATATCTTCATCCGAATCTTAATCATAACAAGTAGTTCCTCTTGGATCATCGCCACTCGAAATTGGGGTGATTGAAGTCGGATGATGAGGGCTCAAGGCATTCCCCGATGAGAATCGAGAACCTGCAATTCAATTGTCAAACTCTTAGTACTAACAGAGATACCTCCTAAAGTTTGGTCAATATGTAGTTCCGAATCATATACATTTATAGGCTCGACAAATCGTGATAATCTCCTGAATGGTCATTGAGTCATCAAACGGGGAGATTTTTCCCGACATGAGAAATAAGTAAGAAAGTATACATTTAAAAAAAAAAAAAAAAAAAAAGGGGGTCGGTGGAAATACCAGTTAGAGTCCGAAGACATCAAGTCAACATCAACAATAGCCTTCTCAGAAACCAGAGGGGTCTCGACAGTTTTGTTTTTCTGTCAAGAATAGCAAGCATGTGAGCAAAAGGATGTAACTTGACAGACTAACGTAAAATTGTTACCTCGGATTGGTTGGAGGTCGAAGTGTTGGAAGAACTAGTCATAACCTCCCGAGTTTTAGAGCCAGTAGAGACTTTGGAGGCATCAGATGCTGTCACCATGGCAAAACCTTTGACAGATTTTGATTTCTTGGAGAGAGGGCTAGAAGAAGCCATTTTCTCTTTTCTTTTTCTGGATCCTTTTGACTGAGGATCAGAAACAGAAGCTTTGACTGACCGAGAGCTCTTCTTGACCAAGGGGATAATAGGTTCATTATCATCTTCAGAAGCTTCTCCCGAAAGTACGTCAGACTTAGACTTGCCAGGGAGGGGTTTGTCAAGAGGAATAGCTGTCAATAGCAATGAAAATAAGTTGATTGTCACACGAAAAGAAAAGCGAAATAAGCGATTTGACAAATGAATACCTGAGTTACAAGTTAGAATTCTCGAATAGAATTCAAAGTCGTCATCAGGTTGAAGAAACCGACGAGCGAAGGTAACTGGATTTGGTTTTTCAAAAGGGTCAACGTAAGCACTCACGCTGTCCAAAAAGAAAAAGTTACCTCCTTTCGACGGTTTTCCTGGGTGTGAATCAGCTAAACCAAAAGGGGCACAAGGAATAGGCACAGGCATAGGAAAAGGAGCTTTCAAACTGTCAAAATATTCCCTGGTCATATTGGGAATATTCCTATACATGGCAAGCCTCTCAGATTCCTTATTATTATGCTTCCTTTTGGCTTCAGCCAAAACACTATTGACATGACGAACCATATCAAATGGTAACTTGGGATTCCACTTAATTTTATAAAATTTCTCAAAGGCTTGATTTTCTTTCTGAAGTTCACCTCGAGTTTTGGTTGCTGGATCCTGTTCCTGCACGAGAGAATCATCAGTGTTACCCGCGGTGTCTTCAATACAACTCAAGCAAGTCTGTAAATTCAGATGATGACTGGAGTAGTATTCATCCCACCAGTCAAGGAAGCTTTGAGTGACTCCGTGGAAGACCGAAAATGAAACGGGTTGTAAGAAAGTCCCACGAACTTTGTCTTCCTCACTAATGGCAACAATATGCTCATACGTTGGGACTTTGATACCAATGAAATTCTCGTCAAGATCTGACGAATAGGGAGCAGGAATAGCTTGGCAGGAGCCAAGCTGACAAGCAACAGTGTTGGGTAAATGGAGATAGGCTCTATGAGTTTTAAAGCCAGGGCCATCAACAAAAAGAATTTTCTGACAAAGAAATTTGGTCCAAATGGATTTGTTGGATTTAGAGATGGTGGTGCTCAGTTGTGTCAACCATGTTGGACCGTATTTCCGGTCGGAAAAGGGAGAGAAGTTGATCTTTGGGGATGAAGATGAAAGCGAATGAAGAATTTTAAAATAAAATTTGAAGTTCGCAGTCTCATCTCTCGTCAAAGACTCGGCAGACACATAACAGAGATAGGAGCCATACGTGTCGATTGTCAAATCTGCGGGAGCTTTATATGAAAATTGACGCTCCAAAACTGCATGTAACCATAATTGGAGAAGCCAAAGGGGCCCTCCTATATTGGTTTTCTTTTTAGATTTGACGGTGTCAACTAGCATGCTCATGCTATCATAAAGATTGGCTAAGACACATTGTCCTAATGCTACTCTTTTACCGGATGACAACAGATTGGCTAGAGGACATATGAAGCGACCAAAGAAGCAGATTTGCTACAAAAAACGTAAGCACATAGCCAAAGAAACAAGAAGGCTACATGCTCAGTGATCCGATCACGGGATCATGAGCTTCACCTCTAAAATCTGCTATGTATTTAGAAAAAGAACACTTGGCACGTAAACATCAATTTGATTTTCAATTTCTACTTCAAGATGCATGGTGGGACCATCCCGGACGAAGGCCAGTAATAGCCGACATATCGAATAAAGTCGGACCCATCATTCCATAAGGAAAATGAAAATTATTTGTTGTTTTGTTCCAAAAGAAAACCGATGCTCCTATTAAAGAGAAGTCTACCGATTTAACATGACGAGAAAGTTGAATGAATTCAAAGATTCCAGCTTTTTCCCATACACTCGCTTTTTCAGTTTGAACTCGGTCCAGCCAACTAATGTAGGCATCGAACCGAGTAGCAGGAGGCATTCTGAAAATCCTATTACTCTTCTTGAACATGTGAATGGGAATAGGAGTAAAAGAAGATAGAATAGCCTCATTTACGCTAGCGGAAGGAAAGGAATTGCGTAAACCCTCAGAAATTTCATTGTTGGTCACAATAGGACCCAAAAATGCAGCAGGAGGACTTAAAGCAATAGCAGGATCAAGAATAGGGTAAATTACCTTGGATTCTTGCCATAACTCGGATTTCTCCAAAAGTGGGTCTTGAACCACTGTCCTAGGAGGCACGATTGTAGCATGAGGTACTGAAGACGGCACCTTAGAAGATGTGGCCATGGCTAGATGGAATAAAAATAAAGGATTCCTTTTAAGAAAGGATTTTTGCGAGGGAAGAAGAAAAGGTCTTTCGTTAGAAAAGATTTACTAGTGAAGGTGGAAGGATAAGAAGAAGAAAGTCAATTCTGATGTGATTGACATTTAAAGGAGAATTAAAAACCTTCGGTTCGAGTTCCAAGAAACCTACGGCGTCATGATTATCCCTATTAAGTAGGGATGAGATAAGAAGCAAGGTTTAATTAACGAATAAGAACCCGAGATTAAGACAATCGTTGGGGATTTGAAAAATCAAATTTTGCTATTCTTACGGGCAAAAAACCGTCGAAAAGAAAAATTTGGGGGGCATCTGTTAATAGGAATTTAAAATTCTTGACGGAAACAGATCCGACAGGATGACGGAAAAAATTGAAGAGTCGTCAGATAACCACCACAAGGAATCGAATTCAAGCAAAATTGACAAAGTTGAAAAGTTGACGGAAATTAGTATGTCGGGACAGATAAAGCCGTCAAGAAAGGAAAATACGTCAAATTTCCGACGAATATATCCAAATTGATCGACGGAGGAATAGAAGTAACAACCCAACTTTCGACAAAGTTGGTAATAAGAATTGTCGGACAAACAAAGTATAGAAATGGCTAAGTTTCCGTGGTTGACAAAGATCGCAAAGATAAGTTGTCAAATAACCAAACTGTGGACGACAAGTGGACATAAAACCACTCGAAGGACTCGAGCGATTAGAGAAGTTTACTTGTCGATAGTTTGAAACATAGCAAAACTGCTATACAGGTGTCAAATTTTAAGATAGGAAGTTTCTTTAGGCAGTTATTTTGTATGCTTATAAATACTATCAATCCCGATGTAATCGGGGAGGTTGTACTTGAAGCGATATCCTGCATATCTCGATCACACAGCAGATTAAAGGATTGGACTCAAGTATTTCCTCCACCCCTTTTCATTCCAACTCAATTTATAATACAAAGCACCGCTCATTTAATTTTACATGTTCGTCTTTACCTTCAAAGATTGCCTTTCATGTTCTTCATTTAAGTTTGTTATTCAGTCCTTTATTCCTCCCCGATTATTTTTCAAGCCTTTTACTCGCTTTCGTTTAATTTCCCTGCACTTTAAAAGCTTTCTTCTGCCCTTCACTCATTTAAATGCTTTTCAATAACTTGCTTCTTTCCTTTAATTTACTGCCATTTACCTTTACTTGTCATTTACAAGCTTTCAATTAATTTCCTGCAACTTACATGCTTTCCTTTAATTTTCTCGTTGTTTACTGCTTTCCTTTAAATTTCACGTTCTTTACTTTCCTCTAATTTCGCTGCAAGCCACGTCAAATCCTTGTATTTCTGTAAAAGTAAGAAGCCATTCTTGTTTGAGCAGACATGCAAAATACTCATCCTTACGAGATTACCGCATAACTCGTCCGTCCCTACACTCGTCTGATCTTAAAATTATTTGTGACAAGAGGATTTTGGACACAAACCAAAAACCAGCGTCAACAGGCCCACAAACAACACATGGAATATTTGAGCAAATATCAATATGATGTTCTGGTATGTTCTGTAATAGAACTTCATTGAAAATAATTTATTGGAAAACAGCATTTGCATTCAGCATTCATTACTTACATCAAAAGAGGAGATTGTGGCCTATCGTGCCAAGTAGGGATGCCAGTTACAGGATCCTGAAATCACCAAAAAGGGCATGTTTGAATTTAAAAGAATGAATGGTGCAGACTTAACATAGAATTTAATTTTATTAAATGCAGCAAAACGATAATTATAGGAAAAACTAACAGTAAAAGGACATGGACTCAGGTGCAAGTCATCGTTTCTCCATGATCCCCAATTTTCTGTAAAAAGAGGCCACATCCAGTGAATCACAACAAGAATCATGTTAAACTCTAGTTCAAAAAGAACAACACTCACATCACACTTTTTCTAGACAAATCAAATCTTTCCTCAGTTCAATACAAGCTAATACATTGGCTACATAATATTGCTGTCATTCCTCAAGTAGAGTTTTTGTCATTGCTGGAATTGCTGGAGAACGGTAGTCCTCATTGTTTCGGTTCATTGCCCGGACTGGCTCCGGGATGTTGACAGGCCCTGGAACAATGAATTAAGATATGATCAATAGGAAAAATCTTATACCTCATGTATTACTAACCCGATATTTGCTTGCTTCAAGATCTCGACAAAACTTGCTTTGTTACTTCAGCCTTAAACCTTCCTGTGAATATGGGTAGCTTTAAGAAATTATGAAATCAAAAAGCATTGACCAACACTTCTAATATTCATTTGGAGTTCCAGACTTTATACAAGTAAATAATAGGTATTTTTCTTATTTAAAACCCACCCTGGATAAGATTATCCTGCTTTAGAAATATCTCTCTCGAGTCCGCTTTGTCCACAAGGATTATACTTTAGGTTGAACTTGTCAAATCTAAGGAATGTGCTTTTATCGCAAGATGGACGTCCAACAAATCAACATTCAGATCATACCTGCATTGTCGTTGCCACTAATTAGAAAAGATGCAGACATGCAAGCCCATAAATATATGCAGGCATCATCTTCCAAGTACTTAGATGAAAAAATCAATAGAACAACAATGCATACCCAGTCAAATCCAGACTCTCAAACACCTCCTTAAGTGTCATATACTTTCTATCTCTAAATATAACAACCTGCCAACACAGATTAATACTAATAATGAATTAAGAAAAACTAGTAATCTAAAAATCGAGGAGTAAAGAGAAATGGGAAAACAACCTACAACAATATGGTCTCACAAAAAAAATCCAGAAATCCAAAGTAGATTTTCACCTCATCGGGTTCTTTTCTTAATTTTGACTTTATGAAGCGGAGGAGATGCTTCTGATTCATGCAAGCAGAATGATGAATATGAGTATCAACTTTTCGGATATTGTAAAAATCTCGATGTGGTGCACTCTTCTGGGCCAGAAACTCCCTATCTGCATTTAGTAAATGTATGAAGGTGGAATTTATGTGTAATGACCAGATGCATGTTATATCCAAATGCCAAAGGTTTGTAGTATTTAACCCTCTCTCAAATTCATTGTTTTTCAATTTCAGTTTTAATTTCAATATCAAGTGAAACAAAAACCCTACTCTGCAGCTTTGACTGAGATCTGATATCGAACCAAATCCAGAAAAATGAACATGGATGTGATTCAATTGCAGAGGAAGCATCGCGACCCTCAAAAATATGCAACGAGCTCTGTAAGTATTAACTTTTATTGTTTTAATTGAATTTATGTATAACTGTTAACTATTGACTATGAATGAAATGAATTAATGTTGAATTGTGCAGAGAACAATCACCTGTTGATTTTAAACAAGTAGATGCTCATGTCCATCAATACAAGGGTAGCAGTGCCAGGTACAATTACTATAGGAATAGGACTAGTTTATCTATCTTATGTATCTTCTCCTTGTGTCTTATTATCTCACTGTGTATGTATTGCATTAACCACCAATATGTATTGTATTGTATTGTATTGACAAAAGCGTTTGATTATTTGTTTAACTGACAGTGTTGGCGCTGCTAGAGTTAAAAATGTCTGCGCTGCCTTCAGAAATTTTTGTGAAGCTCGTAACCTGGAAGGGTGAGTTCTAACATATTCTCTCCCTTCTTCTCCAGTTTAGCCTTGTTAAATCTTTGACTATGCACATTAAGCTATTCACCTATTGCTTCAACATCCATATCTCAAATCTTGTCAATTATTTTCGTATTACATTGCTTGGATTACAAAATAAATTCATTGATTCATAGCATAGGTCCTAAATTTTGTTCGGTGGTCAAGTCAATAGGACTTTATGTAATTTCTGAAGCTTTGACAAGCTTTTAGAGGTCTATTTGAGAAAATACTATAATTTCAAATTACCTTTGTGAGGTAGTGTCTCTTTCAAGTTCATCAAAGAACATAGTGACAACCTCAATCACAAAATCTGGAGTGCTCTTATCTTGCAGTTTCTGAAGCTGGTTGAACTGATCATCCAAAAATCCCTACTCCCACGCCAACAACATAATCAATCAAACTCCGACAAATCCAAAGTATAATAAACTGTGAAACAGAGAATAGAATAGAATAGAAGAGAAGAGATAGGAACCTCTCGAAGCATAGCAGCTTGGTGGTCGTGATGCTTCCTCTGCAATTGAATCACATCCATGTTCATTTTCCTGGATTTGGTTCGATATCAGATCTCAGTCAAAGCTGCAGAGTAGGGTTTTTGTTTCACTTGATATTGAAATTAAAACTGAAATTGAAAAACAATGAATTTGAGAGAGGGTTAAAATACTACCTCGAGAAATCATAGCCTATGGTAGCATGCAGAGCGAACATTCCCAATAGACATAACCTTAAGAATGTAATGCATATCAGTAAAAAATGTTGTTGAGCTTGCAACAGGGAAGAGCTCTTCAGTGTCTGTGCACAATTTCACAGAAAGATCCGGAAGCTCTCTCCGGACCCTACCGCCTCAACCACCCTCCAAAATATGCAAGGATCCGGAATCCCCCTCAACCACCCTCCAAAATCCCCCTCCGCCCCCGAAAGATCCGGAAGCTCTCTCCGGACCCTACCGCCTCTCAATCCAGCGGCCGCAACAATAAGATCCTTCAACAACAACAACGAGCCCTAGTGGTTCCGAGAATCGTAGCTAGGTCACTCTCCTGCGAAGGCGAGGTTGAGATCGCATTGCGCTATCTCCGTAACGCAGATCCACTCCTCTCTCCTCTATACCAACAGCTCGCGTACAAAGCTGGAACCTCAATCTACATTCGCTTCATCGCTCTCTGCGGCGGCGAACCTGGTGTCGTTCCTGAAACCGTTCTTGCCCTAACTCCTCAACAGCTTCGCCAAATTGCGGGAGATGAAGAGTGGTTGTTGGGGTTGTAGGGGTTGGTGGTGAGACGATGCCGTTTTGGTGGGTGACTGAGGGGGCAAATTGGAGGATGACTGACTCGGTGGGGAATCGGAGGGGGAAGAAGGGAAGAGAACGATTTCGAGGAGGGAGAGAGAAGAAGGGTCAGTGGTGGGGGAGGGTTCATCGCGCGAAGTTTTGAGAAACCAGGGAGGGAACAATTTAATTTTTAGGGTAAAGGAATAGATAGCGCTTTATTAAGGAAGCGCTATCTATATGTAAGGAATAGGTAGCGCTCTCTTAAGGAAGCGCTATCTATATATAAGGAATAGGTAGCGCTTCCTTGAGGAAGCGCTATCTATTCTTACACATCAACTTTTAGTAGCGTTTCCTTAGAGAAGCGCTGTCTTAGAGTATATCAAAGATAGCGCTTCCTCAAGGAAACGCTACTAAATGTGCTCCGCCTCTTTTTCAGTAGCGTTTTACTAAAAAACGCTATTGAATGTGTGCTATTAAAACCCTTTTCTATAGTAGTGTAAAATAGACCATCCGAGATATGAACCCTCAGAGGCTGGAGATTATGTTTCAAGAACTGGCTAATGCTCCTTGGTGATATTGTGCTACATTGCTGCTTCTCATCTTGGGCTTAAGTTTAGAGGTTAGACTTAGAGAGTGTTATGTAGAAATAGGGAAACAAATACAATCGTTCAGTTTCTTTTGTGAAGTTCCAGCGTCCAGGGGCATGGCACTGTATTTATTTTGTGAAACAAATACTTATATAAATATATAAGTATCTTACAAAATATTTTATTAAAAAAAACTAGCACATTAGATGATGCTTTTGGCTCTTTTATGCAGGCTAGTTAGAGCTTCTCATAAAAAGGGTGCAAGCATCATTCTTATTCATGTGTGCATTTTTAGAAGCTGCGATACCTTTCCATGGCAATGCTTCCTACTTGTATTAATATAGTTTACAGAAGATCTAATCATTTAATGCCTTACAAACGTTTTGAAAATCTAAGGACCTCCTGTTCCGGGATCAATTCAGAAATTCTCCTACTCGAGTGGGAGTCACTCCTAGAAGGGGATGAGAAGAAAAGAGACAAATAAAATTTGTGGATAAATCCTTTTCTGAATATTCATTAGCCAGAAAGAATATTTAAAATATTACAGGTCCTACTATTATGGATCCTTTGTCAGGTGGCTAACGAACCATACTACGCATACATTGTGTAAAATATCCTAACAGAATTTAGATACTGAATGGAAATGAAATCTTAATAGAGGATTATAGAATATATTCTATTTTGTAATTCTGATGCTTATCACTTTATCCCTGACCCACACAGTCTTCTAACCATCTTGGACTATTTTTCATGCTTTTGGGCCGCTCCAGCTCTATTTCAGTTGGCCCATTGATCCTTATCACACTTGACCCAGTGTTGGTCCCTTCTAGAATCGTATCATTACCATGCCCTTCAGGGACAACCTTGTCCTCAAGATTATTAGTAGGGTAAGTTGTTCGGAACTTGCCTTTGTCCTCCCAAATGGCTTCGAGTGCCGGTAATCCTTCTCACTGAACCAAGAGTTATCGGCAATCCCCATGCGTGGTGTGAACAATACGCATGTCTATGATGCTCGACGAAACCATTTCGACCAATCTCCTTGTCACAAAGGGTTCCAAACTCGGAATCTGAGATGGGGGTGAGCCGTGGAAGGGTTTGATCTTGGAAACGTGGAAAATCGGATGGATCCTTGCATTCTCTGGTAAGGCGAGTTCATACGCCACTGAGCCAACCTTCTTGGTGATTTGAAATGGCCCAAAATAGCACTTAGCAAGCTTCAGGGAGGTGCGGCCACGCATAGTCAGTTGTCGATAAGGTTGCAAACGCAACCACACCCAATCACCTATATGGAACTAGCGATCTTGGTGATGAGAGTCAGCTAGAGACCTCATCTTGGTTTGAGCAAATGCTAAGTTGTCTTTCATCATTTGGAGTATTCGACGGCGGTTGCTCATGGATTCATCAAGGGAGGCTACTGTGGTGGATCCCGCTACATTGGTATGGAGTGATGGCGGAGGGCGGCCATACAGTGCCTCGAATAGGTTCATTCAGATTGCCGATTGGTAAGAAGAATTGTACCAATATTCAACAAGTGGTAAGAACTGAGTCCACAGCTTAGGTGAATTTCTCACAAAACAGCGCAAATATGTCTCAAGAACTCGATTGGTAATCTCAGTTTGACCATCAGTCTCAGGGTGGTAGGCACTGTTATACGCTAGAATGTTGCCATGGTTTTAAAATAGCTCACTCCAAAATTTGCTAACAAAGAGCTTGTCTCAGTCATTAACAATGGAGCGAGGCATACCATGTAATTTGCAGATCTAAGAGGAAAATGGGGGCAAGTGTTACAGTTGATTGTTGCGTATTTTTTTAGAATAAAGGCAAGTGCACCTTGTCGCAAACAAGTAATACGGTGGTGAGACCGGATATCGTCCTCAGGGATCGGTTGCCAATTACCAATTCACAAACTCAACAGCTATCTAGACTAAACTAAGGTATGAAGAGATCAAAACATAAAATAAAGAAAGCAATAAAATATTTTTGGTCTTTTGGGAATTTTATCGAACACTTGGAAGGCAACAGAAATGCGGTTAAAATTGTCAAGGTTAAACTACACTAATCCTCCCTTAATTACAATGAAATGATTAGCAACACAAGTCCTAATTCAATTATGACAATCAAGCCTTTTTAAATACTCAAACCCTAATGTCTTAGGTGGAATGAGCCTAAAATCCCAAATTAAGCCCTAATGTCTTAGGTGGAATAACCTGAGATTTTGCATTAAGAGTCAAGACTTATAAGATTGCAAGAACCACAAGACCTATGTCTAGGTTCATGAACTACTTGACATTTGATTCATGAGCATGCCCTAACATCAATCTTTCAATTGTCTATCAAAGCAACAAATCATTCCATGGATAGCTAAGCCAAGAAAAGCATTAAGCATAGAATCAAACACTCATAAAGAA
This sequence comes from Sophora flavescens, assembly GCA_030762895.1. Taxonomy (NCBI): domain Eukaryota; kingdom Viridiplantae; phylum Streptophyta; class Magnoliopsida; order Fabales; family Fabaceae; genus Sophora; species Sophora flavescens. Next base: position 126,268,198 of record CM061068.1, read on the forward strand.
ATAGAAACTTGCATTGAAACCAAATCAAATACAAACAAGTTCAGAAAAGCTACATCTAACCCCAACAACAAGGGGATTTAACTACCCATGATAAATGACAATACAAAGGAGAAGGGGAGAAAAGATGAAGAACTCTATGAAGAATCTCCAATCTTCTTCCATTCCCAGAGCAAGGAAAACCTCCCTTTTTAGGGTTGGAACCCTAGTCCAGCCGCAGCCTCCAAGTGCCTCCAAGTGCCCAACTTGACCCCCTTTGGCCTCCATTTCAATTCTGCCCTAAAACAGCTTATAAACAAGGGTTCTGAGTTTCGCGCGCTCGCGGGGCGAGACCTAGTTCGCGAGGCGAATCTTAAAAATCTGATCTTCAGGGATTGGTTCTCTCGCGAGGCGAGCTAGTGATTCGCGAGGCGAGACAGAAAGGTGACAACTCTGGAACAGTCAGGCCCTCAATCTCACGAGGCGAGCTGCTGATTCGCGAGGCGAGACAGAAAGGGTGATTGTTGCTGTTCAGACTGGTCTTCGGGCTCGCGAGGCGAGATCCTGTCTCGCGAGGCGAAACTTCCAGGATTGCCTTTCCACTGTTTTCTTCATTTTCCTTGACTCTAAGAGCTTCACTTTTAACCTGAAATTATAAGATAGCAGTAAATGCTTTATTTGACTCAAAATTAGCTAATATATCCTAAAAACTACTTAAGAGACTCAAAGTGTTGTTTGAGGACAATTAAATCCAATTTGGGCGAAAACGAGATATAATTAGCACAAAACCATGGATTTTTCTAGTTATAAAACTAGATGAGCCAGAGGCTTATCAAAATACCCCAAGCTTAAAGGATTCAATCAATTTCACACAAACTTCATGCAATTCTAACAATACAATTTTTCTGCAATGTTTTCCCCTTTTTACATCAATGTAATCCCCCACATTCATTTACTTTAAACCAAGAGAATTCCATCATTCATGCAATCAGTAATCTAAGTTGAGGATCCAAGTTACACACAAAAGGGAGATCACCATTTTCAAACATTTGCCTTCCTCACGAGGGCATTTAATAGTTCACTCATTCACTCAATTGTCTAGGTTATCAACTTTCACTCAATTTCAATTTCAAGAGTACTTCCCATGAATTTGATTTTCATCTCAAACAAAGTTCCCACGAAAACATGCATGCAACATCAAAAGGTCTTTTAAAGGTTGTAATGGGGCCTGGCTAAAGGTAGGATATTCAAAGGTACTAGGCTTTACATCCCTAGGAATTAAGAGAGCATGAAACTGTTTACCTCGACTTCCACTCTTATTCCTTTTTTCCATTTTTCTTTTTGATGCTTTGGGTGACTACAACCCTTTTCCTTATAATACCCTTTTTTGACATTTTTGTACTTTTTTTTTTCGTTTTGCCTTTGGCTCAAACCTTTATTTTTCTTTTTCTCAATCCAAAACAACATATCATATCCTTGTAGCCACCCCAAACTTAGTTTCCTTCAACCTTTGTCTTGCTAAGCATCCATGCTCTCCTAATCCTAAGATTGGGTTAACATGGTTTTTCCGGATTTTTGGCTTAAAGCATAAGGTCATCAAGAAACAATAGGCTCATCGGGCTCAATGTGGCTAACTAGGGAACATGCATTAGGGATTGGTTCAATTTAGGCCAGGTAGCTATTTCAAAGAAAATTGCCTAAATCATTTGATGCAACCACATAAACATTCAAACCATGAAGAGATTCAAGCAAATCCGGGAAAGTGCAACTTAAAAGTGATTCACACAATTTAAAAACAAAGTTGGAGGCTCAAATTCCTCACCTGGACATTTTTTCGCAAATTGTTTGACAGAGATTCCATCCCTAATGTGTACATCCCTTCACCCCAAACTTATCATAATTAATGCAATCACAATAGAATTTCAAAGTTCAATTTTCAATTTTTCACATGGGGATCAATTTTCACTTTTCAAATCCTAGTGGAAATCATCAAAAGTCAACAAATATCAAGCAATCCATCTATGCTAAATTCAATAAAATCCATTTAAGCTCACCGACACAGGACTCACACACATCACTCAAAGCAAAGCAAAGCAAAGAAATTAAAAAGAGAAAGGTTTATAAAAAACTCATGAAAGCGCTTTCACCGGGATCCCACTGCCTGTGATACAGCGACCAAGGAATGCTCAAATTGTAGTATGATCCTGCCGAATCCCATGGCCTGCAGCATAAATATGGGAGTGAGCGCTTGAAAATCATGGTGACTTCTTCAAGTGTGAAGGACTTCTCACTCCCTCTCGGGTCAAAGATGACCTCCTTGTCAACAAAGCCTTCCCAATAAAAATGGGGTTCAACCTCTTGGACTGGCCATGGCGCCTTCATATTTAAAGATGCAACATCCGGTTTCTCAGGCAGAGGCTTGAACTCCATTGTTGACTGCTTCAAAATGTGAGGTGGCAAACAAGTAGAGAGGATCACTGGTACTGCTTTGGCTTCTGTACAATCTTCACTCACTGAATCACCAAATCCATCACCTTCCATATATGCAGAAATCTCAGCACAAACCATGACTTTTTCTAGTAATAAAACTAGATGAGGCAGAGGCTTATCATTGATAATTGTGGTGGCAGAGCAATGAAGTGAGCATATTGGACACTCGATCAACAATAACCCAGATGACAGTTTTTCAATGCGATGCAGGCAGGTTAGTGATGAAATTCATTGTTAAGTCTTCCTATACCTGTTGTGGAATTGGTTGAGGTTGTAATAGGCCAAATGGTTTGTGTTGAATATTTATGTTGTTGGCAAATGGTGTAGGTTCTAATGTATGGCCATGTTGGGCCACAAGAACACTGTTGCGAGGCGGGCTAGAGTCCCCATGTTCCCGGAATGACCCCTTATTGGAGTGGCATGATACTCATGGATCAACTTCTGCCGTAGCTCTGATTCAAGAGGAATGAAAAGGCATCCATGGGGTTACAATAGGCCTTGCTGCACTGTAAAAGGGGTGGAGTGCTATCTATCTGAGCAAACCTCACCAACAAGGCCTTGCCAATGGGATTGGAAGCATAGAACTCTTGCAGGTGATCAATGATGTGGGGTTGACAGATGGATATGTCTGCAAACAGAGCTTCTGGAGCTTCCTACAATCGAGATAGTGCATCAGCCACCACATTAGTGCGCCCAGGTGTGTAAATTGAGACACCCCGTTGTGCCCCATTGTATTATTAAATTAGAACCTTATTATTTATTTACTTAATCGTGCGCTTATTATTGAAAATACGTAAAAATTAAAACTTAATTAATAATCATATAACTTCTACAAATATAAAACACACCAAACTATAATACATAAATACACACATAAGTATCCTTTATTTTACACAACACTGTTTAGGGTATCCTCTCAGTAGGATCCCACACAGGTACTTATTTATACAACTTGCTTATAACTAACGGAAAACAAAACATCTTGTGTGACTCACTGGCCCTAAACTTACTACGCTACATTATTAGGATCAGTAGGTTGTTCTTCAGTGTCAACTTCATACGGAACGTCATTCAACTCCTCAACCGCCTCTGTCTCGTATGGGGTTCCATCCATCTCCTCAGTAACATAGTCGTCCATCTGGTCTTCTAACGTAACAGGGTAAACATACACCAAAATACAGAAATAGGGAGATAAGAAACAGTTCTATCATCATAAGTGGAAAAGATTCATAGCATATAATACAATAATAGTCACAAACATGCATCATCCTCTACCCTCCAACTCATGCAACTAAATCTTTATGCTGACGTGGCCACTGCTAATCCTGTCACACATCCCTCGTTAGGAATGTCAGTCAGTTGTCCAAGTGACACGTTCCCAACGCCGGTGCACATTCTCATCCATGGTGAAAATGCTCATGCAAGGCAATGACACTATAGCTGCACAGTACCGTCGGTGCACACCCTTATTTTCTCTATCAACTCAGTCAAGGGGCCTCATGCATAGCAATGACACTATAGTTGCACAACTTAAATTCTAATTTGGAACGGTCCACGAGAACTTCAGACCTCGTGTATCTCAAATACACGGTTATGAACAACAATGCAACATATGATTCTCACTGACTTTTATCAATAGCAACCTAGTACCTCAAGCTTTTCCTCACAACCTCCACTTACATTCTATATCACATCACTTCTATAAAATAATAGCGAGGCACTTCTAATTCATATTCAAAACTCTCACCCAAACAAAATACCTCCGAGCAATATATATCTTTCCTTAAAATCATCTAAACATAGTATTAAACCCAGGAAGATCATGCATAACACATTAATCAACATAATATTCGAACATCTCAATATCATATAAGGCGATTTATCACAACCAACTCATAATAGTCCAATAAAATAAATAACAAAGTCAGACTCTATCACGGCCTGGCCGTGATAGCCATCACGGCCGTGACAGACAACAAAGGCAAGTCAGATTATGTCACGGCCTGGCCGTGATAGCCATCACGACCGTGACAGACAACAAACATCCTCAATATCATAAATATTCAAACACCACATTAATACGTCACATGCAGATGGAATACCTCAACCAGCGTATCACAATAAATTTGATAACATAAAATCAAACATCCTCAAATACTTAAAATCAACTTAATGTCGATAAACCTACAATCCCCGAATCCATTGGTTTTACAGAAAAGGTTTCCAATGTGATTTTGGTCTTGTCGATTACTCAACTACTAGTAGGGTTTAGGTTGCCCTACACAATTATTATAGAATATACTACTTATCGGTTCCGACGATGGAATGGTTCTTTCTCCCACCTGAGCTTATCTCCGGAAACACGAACTTCCCACTCCTCGTCACGACCCTACGGTTATTAAATCAACCTTCAACCAATCAACATAAGAATGAATTAATCAAACAAAATTCATCCTTAACCACAAAAGGCTAGGTTCGGCTATGACAACCCAAAATGAGGCTAGGGATTTCAAAACTTCACAAACTCTTAGATCAATGATCCTTAAGCATTTATAATTATAAAACCAATGATCATAACTAAAAGAATTGAAACAAAATCCTCTAACACCAAAGGTTAGGGTTTCGGTCTATATTAGAAGAATAGACTCGGAAATTTAGTTGGTTGCTCTTGGATTTAGATCATATAAGTACTAGAGAGCTCAAATCAAACATTAGATTTCAAAAATGAAAACAAAATCATCAAACCCTTCTTTGAGTGAGATTCTGCCACTTAAAGAAAATAGGGAAGGAAAATGTTTTTGAATGCATGCTCTTGGATAATGAAAGTGGAAGACATCACAAGATCATAGAAATTGGTTTCACATTAAAAGGATTTTTCTACAATTTTCTAGAATTATTTGAAGTTCTAGATATAGGAATGGAAATTTATGAAAACTTGATGATCATGGCTTGATCTTACAAAATAAATGAAGGAGAAGACTTATATGATTAATGAGAAGAGCTTTTACCTCTTGAAGATTGAAGAAATGAAGAAAATGATCAACCTTCACTAAGCTGAAAACTGGACAGCTTGAGGGTGTGATGGTATTGTGAGTGTATCTCACAATATACTCATCCAAAAATCACGAACATTGTCTTGTTAGGAAGATAAGAAGAAAAGGAACAACTTTGGTGTTGAAGGTTTCATTTGGTTAGGATCATAACAGGGGTGAAAAGGGACTTCTTTCTGCTGTTTCGTGGGTTGCTGAGAATTCTGGGCAGTTTCGGTATTTTGATCCTATCTCCCAATCCACTTATCCGTTTTTGATGATCTTTAGCTTGTTGGAAAGAAGATAGAAATAGGAACAACTTTTATGTTGAGAGTTTTCCGATTTTCAGAAAGAAAGAGGGTCATATGTTTGGTGGGGATTCGGTGCTCTTATGAGTTTTGCAACTTAGTTGGTGAGGAAGATGAAGAGAATGAAGAAGATGAGTGAAATGGTGAGGGAGACCACGGTTTGGAGGGCTTTTATAGAAAAAATATTTGGCCTTGTTTGGTTTTTAACTTTTAGATTAATGGGTTTTGTGATTATTAAATTAATATAAGCTTAACCATAGTTAATAATTAACTTAACTAGGGTTACTTTGCTAACTATGGTTAATAATTATGTGGCTCACATTTTATGGAGGTGAGGCTGATTTTGGGCCACACAAAGTGACTTTTCTAAGGATTTAAGTGCAATTAATTCCTAGGGACCATTTTGCAAAGATTCTAAAAGTATAATGACTATTTTGCAAATTGCCAATAGTTTGAAATGATGACCATGTGCAACATTTAATGTGTTCACATGTGACTCATCTTTGCTGGATTTTCTTGAGACCTTTTGGGAAGAACCTAGAATACTTTGGATCTTGCTAGAAAAGTGTAGAACTTAGGAGAACATGGTGGAACATTGAAGAACATTGTAGAATATTGGAGAACATTGTAGAAAATTCAAGAATAAACTTGGCTGATCCAAGTTTAAGGGCAGCCCCCACTCTTCCATGGGCTTGCGGATGGGCCTTGAAATTTGGGCTTGGATTTAATTATTTTGGGCCCACCAAAATGCTTAAAGCTTAAACCTGAGAAAGGAAACTTATATGATTTCTAATGGGCTTCATGAAATTAAATTCATGGACAAGGATTTGGGCCTCAAGGCCACGGTCCACTAATGGATTTGGAGCAACGATTCTGGCCTAATTCACTTGGAAAAACATAGAAACTAACTTAGGGCCCAAAGTGCAATTAAGAGAAAGTTCAAGGACTTAAGTGCAAAAATCCATAAATTGCCACTTTAACTTGTAGAATCTTCTAGACTCAAAAGTGTGACTCATCCTCATGAATCATCATGTATGACTCGTCATCCCGATCTCTTGACGGGTCTCTCGTAGAGTTTTCGACTCGTCGGGTTTTCTCGATTAGGGTTTTACGCCCGCGTAATAAAGATAATATTTCGTCTTTTGAAAATTTTCAAACTAACCAAACTCGTTGGAAATATGATTTAAATATAAACCATTTCGTTCACGAGTCAAAATTAGGTTTTCTGATCATTAAAATCTTATCGCGTGAAAACACCGATCGCTTTTCCGTCCGAACTTTTACCAAAATTCGTCCGAATAAACATAATATTTTATTTCTGATCAGAAATTTGGATAGTAGACTTCCTCACGGACAAAATTAAAAAAAATCTACCAATTTCAGTTTTTGGGTCAAATTAGGGTTTTCTGTCAGTATAAAATTATACTGTTAGTTAAAAAAACGCAGACCGGGCTCCGTCTGAATTTTCAACCCAAAAGTTCACAGTAACCTTCAATCATAAGAGAGACTATGAATATGATTTTATTTTATTTAAAATCACTTTCTAACTCACAGATTAAAATATAATTAATTATATTTTAACCGGTTAAACAGCATAATTAAAAATCAGGGTGTTATATAAATAATCTCATAATTGATGCCTAGTAGCTTAGTTAACACTTGTTGTGTTGGAGTCTGAATAGTCTGAGACAATAATCCCTTTAAACTTTTCTGATCTGTAAAAATGCGAAAGTGGCATCCTACTAAATAGTGTTGCCATTTCTTTACAGATGCTATAATTGCATACATTTCGCGCTCATAGGCTGACGTTGCTTGCATCTCAGGACATAGTTTCTTGGTAAAATAGGCGAATGGGTGAGAATCCCGAGATAGCACAGCTCCCACTGCATTGCTTGAGGCATCAGTTGTAACAACAAAGGGTGGGGTGAAATTAGGAATCCCTAGCACCCGAAGGGAAGTCATGGCCTGTTTGAGTGCTTCAAAGGCAATGTTGGCCTGCAGGGACTAAGAGAAACTCTGTTTTTTGAGCAGGCATGTGAGCGGGTTGCTATAGCTGCATAGTATTTAACAAATTTTATGTAGAGGTTATGTGTGCTTAGAGGAGTGGTTCATCTATGTTGATCATTGAAAAAATTGTAAGACATTGGATATAAGGACCAAATTTGCAACATTGAAAAAATAGGGGACCAACAGAAAATGATTCAAGGAGCTGTTTAAGGAATAAATGAAGAAGATGGATGAATGGGAGGTAGGGGCGCCACCTTGGTCTAATCCAAGACAAGGATAAGCCTATGAGTGTGAGGATCACCACAAGAAGAGAATTTCTTGATAAGATCAATAAACTGGTCCAATCCAGGACCAAAGAGTATGAACTCAATATTTTGCTAAAATCTTTGTTTTTTTATATATTGAAACTTGCGCCCCCTATATATAATGAGGGAGGTTCTTGCTGTTACAAAGAGACAAAGTCCTTCCTTCCTAGGGGTACAAAAAGAAACTAAAGGAAATTAAAAATAATTATTACTGCTTTGATTGCTCTTCATGACCAGGGGAAGGTTTCACAGCCACTCATTAAATGCAATTAAGTGGGTGACTGTGCTTTTATTGTGCTGTTGGAGCATTCATCTCCTTGTCTTGTGTAATTCCCTTTTTCTCGCCTTGATTGGAGCATTCATTACCTTGTCTTGTGTAATTCCCTTTTTTTGCCTTGATTGGAGCATTCTTGTCTTGTGTAATTCCCTTTTTTTGCCTTGATTGGAGCATTCATCACCTTGTCTTCTGTAACCCCTTTTTTGCCTTGATTGGAGCATTCATCACCTTGTCTTGTGTAACTCCTTCTTGATTGCTTTGATTCTCTGTCTTTCTTTGGCAGCAAGTTTATTGATTCATTCAAACTACACAAGGAGCTGTTGAGAGGTGTGGGACCCCTGCTCCTTGCACCACACAACCACTTGAAGTGGATTAAACACACCAAAAGAAATAAAAATAACTTAGTGCCTTGGTCCCAAATAAATCAATTAGACACTTGCACTTTTATTTAATTAAAAATAAAATAACTTGGTTGCCGCTTTTTTTTTTTATGCAAGTTGCGCCTCCTCCATGGCTTGTATGACCAGCATGGTTTTTTGTGCAATTACATTTTTTTCCTCTATTTGCAATCGTCTTAGTCATGAATTGGACTAAGCTTTCTTGGACCCTCCTTGACACATATCATCGTCATTCTTGGTTTGTATCACATACTCGGGGCGGATCTTCTTGGGGACATAGGGGAGCCTTGGCTCCCCCAAGATTTTTTTTTTCTTTGTTGATATACACATATTATTGTGACACCAATGATACATTATATATATTTTTATTGCAAACTAATTCAAATGACTATGATAGCACAGTGGTAAGGTGACTCTGCAACTTCAAAGTTGCCAGTTCGTATCAGTGCAGGGAATGTTTTTCGTTTTTAGACTTTTATTATGCAAAATAATTCAAAATGTCCTGGAGTGAGAATCGAACCCTGCTCTTTTGTGCATAAACGAGTGGAATAAACCACTGGACCAACAATTATTTCGTACAAATGTGTGAAATATACATATTTATCTATTATCTTATTTGGCCCCCTCAAGATATTCTGTCAAGTTCCGCCACTACACATACTTGATACTTCAAAACCATTTGGATTTTTTCCCGGTTCCACCTTATTACCATATAATGCATTTGCATCAATCTTAGTATTAAGTACAGACCCGACCCAAAAGAAAATAAAAAAAATAAACGAGTATTGAGGAGTGTGGACCAACCTACACAAAACAAACGGACCGGACCCAAAAAACCTGTATTTAAATGGACTCGTATTTTACCTAATCCAAGTCCGTATGGACTGTGGGTTAGACGGACTGTCCACACACCCAGATCTATATACTCAACTCTAGATAGGAAGGAAGATTCTGGTTGTAAGAAAAATCAAGCAGCCTTGAGTACCATCAGCCGAGAACTGAGGGAGTTAAGGGCGAAATCGAGGAAATCAAGGAAGGCATGCAAAAGTTGGATGAGTAAAATTTTCTTATTTATTCTTGACGACATTATTGGTTATTACGAGTCACTAGTTACTGTTTTTTATTATCTACAACCATGGAGGTGCGGGCGTTGAAAGTTGGGGGAGGTCCTGCTTCCATTCTATGCGGATTGAATTTGGATGACTATGGCTCCCTTATTCCAAAATGAGTGATAGAGCAGAAGATTAATAATCAGTTGCGGCTTTAATGGCTAAAATTGATCAAGGGAAATCTCTCACCAGGGGCAAAGCTTATTTGCCAATTATTTTGGGGGGCCCAAATACAATACCTCAAATATATTGCAATGTTAATTGATAAACACTTCCTATTACCTCAAATATATATTTGCTAGGAGCTTTGCTTGGTACCTTTCCTTTAACTCAATAATTGTCCAATTGGGCTTAGTTTGTAGCTTTAAGCAAAACAGTAGTGATATGGCATTCTTGATGTCACAACACAAATACTACCGTGCAATTATAAATTGAAAAAATAATACATTAATAAACTCTTTGGTTCGGATCAAATGCAATATCTATTAATATGTTCTTATTTATCATTTTAACTAACAAAAGACATTTTGATCAAAAATTGTATAGTGAGTGTATATTATGATTGTTTTATTTTTTTTTGTGGTTGGTTTATTATGGTTGCTTATACAAGTTCGGTAATTTTCATCATGGTTTCATCATTGGTGATCTATCTATTGTGGTACTTAAGAGATTTTTTGTAACGACCTCTGAGTATAGAGTTGGGTGGTTGTGTCAGTAACAAAATGATAAATTGCCAGTATCACTATTTGCACACCTACCGTCGCACTGAATCACAATATTGTGGATATGACTCTTGTTGGCGTAGATGTCCCATCAACATGGGTCTTTGTTTCCGTAACTCCCTCTTGTTGCTCTTTCTGCGGGTATACAACCTTGTCCCTGGAGGAGCCCAAATTGGGATATGTTCCGCAAGTTCATTACATGGAGGATGATAAGCTGCTGTATCCTTAATAATCCATGAAGAAAGCCAAATTTGGAGTTGGTTAAGTCGCCATATCTCTCCCATCCCCCACATTGCACACATTCCATCATTAATACTCTGTAGGATTGGACTAATCACAACATTAGAAATGATAACCCATGAGTTTAGTTACGAGTCTTCCTAAAAAATAATGGGCTAAACTCTATTTTTGGTCCCCTATTTTATTTTAGTTTTCGTTTTAGTTCCTCTTTTAATTTTTTTATTCCGATTTGGTCCATTATCTTGCAAAAGTTAACACATTTTGGTTCTTTCTGCTGGAAACCACCACCTCAGTCACGAATATGAGTTTTGGAGTGTTTTTCTCTTTCGAGTGCTGCTAAACAAACACAAAATTTGGACACAAATACGACACCTGCTATAGTAGCGCTACTGTAGCACCTTTTTTTATTTTAATTTTGACTTTTTTAAAAAAATAAAAATTTTATTTCTAAAAAAACCCATTCACCAGATAATGAATTGAATTCACTAGATATTTGTACATGATTCACCAGATATTTACACATACTTAACCAAAAAATTTATTTATAAAAAAAACACATTCACCAAATAATGAACTGAATTCACCAGATATTTATACCTGATTCACCATATATTTGCACATACTTAACCAAAATTTATTTCTCAAAAAAACCCATTCACCAGATAATGAACTGAATTCACCAGATATTTATACCTGATTCACCATATATTTACACATACTTAACCACAATTTATTTCTCAAAAAAACCTGTTCATCAGATAATGAACTGAATTCACCAGATATTTATACCGGATTCACCATATATTTGCACATACTTAATCAAAAAAATTATTTCTCAAAAAAACCCATTCACCAGATAATGAATTGAATTCACCAGATATTTGTACCCGATTCACCAGATATTGACACATACTTAATCGAAAAAATTATTTATAAAAAAAGTTTAAATTAAAAAAAAAAAAAGATTTGCTACCGTGCCGCACAGTGCAGCTACAGTGCCGTACTGTGCGACACTGTTCATACTGTGTAACCGCATGGTGTCCCAAAATTTGTGTCAGTTTAGCATTTTCGTTCTCTTTCTCTCACCTTTTCCACCTTCCTCCTTCCTTCTTTTCTCTAGATCTCATCTTTCCTTCTCAACTTCCTCTGCACAATAAAACTCTTGTGCAACAAAATCCGTTTCCAATTTCTCTCAAAGTTGAAAGCTTTCACGGTTTTAATGCTTCTTAGATGTTGTGTACATCAGCAAGAACTCACCACGTTTTGTTGAAGGTTTAGTGTCAAAGATTGATGTGCGTGATGATGATGTTACCTGAGCGTTAAGGAAGTTCTTGACGTATAACCCTATCAATGAGTTTGAACCCTTTTTGAGAGTTTAGGTTTCTAAAAACCTTATCATGTTAGTTGAGCGCCGCACGGAGAAAGAGATTTTGAGCAGCGCCTTTGTGTTAAGTACAAAGTGTGGAACCGAACCGATCAAAGCAGAAAGATTTGTACTGAAGCTATAACTTTTGTTATAGATAATTTTTAGAGCTCTTTTGGAAGTCTTCGAGAAGTAAGTAAACACATTTTTCTTAAACTTCCATGGTATAGTGATAGCTGATGAGAGAAAGAAGCCTGGTATTCGAGTTACCAGAAACTTCAGGAGAAAATTTACTGAATAATTTCTTCTTAATTCCATAATGATTCATGAGCTCATAAATATACTAAGATCGTTCTAACAACCTCCGTAAATCTATGAAGAGAAAATGCAATACTGAAAGATAACCAAGGATGCTGCATAACAGAATTGTGGCCAGCTATCCTTATCCTTAAGAAATTGTAACCGATATCACTCTTACACCCTTCCTCTAGTCTATAGTCATAACATAATCATCTAAATACTTGGGTCTGTGTATGGTGCGTTTGGGCCTAGCTGAAGTGGGCTATTCCACAATATGGACTGACTCTGGTGTATCATCACTTTCCCCCTAAAAATGGACCTTGTCCTCAAGGTCTAAGGCCTGTTGGACTTCACTGAGGGGTGTCCAAGTTGCATCTTCAGGTGGAAAGCTTTCCCATTGTACCAAGACCAATTGAACATGAGGGTCAACTGAAGAATCCAGTTTCTCTGCCAAGATAGCCACTGGTTGAACCACCGAATTACCCTGAAAACATGTTTGGGGAGTTCGCCAATAGCTAGTGGGGAGGAACCATGGTGTGGCTTCAAGAGGGAGCATTGAAAAACAGGGTGGATTTTTCCTTGTGGTGGTAGAGCTAGTATGTAAGCCACTTTTCCTATCTTCTCAGTGACTTGAAATGGCCCAAAAAACCTTTTAGCTAGCTTTTGGGGACGATGGCCAGCCAAGGGCACCTGCCGACATGGCTTTAGTTTCACATACACCCAGGAACCAACCTCAAATTCAATGTCTCTGCGTTTCTCATCAGTTAATTTTTTCATTCTAGTCTGAGCTTTCTCCAAGTTCCTTCTCAACTGCTGCAAGGTGTCGTTCCTAGACTGCAACAAATCATCCACTGCCTCGACTTGTGATTGACCTGGGAGGTAATCTGGAATTGAAGGTGGGGATCTCCCAAATGTGATTTCGAAGGGTGTGTACTTAGTCCCAGAGTGGAGTGCAGTATTATGGCACCATTCAGCCCATGGGATTGGGAGGAAAGAATGCCAAGCTGAGGGTTTAGTGTGGACAAACGCCATTAGGTATTGCTGGAGGGTTCGGTTGACTACTTCTGTCTGGCCATCACTCTTGGGGTGGTATGCAGTGGACATTCGAAGCTTCGTGCCGCAAGCTTTGAAGAGAGCTTGCCAAAATTTACTCAGAAAAATAGGGTCCCGATCTGAAATGATACTCTTGGGCATGCCATGAAGCTTGGCAACCAGAGTAACAAACAACCGGGCCACCTGATAAGCTGTATAGGAACTGGGCAAAGCTCTGAAGTGGGCTCCTTTGGAGAATCGATCCACCACAACAAAGATAACTGTGTAGCCATTTGAAGGTGGCAGCCCACAAACAAAGTCTATAGATAAATCCTCCCAAATCCGATGAGGTGGTGGGATTGGCTGTAACAATCCCCCTAGTTTCTTAGGCACATATTTTATTTGGTGGCAGATCAGGCATTGCTTGACCAAAGTGGCCACATCTGATGCCATAGAATCCCAGAAAAAAATTTGTTGCAGCCGAGCCAAATTTCTTTTAACACCCATATGACCCCCAATAGGTGATTCATAGAATTCCATAAGCAGAAGTTGGATAAACTCGCACTGAGGGGGAAGCCAGATTTTACCTTTGTATAAGATGAGGTCTTGACTGATGCTAAAGTCGGGAAGACTCGTGGGAGTAGCTTTGATTTTTTCCTTCAGCTCCAGAAAACGGGAATGCAGTGGCAGCTTATCCCGAAGTTTCTGAAGTAAAACGGGTTGGGGTATGGAAATGACCAAACACTGAACAGAGTCCTCGTGAACCCGTGACAACGCATCAACAACAACGTTCAAATGCCCCGGCTTATGCTGAATCTCATAGTTGAATCCCAGTAGCTTGACCAAATACACCTGTTGTTCTGGGGTTTGGATGGCTTGGGACATCAACTCCTTGAGTGGTTTGTGATCAGTTTGTATGATGAAGAAGTGGCCCATGAGATATTGGTGCCACTTTTTTACCGCAGTGGTGATGGCGTGAAGTTCCCTCAAGTAAGTAGAGCTAGCCAACATTTTGGGGGCATATAATTTATTGAAGAAGGTGATTGGTTTCATTCCCTGTGAAAACACAGCTCCCATACCCAATCCAGAAGCATCTGTTTGCAGGAGAAATGGCAGGTTGAAATCAGGTAATGCAAGCATAGACGCATCGGTCATAGGCTGTTTGAGAGCCACAAAAGCTTGCTCAACATCAGGTCCCCATTGAAAAGCATTCTTCTTCAATAAAGTAGTTAGGGGAGCTGTAATAATGGCGTACCCTTTGATGAACCTCCGATAAAAACCGGTTAACTCAGGAAGCCTTTCAAAGCCTTAATGGTGGTGGGAACTGGCCAATCTATCATCACCTGGATTTTTGAAGGGTCCGGGGACGCAGTACCAGCTCGCACAATATGGCCCAAATACTCAACTTGTTGGAGTGCAAAGCAACATTTTTCGAGTTTCAAGTAGAACTCCCGTTCAAGTAGCAACTAAAAAACCAACCTGAGGTGAGTCAAATGCTCAGACCATGACGAACTGTAGATAAGTATATCATCGAAGAAAACGATGACAAACTTTCGTAAGTGAGGACCAGCAAGTCATTCATAGTGGCTTGGAACGTAGCTGGGGTGTTGCATAACCCAAAGGGAAGCACCCTGAACTCATAGTAGCCATCGTGAGTTCGAAAAGCGGTCTTGTGAATGTCTTCTGGGCGTATCCGAATTTGGTGGTAGTCACTAAGGAGGTCAAGCTTTGAGAACCACAGGGCACCACCTAACTCATCCAACAGTTTGTCGATTGTGGGAATTGGGTAGTTGTCCTTGACGATGGTGGCGTTTAGTGCTCTATAGTCAACACAAAAACGTCACGACCCGTCTTTTTTGTTGACCAGAACCACCGGAGGTGAGAAGGCGCTGGTGCTTGCACGAATCCCCTGTGGACAACATTTTGGCTACTTGGCTTTCGATTTCTTGTTTTTGGAAGTAGGGGTAACGGCAGGGTTTGACTTTTACCGGGGAGGAGTGGGATAAGGTGATCGATGGGGCATGGAGGTGGTAGGGACGACGACGTGTCAAACAAGCTAGTGTAGGCAGAGAGGAGACGGTCCAGGGCAGGGTCGATGGGTGGGGTTGGAGTTGATTGGGTATGGATGTTGTAGTTTTGTTGGAGGGAGAGGTTATAGAGGCCCATGATTTGGTCCGAGGAGATAAGCCTTTTGAGTTGGTGGATTGAGGTTTCTATGGGTTCGGTGTTTGGGTTACCTGAGAGTTGGATCATTTTGTTAGCCTACATAAACCACATGGTCAACTGATCATAATCAGTAAGAACTGGGCCCAATTGTTGAAGCCATTAAATGCCCAAAATCGCATCTGACCCACTTAAATTAATCAGGTTGAAGTCCATAGTAAAAGAGCGCCCCTTAATTTTAAAAGTGACCCCACGAGCAACTCTCGAGCAAGTCAGGGCTTCCCCATTGCCCACTAAGACAGAAAAGGCTATAGTAGTGGGCTCGGTTGCTAAGCCCAACTGTTTAGCCACTTTGGTTTGTAGGAAATTATGAGAACTGCCACTATCAATGAGTACTTGAATTGGGCTTCCATTGACATAAGCCGTGACCCGAAATGTCTTGGGGTTATAGTGACCCGCAAATGCATTCAAGTTGAGTTGGCCCGGGTCCGAGTCCTGGGTGTCACCACCAATATCTTCCTCGATGGCGGAGTCTGAAGGGTCGTCGGTGTCGTCGTTTGCCAGTAGCAACATAGAGTTCATTTTGCACCTGTGACCAATGTGAAATTTCTCATCACAATTAAAACACAATCCCTTATCTCTCCTAGCTTGCATTTCAGCTGGGGAAATTCTCTTGAAGGGGATTCTGGGAAAAGAGTTGGGGACAGGGAGTAAGGGTGGTAGTTTTGTAGGGTTTGTTTGGGAAAATGGTTGGCTGGGTTGGGGTTGAGATCTGTGTGGGATTATGGAGTCGGTATGTTTATCTTGCTGCAGTTTAGCAAGCTCGACGACCTCAGTCAGGGAGTATGGTTGGAGAGACAAAACCTCCCTCTGGATATCAGGTTTCAGTCCCGAAATGAAACATTCCAGAAGAAAGGAAGGGGGAACGTCAACGATTCGATTGGCTAGGGATTCAAACTCATGGAGGTAGTCCGCAACAGAGCCGGTTTGGAGTAATTTGCAGAGACGACCTTTGTTGTTTCGAAACCGGGAAGGTGCAAATCGACCCTCCAGGGCGCGCACAAACTTCGACCAAGAGGAGAGTTGGCGCTATGCGTTCCAACCACCGGAACCAAGCAAAAGGCGGGCCGTTCATATAGAAGGACACGATCTGGAGTCGATCTGATTCCGGGGTCTGATGATAATCGAAATAGCGATTGATCGAATAAATCTAATCCAGGGCTTTGGTACCATCGAATCGAGGGTAATCCAGACACATCTTGGGGTGTGTTTTGGAGGTGGGGATGGTGAATGTTCAGGAGAGGAGCCGGGAGGGGTCTTCTCTTTGAAGGAGGCGAACTCTGAGGAAAGGGCTTCTAGGCGAGCATTCATTTCCGGTCATCATCTGGACCAGCTGGTCATTTTGGTTGTTGGACGAAGAGTTCCCTTTTGCCATCGCAGGTTGAGTAGGAAGATCGACGAGAGCACCAAATGATAACTGATGAGAGAAGGAAACCTGGTATTCGAGTTACCAGAAACTCCAGGGGGAATTTACTGAATAATTTCTTCTTAATTCCATAATGATTCATGAGCTCATACATATACTAAGATCGTTCTAACGACCTCCGTAAATCTAGGAAGAGAAAATGCAATACTGAAAGATAACCAAGGATGCTGCATAACAGAATTGTGGCCAGCTATCCTTATCCTAACAAATTGTAACCGATATCCCTCTTACACCCTTCCTTTAGTCATAACATAATCATCTAAATACTTGGGTCTGTATATGGTGCGTTTGGGCCTAGCTGAAGTGGGCTCTTCCACAATATGGGCTGACTCTGGTGTATCATATAGATATTAAAGGGTTTGAGTATGAAATTAAAGAGTAATTATTTGGGGTTTTGTCTATAAAAAGGTATTGATGTTTATTGGTGATTAATTATTATGATATTGAATATTTACATGTTGGGTGATATAATTATTATTATTTGGTATGTCTTTTAGTGATATGTGATGCCTTAATGTTGTTTTGATATGAACTTGATAAATAATAATGCATATGACATGATGTCTTATATTGAGGTTATTTTGGAATGACTGTTTGGTAATATGTGTGTGTTTGGTTATCTCCCTTGGGGAGGGATAATCGTTTGAGATACCTCCTTCGAGGAGACGGCAAAGGGCCTAACTCGTAGCGATGGCAAATTGGCCTAATCCGAGGCAATGGCAAAAGGCCTCCCTCAAGGAGAAGGCAATGATGATTATTGCAAGGGTATGTGTACCTCCTTCGTAGAGATGGCAAAGGGACTAACTCGTAACGATGACAGATTGGCCTAATGTGAGGCGATGGCAAAAGGCCTCCTATGTGACACCCTCCTACCCCGCATGTTAATATAAAACATTTACTTAAAAGAGGTAAGTATAAAACATGAATTTATTTGAAAAAAAATAAAAACTTGGATAAAATGGTTTCATATCTCAACAAAAACAACACGGAAATAACTTAGTTTTAAAATAGTAAAACATAAACAAGACAGATAAAGAAAAACCCAACCCCCATGTCACATACAGAGCTGGTATAACCAAAATCCAGATACATCACGGAAACAAACTAAACAATTAACAAAACTAACAACTATAACTCAGCATTCTAACTAGAGTTGCGGCTCCTCAGAGTCACTCCTCCGTTGTCTGCTCACCGTCCTCTGCATAAGGAAATACATGCAACAACAGAAACAGGAAAGCTGGGAGTAAGAAATCATGTAAACACAACGGCATGGGAATAGGGAATAAGATGAACATACATCATAGCATGGCATAGCAATATAACAACATACAATATTTATACATCATCATATAATACCATGACAACATGATAATCATCCAACATATGCTATGTAGTGCAATGCAACCCTACTCCACTACTCCATCAATGCATGTGGATCCAACTAAACCAGGAAGTCAACTTCAGAGTTACATATCCGTATTGGCCAAAAAGCACCAACACCGGTAGTTCCCCAAACCATGGAGGAACCCCTTGGATAGCCGACATATCATAACTGGATACGCCACCTCAATGGCGCATGGTTCACCAAACCATGGGTGAACCACCCAAGACTTGGGCCAGATCATCATAACTAGGACGACCTCCCCTATGTTGAACATCCCCCTCAACATCAACTCCAATGCTCTATGCAAATGGCACAACAACACACAAGGCAACCACCTCCTTTGCTTGGGCCTAAAAGCACCTAAGACTTATCACCAACATCAACATTAACACCTTAGACCCACACTGTGGGGTCAAGGTCCCCTTGACCAAAAAGCACCAAGGTCCAACATAACAACATCACGACCAAAATGCATCGAGAGCACTTTGGCCAAAAATCACCAAAGTGTGACAACATGCAGTAACCCATCGGGTATCGGCTTAACCAGCTTATCAGTCTTTGTTATCATAATTAATATTTAATTAAGTTATTTAACTTGTTATCATTTGATTAGTGTATTATTACATCATCTGGGGATAATTGGGGAAAACACCCCTTTGATTCATTAATCTTAAGTTCTGACTAGTAGAGGGAAGCACGGGCGTACTAAACCCCCAGCACGGTCGTGCTGCCACTTAAGTGGAGCACGATCGTGCTCACTGTCCTGCACGGCCGTGCTCAATGCGCGGCCTGTTTTCTAGAATTTAACTGGGAGCACAGTCGTGCACCCTGTTCAGCACGGTCGTGCTCCTGGGCAGGGCCATACTGTTCTGGGCAAAATTTAACGTGTTCTTGGAGTTTAGGCTCCCTAATTCTCTCAAATCAGATCCTAGGGTCTTAACTAAAACATTCGACATGAAACTTCACCCCTCACTAACACAGTTCATGTCTTATGAAGCTTGGAGAATTAATCCCTTAATTCCTATGTTAACTAAGAGTCCTAATTAAGTCAATTAGAGTCTTATTAACATATTCAACATAACGGTAACATCATCATCAACAACAACATTCATAATCATGGGTATTCATACCAATTCAACCAAAACTCATGGCATAAGACAATTCAACAGGTATACCACATCATGAACAACTCAACAATTATAACAAATAGGCATACCAATTAATCCAATTAAACATATAAGCAGTGAAGAACAGTGCAAGAACGGGTTCCCTAGAGAGAGTTTTAGAGAGAAAAACCATAAGAATTCAAAAAGGAAGGAGGGAGGCAGTTTTCTTAGTGTTGGGGTCGTGTAAACTAGGTTTAGGTCGAGTCTAATGGTATATATATGAGTTTGGGTCATAACGGGTTCCTATTTCACCCCAAACTATATATAGTTCGGTATTTTGACCATAACTTGAGATACATGTTTCCGATTGAGGCGTTCTTGGTGTCGTTAGAAAGCTCAGAGAAATATCTACAAACTAATGTCTAATGATCGAATCCTAAATTGGACTCTAAGATGGTCAAAGGTTTAATGGAAGTTTAGCGACATATTTGGTAGTTATTCCTAGATAGGATCCTTAGGAGATTATGATAAGATCTTAAGATATAAACAAAAAGAGGATGATCCTATATTGATAAGGACTCAAATCTGATTGGTTGAGTGGTTAAAATCTAAGAATAACACTATCTCTATTTAAATACTAAATCACACAATATCTTATCATATCATTATTAATCGTTTATTATTAATAAAATCACATATCATATATTAACATATAAAATCAAACATTAAGAGACACAATCTCATATTAATGCAAATAATCATATATTAATATACATATTATCATATGCAATAATATATATACATATATATAAATATCAAACATATACATGCCATAACTAACACTTATAAACATAAGGGTGAACCTTGAGGTGTTACATCCTACAACGAGAAGGCAATGTTGGACATTGCACGATTGTGGATACTTCCTGTATAGAGATGGCAAAGGGCCTAACTCGTAGCGATGACTGATTGGCCTAATGCGAGGCAATGGCAAAGGGACTCCTACGAAGAGAAGGCAAAGAGATGTCATTGCACTCATGTTTGTTTTGTTCATTTTATTATATGTGTTGTGGTTTACTTATGCTATTATTTGAAATACTTTAAGATTATATTATTGGAAAATGACGGAATATCATGGCTGGTTTTTCGGTTACCTCGTCGGCTGAAAGCAACATCTTTTCAAAAACATTTTACAACTGTGTTTACTTACTGAGATTATAAATCTCATTAGTCTTGAAGATATTAGTTCTAGTTTATATTATTTATCTATTCCTTTTGGGTTTATTAGACGTCTGTGTTTTGAGGGAAAAACAATTGGAAATGAGTTATGTGCTTTTTATTAATTAATATTTATGAGGCTTTATATTATTTGGATATAATTTTTATTTAGCACTATTACTTTATTTAATTATTTTGAATATACGAGATACTTTCGGACTTAAATATATTGTAAAATATT
This sequence comes from Sophora flavescens, assembly GCA_030762895.1. Classification (NCBI taxonomy): domain Eukaryota; kingdom Viridiplantae; phylum Streptophyta; class Magnoliopsida; order Fabales; family Fabaceae; genus Sophora; species Sophora flavescens. Next base: position 126,289,352 of record CM061068.1, read on the forward strand.
TTATGACTCGACTTTTAAATTTTAATTTTTTAAGGGTTTTTATAGAAAATTAACTTAGGCTACTAATGTAACGAAGGGAGTTACAATAAGCATTTGAAAAAAGTGATTCTGAATATTTTTTTTTTTAAATTGATTTGGTTAGAATTGAGTCTGAAGTGAAATGATTTATGTTTGGTTGTTTTTAATTTGAAAGCACATTTGATGTAAAATTTAGTATAAAATTTTCAACCCAACGCAAAAACTATTATTTGTATCTTCTAGTCAAAATCGCTTCTAAAGGCAAAATCGTTTTCACCTCACCGTAGCCAAACACCTTATTTTTATTAAATTCACGTTTGGTGAGAGGCAAAATCAATTTTGAAGATTTCCAACGTAAAACCAAACACACACTAAACACGTGGAGCATTCACCTTGAACCTTCGAAGTACAAAATTGATTGAGTGATAATATACGTGTTAATCTGATTTTTTTAAAACCATTTTCAAGATATTTATGATATTTGAAAATTAAAATGACTACGAGGGCCCATACTTTAAAACCATTTGGATTTTTTCCTTGTTCCACTTGATTGCCATAGGGGTTTTGATATTATCACCTCCCATTTTGATATTCACACCTCTCTTTTATCAATTTTTTTTGCTTTACCAATTTTATCCCTACTCTAGTAAACCCTAATTTCATTCCCACCTCCTTCCCCTACCTCCTTCCTCTCTCTTTCTCTAGTTACATTTTCTGACCCCTACCCACCATCACACCTTCACCTTCATCTCCTTCTACCGCCACACTTTTCCGGGCAACCACCATGCGAGGACAACGGCGAGGAGGAAGAGCCATCGGTGAGGAAGCAGACGAGGCGAATCCGGCACGACGAGGTGAACGACAGCGAGGAGAGACCACCACGCAAGGACAACAGTGAGGAGGAAGAGTCATTGGCGAGGAAGCAGCGAGTGAGGAAGTGAAATCGGCGGCGGTGAGGTGAGCGACGAACGGTAGCGAGATTCAGGTGCCTTTTTTTTAAGTATTCCGGAAAACAATTTTCGTAAGTATCCAATTAACTGATACTTACGGAAATTGTTTTCCGGAACATTTTTGTTTTTTTCTTAAACTTTTATTTAAATGTGCATTTAACAGAAAAGTTTAATTAATTATAATTGTAATTAAATTATCATTATCATTGATATTAATTAGTTTATAAATTACAATTAAAATTAATCATAATTTGAAAAAAAAAATTATTTTATATATATTATTAATAAAATATTGAGATGTTATTAGCTATTGTTGTTTTAGGATAATTTATTGATTTAGGTATGTAATTAACTGTTGTTTATGAAAATATTTTTTTATTTGTATAATATAATTATTTTTTGTGGCATTGATCATATAAAATAATTAGGGTGAATAATTGCATACTTAGTGTGAATAAATACTTAATTTAAATTTATTTATTATACTTAGTGTGCTTATTTGATATATATGTAGATATGGCAAGGACTATATGGCGTAGTCCTCCACGGAGACCAGCAGCTCCTGCTCCAATACTACCCATAGCTGCAAGTGAACGTGTACTGTCGACAGGTTCAGAGCATAGGCGGTGTGTTGCTGGTGCTACACCTGAGGTTCGGGAGGATCACCAGGAGGTTGAGGAGGAGCATGAGGTGGTTGAGGAGCAGCATTAGGTGGTCCCTGTACCTGACGTTGCTGCAGCAAGCGATGCATCTATGGGGCCTTTCCCTGGTGGTCCCGAGGACACGTCAGTCCTCATGGGATTTGAGAACCACATTGCTAGCCGAGTATGGCGCGGAGATTTAATTAATTGTCTATGGTTTGATATTTATTAAATGTAAAAATGTTGCATGCCAATGAACTTAACAAAGCAATGACGGATGCAGGATCAAAAAAAGTTGAAGGTTGTAACTGGTGGATGGAAGTTGCGCCATTGCAACAGTCCACACAAGGAGATAGAACTGAGAGTGCGAGCATCTAAATTGGAGCCACTTTTACAGTCGTGCTACTCGGAGGTGGACAAGGGCATTTTGTCTGCATTTGTTAAGAGGTGGCATATGGAGACTAGCAGCTTCCACCTTCCAGTCGGTGAGATGACCATCACGTTGGATGATGTGTCATCGCTACTTCATCTGCCCATTATTTGATCCTTATGGAACCATCCTGGATGGAGCAGAGACATGGCTATAGCATAGCTGACATTGTTGTTGGGCGTGCCACTCCCTAATGCCATCGCAGAGATTGACCTTGCTAGGGGTCTACGAGTTCATTTGTCGTGGCTGCGAGATGTTTTTCAGGATTGTTGTCAGGAGCAGCAATGGGATATGGCAGCCAGGGAATTTTTGCTGCACTTGGTCGGTTGCACCATCTTTGCCGACAAGAGTGCGACGATTGCGGATGGTTCATACTTAGATCTATTCAGCAACCTGCCGACTTGCGGTGATTTTGCTTAAGGTGTAGCTACACTGACATACTTGTATGAGCATCTACTTCACGACAGCTACTATGAGACGCGACAGCTGGGAGGCTATATGACCCTTCTACAGGTACAATACCAACTAAAGTTGTGTTGTTTTATTATTTAATGTAAACAAATAAAACTTACTTCATGAACCTTGTTGTTACAGGTATGGATATTCGAGCACTTTCATGATATTTCGATGCCCAAACGAGCATTACAATGAGGATCTACCTCGAGCCATGTGATGGACCCTAACAAGGGGCAGCGATGGTAGGTTCTCAGCTTATCAGATGGGTTTGGACCAGCCGACGGATGAAGGTGTCAGTTGGATGCCTTATGCTGCACATAGAGAAGAACGCCCATTCCATCAGGTCTCGATGTTTTCCGGATACATCCGGTGGGGTCGATGGAGGTACCCCCACTTGCCGGAGAGGGTGATGCGGCAGTATGGCTACATACAGGACATTCCTAGTTAGCCTACGATGGTCACATGCTTGGCATTATCTGATGACGATATCGACCAGTGGTGGATGGATTACTTAGACCATGTGATCCCCGATGGTTTAGCCTTGCAGTATCAAGCCCAGTGCACCGAGAGATATCTGCCTTGGTTTCGGAGGATCTCACATCCGTACATGAGGCCGTGAGTTGATGGAGACCATGAGAGAATGCCAGTTACCCAGCATGATAGGATTCCTGGTCTACAGCCAGTTGATATGTCGTCGTCTAGTGTCGGCCCCAGCCGTGATATTGTTCAACAGTTGACTCTTCATAATCAACTTCTACGTGGTGTGTGCTCTGATGTCACTGACTTCCTTGCTCAGATGATTGATAGACATATGGTTATAGATGGCACTGATGGTTTTGAAATGGTGCGGGATGCATTAAGGATACTCCGATCTGCGGGACGGGATGTTCCTTCAACCAGGAGGAGGAGGAGGACTGACGATCCGATAGACTCTGATTGATGTTTGCTTTATTTAGTTTATCTTAAGTCTTGCATGAACATCTTGTATGAACCGACTAGATTTAGCATTATTTTATATGCACGTTCACTACAAAGTTTTCTTCTATTCATATACAAGCGGGGTTAACTTTAACAACAATACTATTTTAAATGGTTGGAAATAAGTAAGTTATAAAATAGTATAAAATTAAAGTAAGAATGATCACATTCGGTAGTAACGTAAAATAGAGTAAAATGCAAGGAATGGAAGAGGGATACATTTATAAAATCAATCAACTGTAAGATCTATGTGTGCTTTTGTTTCCCTACTAATGAATGGAATTGTTGAATTCGTGAAACATAATGAGTCACCCATCCAGCAGCATCGTTTTGGCGTTATTTTCCATTACGTCACTGGTGGAGGTATCGGAGATCCAAGCTTTAAAAAGACCTGTTTTGAGTTCAAATTAATCAAATTAATATGTCACTTTATAATATCAAAAAGTGCAAGTAATTATATTATACCTGTACAAAGTGATTTCCATTCACAAAGGCAATGCTTATAACACGATGATTTTTAGGAGACGAAGGTGGTTGACCTCAGAGAGGAAAGAAGGTCATGCTTAACGATAGAGAAAAAAATATTAAAACCACTCAGTATGCCGATGCAATTAAGTACACCATTTCCGGGATGGTCATCCACTTATCATAGGTTACCTGATTGTCAAATTTAAACAAGGTCAATCACCACAAGTACATACATAAAAAATTGATTAAAGTAAATATAATTTAATCACATTACCACTACTGACTTCTCGAGAAACAGAGAATTCCTCAGTTGATTCACCCGCTCATAACCCCATACGATTTGGGTATACTCGTCATGCCAATGCTCGAGCTCCTTCAACAAGTCCTGATGCACTAAAGGCCATGATTCCTGGCTCATATGAACCAACGCCGCGATTACACGGAATCCACAATTCCCATCAGCTTCCACATCAACAATTAATTCAACACAGGGTTGCATCCTAACATGTATTTGGTCTAACATCGGAATTTTATTCTTCTATGTTTTCTCTTGGGCTGATTACTGAGACGGCCGACGAGCTGACGTGCTATCTTTCACAGACTGCATTGCATCAACATACTCAAAGTAGGTAGGATCACGTTTAGTAGATCTGGCCGACTGACTTGAATGACCCTTAGTTCTGACCTTCGCCGGAGGTGGACACATTGTAGTCGTATCCGGGTAAGCTATTTCACGAAGTTTTGCCTTCACAACAAATTTTTCATATTTATCTAGTTGATCATATCGCCTCTGTATGGAGTCAAACTCAGGTTTCACCGACTCATCTGACCACGACTCATCCGAACCCTGATCACTAAAGCTCAACGACCTCCAATGAATGTGGACTGTCTCCAATGGAATTGTACCTAACAAGTACCTGACAAGTAAGCCTGAAACATGAAACTTCATATTGTAACAAAAAATAACTTGAATCTAACAGGGTGGACAAGTCAAGTGTAACACCCCGTTTTTCTTTAAGCACTTTTGCATGTGCCTTGTTTGTTAGAATGGTTTAGAATAGGCTAAGTGGGATTTTAGGTGGAAAATCCCTTCCTTAGGCTTGTGTCTTGTGACTTTATGAGTCATAAGCACGGTCGTGCTTAATAGAGAGCACGACCGTGCTCGTTGGGAAAGCGCGTCTCGTCTACGCTAAGTTGAGCACGACCATGCTCAACAGTGAGCACGCCCGTGCTCAAGTGCAAGCCGCACCTCGTAGGCGCTAAGTCAAGCACACTCGTGCTCAAGGAGGAGCACGACCGTGCTCAGGCCTGCTATGCCTTTATAAGCAGAGCAGTGATCGAGGGTTTACATCATAAACCCTATTTTGACAACAGCAGCCACCCTAGTGCGACAGCAACCCCTCTCTTCCCTAATTTCTCTAAACCTATTTCTTTGTTGGAGTTTTGGAGACTTGTGGGAACGTCTAGCTCGTCAGTGTTGATCGCTATAGGCTTAGAAGCTGACTGAGCCGCTCTAGGGGAACTTGTTGGTTGTCATTTAGCATGTTGTGGAATCTTCATACCAGGTATGGGAGAAGAATGGTGTATACACTAGGCTAGGGAGTAAGGTAAGATGAGGGGTTCCCATAGGCCCGTTATATGTTGTTGTTAACTGTTATTAATGTCATGTTATGGTATGACTAAGTTTAAATTGTTGTTAATGCCATGATCTGCCTGGTTGTATGAGTTAAATGTTTGTATGTTTAGTTGGATTAATTGGTACACCTATTAATTTGTCCTGTTCCATGAGTTTTGGTTGAATTGGTATAAATACCTTTGTTATGAATGTCGTTGTTATGATATGGATTATGTTGATCATGTTGACTGAATATGATGATGATTGTTGATGTTGCAGTTATGTTGAATATGTTAATAAGACCCTGATCTGATTTAATTAGGACTCTTAATTAACATGGGAATTAAGGGATTAATTCCCCAATGCTTCATAAGACATGAACTGTGTTAGTGAGGGGTGAGGTTTCCTGCCGAATGATTTAGTTAAGGCCCTAGGATCTTATTTGAGAGAATTAAGGAGCCTAAACTCCAAGAACATAATTGAATCTATCCATAACAGTATGACTCGCTCCAGGAGCACAGTCGTGCTGAACAGGGAGCACGACCGTGCTCCCATTTAAACTTTGAAAGGCAGGCCTAGCATTGAGCACAGCCCTGCAGGACAGGGAGCACGACCGTGCTCCACTTAAGTGATAAGGCGACCGTGCTGGGGTGAGCACGCCCATGCTCCCCTTACTGGTCAGAATCTCAGTAATGGAATCAAGTGGTGTTTTACCCCAGTTATCCCCAAATGATGAAATAATACACCAATCGAATGATAATAAGTTAGATAACTTAATTAAAGAATAATTAAGGTAACAAAGAATAATAAGTTGGTTAAGCCGTACCCGATGGGTTACCGCACGTTGTTACGCTTTGGTGCTTTTTGGCCAAAGCGCTCTCGATGGTTTTTGGTCGAGATGTTGACGAGTTGGACCTTAGTGCCTTTTGGCTAAGAGGGCCTTGACCCAGAAAGGTCGAGGTGTTGATGTTGATGATGGTGATAAGTCTTGGGTGCTTATTGGCCCAAGAAAAGGAGGTGGTTGCCTTGTCTGTTGTTATGCTCATGCATTCATACGTTGAAGTTGTTATTGGGGGATGTTCAACATAGGGGAGGTCGTCCAAGTTATGATGATCTGGCCTAAGTCTCGGGTGGTTCACCCAAGGTTTGGTGAACCGTGCGCCCTCGCGGTGGCATATCCAGTTATGATACGTCGGCTATCCAAAGGGTTCACCCATGGTTTGGTGAACTGCCGGCGTTGGTGCTTTTATGGCCAACGTGGATATGTAACTCCGAAGTTGACTTCCTGAGATAGTTGGATCCACATGCATAACGGAGTAGCGGAGTAGTGTTGCACCGCATAGCATCTATTGACTGTTGACCTGTAATATGTACATGAAGATGTATGATAATTGTTGCTATGCTTGATATGATGTATGTTCATCTTATTCCATATTCCCGTGCCGTTGTGTTTACATGATTTCTTACTCCCTGTTTTCCTGTTTCTGTTGTTGCATGTATCTCTTATGCAGAGGACGGTGAACAACCAGTGGAGGAGTGACTCTGAGGAGCCGCGACTCTAGTTAGGATACTTAGTGTGTTTAGTTGTTTCAGTAGTTATAGTTATTTCAGTTTCAGTTTGTTTCCATGATGTATTCGGATTTTGGTTATACCAGCTCTGTATTTGACATCGGGGTTGGGTTTTTCTTTATTTGTCTTGTTCATGTTTCTCCTTTTATAACTATGCTATTTCTGCGTTGTTTATATTGAGATGTGAAACCTTTTTATCCAAGTTTTTATTGTATCAAATAAATGCATGTTTTTATAATCCCTCTTTTAAGTAAATGTTTTATATTAACGTACGGGGTAGAAGGGTGTCACATCAAGTACCTGGCAAGACTGTATGCACACGGAAGCCGATGTGTTGTTCTAACTATACAACCACAAGTAGAATTGTCAATACCAATATTTTTAACTCGTTCATACTCGTTGGCTATATGAGTCATTGCACTCCTTGAGACAAATCTCCGCAATTTGTTGTAAAGCCTGATATTGAATCTGTGCTTCACTACAGTACGACTTTGCTCCATCGAGGCCCTTATCTCCGTGTGTTGCAAAATGATCATGTTGTTGATGGCATCCCAACATTTACATAGATCCCCATGCTATTCTCAAGAATCCTCTTCAACGCAGCATGAGCAGACTCTACCCTATTAACAAATATAAGTAAACAAAGATTAACATAACATTACAGAAAATAATTTACCATAAATAATTCATATCTAAGTGCGAACCATACCTATTGGTTGTTGTGTTTGGCAAGTGCATTACCCGATCAGTCCATGCCTTGAAAAAAAATTTCCTTGTGAGGGATCAACCACGTATTGTTCACATAGTAAACAAAAAAAAGGTCAATGTAAACAAAAATCTTGAAATCTCAATGAACGATCTGCTTACTCAGTCTTGTCAGAAGAGTCCATAACACTGTTTCATGCATCTGTCACCGGCTCCAGTGACTACTCTTTCGGACTCACATACATCTTGCATTTAGCGTGGACATTCTTACCAATATGAAACTGGCATAACAAATCTGTTGATGCCGAAAAAATAGTTTTCACTGCAGTCATCAATGCAGTGTCTCTGTCAGTCACAATGACTTTGGGTACTGCGTCATCTCTCAGTATAAGTCCTCTTAACTTCTCCAGTGGCCAAATAAAGTTACCAACTCGCTCAAACTCCAAATAAGCAAATGCAATGGAGAAGGTCAACTCTGTGGATGTGACACCAACAATACCAAGTAATGGCAGCCGATACCTGTTTTTTTATAAGTGCTATCAATAAGTAACACAATGTGGAAATCATGCAACAATTTTACGGCATATGGATGTGTCCAAAATATATCTCTAACAACATCTGTTGTCTCGTCCTTCTATGAAAATATAAATATCGATCACGTTCTATTAAATACATGAGATTCTGCATTTCTATTCTGGGACCTCTCAAACTTCTCCGATATTTTTGCCTATAATTATAATCCTGCCTCATTGTGGTGACATTAGCCTCATTGTGGTGACATTTACCATGTTCTTTGTCATGTCATTAAGCAAATGCTTCTCTTCCTCGTTTAGGCGACCATCATATGGATGACCGGCTAATGTTTCTGCTAAAGCATGATTGAGAAATCCACACACAAAATTCAGCATCCATCCTTCATCATTTTTTGAAGGCCTTCCTCTTAGTCTGAAGGGACAGTCACATTTCCTAGTTCTAGTAACCTTGCGAGTTAACTCTTTCTTATATGGTTTATACCTTCCACTCCTTTCACAACCCAACAGTACAAATGTCTTCCTTCCTGGACGTCCTTCGCTCGTGTCCGCTCGTGTCCAATCTCAATATGACAACAACAGATCCATTCTGCATCGCAGCACCTCGAACCCATTTCAATAGATCATCCCGAGTAGGGAATACCTGTAAATGAAAAAAATCAAGACGTTGAATATTTACGTATTCAATACCAAAAAAAAAAAAAAATCAAGTGTCAATCATTTACCTGTGCAGTGGTAAATACTTTAGAACAATCCACAAACTGATTTAGGGAACCATTGACATCCAACCTTGTTTCTCCTTCGGTTGGCATATCAGTTGATATGTCTACTTCATCGAAAATTACATAATCATCCATCTACACAAATTACAAGAAAAGTAACAAAATAAATTATAAAAATAGAATGAATATTAACAAATCAGTAGTAATATCAATATATTTTGGGATAATTAATATTATTACGTACTAATCAATAATTAAAAAAATAAGATGACTTACAGAAACTATTGTTTCCGTAAGTGTTAAAAATTAAACACTTGCGGAAACAAGTTCCGTAAGTGGAAGAGTAAATCTGGAAAAAAAAATGAAAATACTTACGGAATTTATACTTACGGAAACTAATTTCCGTAAGTATTTATAAATGTTATACTTACGGAAATTAGTTTCCGTAAGTAAAAATAAAAGTTAAAGAAAAACCGTGAAACAACGAAAAATTAAGGAAGAATCATACGTACCCACATCGATTACTTTTCAGCGCACCGAGGATGCAAATGATATGGTTGAATCTTGAGGAGTGGAATGTTGGGTAGTGAGATACAATGGAGGAGAATGAGGGAGGATAGAGTGAAGAAAAAAATTAAAGGAGAATGAGGTGTGAATAGGGAACTAAATGGTTAGGGTTAAGAAAGGTATTATGGAATAAATGAAAATTAGAGAGATAAGCGGGTGTGAATAGTAATTTATGAGGTGCTAAAATCAAACCCCTTACCATAGGTAAGACATTTTTAAAAATAATAATATTTTATTAAAAAAATATTTTTATTTAAATTTTATCTTTATTATAAATTTCTTTATTTTTAAAGTATAATTAATATGATTGATGTAATTTTTGTTATATATATACATACAATCATATGTAAGATTTCTTTTAAATTAATTTTTTTATTAAACTTAAATAACAAAAGAAAAATTTAAAAACCAAAAATTGAAAGCCTATTAATAAATAGGTAAAAAGTTGAAGTGCAAAGGCCCAGCTTTGATTGCTTTATGCTGGCTGGCCCTAATATAAACATACAAAATACTTTAAAAGTAATTTAGTTAAAAATATATTTTTGATATTGTGAAATTTGACAAAAAAATTATAAAAAATAAAACAGTGGCACCACTCCCAACATATAAGAATCTGACGTGATGACATATATATTTGGAAGAAAACCATAAAGAAAAACCAGTGGCCCCACTTCCAACATATGATATAAGAATCTGAGGTAAGGAAATTGAATTTGAACTCCTTTGACTTTTTTCAGAGTCTAGTAGTAGACTAGTAGTATACGGTATCTGGGCCAAGCAGATTCTTTGGATAATGATTTGGCCCATTATCCATCTCTTGTTTCTTTGTTTAACCCTAGCAGCCACATCATAGATCATACTCTGTTACTTTCCTAGTCGCCATCTTGCTTCTTCTTTCTGCACACAGCACACATATCTTCTTCTACTTCTGTACACCTTTCTTGACACTTTAGTAGGGTTTGAGTTTCACCAAAGAAGCCTTCTGCCGCCGCCAACTCTGGTTTGCGGAAAGGTTAATAAAACGCCCTTCACTATTTATTATTCGTCATTCACGTATGACACGATGCTAGAGAGGAGTGCATATGCTGCAACTTCATTCCATTCATAACGGTACTACCTCTAATTTCTGGTCACTCATCTTGTTTGTCACTGACTGCATCTTCTTTACATTTTATTGGCATCTTATATCCTTCTTGTGTTGGCTTGTCTGCACCAGATCCATAAGCAAGGAAACAAAACCTGGTTAATGAGGATTACTTGTATTTCTTCACCGAGTTTCTTATGTTTTGTCCTTGGGATGGCAAACATCAATCATTCAGTAACTGTGATTTCCTTGATTAAACTTGAGGTAAGCTGATTTATTAAATGTCAATTTTTTTTCTTTTGCTTACTTGCGTAAATTATATTAATTAAGAGATATGCTAAACTGACACACAAAATGGGACACTTACGGATACACCGTATATGCTAGTGGCAAATTTGTGATTATGCTAGTGGCAAATTCGTGATTTTGAGGAACAGAGGAAAATAGGTATTCCTTGCAATCTTCCCTCCTTCGCTCTTTCTTCTCACTCCTCTTGGCTCTTTCTTCTTCACTCGACGATCTGTCTTCTTCACCCGTTCTTCTCACTGCCTCGACGCCAAGTCTTGTTCACCCGTTCTTCTCTGCCTCGGTGCTCTGTCTTCAACTCATTCTTCTCACGGCCGCGAAGCTCTGTTCCCGAATGCCACCACCACTCACTAGCAAAGCCCAGTGACAGCCACAACGGAAACGCCGCCACCCACCACTCATCGACGGCGAAACCCACCACAAGAGCAGGTGAGGAAAAACCCTCATTTCTTCCTTCCATGTTTCTGTTGATCTCTCATATCACCACCCACCACCAAATCAAACAAACCCTAGCTCACTCACTCTCACAATCCCGCATCTCATCCCTTGGGCTCTGCTGAAGCTATAGCTAGGTAAGCTTTGTCTATCTATTCTCCGTAGGGTTTATTTGCGATTCAAGTTGTTTCTTTCATGGCTTTATCGCTTGCGGTCTTTGTCAACATTGTTGTGGCAAGTAATGGGTGAACGTTAGAAACCTCTGTTTTTCTGCTGATGGAGTGAAGTTATGATTTGTACTGTTTGGTAGTGTGACAGTGTAAAATGCACTTTTTGGTTGAATGTACTTGGCTTGTTCATGAAAGAAGGACTGAGGTTGCAATGATGGTTCTGGCTTCTTGTAACTTATCTTTGAAGCATTTTGTTTGCATCAAAGTTTTGAATTTTTATAGGCCGGATATAATCCTAGTTTGTCATGACTTTGTCTCAACCATTCCTTATAAGATGATTTCTATATGTACCATATAGAAAACTTAGAAAAACAATTGCAGTGACTACAAAATATTTTAATGTGATTCTAACTTACGATGTGTTGGATCTTCTATAAACAGGTAAACCAAAAGCAAAGAAAAATGGCTGGAGCAACAAATATTAATGTAAGGAAACCTCATTTGTATTTGTACTTACTCGTATGCAACGTATTTACAATCAACTGAAATTTCATGTAATGATACTTGGCAGGTTCGTACGAGGCATGCTTGTATGCCAGGAATATTGATTGATATCAACTAGGCACTTTCAGAGGAGCATCGTGCTTTGTTGGATACGACCCCATTTAAATGGGTTAGTAAAATGACAAATGAACCTAATATTTCAAGCGTCTTATTGTGTGAGCTTGTGAGTAGGTGGGATGAGGGTGGTCGAGCATTCAATGTTAGGGGTACGTCGATCCCTTTTACCCTTGCTGATGTATGCCTGGCTCTGGGACTTCCAGCCACAGGTGAACCAGTGGTAGGTGCAGCTGATGAGTAGTGCTATACACTGTCTATTTTTGAGGGGGCTGATATAACCATAGAGGATATACTGGACAAGATGCCCGCCATTCCGCATAATGTGGGGGATTTTTGTAGGGTATATATACTCCTTGCTTTTGGAGTGTTTTACTTTGCGAGGACAGGCAAGTTGGTCTTCACAGATTATGCCTGGCTGCTGGATGACTTGGATGCCAGCCATAGCTTCAATTGGGCATCTGCAGTTCATGAATTCTTGGTTGCGAGTTTGAGCAGAGCTCACATGGTCAGTGGCGAAGGGTCAAATGACCATGAAATACATCTATGTGGCTGTGCACCCATCCTATAGGTATGTATTGTTGCATATGTTAGATCACCATATAATGATTTGTTAACAAAAATTTACGGCTGCTAATGATGTCAATCTTTTTTGGTAGATCTGGGCGATGAACCATATCTCGATTGGCTATACACCTAGCACTCCTCCCGAGCACCCTTTCCCACGGTTTTTGAACTGGCCAATTGTTACATTGAGGAAGAAGAGAATGAAGGAAGCATTCATGAATACAATGGTACCAACCATAACATATTTTCGATAATATCTTGAAAATTGATATACACAATGTTCAGTTGATGTGATTCTGATGTTTGCAGGTAACGGTTGCTTTAATAGCAACAGATGCTGAGCTTCAAATACCCATTGTCCGGGATGCATTACGGGGGGGCCAACAACACCAATATGTACATGTTGATGAATATCAAAAAGTATTGGCGACGCTTCAGGAGCATGAACAGAAAATTAGGGAGCAACAACAGAGGATCTTGGCTCTAGAGGAGGATGTTGCAATTTGAAAGATGGTCCCACTCGTCACCGATCAAACATAGGCCAAGTCAATGAGTATGTGGGATGTTCCACTTTAGGTGGACAAGATTCATCCCCTCTTCACCAAACTCCCGTAGCGGATATTTATGCTGACATGGGTGGTGTAGGGTCTTCAAGTGTTCAAATAGGTGGTGGTTACTAAACAAGCTAGTTACCTGTTTTACATGGTTGTGTTTGTGGTTTACTCGTTGAAAGCACATTGAGAATCATTGTATATGCAGGTGTAGAAATGCCAATTTCTCCGCGGATGGAGGCTGATGATGCTATTGTAGATCCTCCGGCTGTAGCGATGGGTGCACCAGTTGCAGTGCCCGCTTGTAAGTAATGATTTGCATGTTCACAATGAAAAAGTACCATTGTATTAAAAATAAAGCCTACTTACCATCTACCATTGTGACTGTTGTAGGTGAACATAATACGGAGGGTAGTCCGGAGGGTGGGTCAAACATAGCAACAAGGGTGAAGGGTAAACATAGGATGCGGAAGCAATCTTCTAGACTTGATCCCCCATATACCAAGGCATACATGAGAAAGGATAAGACAACAAAAGAATAGTTTTTATTTGTATATTCGAACATGAAAACTTGATATGTACATTGTTATTTTGTAATGTAGGAGTAGTATGTAATTTCTCGGATTGGTAAGCCTGGATTCTATGATCAGCATTAAAATAGATATTAACTATTGTGCAAAATATCTTACGACACTGCTAACAGGTTTGACATGCTTTACATGGTTGTGTGAAACTAATTTAAGTGTCATGACAAGTCATTAAATAGATAACGAAATAGACGAGTGAAGTTCAGTGATGACATAATTGATTTGCTCCAAGAGTTGGTGGTAAGATACGCCGTTACCAAATAATTTAAAGCATTCACCGGATATTTGAAGGCATTCACGGATAAGTGAACTACGTTCACCGGATAATCTAAGGCATCCAAAACCCAATTTTAGTATAGGCATTCATCGGATATTCAAGTCATTCACTGAGATAATTAAACTACGTTCAACGGATAATCTAAGGCATCCAAAACCCAATTTTAGTATAGGCATTCACCACATATTCAAGGCATTCACTGGATAAGTGAACTACGTTCACCGGATAATCTAAGGCATCCGAAACTTGGTTTTAGTATGGGTATTCACCAGATATTCGAAGGCATTCACAAGATAATTGAACTACGTTCACCAGATAATCTAAGGCATCCAAAACGTGATTTTAGTATGGGCATTCACCACATATTTGAAGGCATTCACCAGATAAGTGAACTACGTTCACCAGATAATCTAAGGCGTCCGAAACTTGGTTTTAGTATGGGCATTCACCAGATATTTGAAGGCATTCACCAGATAAGTGAACTACGTTCACCAGATAATCTAAGGCATCCAAAACTTGGTTTTAATATGGGCATTCACCACATATTCGAAGGCATTCACCAGATAATTGAACTACGTTCACCAGATAATCTAAGGCATCCAAAACTTGGTTTTAGTATGGGCATTCACCACATATTCGAAGGCATTCACCAGATATTTGAAGGCATTCACCAGATAAGTGAACTACGTTCACCAGATAATCTAAGGCATCCAAAACCCAATTTTAGTATAGGCATTCACCAGATATTCGAAGTCATTCACCAGATAATTAAACTACGTTCACCAGATAATCTAAGGCATCCAAAACCCAATTTTAGTATAGGCATTCACCAGATATTGGAAGGCATTCACCAGATATTGGAAGGCATTCACCAGATAATTGAACTACGTTCACTAGATAATCTAAGGCATCCAAAACTTGGTTTTAGTATGGGCATTCACCAGATATTCGAAGGCATTCACCAGATAATTGAACTACGTTCACCAGATAATCTAAGGCATCCAAAACTTGGTTTTAGTATGGGCATTCACCAGATATTTGAAGGCATTCACCAGATAATTAAAGGCATTCAACACTTGACTTAATTATCTAGGAATAAGTTGTTCACAAGGTAATTGAGGGCATTCATCATACTGCTTTTGATCATTTCCATTGACATTTATACAGGATCATTTACATAGGATTGTATAAGTATGTACAACAAGTGGTGGTTTTGTCATTCATGATACAAAAATCTAACACGCAATGGGTTGCACCCAACCAACTTGTATTTAACTACATACACATAGTAAATGTTCATATACATATATGACAAGATAATGGATCGTTGTGCTGCAACCATGTCATTCAAAAAACCGACAAAAGTTATGGTGCCTGACCAACCTGCACAACCAATGGTAAAGCGTTAAACACTAAAAATTGTACAGAAAGTTTAGTACCAGAGTCCAGGACTTATGAAAAACCATACCATTAGTGAAGACAACTAAAATCCAAAATGTGTCTAATCATCCAAATTTGTAGTCAACTGCGAACACCCCATGAAGTCAACATCAGACGTTGTCAAAAGGTCGACGAACGATATACTGGCTCCAACCTGGACAACACCATATAAGAAACTAAAATAATGGAGTCCTTAACTATATAAATGACCCACAATTTACATGCATGTGTATTCAAAGTGACGTCTTCTAAACCCTTAAATACAGGGCTTGAAACTATTGGATTTTGAAGAACACAACAACTGTCTTCAAAAATGGACATTGACTGTATAGAAAAACAATAAACCAATCAACATAAATTTTCATCTCATTGTCCACAAAAGGCACATGAATTTTGTAGAAAGTATACATCACGGGGTACAAATCGATCAAATTGCTAAAATTAAACCGACAACACATAATAAAACAACGTCTACAAGTTAAACACAATATGATATTGGACACAAACCACAGTGCTTGTATCCAACAATTCTCCACTGGTGACAATGTCAAGAGATGATTCTACATGGATGTTGTTTCCACTGTGATTACCTACCATTACATTGTTTGCCTCCTGCACATTTTAAAAATGTTGTTGTTGAAACTTACATTTAAATTGGATTTTGGTTAAGGTTCACATTACTCATTAATCACGTGGTGTGTATGGTTAATACAGAATTTTTGGAGAAAAAAAAATACCTTGGTAGTCTCTTTGTCTTCAGTATGTTGTGACCGCTTCTTCGACCTTTTTACAACTTTTTCAACTACCCCTATTTTTCTATTTGTACGAGGGCGTCCCTTACGTTTGACACGCAATGGACTGCGAATGTGGGGAGCATTGTTTGGATTTGAGTCAGCAATGGGACTTTTGTTAACTTCCCGCATTGTAGCATCCATGGTGGGCAAATTAGAACTAAACTCATGTAGCCTTTCATGTAGTGCCTTACTTGCAACTTCAGACTCTGCACATACTTCAGCAACCTCCTAGAAATGCTTGCACAATCTGTCAAATCTTTCCATTTGTGACTTCAATTCTGTCACACAGTAGCTGCTCTTAATATATGAATATTTCCTTTTAATATTTTTCTTCCATCTTGCTAAAATATACTTATCCGGCACATTTTTAATCCTCTCTTGAGTACACACACAAAGCACATGGCGACACAGAATGCCTCTAAACTCAAACAACGAACATTCACAACAGACTTCATGGTTCTCACGATTAAACACAACATTATACTCACATTCTTTTGTTCTATCACCAACTAGGACCTCCTCCATCACATGATAAGTGGCAACGCAACCATCCACGGTCTTCAAAGAATACGCACAATTAATCTTTGATCTAAACTCGGCCTGAACCTCCTTAAACTTGGCATGAGTATACTCACATTGGAATTGCTTTTCAATTGACGAGTTTCAACCGCAGGGAATTGTCGTATCCATGCATTGAAAATCAGCTTGAAACTCCTTTTCGGCTCTACTCTTGAGAGCATTATCATACTGCTTTACAAATTGATTCAGACTTGTTGAATTGATATACCCATCAAAGAATGCATGTATGCTCTCGCTTTGCTGCGTTGTTAACATACCTGCCCAAGTTCATACAAGTGAAAAACCATTAACCAAGTATGATAACCACGGACATTACACGGCTTGCTGTAACAAAAAGTATGAGAAGGTGGAAAATGCATTTGAAACAAAAGACAGACCAAGTTTGCACACGACCACATACCTGCCCAAAAATATTTCTTCAGCATGGTTGGTGCCCATCTATGACGTTCCTTGTACAACCCATCCAACCACTCATTCTGTCCAAGGTCAAATTTGTCAACGAAGGAAGCCATCTATCTTCAAAATCAGCTGCTGTGACTGTATCATAAACCGTTGTTTTCATTGCAGACGTAATCTTCTTATATTCACCATATCCGCTAAGTTTTTCAGGAATTTTTTTCATTATATGCCATAAACACCACCTATGACGAGTTGTAGGGAAGACTAGCTCAATGGCATTTTGCATAGCCTTACATTGGTCAGTGACAATACCCGTAGGGGCTTTTCCCTCCATACAATGAAGCCATGTTTGGAAAAGCCAGACAAATGACTGTGTCTTTTGCGTAAAACCGGACCACATCCAAGTAATGTTGATTGACCATGGTGATTCACACCAACAAATGCAGCAAAAGGCATGTCATACTTATTGGTCAAATATGTTGTATCAAATGTCAAAACATCTCCAAAATATGCATAACTAGCTCTACTTCTTGCATCAGCCCAAAACACATTTCTGACATGAAAATCATCATCCATATCTATGGCATAGAAGAAATCTTTGTTTTGCTCCGTCATTCGAGAAAAATAGCTTAGTAAGGCCTTAGCATCACCTTCTTTCCCAATCGCACGCCTTTCTTTGTTGACATAATTTCTCACATCTTTTTCACAAAAGGGTATATGCTCATGCCCTCCTCCATCTGTAACAAGAGACTGAAAAATTAATCCTCACCCCTGCATCATCATTGATTTGGATTGTTCTTTTTACATGGAGGTTGATTTTCTTGTTAGCCTTGAACAACCTTGCCTTTGTAGGGCTGATCTCGTGAGAATGGTTGGGTTCAAATTTATTAATGTACCACAGTTCATCTTTTCCCAACTTAATAGTAATTTTTGCCGGACAATTCTTCCGTTTAGTCGGACGTGTCATCAACGTACAAGGAATTTCCGAAACTCGGGACCCCGCTCGTGAACATACTAGCATTAAGTATCTAATCTGCCCATCCTCTCCTTTTCTTTATGTTCTAGTCTTCCAACCAAAACCCTTTCTTAAAGCATTCTCACGATAAAATGATTTAACATCCTCTATGGAATCAAAACACATCCCTGTTGCAGGCTCCCACTTTTCTTGATCATCATTAACAATGTCAACTCCATTTGCTTCGTTATCACCACCACCATAGTCCACATAATCATTTGAAGTTTCCATGTATATCGAATTGTGGATGCCACACTGAAACTGCACAAATTAGATCTTTCATAAGTAATGTCACAAAACAATCATGGATCATATAGAAAATCTAAACAATGCATAATTATAACTTATAACTTACTCCACATGTATTGAGTATCTACCTATTGCATCTAACATCTTCCAGTTTGAAGACAATGCATCAACAAACCAATGACACATGCACATTGGAATAAAAGAATAGATACCTTTCTACTTCAACATGAGTTTACTAAGTGCTCAATGGAGTATGGAGTGTATATGAAGGTGAATAAAAAGGCAAGCTTGCTGCTCATTTGCATATATGGTGATAATTTGCTAATGACTGGAAATGATCCTACTATATAAATTGAGTGTTTTAAAACACTCAATTTATGGGAGTGTTTGAAATGACAGACTTAGGAAAGTTGTCATATTTCCTTGGAATGGAGTTTGCAAATACTCCAAAAGGAATTGTACTGCACCAGAAGAAATAGCCATACTGTCATCGATTAATGTTGACAAACTAAGCTTCATCATTATAACTATAAAGCACAAATGCCTCAACTATAAACTAGCACAGTAAAACATGAACCACCAAACTTGGAAAATCTTCCACACCAGCGAAAACAACCACCTTTCACTGCTTTCCAAGCATACTTTCAATTACACAGTATCCTCCTCCAACCAACTTGAGATGCACATTGCTATAAGATCAATTTACCAGGATTATAAAAACCATCATTGCATCCTCAGTCCTTCTTTCATGAACAAGCCAAGTACATTCAACCAAAAAGTGCATTTTACACTGTCACACTACGAAACATTACAAATCATAACATCATTCCATCAGCAGAAAAACAGAGGTTTCTAACGTTCACCCATTACTTGCAACAACAATGTTGACAACGACCTCAAGCGATAAAGCCATGAAAGAAACAACGTGAATAGCAAATAAACCCTAGGGAGAATATATAGATCAACAGAAACAGGGAAGGAAGAAAGGAGGGTTTTTCCTCACCTGTTCTTGTGGTGGGGTTCGCCGTCGATGATTGGTGGGTGGCGGCATTTCCGTTGTGGCTGTCACTGGGCTTTGCTAGTGGGTGGTGGTGTCATTCGGGAACAGAGCGTCGCGGCACTGACAAGAAAGAGTTGAAGACAGAGCGCCGAGGCAGAGACGAACGGGTGAACAAGACTTGGCGTTGAGGCAGTGAGAAGACACAGTGAAGAAGAAAGAGGGTCGAGGCAGAGAATAACGGGTGAAGAAGACAGAGTGTCGAAGCAGTGAAGAAGACAAGCAAGAAGAAAGAGCGTCCACGAGTGATAAGAAAGAGCGAAGCAGAAGAAATGACGTTGAGGCAGTGAGAAGAGCACAAGAAGGAGGGAAGATTGGAGGGAAAACACATTTTCCTCTGTTCCTCAAAATCATGAATTTGCCACTAGCATATACGATGTATCCGTAAGTGTCCCATTTTGTGTGTCAGTTTAGCATATCTGATTAATTAATTATAAATCTGAAATTGTAGAAACCAATTTGGTGATGAAATCCAAATACAGCAAAACTTGTAAAGTATTATCAAAAATGAGTAAACCTACGTTGTGAAATCTGAGAATGGGAATTGAGAATGGGAATAGGAGGTGGGGCGTAGCAAATCAAAAGTTTTGCAAGTTTTGAAGAGAATCACTGGATTTGCTTTGTCAGAGATATCACTAAAAATAATACCCAAAAGGTTTTATCAAGATCTGGCATTCAATTTTTCTCAGAGAAATTAGGAAATAGGATATAAGGATGAATGCAGAATTGATTATTCTTGGAGAAATTAGAAATTTGATTGTTCCATTTTTTAAATTTCGGGGTGCATTTTTTTTAGGCATGAAACCACTCAGCTTTTCAACTATAATAAGGAAAAAAATGAGCTAGAGCATCTGTTATTTGATACCCCTATTGAATTGAAGATTCCTAGATAGGACTCTTATTGATAGGAATTGAAACACCCGTTAAACACACAAGATCTTGTACACAATCTTCACTTTTCTCAAAAACCGAAACAATCCATCTATTTTTTTTTATCACAACAATCCCATCCTATGTAGTCAATAGCGGCTGTAGCGGTCGCTATAGCGACGTAGCATGGCCTAGTGGCCCCTAGGCGCTAAGAAAAACCCCATAGCGTGGCGGTTTTGAGGAGCGGCCGTAGTGCCACAAATAGCAACGGCCGCTATTGTGAAGTTGCCCTATTTTTTTACCAGCCCACCCTATTTCCAACCAGCGCATCCCATTTCCGGCTACATCCCCATTTCCAGTAGCACACCCCATTTCCGACCACTTCTCACTACAAAAATGTTCATTTAGTGACCGAAATATCGCGACCGACTATAGCGGTGGCTAATTGTGACCGAAATAGCGACGGAATTGGCTATTTTCATATTCAATTTACAACCTCAGCTTTGCGACTAAAATTGCGACCGAATGTTCTGGTGGAAAACAAAACGGTCGTTAATTCGGTCGCTAATGCGTTGACTTGTAATTAATTTTTTGTTGACCATCTAGCGACCGAATCGACGACCGTTTATAATGCAATTGTCAAATTAGAGCCAAGTAGCGACCGACGTTATTTAGGTCGCTAAGCCACAGTAATTAAAATTTTAACAAGTGCCTATTTGTGACCGACCTTGCGACTGATAATAACACAACCCTAAAATTTTAATTTTCGCGATCGAATGTTTCGGTCGCTAAAAATAAAATCCCTAAAACGCAAACTGACCCCCCTTCTTCCTCACTTCTTCAGCTTTCCTTCTCTCTTCCTCCGTTTACCTGCGCGGCCACCCCCCCCACAAGCTCCTCTCAGTTCTATCTCTTAGGTTAAGGTTCAAACTATATTGTTAGGGTTTATTTTGTTATGTTAACTACTGAAAAATTGTTATGTTGATGATATTCTGTCAATTTCTTCAAACATTAATAGTAAAGACTTTAAACTAAACCATTGCAACAAGTTTCATAATCACCTAGTCTCATCATTATAGTCAAAAGTATCATAATCAAGTTCACCACAAGTTTGAAGTTTGAACCATTGAGTTCATACAACAAATTTATATATTTGGGGAGCAGCCTAAGGTGTCTACTTGTGCAAAGAAGCCAAATGTTGGTTTTCGATTGTTATCTTGTGTCAAATAGGATATTGTTATTGTCTGCCTTTTATGTACAGCTCATGGTTTGATTTGGAGAGTCCTGGTTGTGGGTATTCTATGAGATTTGAGGGCCCTAATTTTAACTTGCAACTGTTGAGATTTTCTTTGGATTTTTGTTAACTTTTATATTATCTTTTATATTTCTTTTCTCCGAGAGAACTGCAAATCATCTTTCTTTTACAAATTTTTCTTTTTCCCTTGATAAAATTTTCTATTTCCCTAAAATCTAAAGAAAGAAAGAATGAAAGCAGGTGACTAAAGCTAATGTTATTTGTCCTCTAGAAACCATGATGCACCGTTGTAGAATACCATCTGAATTTGATGAAAGCATATATTCTGGAAAGGGGTACTTCAATTTGTATTTTAAATTCCTTTAGAAAATGATTTAATTTCGGTTAATGTGAAAGTTAGACTAAAATCCAAAACACCCTCAGGCCTTAGCTTTGCTTTCAATTATTTAAAAATGTTACAGAACTATTTTGCTTTCATGCTTTAATTTCGAGATGCTGGTGTGTAATTTGCAATATTAACCTTTCAATATTAACTTGTTTAATTTCCTAATCCTCATATTCTTTATAGCATTGGTTGTTTGTTTTCCTAATCGTGTTTGTTTTTCTTTTCGTTTTATCAGAAAATAGATCCGAGTAAATGTTTTGAGACTGTCATCCTCAAGGAGTTGTATTTTAGAACATTTATATGTGTATGGTAAAAATTACGTATATTGTTTCCATAGTCTTTGACGTAGTGGCCATACTGCTACCAGTTATACCGGTACAACGTTTTCGGGGTCGGTTGCTAAGCTTTGCTATCCGAGATTGACTACATAGATCCCATCAAGGATCTACCTATTTGATCTAGATGAAATGCATCTGATTGCTTGAAATTACATAATTTAGTTTTTTTTAAATTATACCACAAAACAACTCTAATAATTTTGTAAGTGCATCCTATAAGAGAAATAAGGTTATAGTCAATTGATCTTTTGGACACTATTGTTGGAGACAGGGAATACAAAATATAAGGAAAATATTCCTTTGCCTAATTTAATATATATAAAGTTCATCAAAATATCTTGAACTAGTGTAATATATTCATGTAATGCATGTGTAAATTTTTTATTATAAATATATTTTGGTAATGATTAATAAAAAGATGGTCGTTATTTGACTTAGTAACAATTGAGATAGAGAAATACATTTTGTATGAGAGATAGAATTAGTATTTATTTGTTCGAATATAATAAATGATTTTCATATTTTATAGTTGCAATATTATTTTTTTAGATATTTAGGAAAAATAGAATCTATTTAATGTTTGTTTACTCTTATAAAAAATATATTTTATTTAAAGTAGTTAATGATTTTAAATGTTTTTTTTTCAAAAACTCAATTTACAAAATTTGGACTTCATTTTTTAGATTATTATACATTAATATAATATAATAATATGTACAGAATAAATTTTTTGTACCTCATTATGAGAAATGGGCGTTATTATCTTACATAAATACAAATTAGGGAATTTAATATATAAAAAGTTCATTAAACATATCTTGTACTAATGTAATATACCCGTACAATCGTGTAAATTTTCCATTAAAAATATATTTTGATAATGATTAATAAAAACAGGGTCGTTATTTGACATAGTAACAATTGAGATAGAAAATTGTATTTTGTTGGAGAGACATAATTAGTGTTTGTTTGTTACGAATATAATAAATGAATTTCATATTTTATAGTTGAAATATTATTTTTTTACAATTTTAGGAAAAATAGAATCTATTTAATGTTTGTTTACGGTTATACAAAATAATTTTTTTAAAAAAGTGGTTAGTGATTTTAACAAAAGCTCAATTTACAAAATTTGTACTTGATTTATTAGATTATTATTATACATTAATATAACTTAATAATATGTATAAAATAAATTTTTGTGTGCCTCATTATGAGAAATGGGCGATATTATCTTACATAAATACAAATTAGGGAATTTAATTCAACGAAGAAAATAAATAATCACGAGCTTTTTATAAATGCATACTGTAATAATAGTAAAAAATAAGGAATTATTGAACAATGCCTCTTTTGTTTCTACATAAGCAATTTACAGAGTCAACTAAGCATTAGTTTGGGCTTTCTGTCAATTTGAACTTGCAGGATTAAGAAGATGGCCTTTATCTAACAATGGGCTTTGACTCCAAACAAAGTTGAGAGTTGCTACCTACATCCCATAGATTTGTCATCCACCCCACACATATAAATTCAGTGCCTTAGTTGACAGTTTTACGAATTAAAAATTGACCTCTTTCGTCACAAGCATCCCTGTCTTCCTCTTTCTCCTTCCTTTCATCTGGTGCGCAGACCACTATTCTTCTCCTTCTTCCGCTGTGCTCCTTTGCCACACCAGTAGCGGTCGCTATTTCTGTAACATCTGTGCCTTTATGACTTTGTTATACGTATGATGACGAGGTTTAAGACTTGGATTAGATGTTTAATATGTTGGTTAAGGTGTAGGAACCTTTGCATGGAATGTACGCGATCAACCGGTGTGGAATTGAACGTAAACGTAACCTAGGGTTTTATGGTATCGTTTAGAACGCTTGAGAGTTCCTAATAAAAAATTTAGGTTTAAGGAAGAGTTTAGGTATATTTGGAGGCTTGAGATTGCTCCTTAAGTATAGGAGAGTCTATATCTCAAATTTGAGGTCAATCGGACTTCAAACAGACTCAATACGACGAATCGTAACACAGGGTTTCTAGTCAATGGTCAACGCTCAAGCGTGGAAGTCAACCAGACAAGCTTTGGCATTGATTCCACGTGGCAAACTCCGATTGGTTGCATGTGCGGTGGCGGTTACCTAACCACGCTCAAGCATGGAGGATCCAACGCTCAAGCGTGGGCACGCTCAAGCGTGACCCTTTCCACGCTCCAGTGTAACATCCCTGGCTGCTTTATGGATTGACGACTGTCCCCACAAACCAACACGGGTCTTTTCAGCGTGCTTTGTCCTCACTCACACGCTTCCTGGGAAAACTTCCCAGGAGGTTACCCATCCTAGAATCGCTCCAAGTCAAGCACGCTTAACTGTGGAGTTCTTAAGTGATGGGCTATCGAAAAGAAGATGCATCTTGTTGACATGGGTAGTACCAATCAATTCTTATAAGCCATCTTCAACTGTATAGTCCCATACCTATACAGTCTCAGGATCCCTCTCATTCGGGTGTATAATCGGTTCATTCATGTGTCCCTCCGCCTAGAAGCCTGCCAGGAGCCACTCCTTGTCCGTGCTCTCTTTGCACCGGCGACCACTCCCCGCCTTCGTCAGCACCCGGGTGTTACATGCGCATGTAACACCCGGGAGCCGACGAGGGCGGGGATTGGTCGCCGGTGCAAGAATGCACGGACAAGGAGCGGCTCCTGGCAGGCTTCTAGGCGGAGGGGCACATGAATGAAACGATTACACACCCGAATGAGAGGGATCCTGAGACTATGTAGGTATGGGACTATACAGTTGAGGATGACTTATACGAATTGATTGGTACTACCTATACAAACAAGATGCATCTTCTTTTCGGTAGCCCATCATTTAAGAACTCCACATTTAAGCGTGCTTGACTTGGAGCAATTATGGGATGGGTGACCTCCTGGGAAATTTTCCCAGGAAGCGTGTGAGTGAGGACAAAGCACGCTGAAAAGATCTGTGTTGGTTTGTGGGGACAGTCGTCAATCCATAAAGCAGTCAGGGATGTTACAAATGGTATCAGAGCGGCACCTCTCACAATACGGTGTGGTTCGGGGACGAACCAGACGAAAGCTAGTGGGAATGTAACATCCGGGTGCTGACGAAGGCGGGGAGTGGTCACCGGTGCAAAGAGAGCACGGACAAGGAGTGGCTCCTGGCAGGCTTCTAGGCAGAGGGACACATGAATGAACCGATTATACACCCGAATGAGAGGGATCCTGAGACTGTATAGGTATGAGACTATACAGTTGAAGATGGCTTATAAGAATTGATTGGTACTACCCATGTCAATAAGATGCATCTTCTTTTCGGGAGCCCATCACTTAAGAACTTCACAGTTAAGCGTGCTTGGCTTGGAGCAATTCTGGGATGGGTGACCTCCTGGAAAGTTTTCCCAGGATGCGTGTGAGTGAGGACAAAACACGCTGAAAAGACCCGTGTTGGTTTGTGGGGACAGTCGTCAATCCATAAAGCAGCCAGGGATGTTACATCCAGCGTGGAGTGGCAGCTTTGCAAAAATAAAAAGGCCAGCCAAAACGTAACTGAGACAGAAAAGAAGTCAGTGAGGAAGAGAGTGAAGTTAGTGAGTGAGAGAGAGAGAGAGTTCCGGCTTAGTTTTCGACTTGACCGATCGTCCTAACGCGATTCCAACTACGCCGTTGAGATCGTGGGAACGACGTCTTCTAAACCCTAGTTTCATTTTATTCTCTAAGCTAAGGTGATCTATACCCTTTTTATGTCGAAATACTGTCGGTGACGGTATTAGGCTTATCTTTCAATCCGTCTATCGGTTTTCAATTCCGACTTCAAATTAGGGTTACCCATAATGTAAGCTTCGTAATGATGTATTCAGGTGAATTTTGGGAGGCCCATGGACCCTTGTTCTGCGCAAGGCAACAGCTAGGAGTTTGGGGAATGGCTCGTTTTGTTGCTTCTAGTTGAGCCTACGACTTTTCAGGTGGGAGAAAGAAGCCATCTAACGTCGAAAATGGCTAAGTAGCATTTATTTCAATTAGGGGTGAAGCCATAAAATTTAAAGGAGGGGGCCAAAATCTAATTTGCATAACAATAAAAATTAACTAAATGTGCAAATAAATTACATAATACAAATTTTATATATGATTAACAACTTTTTTCGATCAAATATCGGAGATCCAAGCTTTAAAAAGACCTGTTTTGAGGTCAAATTAATCAAATTAATATGTCACTTTATAATATCAAATAGTTCGAATAATTACATTATACCTGTACAAAGTGATTTCCATTCACAAAGGCAATGCTTATAACACGATGATTTTCAGGAGACGAAGGTGGTTGACCTCAGAGTGGAAAGAAGGTCTCGCTTAACGATGGACAAAAAATATTAAAACCACTCAGTATGCCGATGCAATTAAGTACACCATTTCCGGCATGGTGATCCACTTATCATAGGTTGCCTGATTGTCAAATTTAAACAAGGTCAATCACCACAAGTACATACATAAAAAATTAATTAAAGTAAATATAATTTAATCACATTACCACTGCTGACTTCTCAAGAAACAGAGAATTCCTCAATTGATTCACCCGCTCATGACCCCATACGATTCGGGCATACTCATCACGCCACTGCCCGAGCTCCTTCAACAAGTCCTAATGCACTAAAGGCCATGATTCCTCGCTCATATGAACCAAAGCCGCGATTACACGGAATCCACACTTCCCATCAGCTTCCACATCAACAATTAATTCAACACAGGGTTGCATCCTAACATGTATTTGGTCTAACGTCGAAATTTTATTCTTCTGTGTTTTCTCTTGGGCTGATTACTGAGACGACCGACGAGCTGACGTGCTATCTTTCACAGACTGCATTGCATCAACATACTCAAAGTAGGTAGGATGACGTTTAGTAGATCTGGCCGACTGACTTGAATGACCATTTTGTGCTCCCTTAGTTCTGACCTTCGCCGGAGGTGGACACTTTGTAGTCGTATCCGGGTAAGCTATTTCACGAAGTTTTTCCTTCACAACAAATTTTTCATATTTATCTAGTTGTTCATATCGCCTCTGTATGGCGTCAAACTCAGGTTTCACCGACTCATCTGACCACGACTCATCCGAACCCTGATCACTAAAGCTCAACGACCTCCAATGAATGTCGACTGTCTCCAATGGAATTGTACCCAACAAGTACCTGACAATTAAGCATGCAACATGAAACTTCATATTGTAACAAGAAATAACTTGAATCTAACAGTGTGGATAAGTCAAGTGTAACACCCCATTTTTCGTTAAGCACTTTTGCATGTGCCTTGTTTGTTAGAATGGTTTAGAATAGGCAAAGTGGGATTTTAGGTGGAAAATCCCTTCCTTAGACTTGTGTCTTGTGACTTTCCGAGTCATAAGCACGGTCGTGCTTAATAGAGAGCACGACCGTGCTCGTTGGGAAAGCGCGTCTCGTTGATGCTAATTTGAGCACGCCCGTGCTCAAGTGCAAGCCGCGCCTCGTAGGCGCTAAGTCAAGCACACTCGTGCTGAAGGAGGAGCACGACCGTGCTCAGGCCTGCGCCTTTATAAGCAGAACAGTGATCGAGGGTTTACATCATAAACCCTATTTTGACAACAGTAGCCACCCTAGTGCGGCAGCAACCTCTCTCTTCCCTAATTTCTCTAAACCTATTTCTTTGTTGGAGTTTTGGAGACTTGTGGGAACGTCTAGTTCGTCAGTGTTGATCGCTATAGGCTTAGAAGCTGACTGAGCCGCTCTAGGGGAACTTGTTAGTTGTCGTTTAGCATGTTGTTGTGGAATCTTCATACCAGGTATGGGAGAAGAATAATGTATACACTAGGCTAGGGAGTAAGGTAAGATGAGGGGTTCTCATAGCCCTGTTATATGTTGTTGTTAACTGTTATTAATGTCATGTTATGTTATGACTAAGTTTAAATTGTTGTTAATGCCATGATCTGCCTGGTTGTATGAGTTAAATGTTTATATGTTTAGTTGGATTAATTGGTATGCCTATTAATTTGTCCTGTTCCATGAGTTTTGGTTGAATTGGTATGAATACCTATATTATGAATGTCATTGTTATGATATGGATTATGTTGATCATGTTGACTGAATATGATGATGATTGATGATGTTGCCGTTATGTTGAATATGTTAATAAGACCCTGATCGGATTTAATTAGGACTCTTAGTTAACATAGGAATTAAGGGATTAATTCCCCAATGCTTCAAAAGACATGAACTGTGTTATTGAGGGGTGAGGTTTCATGCCGAATGATTTAGTTAAGGCCCTAGGATCTGGTTTGAGAGAATTAAGGAGCCTAAACTCCAAGAACATAATTGAATCTGTCCAGAACAGTATGACCCGCTCCAGGAGCCCGGTCGTGCTGAACAGGGAGCACGACTGTGCACCCATTTAAATTTTGGAAGGCAGACCGAGCATTGAGCACGGCCGTGCAGGACTGGGAGCACGACCGTGCTCCACTTAAGTGATAGCACGACCGTGCTGGGGTGAGCACGCCCGTGCTCCGCTTACTGGTCAGAATCTCAGCTTAATGGAATCAAGGGGTGTTTTACCCCAATTATCCCCAAATGATGAAATAATACACCAATCGAATGATAATAAGTTAGATAACTTAATTAAAGAATAATCAAGGTAACAAAGAATAATAAGTTGGTTAAGCCGGTACCCGATGGGTTACCGCACGTTGTTACGCTTTGGTGCTTTTTGGTCAAAGCGCTCTCGATGCTTTTTGGTCGAGATGTTGACGAGTTGGACCTTAGTGCTTTTTGGCTAAGGGGGCCTTGACCCAGAAGGGTTAAGGTGTTGATGTTGATGATGGTGATAAGTCTTGAGTGCTTATTGGCCAAAGCAAAGGAGGTGGTTGCCTTGTCTGTTGTTATGTTCATGCATTCATACGTTAAAGTTGTTAGCGGGGGATGTTCAACATAGGGGAGGTCGCCCAAGTTATGATGATCTGGCCTAAGTCTCGGGTAGTTCACCCAAGGTTTGGTGAACCGTGTGCCCCCGCGGTGGCATATCCAGTTATGATACGTCGGCTATCCAAATGGTTCACCCATGTTTTGGTGAACTGCCGGCGTTGGTGCTTTTATGGCCAACGTGGATATGTAACTCCGAAGTTGACTTCCTGAGATAGTTGAATTCACATGCATAACGGAGTAGCGGAGTAGTGTTGCACCGCATAGTATCTATTGACGGTTGACCTGTAATATGTACATGATGATGTATGATAATTGTTGCTATGCCTGTTATGATGTATGTTCATCTTATTCCCTATTCCCGTGCCGTTGTGTTTACATGATTTCTTACTCCATGTTTTCCTGTTTCTGTTGTTGCATGTATCTTTTATGCAGAGGACAGTGAGCAGCCAGTGGAGGAGTGACTCTGAGGAGCCGCGACTATAGTTAGGATGCTTAGTGTGTTTAGTTGTTTTAGTAGTTATAGTTGTTTCAGTTTCAGTTTGTTTCCATGATGTATCCAGATTTTGGTTATACCAGCTCTGTATTTGAGATCGAGATTGGGTTTTTCTTTATCTGTCTTGTTCATGTTTATCCTTTTAAAACTATGCTATTTCCGCGTTGTTTATGTTGAGATGTGAACCCTTTTTATCCAAGTTTTTATTTTATCAAATAAATGCATGTTTTTATAATCCTTCTTTTAAGTAAATGTTTTATATTAACGTGCAGGGTAGAAGGGTGTCACATCAAGTACCTGGCAAGACTTTATGCACACGGAAGCCGATGTGTTGTTCTAACTATACAACCACAAGTAGAACTGTCAATACCAATATTTTTAACTCGTTCATACTCGTTGGCTATATGAGTCAGTGCACGCCTTGAGACAAATTAATCTCTGTAATTTGTTGAAAAGCCTGATATTGAATCTGTTCTCCACTACAGTACGACTTTGCTCCATTGAGGCCCTTATCTCCGTGTGTTGCAAAATGATCATGTTGTTGATGGCATCCCAACATTTACAGAGATCCCCATGCTATTCTCAAGCATCCTCTTCAACGCCGCATGAGCAGACTCTACCCTATTAACAAATATAAGTAAACAAAGATTAACATAACATTACAGAAAAAAATTTACCATAAATAATTCATATCTAAGTGTGGACCATAACTATTGGTTGTTGTGTTTGGCAAGTGCATTACCCGATCAATCCATGCCTTGAAAAAAAATTTCCTTGTGAGGGATCAACCACGTACAGATCATATAGTCAACAAAAAAAGGCCAATGTAAACAAAAATCTTGAAATCTCAATGAACGATCTGCTTACTCAGTCTTGTCAGAAGAGTCCATAACATTGTTCCATGCATTCGTCACCGGCTCCAGTGACTCTTTCGGACTCACATACATCTTGCATTTAGCGTGGACATTCTTACCAATATGAAACTGACATAACAAATTTGTTGATTCCAGAAAAATAGTTTTCACTGCAGTCATCAATGTAGTGTCTCTGTCGGTCACAATGACTTTGGGTACTGCATCATCTCTCAGTATAAGTCCTCTTAACTTCTCCAGTGCCCAGATAAAGTTACCGACTCGCTCAAACTCCAAATAAGCAAATGCAATGGAGAAGGTCAACTCTGTGGATGTGACACCAACAATATCAAGTAATGGCAGCCGATACCTGTTTGTTTTATAAGTGCTATCAATAAGTAACACAATGTGGAAAGCATGCAACAATTTTACGGCATCTGGATGTGTCCAAAATATATCTCTAACAACATCTGTTGTCTCGTCCTTCTATGAAAATATAAATATCGATCATGTTCTATTAAATACATGAGATTCTGCATTTCTGTTTTGGGACCTCTCAAACTTCTCCTATACTTTTGCCTATAATTATAATCCTGCCTCATTGTGGTGACATTAGCCTCATTGTGGTGACATTTACCATGTTCTTTGTCATGTCATTAAGCAAATGCTTCTCTTCCTCGTTTAGGCGACCATCATATGGATGACCAACTAATGTTTCTGCTAAAGCATAGTTGAGAAATCCACACACCAAATTCAGCATCCATCCTTCATCATTTTTTGAAGGCCTTCCTCTTAGTCTGAAGGGACAGTCACATTTCCTAGTTCTAGTAACCTTGCGAGTTAACTCTTTCTTATATGGTTTATACCTTCCACTCCTTTCACAACCCAACAGTACAAATGTCTTCCTTCCTGGACGTCCTTCGCTCGTGTCCGCTCGTGTCCAATCTCAATATGACAACAACAGATCCATTCTGCATCGCAGCACCTCGAACCCATTTCAATAGATCATCCCGAGTAGGGAATACCTGTAAATGAAAAAAATCAAGACGTTGAATATTTACGTATTCAATACCAAAAAAAAAAAAAAATCAAGTGTCAATCATTTACCTGTGCAGTGGTAAATACTTCAAAACAATCCACAAACTGATTTAGGGAACCATTGACATCCAACCTTGTTTCTCCATCGGTTGGCATATCAGTTGATATGTCTACTTCATCGAAAATTACATAATCATCCATCTACACAAATTACAAGAAAAGTAACAAAATAAATTATAAAAATAGAATGAATATTAACAAATCAGTAGTAATCTCAATATATTTTGGGATAATTAATATTATTACGTACTAATCAATAATTAAAAAAATAACATGACTTACAGAAACTATTGTTTCCGTAAGTGTTAAAAATTAAACACTTGCGGAAACAAGTTCCGTAAGTGGAAGAGTAAATCTGGAAAAAAAAATGAAAATACTTACAGAAATTAGGTCCTGACGGGAATTTATACTTACGGAAACTAATTTTCGTAAGTATTTATAAATGCTATACTACGGAAATTAGTTTCCGTAAGTAAAAAAAAAAGTTAAAGAAAAACTGCGAAACGAACGAAAAATTAAGGAAGAATCATACGTACCCGCATCGATTACTTTTCTGCGCACCGAGGATGCAAAGGATATGGTTGAATCTTGAGGAGTGGAATGTTGGGTAATGAGATACAATGGAGGATAATGAGGGAGCAGAATGGGGGAGAATAGAGTGAAGAAAAAATGTAAAGGAGAATGAGGTGTGAATAGGGAAATAAATTGTTAGGGTTAAGAAAGGTATTTAGGGAATAAATGAAAATTAGAGAGATAAGGGGGTGGGAATAGTAATTTATGAGGTGCTAAAATCAAACCCCTTACCATAGAATGCATTTGCATCAATCTCAGTGTTGAGTATAGACCCAACCCAAAAGAAAAAAAAAACAAACGAGTTTTAACTATTAAAAAGTGATGGACCTACCAATACAAAACAAACCCTCCTCGATCCTTTTTACAAAGCTCTTGCTGCCTTCACCACTTTGACACAATATTATAAAACTCAAACAGGTCATCGACTCGGCCATGGTGCTGGATTAATGGTCATTGGTCGAACCAGTGAGACTCTGGTTGAACCGATTGACTCGAAACATATACCGAAAAATTTATATAAAAAAATAAATTCATTCAGTTTTAAATAAAATATTCAACTCATGCTTATTAGGCTAAACTATACTTTTTGGTCCCTTATCTTTAATTTATGATTCAATTTGATCCCTTTTTTATTTTTTGTTTCAAAATGGTCCCTTATTTTGCAAAGTTATGCCAATATGGTCCCTCTTTTATTTTTTGTTCTGAAACGATCTTTTAGTTTACAAAAGTTATATCAATGGGGTCCCTTATTTTTGTTATGAAATGGTTCCTCTTTTATCTATTTAATTTTTTTTCCAAAATGATCCCTTATTTTGAAAAAGTTATATCAATGTAGTCCTATCTGTACCACAATTTAAACATAAAAGGCCACATTGAAACCTAAAATAAAGGTACAGAACCAAAACGGAACAAAAATAAAAAAGGAACCAAATTGAAACCTAAAATAAAGATAAGGGACTAAAAGTATAATTTAGCTTACTTATTTTTCTTTTTGGACAAAATTTAGCCTACTTATTAACATTATAATTATTTTAGTTTTATATATAATATAATATCCAACTTTATGGATATAAACAATGTGACACCCGGGGCTGACGAGGGCGGGGAGTGGTCGTCGGTGCAAGAAGGCACGGACAAGGAGCGGCTCCTGACAGGCTCTGATAGAGGCCAAGGGGGGCAAGTCAACTTTGCAACAAGAATGATATGAGCTCAATAATGATCATGGATCAAGATGCCATTCAAGGACTTGGTGGGCCCATGACAAGAGCTATGACCAAAAAGGCCCAAGAAGCTCTAAATTAAATGGTGGCTCTTTTAATGGACACAAGCCCAAGTGCAAGTGCAAGTAATGAAGACAATGAGCCCAAGTTAATAACTTTGCTCATCCAAACCCAAGAAGCATGAAGAGGGCGTCCAAGGTCTTGGTTGTTTTCTTTTATTTCCAATAAGTGTAAAGGTTAGTGTGATTAAGCTCAATTAATTTGTGATATTTTTTGGGTCAAGTCCACTACTTTCCATGTGTTACACGAATTCTAGAGAGCCTTGGGGAGGGAATCTTTGGCTTGCATACTATAAGAAACTCCTCATTAGTTGTGCATAACATTGTATTAATTATAGGGGATTACACTTTTAATTTGAGAAGCAAGTGTAACCACCATATAATTAGGGTGATAAAGAGTCACGAAGAGGGGGTGGCGTGGACATCATTTGACTGAGTTATTCTTGGGAGTTAAGTTAGTTTTTGAGAGTTCAAGACCATTCAAAGGAGGGGGCGTAACCTTCAAATTGTGGTGGCTAAGTTGAATGATTTGGTGGCTACATTATGAGGGGTTTTAGGCCAATTAACTCATGATTATGGTGGCTGAGTTAAGTGGGAGTTAGTGACTGTTTTTAGTATCATTTAGTTGGTGATTTATGTGAGTTATTAGGTGTAGGTTATGGAATATTGAGAGAACAAGGCAACCCAAAAGTGGGCAGCCATCCTTGTATATGTATCATGGCCGTAACACATAAAATGGTAACTTTGATGTTGATTTTGGATTAAATCCATATTGTGAGAATTTGTTCTCCTAGGTTCTTGGTTGAACCAAGCTAAGTTCTTATCAAGAATCCATGATTCTTGTGGCAAACATCATTTGGCTTATCAAACTACATGTTTGCGGCGCCATCCATTTCTCACCTTCTTCCATTTTTGTTTTCTTCCTTTTATGTTACAACACAATTCTGACCTGGTTTTGTAACTTGTTAAAATTCAACCAATAGATCATTCCAAAGGCAACCTTCCATTTGGTTGTCATCAAGTGGTACCAGAGCTTAGGATTTGGTTGAATTTTTGAGTTTTTGTTTTTCATTTTCTTCTTTATTCTTCATCTTCTACCTTTCTTATTTTCTACCGAGAAAACCCCAAAAGAAAAAAAATTATTTTCTTGTTTCTGTTTGAAGGGGATTATTGTGTTCATCTTCTTCCTGCCCAAAATCAACAAAAAAAAATTGAAAAGAAAAAGAAATACATTTGTGTTTCTCTTTGAAAGCTTTTCTCTAGTGTGTTGTATGAATTAAAAAAAAATTCGAAAAAAAGAGAGGAAAACAACACCTAGAATTTCAAGAAAAAGAGAAAAGAAAAAGTTCTATTTGGGCAATTTGAGTTCTTGAAAATATTTCCTTTCTTTCATGTTTCATTATTCTCAAAGATTTTCCTTTCTAATCTTTTCTTTTGTTTCCTTTGTTTTAGATAAGTTTTGTGAAATTTTGTTACTTGAATTTTGGATTTTTTTGTGTGGATTATTGTTTGACTCTTCTAAGGCCTAAAAGAGAATGATTGAGTGGAAAAAAGGCAAGAGTGAAAAATTACATCTTGTGTGGAAAAAGCCAACTTGAGTGAAATACATTTGTGTGCACAAGTGAGGGAGTGTAGTGAGAAAACACATAAATTCTTCTACTCAAATCATGGCCAACAATGAGGATAGTCCACCACTTTCTCCAAGGTCAGCTGCCATTCATGCTAGAATGGCTACTCAATTTCAAGCTCTTACAAGGCAAATGGAGGCAATGCAAGCAAACTATGATAGACAACTTGCCAACCTTCAAGATGCCATTCAAGGACTTGGTGGGCCCATGACAAGAGTTAGGACCAAAAAGGCCCAAGAAGCTCTAAATCAAATGGTGGCTCTTTTAATGGACACAAGCCCAAGTGCAAGTGCAAGTAATGAAGACAATGAGCCCAAGTTTATAACTTTGCTCATCCAAACCCAAGAAGCATGAAGAGGGCGTCCAAGGTATTGGTTGTTTTCTTTTATTTCCAATAAGTGTAAAGGTTAGTGTGATTAAGCCCAATTAATTTGTGATATTTTTTGGGTCAAGTCCACTACTTTCCATGTGTTACACGAATTCTAGAGAGCCTTGGAGAGGGAATCTTTGACTTGCATGGTATAAGAAACTCCTCATTAGTTGTGCATAACATTGTATTAATTATGGGGGGTTATACTTTTAATTTGAGAAGCAAGTGTAACGAACACATAATTAGGGTGATAAAGAGTCATGAAGAGGGGGTGGCGTGGACTTCATGCGGCTTAGTTATTCTTGGGAGTTAAGTTGGTTTTTGTGAGTTTAAGACCATTCAAAGGAGGGGGCGTAACCTACAAATTGTGGTGGCTGAGTTGAATGATTTGGTCGCTACATTATGAGGGGTTTTAGGCCAATTAACTCATGATTATGGTGGCTGAGTTAAGTGGGAGTTAGTGAGTGTTTTTAGTGTCATTTATTTGGTGAGTTATGTGAGTTATTAGGTGTAGGTTATGGAATATTGAGAGAACAAGACAACCCAAAAGTGGGCAACCATCCTTGTATATGTATCATGGCCATAACACATGAAATGGTAACTTTGATGTTGAATTTGGATTGAAATCCATATTGTGACGCTTTGTTCTCTTTGGTTCTTGGTTGAGCCAACCTTAGTTCTTATCAAGAATCCAAGATTCTTGTGACGAACATCATTTGGCTTATCAAACTACATGTTTGTGACGCCATCCATCTCTCACCTTCTTCCATTTTTGTTTTCTTTCTTCATTTGATTTTTGGTTACAAATTGGTTTCACACTAAGTTCTTGACTAAAATTCAACCAAATAGATCATTCCAAAGGAAACTATCCATTTAGTTGTCATCAGGCTCCTAGAATGAGGGACACATGAATGAACCGATTACACACCGGAATGAGAGGGATCCTGAGAGTGTATATGTATGGGACTATACAATTGAATATGACTTATATGAATTGATTGGTACTACCTATACTAACAAGATGCATCTTTTTTTCGGGAGTCCATCACTTTAGAATTCCACTGTTAAGCGTGCTTGACTTGGAGGAATTCTGGGATGAGTGACCTCCTGGGAAGTTTTCCCAGGAAGCGAGGACATTCGTCAATCCGTAGAGCAGCCATGGATGTTATAAATGGTATGTGACACCCGGGGCTGACGAGGGCGGGGAGTGGTCGCCGATGCAAGAAGGCACGAATAAGGAGCGGCTCCTGGCAAGCTTCTAGGAGGTGGGACGCATGAAGGAACCGATTACACACCGGAATGAGAGGGATCCTAAGACTATACAGTTGAAGATGACTTATATGAATTGATTGGTACTACCTATACTAACAAGATGCATTTTCTTTTAGGGAGCTCATCACTTAAGAACTCTACAGTTAAGCGTGCTTGACTTGGAGCAATTATGGGATGGGTGACCTCCCGAGGAAACACGTGTTGGTTTGTGGGGACAGTCGTCAATCCGTAGCCAAGGATGTTATTAACAAGGCTGACCCAACATATTTGTATGCCTAAAACGAAATTTGAGATAAGACATTTTTAAAAATAATAATATTTTATTAAAAAATATATATTTTTATTTAAATTTTATCTTTATTATAAATTTCTTTATTTTTAAAATATAATTAATATGATTGATGTAATTTTTGTTATATATATACATACAACCATATGTAAGGTTTCTTTTAAATTAATTTTTTTATTAAACTTAAATAACAAAAGAAAAATTTAAAAACCAAAAATTGGAAGCCTATTAATAAATAGGTAAAAAGTTGAAGTGCAAAGGCCCAGCTTTGGTTGCTTTATGCTGGCTGGCCCTAATATAAACATACAAAATACTTTAAAAGTAATTTAGTTAAAAATATTTTTTGATATTATGAAATTTGACAAAAAAAATCATAAAAAATAAAACAATGGCACCACTCCCAACATATAAGAATCTGACGTGATGACATATATATTTGGAAGAAAACCATAAAGAAAAACCAGTGGCCCCACTTCCAACATATGATATAAGAATCTGAGGTGAAGAAATTGAATTTGAATTCCTTTGACATTTTTCAGCTTCTAGTAGTAGTATACGGTATCTGGGCCAAGCAGATTCTTTGGATAATGATTTGGCCCATTATCCATCTCTTATTTCTTTGTTTAACCCTAGCAGCCACATCATAGATCATACTCTGTTACTTTCCTAGACGCCATCTTGCTTCTTCTTTCTGCACACAGCACACATATCTTCTTCTACTTCTGCACACCTTTCTTGACACTTTAGTAGGGTTTGTGTTTCACCAAAGAAGCCTTCTGCCGCCGCCAACTCTGGTTTGCGGAAAGGTTAATAAAACGCCCTTCACTATTTATCATTCGTCATTCACGTATGACACGATGCTAGAGAGGAGTGCATATGCTGCAACTTCATTCCATTCATAACGGTACTACCGTTAATTTCTGGTCACTCATCTTGTTTGTCACTGACTGCATCTTCTTTACTTTTTATTGGCATCTTATATCCTTCTTGTGTTGGCTTGTCTGCACTAGATCCATAAGCAAGGAAACAAAACCTGGTTAATGAGGATTACTCGTATTTCTTCACCGACTCTCCTATGTTTTGTCCTTGTGATGGCAAACATCAATTATTCAACAACTGTGATTTCCTTGATTAAAGTTGAGGTAAGCTGATTTATTAAATGTCAATTTTTTTTTCTTTTGCTTACTTGCGTAAATTATATTAATTAATTATAAATCTGAAATTGTAGAAACCAATTTGGTGATGAAATCCAAATACAGCAAAACTTGTAAAGTATTATCGAAAATGAGTAAACCTACGTTGTGAAATCTGAGAATGGGAATTGAGAATGGGAATAGGAGGTGGGGCGTAGCAAATCAAAAGTTTTGCAAGTTTTGAAGAGAATCACTGGATTTGGTTTGTCAGAGATATCACTAAAACTAATACCCAAAAGGTTTTATCAAGATCTGGCATTCAATTTTTCTCAGAGAAATTAGGAAATAGGATATAAGGATGAATGCGGAATTGATTATTCTTGGAGAAATTAGAAATTTGATTGTTCCATTTTTTAAATTTCGGGGTGCATTTTTTTTAGGCATGAAACCAGTCAGCTCTTCAACTATAATAAGGAAAAAAAATGAGCTAGAGCACCTGTTATTTGATACCCCTATTGAATTGAAGATTCCTAGATAGGACTCTTATTGATAGGAATTGAAACACCCGTTAAACACACAAGATCTTGTACACAATCTTCATTTTTCTCAAAAACCGAAACAATCGATCTATTTTTTTTATCACAACAATCCCATCCTATGTAGTCAATAGCGACTGTAGCGGTCGCTATAGCGTCGTAGCATGGCCTAGTGGCCCCTAGGCGCTAAGAAAAACCCCGTAGCGTGGCGGTTTTGAGGAGCGGCCGTAGTGCCACAAATAGCAGTGGCCGCTATTGTGAAGTTGCCCTATTTTTTTACCAGCCCACCCTATTTCCAACCAGCGCATCCCATTTCCGACTACATCCCAGCCCATTTCCAGTAGCACACCCCATTTCCGACCACTTCTCACTACAAAAATGTTCATTTAGTGACCGAAATATCGCGACCGACTATAGCGGTGGCTAATTGTGACCGAAATAGCGATGGAATTGGCTATTTTCATATTCAGTTTACAACCTCAGCTTTGCGACTGAAATTGCGACCGAATGTTTTGGTGGAAAACAAAACGGTCGTTAATTCGGTCGCTAATGCGTTGACTTGTAATTAATTTTTTGTTGACCATCTAGCGACCGAATCGACTATCGTTTATAATGCAACTGTCAAATTAGAGCCAAGTAGCGACCGACGTTATTTAGGTCGCTAAGCCACAGTAATTAAAATTTTAAAAAGAGCCTATTTGTGACCGACCTTGCGACTGATAATAACACAACCCTAAAATTTTAATTTTCGCGACCGAATGTTTCGGTCGCTAAAAATAAAATCCCTAAAATGCAAACTGACCCCCTTTCTTCCTCACTTCTTCAGCTTTCCTTCTCTCTTCCTCTCTCTTCCTCCGTTTACTTGTGCGGCCACCACCCCCACAAGCTCCTCTCAGTTCTATCTCTTAGGTTAAGGTTCAAACTATATTGTTAGGGTTTATTTTGTTATGTTAACTACTGAAAAATTGTTATGTTAATGATATTCTGTCAATTTCTTCAAACATTAATAGTAAAGACTTTAAACTAAACCATTGCAACAAGTTTCATAATCACCTAGTCTCATCATTATAGTCAAAAGTATCATAATCAGGTTCACCACAAGTTTGAAGTTTGAACCATTGAGTTCATACAACAAATTTATATATTTGGGGAGCAGCCTAGGGTGTCTACTTGTGCAAAGAAGCCAAATGTTGGTTTTCGATTGTTATCTTGTGTCAAATAGGATATTGTTATTGTCTGCCTTTTATGTACAGCTCATGGTTTGATTTGGAGAGTCCTGGTTGTGGGTATTCTATGAGATTTGAGGGCCCTAATTTTAACTTGCAAATTGTTGAGATTTTCTTTGGATTTTTGTTAACTTTTATATTATCTTTTATATTTCTTTTCTCCGAGAGAACTGCAAATCATCTTTCTTTTACAAATTTTTCTTTTTCCCTTGATAAAATTTTCTATTTCCCTAAAATCTAAAGAAAGAAAGAATGAAAGCAGGTGACTAAAGCTAATGTTATTTGTCCTCTAGAAACCATGATGCACCGTTGTAGAATACCATCTGAATTTGATGAAAGCATATATTCTGGAAAGGGGTACTTCAATTTGTATTTTAAATTCCTTTAGAAAATGATTTAATTTCGGTTAATGTGAAAGTTAGACTAAAATCCAAAACACCCTCAGGCCTTAGCTTTGCTTTCAATTATTTAAAAATGTTACAGAACTATTTTGCTTTCATGCTTTAATTTCGAGATGCTGGTGTGTAATTTGCAATATTAACCTTTCAATATTAGCTTGTTTAATTTCCTAATCCTCATATTCTTTATAGCAATGGTTGTTTGTTTTCCTAATCGTGTTTGTTTGTTTTTCTTTTCGTTTTATCAGAAAATAGATCCAAGTAAATGTTTTGAGACTGTCATCCTCAAGGAGTTGTATTTGTTGTCCACTGGTGCATTGACAAAGTTTAAGTATCTTGGGGGTTCTCGTTTCTACATGTTCATCCCAATGGACGATTGATGAACTAAAGAAGATGAACAGGTCTGAGTTTATATGAACTGGTCTGAGTTTAGTAGAATGGATATGTCTAATAATAAGTTGTTTTGATGTTTTCTTGGGCATTACTAGTAGTTTTAAACTTAACTTAATTAATCCATGTGTGCGCTTTAAGTTTTTACATGTTTAACTTTTTAACATTGTAAGTTAATCTATGTCCATTAATAGGTAATCTATCAAGTGAAGAATAACAATCGAAGAAAAATTAAGTTTATTAAGGCATAAACTAATCAATACTAAATTGTTTGTGTGTATTTGCAGGATTTATTTTTATTTCCGTGATCATTCTATCGTCGTTGGGGAAAAGGAATACCACGTACAGTGACTATTGAAGACCTATGCGGAAATTTGTTCAATGGGATGATAGTAATTCATGAGGATCGCCCATATTTTGCAACCGACACACAGGGAGTTGTATTTGCTGTCCACTGGTGCATTGACAAAGTTTAAGTATCTCGGGGGTTCTCGCTTCTATGGATATGTCCAATAATAAGTTGTTTTGATGTTTTCTTGGGCATTACTAGTAGTTTTAAACTTAACTTAATTAATCTATGTGTGCGCTTTAAGTTTTTTACATGTTTAACTTTTTAACATTGTAAGGTAATCTAGGTTCTTCAACTTTTTAACTGTATTTTGAAAAACAAAATTCGGTCGTTAGGCTTAAGTTACAGGAGAACAGGAAAAAAAAATTTCATGAATAGCGATCGAATCAGCGATCGAATATTAGTCACAAAATTCGTTAGTGACCGAATTACCGATCGCCATTTTGTAATCGAAATATAAACTCGGTCGTTAAAACCTTAGTGATTAGGGTTTCTGCCAACACCATGATTTGATCGTTAATTCGGTTGTTAAACAGGATATCGATCAAATTAACATGTTTAGTTTTTTTTTGTAGTGTCTCAGCTCTTTTTCGGCAGCCCACCCCATTTCTGACCACATCCCAACCCTTTTCTGGCAGCCCACCCTATCTCCAGCCAAATCCACACAATCTTAATAAAACAAGAATCTTGAATTCTTGATAAGATCAGGGGTGGCTCAATCTAGAATCTAAGAGAGACTAAATGCTCTCAAATTGAAACATTTATGTGTATGGTAAAAATAAATTTGATAATTAATTATGAGTATGTCTTTAAAAGGTATAGTTTGCTATTTTAGAACATTTATATGTGTATGGTAAAAATTATGTATATTGTTTCCATAGTCTTTGACGTAGTGGCCATATTGCTACCAGTTATACCGCTACAACGTTTTCGGGGTCGGTTGCTAAGCTTTGCTATCCGAGATTGACTACATAGATCCCATCAAGGATCTACCTATTTGATCGAGATGAAATGCATCTGAATGCTTGAAATTACATAATTTAGTTTTTTTTAATTCTACCACAAAACAAATAATTTTGTAAGTGCATCCTATAAGAGAAATAAGGTTATAGTCATTGATCTTTTGGACACTATTGTTGGAGACAGGGAATACAAAATATAAGGAAAATATTCCTTTGCCTAATTTAATATATAAAAAGTTCAAAATATGTTGAACTAGTGTAATATATTCATGTAATGCATGTGTAATTTTTTTATTATAAATATATTTTGATAATGATTAATAAAAGGATGGTCGTTATTTGACATAGTAACAATTGAGATAGAGAAATGCATTTTGTATGAGAGACATAATTAATATTTATTTGTTCGAATATAATAAATGATTTTCATATTTTATAATTGCAATATTATTTTTTTAGATATTTAGGAAAAATAGAATCTATTTAATGTTTGTTTACTCTTATAAAAAAATAATTTTTTTAAAAAAAAGTAGTTAATGATTTTAAATGTTTTTTTTCAAAAACTCAATTTACAAAATTTGGACTTCATTTTTTAGATTATTATACATTAATATAATATAATAATATGTACAGAATAAATTTTTTGTACCTCATTATGAGAAACGGGCGTTATTATCTTACATAAATACAAATTAGGGAATTTAATATATAAAAAGTTCATCAAACATATCTTGTACTAATGTAATATACCCGTACAATCGTGTAAATTTTTCATTAAAAATATATTTTGGTAATGATTAATAAAAACAGGGTCGTTATTTGACATAGTAACAATTGAGATAGAAAATTGTATTTTGTTTAAGAGACATAATTAGTGTTTGTTTGTTAGGAATATAATAAATGAATTTCATATTTTATAGTTGAAATACTATTTTTTTAGAATTTTAGGAAAAATAGAATCTATTTAATGTTTGTTTACGGTTATACAAAATAATTTTTTTAAAAAAGTGGTTAGTGATTTTAACAAAAGCTCAATTTACAAAATTTGGACTTGATTTATTAGATTATTATTATACATTAATATAACTTAATAATATGTATAAAATAAATTTTTGTGTGCCTCATTATGAGAAATGGGCGATATTATCTTACATAAATACAAATTAGGGAATTTAATTCAACGAAGAAAATAAATAATCACGAGCTTTTTATAAATGCATACTGTAATAATAGTAAAAAATAAGGAATTATTGAACAATGCCTCTTTTGTTTCTACATAAGCAATTTACACAGTCAACTAAGCATTAGTTTGGGTTTTCTGTCAATTTGAACTTGCAGGATTAAGAAGATGGCCTTTATCTAACAATGGGCTTTGACTCCAAACAAAGCTGAGAGTTGCTACCTACGTCCCATAGATTTGTCATCCACCCCACACATCTAAATTTAGTGCCTTAGTTGCCAGTTTTACGAATTAAAAATTGACCTCTTTCGTCACAAGCGTCCTTGTCTTCCTCCTTCTCCTTCCTTTCATCTGGTGCGCAGACCACTATTCTTCTCCTTCTTCCGCTGTGCTGCTTTGCCACACCAGTAGCGGTCGCTATTTCTGTAACATCTGTGTCTTTATGACTTTGTTATACGTATGATGACGAGGTTTAATACTTGGATTAGATGTTTAATATGTTGGTTAAGGTGTAGGATCCTTTGCATGGAATGTACGCGATCAACCGGTGTGGAATTGAACGTAAATGTAACCTAGGGTTTTATGGTATCGTTTAGAATGCTCGAGAGTTCCTAATAAAATATTTAGGTTTAAGGAAGAGTTTAGGTATATTTGGAGGCTTGAGATTGCTCCTTAAGTATAGGAGAGTCTATATCTCAAATTTGAGGTCAATCGGACTTCAAACGGACTCAATACGACGAATCGTAACACATGGTTTCTAGTCAATGGTCAACGCTCAAGCGTGACCTACTCCACGCTCAAGCGTGGAAGTCAACCAGACAAGCTTTGGCATTGACTCCACGTGGCAAGCTCTGATTGGTTGCATGTACGGTGGCGGTTACCTAACCACGCTCAAGCGTGACCCTTTCCACGCTCCAGCGTGGAGTGGCAGCTTTGCAAAAATAAAAAGGGTAGCCAAAACGTAACTGAGACAGAAAAGAAGTCAGCGAGGAAGAGAGTGAAGTTAGTGAGAGAGAGAGAGAG
Organism: Sophora flavescens; assembly: GCA_030762895.1. Classification (NCBI taxonomy): domain Eukaryota; kingdom Viridiplantae; phylum Streptophyta; class Magnoliopsida; order Fabales; family Fabaceae; genus Sophora; species Sophora flavescens. Next base: position 126,333,972 of record CM061068.1, read on the forward strand.
AGAGTTCCGGCTTAGTTTTTGACTCGACCGATCGTCCTAACGCGATTCCAACTACGCCGTTGAGATCGTGGGAACGACGTCTTCTAAACCCTAGTTTCATTTTATTCTCTAAGCTAAGGTAATCTATACCCTTTTTATGCCGAAATACTGTCGGTGACGGTATTAGGCTTATCTTTCAATCCGTCTATCGGTTTTAAATTCCGACTTCAAATTAGGGTTACCCATAATGTAAGCTTCGTAATGATGTATTCAGGTGAATTTTGGGAGGCCCATGGACCCTTGTTCTGCGCAAGGCAACAGCTAGGAGTTTGGGGAATGGCTCGTTTTGTTACTTCTAGTTGAGCCTACGACTTTTCAGGTGGGAGAAAGAAGCCATCTAACGTCGAAAATGGCTAAGTAGCATTTATTTCAATTAGGGGCGAAGCCATAAAATTTAAAGGAGGGGGCCAAAATCTAATTTACATAACAATAAAAATTAACTAAATGTGCAAATAAATTACATAATACAAATTTTATATATGATTAACAACTTTTTTTCGATCAAATATATGATTAACAACTTAATATAATATAAATTACTCAAATAGATTTATAGTCAACTTTGATACATATCTAAAACCTTCGTTTCTTCAATTGTGCACGACGACGTTTTATCGAGTAAAAATTATCTATTATCAATATAAGTGGTATATGTTTTATCAATTTATTTTTTAATGTAAACAATTGTATCTATCCCATGATTCTAAAAAAATGAAAATAGAAATGTTTGAAATTATACCTATTATTGTTGAATTTGAGTCAATTATTTTTTATTATGATAATCTATATATATATATAGAACATTGCATGGAAGGAGGGGGGCCATGGCAACCCTATGCCCCCTTCCCTCCGCCCCTGATTTCAATAACATCACAGGCTGACCTAAACCCTACTAGTGGGTGAATAATGAACAATGTCAATATCACATTGGTGATTACTTAATGGTACCAATGATGATATTGAAATTGTAGATTTATCGTCGTTAGGTAAAATTTATGATATTCGATGTTGCATGATTTTATCTATTAATCTGTTCATTGTGTGTTATTTGGTTTAATATGCTATGTTTGAGTTGATTGAGTTTATTTGACTATCTGGCTATTTATATTATTAATTATATATGCTTGATTTGATAACATGATTGAGTGCAATAACATGCTTACTGGACTCTATTGATATATGATGATTTTATGGTGATGTAGGTTGGGGGATATATGACATATGTGTTAGAGGTGCCTAACCTATTTAATTAATATTACATTATGATGAGATTAATGATGTAATATTATGGAGGTATTATATGAGATAGTGATGAGAGGTTAAGGCATTAGGGGTATGACTTTATATATGTCGGCGAGAGTCATTCATATGCATGTTGTGGATTATATCCTTGTGTTGGGAACGCACGAGGTCTAGAGTCCTCGCGGGACCGTCCCAACTTAGAATTAAGTTGTGCAACTATAGCTTCATTGAGATGCATTAGCACCTTCGCGAGAGAACCGGGGTGTGCACCGGAGCGAAATGTGCAGCTATAGTGTCATTGCTTTGCATGAGCATTCTCACCGCGGATGAGGGTGTGCACCGGGGTTTTGGGGACGCGACGCTTGGACGACTGACTAAACAGTTGATGGATGTGTGACAATATTGGTGGTGGCCACGTCAGCATACATAATCATTTGCATAAGTGGGAAGGGTAGAGGAAGATAATATGTCTCGAGGATGTTTGTATATATAATGTGATGCATGTCTGTATGCTTTTATTGGTTAAATGTTATGTACCCGTTTCCATGTTTTGAAGCTAGATAGTTTCTTATCTCCTTTTCCTTTCTTTTGTTTTGTATTTTTTATCGTTATACGTGTAGACCCGGACTTTATCGATGGCTCATTGGGATCATCCTTGGATGACACAGCCGGCGGGGTTCCCTCTGATGGGAACCTTTGAGTTTGAGTTTGCGGATGAGCAGGGGTGGCTAGTGGACCCAGTCACCCGGTTTGCAGTGTATACGGGTCTAGTATCGGTGACTACCATATTAGGAGAGGGAGCTCCATTTGGTTTGGTTGGGACCTTTCGGGCCGGCCAAACGTTTCCCTTTCCTATTGGATTCCCGACAGCACCGATACCGCCTATGCCGCCGATGCCAGAGATAGTACCAGTTCCAGTCCCAGTACCTGTACCTGCGCCAGCACCGATACACGTTCTTGAGCCCATACCTGATGACGACCAGATTGTACCTGATGTAGCCCACATGCATGCCCCAGATGTTCCGGAGGTTATAGATGTGAGACCAGCTGGATCCGAGTCTTCCAGATTATCGTCTCGTCACAGCTTTGCCTACCGACACTTGTTTCAGCGGCGTTCCGGTAGGAGCTCTTATAGTAGTAGCAGAGGAGTGGTGGGACCATCCTAACCCAGAGGGGGTAGAGGTGAGAGTGAGGATAGTAGCAGTCGTCTGTGATAATACCGGTCAGTACTATCCTTCTAGATGTATATAGATGTGTGGTGATGTCTTTTTTATGTATTTTGAGAGGGGACTGAGTGTAGAGTGGCAGCGAGGCATCTTTTGTTTAGACTTTTCATGTATTTTATTATCTTATCTGGTTTGTACCTATATATGATCATACTGATGGGATTCTCTTTACATTACCTTATGACCGTACTTATGTGATACTATACATATGTATATACGCATGATGTTATGTTTATATTTGGATGGTTGTCTTATTTAAGGTTTTTATTTCTTCGCTGTTTTATATATCCGCTTAACGTTAATATCACGATTAAGTATTAAATAAAATATGGTTTTCTTTAATGGGACATCGGGGTGTCTAAATTTCTCTCTCCGTTAAGTGTTTCTCTCTCTCTCTCTATCTCTCCCGTTACTTTTTCCTTCAAATATCTTCTAATTTCATTCTTTGTTTCGTTTCCTCTCTTCTGGGTGTGATCATTTTTTGTTTCATTCTTTGTTTGTCTGCTTAGGGTTTGTATAATATTTTATGGATCCTAATTTCAAATGCTTCAAATGTTTTAATTTTGTAATTTTTTTTTTGCAATGAGAGTTAAATAAAAAATGAATCCCCAATACCATGCTGTTGTAACCCTAACGTCAAAGACACTGTCAAATGTCACCTCATATGCTTTGAGAAGGAGATGAACCAACTCTTGTTCTTGGGTCCTCCTCCATGGTTGAAAACCTAACTTTTCATCTCCTTGCTCCATCAAATTCCCATTCATTTCCTTCCTTGGCTTCTCCTCTTATTCTCCTATGGAGCTTCAACTTCTTCCCTTCTATCTCTCTCTCTCTTCTCTTCTCCTTCCTTCCTTCTTCTTTCTCTTTTCTACTATTCTGTTTTCAGTCCTTCTCTCTCACGTTCTCCCTTTTTCTCTTATCCCTTTCTCTTTTTTTTTTATTTATCTTTTTCTTTAATAAAAGTTAAAACCCAACTTACTATCTACACCTCTTCAACTATTAAATACACCCCTACCTTAATTCTAAACATTTCTTCGTTCACAAAAATATAACATTTATTATTAACTACCCTTAAAACACTTCTCCCTTAAGGATACGCTCCTTCTATTTATTGGGTAATATTATTTAGCCAACTAAAAAATTTGGGATGTTACAGCCCCCTCAAGATACATGGTAGCTAAACCATATGTCCACTCAAGATAAGCTTGCTGTCCACTCAAGATACACTTATGTGTTTGACCTTCTAAATAGCCAAGTTGAAAAAGTTTAAAACAACAAAAACAACAAAATTTATAAATTATAAAAATTAGGGTAAAGGCCCATTTTGGTCCCCGACAAAAAATACGGTGTCCATTTCAGTCCCTGACAAAATAAAAATTACCCGGTTAGTCCCTGACAATTACTAACGTGGGACAAGTTAGTCCCTGACAATTACTATGGGACATTATAGTCCCTAACATTATTTAAAGTGAGACTAATTAGTCCCTGACAATTAGTATCGTGAGACATTTTAGTAACGGACGCTGACTAACGGAAGTCACATAGGGACTAACATGTCCCACGTTAGTAATTGTCAGGGACTAATGGGATAGTTTTTTTTTGTCAATGACTGAAATGGGCACCATATTTTTTGTCAGGAATCAAAATGAATCTTTACCCTAAAAATTAAATAATAAAATAATGTAAGAAATCCACAACATTCTACGTGGATCTACAGTGCAATTCCTGTTATAGATAGATGTAGGGGACTTGCTATGTTCCTTACATCTTGCAATTTTTTTTTACATTTCTTTTTTAAAAATACCCTTTTCGTCTCATTAGTATGTACATGCTAGTACTTTCAGGAAATTATTTTCCCAAAACTGTCCAGAAATTAAATTCCGAACATTCAAAATATTATTCCGAAAAAAAAAAAAAATTACTGTTCAAAAACTTATTTTTGGAAAAATTCCGAAATTTAAAATCCAAATGTTGAATTTTACATCAATAAAATATATTCAGCAAACATTCCGAAAAAACAAATCCGGATTTACTGTAAACACTGAACCCCATAAGTGCTAGAAGTGCTCTTCTTGCCTTCCAATTCCAAATTCAACCACAAACAACAAACCCAACAAAAGTTAAAAACTCATGCAGATTAGCCTCATTTTCTTGTCATTTGACATAATCATGTCAACAAAATAAAGGGGTCACTGGTTTACAATAGATCTATTAGATGTACTTACCAAATATCCTTGAAGCCCCTCCACGGTAGCTTGGGCGGTGGCCAGAGCAGCATAAGCGGTGGCCACGACCACTGCAAGTGCATGCTTTTGATCTTGATTTGTCTTGAAGCCCCAACACTTGCAGTTGTTGCAGCCACATCTTGCTTCAATTTTGTTGGGGCTTGTTGAGTGTTCATTATTTCATGATTCACTGGTTTTCTAAAAATCCATCTTCGTTTTTCTCTCTTCTGAAAATTTGCAAATAAAGAGGTTAACTTTCATTGTTATCTAAATTGATCTGCAAAGTAACAGAGAAAGGAAAAAATAGCAGAGTAATGCAAGAATAGGAAGAAGGTTCGGTGGAGCGGTAACATCTGGATTTGTTTTTTCGGAATGTTTTCGAATTTTATTTTTTGGAATGACATTTTGAATATCCAGAATTTAATTTTCGGAAAATATATTAACAAGACAAAAAGGGTATTTTTGAAAAAGAAGCATAAAATTTTTTTTACAAGATGTAAGGAGCATTGTATAATTATACAATGTGTTAATAGCTATTAGCTAGATATAGATACCTAATTGTATTCCAAAAAATTGGAGGCCTGGTACATGAGGCCCGATCAATATCACCCGACCCAAACATGGAAGCGGACCTACTCGTCTTTAGACACTTCGAGAAATCATTGGAATCATACTCGAAACGGAAACAAATAGAAAACAGAGAAGAGATGACCATCAAAACTAAATATCAAAAGAACAATACCCTTTGAAAGCTTATGCTTATTCATACACTTTGAAATAATTGGAATCATACTCAAAGATTGTTGCCATTGTTGTTAATAGACAGACATGTCAGGGAACAGAGAGAGAGAGATAAAGCTTCTTTGCCCTTCCCTCTCAAAGGTAGCCAACATGGTTGCTTGGGATGAACAGAAAATCGACCTTGGCTCCATAGCTCGAGCTTTTGGGCTTGACCCATCAACGTTGAGGATCAATGGATACTTTATCAGTAGAGGGATGGACCTCATCTCCTCATCTGTGACTTGGAAATCTCTGCTCTCTTTCTTCTCTGCTAAAGGTTTGTCCACTGGGAATGACAACCGTGATGCACTTGTGGTTACTGGCAAGCTATGCAAATTTGGGAATAAGCGTATGTCTCTTTAATTTGCTTTTTAAGCTTTATCATCCCTTAAAGTAGTTCTCTTGTTTTTACAACTTTTTAACATTACCATCTTATTTTTATACTTCAACCCTCTTGTTATATGTGTATATAGATTGATGGATAGTGAGAAGAGTTTTCATTGTGAGAGGGTCAGAGGAGTAAATCTTAGTCATATAATAATTACAGTTGGAGTTATTTGAAGATCAAAATAGGATAACAAAATTCGCTTATGATTATTGTACTTCAAAAAATGGTTAGTGCACTGTTGAGTTTGATTGATGAATTTATCAAGGTGTTACAACTCATTAATTATCCATTAAATGTTATTATTTACGATTTTAAATGTCAGTCATTAACCACATTAATGAGTTGCGACATCTTGATATATCTATTAATCAAACTCAACACTTCAATAACCATATTTTTGAACTACATTAACTATAAAAATTGTTGTCCATTTTTGTTGTTTCATTTGATGTTCAAATAACACAACCAATAATGTAATACTGAGAAAGCACGACTTTTTTTTTTCCCTTTCTGTTGACAAAGATATCATTGAAACAATTGCAATGCCGTAACTGTTTATGATCTAAAACCAAGAAACATGGAAGAAAGGTGGAGAGTGTACATTGAAGTAGGTTTTATATAATTGTATATCACTCAAACTGACTTTTAATGTGCCATGCTTAACTTCTCATAAATGTCATTATACACCAAGGGTTTAGTGTTAGACTGTTCCGTATCTCAGTCATTATTTTATTTTCTTTTGTAATTGCTTCTTGTCAAAGACATTTTGAAATCGGGACTTCGAAGGGGATGAAAATGTGATTACACGAGACATTGTGATTGGAGTTTTTTTCATAGGGTCCTGCAATATGTTCATATCCCATGCACTCCCTCTTGTAATGGCATGCTTATGTTCTTCTCTCTGTAATCTGCATGTTCACAATAATGCCTTCTTTGATATTGTGAAGTTCTTTTTTTGCTAGTTACACTATATTTTCTCTGTATCTAGATTGAGTTGTGATTCTGTAGGCGGACATGAGTGTCAAGATTTTCAAAATGGGATTGGCAAAGTGATGGATGGTCAGAGTGGTTACAGAAGTAGAGGGACTCAATTGGAAGCTATCAACTTGCTCAGGAATAAAAAGTTGAGAGAAAGCAACTCAGGTAGTACTTGAATTGTTACCTTCCAGAATCATGGACAAGATTTAAAGTAGACAACAAACCATTTGGTGATTATAAATAATATACATCATTAGATTGCGTGTTATCTATCTTCAAGCATGTAGTTTTCAGGAGCTACCTACCTACCTGCAAGTTTGTAAACATCTAAAAACATTAAATGACAAGTTCATGAAACATTTTACAATATTGCAGTCGACATTTTGGCGTTGTTGTTTTTGAGAGTTTGTTAATTCAGTTAGTGTTAGTTAGTTTGTTGTAACTAATAAGTGATCAACAGTCCATGTGGAACTTATCTCTTCATTGTGTATAAATAGATAATGATGTGATCAATAATATAAGTGAGAAATACAGTGAGGTATATTCAGGAAAATTTTCCTATACTGTTTCTGCTATTCTTTCTCTCTTTCCTGATATTGCTAGAGTGCTAAAGGATCGTGTGCTGTGTGAGTGTGTGAGTGTGTTCTTGTTCTAACACTTCTGTGTCACTGTTTGAAGATATATTTGTATTATATTTTTTAACTGTTATTGTTTCTCTATTTCTATTTTCTTTACAAAAAGATGAGATTCTGAATGGGCTGAGCTGCAAGAGAAAGCAACTATTGGAAGATGTCAACCTATTCAAGAAGCTAAAAATAAAAGAGGACAAGTCAGGCATGTTCAAATAATAATCCTCCTTTCATTTTGTGTTCATCAATCATATCTTGCTATTCTCAGATTCTCAGTATTCCATTCCCTTACCGTATTTTCGCATTTGGTTTCATTTTCATTACATTTTAATCAGCTTTTCTAGTACTGTGGTTTCTTTACCAAAGTGGCTAAATAATCCTACTCTCGGTTGTGGGAAACTTTGTCAACTCAAAACTTCCCCCTCCCCTTTGTCTACAACTGCCTCATTGTTAACACAATGACACATTTTATGGATTCTCCAGATATTCAAGACCTCTCTAGCAGCATTTCGCGCAGCCAGTTAACATGCAGTTACACAAGTAAGAATCTGAAGCGGATAAGAGAAGATGAGGCAATTGTTGCAGCTCATAACAAAAGAATTAGATAAAATCTGAGTTAATAAAGTAGTGTTTTTATTTAAATATAAATTCTGTAAATTCTTTGATCTGTGTGGTATGATGTGAAGGATGTAATCAGAATTAAACTATTGCATTTTCTATGTGCTTAGAAAATCAAATTTTGTTGAAATTGGAGTAAATGATAAGCAATGGTTTTTATCACCTGCATTAAAAAAATATATATATGATAGACAATGACAATTCAATGAAAACCATTATCACGGAGAAGCTTCAAATTTTTAAATCTAGTCCTACTTTTCTACTTGGACTGAGGTAAATATAGATCTCTCTGTAAGCATTCATAAAATCCGAAAGTTTTTCCTATCTTAAACTGGGGCACCATTTTCTCACGCTAAATTTTTCTTGTATGAAAAAAAAACTTGAAATCTAGTGAGACTATGCGAGTTGCCACAAACTTGATTTCGTTATTCACTTGGGCATTTGAAATTGATTACTCATTGCAGTAAGGTCTCGGCTTCTCGGGGTCATTTTGAACTTCGTTTTCTAGGTAAGAAACTACAGGTTATTATTATTTTTACTTGGCTTGCTAGATCAGTAAAAGTTTTGCAAATGACAAAGGTAAGATGGTAATTTTAAACGCATTTTCAAACGTATGGCAAAAAAATAAAAAAACAACAATGTTTCGTGTTAGAAGGCAGTTTAAACAAGCCTTTTTCCTAATAAGTGAGATCGGTTATATTTTACTGTAAATTATATTTATAAATAAATTATTTAAAGTAAAATCTTTTTTAATGGTTTCGCCTATGATTTTTCTTGATTTCTCTCAACCTAACTCTTGCGCTACTTTCGTCTGATTTACTCTTCTTACTTACCCTTCATACTAAAATTTCTGCATGTCTTCAATGCACATGTCCATACCACTTAAATAACAATGTATAATTTAAACAAACGATATTGCTATTTCTATTGATAACTATTAAAATCAGATGGTCAAAATTTGTATGTAATCAATTTGATGGTTAGTGGTATACATGGGCTAAAATGATCAATCAGAAACGCAGACATGAATGCTAATCATTGGGCAGTGGAAGTAAGGCTTGTATTGTACATGAATAACTTATACGAAGCTATAATGTAGTACACTTACAACTAACTAGTTGGATGGTATCATTGTGAGTAGTATTGCCATGTAACAGCAATTCCTGCAACCAGTAGTACTTTAAGAACCAATTTTGAGCTAATGAAGGATGGTGATGACGGTGATGGTGGCTGAGCAGACCCTGATGATCTCCCTCTAAGCTTGGCAGACAATTTAGTTAGTACTTGATGAAGAAACACAACTTTGTTTGCATCTATAAGCAGAAAAATACAAGGCATCAGAATCTGAATAACAATACAAGTCTTCAACAAAAGAATGAGGGAGGGAGGGGGTGGAAACACTGGGCCTGAAATAATAGTACATGTTGCAGATCACTTTTACGTTAAAGCCTCCATGCCCAACTTCAGTACATACTTCGGCATTACAAGGATATTCATGTTCATTGATAACCAATAAAAGCAAATGTAAATTATAGTCTACTAGAACGACTCATTTGTTTCATTTGCCATTAAATTTGTATGTTTAGTTTGTGATAACTGCATACTATCATAAACATTATAGCACCTAAATTTAACTTCAAAATTACGGGAGAGGGTGAGCCTTGCCATAATGCTAAGGTTGTTGTCATGTGACTAGGTGCTCCATTGGTTCAAGTCACTGAAACAGCCTCTTTGCTTATGGTTGCAAGGGTACGTACATCTGACCCTTCCCAGACCCATGCCCCAAGGCCATCCTTTTATAATTTATTGATTATCAGAAAAACAAATATAGGCAAACAAGGAAATTTACAGAAGAACATGATTTGGGTAGTCTGGTGAAGAATAAGATTTATACATAACCAATGATGGTTTATGGGATTTTGTTTAATGTGGAAATTAGACCAGTGGAGGTATTTGGCAATAATCTGGAAAACTAGCACCAAGAGAGAACAAAATGAATCTTAGGTGAGGATTTTTTTTTCTGTGATATTAAGGTGAGAAGATAGAGGGTGAGCCTTAGCGCAACGGTAAGGTTGCCGCCTTCTGACTTTGGAGGTTCAAAACTTATAAACAGTCCCTTCGCTTGCAGGGGTAATAAGGCTGCATACATCTACCCTCCCCAGACCCCACCAGGTGAGATCCTCGTACATTGACCCCCCCCCACCCCCACTCCCACTCCCACTCCTTTTTATTAAGGTGTGAAAGGTTTATTTAATTACAAAGCACCTCATATTGAGGGCTTACTTATCATTATACAAAATTGAATTACTGAGTCCCAGGAAGCGGAGACTACAAGAGTTGAGGGTTACCTTTGTTTTTCAGAAGTCTTTCTTCCTCTCCAACACGTCTTCGGAGTACATTTAGCAAAGATCCAAAATACAATGCAAAAACTGTGCATGTAATTGTGATGACATTGTAAGGCATACTGAAATCGGGAGTTGTCAGGGGTACCAGCAAAACTTCTGTATATGAGAGAACAGGACTCTTTTCCTGAATTAAAGATCCAGACAGTTAGGTTTGGCAGAAATTTCATGTACCTGAGTCATGAGCAATAGAGTGCAGACTCAAATAACCTGTAATTTAGACAACATTGGTGACTTGCTTAGAGAGTTATCCGAAAATTGCAAACCAGCATGGAATTCAGGAAAGCTTATTATTGCTGATGGAATGTCAAATCCTTGATTAGCATCTGGAGGGTATTCATCAATGTGCAAGAAGCCCTATGCAAATTGCAAACCAAAAAAAGCAGTCAAAAACCAACTTTATCTAATGAAACAACCAATTCATACTCATCCATCCTAAAAGTGTCTACCTTGAAAATTTAACATATCAAATAAGATAGCTACCATCAGCTTCTAATGCTATATAGATAGAAAAACAAAATTACTATCACGTTTTATGCTGCGATGTCATATACATACCTTTATGTTAGAGTATAATTGAACACCAGAGATAGATGTGTAAAGGCCATTAAAACTATCGGATCCAATATCATAAAATGGGTTTAAGTAGTCTGATGCCAATGACTGAAGCTCAAATTGAGTACAATAGAATTACTTACAAGCACAAGGTTAATAAATCAGAAAGAAAACTTCTACAAAGACACTGAATCTTTAAGTTTCGTTGCTTAATTTGTTAATATTTTAGACTTTTAGTACGATGCAAGATGTTGTATATTCCAAGAATAATAATACCACCAACTATGAAATTCAAATGACAATATTTGACTGAAGCTAATATTTTGGTGCAAGTGAATAACAGGTATAAGGCATGTTAGCAATGAAGGCTTTAGACGTGCTTTGTGAGACATTGATATTGACAAGCTCATAAGACATGAGCTAATATTTACCATCTACCATCAACAATTTTCTTTTTTGAGTTGAGCACTTTGATTTTATTATATATATTAAAAGAAGAAAATAATTAAGACAGAAAATAATTCCAGAGTTTAGAGGATATTCTGCCCGTTTGGGTCTCCTTCTCTCTCCCAATGAATGATCGCAGCAGCGTTTCTCTACGACCAATCCTTCCAACACTAAATCTCGGCAGTTTGACGGAAGACGGTGCAACGTCCGCCATGAGTGGGTCCAAGTCCGGCGGCTTCGGAGGTGGTAGAGGCCTGGTTCAGACCACCCAAATCTGCCTTGGTGTTACCGCCCCTTCACCCACAAGGGCTTCGACCACCCTACTAGTATCCCGGTACGGCGGCGGCAGTCCGACTGTACCATCTTCTTTTGACCTCCTTTTTCCCCTCCCGACGGCGGTGCTACTGGTTCGGGATTGAGATGCACGCGTATTCTTCGCCATCGTCGTAACTGCGAGTGCGCCGCCGGCCTTCGCGTGATCAAACCGGAGAAGTGCTACTGGTCACTGTCCCTGTTCTTGTCGGCGACGCAAGTGAACCACCCGCCGCCGTATGCTGTTTCCTATCCGGAGGTTTAGGCGGCGGTTTCTGCACTCCGCCTTTGTAGTTGCTAAGTGATGCGCCGTCTCTGTATGTCTTCCCTCTCTGTTGCACCAGTGTCAATGGCCCATCGCCCTCTACCGAAGAACTCGCGTCTGGTGGTTTAGGCGGTGGTAAGAGGCTGACCCGCCTACGTGCACCTCGTTGTCTCCTTTGAATCTTACTCTCCAACCTCTGCTTCACCCTTGCACGCCTTGACAATCTTTTCTGCCTTTCTCCTTGGCTGAGTGTATCTTGTCGACCCACCCATCTTGTGGAATTTTCCCTTCCTCTCGTTCTCCACCTTCGCCACTTCTTTGCTTTCATTTCTTGATTCTCCTTTTGGTTTCAAGATGCCTGGCTCTCCCCATTCTTGCTCTTTTTCTTTATCAATTTCTAACCTCAGCTTCGCTGGTTCTTGGCTCTCCTCTTGGACCCAGATATCTGAATCAGTTTCTGGTTGAAACCGCTTGAGAATCGCCTCCCTAAAATCCTCCCAAGTGGCATTTGGATTGACCCAAACCCATAATCGATACCACGTGAGAGCACTATCACTCATCCACTGTGGAACCATTGGTATAGATCTTCTTCTTTACATACTGCCCCTGCATCAAAATATTTCTCCACTTTGATCAGCACCCATCAGCATCTTCTCCTTCAAAGATTGGTATCGCTAGTCGTAACTCCTTCAGTTCTCTTCTCCAATCTGCAAGTTCTTTTATCATTTTATCATAAACGTCAAGAACTGGATCCATCATTCCTGTTGAACTCTGAACAGCCTCTGAATTCATTTGTGCAAACCCCACAGCTCCAAGATCGGAGCTTTGATACCAGTTGATAGGAACCAACTGATATTACTATAAAAATAGGGAAAATCCCTTACAGAATGTAATCCCAGAGTATTTGAGAGACTCTAGACTCTCTCAATGCCCAAAGGCCCCAACTATTCCCAAATGACAAGATATCCTCCTCTCTCAATCTCTCCTTTATTTATAGGCAACATGCCTTATCTCCCTTAACTAACTCCCTAACTCACCTACTAACCAATTAACTAATTAACTAATTAACTAACTACTTAGCTAGCAATATCTATCAAAGGGGTCCTTGAAATGAAAACGATACCAACTAAAAGAACAGTAATAAATAAAGTGCTTGTAGGTTGAGTGAGGTCCTTTCTGATACCATCCCTGAAAATAAAAGTGCTTTTATTCCGAATATGCAAATCCTTGATGCCGCCCTCATTGCCAATAAGGTGGTGGATGATGTTAGGTCCCAAAGAAAACAAGGTCTTGTCTTTAAGTTAGACTTCTAGAAAGCTTATGACCATGTTAGTTGGGGTTTCTGGATAATGTTTTGGATAGGAAAGGGTTTGGTGCAAGATTACGGAAATGGGTTTCAAGGTGTTTATCTTCTTCCACCTTTGGGGTTATCGTGAAGGGTGTGTTGAGATCCCACGTCGATTAGAGATATGGGTAAAGTATCTCTTATAAGGTTTGGATAATCCTCATCTCTTGAGCGAGCATTTGCGGTTGAGTTAGGCCTAAAGCCCAAATTCTAAGATGGTATCAAAGCCTATCCTAGATATGTTATTGGGCCAGTTAGTCCAGCCACATTTGTCTATGCTTCAAAAGTCTAGTCCTGAGCATGAGGCGGTGTGTTGAGATCCCACGGATATTACAAATGGTCCTTTACTCATATATTCAATCAAAGTGGGACTTTCACACTTAGGGTGCGTTTGATTTGCAAAAAAGTAAGGGATTGGACAGCACAACAACATTTGTTCCATGTTTGATTTAAAAAGTAGTCAGAGGACTGGACAAAAAATGGGATGGGGGACGGGACAAAAACCCAAATTCTTGTACCTAGCCAAACCATTGGACAAAAAGTTGTCCCAAGAACAAACCAAAGTTATCAATCCCGGATAGCATAGCGTAGCAACCGACCCCGAAAACGCTATTGTGGAATAGCGCGTAGTGGGACGGCCGCTATTTTAGGCTAGTGGTGAGAACTGAGAAGGAAAAAGGGAGGAGAGGTAGGGGGAAAGAGGAATGGAAGTGGGAGGGAGAAGAGAGGGGAGGAAGAAGCTCTGAAACAGAACATGAAAAATAACGTTGTGAGGGAAAAGAGAGTGGGAGGAAGAGTCAGTAAAAGAAATAAGGGTAAACTAGAAATTTTAGTTAGATAAGTGAGGGTAAATAAGTCATTTGAATAAATATAAAAAGGGCAAAACAGAGAATATGTGAGCTAAAGAGGGTAAAATAGAGAATTTGAGTTAAAAGAGAGGGTAGAATAGGATGACCATATTAAAGAATGAGGAAACTTTAATAAAAACCCTAGATCTGAAATCCCTACTGCTGGAGAGCAAGACCTGATCGTGGGAGAGAAGACCCAGCCGTCGAACAACGGTGCCGACGGTTGGGTGTGGTCGGAAAAGGCTCGTCAGAGGGCTCTGTTGACGGTATATCGGCCCACCAAACAAAAGCGACCCAGAAGCACCCGCTCCGCCGCATTTCGACACTTTTTCCGCTGCAAAAGCGGTCGCTGCCGCCACACGCCGCTCGAGTGGCGGCCACCCGCCGCTTCGCTCCTCCCCACCGCTAAAGCGTGCGATTGACTACTCTGGAACAAACTACTTAAAAGTCAAAAATTATTCTTTCCTATTTAATAACTACTCTCTCTCTTTCTTCCTCCCTCTCTCTCTCCTTCTCCCTCCCTCCCCCCGATTCTGTGTTATGTAAAAAGTAACGTATACAAATTATATTATAAATATTATTATTATACAATATAATATTATATATTATATATAATACTTATTTAATATAATATTATATATCAGTATATATTATAAAGGGTATTTAAGTAAACTTCATATTATTTTACTTATGTTGTCCATTGTCCACCAAACAATATGCAGGACAAAGAGTTATGCTGTGACTCAAGCATTTGTCATGTGTTGTTCTTCTTGTCATGTACCTTAATGCGAATCAAACGCACCCTTAACACACATCCCTCATACCCAAGACTATACATCTAGAGCGTGAAGTTTGCAGGAATAAACATATGTGGGTGGCCCAACATCGTGGTAGGCTCTAATACCATATTAGAATAATTGGGCTTAACTCCACTCTAAAAGCTACCTCAAAGAGGGGGGGTTGCCCAGGTAATTGTAAATGATCCTTTCCTCGTATACTCAACAAATGTGGGACTTTCATGCTTAACATCACATGTCTGAGTAGGGGTGTTCGCGGATTGGATTGGATCGGTTTTGAGCTAAAAAGTCATCCGATCCAATGATGAAAACATCGTGCGGTTTGGATTGGATCGGTTTGCTTCCTTAAAAAAATCCGATCCGATCCAATCCAATCAAATGCGGTTTGGATTGGATTGGATAATTCGCTTTTTGTCATACTTTATTTTTTTTCTGATGTCAAGTGTCCTTTCTACTTATTTAATAGTGGATAGAAGATAATCTTTATTTTAATTTGGGAGTTTGAGAAGAACAAAATTATTGATATTTTTTAACACGTTCTTTTATATTAATTCTCTATATCTACTCCCACTTATCCTATTTTTTTCCTTGAATCGGTTACAAATAAATTGTAGCTAATTATTTTTCAAATTTACTTAATTGTTTTCCTATTTTTAATGATTACTCAATAAATTATATATATGTTATGCATCAAAACTTTTAGTAAAATATAACTTCAAGACATTAATATTTATTCTAAATAGTCTTATATATGTCATTCCAACAAAAATATTAAAGAGAATGAGGAACATAAAAGTATGAAGAATAATGTTTAAGTATGAGTAATATTATAATTTCAAAAATAATAATATATGTATATAATAGATCGGTTTGGATTGGATTGGATTGGATTTCACTATAGGATCCAAAATCCGATCCAATCCAATAAAAAATTACGGTTTTTTCGGTTTTCGATTTTTTCGGTTTTCGGTTTGTTCGGTTTTCGGTTTGTCGGTTCGGTTTTTGCGGTTTGAATCGGTTTGGATCGGTTGATGAACACCCCTATGTCTGAGGGAAACATGAAAGCTAGAGACAGGCATAGACAGGCCACAGCATAAATGCATTTTGAAGAAGCAAACTAAGTTGAAGGCACGGGTCCACATTTAGAATAGCTGCATTAATAACATTACACAATATACAGCATTCAACTTTTAGAATTCAAAGGCTAAATATTCACCATAAAAGCATATCTTTAAGAGTTTAAAATGATATTTTGAAGAAGGGAATCTATGTTGAAAGATCACAGGTCTACATTTAGAAAAGCAGCATTACTAACATTACACAATATATTGCATTCACTCTTTAAGGTTTAGAACTCAGGCTAAATATTCACCATAAAAGCATATCTTTAAGAGTTTAAAATGATATATATATATATATTGAATTGATATATTGTGTGATTCCTCCTACTTTCATATAATTCTTTAGTATGTAATGATTTCCGTTATTAAGATTTTTGAGGTTGTTTTCTAACAAAAACTGAGGTAAATATCCAGAAGAAAAAGATATACAAATGAAACTAAGAATTAGAGCAAACCTTATCAAACTCTATATTTAATAAAGCTGATTTAATCTCACAAGGAAATTTGAGGACCAGCTCCATCAACCCTGGTGATACTTTGTCTTCAGAAGGGGAAACACGCATTCTCTCAACAAAATCCGTGACTGCTTGAGGCTTTTCATCAACTAATATTTGTAAAGTATGATAATATACCTTAATATACCAAGGTACAATTTGGAGAACGTTAACTTGCAACATACACCTATCTTCAACATCATTGGCTGCAACGAACCCCCGAGCCGATTCGGTCGATTTCAAGGATATAGCAATAGCACCCCTTTCATTTCCACTTCCCATTAAAAATCTACTGGCATATAAAGGTGCATGTGAGCTTGACCAAATAACAGGAAGCTTCCACGTTAGGCCTAAATCAAATTGTTCACTGTCACTGTACTCTTTGATCGGAAATTCATATAGAATTGAGGAGCTCTTTTCCACTTCTTTATGCAGCTTTCCAGGATTAACAGATAGTTCAAAGCCAATGTTCCTTCGAAAATCTTCAGAACCTGTGTCATTAGCAGCAAATATAGCAGTATCCTTATGGAGATTCTCAAGTTGAGTGACTAGACCTTTCTCAAGTAGAAGGTAAACATTACTCGACTTGGCAAGAACACATCTTCCATTGATTTTTCTTCCAAATATTGAACTCAGAGACCAGTTTGGTTGTATATTTGTTTCACTGACATAGTTCATACCAGCTCTCTGAATATTAGGCTGAAGTACAACTGTAAGCGTTTGGTCAAGAATAATTCTTGAATTTAACCCATCTGCAGCACTTCTGGATAATGTCAAATACAATCGCTGAGAGTGGTAAAAGCTTCTGTAAATAGATGGTCTATCCATTAAGGCAGAGAGTCCAGCTTTATCTCGACAAGGAAGGAGTTTCAACCAGGGAGTTAGATTCTCAGTGCAGACAGCTTCACGCGGCAGGGTACCATATCTTAAACTTCCTAAAGCTGATTGAAATGCCCACTTAGGAGCAGAATAAGAGGTAGAAGCCTCTAGGAAGTTGATCGAAGCACAAAAGAGACCTGAAAGAGCATGGGTTAAATTTTTCCAAGAAGCATCAACCTGATCTGCAGGAACATCAAAGATTGCCCACAATTCAACTCCAGGAGGCTTTGCATTGCGGCTTGATATTGGATCAAAACCACCCCATCTTTCATAATTCCACCGACCTTGTGTGAATGACAACTCCATTGATTTAATATGAAATTTCTGTACCTGTCCATCCAACACTAATCCACATGTTATTTAGTATGCTCAGAAAAAAAAATTTATGAGCAATCAGAATATAACAAAATGAAACAAACTTGCTTCTACAATCCACAGCAAAAGTACAAAAACATAGCATAGACTAAAGTGTAAACACACAAAAGCATGACCAAAACTATAAATTCAGTGACACCCAGAAGGCTCATTTGTATTTGATGTCAATTAAAGGACTTTCTCAAAAACTTTCTGGTGGGAAAAGCCTTTTGTTCTTGTGCTGCATATATAAGTAGAGGCACAATAATTAGTTCCTTAAAAACACAATTTTTAAGATAAAAATTGAAAAGCATGGAGCTCTAACCCTGCACTTATATGTGTTTGCATTAAATACCTACATAACTATCTGTTCTTCTGCAGAACAACACAATTCTTCCTCAGGCTCAAAAGCAGTTACATATCATAACATCCCAATTTGTGCTCAGTGCTACTGCTCCACCACTAAAAGGTCCCATTAGTGAATCTTACCAAAGAAGCAATTTATACAATACAATGAGTTTGGCAATCTTCATATCGAGCTGTAAATTAAAGAGTAACAACTACAGCTTAAACTACCACAATATCTACATACTTCAATCACTCCTATCCAAATCCCAGTGAAAGGTGTCAAGATATAACACACAAAATTAAGGATAAAAACTGAAAGAAACAAAAAAATAAAAAATAACAAAGTAAAAGAAAAACATACAGCTCATTTCTAACACCACTACAATCTATGCATGTAAACTTCTTCTCTTTGTTCTTTTTTTAGACTAAACCTCCATTTGGTTGGGTGCCCAAACCCCTCACATCTCTAAATTATGAAAGAAAAAAATTTACACTCAACTCTCTTGAAATTTAATTTAATGAGAAATTTAATTTAAATCACATTTGGTACCTATTGGAATATTTGTTTTGTATTGATTGCAAAAGTTGTCTACAAAGAGTTCATACCTCACCTCTTATAGGCAGAAAGAGATCATCTAATATCCTAATCCATAACAGAAAAAGATAATAAAGTTATCTTCTATCAACAACTAATAGTTATCAAGTAAACTAATTATCTTTTACTCTAACAAACCTAACAAACCTATATCAGGATAACAAACTTGTAACAACAATTCTGTTACAACTATTCTATTACTCCCCCTCAAGTTGGAGAGTGAGGATTATGAACTCCCAACTTGAATGCCAAATCATGAAACTGGTTGCCTCCTAAGGACTTGGTGAATATATCAGTCGGTTGCTGTTTTGTTGGCACATAGGTAGTTGAAATTGCACCTGCTCGTAAGTGTTCGCGAATGAAATGGCAATCAACTTCTATGTGTTTTGTTCGCTCATGGAAAACTGGATTAGCTGCAAGATGAAGGGCAACTTGATTGTCGCAATGTAGGAGTGTGGGGGAATCACAACGTACTTGCAAGTAAGACAATAAACTGTGCAACCAAAGGATTTCACTGGTGGCATGGGCTATGGCACGATATTCTGCTTCACTAGAGGATCGGGAGACGATTGTTTGTTTCTTGGTTTTCCAAGAGATAGGAGCTGAACCGAGCTTCATTAAGTAACCTAAAATGGATTTCCTTGTGATTGGACAAGAAGCCCAGTCACTGTGGCAATAGCCAACAAGTTGGAGATTATTCTCCTTTGGCAATATGATTCCCTGCCCAGGTGAGGACTTTAGGTATCTCAAAACACGCATGACAGCATCCCAATGAGATTGTTGTGGACTTGTGGTGCTTGCATGAATTGGCTTAGAATAAGAATCAAATAAGTGATTTCTGGACGTGTGATAGTGAGATAGATGAGGCGTCCTACGAGTCTTCGATATTAAGAAAGATCAGAGTAAGCAGAGCCTTTTGCTAAAACTAATTGATGATTTTGTTCCATTGGAACCATGGATGGCTTACAAGCAAGCATCCCACATTCATGCAAGATGTCCAAGGTGTACTTCCTCTGACTAATGAACAAACCATGTGAACTTCGTGCCAATTCTAAACCGAGGAAGTACTTGAGAGATCCAAGATCTTTCATATTAAAACAATTGCTTAAATATTGCTTGAACTTGGTGCAGCTATGAGAATCATTGCTTGCTATTACTAGGTCATCGACATAAACTAGTATAGCAAGGAAAATGGAATTATGAGAGTAAACAAAGAGGCTATGATCTGCTGGACATTCTTTGAATCCATACTGTATTAGCGCTTGTGAGAGTTTGGAGTACCAATTGCGTGAGGCTTGACACAATCCGTACAAAGACTTCTTCAAGCGACACACCATGTCTTTTCCAGGGGCTTTATGTCCTTGTGGAACGACCATGTAAACTTCTTCCTCTAGCTCCCCATGCAAGAAGGCATTGCTTACATCCATTTGGTGTAGCTCCTAACCCTTAGTGACTGCAATGGAAAGAAGGCATCGAACTGTGGTCATCTTTGCAACTGGTGCAAAGGTTTCGTTGAAATCTTCTCCTTCAACTTGGGTGAAACCTTTTGCCACGAGTCGTGCTTTATACTTTTCAATTTCACCTGTGGCCTTATGTTTAATTTTGTACACCCATTTGCACCCAATGATTTTTCTGCCTGGTGGAAGTTGTGTTAATTCCCAAGTGTCATTATCTTCTAAGGCCTTAAGTTCTTGTGCCATTGCATCACGCCATTCTGGATGCTTTGCTGCTTGAGAATGTGTTTTAGGTTCTTCATGAGAGGCTAAGGTTGCAAGATAAGCTCGATGCTTTTGTGAAAAATGATCATAACCCACAAAATTGGAAATAGGATAGACCGTACCTGAAGAGGTGAAGGAACTAGATGACGTGCATGCGGGGTTTATAGTAGCAGTGTGACAATAAGAGTCTCTGAGGTAAGCTGGCGGTTGCCGTGTTCTTGGGACAATTTCTTCTTCAGTGGGGACTGCTTCTTGCTCCCCCTCATTGTGAATTTCCATGTCCATGTGTGATTCCTCCTCATTCCGTGTCTTGGGCTCATCTACTTCATTTTGTGTTTCTTGGATCTTATCCTGTTTAGCTTGATCAGGATGTGTGTGACTTTCATCCTCGGCAGGCCAAAAGGTGTCATGAAAGGTAGTAGGTACCGAGGATTTGGTCACGTTCCCTTCATGCAAGCTATAAGGGAAGATGTCCTCATAGAAAATTACATCTCTAGAAACCAAAAACTCATGTGTTTTTGGATTATAAACTTTCCATCCTTTTTGGCCTTGAGGGTAGCCAACAAATACACACCTCTCAGCTCTGGTTGCAAATTTGTCTCTTTGCTTTGAGGAATTCTTCACATAGCAGAGCCAACCAAGAATCCTTAGATGTGCACAGCTAGGTGGTTTTCCAAACAACATCTCATAAGGAGTGACTCCCTTATTTACGATTGTTGGTGTTCTGTTAATAAGATGGGTGGCTGCCAAGACACAATCTCCCCAAAAGCTTAAAGGGAGGTTGGCTTGGAAACGTAAAGCCCTAGCTACATTAAGTATGTGCTTGTGCTTTCGCTCTACACGCCCATTTTGTTGAGGCGTTGCCACACAAGAAGTTTCATGCATTATCCCTTCTTGTTGAAGAAATTTCTGAAAACTAGTGTTGGTGAACTCGGTACCATGATCACTTCGAATTCTTTTGACATTGGTGTTAAACTGTCTTTTCACCATGTTGCAAAAATTTATGAGAAGATCCATAGTCTCGGTTTTGTGCTTCAATAAATATATCCATGTTCCTCGGGTAAAATCATCAACAATGGTTAGAAAATAATGAGAACCGTTGTGTGAAGCAGTGTGATATCTCCCCCATAAGTCACAATGTATAAGATGAAAAGGCTCTTCAGCTTTATTGTCACTATGATTAAAGGAAAGTCTACATTGTTTTGATTTGTGACATATATCACAACATTCTACTTTATTCAAATCAAAACTACAATGAATTAAATGTGAAATCTGTTGAAGAGCTTGAGAGGAGGGGTGTCCCATTCTTGAATGCCAAAGACTGGTTGTATCCTTATGAACTACGGCTAAAGATGATCCTTGCACTTGTCCCTTGAACACATAAACCCCATCATGCATCTCACCTAATCCAATCGTCCTCTTCGTGGTTTGGTCCTGTATTACACAACAATTTTGATCATAAATCACTGTGCAATTTAAATCATATGTCAATTTGTCCTCAGGAACAAATAAAACATTGTGTAACTTGATATTTGCATCAAGTTCAACACTACCCATTTTGTTAACTAGCACCGAATTGCTAGTAGGGACAGTAATGTAAAATGGTTTTTCAATCTTGCAAACTTCTCTTAGCATGCATAACAGTGGTGTCATGTGGTGTGATGCACCACTGTCCAAGACCCATTCGGTTTCTTTATAAACTTTATCGTTACCAGCCATATTCTCATGTGGTGTGGCCCTGCGTGTTCCATGAAGTGTGTACACTGCTACAGATCCATTTGAATTTACATGATCAGCTTGAACCGCATGTGCACCAGTGTGTTGCTGTTCATCTCCTTGAGCCACATGAGCACCTGACTGTGTTCCTTGTCTGTTGAAGTTGCGCTGCGTCCTGCAAGTTTCCCAGTTAGGTGGATACCCAACAATCTCGAAGCACTTCGATTTTATGTGCCCCACCTTCCCACAATGATCACACCGTGGCCTTGGTCCATCTCTTCCTTTCTTGGAAGCTTGGAAAGCTGAAAATTTGATTTTGGTGGTTCTTTCTTTCTCTTAAAACGCGATTCTTCCCATACATGGTTGAACCGCCTTGATTTTGGTGGTTCTTTCTTTCTCTGCAGCAAAGCGCGATTCTTCCCTGAGTACATGGTTGAACACACGACGCAGGGAGGGCAGTGGGTCTGAGTTAAGGATGATGGCCTTCACATGTGCGTATTGCTCATTGTCAAGACCCCCAAGAAATAGATGCACACGCTGCTCTTCCTCTCTTTGCATTATCATTCTTGATGCCCCACAACTACATTCAGGTAGGGGTTGGAGTTCGTCCAGTTCATCAAAAAGAGACTTGAACTTTGTGTAGAAGTCAGTTATATTCATATCAGTTTCCTTCTCTATCAGGCAAAGCATACGCCATAGCTGGTGGATACGTGGAGCGTTGGTTTGTGCAAACCTTTCCTCAAGATCGAGCCAGACGTCGCGTGCTGTAGAGGCATGTGAAATAGAGCCGTGCAAATTTGGATCAATAGCATTAATGATTCAGGCCATTACCATAGAGTCAACCTTCTCCCAGTTGATGTAATCTGCAGCTGAAGACGCTGGTTTCTTGATCGAGCCATCTATGAAACCAAGCTTCATCTTTGAACGTAAGGCAGGCTTGATTGAGCGTGCCCATGTCCGGTAGTTGGTTCCTTTGAGGATGACAGCAACAAGGGGCGTCCCAGGGTTATCTGATGAGCTGAGGAAGAAGGCTGGATTGGGTGCGAGAGTGGAGGATGCAGCGTCGTCAGAGGCATGTTCCTTCTCTGGCTTGCTTTCAGGATCAACCTTCTCTGATGCCATATTGGAATATTTGTTTTGTATTGATTGCAAAACTTGTCTACAAAGAGTTCATACCTCACCTCTTATAGGCAGAAAGAGATCATCTAATATCCTAATCCATAACAGAAAAAGATAACAAAGTTATCTTCTATCAACAACTAGTAGTTATCAAGTAAACTAATTATCTTTTACTCTAACAAACCTAACAAACCTATATCAGGATAACAAACTTGTAACAACTATTCTGTTACAACTATTCTATTAGTACCACTTTTGAAAACCGCTATTGTTTCAAAAGCTACGTTCACCTCCTCCCATCGCAAAGAGGTCAATGTAGTTTTAAATCACCATCCCTTGTGAAAGTAACCATAATAATAACATTAATGACATGAATATAATTTCTGAAACAAGAAGACTGCCAAGTGTAATTAAGCTAAATTTCAGAATAATCAGATTAATTTCTTCAACATCAATCTTTTAGGGATGAAGTGGGAGTTTTAATTCTTCAGCGATTCCTGGGGTCGCCCATTTGGGAGGCAGCCCAACCCCATCTGTAAAAAAATCGGATGTCCGGCTGTCGACTCAGGGATTAGTATGGTAGCAGTTCCAAAGGATCTAAGCTTGTAAAAACCTTGGGAGCGGGCCCCATAGGAGGGCAAAGGCTCTAATTACAGTAGGTTAACAAAACCAAAAAAAAAATCTTCAGCGACTAATCGGACGGGTGTAACCAAAGTGGAGGTTTAGTCGTATATTAACTTTCGATCTCAATGTAAGATTAACTCAACAAGTAACAGAAAGAAAGAAAAGCACACACCAGCTGAGAAATAGCTTTAGGGAAGAGGTGATGGTGACTTGCAAATGAATCAGTGAGAGGAGCTTCGTTTTGGAACTGAAAATGCGCGAGCACTTTGCGATCGGGCAAAGGTTTCAGTAGCAACTCCTCCGAGAATTCTTCTTCTTCTTCTTCTCCAGATGCCGTTGTCGAAATCAGAACCGGAAGAAGTAAGAGAAGAAGAAGAGAGATGGGAATAGTCGCTTTCGTCAGAAGAGCCATTGGTGTGTTTGTTGCTGCAGTCTTTGAAAACACGCAGTGGTGGTTTAGTGACAGTGCTTGGTGCTGCTATAGAGATTTCGCCATGAACAAGGAATGGACCCGCACCGTGTGAGATGGGAGCTCCAC
The DNA here is from genome assembly GCA_030762895.1 of Sophora flavescens. Taxonomy (NCBI): domain Eukaryota; kingdom Viridiplantae; phylum Streptophyta; class Magnoliopsida; order Fabales; family Fabaceae; genus Sophora; species Sophora flavescens. The sequence goes on from CM061068.1 coordinate 126,358,574, forward strand.
CTGCCGGAAATGGTACAAGAGCTTCGTTTCTTCTTCGGTTTTTAGCCCCGAGGTAATGCTTGCTGTCTTTTGGGCCCGGGACCTTTTAAAGCTGGTGTGTTTAGGATCGATATGTGGGCTTTTAATTTTAGTACCCCATAAAATGATTTTGTCACCTCCCTCTCGCTTTAATTTTTCCTTTATCTCGTAAATGTCCTTTCCTATCCGGTGTTATTAAAACCGGTCCGATGATCGACTCAGTCAGGATACTGGGTTAATGATTGACTCGGTATAAATTAAATATTTAACAAATATACATATATAGTATTTATTTCAACACCAGATTTAGAACTCACGTATACTAATAGTGCTTGTGTTCGACTCATGCCTTAGACGTTTTGCAGAATTTCCCTCAAATTCAACTGACTTTGCAGTGCGTGGTAAGCGTGCGCGGAACTGCACACATGGTGCCTGTTCGGTCGTGGCCCGAGTTACGCGGATTGGTGAAAATAACCCCAATTCAGCTCCTTATCCTGTAAGATATACTAATCGGATCGGACATGGAGCCGATTTTCGGTCGGTCCGGTTCTAATAACATTGTTCCTATCACTTTATCCTACCCGAGCCCCCTCAACCCATCACTCATTCGTATATTTTCTCTGGGTGCGTTTTATTTGCAAAAATTCAGGGGACTGGACAGTACAAAATTTTTTGTCTCCTGCTTGATTTGAAAAGTGGTCAGGGGACAGGATAAAAAAATGGGGAGGGACACTCGGACAGAACAAAAACCCAAAATTTTGTCCCCCGCCAAACCATGGGACAAAAAGACGGACTACCAGAAAAAGACAAAATTATCCTTACATCCCTCTCTCTCCCTCTCCCTCTCCCTCTCCCCCTCCCCCTCCGTCTCTCTCTCTATCTCTCTCCATCCCTCTCTATCTCTCTCACTCCCTCCCTCTTTCTTTCTCCCTTCCCCACGCCACGCCACGCCACATTAATGTTATTTAATTTTTTTCAAACTTTAATGTTATATATAATACATATTAATAATATATATAATATTATTGTAAGAGTAATAATATATTATAATATATACTATATATTATAAAAATATATTATATATCGTCTGATACTTACATATATTAATAATATTATATATTAATATATAATAATATACATTATAATCAATATCATAGTAAAATTAATATTATTTTACTTGTGTTATTCACTATCTATCAAGTGAAGTACATAACAAAAAGTTATCATATATTATCTCATGTCTTAATACGTATCAAACGCACCCTTTATGTTATTTTCCCACCGCTCACCTAGCCATACTACACTCCAAAGAGATCTTCCCTTTTAAACCTACCTCGAACGGTCAGGCACGTGCACTCGGAGACTGTTGATGCCAGGTTGGCTTTACTATCTTTCTTTTTTTCTTTTTAAGTGTCACACTAAAATGATAGTTTCCGTATGTATTTTACTCTTTTAATAGTTTGTGTCTAATAAAAACTTTTATTACGCACGAAAACTACATGTGATTTATTTGTTTTTTAAAAAATTAATAATTATTAATATCAGTAATATTAATATTTACTAAATCTAATTAACAATTTTTATTTTATTTTTTAATAGGTAATAATTAATAATCTTAAAAATTATTAAATCCAATAATTATATTGTCGATAATTTATTAATATTCATGCAAATTTTTTTCCTAATTTTCCTTAATTTTAGTGATCATAGAAGATTATGATAGTAAAGTGTCTGATGAAGTGAACATGTCAACTAATTTGGCTGGTCAAGGTGATTTGGGGGAGGGACTTAGGATTTGGAGTGATAAGGAGGTCACGGGTTCAACTCCCCCATTAACATAACACATTAATTACTAACATTTGCCTATCAAATTTTTTTTTGGAGAAATAAGGTTGGGTGTCGATGCTCTGACTGAGTATGTAAATTGTTGCGAACCATTTACCACCACGAGCATGTATGGGAAAGCTGATTTTTTTTCATTTCAAGTGTTTTATCCCCAAAATGTTGTTTTAAAAATAATCTAACATATTTGGCACCTTGCTTAAATTTATATTAAAAAAAACTTATTTTCAGAGAAAAAAATTGTTTTATGCCATCTAGTTTGTTTTAGCTTAAGATTGTTGTGATTTGATTATTTTTCATCCTCAAAACTCTCTTCCCTGTTTACCCCTACAAAACTAACTTCTAAACAAATATTATTAAATTATACAAATAACTTCATACCATTTTTCGTACTTTACTATATAAAAGTAATTTTTTTTGCACCATCCAAACTAAATAGATTATCTTAATATCGCTTTTCAGCAAATTGACCCAAATAAAAAACAAATTCTGATTATAATCAATTATCACAATAATCAATTATAAAAAAAATCAATTATCAGCATAATTTTTTCCATCTTTCCTAAACACACTCTACAAAGGTATTTGATTGCTAATTGATTATTATTTATTTTTTTATACATAAATATTCAATATATGATTTTATTTATTAAAATTTTATTTCCAGGTCTTTTCTACTCGGGGTGATATATTGAAATGAGTACAAGCGATTGCGATGCAAAATGGATTTGTTGTTGTCATTTTGAGATAGATATAAGTGAAGAACGTCCAGGAAGGAAGACATTTCTTCTTGGGTTGTGAAAGGAGTGTGAAGACTAGGAAATATGAGTGTCCCTTGAAAAATGATGAAGGATGGTAGCTAAATTTGGTGTGTGCTTGGTTTTCACAACCATGCTTTAATAGAAACATTACTGGGTCATCCATATGCTGGTTGGCTAAATGAGGAAGAGAAGTTGTTGCTTCATGACATGACAAAAAACAATGGTAAAGCTGAAAAACATTTTGCTCACATTGAATGAGCATAATGTGGGGGAATGTCATGACAATCAACAAGATTTATAATGTGCGTCAATGATATTAGAGGAGTCAGAGAGGGCCTATAACAGAAATGCAACATATGATGAATTTATTGGACTGTGATCATTATTTATATTGGCATAGAAAGGACGAGACGAAAGATGTTGTTAGATATATATTTTAGACACATCGAAATGCCATAAAATTGTTGTATGCTTTCCACATTGTGTTTCTTATTGATAGCACATATAAAACCAACAAGTATCATCTTCCATTACTTGAGATTGTTGGTGTAACATCAACGGAGTTGACATTCTCTGTTGCATTTACTTATTTTTTAGTATGAGTGAGTTGATAACTTCAACTGAGCACATTGGGAAAGTTAAGAGGACTGATACCGAGAGATGATGCTTTATCTAAAGTCATTGTGACGGACAGAGACATTGCATTGATAAATGCAGTGGAAACTATTTTTTCGACATCTATATACAAATTTGTTATGTCGTCATTTCATATTGGTAAGAATGTGAAGGCTAAATACAAGATGTGCGTGAGTCCGAAAGAGGCGTGGAATTCGGTGATCTATGCATGGAACGATATTATGGATTCTCGTGATGAGACTCAGTAAGAAGAACAGGTAATGAGATTTGAACTTGTTTGTACACCTTGGCCTTTATTTGTCAAGTATGTGTGAACAAAACGTGGATGATCCCTCACAAGGAAAAATTTGTCAAGGCATGGACAGATCGGGTAATGCACTTGGGAAACACAAAAAGCAATAGGTCCACATTGTGCTATTAATTATTTTCGATATTCTTATGTTAATGTTAATTATTTATATTTGTTAATAGGGTAGAATATGGTCAATCACCGTTGAAGAGGATGCTTCGGGATACCATGGGGGATTTGTGTAAAGTTGGGATGCAATGAACAACATGATCATTTTGCAACACATAAATAAAGACCTCAATGGATCAAAGTCGTACCGTAGTGGGGCATAGGTTCAATATAAGGTTTTACCTGCATTTTGAAAAGAGAAGCTTGAATTGCTTGAAAAATATATCATCTATTGAAATTCAAATTAAGAACTTGAAAGATGAATGTGCTTTTCTTAAAGAAAAAGAATGGTATTCTACATGAGAATTCAAGCAATGCCTTTGACCAAAATATTTTGAATGATCAACAATCTAAAATTTCTAAAATTTTATATGATGATCTTCAAAAAACCAAACCTTCATCTATAATTTGCATTTATTATGGTCATCTAGGACATATTTCTCATTTATGTCATTATAGGAAAAATTATAATGTGAGAAATAAATTGTCATGGGTTCCTAAAAATTATAAATACTTATCCACTAACCCTCAAGGACCAAGATGAAATGGGTACTAAAAATTTTCTCAACCATCTTTGATGTGCAGGTAAGATTGCAAAATGATGAACTATTTTGTCAAGAAAAAGAATCATCATCAAGGAAGGTTCTTCCTAAGCTTAAAAGTTTTTATCTTCGAACAAGAAGCAATAACTCCTTGATAAGAGCTTCTCGCAAGAGTAGTATGGAACTTGAAAAGTTCAAAGTTCAAATAAAGAAACAATGGGTAAGGAAAGATACTCCCTTGAGACAAAAATCCAAGGCATCAAAGGTATTTTCCTCTTATGTTAGTTCACATGTAAAACCGATGAATATGAGATCTAAAAATATACATTTCTATATGCCTTACAATAAAGGACAAAATCATGTGTGCTTGATAAAATTTTGAATATTATGGTTAGCACATGATTATGTCTTAGTTTTTTTTTATGAAATGTGATTTATATTGTAAAGACGTGATTTTATTCCATGTTTGATGAATATCTTAAGATAAACATATTACTTGTCCATGGATTTGAAGTATATATTTACAAAATTATTTTTGAAATGGGGAGAAATAATTGCACCTCCAAGGAGGAGTATGACGACATAGAACTTGATATCTAAGGGGGAGAATTTAATTTGCAAACTCTTTGTTATTTGATGGCATTGTAAGGGGGAGGATTCTTTATTTAAATGCACTCCAACTCTGAATAATATGCTTGAGAATATAATATTCTCATCCTTAAATCATATTGCCTATCATAAAAAGGAAAAACTAATGTTAAATCTTTCCACAAACCCTTTTGCAAATTAATTCCATTATATGTTTAAGTGGGAGACATTCAAAGTAAGAGGATTAAAAAAGGGGGATAAAAAGGGGAATTGAGCAATAGGACTTTGTGATACTCCTTGAATAAACAAATGCATATAAATTATCTTGATGATGTTTTGATGATACTGTTTATTGCTCTTATTGAAATATCACAAGTCTTATTTCTTTCCATTATATTTTCCTTTTCTGTGAGCTTATTTTGCATTTTGATGTATTTTGAGAGGCGGGCTGAGTATTTCTAGGACTTTTCTTCTATGTTTGTGACCAATTTATGTACTTATGTTCTGTTTTAGTTTGACCAGTGCCTGTATAGCTTTTCTAGGCATGGTCCCTCTGTTCAGACAACTCATACTCTGATGACGGCATGTAAATATTATGCATATATTTGTGTTATGTTCATCGTTGCACATGTTTTAAGTTTCAAATGTTTTTAATTTTCCGCCTCCAAATGCTTATATATTTTCGCATATAATAATCACGATAACATTAATTAAGGTTTAAGGCTTAGTTAATTAGGTTTTCTTTAATGGGACATCGGGGTGTCTCACTTGTTCTTGATCGTTACCTTGTTGAGTTGCTGGTAATCAACACTTAGCCTTGAGCTGCCATATTTATGCTTAACAAATAGAACTGGCGCTCCCCACGGCGAAACACTCGATCTGATGAACTCCTTCTTCAACATGTCATCCAACTGCTTCTTCAATTTTTCTAACTCTGTTGGGGACATTCGATAGGGTGCTATTGATATCGATCCGGTCCCTGGTACAAGATCTATTGTAAAATTGAGGTTAAGGCATTGGATAGGAATCACCAATGAGACCGAATGTTGAAAGTACAAGATATGATGAATGGTAAAGGAAATAGAGAATAGGGATGATACGTGGAAATAGAGGATACATAGGAGTTTAGTTGAGACAATAGACGACGATGGAAGAAAATATTTTGGTTCTAGTTAGACTATGATGTTTGAGTTAAAGTTATTTTATATTAATTGTTTGTCGATGGCATATTTAAATGGAGCTCACACTTCCATGTGCTATATTATTTTAGCAAGTAATTATCTTATTTTATGACGCGGTTTCCCTTGCGAATTTTTGGATAAGGTTCGGATTCGAGAACTTTCCTTACTCTTGATTTTTGGACGTTGAGTGTCAATTCTATTTCGTTATAATTAGGCTCTAAGTGTAAGCCTATCAGTATAATCGTTAAATGGCTTAGGGACTTGTGTAAAGTGCATTTGTTTCTGAACTTAGATTCGGGAGGTGTTGGAACATTATTATTAGTTGGTATCAATTCTTATTTATTGAATTTATGAATTCAATTTCAAGGTCAATCCTTATTCATATTTTGTTGTATTGGGCTCGAAGTTAATATGATATATGGTATTTAAGAATGAAGCAAGTAGACCAAATATTGAGAAGTTAAATACTTTCAAAATCTTGTTTTTTTTATGATTTTATCCTTCGATTTGTATTTGATCTCAAGTATTAAATGTTATTTCTAAATATGATTATATACTTAATTTTAGCCTAAGCATGCTCAAATGAATTTGAAGTGTCAAACGAATTTTGAATCAGGAATAATATTTTGGTTAATGGTCTATTCGAGCCTAATTCTTTAACAATAACTCTTTTTAAAATTGATATACCAGTGCTTTGGAACTTTTTAGTTCCTGCTTTGTTTGTCTTCGGACAACATTCCAACCTAATCATAGTCGTTGTCGTTCTGGAAGCATAGACACCTATTCATAGGATATTAGGGGACTGTGTGGGGGCCACGGAGACCTTGGGGATAGTCTGGCATGGATCCTACCAATGGTTCAGTGTACAACTGCATTGCACCGGTGGAGACCTGGACAACAGGGCTATCTTGACACTCCACTGAAATAAATATTATTCAGATGATAAGTACTCTCGTGTGAAAGGACCGCAGAGATGGTTGCTAGCGTACTCCATTTAGGACTTGTGCACCGAGTTGTTTACGCATATTACCTGTGTAACACCCCCCTTGGCCATTACTATACTATCACGTTCGGAAATAAATTAAAAGAATTTTGCTGGTTGCTTTCGGAAAAATTTGATTTATTTGGAGTCAAAAAAAAAAATCTGGGTGTAAACCAATTTCCTTTGAATAGTGTAGTACGCAACATACTCATCACAATAGTAAAAATAAAACATATTATTCACAACAAAATTTTAAACCATGTAAAGGTTTTCAAAATACTTACACAAACTTTCTCAAAACATACCCCCCAAAAGAAATCCTAAGCTGGTCGTTCTAAAAGACACTCACTGATAAGACCTCGTGATCATCCCTATGATCACACATCTTTTCCCGCAATCCGGACTTAAGCCTCCAAGTGACTTAAGGAACTCTTCTGCAACTTCTGCATTCGTGTACCAAGGTACAATAGCAAAGACAGAAGAACCTGTATATGCAAGGGTGAGTACCAATATATGGATTTTAAAACGATAATCACATGTACGACTCTCAATTACCACTTAACATGTATATTCACAGATAAACAATATATATTTATCAATGGGTTTCATACCCGACAATCGTAACCGCTTTAAAAACCATGACACTTCAATATTCCACAACTAACTTTGAAACCTAATCTCTGGAGCTCCAACCAACAAGTGAATGAGCTGATCAGGCTCTAGTTGCCAATTAAGGCAGAATCAATGCCCGATATGGCAAAGTTCTATTGACCATTCCACAGTCCAACTCAAGGCAAAGTGGTGACTACATATAGCACATGGTCTACTTGGTCGTATATCCATCAAGGCACAGTGACGCAAACTGCATGAATACTTGCCATCAAGCATTCAAGTCCTATGCAAAGGCACGTCTGCCCTGTAATGCATGTAAAACGTTTTGTTCTCGTTGTTTTCTTTGTGATAAATCTTTATATGTTCGAGCTAAAAGTCTCACGACTAAATTACCAATTTAAACTTTCAAGTTTAATACCTCTTTCCAAAATAACTGACTCCAAGTCAAAGGGTGTGTAAATCACGAAATCCAGACTGATGCACCAATCTTGGATGCGTAGATTTTAGTGCACAAAACCAAATATACAGCTTATAGGACGTTATAGTCCATAATTTCCTCTTCGGACTCCAGGCCCATATCTTAGAACTCTAGACCCGACGTCTCGGTTGCTAGGTTCGTTTAAACTATTTTCGTTCTGTGAAAAACAAAACAAAAATCAAAATTTCCTCAACCTATCCAAGTTGATGGAATAACTTTAGGTTTACTGAAAATCCTTTTACATTGGAAATTCGTTTTGCAAACTTAACAAAATTCCTTAAAACTTATTTTTGTTCAAAAATCAATAATTTGAACTGTAAAACCTTATTTGAGACAAATTCTCAATAATACCCTCTTTAAAAACACTTTGGTAAATATTGACGGAATTGTCCGTCGTTTGCTGTTTCAAGACGCATTTAGGTAAAAATAGGACTCTCTGTCGTAAATTAATTTTTCCAACACTGTAATAAAATTATTTTCAAAACTTTTTCGCTTAAAATATTATTTTCTAATATTTACAAATTACTCAGGTGAAAATTAGCAGTGCTAAAATATTTTCACGGTTACGTCCTCACTATGGCTCATAAAACGCTCTTTCGCCATTAAATGATTAAAATAATATTATTTATCACTTTTTCCCATTTTTCATTAAATAAATAACTAGTTAATATTATATTACTATTTCCATTAAATTAAACTCATTAATTCATTAAAAAAAAACTTTTAACTGCTTTTAACTTTTATTTAATTGAGCCTTGACTACTGTCAGGCTTTCAAATTCACAATCCACATCAACAATTATTTCATATCAATAATATGACACTTAGAAATTTAAAACATATCACCAAATACAACAAACAATTAAATGCAGTTAAATCAAATAGTTAACAACAGATAATCAATAAGCAAATAATGCTAACTACAAAATAAATACTTACACACCATAATTAAGAAACACAATAACAATTACACATGGCTATCGGAAAAATCCCTCAGGCTTTCCCCTTACCTCAAAAACACAGTATCTCTGAGAAACAGTTCGTCGGAAATCCAAGTAACGCCGATAACGCGCGTATCCGATAACTTAGCTTATCCTTCATTAAACATAACACTCAATCAACAAACAAACAACTAAATCTAGCCTAAAATCCTACATGTTGGTTTCGGTCAAGGGCTGACTTTGGGGTTCAAAATCCTTAAAATTTCTAAACTCTTGGATTAGTGATTTATAATCACTTAAAACCCTAAATCAATGATCATGGCATAAAGATTGAAATTAAATCTTCCAATCCTTCAACAAATGATTTTCGACCATGACCATTAAAATGGTTTAGAGACTCTAATTTAACTCAAACAATATAGATCTAATACCTATATAGCTTATAAGATTGAATCATGTAAAGAAAATGAACAAAATCCTCCCCCCACAAAACCCTAGGTTCTGCCTTCTTAGGTTAAATAGGTTCGAAAATTTTGTTTGATGCAAGCTTCTAGATCTAGAATATAGAGGTAATAATAGGATTATAGAAATTGGTTTCATGTCAAATGGATTTTCCTATGATTTTCTATGAATTTTTGAATCTAGAAAGCCTAAAATGCATCATATTGAAAAATACTTCAAAATGAAAAATTCAATGAATAACATGATACTAAATAAGGATGATGAGAATGGTTTACCTCTTGGAATCACGAAAATGACAAGAAATCTAACACTTCCTTCACAAAATAAGCCTAAGTAACTTAAGAGTTTTGATGGAGAAAAGGAGCAAACTCTTGAAGAAGATGAAGTGTTCCTTAAATAGGTGTGAAATTGGGCCTCTTGGCAGCCTTGAGGCCGTGGATTTCAAGGGCAAGTGGGTTAATATGCCAAAAATCCAAGGACAAAGGTGTAATCTTGCTTTAGGTTAATTTGTAAATAAAATCAACCATAAGGGCATAATGGTCATTTCCCCTAAAAAGTAATCATGACCATGAGGAGTCATCCCATGACTCACCCCTTGTGACTCATCATGATTTGACATCCTATTTATCTGTTAGCGGGTCCCGAAAATCCCGTTTTCAGCTCCGTCGTTTACCCGATTTCGTATAACACCCGCATAATATATATTATTTCACTTTTTAAGTGAAAAATTTTAAAATAGACAAAGAAGTTGGAAACTTCATAAAAATCTTAAGTGTTTCGTTCACGAGTCAAAATTAGGTCATTTGAGCAGTAAAATCTTACTGTCAATAAATCGCAGACCGGGTTTCGTCTGAATTTTTGACCCAAAATTTCACCGTATACTTATAAAAATAAGTATGATATGAATATGACTTTGGTTTTACCAAAATGATTTTCTAAGTTTCAGATAAAAATATAAACGTTTATTTATATTTATACCGATCTTAGAAAGCGGAAAAATTGGGGTGTTACAACCTGAATGCTATCCTGACAGAACATTATGACAACAATAGTCTCCATGGAGCAGAGTTAGGTCTAGTTCTAGGCATTCATTCGAGTCTCAACTTTTTCTGAAACTATATATGTATTTTATAAATATATCCCTTGATATATATGTATATGTATAGGTATATATATCCGCTTGAATGCTTGTTTGTTTACTTACATGCCCATATCTACATTACTAGCCTATTGTAGAATCTTACCTCCTCTGTTTGTATTTCTTTTCTTCTTCGTTCCTTGTTGGCCACAATTAGTTTCATCTGAAGAGCGTAAACGAGATGAGGAAAGGCTAGAAGATGAGGAAGAAGTGATAGAAAAGGATTATGAAGATGTTAGAGCTTCGATGTAGTGGTGTAATCGGTTGATATATGTTTATGATTAGTTGCTTTAAAGTACTTTTGAAATGTTATTCTAATTTCTGGTAATCGTGAAAAAAAATTATGAACTTATTTAGTTTTCGAAAACTCATTGTATTAAGTTTCTAGTGTACAAATGGAATTTTATTTATTTCTCTCTCCTGGCAATTGATGTAAGACCAGTGAAGAAATTTTTATTTGAGAAAGTATTATATTTACCAAATTTTTATCAGGTAATATTTGACGTCATGCAAAGTTCCAATTTTTAAGAAGGTTATTTCGGAAATAACTTTGAAAATCCTCATTTTATTAAGTTAATCAGTCTTAAATAAAACACGATGTTACAATTCCTACCACCTCTTCCTCTTCTTTGGTTACCGCGAGCCATTATATTTTCCTATAAAAGAAATCATTAGCTCTTTATTCATAATACTTATAAAGACATATATAAACAATATATGCTCTGTATGTCTTAGAAATACTTAATATGTATTCTCGTAGAATAAGGATAACTTGTGCATCTGACACTCTACCCTTTCTAAGATTTGCTGGTATCCGAGGGGATCCAACTAATGATGTCGGTACACACTCTAACCTCACAGTTCGATTAGAATCGAACTTCTCTAATACCAACAAATGAGACACCTCGATGTCCCATTAAAGAAAATCTAATTAACTAAGCCTTAATCCATTATTGACGTTAACGAAGTTTATTACAGTCGAAAATATTATAATAATAAAAGCTATAAAGAATTTAAAACCGTTGAACATGCAGAAACAACGACATTCAAACATATATACAATATCTATATCATCCAACATCAGAGTATGTCAAGTCCCAATAGAGGGACCATAAACATAAGAGAAACTATATAGACTCTGAAATAGTAAAAGATACTTCTGGTCACAGAAAAGGTACATAAAAATGTACTAAACCTACTCAGTCCACCTCTCGTCAAAATACATCAAAAGATAAAAATAAGCTCACAGAGGCATTCCCCCACAGACGCATTCGACATATCCACATCCTCAGTGGTGTGGGCGTCTGGAAATTCCCTCTACCGGGCTGAACCGGTGTCTATAAACTCTAGCCTTCGGCTCCCATACAGACTCGTTGTTGCTCATGAAGACTTGGCGATGATGGTATCCATACATAGCCTGTACACTCCTCCTCCTGCCTATTTCAACCATGCCAACTCTGCTCCTGGTCTCTTTGTGTATCCACTATGTTCCACATGTCATAAGGAACTCCCGCTGATGAAATGGAAACCACATCTCAGAGAACAATATACGTTGGGCGATACAATACGTGACGATGATTATGAAGTATGGACATTGTAACAGCCTGATTTTAATTATGTTGTTTAACCGGTTAAAAATATAATTATTTATATTTTTAATCTGAGAGCAATAAAATGATTTTAAATAAAATAAAATCATATTCATAGTCTATATTATTATAGAAGGTTACGGTAAAAGTTTGGGTTGAAAATTCAGACGGAGCTCGGTCTACGTTTTTACTGACAGTAAGTTTTTACTAAGCAGAAACCCTAATTTCGACTCGTGAAGGAAACCATTAGGTTTTATATTGTGTTCCGGAGTATTTTCCAAATTTCAAAAAAATTTTGTTAGGAATGAAATTAATATTATTTTATTCGGGCGTAATCGTTAAGAAAACGTGTAAAACCTAAGTCGGGGGATAAGCCGGGTAAACGACGGAGTCCATTATGGAGCTGAGGTATTTGGGAGATTGATGTAGCAGAGAGGACAAGGAGTCCGACCTTAAATTTTAGTAATTGGAAATTTTAAGTGAAATGACCAAAATACCCCTAAGCTTAACCTAACCGACGTTGAGTTAAATTTTAACCATGGTTAAGGAACCACGGTTAATTTGTGTGGAAAAGGAGCAGCCACACCTACATTAATTTTGAGCCACATAATATTAACTATGATTAGCAAAATAACCCTAGTTAAGTTAATTATTAACTATAGTTAATTAATAAATATTATTATATTCATAAAAGCTATTAATCTAAGCCTAATAGCCAAACACTTCCTTAAATATCTTTCCTATTTAATCTACCCAAGCTAAGGCCTCCCCCCCTCCCCTTCTACACTCTCATTTTGCTTTCATTCTTCTTTTTACAAAACATAAACTTAAAGAGTTCAAGCTTGCTTTGTGAAGATTCATCAAGTCCTCACCATTTCTTCTTCTTAGATCTTCATCACTTGAGGTATATGATCATCTATTTCCTCTCTTGAATTTATTCCTTTACTTATCAAGATCATTGGTTGTTTGAAACCAACTTTGTAGCTTTCTTGAAAATGGAATTAATAAGAGATCTAAGCATAAGATTGTTGTATCATGATCTTGTATTTATGTTCATAAGACTTAAGCTAGTTGAATGGAAGTGTATGAATGAAAAATAAAAACCCAAACCCCATGAAACCCTTATGGATGAAACTGTGATGGAAAAGTGGGTTGATGTTTTTGTGCCATTTTTCAATTCTAACAATTGTTTCATGCTCTTTAATTTCTATATGATATTAATCTAAAAGCTTAAACTTTAACAAAGATTTCTATCCCAATTTTATGATGTTGGCCGAAACTTTAGAGTTTAGGAGTTTATTGGTTTTGTTGAATTAATGAATTCTAATGAGTGTTTAATACTCTTAAGTATCTATGCAATCTAAATCCAATAGCTTGACTCAAAAGAAATTCTCTAACCTATGATGCTTATAGAGGCCGAAAACCCTAGGAAATGAGAAATGGATGATTTTGTTCCATCTTGGGTTTATGATAATTGATGTTATCCCTATGATGCTTTAATATCCTTAATCCAAAAGATTTAGAAGTTTAAAAATCCCTAGCCTATTTTCCTATGTAAGGCCGAAAGTCAACTAAAAAGGGATTAAAATGTTTTGTTCATATTTTCAAGTTATGACAATTACCTAAGCTACCTAGGAACTAAGTAACTAGAATCCAAAACATTAGAATGATAAAATAACCCTAACCCTCATTTGAATTACTTGGTCGAACCTAACAAAAATGGTTAAGGATGAGTTTGTTGATTAATTTGTTATTGTAAAATAAGAGGCGAGATTCCCAAAATCACAGCATATGACAGATATGAAAATAGCACGACACCACATATCATACATTCATATTCATGTAGACATATATATATCTCTATCAGACAATTCAGTATATATTCAAGCAACAATCACATACACCTATAACCAAAGGTGTACAATATCTTCATAAACATTATCTCATCAAGGCATGTCTGACACTGTTAGTTCACAGAGACACGAGAACAGAGGTAACTGATTGAAACTGCATAGTCCCATACCTACAAAGCCTCAAGGAAGATTTGACCCTAACTCCGGAGCTAAGAGAACATTCGGAAGAAGTGATTAGAGCACATGTTTCACAACTGCCAATATTAGGCATCTTGTGCATTCAATAGTAACAGCCAAACAGTGGTACTATAATTGATTGTGAAACACTCTCGATAACCTTGACTGGCTAGCATTTAGTCGTTGATGTCAGTGTATTGCATGGAACGCCATGACTAAAACGAATCACCAATTGGCCATTTGTTAACCTCCTACCCTGAACACCCCTATGACCATTTAAGATCGTCACTAGCACGTCCTCATGCGCACATGCATGTCGGCTCAACTTCCTAGGAACAAAGGCCTTACAAAATATAGTATCAACTAGGCAATAATACCATTAATGGCGTGTGCGTTCATTTTTATCCATCGGATAAATTTCGGGGTTCCTTACAGAAACCAAAAGCCATTCTAGAGGCAAAACAGACAGTACCAACCTCTTGGGAATCACCCCTCGTTGGACTATCCATGTTTCAACGCTTTAGTACATTATGAAGGTTAGTCATTCATCACCAACTCAATTATGCCTCTTTAAGTCCATTCCCGAACAGGATTACTTGTCGAGCAAGCAACCTCAAAATACTCTTTGTCATTAAGTATTATGGATGTAAGGATGAGTGAATCGTCCTTACTTTATGACATATGGTCTTGCTCCACCATGAGTCATAATCATTAAGTCTTTGGTTTCACTAAGCCATCCTCGACTTAGGTTTTCCATTTAACTCGAAATACTAGTCTTGAAGACCAAAACCACTTTTATCCAAAATCAAAACCCTTTGTCTAAAACCAAATCATTTTGGAAGTAAGAATGACTCATAGGTATATTGATACCAAACCCCTCAAAATAGTATTTCAAATCCCGTAAAATTATTGAAAGACAATTTTCCCCTTTTTACTTGATTTAGGGTCGAACCCCCTAAACTTTCAAAATAAGCCTTCTTTACTCAAATCATTAATTATCTAGGTTCTAATACTCATTTCAAAGTATTAAAATACCAAATTAAGGTCTTGAATAACATTTCACTCAAAAGTCCTAAAACTTGACCGAAAGCTTCTAAGTTCGAAAATTGGGAAATTCCTTTTTTATAGACTCTTTGAAAACTCAATTTCATTACCTCTTGAAACATGATTTTATTTCTTTATGACCTAAATAATTATCATTTTCTCCTAAGGTTGAGATGGTTGATAATTTGTTCAGGAAAGTATCTGAAAAGGATGATGAAGTCATAATCAGGGAACTTCTAATTGATTTCTACACAAGTTCTGGGAAGAGAAAGCCAGATAATATAATCATATTTAAGGTGGTGTAAGTGAATCACAATTTAATCAAAGTCATTTTGGAATAAGCTGAACACTTTAAGATGGTTTTAAATACTGTAAAAACAGTTTTGGAAGAATAACACTTTCTTCTTACTTTCATTTTTCCTTAAAACACTTATTTCTTCAGTTTCTAAAGTATCACTTTGGTAAATCAAAAATTAACGTACGATTAAAATAGTTCTCAATCCATTTCTAAAACCTTAATCAAAATCAAAGTTATGAAATAATTGTTCAAAACTAAATCATTTTTCCTTTATGGATTTAACATTCATCTTCTCACTTAAGGATATTAAAGTCACTTAAGTTTCAAGGATTGGAGTTAAACTCCCATTTCCATTCACATTTGACCAAAAGCCAATTACAACCAAAGTGAAGGTTACACTTCAATAAATAATCTCACAATTACACATACGCGTCAATATATCAAGTTATATCGAATAATCATAATAATCAAGATATTTCGAATAATCACAATAATTAAGTTATTTGCAATAACCAAGTATTAAATCCTCACTTTGATCTAATGATCAAAGTGATGGTTTTCAACATGTCAGAAATCATTTTCCAACCAAGCAATCACACCAATAAACATAAATCAAAAAACAATTAACCACTACAATCATGTCCTCATTAGGGACTAATTGAACAAAGTGGAAAATCCTTAAGTTAGGATTTTCCGACAACCAAATAAATAAAGCCATCGTCACATCCACCAATATGGTGTGATGTGGTTCACTCCCCCCTTACCTCTTGTAGACAAGAGAGGATCATTTCATTGGTGCTTCAACAGTCAGCTTCCTTCTGAGCGAAGCAACACAAAGCTAAACTCTAACTCGACGTTCCAGTTTCCTCTAAACAGCTCTTGTCAACTCTCGAAACATGTAAAACCTGGTTCCCCAAGCAAACACAACCACTTTAACATCCCAGAGAGGGAGTCCAAGCATTTTCAACAACGAGACAATTTAAACAATTTGCTACTAATCATCAAACGCTCACTCGAAGTCGTTTTTAATACTTAACTTCACAAAATAGAACCAATTTCAAAAAAATTCAGAATTGGGAAAATTAAGATTCATCCTCAAAATTGGGGAAATGAGCTTTGATCATAGCAACATGAAATTAACCTTAGAAATCATTAATTAACAGTCCCAATTACATAAAAACATAGTTAATTTCACAAAAACATACCCAATTTCCAATAAAATCATATTGGGGCTTTAGGGTTCATAGAGCAATTTGGGGTAAATCAATCCAGTTAAAGAATGGTGAAATTGATTTAGGGAAATACTAATCAATAGTCCCAATAGCATAAAATAATGTTCAATTTCAAAATTATAATATGAAATTAAAGGGTTAGGGTTTGCAGCTGATTTGGGGATTCTTGAATATGAACAAAGTAGATGAGATTTTACTCACCCAAGGAAGAAGAGAAAAAAGGTGGTGGCTACTAGGACCTCCGGTGCGGCGGCAGGAGGCATCACCGGGGCGGTGACAGCAACCCAAATGCAAAACAAGACAAATCCACACGTACAGGCGACAAGCTGCAGAGCATGCTCTTCTCTCCATCAGACGTGGCGGACAGGCGACCGGACGACACACCCATGACAGAGACAGGTGGCTGGGCGGAGCAGAGGTCAGAACACGTGCGGTTTCATCCCTGGCCCAGGCACGAGCGGTGGTCAGAGGTTCTCAGGGGCGGCGGTGCGACTGGAGAAGCAAGAGAGAAGGAGGAAAGGATTTTGGTCTTTTGAAAAGTTAGAGGGTGGAAGAGTGGAGATGTGGGTGTGTGTCTCTTGAAGAAGAAAAGGAGAAATAAGAAAGGAAGAATAGGGGTCGTGGGTTTTCATACGGGGAAGAGGGATTTCCAAACTTTTCTTTCTTTCTTTTAGGTAGTAGTAAGTAAAATGAGTGGTTGAGATAGAGTGTGGAAAAAGGGAAATAATGTTGACCCTTGGATCTGTAAATAATGAGCGACAAATATAAACTTTCAAAATTTAAATTAGAGTAAAGATTGATAATTAAACTGGTCAATCAAGAAAATCGGTGATCCAAAATTAATCTCCAGTTAACACTAAACAAATTTATTTTCAAATCTAAAATTAAATAGAGTAACATCTGAAAATAAATTCCTTTGAATCATATTATTTAAAATATTTTTCTAAACAAAGAACAATTGTGACAATAGCGTAACATTATTGTCCTGCAAGCGTGTATACACTGCAGTAACGCAGTGTTAATGCACCCAATAAAATATTTTAAATGAGTAAATAAAATTAATCAAACTAAACCACATAAAAATAAAAAAAATAAACATCTAGATAATTAATCATTTCAATAAAATAATTAAACATATACGTGAAAAATTGAGGTGTTACAATTTTAGTTTTTTCACACCTTAACATCATTTATTACATGGTGAGTCACACCATGACTCACTAGGAGACTCACCCCTCATGAGTCATCCTTGACTCGTAGTCTCCATCCATTAGCGGGTCCCGGAAATCCCGTATTCAACTCCATCATTTACTCGATTTAGATTTTACGCTCGAATAAAACATAATAGAGTAAATACCCAATTTGATCCCTGAAATTGTGAAATAGTATCAACTTGGTTGTTGAAATTATTAAAATTCCAAAACATCCTTGAATAATAAGTTAGTATCAATTTGGTCCCTCATTTTACTCACTTAATATCCATTAAGTCCCTAAAACTGCAAACTTGAAATCAACTTAGTCCATACGATTTTCAACGGAGGGACTAATTGGATTACCGTTTTACAATTTCAGGGACTAATTTGAAATTTCGGTAATTTTAGGGACTAGGTTGATACTACACAATTTCAGGGACCAAATTGGGTTTTACTCAAACATAATATTTCATTTCCGATCGAAAATTTTCAAAATAACCAAAGTCGTTGGAAATATGATTTAAATGTAAACCGTTTCGTTCACGAGTCAAAATTAGGTTTTCTGATCATTAAAATCTTATTGTCAGTGAAAATGCAGATCGGTTTCCGTCTGAATTTTCAACCCAAAATTTCACCATAACCCTCTACCATAAGGTAAAGTATGAATATGATTTTGTTTTATCCAAAATCATTTTCTTGGTCTCACATAATAATATAATTAAATATATTTTTACTGGTAATATAGCGTAATTAAAAACAGGCTGTTATAAAAAGAAATTTTGAAACAGTAATATTTATTAAACCTTATATATCTTTTCCACTATTTTCAGCCTTATAATCGTAATACGTCCTTAAGTGTGAAGCCTCAGAAAGGGGTGTTACAGACGTGGCAGTTTAGAGGCCCCGCTCTAGCGTGGAGGGAGCCCACGCTAGAGCGTGGGAACGCTTGAGCATACAGGTCCATCACACTAGAGTATGCATAGCAACACCTAACAACTAAATTTCCTTCTTCCATTTTCACTTGCCATTTTATCCTTTCTTCCCCAACTGCGAAGACAGAGCGTCTAGAGAGAGGGGGAGTTTTAGAGAGAGAGAGAACCTTGTCGGAGAGAATCGAACAATCATTTCACATTTTTGACTATACCACAACAAGCAAACCAACGAATACAACGCGGGTACATCCTCAAAATTTTGATTCGACTGTGGTAATGCTCGGATCCCTAATACGTCGACATTATCGACGTTATTGTTCCATCAAGGTTTATGACGATGTCTGCATTCTATCTTCGTGTTAGGGCGAAATTCGGAGCTTCGAGAAGCCCCGGAGTGTGCATGTGGAATCGGAGGAGAGAAGGAGGAATGCGTCTTCGAAGTGTTGGGAAAGCTTTACGTGATTACCCAAGGTGGGGAGAAAGTAACTGACGTCGTCGGGGAGGTAAGCATAGTGATGGGCGTGAATCCGCAAGTGAACGACTTCGTCGTCAAGTAATAAAAAGATCGAACCCATAGAGACTGTGATCTTAAATAACTATGAATTTTAAATCAATTAAACTGGACCAGAAAAAGATTTGGCAAAGATTTGGTTTTTAAAAAGATTAACTAACAAATCAAATATCTAAAACGCAATCAAACCAAATCTCAATCAAATCAAATCTGAGATTTTTCAATATCAAAAGAGATTCCCAGGAATTGGGTTACCAACAAGACTGCTCATGCTACTAAATTGACTAACCCTCTTCTTAATTATCGAAATTGCTTTGAAGGTGAATTTATCCTAAATAAGTTAATGTTCCCTCTCGGGATACAAGAACCGTGCCCAATTAAACCAACCCCTACTCTCGTGGTAAATGAATTTAAATCGAACCCTTTAAGCTTTGTGACAATTCAGTGAACCCTCGGAGGACCGCTTCTAACTCTCGTGATATAAGTCCTAAGTTTGATTCCTATAGATCCGATACCTAAGTTCACCGCTAGGTTCCTCCTTAGGGTATCTATGACATGCAAATAAGTGCGCACCAAATTCACAAGTAATTCATGCAATAGGAATTAAATCGAAAGCGAATTGAAGTTAACAAGAAGTAAAATATCAATTCATAACATTAAACAAATCTTGGGCATAGCCCCAATTCCTAGAAATAAAAATAACTACTTAAGCATTGCCATGTTCATAGCAAGCTTGATTAACAAAAGCATAAAAAAACCTAAGAGAAAAGATGAAATTGATAGGAAGAGAAATCCTAGTTTTTGCCTAAGGTAGCAGCCTAAGGGATTCCTCTTTTCGAGCCTTAGAGTCCTATTTATAATGTAGGGTAACTTGGGATTAAAGTTGTTACAAAATCAGATCAAATCAGCAAATAAATTTCCAGATTTTGCGAGTCACGGCCGTGATTCCTGTCACGGCTAGGCCGTGACAGGTTCTGACTTGGAGATAGCTTCACTGCTTGGTCTGTCACGGCCGTGACCACCATCACAGCCTAGCCATGATCAGTTCTTCCTGTGAGGGTCTGGTTCGGTTTGCATGTCACGGCCGTGATGGCCATCACGGCCTGGCCATGACCAGTTCTGAGTTTAACCTTCCTTTTTTTTTTCAGCCCTACTCGATCATGGTCGTGATGCCCATCACGGCTAGGCCGTGATGGTCTCTGTTTGGCTCATTTTTATTGATTTTCAAGCTCCGTCTTCATGCAAGCTCCAATATAACTGATCCTGAGCATTTTAATCTTCAATTCCTGCCCGCAAACACCATAAAACCACCTTACTCGTTCCAAGGTAAAAACTAACAAAAATCAAATTAAAAATGCCTAAACTACATGAAAATGCATGCAATATGATAAAGAAATATGAGGTGAAATCACACTCATCAAACTACCACAAGCTTAAGATTTTGCTTGTCCTCAAGCAATCACTAAGGCCAGACAAGATAAACACTCAGAGCATGGACAGTGAACCAAGAAACCGAGTAATAAATCCAAGTAACAGGCTTATCCGAATAAGTAACCAAAAGACAATCAATTTCAAGTCCAATTAGAAGCTTAGGTTCTCTAGATTCATGTCTCTCACTAATTCGGGCACTCTTCTCACCTCACTCAAGTGTTTAAGGACATATGACTATTCACTCAATTTCCTCAAGGAAGGTATTCTACCATAAGCTTGACTATTAACCAAATCTCTACTTTATTAATGAAAACACATAAGAATCAAGATGTCTTTTAATTTGGTTGTAATGGGGCCATGGGATTAATCGTTAGGTGGGGACATTAAGAAAAGGAAAATTCAAGAAGGCTAAATAAAATATCAAACAATGCAAAGGATGACAACCTTCTAAAATACCTTTTTGGGCTTTAGTTCACTTTTCCACCTTTATTTATTTTTTTATTTTATTTCTCACTTTCTTATTCTCATCCCTTTCTCCCTTTTTTTATTTTTTATTTATTTATTTGGAGAAGGGGAGATTTTCAACTTAAGAGAAATATTTTTCTAACTTTTTCATCCCACAATTTATTTTTCAAACCACCTTTTTTGCCCTTTATGCAATACTTTAATGTAATCACACATTTATATATTTTGATGAATGACAAACACTAACAAAAAGGCAAGAGAATTTTTCTTATAACATGCAGGTACCGCATGCACAAATTCAAATTATTATGGTGTACCAGAAAATCAAGTATCAAGACCTCAAGCAAGATTGAGTATATATACTAGATCTTAGTTATCTTGTAAGGGTATGATGGTTAAAACTCACTTTGGCTCATTTAATCAATTTAACTAAAACACTACACTTTTGGATAAAAGGTTTTTAATTAAGCTTTTGATTAACAAAGTATTTTTCAAATCGATTTTAAATTAAAAAGATAAACAGAAATCTGATTTAAAAAAAATAGATTGAGTTTTTCAAAATATAAAATCAGTTTTCAATCTCATGCAATTATTAATTTTCAAGGTGCAATCAATTTATTCAATACGTTGCAGCATATCAAATAGTGCAATTTCAAAATGATGCAATTTCAATTGAAATGATCAATGTTTCCCTTTTTCAAAACCGTGTGCAGAGTTTGGTCAACATAAAATATATAGCAAATGGAAATTTTTTGTCAATCTTATAAAAACTGATTTGCACTAAAGCTTCAACCGTTTGAGCCTTTGATTCAATTTAATTATGATTGAGATTTTATTCTCAACTGACTAAGCTTTTCTTCTCAATTGAAAAACGTGATTAATTGAGTTTGGAATGAAATAAATTGATTGACTAAATATTGCCAATTGATTGGCAACGGTAATTTGTTCAATAATGACCAAAATAATAGTACATTATTCTTTACATATATATGTGAAACTTGAGTGCAACGTAAAGCTTTCTTTTTGAAATTAAATGATATTGATCTTGAATAAAGAAAGCTTCAATGTGTGAAATTTGAATTGGAATCTGTATGTATATCTCAAGGCATGAACCGATTTTAACATGTGAAAATTGTTTTTTAAACCACCCAATTGATTTGCACATTAAATTTAATGGTGCAACAGCTAAATTTCCAATTCAAATTCCAATTCAAATTGTTTTAAACCACCCAATTGATTTGCACATTAAATTTAATGGTGCAACGACTAGCTTTCAATGACATAAGTCCTTTCCTTATTTGAGGTGCAACGGTCATATTTTTAAAGGCTATAAAAGTGGTTTTTGTTGAAAATTCATAAGAGAAGAGAATACATAAAAAAAATTACTCTTTTGATAAGATAATTCTTGTGAGCCAAATTGTGTTATTATCATCATACTCATAGTGCTTCAAGTTGTAATCATCTGCACTAGAAGAGTGTATCATATTGTTCTTCCTTTGCTGAAACTTTGTGTGAGGGTGTGGTATCCCTCTTTGTTGTGATTGAGGCTTCTACACAAGGGCGGGGTATCCCTAGTGAGAAGGGCTCTGTTGTGTACAAAGGTTGCAAGCACCAGTTATAAGCTTGTTTGTTAGTGGAAGAAAATCCCACAGGTGGAGTGGGGACTGGACGTAGGTCACTGGTGGTTGGTGGCTGAACCAGGATAAACTCCTCGTGCAAGTATTCTCTTTACCTCTCTTTTAATTTATTTCTTTTATATAATTGATTGCGTGATAAATTTTGTTAAAGAAATTTTTGTTGAAAAATTAAAAAGAAATTTGTAGACTCAATTCACCCCTCCCCTCTCGAATCGAAGCCACATATTCCAACATTTAAAAGGTCTCATACCAAGCATCATTCATCAAAATAAATCAAGGTACCAAGAAAATTATTTTATTCGATTAGGCTCAAAATTGGGCAACTAAGGGGTAGCATTTAATCAGTCAAAGCTTAGAAGGCCAGAAAAATACCTAGTGCCTCAATCATTTTCAAATATATTTTCAAATTTTTTTAAGTTTCAAAACGGTTTCAAGTCAAGTTCTAGAGAATACAATCCAAGAGGAATAAAACACTCAATCACAAAGAATGGGGTAGATTTAGTGAGTACCCCTTTTAGGCTCAAAAAATCTCATATTTAGTAGTTTAAAATCAATGAGAAACACAAATCAAAGGAACCACATGCTAATTATCAACTATCAGAAGATCATCTCGAGCATTTTTATTTTTAGCCTGTCACAAGA
This sequence comes from Sophora flavescens, assembly GCA_030762895.1. Lineage (NCBI taxonomy): Eukaryota > Viridiplantae > Streptophyta > Magnoliopsida > Fabales > Fabaceae > Sophora > Sophora flavescens. Next base: position 126,382,215 of record CM061068.1, read on the forward strand.
ATACAAAAATTGGGTTAAAAAATTCACCGTCTCAATTCATTTGGCACAAAGTTCTCACAATTGGATGCATACTCTAAGCGAGGGGCAATCTAATCATGTGATTATGTAAAACTACGCCTATATGAATGCAACATGCAAAAAATTGCAAAAAATAAAACCAAAAATAATACCCCTACCCCAAGCTTAAAAACTTAAATTGTCCCCAATATAAATAATCAAGTCAGAGAGGAGAAAAATGGAACAATTCACCGAGGTGGTGGAGGGTGTTAGCTCAAATGTCAGTCATAGAACTGTTGGAGGACGCGTCACGGGCATGACATTCATCACGGCCAGGCCGTGATCAATTATGTTCTATTGGGCTCCTAAGCTTCACGCCCATGATGGCTATCACGACCTGGGCGTGATCCCTTCTGGTTTTCATCTTCTGGCCCATCACGGCCGTGATGCCTGTCACGGCTAGGTCGTGATCCATTCTGGTCTCCTCTTCCTTTTTTAAATTGCTTCATCACGGCCATGATCTCCCCTGACTTTATTTTTCCACGCCTTTTTGCTCTTCATGCCTTCATAGCCTGAAAATACTTGCCAACCAATCAATTTGTGATCTTTCTTCTTCTTAATCTTCTCAAATTATTCAAAAATAAAATTCAAATACAAATTAAACAGGGAAAGAAAGCTTGGGTTGCCTCCTAAGAAGCGCTTATTTACGGTCTTAAGCTTGACCATACCTTCAATCAACCGGGATTAGCTGGGCTTGGAAGTGCAAGAACACCTCTCTTCCAAGGAAGTCCTTGTTGAGTCACCGGCAAGTGTACCGGTGACTCAACAAGTTTTTGGCGCCGTTGCCGGGGATTGGCACAACCAATTTTCCTAATTTTTAGGGAATTTGATTAATTGGTTAAGTTGATTTTATTTTTTATTTTTATTTTTATTTTTATTTTTCTGTTATTAATTTATTATTTCTCTCTACTTCTTTGATTCCACTTGGTCTTGCCATGTTTTTGTATGCGAGGGACCCTTTCACAAGAGGACTCTTTATTTGATTCGGAGATCACCAAGACCGAGAAGCGCTTAAGGAAGGAAGTCAGAGAAAGAAAAAGGCTTGAAGCGAGCGATCTTGAGAGAATGGCCGAAGAAAATCCTCCTCCCCCTCCTCCTCCTCGTTACAAGCCTCTCTTCGAGTACAGTCTACCCAACTTGGGTGATTGTGATTCTTCCATCGTGAGAGGCAACCTCAATCTGAGACTCCTTGAGTGGAAGGATGTGTCATGCCCTATATCTGTGAGAATCAGTTTGATGGGAGTGGCAGACAAGACCCTCACAGGCACATCACCCACTTCCTTGAAGCTTGTGACTTGCAGAGGACAAGAGGTGTTTCTCAGGATGAGTTTCGCTTGCAGCTATTCCCTCTCTCTCTTAGGGATGTCACTCGCGATTGGTTTGACAGCTTGGATAGGAACAGTATCAGAATTTGGGAGCAAATGGCACAAAAGTTCCTAACTACGTATTTTCCTCCTCAGAAAGCGGCCCAAGCAAGAGTAGCCGTTACATCTTTCAGACAGACAGAGGATGAAACTTTTAATGAAGCTTGGGAGAGGTACAATGTGCTTTTGAGAAAATGTCCTTCAGCTTTTTTTGACCCGGTCTCCAAGGTTCAACATTTCTTTAACGAGTTAAGGGGACGCTATCAGATGAATTGTGATGCCGCAGCCGGCGGCTCTTTTTCCTATTTATCAGCTGAGGATGGATGGGCATTATTGGAGAAGATGTCATATAATGATTACAACCGTGGTAGGGAAACCTCAAGTGGAATCAGTTCTGCGACAATGGAAGCCATTCTAGAGCAAAACAGACTGTTGAAGATGCAAGTTGCGGCTTTGTCAGAGAACAAGAAGGTTAATGCGATACACGAGGGAATGCCTCCGGGTTGTGAAAATTGTAATGGAGATCATGACACTCGGAGCTGTCCGTCCAACTTCTCTCAGGAACATGTGGACTCATGCCATAATTTATATGACAGTGTGCCCCAGAACAACTATCAGAGGAACAAACAGAATGACTACAGTCAGAATCAGAATAGGGGATATATGAGGAGAGACCATCCGGGTTTCGCTTGGAGTAATGCTAGTGGTGGTCTAGCCAGGGTAACAACAACCTCAACAGGTCTCGAGGCCAAACATTGGAATCCAGTAGCGCAATACTCAGCAGGCTCTTTCGGGGCCTAATCAGTTGCAAATAACAGATGGTGGAAGGCAACCTTGGGAGTTGGGTTTTGAGAAGACGAATGCGGCAATTGAGAAGTTGGCAATATATACAGAGAAGGTGAATATGACAGTTGACAAGTTGGCAACGCATACAGGGGCGGCAATTCACAATCTAGAGACGCAGGTTGCTCAGCTCGCAAGGCAACTAAATGAGCGTCTCCCAAGCACCTTCCCAGGTGATACCGAGAACAACCCTAAGAACCATGCAATGCCATAACAACTAGAAGTGGTAGGGTGTTGGGATCTAACAGGGGAGCAACTGGTTCTCAGGAATACAAGGCCTCAGAGCAACCACATGTTGAGAAAGAGCAACCTGAGAAAGAGGAGTGGGCAAGAGACAAGGCACCAGAGCAAGGGGGAGGTTAAAACTTGTAGATGAAGAGTTCCGAAAGAAGAAGTGGGTTGAACCCCAGGACCTCCCGCCCTACATGAAGGTACCATATCCTGAGAGATTGAAGAAGCCTTAACAGGATAAGCAGTTCAACAAATTCCTTGATGTCTTCCGCAAACTTCAGATTAACATTCCATTTGCGGATGCTTTGGAACAGATGCCATCTTATGCTCGGTTTATGAAGGAGCTTCTCTCCAAGAAGCGGAAAATAGTGGATGAGGAAACGGTTGCTTTGACCGAGGAGTGTAGTGCCATTCTTCAAAGAAAACTACCTCCAAAGTTGAAGGATCCCGGTTCTTTTTCTATACCATGCACCATTGGGGAGATGACTCTAGGGAAGGCATTGTGTGATCTAGGGGCAAGCATCAACTTGATGCCCCTCTCTATGATGAAGAAATTGGGGATCAAAGAAGTCAAGGATACACGGATGTCATTCCAACTAGCCGATCGTTCTATAAAATATCCTTATGGGGTGGTCGAAGACTTGTTAGTAAAGGTGGACAAGTTCATATTTCCGGCGGACTTTGTGGTTCTTGATATGGATCATATTGGGTAGGCCTTTATTGGCCACCGGGCGTGCCTTGATAGATGTGCAAGAAGGGAAACTCACTCTAAGGGTGCAAGATGAGAATGTAGTCTTCAATGTCTTCGAAGCAATGAAGCACCCCACTGAGAGGTCGGATGTGTATCGAGTGGATATGGTGGATTCGATTGTCAAGGCAAAGGCCACTAGAGAAGCCCATGGTTCTTCACTTGCACAAGTGTTGGTAAAATCCTATGATGATGATAGTGAGTAAGAAGACCCTTTGGGGGATGAGGACTATCTTGAGTGCTTGAAACACATGGAAGCCTTGCCAAGTCTCCCAAGGGATGAATGTGCAAAGGAAAAGCTCAACAAGGAAAGAACGGAAGAAGATAACAAGGCACCGGAGTTGAAGCAACTCCCAACCCACTTAAGGTATGCATTCTTGGGGGAGAAGGGACAACATCCGGTAATCATTAGCAATGACTTGAAAAAAGATGAAGAAGATAAGCTATTGAGAGTTCTTAGGGAACACAAATCCGCCATTGGGTGGAAGATTTCGGACCTAAAAGGTATAAGCCCCTCCCTATGCATGCATAAGATTTTGATGGAGGATGATCATAAGCCGGTGGTTCAACCACAAAGACGGTTAAATCCCATCATGAAAGAAGCTGTGCGTAAGGAAGTGATTAAACTTTTGGATGCCGGAATCATCTATCCAATCTCGGATAGTAAATGGGTTAGTCCAATTCATGTGGTCCCAAAGAAAGGAGGCACAACAGTGGTGGTCAACGAAAGCAATGAATTGATCCCAACAAGGACCATCACGGGGTGGAGAGTATGTATCGACTATAGAAAGCTAAATGAAGCCACAAGGAAAGATCACTTCCCTCTTCCCTTCATTGATCAAATGCTAGAAAGGTTAGCCGGACATGAATACTATTGTTTTTTGGATGGTTACTCCGGCTATAATCAAATTGTGGTAGATCCTCAAGATCAAGAGAAGACGGCTTTCACGTATCCCTATGGAGTCTTTGCCTATAGGAGGATGCCCTTTGGATTGTGCAACGCTCCTGCTACTTTCCAAAGGTGCATGCTTTCTATTTTCTCGGACATGGTGGAGAAATGCATTGAGGTGTTCATGGATGACTTCTCGGTCTTTGGGACCTCATATGACAATTGCTTGCAGAACTTGATTTTGGTGCTTAAAAGGTGCCAAGAGACTAACCTTGTGCTAAATTGGGAGAAATGCCACTTCATGGTCAAGGAAGGTATAGTCTTGGGGCACAAAATCTCCCAAAGGGGGATTGAAGTTGATAAAGCAAAGATTGAACTGATTGAGAAGCTTCCCCCACCAACCAATGTAAAGGGGGTGAGGAGTTTTTTGGGGCATGCCGGTTTCTACCGGAGATTCATCAAGGACTTCTCCAAAATCGCAAAGCCACTTTGTGACCTTCTTGTGAAGGATGTATCCTTTGAGTTTAATGCTTCTTGTTTAAATGCCTTCACTATTTTGAAAAATATGCTTGTCACCGCACCCATAATCACTGCGCCTAACTGGAATTTACCTTTTGAAATCATGTGTGATGCTAGTGATTATGCGGTGGGGGATGTTTTGGGGCAAAGGGTGGAAAAATTAGCTCATGTCATTTATTATGCAAGTAAAGTTTTGAATGAGGCACAAGCTAATTATTCCACCACTGAAAAAGAACTACTTGCTGTGGTTTTTACTTTAGATAAGTTTAGATCCTACATTGTGGGGTCTAAGATTGTTGTTTACACTGATCATGCGGCCATAAAACACTTGATGACAAAACAAGAGGCCAAACCTAGATTAATACGGTGGATTCTTCTTTTGCAGGAATTTGATCTCGAGATTAAGGACAGGAAGGGATCCGACAATGGTGTGGCGGACCACTTATCTAGGTTGGTCAATCCCGACACCAAGGAGGAATTGTTAGACATCAAGGAAGAATTTCCTGATGAAAAGTTGTTTGCACTTATTGAAAATTCCCCTCATTGGTTCGCGGACATGGCCAACTTCAAATCTTCAAATGTGGTTCCGCAAGGTTGGACTAGTCAACAAAGGAAGAAGTTCTTCTCGGATGCAAAGTACTATGTGTGGGAGGACCCATATCTTTTCAAGCAATGCTCGGATGGGATCCTAAGAAGGTTCATTCCCCATGACCAAATCGGAAATGTGTTGTGGCATTGTCATAGCTCGGATTATGGTGGGCACTGTGGGGGAAAGAAGACAGCATAGAAAATCCTCCTAAGCGGGTTTTATTGGCCAAATCTCTTCAAGGATGCCCACACTTTTGTTGAGAACTGTGATTGTTGCCAAAGAGCTGGCAACATCTCCAAGCGGCATGAGCTCCCCTTGAATAGCATGCTTGAAGTAGAACTCTCTGATGTATGGGGGATAGATTTCATGGGACCATTCCCACCATCTTTCTCCTATCAATACATTTTGGTGGCTGTGGACTACGTGTCAAAGTGGGTAGAAGCAATCCCAACAACCACGGATGATGCTCGGGTAGTCATGGAATTCCTAAGGCGCAATATCTTCTCAAGGTTTGGGGTTCCTAGAGTGTTGATTAGTGATGGGGGATCCCACTTTTGCAACAATCAAATGCACAAGCTTCTTGAGAAGTATGGGGTCAAGCATATAGTCTCTACTCCTTATCATCCTCAGACCAATGGGCAAGCGGAGGTATCCAACCGTGAGTTGAAGCGTATTCTTGAGAAAACCGTCAACTCCTCACGGAAGGATTGGTCAAAAAAGTTAGATGATGCCTTATGGGCTTATAGGACTGCCTTCAAGACTCCAATTGGAAGGTCTCCTTACAATTTGGTGTTTGAAAGGCGTGCCACCCTAGGTGGAATTGGAGGAAAAGTCTTATTGGGCAATTCGAGAACTCAACTTTGATTTGATGAAGGCCGGTGAGAAGAGGCTTCTGGACTTAAATGAGTTGTCCGAAATCTGCATGCAAGCATATGAAAATGCAAGAATCTACAAAGAGCGGACTAAGGCATGGCATGACAAGCACATCTTGCCTAGGAGGTTTGAGCCCGGACAAATGGTACTTCTTTATAACTCAAGGCTGAGACTCTTTCCTGGGAAGCTGAAGTCAAGGTGGTCAGGACCATTCAAGGTCCTCCATGTTTTTCCACACGGAGCAGTAGAATTAGAAGGGGCCTCTGGCAATTTCAAGGTAAATGGGCAAAGACTAAAGCATTATCATGGGGAACCAATCCCAAATGGCAAGCAAGTGTTTTTTCTGGATTAACCCTTAGGGGCGACTTGAGTCAGGATCGGGACGTTAAACAAGCGCTACTTGGGAGGCAACCCAAGCTAGGTATCCTTTATTTTTAGTTTATGTCATTTTCATTTATCAAAAAAAAAAAGCTTGATTCGCCACGCGAATCCACAGTGGCCGCGTGAGACAGAAGCCCTGAATCTCAGAGGCTTGCTCACGCTTCTGTATCGCGTCACGAGGTATACTTTCGCCTCGCGATTCTGGGCATCATCATCTGTTGGAATTCCAGATTCGCCTCACGAGATACTACTCGCCTCGCTATTCTGGAAAGTGTGAAAACAATTTTTCCATATTTGCCTCGCGAGTGATCTCTCGCCTCGCGAATCTGCAATTAAGGTTTAATCTGCAGGAGTTCTTCCAGGATTCTATGCAACAGAAGGGAGCCCGTGAGACCAATTGGACGAGGATGCAACCATAGAAACTTGATCAGGGAGCTGTTGTGACTCCGGCAAGTGTACCGGGTCATCGCAAGTAATAAAAACACGGTAAGATTCTACCAAGGTCGAACACAAGGATTGGGTTACCAATTCTACTAATTTCGCAAGAAATTCAATAGGTTCAGTTAAGCGAAGAAAATTGTTGTGAGAGAGATGAAGATTGCAATTCAATTAAGAAATCGATTAAAGCTAAGGTGAATGAATTCAGAAATTTAAAATATCTAGGGTTTCAAATCCACCTATCCAATCATGCATAATACCCAAGTGATTATGTATTCCTCCCTAGGTTCAATTACAATGTCAACCGGGACCCCCAATTTCTCCTAAATTCACGGAGTGCGCTAATAGGACGTATTCAACGATTTGGATTATTTACTCACCAAGTCTCATAATCCTAATCCTCGAATTCTGTTAATTCTTGTTCCCTACGTGGTTGCACTAATCTCCTACCCACTATCGTGCAATATTAAATTAGTGATCCCAATTCAAGTTCTAAAACGCGAATCGCCGGTCGGCCTTAACACGTTTAACTAGTTAATCATGCTAGCATATGATCAACACAATAATATCCGAATTGGAAAACATAATTGAATTAAAGGAGAGAGAGTTACATTACATGAATACTATGCCGCCATGGGTGGCTTCATCGATCCCCTAGACAAAAGGATTAGTTCCTCATGTCCGTAACAACAACGCACGTACAATCGGAATTCATCCTAAGCCTATGAATTAAGAGAAAAGAAGAGAAGAAGAAATCCCAGAATAAGGGTTACAAAAAGTCTCTGAAAATTCTGATCCAAAAAGTTCTCTTTTCTGTTCTGATCTGCTCTATTTATAAGGAGGCCACGCGTCACGTCACGGCCGTGGCGGTCATCATCACGGCCAGGCCGTGGCGGCGCCGCTTCAGCGCGCGCACTGGGATTTGAACATTCGCGACGTGAAGGATGTCTCGCGACGCGAGTCTTCTTGTCACGGCCCGTGATGTCAATCACGGCCAGGCCGTGATGTTCTCTGCCTTGTGTGGATTTTAGGTCACGGCCGTGATATATATCACGGCTAGGTCGTGATGGTCTCTGACTTGTATGGCTTTTAGGTCACGGCCGTGATATTCATCACGGCTAGGCCGTGATGGTCTCTGATTCTGGTACTTTTCTGGAGTTCACACACACTCGCGACGCGAAGGACGTCTCGCGACGCGAACCTTCCTGTCACGGCCCGTGATGTCAATCACGGCTAGGCCGTGATGGTCTCTGTCTTCCCAGATCTTCAAATTATCGCGGGCGAGCCTCTCTCGCGGGCGAGAATCCCCAGAATGGCAATCTCCACTATTTGTTGACTTTCCTTAATTCTTAGAGCCTCACTTATGGACCTGAAAACAACACAAGCAACCACAAGCGTAATTCTCTCCAAAATAACCTAAAAACTACACAAAAGACGCAAAACGAGTCAAAGTCCAACTTAGGAACAAAACAAGGCAAATTTGGGCGAAAACGAGAGTAAACTCGAATAAATTGGCACATAAACCCTAGTTTATCTAGTCTTAAAACTAGATAAGCCAGAGGCTTATCAGGAGCACCCTCTCCTTTCCTCACTCTTGTTTTTGTTTTTGTTTTGTTTTTGTTTTGTCACTCTTGAATAATTTGAGAAGATCAAGAGTTTGTGTATGAATGTTGTGTCGGCAAGCTTGTTGGATTTTAATTAAATTTAGCATTGATTGATTGCATGAATTATTTTGACCATTGATGATTTCCCCCTAGGTTCTGAAATTAGAAAAGTTGATCCCCATGTGAAAATTGAAAACTGAACTTTGAGAATTTTATTGTGATTACTTGATTTATGATAAGTTTGGGGTGAGGGGGTGCACACACTAGGAATTGTATCTCGGTCAAACAATTTGAAAAATGTCCACGTGAGGATTTGAGCCTCCAACTTTGTTTTTGATTGTGTGAATCACTTTCATGTTGCACTTTCTCGAATTTGCTTGAATCTCTTCATGGTTTGCATGTTTATGTGTTGCATCAAATGATTTAGGCAATTTTCTTTGAATAACTACTTGGCCTAAAAAGAACCATCCCTAATGCATGTTCCCTAGTTAGCCCCATTGAGCCTAATTAGCCTATTGTTTCTTGATGACCCTATATTATAAGCCGAAAATCTGAAAAAACCATGTTAACCCAATCTTAGGATTAGGAGAGCATGGAAGCTTAGCAAGAGAAAGGTTGTGAGAAACTAAGTTTGGGGTGGCCACAAGGTGATGTGTCATATTGGGGTGAGAAAAAGAAAAATAAAGGTTGAATCCCAAGGCAAAAAAGAAAAAAAAAAGAAAAAAAAATTGCCAAAAGAAAAGGGGCAAAACAGAAAAAAAAAAATAAAGCAAGGAAAGGGCTGTAGTCACCCGAGGCAAAAAGAAAAATGGAAAAAGGAATTTGAGTTGAATATGTGTCAAATGCTCATGCTCTCTTAGTTCCTAGGGACTTAAGCCTAGTATCCTTGAATATCCTACCCTCAGCCAGGCCCCATTACAACCTTTATAAGACCTTCTGATGTGCATGCATGTTTTCGTGGGAACCATTTTTGAGATGAAAATCAAATTCATGGGAAGTGCGCTTGAAATGTGAATTTGAGTGAAAAGTTGATAGCCTAGACGAATTTGAGCGAATGAGTGAAATTTTACATACCCGTGTGAGGAAGGCAATTGTTTGAAATTGGTGATCTTCCTTTAGTGTGTGACTCTGATCCTCAACTTAGATTAATGATTGCATGAATGATGAAGTTCTCAATTGTTTAAAGTAAATGAATGTGGGGATTACATTGATGCAAGGGGGGGAAATCATTGGAGAAAAACTGTTTTGTAAAGATTGCATGAAATTTGTGCGAAATCCAAAAACTTGTTGAGTCACCGGCAAGTGTATCGGGTCGTCGCAAGTAATAAAATAACACGGTAAGAATTTACCGAGGTCGAACACAAGGATTGGGCTACCAATTTGTCTAATTTGCAGGAAATCCGATACGTTTGGTCAAGCGAGGAAAGTGGTTGTGAGATAGAGAGATCAAGATTGCAATTCAAATAACAAATCAAATAAAGCTAAGGTATTAAAATCTGAAATTAAAATATCTAGGGTCTCAAATCCACCTACCCAATCATGCATAGTACCCAAGTGATGATGAATTCCTCCCTAAGTTCAATTACAATGTCAACCGGGACCCCCAAATTCTCCTATATCCACTGTCGTGCTCAATAGGACGTATTCGATGATTGGATTAATTACTTACTAGGTCTCATAATCCTAATCATCAAACTCTATTAATTCTTGTTCCCTAAAAGGTTGCACTAATCTCCTACTCACTTTCGTGCAATATTCAATTAGTGATCCCAATTCAAGTTCTAAACGTGAATTGCCGACTAAGCCTCATCAACGTTAACAAGTCAATCACACATGCATATGATTAACGCAATCAAATCAGAATTGGAAAACATCAATTGAGAAAAGGGGAGAAAAACATACATCACATGAACACTATACCGCCATGGGTGGCTTCATTGATTCCCTAGACGAGGGGATTAGTTCCTCATGCCCGTGATGACACACAAACAATCCGACATAATCACCATAGTAAACTAAGAAAATAAAAAGGGAGACGCAGCTCCAGAGTAACAAGAAATCGTAACAAAACTGATCTAAAGCAGTGGCTAAAACTAGGATTCGGATCCCTTTTTCTGATCTGAAACAGCCTATAAATAGGGATTCTGGTTCTCGGCCGCTCGTGGGGCGAACAAGCTTTCGCGAGGCGAACATTAGTTTTGGCGCGCTTTCAATTTGGATTCTCGCGAGGCGAGAGTGTGTTCGCGGGGCGAGTCTTCAAACCTTAATCTGTCACAGCCGTGACCTTCATCACGGCTAGGCCGTGATGGTCTCTGTCTTCCAGGGTCTTCAGGCTCTCGCGAGGCGAGAAGCCTATCGCGTGGCGAGCCAGAATTGATGACTGTTGCTGTTTTGCTGATCTTCAGGCTCGCGAGCAAGGTTTACAAAACCGGACCGGCCATCGAACCGGTGAAGGCAGCGGTTCGAGGTTCAATGGTCCAACCGAGGTTGAACCGTGGTTGAACCGGTTATAATTAAATAATATTATTTTAATTTTTAATATAATATTTGTAACAATATTAAACAAAAAAAACAACATAACAACTAAAATTATTAAGCACAATTTTTTTTATTTTGAAATTAAACTAAATAAATATAAAAATATATGTTAAAATCATCTTCATAGGGAAAACCAACCCAAAATCTACAACTAGCCCACATATGTTAGAAAACAAAAGAATTGGGTTTTGGCTAGGATGTCCCAAATCCTTTTATACTAATTTTTTTTTTTTTTTTAAGAAATTGGTTGACCTGGTTCTCGGCCGATTCACTACTAGGTTATGGCAGGGNTTTACCGGTTTTGAACCGGTTTTCCGGTTTTTCCACCGGTTCCATGCTAGGCCGGTTTTCCCTGTGAACCGGACCGGCCAAGGTCCCGGTTCCCGGTCGGACCGGTCGGACCGGCCGGTCCGGTCCGGTTTTCAAAACCTTGCTCGCGAGGCGAGCATCTACTCGCGGGGCGAGTATCTCCAGAATGGAAATTTCCACTGTTTTCTTGACTCGAAGTGCTTCCTTGACTCTTGGAGCTTCACTTCTAACCTGAAACAATAAAAAGAAACAAAAAGCGTAATTCTATTCAAAATAGACTAAAAACTACTAAAAAATGCCTAGAACGAGTCAAAGTTTACTTAGGAACAAAACAAGGCCAAATTCGGGCGAAAACGAGATTGAACTCAAATAATTAGCGCAGAAACCACAGTCCATCTAGTTATAAAACTAGATAAGCAAGAGGCTTATCAGTCCATCAAAGAGCCTATTTTGTTCATATGGCCACATGCGCTTCGCTTTGCTCTTTTCACTCTGAGTTTCATGGCCTTACTTCCTCCCGGCGGAAGTTTTAACTCCACATGTTGAGCAACTCCAATTTCATCATTATTTGGTGCATCATTTGTCATGCAAAGTTTCATAGTTGCTTCCATGTTAACCTCTTCCTTCACCTTTGGAGGCATTATCTCAATCCTGCACACATAACTCTCAAAAGGAGGGTTGTTATATGAGTTAGTTAAATCAAAATCCACCCTACCTTCCTCTACATTCAAAGAGAGCTTACCATTTTTTACGTCTATTATCGCTCCAGCTGTGGCCAAGAATGGCCTTCCAAGAATGATAGGGAATTTAGAATTCCCGTTCATGTCCAGTATCATGAAATTGGTAGGAATGAAAAATTTCCCTACCTTTATGGGAACATTCTCTAGTATGCCTAGAGGAGTTTAAGTTGAGCCATCCACAAATTGTAAAGAGAACTTGGATGGACTTAATTCCTTGGTTCCTAACCTCTCAAAGATAGTAAGCGGCATCAAACTCGCACTAGCCCCTAAGTCACATAAGGTTTTGTCTATTTTCACTTCTCCAATTGAGCAAGCAATGGAGAAACTTCCTGGATCTTTTAGTTTAGGAGGCATATTAGTTTTTATCATGGCATCATGTTCCTCAATTAAGCTCTTAGTTTCTTTTTCTACTTGCTTTTTCTTGACCAACCTTTGTGGGAAAGGTATTGGGGGTTGGTAAGGTGGTGGAAGGACATACTTTGACTCTATCTCTTCATGTTCACCATGTCCTCCTCATATTCCACATCCTTTTCAACTACCCCAAGCTTATCATCCCTCAAGTATATAGCATTACAGTGCTCATTGGGATTAACTTCGGGTTGTCCTGGAAACGTACCCTTAGTTCTAGAATATGTACTAGCTTGTTGGGCAATCTGAGTTTCTAACATCTTATTATGGATGGCTAATTTATCTACCTTAGATGTTAACTCTTTTATTGTCTCATTGACTGCCCTACCTTGTTGCCTAAACTCTTCATTTTGCTTTGTTTGAGTTTCAATAAAATTTTCCAAAAGAGACTCAAGTTTAGACTTTTGTACCTGAGGATACCCCGATGCGGGTTTCCTATTACCTTGGCCTTCCTGGAATTCATGGTTCAACGTGTTGTTGTAGTTCCCATAGGAGAGATAAGGATTATTCTTCCTCACTTGGTTGTAAGGATTTGGAGGAGCATAATTTGGCAACTTCGGGTTCATGTCATAGAAGTTGTGACAAGAGTTCACTTGTTCCCCCGAAGCATCGGATCCGGGAGCAATACCATGTGGGCACTCCATTATGTCATGTCCCTGCATCCCACAAATCTCACAAACAACATTATTAGCACCTATTGAACTCACATTAGCCTTTTCAAGCTTATCAAAGCGTTTATTCAATGAGTCAAATTTAGACATAATTAGATCAGTGCTATTCATTTCAAACTTACCCCCCGAAAGCTTTTTCGGGTTATTGCCTCTTTTCGAACCCCATTGGTGATAGTTGGTGGCTACGTTTTCAATGATATTGAACGCTTCAGTCAGAGGTCTATTCATAAAGGCTCCACCAGCTGCGGAGTCAAATGACACCTTCGAAGAGTAATCCAATCCGTTGTAGAAGGTATGCACTAACAAGAACGCCTGCTCCAGTTGGTCCCAAGTTGACAAAGTATTAGCGGGCACTTGCTTCAACCAAGCTCTTGCCTTTCTAGTCAGATAGGAGGGGAATAACCTCAAGCGAATAGCATCATTCGGGGCACCTTGAATTCTTATTGCATCGGTGAACTCCAAGAATGTCTCCACATGATCAGTCAGGTCTTCCGAGGGTAATCCTCCAAATTGTTGTTGCCTAATCATCCTAATTAACAGAGGCGGTATAGTGTAGTTCTCCGCCTCAATTTCTGGCCTAGCAATCCCAGTTCGCAAACCCCTAGCATTGGGGCTGCATAGTCTTTCAGTGGTTTGGTATCCGGTATATTCGCCATGAGTGGAATGGGAATCAACCTCTCTCCCTCTCTTTGTCTTTGTAGTCTCCCACGTCTACGAAAGGTCCTTTCGATCTCTGGGTCAACTTCAATGAGATTTCCAAGACTTTGGGATCTTTGCATAAAAGAGAAAAATACCTGCAAAGAGAGATAGATACTCTAGAAAAAGAAAAAGAGATAAATGAAAAAAGAGAAAATTTTAATATAAAAAAAGGGTCCATAAAAATCAATTTAAAAATTAAATTGAGATTCAAGAAAGCACAGTCCCCGGCAATGGCGCCAAAAACTTGATGGGCGTGAATCCGCAAGTGAACGGCTTCGTCGTCAAGTAATAAAAAGATCGAACCCACAGAGACCATGATCTTAAATAACTATCAATTTTTAAATCAATTAAATTGGACTAGAAAAAGATTTGGAAAAGATTTGGCATTTAAAAGATTAACGAAGAAATCAAATATCTAAACACAATCAAACCAAATCGCAATCAAATCAAATATGAGATTTTTCAATATCAAAAGAGATTCCCAGGAATTGGGTTACCAACAAGACTGCTCATGCTACTAAATTGACTACCCCTCTTGTTAATTATCGAAATTGCTTTGAAGGTGAATTTATCCTAAATAAGTTAATGTTCCCTCTCGGGATACAAGAACCGTGCCCAATTAAACCAACCCCTACTCTTGTGGAAATTGAATTTAAATAGAACCCTTTAAGCTTTGTGACAATTCAGTGAACCCTCGAAGGACCGCTTCTAACTCTCGTGATTTAAGTCCTAAGTTTGATTCCTATAGATCCGATACCTAAGTTCACCGCTAGGTTCCTCCTTAGGGTATCTATGACATGCAAATAAGTGCGCACCAAATTCACAAGTAATTCATGCAACAGGAATTAAATCGAAAGCGAATTGAAGTTAACAAGAAGTAAAACGTCAATTCATAACATTAAACAAATCTTGGGCATAGCCCCAATTCCTAGAAATAAAAACGACTACTCAAGCATTGCCATGTTCATAACAAGCTTGATTAACAAAAGCATAAAAAAACCTAAGAGAAAAGAAGAAACTGAGAAGAAGAGAAATCCTAGTTTTTGCCTAAGGTAGCAGCCTAAGGGATCCCTCTTTTCGAGCCTTAGAGTCCTATTTATAATGTAGGGTAACTTGGGATTAAAGTTGTTACAAAATCAGATCAAATCAGCAATTAAATTTCCAGATTTTGCGCTTCACGACCGTGATTCCTGTCACGGCCAGGCCGTGACAGGTTCTGACTTGGAGATGGCTTCACTGCTTGGTCTGTCATGGCCGTGACCACCATCACGGCCTAGCCGTGATCAGTTCTGCCTGCGAGGGTCTGGTCCAGTTTGCATGTCACGGCCGTGACCAGTTCCGAGTTTAACCTTTTTTCTTTTCAGCCCTACTCGATCATGGCCGTGATGCCTATCACGGCTAGGCCTTGATGGGCTCTGTTTGGCTCATTTTTCTTGCTTTTCAAGCTCCGTCTTCATGCAAGCTCCAACATAACTGATCCTGAGCATTTTAATCTTCACTTCCTGCCCACAAACACCACAAAACCACCTTACCCGTTCCAAGATAAAAACTAACAAAAATCAAATTAAAAATGCCTAAACTACATGAAAATGCATGCAATATGATAAAGAAATATGAGGTGAAATCATACTCATCACATAGTATCATGTGTTTTTTTGTGTGTGTGTAGGATGCCTCAGACCCTACTAGTAGTCAAGTAATCGACAATGGCTAAGCCCTAATGAAAACCCTTTTTATAACACCGACCAGGGTTTAGTTATTGTAGGTTTATTGACAATAAAGCAAAACCTAGATGAGTATCGATTGTGGTTGAATGTGATATATGCTATGTGATGCTATGTTTGTCTATCTGGTTGATATGTTGATGTTGATATGCAAATATGGATGATGTATGTATCAGTATATGATGTATTTGTATACATATGGTTGTTGAGGATGATTGTTGAAGTTGTGATACAAACCCTAGTTGACACCCTGAGGGTACAATGATTGTTAAAATGATGGGTTTGTGATGTCGCGTTGAGTTTGTGCATATATTGGCTTTGTGAAAGTGGTTAAGTGTTATGGATGTACCGATGTCAACTTAGGTTGTGTGTGCATTTCATAATTGCCCAAGTGGCGGGTAGCATGACTAGGAGTCATGCGAGGTTGGTGTGCCTGATTACGGGTACAAAATATGGAGAGGGAGGGTTCTGGGAACCTTGGGGATGTAGTCCGATTCGGATCGATCTACACTGACCAATAATTTGCACCTATTGTATCATGATCTCCTTTTGTATTTGACTATCCTGACGTCTGGTCCTGAGTATTCCAGTCGTAGGTGGACCTTTCAAGGCGACCAAGATACCCATATTGGAGTTAAGCTCATAGGGGGATGCATTCTTATTGGTCACGGTGAGCGGGACAATTAATTGGACAAACCAACTGACATTCTCTGACGTACTCAAAGAACTTTTGATCTGTTGTGCACGCTCTAGCGTGCTAGATCTTCATTCTTGAGCATGCCCATGCTCTAGCGTGGTCTCTTCCAACGCTTGAGCGTGGGGTGCTGATAGCTTCATCGCGAAGAAATCTTGACATTTTTCCCTTTTTATGCCTGTGTGACCAACACTTGTCCATTATGTGTCCATCACAAGAGAACGTTTAAGTGTCCCCTTCTCCCACGTTTGAGGGTGCCAACTCTCAGAAGTTGGGTCCTTGCACGCTTGAGCGTGCTCCCCAGGTCAGGTCACCTTCTTGATTTTTTGCTCCATCCAGTCTCAACCATAACCACTCATTCCAAGCATTTCGTCAAGCACATTATCACATGCAATTCATATACTAATTGAATTCAAAGAAATGAGGATGTTACACTATTGCTACTACCTACCTAAGAAAGAAAGGAAGGAAGTATCAGCTGATCATAGGAAAATCAACAATGTGTTTTGCCAAGTTGATAACCAAGACAACCTATCAGAGAAAAACAACAAGCTATCAGAACTCAAATGACTCAGATGGCTCAATAACGTTTAATGTTATCTCTAAACAGACATATTAAATGGCGTTGCAGAAGAAGTGTGTGAAGCTGCATGAAGGCTATAAATATTAGAAGATCTCCATGAAGAACGAAGAACAAGTTCTGATATTTCAAAGTGCCAAAACGCTGTCAAACTTTCATACACCTTCTTTGTAAAGCTTATTTCATTATGTGCTCTAATCTATAAAATTCTCAGAATTATTGAGTTGCTCTCAGCACAACAATTTCTTTAACTTTGTTTATAGTGAGCCTGAAGAGGCTTGTCTGGCAAATAATACTTTTAAGTCTGAATAGGTGTTGAGTACTTCATTGTTGTAATCTTGAAGAGGCAAGTGAAAAATACTTGTAAAGCTATTGGAAATAGTGGATAAAGTCCTCCAGTAGAAAGGAATGGACATAGCTCTTGGTTGGAAAAGAGAGAACCAATATAACATCCTTATGTGATATTCTACCCTTTTCTCTGTTTAATTTGTTTTAAGTAAATCTTGGGGATTTGCATTTGAGTTTCTTAACATCTTCTCTAAGTAATCGATTCTCCGTGTGTTTTTGTTATTTAGCTGTGCATGTGAAATTGTTTTAAAAAAGATTTTCAAAAAGTTAAGAAAACAATTTAACCCCCTTCTTGTGTTTCCTTATGTAACTTTCAGTTGTTGCTTTGAAAACATATATATAGTATCAAATGTTCCGAGAAGTACAATACCAAGGTATTGAGAGAATAAATGATTAGTGGTAATTTATATTTTTGCTTTTTAAAAAATTCGCTATAAAATTAAATGTTGAGAGAAGTAAAATACCTGGGTATTGGAAGAAATGCTAGATGTTAAGAATATTATGATATATAAACATATTTTCTAAAAATTGTTAACTTGCACATGAACAGAGGAAAAATACAACAAATATATTTTCACAAATGAAGAAAAAATTTCATATGACTATAAATCATTAGGAAGTGTTTAACATTGATGTATAAATAAATTACATCGAGAAATAATTAACTCAAAATTCAGTTTTTTCTTTGATAATATATATATATATATATATATATATATATATATATATATATATATATATAAAGTATTAAACGTTCAGAAAAGTACAATACGAAGGTAGTAGGAGAAGAAATGATTACTACTAATTTACAATTTTGTTTTGAGAAAAATACCAAATTTATTATAAGAAATGTCAAATGTTAAAAATAATATGCTAGATAAGTATGCTTAACTAGAATTATGTAATATTTAGATATTTTATCTCTATCTTCATATAATTGTTTTTTATACAATGCAATGTAATAATACTTTTTATATTAATTTATATTGTTATATTAATATAACATGAAGTTGAAATATCTACTTAAAAATAGAATTTTTTTTAACAGTGATCTATCATGATAACTATTTTTGTTCATATTTTAACTTTTTATATAATAATATTTATATTTAAAATTTGAGTATCGATCCTTCCCTTTTATTTCTCAAAATGCAAATAATTTTCAAAATTCATATACATTTTAATTTTTATTTATTTTGTAACAATTAATTTGTAATTTTTTTCTCTCAATTTTTTTTAATTTTAAAATTTTTCATAGTCCAAGGTGCCAACAGTGGGATCGAACCCCCAGACACACATGATGTCCCTGCACACTCACCAACTGAGCTAGAATAGCGAAATTTTTTTTTTACATAAAATTTTATATAAATGATATATATATATTTAAAATTAGATTATCAAGTTTTTAAAAAAAATTCTCAAATAGTAAATGATTTTATTTTAAAAAACAATAAATAATTTTAAAATATATTTTTTATAGTGTCGTCAATGATTATTATACATGGTAAGTTCCTAGATTTTAAAATAATCGAAAACAAGAAGAAAAAAGAAAAAAGAAGTAGAGGGGATATATATTTGGAGAAATCAGAAAGGGCAAGAGAGAGAGGAACGGCGCTTTTGGTGTTTGGCTTGGTTCTTGTGTGAATATATATATACATGCAGCAAAGCACACACCGCACATATCTCAAGCAAAGGAGAGTGGACAGTGGACTCCGTTATAAGCAAAACCGATCTCTGTAACGGTTACTTTTGTGGTTGTGTGTTGTCAGAAGAACAAAGAAAATATAAGAAATAAAATAAAAAGAGGACTCTGATCAGTGAGTAGAGAGAGCCTTGGTTGCTCCTTTCATCTGAAATGGATTACAACAACAATGACAAGTAAATCTCTCTTTGTTTTTCTCTCTCCGGGGTTTTATCTGGGTCTGATTTGTTCATTGAGGAAATGCATTTATGTCTTTGAAGTTGTAGACTCTGATTATGTGTAGTTAATATTTCTTTTTTCTGAGTATTTTGTTTGAAAAATGAAATGGGTTTCCTTCATTTTGTTGGAATTTGTGTGTGGATAATTTTTCTCTCTCAGTTTCATTTAAATTATGTGTTGTTCATATGTTTATTTTATTTTTTATTTTATTTTGCCCTTCATCTTGCTGTTGCTTTGTGCATTTTCTTTTGACTCCAAGGCTTGAATCAAATGCTGGGAAATGGTCCTGGCTGATTCAATAGTTCTTTTTTTCTGTTTGTGGCTTTGATTTGCTCTTGAGATTATTTGATTTGTGTCAAAGTTTAGGGATAAAGAATGGATGATGAGGATGTGGGCTCTGATTAAGTTGGTGGGTCATCTTTTATGCCCCCCATTTTCTGATTTTGCAGTTATTCCTTTGCTAATACCCTAATCATTAACAGATGAACCAAAAATTGCATAAATACTTGCTATAGATTTCTAATGTAGAATCTGATGGTTCAGTTTGAACTTTCTGTTTGGTGGTTCAGATGCTATTTACCGCTTCAGTTCACCGTGTCGTCAATTTTCGCTTGTCTATAGTTCTAATTATAAAGTTTACAAGCATTGTTTGGGGACTGAGTTAATGCTACCCTTTGTGGATTCCTATAAATTAGTTCTACAATGGGCTTCTGTCTACCGCTTCAGTTCACCGTGTTGTCAATTTTCGCTTGTCTATAGTTCTAATTATAAAGTTTACAAGCATTGTTTGGGGACTGAGTTAATGCTACCCTTTGTGGATTCCTATAAATTAGTTCTACAATGGGCTTCTGTCGTGTTTTCTTTCACTTGTCATCTTTTCTGTTGGTTTTTTTTGCCAATGCTGCATGATAACTATGGCTTTTACTTGTCTCTTCCCTATCTTAGTGGTGGTAGAGAGCCATGGGATTCGCAGAGGGAGGATTGTTGTCTCCAAAAGACTTCCAATTTCGGTAAGTCCTGCTGGGAATTTTAAGTTAACTCTTCTGCATAAATGATGCCTGAGAAAAATTTATTGCTTTGAGCAGACATTTCAGAAGATCTGTGGAATGTCGTGCCTCAAAATGAAGAAGACCTTTCCTACGTGTTTGAGGATGAAACAACCCCAGTTAAGGCTTGTGGTGATTTGGCATACAATGTTAACAATAGCGGTAGGATAGTTCTTTGGTATGCTTCCTTGACATCCTTTTGTCAATATGCTCTTTTAATCCAAATATCGGTGGATTTCAGATTTAGATGATATACAGAAGGAACTAGAGGAATGTAGGGAGACTTCTCAAGTCAAGAGGCGGCGGATGCTACAGTTCAACAGCCAAGATAAGGATCATTCTCATGAAGAGATGTCTTCAGCATATTTGAAATTAAATGTCAGTGTTGTATCTTTTCACACTCGTAATAGCATGTTAGATGGTTCCAAGTTCTAACAGTATGATAAAGACTCAAGAAGTGCAGATCTGTTTGTATTTGTGCAAATATGTGAATTTTGCCTTGAGTAAATTCCTTGTTGATATTACCATTGTGTTGTTGATTGGGGAAAAAATACATAATGTCTTTATAATGTCACCTTCCCTGTTCTTTCTGTAGAGCCTATCTTTTTTGATGTTAGGCTTCATAACCATCATGAAAAATGACTAACATTTATGTTTGTGTCCACACTGTACCGGTTCAGCTGTGACAGTGGGGTGTATTCACTATTCCACTGCATGTTTACTGTAAGCATATGATGGCTTGATGAACACTTTTAACTCAAAATTTTGGATGACTGTTAATCCTACATTTTTCCAGAGTTTGTTAGTGAGGCATTTGGTTCAAATTTTTGTATCCTCTATGCAGTAATTACTTAGTGATGTATTTCTTTTTCTTCTCGAGTCCCCTTTGTGGTTATGGGTATTTGTCCCTCAATAATGGAAAGTCTCTTTGTGTTTTGGCTTGATCAACAATCTTGATTCTTTTCGTATGTCTTCAAGATTCATGAACTCTTGACTTTCAGTGAACTAATACTTAAACTGTTAAACATAATGCTATATTTTTACATTTTTCTTGACAAGTATGTATTGTAGGAATATGTTGATGTCAATGAGCTGTAGTTAATAATGACACTATAAAGTTTTGGATTTACCTGATTTTATGACCGTTATTTCGGTATGTATATAGGAGAAGGAAGACTCAATCAAGGATGTTTTTCCTGAAGTATCACAGTGGATGTCTGAGGCAACAGGTTTTCCTTTTGCAAGATTTTTTTTTGGGGACATAGTGTCAATAATTTATTTGGCTTTATCTCTGATCTTTTGCCAATCATTATATGTATTAGGTAGTGCATCCGCCACTGGATATGAGGACTTTGACCTCGAGTCAACTGAAGGGTGGCTTGCAGAATACTTTAATGATCCTGAGATGCAATTCAGTCCTGATGATTTGTATGCTTCTCTGGACCACTGATTTTTGGCATATAGTTGGTTATACATAAAGTAATCTGATGACTATGTTATTTGACTCAGGAATTTTTCAGGGCCAGATGATGTTCAGATTGATGTTGGAGGTAGATGACATTGTTTTCCATCCATTATTTCTTCTTTCCCCTATGCATTGAATTTATTCAAAAAATTGTGTTCCTCCTGTAGGGCTCAGTGACATCACACCATCATATGAACAAAATGTGGTTCAGCAGCATGTCACCCGAACCCCTAGAAATATTGTCTTCAAAGGTTTGACTTTGTTCTTAATTTCTCTTGTACAGTATATGCTATATAGTATGCAGTGACAAGATATGGGAAGTAAGCATGACTTTACAAAAGTTGTTTTCATTCCTAAAGTTTGGCTCTAAAATACAGTGAAGCACAACAAGATCCTTATGTGAGGAACTATAGGAAATAATAGATAATATGATAAAAAAAATTTATATGAAAACTAATTCGGACTTCCTTTTCATGTTTAGGTAGGAAATCTTTTATACGGACACCCACAAAGTTGGCTTCTTCTGTGGCCTATCCATTTGCCTTCATTAAACCCAGTGGTGCCCATGGAGATGTAACTCTGAAGGAAATAAATCAGCGCATTCGGACTCCACCTCCTTCAAAATCAAAGCAGAGCAGTGAAGATCCATCTGCTTACCCCAAATCGGCCTTCTCAGGGAAGCCTGTGGTTGGCAAAACAAAAATCCGCACTGAAGGGGGAAAAGGTAGCATCACCATTATGAGAACTAAAGGGTAAGCATAAGAAGATGTTTCCCCACCCTTTAATATGTGGGGTTGGCTTCATCTTCTTAGTTTACCTGGCAGATTATAGAAGTTGATACTGCAATTTTTTATGTTCTTGTTGATATATATATTACACCACCTTAGTGTTTGTTTCCTAGTGGGGTCTAGATAATGTTCTTGAAGCTGTTCTTTTTGGTACATGACTTTGTTTGAGCTAAGTTTGAAATCAGAATCTTGATATTTCTTAGCTCCTAGACCCCTGGCTCTGGACATGACAATTTTACTAAGCTTGCGCAGCTTTTGTAATTGAAACATACAGATTTAGTTTATGGCCTTGTTTTTGAATCTTGTATCTCCTCTTGTTACAGAAGTTGCACAAGGCTGTGCTATATATTCTTATCTTTTTCATATTTTGGAGCCTGAAATTAAATTAAAATATTGTGATGATGTTAGAGAAAAATGGACGAAATAGCTAAACAATTTATTTGTTATTAGATTAATATTGAGTTCTGTAGTTCAGCCTACAATTTTATTATCAAAACAGGCTTTATACCATTCTTAGGTAGTAATCTAAACAATAGTTCATATTCAAAACGTACAAATACCAGCATTACGTTGGTTCGAGTTGAATTGGGTTCGGATTCCTTAAGCAAGGTCTCAGATTCTAGTCTTATGAATGGAAAAAACTAGATTGGGAGGGGAGATCCCACTAAAAGTGGCCAGTCAGGTTCTCCGAGATTGGTCATAGGCGAAGCTAGTGGATACACTATAACCTATAACATCGTAACCAAAAAAAAAAAATTAAAGAGACAAAATATTTGGCAAATCTAATCGTGAAGCATCAACATCATTTTTTTCAACCTTATTTCTCCTTCAATTTTCCTTTCCTTTTCTTTTTCTCTATTTCCCCCCAGCCCGGGTATCTTACCCCCTTTATTCCGGTGCGTGAGCCAATTGTTTTAGCTTGAGACATGCGTAGCATCTGTGCCTTAGTGTACTTAATATTTGATTTTAAATTTAATCTAACAGTCTGAATGGTTATGCACTTATACAGTTCAAATGGTATGTTTATGAAATTGGTCATAAGAACTTAAACATAAGTGGACTTTTTAATCACCTCCTCACTAACGCTACTACTCTTCACTTCCAACATCCTTATCTGATACTGTCTAACTGTTAAATCTTCATTTTGATAGCTTGGATACTGGCTATGGGAGGGTCCCTGACATTGTCCTTTAACTCCCTTATTCCGTGTGTTGCACCAGTCATTAGGGGTGTTTAGATCCAAACCGATAAAAAAAAAAACGCAAAATCGATCCAAAATAATCGAAAACCGATGAGAACCGAATTTAATTGGATATTTTTGGACATAACCGATCGGTTCGGTTTTCGGTTGGAGGTTCAGAAACCGAATCGAACCGAACTGAACCGATATTTTATATATTAGTTTTTTATATATGCGTATTATGTGCGTCGCCCTGGCGTTTCACTCAAATGCTTTTTACATATGCGTTAAGTTTTTCTTATTTCACTCATTCAGACTTCAAAGCTCAAAGCCCCTAACCCTAACACTCATTTCAGAAGAGTCTCCCTCCCCTTTGACCGCCGCCAGCCTGCCATCGGCTCCCTCTCGCCATCACCTCGCGTACCTCTCGTCGCCACCTCGTGTCCCCCTCTCGTCACCTCAGCTCGTTCTCTGTCACCGCTCGGTGCTCGCACTCCCTCGTTGCTCACCATCCCTTCCTGCTTCGCCGCCTCACGCTCCTTCTCGCTGCTCGCCGGTCGCCGCCGGTTCTGGTGACAGGTGAGTGCATAGCAACTTCCTTATCCTGATTTCGTTTATCTTTTTATTAGGTTCCTTGAGTCTTTCAATGTTGTGCTCTTTTGTTTTATGTCTTGGATTTTACCTTGTCTCTGTGTGTGTGTTCTGTTCTATGTTTCAAATTTCTGAGTGGGTTTGTTCCATATTTCTGAGTTCTGATGTCTCTAGTATTTTTTTCTTCTTCAAATTTATGAGTTCTATCCCTGGGTTTGTTTCCTCGTGAGTTTAGGCATTTGTGGTTCATCTTGCTTAATATTCAATATGCTGCTTTTTATCGATTGAGAAACAAGAAAAAACTAGAACATGACTGCACTTATATTTAATTCCCTGTATTTACATTGCAAGTTGTTTATTTACATTGCTGCACTTGTATTAATTCCCTGTATTTTGCACTTTTGTTTTGTAGACAATGTTCGGGAGCAATAACATGGTTGGGAGCATGGATGTTTTTGTATTTTGATGTTTAAATTTAATGTATGTTGTTAACTTTGGAACTCTGGAGCAAGAACATGCTTGGCAACATGGCTGATTTTGAACTTTAATATTTATATTTGATGTATGTTGTTAACTTCAGAACTTTGAGACTTTGTCATTTGTCAATGTTGTTAATTTGGAACTTTAGGAATTGAGCATGGCTGTTTTAGCCACTGTTTTTTTTTTTTTTTTACATAATAATAGGTATCTTGGTCAGCAGTTCACTAGAATCCTCGTTCAAGTGTTTAGCCAAGATTACACAAATAGAAACCAACCATAAGACCCATTTTTCCTTTGTCAAAAACTTAATATGCAACTGACCCATTGAACAAACAGCCTCATATTTTGGTAGATTATGTGTTTTTTTTTTTGACAAGTAGATTATATGATTCTTATAATATGTTATTTAACGTAATATAAATAAGTAATGATGCGTGGTTAAAAATCGAGCCAACCGAACCAATCCAAACCACATTTAATTGAATTGGATCGGATATTTTTTAAGAAGTCATCCAAACCGAACCGAATCGCATGCACTTTTATACTTCAGATGGGATGACTTTTTCCCTCAAAACCAATCCAAACCGAATCGCGAACATCCCTTCAAGCCGTTATGATAAAGTATCATCAGCAATAATTCTCCACATATACATACTTCCATTTTTATTTAAATTCAAGATAAGTTGACTTGCTTTGAGTCAAGGATCCATTTTGCAAAAAACCTTAACCTTAAAGCTCCATGTTTGTTTTATTTTTGGTTAATACATGTTTGTTTTATTGTTATAGTTATGTTCGGTGTTCGATGTTCGGTGTCTCGAATAGAAGAAGTGAATCTGCCATAGCCTTGGAGCAAGTCCCAATTTGATAAGGACAAATCATTGGAGTTGTGTACCCATCCTCTAAGGGTATAAAGGGTTTTTCCTATAAAACAAAAAACAAATCTGGGAGATGGTTCTCCACTCACATCACCGCCGTCGACGTCGATTCTGGTGGCGGCTGAATCCACCCTTTCGATGACTGAATCCATCGTGCCGACGGTTGAACCCATCGCGTTGGCCATAGAGCCTTTGGTAGGGCTGGACAAATTCCAAGACCCGACCGGAACCCGAAGAAATCGAAGCAAAAAAAAGGAAATGGGCGGTTCGGTTCGGTCCTCGGGTCAGGCGGTTTGAAATTTCAGTTTTAAATGATTTGTAACGGTCGGTTTCGGATTGATAAAAAATTTTTCGAGAATGACCGAAACCGACCGAATAGCAGTGTGCAGTGGGAAAAAAAATTCGCTCCTGACCGTGTCCCTTCAGTCTCAGTCATTCTAGAAAGCTTTTTTTTTCATTTTACACATTCCCATAAACCCATCCCACTGCCCAGCGTCTATCTATCAATCAAACAAGTCTTCACTTGCATGCCTATTAACGTTCAAATTCAAATATAATTAATTTTTTATCTAATAAAAGAGCTGTATTTAATTGCACATATTCCCACCGGTTTTCATTCTTTCTAACTAAAGTTTGAAACCACCCTTCCTTCTTATCTTATTCTCTGAAGACTGAAACCCTTCTTCTTCTCTCATCCCTTCTTTTTCTCAAGCCCCACCTCCATCGCAGCAGCACCTCCAGAGATGTCTCCATTCTCATAAACTCTGCAACTCATTTGTCTCCCTCTCCTAGCCGTCGGCCCGCCGCGTCCCTCATACTTCCTCCCCTCTCCGGTCGCAGCTCGCTCCTCTCCTCGTGTCTCCATCCCTCGCCGTTGCGGCTCGCTCCGCGTCATCCAGAGCACGGCGTTTCGCTTCCTCGCCATCGCGCTGCTAATGTCATCTCCTCTATGCTAGATCTGCGCAAGGTGCTTCCCAATGAAGAAAAGGTGGGCGTAAGAGGTGTTGCAGACGCTACATGCCAGATTTGTTAAAGTTTCAACCTTTCTGTAAACAAAGTAACCTTTAAACCAGATTTGTAATTTGTTGAAGTTTTAATCTTTTGTTGGTTTTTTGTTCAAAAGTTGATTTTTTTTTGTTTTGCTTGTATGTCAGTTCCATCTATTCTGCTTCTCTGTTTTTTGTTGCGTTTTTTTTCCAAAACCGAGCCTACCGACCCGCCATAACCGTCAACCCGCCTAACTCGCACCCGCTTACACCGAAGGTATATTTGGACGGGAATGGGTCACAAATTATGATGGTTGGTTTTCTTCGGTTTTGGATTTTTTCACCTGAATCCGACCATAACCGATCGATGTCCACCCCTAGCCTTTGGTGCACAACTCGTGGTGGTTCGGGCTCACAAATCTGGGTAGGTGAGAGTATGATGTGGCGACTCTACAGGGGAGCTCGCGGCGGAGTGGATCTGGGTTCTTTGGGCTGAAGGGAGAGGGACCAGTATAACGAAAACCAGTCACTCGTCGCCCCTATTCTTCGCATCGCCACGAAGACCGCCGTACGTTGTCATGCTCGTGCGCCGAGCCGTGATTCCCGTCATGTAACTCCCTCTGTGCGTCGCCACTCACTTTCTGCTGCTGTCTTCGCTTGGTCAGTGTGGTATACAAAACAAGAAAGCTGATCACTAATCTTTCAATTCCCCTCATGACGGAGGAGTTGATCGGATTAGAGGTGCGCCACCGCCGTCGGAATATGTCCAGAAGAACAACATGCAACGACAGCACACTAGACCTTCTTCGGTGCTGCAGTTAGAGTTGGAGTTGATGGTGTGTTTTTTGCTTTTGCCTGTTTTGCCCTTTTTAATCTAAGTCGTTGTTTATTTTAATAATATTTGGATGGGTGAGATTGTAGGAGGTTGGATCCTTCACTCCTATATTGGAGGTAGAGCTGGGTATACGGGCCAGCTCGATCAGTTTAAGCCCAGCCCGCATTCATCCGTAATTAGCGTCCGGCCCACCTAACCCGCGGATTAACAGGCTGGCCCGCGGACTCATTTAAAATTGAAAATTTGATTTTTTTTTAAATCTAGAAGCATGATTCCTATCCAAAAGCACATAGATAAAATTTACCAGAAGGACACTTGCAAAATTTACTCAGTTTTAACTAACTTGAGAATTTCAAATTAGCTCATAGTAGCTTACACATGGTTTAATATGCTTATAGGATTGAATTAAATATATAAGCTTGCAAATAAAGATCAATTGCATAAACGACATCCCAAATAAATAGGCACTAGCATAATAATTATTTTTCATTATAAAATGCATCATATATTCATATATGAACCTACATTTTGTATTAATATTTTTGGCCCGCTAACCCGCGGACCCAACCCATATAAATCGCGGGTTAAATGGACCGGTCTAAATAAGCCCGCATTTAAATGAGCCTACATTTGTATGGTCCTAACCCGCACGGATCGTGGGTTAAACGGACCATCCGCGAGCCTAGGCCCATATACCCAGCTCTAATTGGAGGATTGAAGACAAAGCCTTTGATAGAGCTATTATGGTATACAGATCCTTGATGCGTCTCATGTAAGACCTAAAGAACATCAAAGGGAGGGGCAAAATTAAAGTCACCCAACATATTGGTTGAGGACTGATCTTTCACAAAATTCAACCATCGATTAATTGATTTAAAAATTTAAAGCGTACAAATCAATGGCTGATATTGCTTAGGAGTTTTGATCCTCCACAATTGATTGGAGGATTTTAGACTTTGCCCACAGGGCGCGGGGACATTTGACCCAGAACGCCACACCCTTTCCATTTCCCATCCTATTCCCCTTTTTTGTGGGAAACCTTTGAAGGCGGGGGCACCTTAAGGGCTCGGCCCACTGGCGAGGTGTGGCCCTTGGGAAAAAAAGAATAAGAAGCTATTTTGGTATCCATGCATGTGAAACACTCTCCAACGCTGACTATTTCACCGTGAAGTCTGCCTTAATATATATGGGTTTTGTTATTTTTAGGGCTATGATTATGGTCCTAACCCGCACGGATCGCGGGTTAAACGGACCGTCTGGGGCCCAGGCTCATATACCCAGCTCTAATTAGAGGATTGAAGACAAATCCTTTGATAGAGCTATAAACTTGTTGCCTTAAAAACATATGTCTTTAAGCTTGTGCAAGTATACACAATCGCATCAAGTAATATAGAAAGTAAGTTCAGACAGCATTATAATCCACAGGGATTGTAATGTTGTAGCAAATTCCAGTTTAGATTATATGTTCTAGGAGTTAGATTAAGTAACAAAAATTGTAGTGTGTGCAAGTAAAAGTAAATAAAGCTTTGGAGTAAACTTAAAGTAAGTAAACAAACAGAAAAGAGAATATGTTGTCAAATATGGAGAGAATTAGCTCTAAGTATGCTGCAACGTAAATCCTGCTTAGCCTATATTATGCTCTGACTATGCTGTAGCATCTAACTCCGGTAAATAAAAGTATGTTTTCCAACACTTAAAGGTTAGGTTCATTAACTGTCTTCTATTCCTAGATTCAGGTTAATTTCACCACCCTCTTGATAAGCATTTTCCAGCTAGTTTAGAGACTTGAATAACTATTCCTAGTTCATTCAACACCATTAATTTTCCAATTAATGATTTAATCTTTATCCTTTATTAATTTCCACTTTACTCAATTTTTTCAAACCAAGCAAGCTAGATATTTAATTAAGTTGGTCACTCTTAACTAAACAACATTCAACACATAATAAAGGAAAATGCAGAACATACCATTGCATAAAAAGAGCTAAGCATTCATTACAATAACATACCTAAAGCTTAAGAGGTTTAGCTCATGTTGAGCTTACAAATGCAAAATATAAAAATGAGAAGAAAGCCATTATAAAGGAGCACGAAAATGGAACAATGGAGGGGAAGAAGATGACTCCTTGGTTGCTGCTATCCCTCTCCCAATCTGATATGAGCATCCACCCTTTAAAAAGTAAAGGAATATTCCCTTTTTAGGGTTTTACAAAGACCTTTTTCTCTTTCCTACTTTTGGCTGAACCAAAATAATATTAAAATAAGTGTCTTGGCCCATTTCCTCAAATGTACCACCACAGAACCCTAAAGCACCAATAAAGTCACGTCCTCAACTTTTAGGACAGTCTGTCAGGAGAAAGAAAAGTGGTCCCGGTTTTGTCCTTTTCTGATAAGGAGTTCGCGTCCATATGCTGCAGCATGACTAAAGCATTTTCCAACAGCATGTCTAAACTTCAACAAAAACCTAACAACACTCAAGAAACACATTAAACATATTCCTAGACACTCAAAAATATAAAATTAAACGAAATTTATAAAAAGACACATATTAGACTAAACTAACTTAAAACATAAAACATCCACATAAAATACTTAAAGATTACAAAAACTCAAGCTAAGAAAGAGTAATTAACTGTCATTTCTGAGAGTTATCACAACCCCAAACTTGAATCATTGCTTGTCCTCAAGTAATGCAGAAGAAACATAAGAAACAGAAGAATTCTATTTAATGAATGACATGCATGGATCACCCAAATTTTTCATTCTTTTTAAGACTCAGAATTCCACACTTACATTCCTAAAAAAAATACTCTTTCTATCATGCACAAATCAACAATTATTACAAAACTGGTCTAAAGTCAGATTAACACATGTTGCAGCAAGCTCACTCAGAACAATTGTTTCACTCTCACCACAAACATACTATTGGAACCAAAGTGATCTGGATTTAATTAATCTCTAAGTTTTGATGTTAAAAAAAGGATTAAATTTGCTTGGCAAAGTGTTAGTTGGGATCTAACAAGGTTATCTAGTTTTGTAGGATCACTTGAATCTTATAAGTTATGGGAACTTAGAAACGTTTTCATATATCTGCTTGGACTTTAAATAAGAAATCCACGTCCACCCGTGTAGACAGGCTGCTCAAAAGCTTGGTAAAGTTATTTGTTTATTTATTTATTTATTTGAGTAGACTGAAACTTAAGTAGACGAGGCATGAGAATTTCTAAGTAGACGAAATATTAAAATAATTCTCCTGGACGGAATCTAAGTTTCAAATTGAATAGACAAGCTTCACTTGCCACGTCATCAGACGAGATCCTTTTTTTAAGTAAGTAGACAGACTTTAATGCCTCGTCACTAGACGAAGATCAAAATAACTCACTGAGGTATAGCAAGTCCAAAGACTTGAGTAGACGAGAGGATATGCCACGTCAGTGGACGAGCAAAATGAAAGAGTGATTAACTTAGTTTCACATAGAACTAAGTAGACACAGTTTTTAAGTAGACGAGCTCATCTTTATGATAAGCCTTCATAAATAATTTCAATCCGGTCCACAATGAATGATATTTATTTCAAATGATTGATATTTATTTCAAGAGAATTTTTGTTCTTCTCATTTGTTTTATATGCTTAATGCTTTGTTTCCTTGTGAGAAAAACATAGTACCATCGAGGAAATACAAAAAGCAACACAGTACAATTAGAAACGTAAAGCGATCTATACGATAGCACCTTTATGGCTGGAAAAAAGCTGGAAGTTACATAAAGGAGGAAAAACAGTTTTCAAGCTACAAACGCTCAGAGCAGTGAGCCTCCATTTTGTACTACCCTGATAACCAAAAATACATTTCAGCATGGCCACGATCAAGCTATTAGTCACAACGGATATTGTGGATTCAATGCTATTTCTAAACGGGAAATTCAAAATGACCGTTGAATCTTTTTAAGAGTAGAAGAAGGTCACAATAAATAGAGGACCTCAAGCGATGAAAAACAACTTTTGCCAATCTAATATTTGCGATAAATGGCTCTCATTTCTTTCATTCTTTCAAAAGTAAAAGTCTATATTCTTTAGTTTGAATATTGTGAAAATATTCAACAGATCTTAAACTTTCATATCCTCACATATAGTGATTTAAGAAGATCTTAAGTTAAAATCCCTTTGTTAGAGTTAGAGCCTAAAGAGGCTTGGTAAGAAAGGAATACTTGTAGCCTGAAGAGGTGTTGAATACTTGGTTGTAATCTATTTGGAGAAATAGTGGATAAAATCTTCAAGTCGAAGGGACTGGACGTAGCTCTTGGTTGGAAGAGAGTGAACCAGGATAAAATCATCTGCGTGAATCTTCTATCCTTAAACTCTTACAGCTTTATTTGAGTATATTGACTGTGGGGTTTTGATATTGCTTTTGTTAAATCTCAAAAGTTCTTTTTCAATGTGTGCGTCTACTTTATATATCCTCGTGTGAGAAAAACAGTTTTAAAAGGTTGTTTTAGAAAAATTATTAAAAAACACAATTCAACCCCCCTTCTTGTGTCTATTACTAGATCTGAACATGACAAAGTTCACAGCTGCAACACTGCTAAAGAAATCTGGGATACTCTTGCCCTAGCTCATGAGGGTTCATTACAAGTGAAGGAGTAAAAATAAGCATCTTGCGGTTCACCAAGATGAATCATTTAAGATGACTGATCATGAAACTATAGATCAGATGTTTGGAAGATTTCGGACTATCACCAACAGTCTCAGATCACTTGGAAGAACTTATGAAAATAAATACCATGTAAGGAAGATTCTGAGAAGTCTCCCAAAGCAATGGAGACCCAAAGTGACTGCTATTTAAGAAGCCAAAAATCTGAACACTCTTTCTCTAGAAGAGCTTCTGGGATCACTCAAGGTGCATGAACTTGAACTAAATAAAGAAGAAAATTCCAGAAAAGGAAAATCTATTGCCCTAAAAGCAAAGAAAGCAAGTTCATCAAAAGTCCTCAAAGCTGCTGAATCATTAGATGATACTGAACCTTCAGACAGTGATGAAGGGTCGGATGAGGATGAACTATATTTCATCTCCAGAAAGATTCAACATATGTGGAGAAAGAAAGGTGGTTTCAGAAGGAAGCAGTTTAACAGAAAGTTTTCCAAGGAGAAGTCAGACTCCAAGGAAAAAGGTCCACCCTTGTGTTTTGAATGCAAGAAGCCTAACCATTTCAAAGCTGATTGTCCTGAGCTGAAGGATAAAAAGAAATTCTTCAAAAAGAAGAAAGGTTTAATGGCTACGTGGGAGGATCTGGATCTATCTTCATCAGATGAAGAAGATAATGCTGAGGAAGAGGCAAATATCTGTCTCATGGCAGACACTGCATCAGAAAGTGAATACACTGATGCTGAGGTTGTAGGGAATTTGCGTATAAAACAAAAGAAAACGCAGCGGAAAAATTCCCATCAAAGGATCCTTGCGAATGGTCATAATTCATGATTAAAAGTTTACCTCTTGAAGCGATGGCTGTGGATCAAAATCCGTCTATCACGAACACCGCGCGAACGATGTCTCTATGGTATCCACACGAGCGGATTCCGTGAACGTCCAACGTCACGAACCCGAAGCGTCTCTGTCTCACAGTGCTAGCTTTGAAAACGGAGACCTGCTGTTCACACTTTCTCTCTATGTGCGGCTAGGGTATCAAAAACCGTGTAGGCCCAATAGTTCTTAAGTGGTCTACTTATAGTAGCACCTCCTTAAGTGAGTTAGTGAACAACATTTGACCTAAGCCCATGTACTATGCGCTAGGCCCAATAGGAAAGTCCAACTCTCCTTTTAATGCTTCTTTTAATCCGCTCTTATGTGTGTGACCCTATAGGTTCCCAAAACGTTAGTAGTAATATTAAATCCCATTTAATATTACAAACAGTGAGCGGTATCTAGCAATACATCACTGCTACCTAAGTAGTGAGAAAGTCAGTGATTTGACGAAACCTTTCTGTGACAAATATTCATGTGCATTATTATCCCTTTGTCCATATATCTATATTGAACACAAGACATAGAATGTGTCACCCTTGTATGGTTCAATATCATGTTCCCGATACCCGAGTAGACTTAACAACAAATGAGGTCAATATCTCATATTGACTCATTTCAAGACGACCATGCATTTTACGGTCTCACTCTATCGTGGGGCCCACCGATATTACTCCTGTTATGTAGGAGGGACAAATTCCATCTAGGTCACTCACATCCCTCTGCATGGCTCGTGGTATGCCCAATGACCGTCTTTATAATCATCCTATTACAGATGACGTTTGACGATATTAAAGCACACGACTCCTCATGTAGGGATCGTAGTGATTTCCGGTCGAAGGATTACATACACCATTGTCACTATGAGAACTACTTATGACACTCACATAACGCTCCATGTAGTGTTCTCATGGTGGGTCAATCCAGTACATCATTACCTTAATGTGTACCTATGTGGCGACTCGATATCTCATATCCATGACCCGTGAGATATGGTCATCAGTCTGCACACATAATAGTCTCAATTGTATTATTATTGTCCTTGTTGATAAAATACTTGACTACGGATATTTAAGAATAGGATTTCATTGTTCAATAGTGTCTCACGATCAAGTCATGTACTTGATATTCTATTAAACTGAAATTTCTATTCTAAGGACTTTATTATGTTTAAACAAGTAACATAATAAACTGGAATGCCTCATATCATATATATATGAAATAGCAAGATACAAATGTAAGTCTAAAGAAATACATTGGCCTCTAGGGCTTACACCAACAATCTCCCACTAGCACTAGAGCCAATCAGGCATAAATCTAATGCCCATCGATCTAGTGTGACCTTCATGCTTCTGTTGAGCAAGAGGTTTCGTAAGTGGGTCAGCAACGTTATCAAGTGTTGGTACTCTGCATATTTTCACATCTCCTCTATCGATGATCTCTCGAATGAGATGGAAGCGCCTAAGTATATGCTTGGATCGCTGATGAGATCTAGGTTCCTTAGCTTGTGCAATGGCCTCATTGTTATCACAATAGAGATCAATGGGGTCCACAATACTAGGAACCGTACCAAGCTCAGTAATGAACTTCCTGATCCAAACAGCCTCCTTTGCTGCATTGGAGGCGGCAATATACTCAGCCTCCGTAGTAGAATTGGCAACCTGTCTCTTGCTTGAACTCTTCCACCACTGACCCGCCATTCAGGCAGAACACATAACCAGATTGCGATCTGGAATCATCCTTATCGGTCTGGAAGCTAGCATCTGTGTAACCTATTACAGCAAGCTCTTCCTCGCCTCCATATACCAAGAACGAATCCTTAGTTCTTCTTAAGTACTTAAGGATGTTCTTGACAGCAGACTGCGTGACTTTCACTAGGGATCGATCGGTACTGCTCGTTATGCTTAAAGCATACGATACATCTGGTCGAGTACATAACATGGCATACATGATAGATCCAATTGCGGATGTATATGGAATCTTACTCATGCGATCCCTTTCTTCTTGAGTGGAAGGGGATTGTGCCTTTGATAGGCATATACCATGTGACATAGGGAAGAGTCCTTTCTTAGATTCATGCATGTTAAAGCGTCTCAACACTTTGTCTATGTATGTACCAAGAACGAATCCTTAGTTCTTCTTAAGTACTTAAGGATGTTCTTGACGGGACACTGATGACTTTCACGGGATCGATTGGTACACGCTCGTTATGCTTAAAGCATACGATACATCTGGTCGAGTACATAACATGGCATACATGATAGATCCAATTGCGGATGTATATGGAATCTTACTCATGCGATCCCTTTCTTCTTGAGTGGAAGGGGATTGTGCCTTTGATAGGCATATACCATGTGACATAGGGAAGAGTCCTTTCTTAGATTCATGCATGTTAAAGCGTCTCAACACTTTGTCTATGTATGTACTCTGACTTAGGCCAAGCAATTTCAGCGATCTATCCCTATAGATCCTGATTCCCAATACATAGGTAGCCTCACCCAAATCTTTCATAGAGAAGCAATTCCCTAACCATGTCTTTACATTTTGTAGTGTAGGGATGTCATTTCCAATGAGTAATATGTCATCTACATATAACACCAGAAAAACAACAATGCTCCCACTAACCTTCTTGTAGACACAAGGTTCATCTTCATTTTTGATGAATCCGCATCTTGTCTTACAAGATCATCAAAACGAAGGTTCCAACTTCTCGGAAGCTTGCTTCAATCCATAGATTGACCGCAATTTACATACCTTTCGGGCATCCTCTCGAAATGTCAAAGCCTTCAGGTTGTGTCATGTACACATCTCAAGAAGCTTTCCATTAAGGAAAGCAGTTTTGATATCCATCTGCCATATCTCATAATCATGGTATGCAGCGATAGCAAGTAAGATCCAGACAGATTTAAGCATCGCAACAGGTGAAAAGGTCTCATCATAGTCGACACCATGAATTTGCTTGAAACCCTTAGCAACCAATCGCGCCTTAAAGGTGTGTACCTTACCATCCATGTCAGTCTTCTTTCTGAAAACCCACTTGCACCCTATGGGTTTTACCCCTTCAGTGGCTCTACTAAGGTCCATATCTGGTTTGTGTACACGGAATCCATCTCAGATTTCATGGCCTCAAGCCACTTCTCAGATTCTGGGCCAGTGATGGCCTCCTGGTAAGTCACAGGCTCATCTTGATCCATGAGCAATACATCACCTTGTGGAGTCATGAGAAATCCATATCTCTCAGGCTGGTGACGTATCCTGTTAGACCTACGCTGGTCTTGTGCTACTTCGAGCGGGTTGTTCCTCCACAAAGATTCTCGTGAAGGTTGCTCCTGTTCCACCAATGGTAGGTCACTACTCTGTGATTCTTGAATTTCTTCAAGTTCTATCTTCCTCCCACTGGTTCCTATAGAGATAAACTCCTTTTCTAGGAATACACCAGTCCGTGCGACAAACACTTTGCCTTCGGAAGGATTATAGAAATAGTATCCCTTGGTTTCTTTGGGATACCCCACAAAGAAGCATTTATCGGATTTGGGATCAAGCTTATTAGAAACTTGACGTTTTACATATGCTTCCCAACCCCAAATCTTCATAAAAGACATGCCGGGTCGTCTACCAGTCCATATCTCATATGGTGTCTTTTCTACCATTTTGGATGGAACACGGTTAAGTGTAAAAGCTGCTGTTAATAGAGCATATCCCCAAAAGGAGTTTGGAAGGTTTGCATGACTCATCATAGACCGAACCATGTCCAACAAGGTTCGATTTCTCCTCTCAGAAACACCATTCCATTGTGGTGTTCCAGGTGGAGTGAGTTGAGATAAAATCCCACACTCTCTCAGATGATCATCAAACTCTAGGCTCAAATATTCACCACCTCGTTCTGATCGAAGAGCTTTAATATTTTTACCAAGTTGGTTTTGTACCTCATTTTTGAATTCCTTGAACTTTTCAAAGGATTCCGATTTATGTTTCATAAGATACACAAATCCATATCTACTAAAATCATCAGTAAATGTGATGAAGTACCGAAAACCACCTCTAGCTAATGTGTTTAGGGGTCCGCATACATCGCTATGTATAAGACCCAAAAGATCGTTGGCTCTTTCACCTTTTAGGTGAATGGAGCTTTAGTCATCTTTCCCAATAAACAAGACTCACATATCTCATATGATTCATAATCAAATGAGTCCAAGAGTCCATCTTTATGGAGCTTCGAAATGCGCTTCTCATTTATATGGCCTAAACGACAATGTCAAAGATAAGACGGGTTCAACTCATTTGGTTTGAACCTCTTAGTATTTATGTTATAGATGGGCATTTCAAGATCAAGGACATAAAGTCCATTACTCATGTGTGCACTAGCATAGAAAATATCATCCAAATAAATAGAACAACTTTTGTTCTTTATTATAAAAGAAAAACCAATCTTGTCCAAACAAGAAACGAAAATGATATTCCTGCTAATTGCAGGCACAAAATAACAGTTCTCTAACTGAATAGTAAGCCCAGTGGGCAAAGTCAATACATAAGTCCCTACGGCTAAAGCAGCAACCTTTGCTCCATTTCCGACTCGTAGATCGACTTCGCCCTTTGTCAATGGTCTACTCCTGTTTAGATCCTGCACATTTGTACAAATGTGAGAACCACATCCAGTATCTAATACCCATGATGCAGAAGTAGATAAATTGACTTCTATAACAAACATACCTGAAGCGGAAGTCTCACTTCCCTTCTTCCTCTTGATTTCTTCCAGGTATTTTGGGCAGTTCCTCTTCCAATGTCCGGTCCGACCACAGTGGAAGCAATTGCCTTCCTTAGCCACTCCACCCACAGGCTTCAAGCCAGAAGTACTGGGCTTGATCCTGTTGATGGCCTTGCCCTTGCCCTTGCCCTTCAGTTTGTTCTTGGGCTTCTTGGGCTGCTTCTTGCTATTTCCAGCCTGGACCATCAAAATGGCCTTCTCCTTTCCTTTGTTGATATTTTGTTCAGCAGTTCTTAACATGCTCAACAATTCTGGCAAAGGTTTGTCAAGATCATTCATATTGAAGTTCATGACAAACTGACTATAGCTCTCAGGCAACGATTGCAGAACCAAGTCGGTGGCAAACTCTTGGCCTAAAGGAAATCCCAGTCTCTCGAGATTCTCAATGTACCCGATCATCTGGAGTACATGAGGACTCACAGGGCTCCCCTTCCGCCAATTTACACCGGGAAAAGGGCTCGGAAACTTCGAATCGCTCATGCCTTGCTTGCTCTTGGTAGAGCAGCTTGAGGTGCACGATCATATCGTACGCCTCCATGGTCTCATGTTGCTTTTGCAGCTCAGAGGTCATGGTAGCAAGCATAAGACAACCGACGTCTAAGGCATCATCCTGATGCTTCTTATAAGCATCCCTGTCAGCCCTAGGAGCACTTGAAGACGGTGGCTCCTCAGGAATAGGCTCCTCAAGAACATACAGCTTTTTCTCATGTTTGAGGACAATCATCAAGTTTCTGTACCAGTCCAGAAAATTCGTTCCGGATAGTTTGTCCTTCTCAAGGACGGATCGCAATGTCAGGTTACTTGATGTGTTTGATGCCATGGTAATCTACAGAGATAAATATGCAAAATATAAGTATCATGCCATGAAGTTATTTAATAAGGTCTTTAATTAAATACGCCTCCCACTATTTTACTCAAAACAATGACCCTCATCATTGGTTCAGAAAATCCCGTTGGAAGATTTTCTAGTGGGCCAAGATCCATATTTCACCTAGCTTTAAGTCAGCTTTGGCTGATCACTTAAAATTCGGTTATTTAGGTAGGAAACCCTTTCCGATTGCATCTCATGCAACTCTTGGACAGTTGGGTGAATAACTCTTATTCTAATCCATCACATGGACTAAAGCCCAACTTATGAGCCTCTAAGCCTTTCAATCCTATTGAAGTTGGCTTAGTTAAGTCAGACCCAATGGATAGCAGTTGAACATTACATTTGTCCCATCGCGCCTTACTATCATAGATAAAGGTACCCCGCTTTGGCGGACCCACACTTAATCGATAATAGTCTGGACGAGTGCCATGCATCGGAAGGCCTTTAAATGTGACTTAATATTTCCTTTTGAGGGATTTGATTAAAGTTTGATCTCATCATTCGTTAAACTCTTTAACTTATTATTTACATATATGCATCTCATGCATATATTAGTTAAACTCTTTTAACATACTATATACATACATGCATCTCATACATATATATAAGGCAAATAAATGTGATATGGTTATGGCCCCTAACGCATTGATTCTCCCAAGCCAATGAGAGAATCTAAACTAAAATCTAGGAGCGTCCAAGCTTCTCCAAGCAAGATCTCCCACGTGATAACGTCTTCTTGTCTCCATCAATACATTACATAAACAGAAACCTCATTTTACATATGAGGGGAGTGAGATGAGAAAAGAAGATACATATGGAATATAAGAGAAAGGCACGACACGCAGGCCATATTTCAAAATATAAACCAAAAATTAAAGGACTAAGGCCATAACCATTCACCATACAACACCAAATAATTAGTAACAATCAATAATAATACACAATTATTATTATCGTTAATTTCATAAATCACATTTATTATAATAAATCACATTTATTGCATTTGTTGTTACCACAAATAACATTTATTGTAATTGATATAAATCACATTTCAAAATCCGAATTTT
The DNA here is from genome assembly GCA_030762895.1 of Sophora flavescens. NCBI lineage: Eukaryota > Viridiplantae > Streptophyta > Magnoliopsida > Fabales > Fabaceae > Sophora > Sophora flavescens. Next base: position 126,421,848 of record CM061068.1, read on the forward strand.
GAAAACGTAACATATATATAATAAATCACATTTATTATAATTGATGTTACTATAAATCACATTTATTATAATTGATATAAATCACATTTCAAAATCCGAATTTTGAAAACGTAACATATATATAATAAATCACATTTATTATAATTGATGTTACTATAAATCACATTTATTGTAATTGATATAATTATTAAATGGTGACATAAAAATTTCAAAATTTGAATTTCAAAATTTTTCTCTCCGAAGTGTGCCTCGCTTCCTTGGTGGCTAGGTCTTCAACCTCTCAGCCCTAAAACCGCAAGGCCCGTGAACACTTCACGTTGCAAGGAACGGTGGCTACGGTTTCACCCTTGGAACCTCAGCCGCAACAACATGAACTCTTCATGTCTGAAACCCCTTAACGCCGCTAACAGAGAACTGAAACCAATCATGTTTAACATCAACATTTGACGCCATCGCAGAACATAATAAGGATTCAGAACCAATGTACATATCGCATACATACACAAACATGCAATAGACGTATATATCATATACATACGAAAATTACAAAACCAAGATTTTGCAAACCGGATGCAAACGATTTTCAAAACAATTTTCAGAAAAACGATTCACCTTATAAACATGTTATCATACATAACAGGCAAACCACGTAACAGAATCATGGTTTCGCAAGCGGCTCTGATACCACTGTAGGGAATTTGCGTATAAAACAAAAGAAAACGCAGCGGAAAAATTCCCATCAAAGGATCCTTGCGAATGGTCATAATTCATGATTAAAAGTTTACCTCTTGAAGCGATGGCTGTGGATCAAAATCCGTCTATCACGAACACCGCACGAACGATGTCTCTATGGTATCCACACGAGCGGATTCTGTGAACGTCCAACGTCACGAACCCGAAGCGTCTCTTTCTCACAGTGCTAGCTTTGAAAACGGAGACCTGCTGTTCACACTTTCTCTCTATGTGCGGCTAGGGTATCAAAAACCGTGTAGGCCCAATAGTTCTTAAGTGGTCTACTTATAGTAGCACCTCCTTAAGTGAGTTAGTGAACAACATTTGACCTAAGCCCATGTACTATGCGCTAGGCCCAATAGGAAAGTCCAACTCTCCTTTTAATGCTTCTTTTAATCCGCTCTTATGTGTGTGACCCTATAGGTTCCCAAAACGTTAGTAGTAATATTAAATCCCATTTAATATTACAAACAGTGAGCGGTATCTAGCAATACATCACTGCTACCTAAGTAGTGAGAAAGTCAGTGATTTGACGAAACCTTTCTGTGACAAATATTCATGTGCATTATTATCCCTTTGTCCATATATCTATATTGAACACAAGACATAGAATGTGTCACCCTTGTATGGTTCAATATCATGTTCCCTGATACCCGAGTAGACTTAACAACAAATGAGGTCAATATCTCATATTGACTCATTTCAAAGACGGCCATGCATTTCTGAGTCTCACTCTATCGGGGGCCCAGAGATATTACTCCTTTTATGTTGGTGGGACAAATTCAATCTAGTTCGCTCACATCCCTCTGCATGGCTCGTGGTATGCCCAATGACCATCTTTATAATCATCATATTACAGATGACGTTTGACGATATTAAAGCACACGACTCCTCATGTAGGGATCGTAGTGATTTCAGGTCGAAGGATTACATACACCATTGTCACTATGAGAACTACTTATGACACTCACATAACGCTCCATGTAGTGTTCTCATGGTGGGTCAATCCAGTACATCATTACCTTAATGTGTACCTATGTGGCGACTCGATATCTCATATCCATGACCCGTGAGATATGGTCATCAGTCTGCACACATAATAGTCTCAATTGTATTATTATTGTCCTTGTTGATAAAATACTTGACTACGGATATTTAAGAATAGGATTTCATTGTTTAATAGTGTCTCACGATCAAGTCATGTACTTGATATTCTATTAAACTGAAATTTCTATTCTAAGGACTTTATTATGTTTAAACAAGTAACATAATAAACTGGAATGCCTCATATCATATATATATGAAATAGCAAGATACAAATGTAAGTCTAAAGAAATACATTGGCCTCTAGGGCTTACACCAACAGAGGTAATGGACTCTGACCCGTCCACTCTTCAAAATGCTTTTGATGAATTATTGCATGAGTCATCCATACTGTCTCATGAGTATAGGAGTATCAAAAAGAAATTTTCTAAATTGTCAAGAGAATATGATAGGGTTTGCATTGAGAACCAAAACCTTAAAGATGAAAATGACATACTAAAATCAGCGAATGCTAGTCTAGCTGACAAAATGGAGTGTGAGCCTGATGTTTCTTGTGAAGTCGCAAAACTGAAACAAGATGTAACATATCTGACAGACTCTCTATCAAAGCTTATAGGTGGCTCAGATAAACTTAGTCTCATTTTAAGGTACTCTAGGTTACCACATGATAAATCTGGCATTGGTTATGACAAAGAGAAGCAAGAAGCATCTCACCAAAAGTCAGCACCACATACACAGCAAAGAGCTTCAAAAGCTGAAGCTAAACATGCTAAAACCAAGTTTGGTCCGTCCAACACCTTTTGCAAAGTGTGTGGAAAGAATGGGCATACTACATCTAGATGCATACATAATAAGCATAGAAAGCATTCTCATCCAGTGACTACTAACAAGAAAGGACCCATGTCAGTTTGGGTACCTAAAGATAAGATAATACCTGTTGCAGATTTGCTTAACAACAGGAAAGAAACAAACATCTTGGTACTTGGACAGTGGGTGCTCACGACACATGACAGGAGAAAGGTGTATGTTCCAAGACCTTAGAGCCAAAGATGGTGGCTAGCTCACATTTGGAGGAAACCAGAAAGGGAAGATCACTCGTATAGGTAAAATTGGTGAACATTCTTTTCCCTCCATTGATAATGTTCTCTTGGTTAATGGTCTTAAACATAATATGCTAAGTATAAGTCAACTATGTGATAGTGGATATGCTGTTTCTTTTGATAACAACATGTGTAATGTCAAGAAGAATGATGGATCACTTCTATTCACTGCTAAGAGGCAAAACAATATGTATAAGATTGACTTGGAGGACCTCTCAAATCAAAGTGTCTCATGTCTAGTGTCCATTGAAGATGAGCAATGGATTTGGCACAAAAGGCTAGGTCATGCAAGCTTGAAATTAATTTCAAAGCTAAATAAGCATAACCTCGTGAAAGGGCTACCAAACCTCAAGTACAAATCTGATGCTCTCTGTGATGCATATCAAAAGGGAAAACAAGTCAAGGGTTCTTGTGAATCTAAAACTGTTGTTAGTTCCAATAGACCACTAGAGTTGCTACACCTTGATCTTTTTGGTCCAACAAGGACTGCTTTTGTTAGTGGTAAGAAATATGGTCCAGTCATTGTAGACGACTACACTAGATGGACATGGGTTATGTTCCTAGCTCACAAGGATGAGTCTTGCAAGGTCTTCTCTATATTCTGCAAACGTGAACAGAATGAAAAAGGCATGTGTATCACTTCAATCAGAAGTGACCATGGGGGAGAGTTTGAGAATGAGCTATTTCATAAGTTCTGTGAAGAAAGTGGTATTCTTCACAACTTCTCAATACCAAGAACACCACAGCAAAATGGTGTGGTAGAGATAAAGAAAAGATCTCTTCAAGAGATGGCTAGGACTATGTTCAATGATCACTTAGTCCCTAGACACTTCTGGGCTGAAGCTGTTAACACTTCCTGCTACATTCAGAACATAATATACATTAGACCTATCCTGAACAAGACTCCTTATGAATTGTGGAAAGGACGAAAACCCAACATTTCATATTTTCATCTCTTTGGCTGTAAATGCTATATACTGAACACTAAAGATCAACTTGGTAAGTTTGATGCAAAAGTAGATAATGGAATTCTGTTAGGATATTCTGAAACTTCAAAATACTTTAGAGTTTATAATTCTAGAACTTTAGTTGTAGAAGAATGTATTCATGTCAAGTTTGATGACAAGCAGCCTGATAAGAAATTATCAGAGCTAGATGAAGCTTTTGCAGATCTTGATCTAAATATCTAAGGAGATACAACACAGATTAAAGCTGATGATCAAGTAGACGACCCTCGTCAACAACCAGAACTAGAAACATCCACTTCTCAACAAGAAAATGTTCAAATATCCTGGCACTTCAAGAATTATCATCCACGAGATCAGATCATTGGAAATCCCAATGATAGGGTAAGAACCAGATCAACCTTCAGAGAGCAAGAAGACTCTACACTAGTCTCTGATTTGGAACCAAAGACAGTAGATATGGGTCTGCTGGACGATGGCTGGATTCTAGCTATGCAAGAAGAACTGAATTAGTTTGAGAGAAGCAATGTTTGGACTCTCGTACCCTTGCCTAAAGATAAATTAGTTATTGGAACAAAATGGGTTTACAGAAACAAGCTTGATGAAAATGGTAAGGTGGTAAGAAACAAGGCAAGACTTGTTGCTCAAGGTTATTCTCAGGAAGAAGGTATAGATTACACTGAAAATTTTGCACCTGTTGCTAGATTAGAAGCAATTAGAATTTTACTTACATTTGCTGCACATCACAGTATTATGCTTTTTCAAATGGATGTTAAAAGTGCTTTTCTTAATGGCTTTATTAATGAAGAAGTTTATGTTATGCAACCTCGGGGTTTTGAGATTGAAACCCGTCCTAAACATGTATATAAGCTTAAGAAAGCTTTATACGGCCTTAAACAAGCCCCTAGAGCTTGGTATGATAGGCTAAGTTCTTTTCTTATGAAAATGGTTTTAATAGAGGAAAGGTTGACACAACCTTATTTAGAAAGTCCATTAAATCTAATTTCTTAGTTGTGCAAATATATGTTGATGATATTATATTTGGTGCTACTAATGAATCTCTATGCAAAGAGTTTTCTAACCTCATGCAGGAAGAGTTTGAAATGAGCATGATGGGAGAACTCAAATTCTTCCTTGAACTTCAAGTTAAACAAACTGTGGACGAGGTGTACATCCATCAAACCAAGTATACAAAGGAACTCCTAAAGAAGTTCAAAATGGATGATTGCAAGCCAATGAATATCCCTATGCACCCCACGTCCATACTGAACAAAGATGATAAAGAGAAAAAGGTAGACCAAAAGGTATATAGAGGTATGATAGGATCTCTCTTATATCTTACTGTGTCTAGGCCTGACATTATGTTCAATGTATGCTTATGTGCTCGATTTCAATCTGATCCTAGAGAATCTCACTTATCAGCAGTTAAAAGAATATTTAGATATTTTAAAGGTACTACTAATCTGGGTTTGTGTTTGAAGAAATGTAAAGATTACAGATTAGTTGGTTTCTGTGTGTTGTATGGAGTTCCAAAACCTAGGATTCCAGACGCCAAGTATCTGACTCCTAAGGCGAGATTTCTCCATGTCCTTATAATTAACTGTGTAATGCCTAGGACTGGATCTAGGAATCATGTGAGCAAGATAGAAAATTTTGCTATCTACCACCTGATGTTTCAGATCAAAGTGGACATTACTGATTTAATTTTTAGACATATGGAGAAAGCTGTCAAGGGAAAGGATAAGGACTATCCTTTTGGCATGATCATGATAAGAATATTTAGGGCAAACAAGCTGAAGGACTTGAGAAAAGCCTGTTTTGTTGATCTCCTCTTAGAGATCACTACAAAGACTCCGTCTTTAATGAAGATCAATCTAACCCCCACCACTGAGCCCATTGCTGAAGCCTCATCATCAGAACATGCTGCACCTGCTCAACTGGAAGAACCTATTACAATTCCTGTTGTCAAGGAAGAACCTTTTGTGGAGCCTATTGAAGAAGAAAGGCCTAAGCTACATAGGAAGAAAAAGGAAATTACTGAGTCCTCTGCTCAAGCATCTGCTGAAGCTTCTGATTCTCAGAATGCTGTTGAAAACCCTACTCAGGTTGTTGAACCTGTTGCAAAACCTGCTGGTCAAGCTGCTGTATCTGCCTCTGTCCCTAATGAACCTAGTATTACTAAGGTGTTCAAAAGGAAGAGAGATGTGCAAGCTAAGGGGGAGTCTCAACCAGAAGAGACTGTGATCCCTAAGAAAAAGAGGACCACTGTAACCAAGAGGAAGTTGGTTCTACTTCCAACTCCATCATCTTCACCCTCATCAACAAGACAACCAACAACCAAAACAACTCTTACTCCTCAACCTTTATCTCCATTACCTGCTCTGTCACCACAAAGAGCACCAACACCACCACAGAAAACACCATCACCAACACCACAACCACAACAGAAAACTCCTACTCGTCCACCTACTTCACAAAAAATCCCAACTCCACCACACACACCACCTATCCCTCAACCTTCTGTTTATGAACCACAAAATGCTAACCCTCACACTTCTAAACCTAACCCTACTGCTTCAGAAGCACACTTGTCTGAAATAGAACCTCACTTATCCAAGCATTCCACACCACAATCATCTCACCATCCTGACACTCTTCTCACTGAGGATGTCAATGACTTTGCATAGTTTGACAATCCCACTCCTCCTCCACCCTCACCTAAACCACAAACCCCTGACCACATCAGAAAGTAGAGCCAAGTCCCTCTGAGAATAGTCTTTCCAAACTTATTCTCTGAAACCAGACACAACCCTCAGCCTATGGCCACATTATCTCCTTATCACCCTTCTTCCAGAACCACTCCCTTCTCTTTCACAGATGAGTTGTAACAGCCATATTTTTAATTACGTTGTTTAACAGGTTAAAAAATAATTGATTATATTTTAATCTGAGAGTTAGAAAGTGATTTTAAATAAAATAAAATCATATTCATAATCTCTCTTATGGTAGAAGATTACAGTGAAATTTTGGGTTTAAAACTCAGACGAAAACTGGTCTGAGTTTTTTCTGACAGTATACTTTTATACCGGCAGAAAACCCTAATTTGACCCGAAACTGAAATTTGTAGATTTTTTTATATTTTGTCCGTGAGGAATTATACTTTCCAAATTTCTGAACAGAAATAAAATATTGTGTGTATTAGGACGAATTTTGGTGAAAGTTCGAACGGAAAACAGTCGGTGTTTTCACTGACAGTAAGATTTTAATGATCAGAAAACCTAATTTTGACTCATGAATGAAATGGTTTATATTTAAATCATATTTCCAACGATTTTGGTTTGTTTGAAAACTATCAACAAAAAACGAAATATTATGCTTTTATTCGGGCGTAAAACCCTAATCGGGTAACTGACGGAATGGGCAACGAAACTGCAGAGATAGAACGGGACACTAGAGGAGCTGAGATATGGAATGACTCATCAAGAATTTATGATGCAATTAATGTTAGAAATTATGAGTTTTTAAGCGAAATGACCAAAATGCCCTTTTAGCTTAACCTAACCGACGTTTAGTTAAATTCTAACGATGGTTTAGGAACCATGGTTAGTTTATGTTGACAAGGAGCAGCCAGACCACTTAAATAATGTGAGCCACATATTTATTAACTATGTTTAACAAAATAACCTTAGTTAAGTTAATTATTAACTATGGTTAATCATATATTAATTAAATAATCACAAAACCCATTAATCTAATTCTAATGAGCCAAACAAGGCCTAATTCCTACCATATTTAATCCCCCAAAACCGCAGCTAGTCCTCCCCTTTCACTCATCTTCTTCATTTTCTTCATTTCTTCAAACTTAACACATAAACTCCATTGTTGATCTTCAAGAGCTCCAAGTGATTTCCATTAACAAGCTTGTCAAGATCATCATCAATTCTTCTTTTACTCTCTTAACTTAGGTAACATGATCATCTCCTCTCTTTTAAAGCTCATGTTCTTCATATTCTTGAGTTTCCATTTCTTAGATCTAGAACTTTAAAGAATTCTAGAAAATGGTAGAAAAATCATAAAAATATGAAACCAATTTCTAAGATCTAGAAATGATTCCTACCTTCATTATCCAAGAGCATGTGATCAAAATCAATTTCTTTCCTATTGAACCCTATTTGGCCGAACCTATGTAGTAAATTGGGTTTTGTGTTTTGTTGTTTGTTTTGAAAGTTAGTATTTGATTTAAGTTCTATAATACTTGTATAGCATAAATCCAAGAGTTTAGGTTCGACAAAAAACCCTAGCTTAGATTCCTATACATGGCCGAAACTTAGTAAAATGTGAGGTTGGAATATTTTGTTCATGTTTTCAAGTTATGGTAATTTATATAGGCTACCTAGGACCTAAGTAACTAGTATCCAAAAGCTTAGGTTAAGAAAAGAACCCTAACCCTCATTTGAATTGATTGGCCGAATCCAACAAAAATGGTTAATGGAGGATTTGTTGAATTAATTGTTATTGTGTTGTCTGATTGAAGGAGGAATTGGTAACGTGTGACGGGATAACAAGGAACGTCAATTTCGGAATTCCAGTGATAACCCAGGTGGGGGAAAGAACCAATCTACCGTCGGAATCGATAAGTAGTATATTCTATAATAATTGTATAGGGCGACCTAAACCCTACTAGTCGTCGAGTAATTGACAAGAACAAAATCACATTGGAAACCTTTTCTGTAAAACCAATGGTGATTCGGAGATTGTATGTTTATCGGCATTAGGATGATTTTATCTTGTCTGAGGTTGATTGAATTTATTATTATTGAAATGCTTATGTGATATTCTGTGGTATTTGAATATTTCCTGATATTGTGTGATGCATGATCTGCCTGGTTTTTAATACTATGCTTAGTTGATTTTAAGCAATGATATATGTTGTTCGAGAGATGATTGTTTGGGTGAGAGAATGAATTGACTTAGAGGTGCCTAGCTTAATTAAGTTATCTAATGGATGAGATGTGACATAGAATGCGAGTTGAGGTTATAATGGGAGCTTGAGGTACTAGGTTGTTATTGATGCGAGATAGTCAGATTCATATAGAGGCTTTGATGCAGATACTTTTTCAGTCCATGACGTGTTGATCTGATTTATCCTATCAAAAGATAGAAGTGAACTCTATTGAGTCCTATCCTATCAAAAGATAGAAGAGCACTAAACCGAACCCTATCTTATCAAAAGATAGAAGAGCACTATACCGGATCCTATCTTATCGAAAGATAGAAGTGCACTATGTCGAGTCTTATCCTATCAAAAGATAGAAGTGTACTATGTTGAGTTCTTTGCATCGGACTGCCATGGACTATTGACGAATATGAAAGGAATAGAGACAGTTATGATGGTATAGGGGTTTAGACTGCATGAGTTGAGGGTAGAGGACAATATCATAATTTGAGGATGATTTGTTAGTTATGTGTGTTGCTTGTCTCTGACATTTATTGTATGATATACTATGACTCTTTTCTGCTTTTTGATGATAGAACTGCTTCTTATCCCCTTTATCTTTCTGTGTGTTGTATTTTATCTTTCTATGGAATCATTTGAGAAGACCCTGTTGATGAACTGATTGAGGAGGAGTTGGATGGAACTCCATATGAACCGAAGGTCGGAGGACGAGCTGTGATCCATGGTGTTTAGGGTCTAGATAGTATGGCCAATGTGTCTCATGGAAGTATTTTTACATGTTTTCGCTAGTATAACTTTTGTTTATATATATGCCTGTGAGGGATCCTACTGAGAGGATTACCCTCAACAGTGTTTTGTAATATGTTTATAAGACGTATGTGTGTATGTATAAACATAAACTTGGTGTGTTGTTTTAATTAACTAAAGTTGTATGCTATTTAACTTAAGTTTTTAATCTTTATGTGTTTTCACGTTAAGCGCGCGATTAAGAAATTAATTAATAAGGATTTAATCTAATAACACAACGGGGCAGAACGGGGTGTCTCATTTTGGTATCAGAGCAGTTTTATTTTGATCGGACTACGATGTCTAGGATTTTGTTTCTGGCCTTGTCTAGTTAAATCCACCTCGGATTTTGACTATGCTTAGAAGTTGGGAAGTGTGTCTGATTTTACTACGAAAGTTAATATTGGTATGGCATATGGTATGTATATACTTGCCTATGTTACTTTATATGTCATACTAAAGAGAGCGGATGATTTCTGTTCCAGAATCATGGCTCGAGGAAGAGGTTGTCCAACCAACAGTGGTGACAGAACTCTGGAAAGAATTATAGGAGCTGTCAACAATGACACCAATGGAGGAGAGTCATCTACAACTCCCAATACCATGGAAACAATAGCTGTTGCTATGCTGTTACAAACCCAGCAGAATTTTGAGATGCTGCAGATGAACAAAGATGAGCTGGAATTAAAGAATCAGAGGAGGGTTGCAGCAGCTGAAGATGCAGGATTGGCTACTTTTATGAAAGGGAAGCCACCTCAATTCCGAGGAGAGTATGACACGGAGAAGACTGAATGGTGGATACAAGAGATTGAGAAGATATTTAAAACTGTGGGTTGTAACGATGAAAGGAAAGTGAATTATGCTGCCTTCATGCTAACTGAAGGAGCAGAGTTCTGGTGGAAGGGAAAGAAACGACTATTGGAGGCTGAAGGCAGAACGATTAACTGGCAATTATTTATCGACTGCTTCTTCGAAAAATATATTCCGCGTCTAGTTCGACGCGAGAAGGAAAAAGAATTCACAAACCTCAAACAAGGCAACATGTCTATAGGTGAGTACGCATTACGTTTTGAGGCGCTGATCAAGTTTTCAGAGTACTATCAGAGGTTTCCGAATGAAGACTGGTAATGTAGGAGATTTGAGGAAGGACTTAGAAATGAGTTGCAGAGGGTTGTGGTGTCTCTCGACATTCAATATTTCCCGGAATTGGTGGAAAGATGCAGTGCTATTGAAAGTATAGATTTGAGGATGGCTGCTGAGCAGAAGCAACAAAGGATTAGAGGTCATATTCGATCAGATGTTCCGAGGAGAGTAGATAGTGGTTCTCGGTGGAGACGGGAACCATATAACAGATCAATGCAAACAGTTGCACCAGCACCAGTTCCTATAGCCCCGGTGGGTGGAGCAGGCCAGCAGCAGCAGAGAGGTTTAGGTTGTTACTTATGTGGAGGACTGCGTTATCTGTGGGATTACAAGGAGAGACTTGGTTGTCTCCATTGCGGTAAACTCGGTCATTTTGCTCGTGAGTGTAGACAGAGAAATAAGCAGCAAACTGTAGCTACTAGTAAAGGAGCTGGAAGTTATAGAGGTGAAGCTGGGAGAAGAGATCCAGGAATAGGTCAGCAGATGGCTAGACCCCCAACCACTGGGAGAGTGTTTACCATGAGGGGAATTGAATCCTCTCACCTTGCAGATCTCATATAAGGTATGTGTAATTTGGATGTAATACGTAATAATGGAATATACTCAAAGGAACTAAGTACATTGTGGAAGTTAGATGCTGAAATAAGGTTTTCTAGTGAATTAGTATTAAGAAGAGAAAATGACTAAGTTTTGATTATGTCCTTTAAGGATGATAAATCAAGTTGGAAAAGTTAAGGACAATGAAAAGAATGTAGTGATGGATAAGTTCGAGGATAAATAGAATGATATAAAAATGAATTCTGTTATGAAGTTACCACTGTCAATTAAGGGAAGACAACTATGAGAAATACGATGTAGGATCTTTAGATTAAGAAACATTTGTAAGACTTTACCCAGTCTTGAGTTAAGAAATTGCGAGGATGGAATTTATTTTTAAGAGGCGTAGTAATGTAACAGCCTGATTTTTAATTATGTTGTTTAATCGGTTAAAATATAATTAATTATATTTTAATCTGAGATTTAGAAAGTGATTTTAAATAAAATAAAATCATATTAGAAGGTTATGGTGAAATTTTTGGGTTTAAAACTCAAATGGAAACCGGTATGCGTTTTTTCTGACAGTATAGTTTTATACCGGCAGAAAACCCTAATTTGACCCGAAACTGAAATTTATAGATTTTTATATATTTTTCCCGTGAGGAATTCTACTTTCCAAATATTTTATCAAAAATAAAATATTATGTGTATTCAGATGAATTTTGGTGAAAGTTCGAACGGAAAACAGTCAGTGTTTTCTCTGACAGTAAGATTTTAATGATCAGAAAACCTAATTTTGACTCGTGAATGAAATGATTTATATTTAAATCATATTTCCAACGAGTTTGGTTTGTTTGAAAACTATCAACAAAAAACGAAATATTACACTTTTATTCGGGCGTAAAACCCTAATCGGGAAACCGACGGAATGGGCAACGGAACTGCAGAGATAGAACGGGACACCAGAGGAGCTGAGATATGGAATGACTCATCAAGAATTTAAGATGCAATTAATGTTTGAAATTTTGAGTTTTTAAGCGAAATGACCAAAATGCCTTTTTAGCTTAACCTAACCGACGTTTAGTTAAATTCTAACCATGGTTAAGGAACCATGGTTAGTTTATGTGGACAAGGAGCAGCCACACCACTCAATTATGTGAGCCACATATTTATTAACTATAGTTAGCAAAATAACCTTAGTTAAGTTAAATATTAACTATGGTTAATCATATATTAATTAAATAATCACAAAACCCATTAATCTAATTCTAATGAACCAAACAAGGCCTAATTCCTACCATATTTAACCCCCCAAAACCGCAGCTAGTCCTCCCCTTTCACTCATCTTCTTCATTTTCTTCATTTCTTCACACTTAACACATAAACTCCATTGTTGATCTTCAAGAGCTCCAAGTGATTTCCATTAACAAGCTTGCCAAGATCATCATCAATTCTTCTTTTACTCTCTTAACTTAGGTAACATGATCATCTCCTCTCTTTTAAAGCTCTTGTTCTTCATATTCTTGAGTTTCCATTTCTTAGATCTAGAACTTTAAAGAATTCTAGAAAATGGTAGAAAAATCATAAAAATATGAAACAAAATTCTATGATCTAGATATGATTCCTACCTTCATCATCCAAGAGCATGTGATCAAAGTCAATTTCTTTCCTATTGAACCCTATTTGGGCGAACCTATGTAGTAAAATGGATTTGGTGTTTTGTTGTTTGTTTTGAAAGTTAGTATTTGATTTAAGTTCTATAATACTTGTATAGCTTAAATCCAAGAGTTTAGGTTCAACAAAAATCCCTAGCCTAGATTCCTATACATGGCCAATACTTAGTAAAATGTGAGGTTGGAATATTTGTTCATGTTTCCAAGTTATGGTAATTTATCTAGGCTATCTAGGACCTAAGTAACAAGTATCCAAAAGCTTAGGTTAAGAAAAGAACCCTAACACTCATTTGAATTGATTGACCGAATCCAACAAAAATGGTTAAGGGAGGATTTGTTGAATTAATTGTTATTGTGTTGTTTGATTGAAGGAGGAATTGGTAATGTGTGGCGGGATAACAAGGAACGTCAATTTCGGAATTCCAGTGATAACCCAGGTGGGGGAAAGAACCAATCTACCATCGGAATCGATAAGTAGTATATTCTATAATAATTGTGTAGGGCGACCTAAACCCTACTAGTCGTCGAGTAATTGACAAGAACAAAATCACATTGGAAACCTTTTCTGTAAAACCAATGGTGATTCGGAGATTGTATGTTTATCGGCATTTGGATGATTTTATCTTGTCTGAGGTTGATTGAATTTATTATTATTGAAATGCTTATGTGATATTTTGTGGTATTTGAATATTTCCTGATATTGTGTGATGCATGATCTGCCTGGTTTTTAATACTATGCTTAGTTGATTTTAAGCAAGGATATATGTTGTTCGAGAGATGATTGTTTGGGTGAGAGAATGAATTGACTTAGAGGTGCCTAGCTTAATTAAGTTATCTAATGGATGAGATGTGACATAGAATGCAAGTTGAGGTTATGATGGGAGCTTGAGGTACTAGGTTATTATTGATGCGAGATAGTCAGATTCATATAGAGGCTTTGATGCAGATACTTTTTCAGTCCATGACGTGTTGATCTGATTTATCCTATCAAAAGATAGAAGTGAACTATATTGAGTCCTAACCTATCAAAAGATAGAAGAGCACTAAACCGAACCCTATCTTATCAAGAGATAGAAGAGTACTATACTGAATCCTATCTTATCAACGGATAGAAGAGCACTATACCGGATCCTATCTTATCGAAAGATAGAAGTGCACTATGCCGAGTCTTATCCTATCAAATGATAGAAGTGTAATTTGCTGAGTTCTTTGCATCATCCTGCCATGGACTACTGACGAATGTGAAAGGAATAAAGACAGTTATGATAGTATAAGGGTTTAGACTACATGAGTTGAGGGTAGAGGAAAATATCATAATTTGAGGATGATTTGTTAGTTATGTGTGTTGCTTGTCTCTGACATTTATTGTATGATATACTATGACTCTTTTCCACTTTTTGATGATAGAAATGCTTCTTATCCCCTTTATCTTTCTGTGTGTTGTATTTTATCTTTCTATGGAATCATTTGAGAAGACCCTATTGATGAGCTGATTGAGGAGGAGTTGGATGGAACTCCGTATGAATCGGAGGCCGGAGGACGAGTTGTGATCCATGGTATTTAGGGTCTAAATAGTATGGCTAGTGTGTCTCATGGAAGTATTTTTACATGTTTCCGCTAGTATAACTTTTGTTTATGTATATGCCTGTAAGGGATCCTACTGAGTGGATTACCCTCAACAGTTTTTTTGTAATATGTTTATAAGACTTATGTGTGTATGTATAAACATAAGCATGGTGTGTTGTTTTATTTAACTAAAGTTGTATGCTATTTAACTTAAGTTTTTAATCTTACGTGTTTTCACGTTAAGCGTGCGATTAAGAAATTAATTAATAAGGATTTAATCTAATAACACAACGTGGCAAAACGGAATGTCTCATGAGTCCTGCTCAAATTTTCTGAATGGCAAAAACTTGGATGTCGTTGCCTCTCTAGAAGCTGAAAGGCAGCTTGTAAAGCTGGCCAGAAAATAGAAGCATGCAGGAAGGTGGATTCCCAATCCACATATCTTTATGTAGCCTTCAACAGAGATCACGGTGATGTCTGACTCTATGGTTCTGCAAGGAAAGCAGAATGTAATCAACTTGCCACTTGATCAGAAATTCTCTCTCATCAAGCTTCATGATTACAAGTGCAAGTACAGAAAGAGGTTGCTCACTACTGAGACTCATCACGAGTTCCTCAAGATCAGAGACATCTACTGGAGATGTGGATCCAGCTCTGGGCTGTTTGAAGAAGAGAAGAAAACCATTCCAATAAGAAGTATCCAAGCTTTTGCTATTTATCCCCTTTTCACCTTCTATTTACACTTTGCCTCCTTTCTTTATGGTTTTCCCATTCTTTATCTTAAATTTTCCTCCAACTACCTCAATCAATCCCATAAATCTCATTAGGAGATCTTATGAATTTCTTCTGTCTGTTATTGATTCCCCTCTTCATCGTGAAAGAATTCATGGATTTATTGAAGAATTCTATCCTAACAATGACTTTGTATCTGTTCTTTCAACCAATGTGTTTCTAGATCCTCAGCTTGAGGACAACTTTCAAGTTGAAGAGCTGCCTTCTACACCTCATCCATCTACATCTTCATCTGCTCTGGCTACAAAAGACTCATCTGATCCAGTAGTTGCTTATGACTCTGTTGCCCAATCGAGACTTGATGAAATGGCTTCAAGTCTGCAAACAGGATGCTGCCTTAGAACAACAAGCTGCTTTTCAGGCTCAGATGTTGGCTCAGCAAGCTACAATGCAAAGAATGATGAAAGCTTTCTTTAAAAGCCAAGGGGGTTATGGTTCTTAGGTCTTAGGACTTAGATTTCTTTTTCCTTTTGAGTCATGCAATGTACAAGTCAGTGATGTCCATATCACTTGTAATTCTTTTGACTCTTAATGAAATGAGATGAAGTTTTGACTTTTTGGCTCTTTGTTCTATTTATGTTTCATAATCTTTTTGATTGATGCCAAAAGGGGGAGGAAATGAGATGAAATAAAAAGTAACAAAAATTACAAACTTAACCTGTAACTTTTGCCTTCTGTTTAAAAAAATTTCATTTGATTCTGATATCAGCTCTGATACCTTGTTTTTGCTCCAAATACCTTTTTTATCTAATGCATAAACTAGGGGGGTATACCATACTCTGATTAATTATATCTGTTTGAAAATTTATATTGTTACCTTTTTTATGTTCAATAAAATCAGAAAAGTTATTTGGCATCATCAAAAAATGGGAGAATGTTGAGACCTCATAAGTTTGAGACACATTCCATATGTAGATTCTCAAAGTTTTGATGATTCCAAATAGATTAAGTAGGATAATATTGAACCATATGAAATTACTGACATGTCTGATAAGTGTACAAGAAAATAGACTTAAGGTCACTCGTCTATTTTATGACCTGTCTACATTTTGGTAGAGCGCAGTTTTTAGACTGGTCTAAAAACTACTCGTCTAAAATTCAGTCAACACAGACAAAGACCAAGTCAACGCTCAGTCAAGATTCTGATATACTTGATGACGTGGCAAGAAGCATATGTCTGAAGAAGACTCTGAGGATCACTCGTCTAGAAATTGGCTTCACCACTCGTCTGAGTCTCTGGCTCATTTTCACCCGTCTAAATCAGGACTCCACAAGCACTCGTCTAAAATTCCAACACTGCTACATTTGTTAAAGTGTCAGAGTGTCAGAAAGGAAGTCCAAGTCAACCTTATTCAAATTAGATGTCTTCCTTAAGGATCTCGAAGACCTCTGGACAATAGCACCAAGGATAAAGAACGTTTGTTTCAAGGATTTAAGGAATAAACACGCAATCTCTGTACCACAGCAGCAACCTTTTAGCTGTTTTAGTGCAAAGTAAAAGTGATTTGCAGAAAGTGAACTGAATGTTGCACTGAAAGAGGATAGCTCTCTGCTACAAGTACAAGAATCCTGCTGTTGCAACTCTGAAACAACAGCTGCTCAGAACAAAGTGTACTCTTGGACTACCTTATTGTAAGAGCCTGATTTTTAATTACGTTGTTTAACCGGTTAAAATATAATTAGTTATATTTTAATTTGAGAGTTAGAAAGTGATTTTGAATAAAATAAAATCATATTCATAGTATCTTTTATGGTAGAAGGTTACGGTAAAAATTTGGGTTGAAAATTCAGACGGAACCCGATCTGCGTTTTTAATTGACAATATAACTTTATACCGGCAGAAAACCCTAATTTGACCCGAAACTGAAATTTGTAGACTTTTTATATTTTGTCCGTGAGGAATACTTTCCAAATTTCTGATCAGAAATAAAATATTATGTTTATTCAGACGAATTTTGATGAATGTTCGAACGGAAAACGGTCGGTGTTTTCACTAACAGTGAGATTTTAATGATCAGAAAACCTAATTTTGACTTATGAACAAAATAGTTTATATTTAAATCATATTTCCAATGAGTTTGGTTAGTTTGAAATTTTTCAACTAAAAACAAAATATTACGCTTTTATTCGGGCGTAAAATCCTAATCGAGAAACCAACAGAATCGACAACGGAATTGCAGAGATAGAACGGGACACCAGAGGAGCTGAGCTATGAGATGACTCATCAAGAATTTATGATGCAATAAATGTTAGAAATTATGAGTTTTTAAGTGAAATTACCAAAATGCCCTTTTAGCTTAACCTAACCGACTTTTAGTTAAATTCTAACCATGGCTAAGAAACCATGGTTAATTCTTGTGGACCAAAATCAGCCACACCTTAACTAAATGCGAGCCACATGTTTATTAACCAAAGTTAGCAAAGTAATCCTAGTTAAGTTAATTATTAACCATAGTTAATCATATATTAATTAAATAATCACAAAACCCATTAATTAAATTCCTAAGAACCAAACAAGGCCTAAGATATAACCTATATATACTCCAAAACCGCTGGCCCTTCACTCACTCCTTCATTCTCTTCATCTCTTCCATTTCTTCTTCATTTTCTTCACAAAAACTCCATTGTTGATCCAAGAGCTCCATTGGAGAAGTTGCCAAGATCATCATCTTTTCTTCATCTTCTTCATACACTTGAGGTAATAGGATCATGCATGATCATCTCATCTCATCTCAAGATCATTTCTTTCCTATTTCATGGTTTTCATATTTTTAGATCTAGAATTTTAAATAATTCTAGAAAATTGTAGAAAATTCATAAAAATGTGAAACCAATTTCTATGATCCTGTTATGTCTCTTACTATTATTATTCAAGAGTATGTAATCAAAAACATTTTCCTTCCCTATTTTCTTTAAAAGGCCGAAACTGACTTAAGAAGTGGGTTTGTTGATGTTGTTTGATTTGTGAAATCTAATGATGGATTCAAGCTCACTAGCACATATATGATTTATATCCAAGAGCTTAAGTTTAACTAAATTCTCTAACTTATTTTGCTACAAGAGGCCGAAACCCTATGGGAAATAGATTAAATTATTTTTTGTTCAATCTTAAGTTTATAATAATTTATATTGCCTCCATGATGCCTTAGCATCCTTAATCCAAGAGATTAATAAGTTTAAAAATCCCTAGCCTAATTTTCTATATATGGCCGAAATTCAACTAAAAAGGGCTTGGATTATTTTGTTTTATATTTTCAAGTTATGACAATTTATCTAAGCTATCTAAGACTATAGGAACTGGAATCCAAAAGCTTTGAATGAGAAAAGAATCCTAACCCTATTTTGAATTAGGAGGCCGAAACCTAGCTATTTAGGTTAAGAGTGATTTTGTTAATTAATTATAGTTGTGTTGTTTGGTTGAAGGAGAAACTGTTAAACTATGGACCGTCGAAGTCGGAATTCCGTTGATAACTCTGGTGGGGGAAAGAACCAACCTATCGTCGGAATGGATAAGTAGTATATTTTATAATAATTGTGTAGGGCGACCTAAACCCTACTAGTGGTCGAGTAATCGACAAGACCAAATTCGCATTGAAAAATTTTCCGTAAAACCAATGATGATTTGGGGATTGTAGGTTTATCGATGTTATGATGATTTTATCTTATCTGAGGTTGATTGAATTTATTATTATTGAATTGCTTGTGTGATATTCTGTGATATTTGAATATTTATGATTGTTTGTGTTATGCATGATCTGCTTGGTTTATTACTATGCTTAGTGGATTTTAAGCGAGGATATATGTTGTTCGGGAGATTTGGTTTGGGTGAGAAAGTATCGGTGAATTTAGAAGTGCCTAGCTTAAATTGATTATTTTAACGATGAAATGTGTCATAGAATGTGAGTTAAGGCTAGGATGGAAGGTTGAGGCACTAGGTTGTTATGGATGTAATTCAGTGAGGTTTATAAGTTGTATTGTGTTTATAACCGCATGTTTGACACATACGAGGTCCGAAGTCCTTGTGGGACCGTCCAATGTTAGATTTAATTTGTGCAACTATAGTATCAATGCTTTGCTTGAGCACCCTCGAAAGAGAATCAAGGTGTGCACCGACTATACCTTGCAGTTATAGTGTCATTGCTATGCATGAGCACCCTTGATCCAGGGTGTGCACCGACTATGTCGTGCAGCTATAGTGTCATTGCTTTGCATGAGCATTCTCACCATTAATAAGGGTGCACACCGGTTTTGACGACGCGTCGCTTGGATGATGGACTAACATCCCTAACGGATATGAGGAATTAGTGGTCACATCATCATAAAGGTTTAGTTGCGTGAGGTCGAGGGTAAAGGATGATATCTTAATTTCGAGGATGATTTGTTAGTTATATGTGTTGATTGTCTGTGACTTTTATTATGTTATATACTATGACTCTTTTCCGCTTTTGATGATAGAAATGTTTCTTATCCCCTATATCTTTCTGTGTGTTGTATTTTATCTTTTATTGGATCGTACGAGAAGACCATGTGGCTAAGCTTGATGTTGAGGCGTTGAATGGAACTCAGTATGAACTGGATGCGAGAAGACGAGATGTGGTTTTCAGCAATGTAGTTTAGTGTCTAGGGCCAGTGAGTCTTATAAGACGTTTTGTTTCCGCTATTAATAGTTGTTTTAAGATGCATGTTAGGGATCCTACTGACGGGATACCCTAGACAGTGTTTTAAATACTCTGATGCATAAACCTATGGTATGTATGTTATATATATGGTGTGTTGCTTTGAGTTTTTCTTTCGCTGTGTGTTTATAAGTTAAGTTTTAATTTTTACGTGTTTCGAAATACATGTTTAACGTTAAGTGCGTGATTAAATAATTAATTAATAAGGTTTTAGTTTAATGGCACAAAGGGGCACAACGGGGTGTCTCACTTATCAAATCTCAACGTTCCTAAGCATTTAATGCTTACACAGAACGACTCTTTGGCATTAATGGCGTCCCAAAAGCTCAAATAAAAGAACACATTTTCTGGAGCTGTGCCTAACGGATCAAACTAATTGAAGTCTTTATATAGACCAAACCATGAAGATGAAGACAAGCAGTTGAATATCATTAAGAACACTGTGCAAGAAGCATTTGCTCACTTCATTAACTTCTTCATTCTTTCATTGAATACTTCTTCAACCATTTGATATTTATTCGCAGTCTTTCATACTTCATATTTATTTCACTCTCTGAGTGTTATCAAAACGATTTGCAGGCTGTCTTTATTACACAAAACCTTTATCCCTTACTGTGTTGAGCCTGAAGAGGCTAGGTGAGAAAAGAATACTTATTTAAGTGTTGAGCCTGGAGAGGCTAGGTGTGAAAATAATACTTGTACTGTAATCTGATCAGTTATAGTGGAAGCTTGGTGCTGCCAAGAAACTGGACGTAGCCCTGTGGATTTTGGGGTGAACCAGTATAAAACTCTTGAGTGATATTCTTCTTCCCTTATCTATTTAATTTGCTTAAGTTTTATTTGTTTAAGCTTTTAACTTGGGTAGTTATTATTGTGAATATCAATCTCTGTTTTACTCTTCTCTGTATGCTCGCGTGTCAGTCTCAAAATTAGACGTGCCACCTGTCTAATTTTCTGTCGTCTTACTTTTGCTTGTTGTGCCTACAAAAATAATTTTCAAAGTTTCCTAAAAAGTTGGCAAACACAATTCAACCCCCTTCTTGTGTTAACTTTGGTTATTTCAGATTTGCATCAAAAAGTTAATAAATTTTAGGGCTTTTATGTTTAATCAATTCGAAATGGCTTTCTAGATGAAACCCCACTCAAGATCGTGTAGAGAAAGACGTGAATCGAAGCTCGTGCATGGACATCTATGGCAAACTCATTTTCTTCCCTTGGATTTGACCCTATTAGAGGTTGAAGAAGACCTTTCCGACCAAACCCACATTGCGACTTGTGGCGGCATGGGGTGGCTAAAAAAACTTGGATGACGGCAGCCTCACAGATTTGTCAACAACGTGCGACTAGGTTTGCGAAAGAGTGGTTCTTAATTCTACAAGTGATGGAGACCTGACTGTGCCGAGTGATGGATGCCAGACGCGGAGCAGATTTGAATATTGTCCAGGTTGCGAAGGTGATGGATGGAGTTTGCTATGCAAAATTAGGTTTGTGTAGATGCAATGATTCTAGATTAGTTGGATGAGGATTAGAGGGGAAATTGTAATAGTGACATCATCATCTCCATGATAAGGATATAGATCAACATTGAAAACTAGACTACTTGAAAATCCTTGAAGCGATTCCACTCAATAAGCATTAGAATAATCTTCTTAAGGATCTTGCAATAACCTTTATAAGAATTTCATAACTCGCAACCATACAAAGGAACAACTTCTTTGAACAACAAAGAAGCAATATGAGAAGCGCCATTAGAATTGTTATATGGAATGAAATCGACTATCTTAGAAACAGTCAACCGCAACAAAAATGCAATAAAACCCTCCTTGTGTTCTAGGAAGCTCAAGAACAATATCCATTGAAATATCTTCACAAAGAGCTTTAGGAATATACAAAGTGTGGTATATGAGTACTATTATTCATGGCTTTGAAAATCGGATCGGACGACTTCTTGGACTGGAAACCGATCCTGTGTCCAGTCCAATGTTACCATAAAACCGTTCAGCCATCAAATCGAAAAGAAACTGGCGGAACCGACATTTAATCGGTCAAATCGGTTAAAACCGACGGTTCATCCGATTCCCACGGTTCTCGGAAACTCTGGCACAATGGACATCAAGCAGCGACCACGAACACCACGAAGGGATAAGTAGCGAGTGTTGACCCTTTCTTCTCAGACGAACGACAACTTTTGGTTCCTCTCTAGCGATCAATGCTCATTCCCGATGGCAACAATGCTTAAAAATGTCCCACTGTTTGTAATTTTGTTCTGCTGTTCGACGATCCCATCCCTCTATATTCTCTCTCTGTTTTCATGTTGTTCAACCTGGTAAGTCAATAGTCATTTGGTGTGGTTCATTTTCCCTCTTTTAAAAGCTATCTATCATGGTTATCAATTTTTCTTGGGATTCAAATGGACTGTTTGGATGGATTTAAGAGTCTATCATTTATTCATTCCCAAGAAAATTTCTTGGTCAATGTATCTAACGTTCAGAATTAAACTCATAGGGGCATAGGGTTCACACCCGACTTCCTACAAAATCCCGACCCCGATGGAGGTGGAAAATTCACACCCATCTCCACCCTCGCCGGGGTCGGTTTTTCCCACCCTGCCCCCCGTCCCTCATCCCTATACTGTACGGTATGTATTTTTAAAAAGTTTTATCCTTTCCAAAAATGTGTGATGAAAATTTTATTACGAGACATTTTAAAAGAAAATTTCGAAAAACTATAACTTGAAACAATAAAAAAAAATTAGGAATAATTTCCAAATATTTCCAAAAATAAATAAATCAAGAATCGAGAGATATAAATCATATATAGCTTTATAATTAGGGGTAGATTTATAAATTACAAACAGCGGGGCGAGGTTAGGGGTGGGTATCAGCATCCCCGCCCCCGCCTCGACTTTTGAAAGTGGGTTTTCCTCAAACCCGACCCCGACCCTAGTTAAAGCGGGTTTTCTCCATCAAAATCGGGGTGAGTCCAGATGGGTACCCGCGGCTTCAAACTCTTTTGCGATGCCTACTTTTATTAGTTATATTTTTCCATTAATGTTAAATATAACACTGAATGTGTTAAATTGTGGATGTAAATTATTTTATTAGTATGTTAGTTTTTTATTATTAAATATATTATATAAAATTAAAAATATATATTTAATTATAATTATTTTAACCACGGTTAGGTCAATGAACCGTGAACCAGTGCTATCACCGATTCATTGACCTATCCGAGTTTTAAAATAGGGGTGTTCATCAGTCGATCCAAACCAATTCAAGCCACAAAAACCGAACCCAAAAACCACTTTTTTCATTGGATTTGACCGGATTTTAGATCCCCAAGTGAAAACCAATGTAATCCAATCCAAACCAACCTATTACATACATATACTATTATTTAAGTATTAATTATACTTAAGTATTGTTTTCCATACTTTTATGAATTAACACCCTCATTCTCTTTAATATTTTTGTTGGAATGAGAAATATGAGATTATTTAGAATAAATGTTAATGTTTTGAAGTTATATTTTTCTAAAAGTTTTTATATATATCATATATATCCTTGATTGAGTAAACATAGAAAATAGGAAATCAATTAAGTAAATTTGAAAAAAAATTAGGTACAATTTATTTGTAGCTGATTCAAGGAAAAAAGTAGGATAAATTTGAGTAGATATAGAGAATTAACATAAAAGAATATTTAACATAAAAGAACATGTTAAAAAACATCAATAATTATTTTTTCTCAAACTCCTAAAATTGGTCTGGAATTCTCTAAAATTTCTCTCAATCGTCATCAAATCATATAATGGTTAATATGTAACAAAAAGTTGTTGCCGTTCATAAATGTTCTATCATTCTAGTATAGATAGATATTAAAATAGGTGTTGGGCACCCTTAACTAGCTCCCTTAAATAGATTACCTTTTGTCCACTATTAAATCCGTAGAAAAGACACTTGACATAAAAAAAAATAAAGTATGATAAAAACCGAATTATTCAATTAAATCCAAACCGCATTTGATTGGATTGAATTGAATCAATTTTTTTTAAGGATGCAAACCGATCCAATCCAAACCACATGTTGTTTCTATCATTGAATCGGATGACTTTTTGGCCCAAAATTGATCCAATCCAATCCGCGAACACCCCTATTTTTTTTTAGATGTGATACTTTTGACTTATTCAAAAACGAAGAGTAGATTCTTGATCCTCTCATCAATCTAAATACAAGTTATGGGTAGGAGAAACTTTAATGCCTTACTTGGTTGCCCATAGGAGAAATTTTTGCATGAGGTTTTAGGGTTTCCAACGTAGTTGCACCATGGCAATCATCTCAGATTGCCCAAGGTTCTACCTCTTCCCTGATTCTGTCTCCAAGCCTCCTGATCAACCTCCCCCTCCTCCATCCTATTCTCTTTCTCCTGAACATGATGCTCCATCGCAATCATCTCCATCCTCTTTGTTGCAAAGAAAATCTTTTGCTCAAGCGCTGCAAAATTCCCGTGATATCCCTGCTAGCCAATTAGACTCCTTGTTTAATAGGAGATGTGATTTCGATGAAGATCACAGAAGAAGAATACCAGGCTGGTGTTAAGGACTGCAAGAATGTGCTCCATGGTAGGATAACTCCATGTGCTCCATGACTTGCGTAATAAGTTATTAAAGATTTGGAAGCTTGCTGATTCTTGGACCATGGTGTCCTTTGGCAAGGGCTTTTATGAATTTAGTTTTAGATCCATTGATGACTTGCACAGCCTTAGGTCTATTGGATCATGGAACTTGAATCCAGGAGTGCTAAGGGTCTTTTCATGGACTCCAGACTTTAACCCTCGAACAGTGAAACAATCTAACTATCAAGGTTGGGTGAGGCTTCATGGTTTAGCTAAGGAGTATTGGCATCCAAAAACTCTTTTTGAGATTGGTGGTGCTCTTGGTGTTCCCATTGCCTTAGATGATGCTACAAGAAAGAGAACTTTTGGGCACTTTACCCGAATTCTGATTGATATTGATCTTTCGGGATCTTTCAGAGATAAGATTTGGGTTGAATGGGATGAATTTGGCTTCTATGTGGAGGTTGAGTATGAATGACTGCCAGCTTTCTGCTCATCTTGCAAAACAATAGGCCACTCTTTTGCAGATTGTAGACACAATCCTGATAAAAAGGATACTGCTAAACCATCCAAGAAACCTATCCTTCAATATGTCCCTAAACAGCCTGCTGTAGAGGTTCAGCAGCCTGCAAAGAATGTGACTCCTGTTGACAAAGGTAAAGGGATTTTGATTGAAGACTCTCCTATTGCTGACAATGTTGGTGAAGGTAGCAAATCAGTTGCTGATTGCAATGATGATAGAGTAGAAGGGATTGGTGTTTCCAAATTCTTGCCAAAGGATACCCTTTATGTGGTTGAATTGATTTCCAAAACTGATAGGATCATCTATGCAGCAGGCAAGAATGCTGGTGACTCTTATGGGGAAAACCAACCTATTGAACAAGAAAATACTTTGCAAAAGATTATGAATCAGAATCTGGAACCTGATCTGCAGCTATCCAGAGCTTCTGTTAATTCTGTGTCAGAATCTCCAATAGATGTCTCTGCTGCACCTAAGAGCATCTTGCCTCAGAATAATGCCCTAGCTCCCTGGATTTGGTTGTTCCAAATTCAGTGTCATCTATACAGGATAAGATTGTCACTCCTGCAGCTTCTGATAAATCTGTCTCCACTCCTTTAATGAACAACATTCTAAAGCAGATCAATGGTTCCATTGTTCCTATCAGCAATCCCCAGAATGATGTTGCTGATGATATGAGGATAGTTGGAGCTTTTTGGGGAGATAGGGTTGATGATGAGGAAGAGAGTCCAATTGAGAATTTTACTCCTCAGCCAGAGGTAGCTGATCCAAGTAAGTATTTGCAGGATCATGGTATTGTTGATAAGAATAATGAGAATTATACTACTGTTCTATCAAGATCTAAAAAGAAAAAAATGAAATAGAAAGCAAAGCAGGCTGCAAAGGTTCCATATAATACCAGATCTAATGGTAGTTCCTCCTCATTGTTAATATGAAGATCCTGTATTAGAATTGTAGGGGTTATGGAAATCCTAGTACTAGGACAGTTTTAAAAAAGCTTTGTCTTTTGAATAGGTCTGACTTTCTTTTTATCTCTGAGCCTTAGATTCCTCTTGAAGATGTCCCAGTCTTGTTTTGGAATCAGTTACATTTGCAGCCCTTCTTTGTTAATGACAGAAACAATTGCCTGCCTAATTTATGGGGGGTTATGCAGCCCTCAGTTTTCTCCCATTATGGTTTCAAATACATCCCAGCAAGCCTCTTTTTCAGTTTTACTAGATGGAAAAGATGTTTTTGTCAGTGCTGTTTATGCTAGTACTAATCATCTTCTCAGAAGGCAGCTATGGAATGAGCTTATTGATCTTCAGTCCAATCACCCTGGTCCATGGTTTATGATTGGAGACTTTAATGCTGTTTTAGGCTCTCATGAGGTTAGGGGTTCTAACTTGCCTTTGAGAGCTGTTTGTGAAGATTTCAGGGCTTTCGCTGAAATTTGTAAATTGACTCATGTGCTAACTAGAGGCCTTGCTTTCACCTGGAGTAATGGCAGAAAGGGTTCAGCTCTTACAGAGAAAAGGCTTGACAGAAGTGTGTGTAATGATGAATGGTTGGATATCTGGTCTTCTAGATCTTGCTGTACTTTGGTAAGGAGCAAGTCAGACCATTTTCCATTACTGCTTTCTGTTAGAAAAGATGTTTATTCATTTCCCTCTTCATTCAAGTTCCTCAAGATGTGGATTTCACATCCTGATTGCAAGAGGTTAAGTAAAGAAACATGGTCTGCTCCAGTGCAAGGCTGTCCTATGTTTGTGCTCTCTCTCAAAAGCTAAAAATGCTTAAAGCATTGTTTGCCAAAGTCGCTGTTAAAATTTCATCAGACAGGTCACCTGTCTGTCCTGTATCTTTCCACTCGTCTGAACCTAGCTTCTGTATGCGAAAAGATTTCAACTTTGTTTAAATTCTGATAAACACAATTCAACCCCCCTTCTCGTATTTATAGTTGTCTATTTCAACAAATACTATATTATAACTGTTAGACTGCCCCATCATGCTTTGCTGACTCCAAAAGTTAATATACTTCTGCAAGTTTAAGGATCATTTTCCTTCATGTATTATGAACACGTGCAGACCCATTTGATTGGGTAATCAAAATTTCCAGGGTCATGGACTATGATACACATTAGAGAGATCACCGTACTTTAGACAAAAACAAAAAATTGAAACATTCGTTTACGAATTACATACCAAAGTGGTTTTGAAATCCTACAGTAAAACTATAATTCACATGGTTGCTCTGATTAAATCATTCATAAGGTAACAATTCTCACCAATGGAGCAACCAATGTTACATATACCATAATAATACTTTTTTGGGACCTTTGGGGAAGGAGCCAAACATTGCTTACCCAAAGAGAGCCAACAAACATGATCCTTATTTATATTTCTGATACACTTACTTACACTCATGTAGCAACCTATACAACTATTTTATTTAGAAACTTTACCATCAAATGGATCCACTATTGCCTTCTTGATTTTCTTATGGAAGCATATCATATTTTATTTCAATATTTGGGATGATCAATCAATCTCTGGACTCATCTAAATTTATTCAGTACACTGTACACTCCTATTTCTAGTAACCCATCTCCTGCATTTGTTTCATTTATGTTACTATCATAGAAAAAATTCAAATATTTTCTACTTTTATGGTCTGTACATGGATTACATGAGCCATGGGGTGGGGTAATCTGAGATGGAAATATTTCATGTATAACAATGGGGTTTGACTATAATGATAAAGTTCATTGATCAAAACATTTGGCAAATAGAAATTAAAAGATATGTTTAAAGTTAAACTACTTTTTCCCAATTGAATTGAAAAGAAAATCATAGGAAAAGACACATAAAAAGCATATAAACAGATCCCATAAAAAGAACAATTTAAAGCAAATGATTTGCAAGAACAAACAGTTTAAAGTCCTTGCAGTTAGAGTAATACTATTTTAATGTTTGATATTTTTATTGTTGTTTTTTTGGGAGAAAGGCATGGTTCTAAACTTTTTATCACCAAAACTCGGAAGCAATAAGCTAGTCTACACTTAATTTTCTCTCTGATCCTTAAGCTAGTTATCACCTCTATGAAAACAACCAAATTAATATCAAAGTCAATTAAGCTAAAGGCACAAAAAATCCAACCACGTTAATTGCTGAAAGTTTTAATGCTTTGCATAACTTCCAAAGAATGAGCGTTTTATCTAAATGTTGTCAGCACAACTTTATATAATTAGTCATTTATTTCCTTCCAGAATAATAAAGATAATAGGGACAAAACAAAACCTTACATGTTATGGCATTGTTAGTCTTAATGACATGAGCATTGACCCAAGGGACAAGGTGAAGATTGACAATGTTGATGAGATAGTTATAGAAGATTTCTTGCAGATTCTTAATAATGAAAGTTGCACAAGGTAGGCATAGGCTTTCATATTGATACACTAACTTTCTGAGAAGCAAATGTTGTAATCTTAGTCCACATCCCAAACTTGAGAGAAGGAAACCGGAAAATAAAAATGCAGAACAATACTTGAAATCCTTGAAACTTTGTTTTCTCTTGGGGAAGTAGGGGGTAGAACTTGTCAAAAATCTACAAATAATTCAAACTAAGAAGCAAGGACTCAATTATTGGGCATCTTAACATACCTACGAAGCAGGTATGATGGGAAACTAAAACTGAGAGTTTGATCAAGCAGGTGAAGAATGGAAAAGCCAGGACCTTGGATTTGAAGGAAAGATTTCCGGCCCAGGATTGATAAAGGGAAACACCCTCGGCTTTGCTACTTATTTTGAAAAGAAATCAGTTTTATAACTGTAAATATTATAAGCTATAATTAGTGCAGACCACCATCTTGCTTTTGAAAGGTTTAAGATTATGCCTCTGATGGACTATCACCAAAATTTGGATGTGTCAAGCAGAACAATATTACTATAAGCTCGTGAATTAGGACTTCACCACATAGTTGAAAGTGGGTCAACACAAGCAAAGTGGCTTGTAAATCTGGTATGTTAGTATGACCTATGCAGCCATTTATAACTAACAGATCCTTCATATTAAGTGTGTGGCAAGCCCTTGATTATTCTATTTATCTAATTTTTCAATACCACCACCAAAAGCAATTTAAAATAGACCACATGCACTTTTGAGGAAAGAACAGTATCACCTGAATAAAACTCCCATGTTGTTGCCATAGGCCCCACGCCACAAAGCTTGCTTGATTCATGTTCATTAGCTTGAGATAATATTTTGGAGAGTACACGCAGAATCATTGTTAAAAGTCCAGCATTCATGATTTCTGATCTCTACAAGCTTTTTAACTTATGGCATGGTGGTCATCACCGCTGCACTCAAATCATTCTCCCCTTGATGAACTTGGTTCGAACCCACCGACCTTTTAATGATGCGATGCTGAAGAATGTGCCTACAGAAACATTATATGCACACTAAAAGAGAAGCATTAGGGGAATTCGATTCTCAAGTATACCCAAATCATCAAACATATATAAGTTGCTACTCAAACATGATTTTAATCACCATAGAAGTTAACCTCAAGAATAAAAGCAAGAAGGGAAAGTTTAAGTCCAAGGAACCATATCACCTGGGAATTTTGTCAAACACTTGGTGTGATGATTAAGCTCAAACCCAGCGGAGTAGGACGTCATCGTCGTCCCTTGCCTCGTCTTCATGCTGTTCATACAGACCGGATTTGAGGGCCACACACCCCTGGCATTGGAGCAGCCTGTGATATGACACCATAATAGCATTGCTGCTGCTGAAGAATACCACTCTTACTTTCATGGGGATTCCTCACAATAGCAAAATGACCAGTTCCAGTTACACAAGTAACTCCATTTCTGATTCCACTCAAGTTGTGTTGTGTACTTCCGAAAGAGCTCCATCCTTTGATGCTTCATGTGCTCTCATTTGATGACATTCGTGAAGCTCAGGTTCTTTGGTAACCACCTGTCTCTTTGGCACCTCTAAACTCCGGATGATATGACTGATATGAACATGACCTGCACACCTCTTCCATCACCTTTTATGAGTAACAACTTGTGAAATCTGCTTTGGTTTTTATGATCTTTTTTTATTGCTTTAACTGACATGTAATACAAAAGGGGCATCCTTAATTATAAACATTTTAGTTATTAAATATTACAACATAATTTTCACATACTAAAACCATGTTTATAAACAAAATACAAAATAAAAGGTTTAATTTTTTCTCTAATCTATAACTAATAGTAGAGCTTTTTTCTTTCTATCATTTAAAATAGCAACTAATTTTTTTTCCTTTCTCGATTTTTCCCGACTGTCATCACAACTTTTCTTTTTTCTTTCTCATCATTTTTATTTTATGATATTAATCATTTAATTTTAAAAACATCGTGATGATATAATTAAAATTATTTTAGTTATTATGATTTTGTAATTAATCCTTTTTTGAAGCAGATTTTGTAACTAATCCTTTAAATAATACAATTATCGGTGTCATCAGAGCTTTTCTTTTTTCTTTCTCATCATTCTTATTTTACGATATTATAATTAATATAATTATAATTGACAAAATTATTTAATTTTAAAAATATCACGATAATATATCTAAAATTATTTTAGTTATAATGATTTTGTAATTAATTATTTTTTGAAGCATATTTTGTAATTAATCCTTTAATTAATATAATTATAATTAAAATGTAATAATGTTGATACTTTCATTAATATAATATTTTTAGTTTTTAAATATTGTGGTACCAATGTTTAATATGATTACTCCATATACTAAATTATATTTATAAACATAATTCATAATAATAGTACTATTTTTAATATTTTTTCTCTCATCTATAATGAATGTAAAATATATCTCTCTCTCGTTTACAATAGCAGTGAAGCTCAGTGTGACTGAACCACATGCTTGATATCACTTATTATTAATTTAATGATTTAATTGATATACATTGACAGTGTAAAGTTTTTTTACACTGTCAACCAATCAGAAATTGATATACCATCATAAATGCTCGATTCTTATCCTAACCATCTTAAAAATCATAAATTTCATGATTTCTGATTGGTTGTCGGTGTAAAAATCTTTACACTGACAGTACATACAAATTAAACTCTTAATTTAATACTCCCTCTAGACTTAATTATAAGCAAATTAATTATCTTCACACTTTTTTATGAAATTAGTTAAATTGTCTTGATTTATGTAAAAATAAAAGAGCTACAATTACTGAAATATCCTTACTTATAATAATACACCTCGGGAGTGTGCAATGCTCTTGGAAAAATAAAAAGTGAATTAACCAAGTGTACAAAGATGTTATTGATAAGGTTATTTATGATCTATAAATGATTACTTTTTATTGATAATTTTATGATCTATGAGTGATTACTTCTAACTTTAATTTCAACTCTTCTATTTTTGTTTCGATTTCTTTGTGTATTACTGGTACCAGTCACGCTTAATTGTTAGATTCAAAGTTGTGATGCTTATCTTGACTTTACTTTTGGAAAAGTCGGCATTAGACCATACTCAGATCGGGTATATAAACATCTGTGGTATAAAAAATTTTCATTATTAAATATTTGTTTATGACTTTTTTTCCCTGATTTGGTTTACATTGTTAAAATTGTAAAATATTTTGTAAGTTCGGCTTTAAAATCTTTGATCATTTTCATATTGCTGCCTTAACTTAGTACTGGACCTTAGATCTTTATGTTAGTTCGTATTTGTTTGAAGCAAAATGAATGATCATATCCTACTTACTATAGAGATTACACGCTTACATTAGTGTCAATATGTTTTAAATTTTGAATGACATGTCATTTGCTACTATAAATGTCCATTCAAAGTTTCATTCATGAACTCAATCTTTATACTTTAATAAATGTTCCTCTTATTATTTTTCACATTTTAACTATTTATGTAGAAAAATTGACCAAAAATCAAAATAGTAAATAAAGTTGGAACCATTACTAATGAGTTTCAGGTGCCAGAATTAAGAATTTTAGCAGGCACACAATATGATTACAGAAGTGAGGCAATATATAAATAGAAAGCATTGCAGGCCGATTCCCCCAAAGAGTTTAATATGTTATTTAAATATTTTTTAAGATACTTTTCTTTTTACAAATATATTATATTATTAAATTATACTAAAAGAAATTCTTTATAGGGGTGGGTTCTTTATATTGTTCAATAAGTTTGAAATGTGACAGTTATAAAAAATGATGTTTTAATAATTATGACTATGAGATGCTTGATTTTATGTTCTAAAAGGAAGCACAAAAATATAAGGCTAAATAAGATCTTATAGTTTACAAAAGATGATTTCTAATGGTGTGTTAACTTTGTTCTGTTAATGACAGAGGCTGAACACAAATTTGTGCAACCCTTGCCTAATGTAGCTTATAGAGGACATCAAGTTGCTTTAACATTTTATTTTACATTATGTTTCATTATAATGAAAAACCAGAAGGAAGTTTTACTATGAAGGAAATGAAAAATCACACTTTTACTATTTTTGTCTATCATCTCTAGGATGATTGATGGTTGTTCCCTTTCTTGATTATTTGGATCCCTTTTTACATTTTCATTTATTTTTCAAGATTTCGTCATAAAGATAATTGATGCTTTGTACCATGATAGAACTTATAGGTGGATCATAGGAATGTCTCAAATTGGATCATGATAAAGTGAGATGTTTAAGTGAGCAATAGGTGCACTAGGATGATATAATTCATGGAAAATAAATTGTCAGGTACATAGTACACTTTATGTGTTGACTTACTCATATTTTTTTATTAAAGATTAATATTTTCTCTCTTAATAATTCAATTTACCAATTGTATATGGGTTAGAGTACCCCTTGTACTCTTGATATATACACCATTGCTTAGCAAAAAAAAAAAAATCAATTTACCAATTTTTGTGTTGGTACGATTTATTTGGATTGTCAAGCATGATTGCTCTTAATCAGAGGTTATGACTGCTAAGAGGTCTTTTGATGATAAGGAGAGTTGAATTAGCAGTTATTGAAACGTCGTCTTCCAAACTTAAGGAATTCAAGGTTGAGAAATTTGACCGACAGTTTCAAAATGTTTTTTTTACATGAATTAGCAGTTATTGAGATGTTTAATGTTATGTTAATTTCTTTTGAATAATTATAAAGCTAACATCTTAGTAGTTATTACTAGGTGAAAAAAAAATGTGGAGAGTTGGTATAATAAACTACCAGACTTCACTTTGGAGGTCTGCTCAAAATCTTTGGAACGAGATTTTTGCGATTGATTGAGCAGATAATCTCTACATTCAACTTTGCTATACATAAATATTGTTGTTGTTATTGTTATTACTTCCAAAATTAGTATTTCATGTACTTCATTATAATCTTCACAATATGTCGAACTTAATTGAGTTTGACATATTATTTGAGATTAAATTTATTCATGTTATTTGCACTAATAACATGTATATTTTAGAAGGATGCAATTAAATATCGACATAAATACTTCCTCAAATTTCATATGTGAAAATCATTATATATTTTTTTTCTTAAAACAAAATTTGGTGGTCTTTATTTTTATCTACATTTGATAGGAAAAAAAGATCATAGGATAAATTTGGTATATATTAACTTAATATTACATTATTATTTTTACAAATTATTTTGATACATGTATGGAGAGACCAACCTGACTCGTGCGAATGCACGGGTCAACTTACTAGTAGCATAAGAACAACTCATCTCAATGCATCACATTCTATATATCATATAAATTCTAAATTAATCCAAGTGGCTGAGACCTCATACTTAGATTAGTCTGTTGCTGGTATGCCATAACTCTCACACATCACACGATAATGGCATCCCATTTCCCACCCCTACTCATGAGGAGTGTTTCGATGTCACCCTCCTGTCGGGGACATTTTCATTTCGATGCCTCCCATGTGCACATGACGGTATTTATCCATTTTCAACACCCCAACGTGTGGTGGTGTTACTTTCGATACCCCTTTTAGGCGGTATTGCTCTTTTTCGACATCCCAAATATTTGGAGATGTTACTTTCGATACCTCATTACGGCAGTATTACTCTTCGATACCCCTATCATAGGTGGTATTGCGGCAAACATCATACATCATATTATAAGTCACACATTTCATGTCTCATGCATGTAACAAAATATTTTCCACAAATTAAACATAAATTTCCCCAACAACAAGCAATCATGAATATCACAATATATCATACATGAATAGGCACATTACAACATCAATTAATAAATTTATTCCCCCTTTTTTTAAACAAAAACCCCCAATTTTAGAAATTAGGTTACTAACAATATGCATCAAATCAATTAAAAACTCCCAAAATCAAGACAAACAACCATATATACCATGGAAAGTGTTCATAAAAAGTATTGTTACTCACCTCTTGAAAACCTCCAAAAATCCCCAAACGTTAAAGAACAATTCCTTTGATCAATTTTCTTCAAGTTGATAAGCTCTCCACTGTGACGTCGTTGTTCCATTTGTTTCTAACGTGAAGTTGTGTGGCTCCTAACACATTGAAGTCTGGATGCCCTATTTCTAATAGTATTTCATTCATATATCCATCCTTGTAAAGGAATTGATCCAATCGTATATTCAGATGAAAGATACAAGTGTATAAATAGATACACAACAGAATTTGAGCTGCAACTAAATCCTAAAGTCTAGGAGAGAATCACTCGAAGCAGCTGATTTTGTTACATCAGAACAACCTTATCATAAATATAACAAACCTATCTAGATAACAAGAAAGTTGTCACACAGTTATAGATAACAAGAGAGTTGTTGCACAGCTCTATCCAATACGCCCTCGCAAGATGGGCTCACCATCAGAGACACCAATCTTGTCTCTAAGAAAAGTGAATCTTGCACGTGGTAGGGACTTTGTGAGGAAGTCAGCAAGCTGATCCTTAGTGGAAATACGAGAGACACGAAGATGACCACCTTGAACCACTTGTCGCACAAAGTGATAGTCAAGGGCAATATGTTTCATCCTTGAGTGAAAGACTAGGTTGGCACATAGATATGTAGCTCCTATATTATCACAAAACAAAGTGGGAGCAGAGTTGGAGATACCAAGTTCTCCATGTAAGTTGGTAAGCCACATGACCTCTGCTGAAGTGTTTGCCACTGACCGATACTCAGCTTCAGTGGACGATCTTGCCACTGTGCGTTGACGTTTGGACATCCATGACACTGGGTTACCACCAAGATAAATAATGTAAGCTGAAGTAGAGGTGTGTTGTGACTCCGGCAAGTGTACCGGGTCGTCGCAAGTAATAAAAATAAACACGGCAAGTAATTACCGAGGTCGAACTCAGGGATTGGGATACCAATTCGACTAATCCGCGGGAAATCGGATACGTTCGGTCAAGTTACGGAAGAAGGTGGTTGAGAGAGAGAGTATGGAATCGAAATTCAATTAACAATCTAATTAAATAATTAACTAAAAATATGAAAATTAAAATGTCCAAGGTTACAAATCCACCTACCCAACATGTATACCCAAGTGATGATGAATTCCTTCCTAGGTTCAATTACAATGTCAACCGGGACCCCTAAATTCTCCTAAATCCACTCTCGTGCTCATTAGGACGTATTCGACGATTGGATTAATTACTTACTAGGTCTCATAATCCTAATCTCGAATTCTGTTAATTCATGTTCCCTATAAGGTCGCACCGATCTCCTACTCACTCTCGTGCAATATTCGATCGATGATCCTAATTCAAGTTCTAAACGTGAATCGCTGACTAAGCCTCATCAACGTTAACAAGTCAATCACGCAACACATATGATTAACACAATCAAATCAGAATTAGAAAACAAGAATTGAATTAAAGGAGAAAGACATACATCATATCGGATTTACATCGCCATGGGTGGCTTCATCGTTCCCTCGGACGAGGAGATTAGTTCCTCATGCTCATAGACAAACACTCGGACATAATCACCATCGTAAAATAAAAAGAAACCAGAAAAGGAGACGCAGCTCCAAGGAGAAATAAGGATTCGAAACTACTGCCCTAACCTAAGTGGAAAACTGGATCCTAAAGTTCCATGCCCGGTTCTGATATGCAACAGCCTTTAAATAGTAATCCTGATCTGCGCTCTCTCGCGAGGCGAGCAGACTCTCGCGAGGCGAGAATTAAAATTGGCGCGCTTTCAATTTAAACTCTCGCGAGGCGAGCAGCCTCTCGCGGGGCGAGTCTTCAATTCTAGGCTGTGACCTTCATCACGGCTGGGCCGTGATGGTCTCTGACTTCCAATAAATTGACACGTAAACCCTAGTTCATCTAGTCATAAAACTAGATAAGCCAGAGGCTTATCAAGGTGCAGTCATCCAGATTACCTCCCCAATCTGCATCACTATATGCTTGCAGTTGCAGATTTGGCGGTTTATGAAGCTTCAAGTCATAGTTGAGAGTGAGCTTGAGGTACCTTAGAGTGCGTTTGAGCTGCTGAAAATGTACCTGAGATGGCTGATGCATAAATTGAGATAACTTATTGATGGCAAAAGACAAATCTGGTCTAGTGAGGGTCACATATTGGAGAGCACCAATGATAATGCGAAATTCCTTTGCATCTGCCAGTGCAGTACGATAACTCTTAGAAATAAGAGTTATGATTATCCTTTTAACGTAATCATTGTTCTTGTTTTGATCAATTTTGGAAAAGAACTTCAAGTTTGGTTTGATTGAGTAAATATCTGTGTTAATATCATTAATTTGCGAAAAGCTGTAAATTCTGATCTGTTATTACTGAAGGTTTGGTTTAGTTTTGAGCATGTTTTAAAAGTGTAATTGCTGAAGAATTTGCTCTGGGATGCTTTAGATTGCTGCAACTTCGGGGAAGCATGTTATTACAAGATTAAATCATTTCCAGCTCAGCTATTGCCCACTAGAAGACAATATACCTGTTGCACTGTGCAAAAAGGAAGAGAGAGAATGCAATGCAGCAGCTCTGTGTACTTGAGAATTGGGCCAAGGAATATTTTAGTATTTTAATTTTGTAAAAGCCCAAAAGTGAGGCATGAGAGAGAAGATGTTAACCCTAATTGGGGGACACTAGTACAAATAGTGAGAGTTACCCTCCTTTAAGGGCAATCTCGTACTGTAGCAGTCGTCGACTTCTTTGTCCTCTCTGTAATCCCGTTTTCTCATTATGCCTTTATTTACTATTTCTTTTATTTGTTCTATTTGCAAGCTCATTATGAGCTAATTTCCTTTAGTTAGGATTCTATGAACTTGTAATTGTGCTGAAGGGTTAATCAATGTTATGGACGTTATTCATTTTCTTCTCTTCTGATTTAACGTGAAATTCTATTTAGCCTGATCAACTGAGCTGAATTATTAGCTAACTAGTTTGGAAAAACTAAGTTAGTGGACTTGAATTGAAGATAAAGATAAAACAATTAATTGGAAAATTAATTGTATTGAATGAGATAGGAATACCCTTCAAGTCTTTAAGTAGTTGGACGCAATTATCTGACAACTGAGAGAAATTAATATGAACTTAGGAATAAGAAGTTTTTAATGAACTCAGTTTTACTGCTGGAAAGCAAACTTCATTTCCTGGACTAAATGTTGTAGCATCCTAAAGCATCGATTACCCTGAAGTTAAGATTACAAAGGATTAGAATCCTAGCTGTTTCCATCTATGTTTTTAAAACACCCAATTATTGCTTTTATTTATTCCTTGCATTTATTACGTACTGTTCTGATACCCAATTACTCCATTTACTTTACATGCTTAAAATTACTTTTTATTTTATTGAGCTAAGTAGACAAAGTTAAAACTAGAATTTGTATTCAATTCATTGAAATCTTCATGGGAACGATCTTTACTCACACTTTATTACTTTTTTGACTGTGTACACTTGCACATCACATTTGCGGTCGCAACAAGTTTTTGGCGTCGTTGCCGGGGATTGACAATGGTGTTGGATATTTAAATTCTTTTATTAACTTTGACTATTTAGCTAGTTCTGAAAATTGTGTGCACTTTGCTTAGCAACGGGATAACATCTGCATGCGCAGCAAGGGTACACCCGAGTTTCAAATAGTCTTGGAGATAAAGAAAACCGTAAAGAGGCTAAGGAAGAGAACTAAAGAACAAGATCTAGAGATCAAAACTCTGACTTAGGCGTCATGGCTCACCTTCTGGACAATGAGGATGAAGATCAGTCCGGGATGATTGAATTGGCAAATGATGGGGATAGGTCCATCAGGGACTATGCTGTCTTTGATCCCCAAACCATGAACACTGGGATTGTGAGACCAGAAATAACTACCCAGCAATTTGAGTTCAAACCAATGATGTTCCAAATACTTCAAACTGTTGGGCAGTTTAGTGGTGCCCCTACTGATGATCCACACTTACATTAGAGGTAATTTCTGGAAGTGGCAAGCAATTTCAAGATTCCTGGAGTAAGTGATGATGCTTTCAAGCTAAGGCTCTTTCCTTATTCTCTGAGGGACAGAGCCAAGACTTGGTTGAACTCTTTGGAATCCAACTTCATTACTTCATGGAATGGCCTAGCTGAAAAGTTCTTGACTAAGCACTTTCCTCCTACTTAAAATGCCAGAATGAGGAGTGATATAACTTCATTCAGGAAAAATGATGATGAATCACTGTATGACTCGTGGGAAATGTTCAAGGAGATGTTGAGAATATGTCCTCATCACAGCGTCCTTGTATGCATCCAAATGGAGACCTTCTACAATGGACTCCTGCCTCCTTCAAGATTGATGTTAGATGCTTCATCTGGAGGTACATTCTTGACAAAATCATACAATGAAGCTTATGCATTGGTTGAAAGCATAGCTGCTAATAGCTATCAATGGCCAACTGTGAGGACCAATTATGCTAAAACCCCTGCTGGGATGCTTGAAGTAAAGGAAGTAAATGCCCTATCTGCTCAGCTTGCTTCCATCACTAACATGTTGAAAAACCTGACTGCTACTAATACAAGTAAAGAACCTACTATGGTTGAACATATGGTTGCTCAACTAAGCTCTCTTTCATGTGTTTTCTGTGGAGGGGAGCATCTGTTTGAAGAATGCCCCCACAACCCAGTATCAGTGAATTATGTGGGTAATAGAGGGAATAATACATACTCCAATACTTATAATCCGGGTTGGAAGAAGCACCCGAATTTCAACTACGGGAATTATAACAACACGTTGAATTCTTCAGCTGGAAATGCTCCAAAACAACACCAACAACAGGGACAGAACAGTCAGCAGCAGCAAAACCAAACCCAGCTAAGGAACCTTCTCTGGAAGCCATTCTGAAAGCCTTCATGACTGAAACCAAGGCCCAAATTCTGAACCAAGGGGTAGCTATGAGGAACTTGGAGAATCAGGTAGGCCAGTTGACCACTGCTCTCACAAATAAACCAAATGGAACCCTACCTGCATCTACAGAAAGTCCATCAATTTCTACTGATAAAGGGAAGGAGCAAGTTAAAGCTATAAATCTGAGAAGTGGCAAAGAGCTACAGGATGCTGTAGCACTTAAGGCATGCGAACAGGGAAATTCCTGCAGTAATTCCAGCAAATGCAGAACCAGTGCAGGAGATCCCCAAGCAAAAAGAGGGTAAATTGATTCCAGAAAGGCCTCCTCCTCCATTTCCACAAAGGTTGAGGAAAGCAGTACAAGAGAAACAGTTTAGCAAATTTCTGGAAATTCTGAAGCAATTGCACATCAACATACCTCTGGTTGAAGCTCTGCAATAAATGGCTAACTACACCAAATTCATGAAAGACATTCTTACCAAGAGGAAGAGATTGGGGGAATTTGAGACAGTGGCAATGACAAAGGAGTGTAGTCAGCCGTTGCAGAGCAAGGTTCCTCAGAAAATGAAAGACCCAGGCAGTTTTACAATTCCTTGCTATATAAGGAATACTTACTGTGGAAAGACCTTGTGTGATCTTGGAGCTAGAATTAATTTGATGCCAATGTCCATTTTCAAGCAATTGAAGATTAGAGAAGCCAGACCTATCACTATCACTTTGCAACTTGCTGACAGATCCATTGCTTATCCAGAAGGAAAGATGGAGGATGTTCTGATTAAGGTAGACAAATATGTATTTCCAGTGGATTTCATTATTCTTGATTTTGAGGCTGACAAAGAAGTCCCAATTATCCTTGGAAGACCCTTTCTTGCAACGGGAAGAACATTGATAGATGTGCAGAAAGGAGAACTCACTATGAGGGTGAATGATCAACAAGTGACTTTCAATGTTTTTAATCCATTACACTATCCTGATGAAGAGATGGGAGGCTGTTCTGCTATTACCAGTATTGAATCTCTGGTGCAAGGGCAACTGATAGCATCAGGGCAAGATTTGGAGCATGAGTGTGAACTAAACAAGGAAACTGAATCTGGAATTGAAGAGTTGAAGCAGCTAGTTGAAGAGAGTTTGGCACACAGATCTTGGATCAGAAAATATGAGTCCTTAGATGTATCTGCAGACACCTTCAAGGAGAATGTACCCTCTATTGAAAGACCTCCCACCCTTGAATTAAAGCAACTTTCTTCTCACTTGAAATATGCTTATCTTGGAGAAAAGGAAACTCTTCCTATCATCATCTCTTCTTTCTTAACTTCCGAGTAAGAAGGTAGACTTATCTCAGTTTTGAAAAGGCACAAGAAGGCTATTGGATGGCAAATGGCAGATATTAGAGGAATCGGTCCTAGTCTCTATATGCACAAAATTCTGTGAGAGGAAGACGCTAAGAGCAATATTGAAGGCCAGAGAAGATTGACTCAAATAATGAAAGAAGATGTGAAGAAAGACATCATCAAATGGCTTGATGCATGAATCATTTACCCCATCTCAGATAGTGTGTGGGTTAGTCCTGTGCAATGCGTTCCAAAGAAAGGAGGAGTCACTGTGGTGAAAAATGAGAAGAATGAGCTGATTCCTACAAGGACAGCCACAGGTTGGAGGATATGTATGGACTACAGAAATCTGAACAAAGCCACAAGGAAAGATCATTTTCCATTACCATTCATTGATCAAATGCTTGATAGGTTATCTGGGAGAGAATTCTATTGTTTCTTAGATGGCTATTCAGGTTACAATCAAATAGCAGTGGCACCTGAAGATCAGCAGAAGACCCCTTTCACCTGTCCATATGGTACATTTGCTTTCATAAGGATGCCTTTTGGGCTTTGAAATGCTTCAGTAACTTTCCAGAGGTGCATGATGGCTATCTTTTCAGATTTCATTGAGACAAGGTTGAATGGTGTGAAGGCTGACCGTGTCATCCATAAGTTGGGGTTTCCTCATTCTTTCAAGGTTGATGCGATAGGTTTTTCAGGTGGCATTTGGATGTTATGGGATGATAGCAGATTACAGATACAGGTCTTACAGTCCTATAGGCAATACATTCACTCTAGAGTTGTAATGCATAATTCAGGTAGTTGGCTTTTTACAGCGGTTTATGGGAGTCCCCAAATGCAGGTTCGTAAGGAATTATGGAGTGAGCTTCGAAACTTATCTTCTGATATTGTTGACCCGTGGCTTGTCATGGGTGATTTTAATTCCCATTCCTTTGCATCTGAGAAGTTTGGTGGAGCTGGGCCTAATGTTCTTACCATGCAAAGGTTTAATAATTGTTTGTCTGACTGTGCTCTGTCAGATATTGGTTTTAAAGGGCTTCCTTTCACTTGGGAATGGAGAGGGGTGAAGGAAAGACTTGATCGTGGGGTGGCTAATCACCAATGGAGGATGAGGTTTCCAGAGGCATCTATTCTTCATTTATCAACGCTAAAATCTGATCATAATCCTCTTCTTCTATCCTTGGACAGTGACATTTATGTGAGTCCTAGGAACCGTCCTTTTAGGTTTATGGCAGGTTGACTTGCAGATGAATCTTTCTACCCTATTGTGAAGAATGCTTGGAGCAATAATAGGGAGTGGCAGCAGGCAGTGGGTGAGTTCCAGTTGAATGCTCAAGAATGGAATATTAATTGTTATGGGAATTTGTTTTAGAAAAAACGTCGGCTCATGGCCAGGATGGAAGGGATTAATAGAGAGTTAATTATAGGGAAGTGTTATCATTTATCTAAGCTGTTGGCTAAGCTTTGGGATGAGTATAATAGTGTCCTTGCTCAAGAAGAGATGTTCTGGTGGCAAAAAGCTCGTTGTGACTGGATAAAGTTTGGGGATCGTAATACTCGCTTCTTCCACTCTGCTACCATCATCCGTAGGAAGCGTAACAAAATTGAAGCACTGAATTCAATTGATGGTGAGCTTGTTACTGATGTGGATAGTTTAAAATCCATGATAGTATAGTACTTTCACGATCTCTACTAGGCTTCAGGTACTCTTGTCCCTTTAGATACCAGTGTCAGATTTCTGCATTTGGAGCAAGGTTGCCTTAATGAAATTGAAGGTTCCATTTTAGATGCTGAAATAAAAAAAGCCGTTTTTAATATGGGTTCGTTAAAAGTTCCTGGCCTAGATGGTTTGCAACCTATTTTCTTTCATTCTCGATGGGGTGTGATAGGTGACTCGGTGTGTTCACTTATGAAACAAATTTATGAGGATCCTGATAAGGTGGGAGACTTAAATGAAACTTTAGTTGTTCTTATTCCTAAAGTTCCTAATCCAGATTCTTTGAGGCAATT
Source organism: Sophora flavescens (assembly GCA_030762895.1). NCBI lineage: Eukaryota > Viridiplantae > Streptophyta > Magnoliopsida > Fabales > Fabaceae > Sophora > Sophora flavescens. The sequence continues at coordinate 126,464,655 of CM061068.1, forward strand.
CCGGTCAATTAGTTTATGTAATGTTATTTACAAGATTATTTCCAAGGTTATAGCAATGAGGTTGAAGAGATTTATGCCTGGTCTCATTGCTCCCCACCGGTGTAGTTTCGTTCCGGGAAGGCATAGTTCAGATAATATAGTTATTGCTCAGGAGGTCTTCCATTCTATGCGTATTAAGAAAGGCAAGAAGGGTTTTATGGTTGTGAAGGTTGATTTGGAGAAGGCTTATGACCGCTTGAGATGGGAATTTCTAGAAGAGACCATTAAGGAAGTTGGCTTTAGCTCTCTTTTTACTAAGCTCATTATGAAATGTGTAAACACTGCTTCTATGCGGGTCTTGTTTAATGGAGAGCAAACAGATAGTTTTATCCTTACTAGAGGCATTAGACAGGGTGATCCTCTTTCTCCCTATCTCTTTGTCTTTTGTGTTGAGAAGCTGGCTCATTGCATCCATGATGCGGTCAATAATGGTGATTTAATACCAATTGTTCTTAATAGAGGGGGACCTCCAATCTCGCATCTCTTCTTTGCGGATGATTTACTTCTTTTTGGGGAGGCTTCCGGGGCGCAAATGGATGTTATGCTGGATTGTTTAAATAAATTTTGGGAAGCATCTGGTCAGTTGGTTAGTTTGGAGAAAACCCATATGATAGTGTCTAGAAATGTCAATCATAATGTCGCTATTGTTGGAACCAAAGTGGTTTAGGATTTAATAATCTTTAAGTTTTGATGTTAACAAAAGGATTATATTTACTTGGCAAAGTGTTAGTTGAGATCTAACAAGTGAGTTCAGTTTATGCAGGAATATCCAAAATAATATAAGGTATACAATGCTTGGACTCGTGCAAAGAATTACCCGTCCAAAGGTTATTTACACTGTTTATATTTTAAATGATATGTAGACTGGTTTTCCTTAGTAGACGAGGCTATAAATGAATACCTAAATAAATTTTTAGGTATAGCAAGTCCAAAGACTTGAAAATAAGCGCGTCCATTCTGCCACGTCAGCAGACGTGTGCTATCATTGAAACTCAAGTATACATCCATAGTGCCTAACTAAAATTCAGTAGAAGTCCATAGTGCCACGTCACTAGACGAAGGTTCTCTAAGGACTTAACAAGTAAAAAGACTTGTGTGGACGAGCGCTTCTACCACATTAATGGACGAGCTCTTCTACCACATTAGTAGATGGGCGCTTCTACCACATTTGTGGACGAGCGCTTCTGCCACATCAGTGGACGAGCATAATTAAAATCTTGTGTAGATGTGTTCTTAAAACTAAGTAGACGGTTCTATATGTTTACTAACTTGAATGTGATTTAATGCAATCTGATCCATAATGAATTTATTTCAAATAATTGATATTTATTTCAAATGAATATTTGTTCTTTCCATTTGTTTTTATCCGATTTAATGTCTTGTTTCCCTTGAGAAAATTCATAGTACCATCAAGGAAATACAAAAATTAAATAGTACAATTGGAATTACAAAACGATCTGTACGATGACATCTTTATTGCTGGACAAAAGCTGGGTTATACACAAAGGAGGAAAGAAAGCTTTTAAGGTACAACTGCTCAGAACAGTGAGCCTCCATTTTGTGATTTTATGATAACCAATGATACTTTTCAACATGGCCAAAATCAATCTATCAGTCTCAACGGATATCATGCATTTAATGCTATCTCTAAACGGGATTATTCAAAGTAACCGTTGAAGAATTACAAGAGAAGAATAAGGTCACTATATAAGTAGAAGACCTCAGATACTGAAGTAGAACTTTTTCCAGCTAACAACTCCTGCCTATACAATATGTGCGAGAGCAAGCTCTTATTTATTCTTTAAAAAGGCAAAAGTCTGTAATCTCTTAGTTTGAATATTGTAAAAATATTCAACAGATCTCAAACTTTCATATACTCACACTTAGTGAGTTAAGTAGATCAAAGTTGTAAATCTCTTTGTTAGAGTTAGAGCCTAAAGAGGCTTGGTAGAGAAAGAATACTTGTAGCCTGAAGAGGTGTTGAATACTTGTTTGTAATCTATTTAGGGAAATAGTGGAGAAAATCCTTCAAGTCGAATGGATTGGACGTAGCTCTTGGTTGGAAAAGAGTGAACCAGGATAAAATACCTGAGTGAATTTTCTATCCCTAAACTCTTCAGTTTTATTTGCTTATACTAACTGTGAGGTTTTGATATTGCTTTTATTAAGCTTTTAAAAAGGATTTCTTGTGTGCTTAATCTATTTATCTTCTGCTTGCGAAAAAGTTGTTCAGAAAGGTTTTTGGGAAAATAATTAACAAACACAATTCAACCCCCCTGCCCCCCTTCTTGTGTTTGCCTGTGCCAACTTTAGTTGGTATCAGAGCTCAGCCTTGACAGGGTTGAGCATCTAACAAGTGCTTAGGCAGTACGATCCTACAATCATGGATGCAGAAGGACAAGCTATCAACAGACCTCCTCTCTTTGATGGAACTGATTATGATTATTGGAAAAAGAGGATGATGGCATTCTTGGATGCACAGAATGCTGACATCTGGGAACTAATTGAAAATGGCTACACTGAGCCAAGGAGTGAAGCTGGAGCTGTAGTGCCTAGAGCTGAATGGACTCAAGAGAAGAAAAGTCAACATCAACTAAACTTGAAAGCTAAGCACTATCTCATGTGTGCTATTACCAGATCTGAGCATGACAAGGTTCATAATTGCAACACAGCTAAAGAAATCTGAGATACACTTGCACTAGCTCATGAAGGTTCCTCACAAGTGAAGGAATCAAAGATAAGCATGCTGGTTCACCAGTATGAACGATTCAAGATGGCTGATCATGAAACTATTGACCAGATGTTTGGAAGATTCCAAACAATCACCAACAGTCTCAGGTCTCTTGGAAAGGTCTAGGAGAACAGAGATCATGTGAGAAAAATTTTGAGAAGTTTCTCAAAGCAGTGGAGACCTAAGGTAACTGCTATCCAGGAAGCTTAAGAAATCACCCTGAACATGTTGATAAGCTTAAGAAAGCATTGTATGGACTTAAGCAAGCTCCTAGAGCTTGATACGATAGATTAAGTTCGTTTCTAATGGAAAATGGTTTTAACAGAGGAAAAGTAGACACAAATCTATTTAGAAAATCTATCAAGTCAGATTTCATTATAGTACAGATTTATGTTGATGATATCATTTTCGGAGCTACTAATGAATCTCTGTGCAAGGAATTCTCTAAGTTAATGCAGAAAGAATTTGAAATGAGCATGATGGGAGAACTCAAATTCTTCCTTGGACTTCAAGTTAACCAGTCTATGGACGAGGTGTACATCCATCAAACTAAATATACAAAGGAACTTCTAAAGAGGTTTAAGATGGATGATTGCAAACCAATGAATACCCATATGCATCCCACTTCAATACTGAACAAAGATGATAAAGAGAAAAAAGTGGGCATGTGTCATCTAAATGCATACATAACAAGCATGTAAAGCATTCACGACTTATGATCACTAACAAGAAAGGGCCCAAGTCAATTTGGGTACCTAAAGATAAGATAATCCCTGTTGTAGATCTGCTTAACAACATGAAAGAAACAGAAGTCCTGGTACTTGGACAGTGGGTGCTCACGACACATGACAGGGGAAAGGTATATGTTCAAAGACCTTAGACCCAAAGATGGTGGCTGGGTCACTTTTGGAGGAAACCAAAAAGGAAAGATCATTGGTATAGGTAAAATTGGTAAACATCCTTTTCCCTATATTGATAATGTTCTATTACTAAATGGTCTTAAACACAATCTGCTTAGTATTAGTCAATTATGTGATAGTGGGTTTGCTGTTTCTTTTAATAAGAATGTGTGTTCTGTCAAGAAAGCTGATGGATCACTCTTATTCACACCCCAGAGGCAAAACAACCTGTATAAGATTGACTTAGAGGACCTCTCAAATCAAAGTGTGCCATGTCTAGTATCCATTGAGGATGAGCGATGGATTTGGCACAAAAGGTTAGGTCATGCAAGTTTGAGATTAATCTCCAAACTGAAAAAGCATAACCTTGTAAGAGGTCTACCAAACCTTAGTTTCAAATCTGATGCTCTCTGTGATGCATGTCAGAAGGTAAAACAAGTAAAAGGTTCCTTTGAATCTAAGAATGTTGTTAGTACCAACAGACCACTAGAATTGCTCCACCTCGATCTCTTTGGTCCAAGAAGGACTGCCTCTGTCAGTGGTAAGAAATATGGTCTTGTCATAGTAGACGACTACACTAGATGGACATGGGTTATGTTCCTTGCTCACAAGGATGAGTCATTCAAGGTCTTTTCTGTATTCTGTAAACGTGTACAGAATGAAAAAGGCATGTGTATAGCTTCAATTAGAAGTGATCATGGGAGAGAATTTGTCAATGAGCTATTCCATGAGTTTTGTGAAGAAGGTGGTATTCAACACAACTTCTCAATACCAAGAACACCTCAGCAAAATGGTGTGGTAGAGAGAAAGAACAGATCTCTTCAAGGGATGGCTAGGACTATGCTCAATGGAAATTTTGTCCCTAAGCACTTCTGGGCTGAAGCTGTGAGCACTGCCTGCAACATTTAGAACAGAATATACATTAGACCTATTCTGAATAAGACTCATTATGAATTGTGGAAAGGTAGAAAACCCAACATTTCATACTTTCATCCTTTCAGATGTAAATGTTATATTTTGAATACAAAAGATCAACTTGGTAAATTTGATGCTAAAGTAGATAATGGAATCCTTCTAGGATTTTCTGAAACTTCAAAAGGCTTTAGAGTTTATAATTCTATAACTTTAGTTGTATAAGAATGTATTCATGTAAAATTTGATGACAAACGGCCTGATAAGAGACTATCAGAGCTAGATGAAGCTTTTGCAGATCTTGATCTAAATATCTCAGGAGAGAAACCAGAAATCAAGTCTGATATCTAAGTAGACGACACTTCTCAACAACCAAAAACGTCTATCTCTCAACAGGAAAATGCTTAGAAATCTTGGTATTTCAGAAACTACCATCCTCAATATCAAATCATTGGTGACCCCAATGACAAGTTAAGAACTAGGTCAACCTTCAGAGAACAAAGTGATTTCTGCTCTTGTCTCTCGAATGTGAACCGAAGGCAAGTGGACGAAGCTCTCTTCTGGATGAAGGATTGATTCTTGCTAAGCAAGAAGATCTAAATCGGTTTGAGAGAAGTGAAGTCGGACGCTTGTACCCCTGCTGAAGACAAGTCAGTCATTGGAACAAAGTGGGTCTCTAGAAACAAGCTTGATGAAGATGGTAAGGTTGTGAGAAACAAAGCAAACTTGTTGCTCAAGGCTACTCTCAAGAAGAAGGTATAGACTACACTGAAACTTTTGCACCAGTTGCTAGACTAGAAGCTATAAGAATTTTAATATCGTTTGCTACACATCATAGCTTTATGCTTTTTCAAAGGGATGTTAAAAGTGCCTTCTTAAATGGCTTTATTAATGAAGAAGTATATGTCATGAAACCTCCTGGCTTTGAAAATACAAATCACCCTGAACATGTTGATAAGCTTAAGAAAGCATTGTATGGACTTAAGCAAGCTCCTAGAGCTTGGTACGATAGGTTCAGTTCGTTTCTAATGGAAAATGGTTTTAACAGAGGAAAAGTAGACACAAATCTATTTAGAAAATCTATCAAGTCAAATTTCATTATAGTACAGATTTATGTTGATGATATCATTTTCGGAGCTACTAATGAATCTCTGTGCAAGGAATTCTCTAAGTTAATGCAGAAAGAATTTGAAATGAGCATGATGGGAGAACTCAAATTCTTCCTTGGACTTCAAGTTAACCAGTCTATGGACGAGGTGTACATCCATCAAACTAAATATACAAAGGAACTTCTAAAGAGGTTTAAGATGGATGATTGCAAACCAATGAATACCCATATGCATCCCACTTCAATCTCGAACAAAGATGATAAAGAGAAAAAAGTGGGCATGTGTCATCTAAATGCATACATAACAAGCATGTAAAGCATTCACGACTTATGATCACTAACAAGAAAGGGCCCAAGTCAATTTGGGTACCTAAAGATAAGATAATCCCTGTTGTAGATCTGCTTAACAACATGAAAGAAACAAGTCCTGGTACTTGGACAGTGGGTGCTCACGACACATGACAGGGGAAAGGTATATGTTCAAAGACCTTAGACCCAAAGATGGTGGCTGGGTCACTTTTGGAGGAAACCAAAAAGGAAAGATCATTGGTATAGGTAAAATTGGTAAACATCCTTTTCCCTATATTGATAATGTTCTATTACTAAATGGTCTTAAACACAATCTGCTTAGTATTAGTCAATTATGTGATAGTGGGTTTCTTTGTTTCTTTTAATAAGAATGTGTGTTCTGTCAAGAAAGCTGATGGATCACTCTTATTCACACCCCAGAGGCAAAACAACCTGTATAAGATTGACTTAGAGGACCTCTCAAATCAAAGTGTGCCATGTCTAGTATCCATTGAGGATGAGCGATGGATTTGGCACAAAAGGTTAGGTCATGCAAGTTTGAGATTAATCTCCAAACTGAAAAAGCATAACCTTGTAAGAGGTCTACCAAACCTTAGTTTCAAATCTGATGCTCTCTGTGATGCATGTCAGAAGGGAAAACAAGTAAAAGGTTCCTTTGAATCTAAGAATGTTGTTAGTACCAACAGACCACTAGAATTGCTCCACCTCGATCTCTTTGGTCCAAGAAGGACTGCCTCTGTCAGTGGTAAGAAATATGGTCTTGTCATAGTAGACGACTACACTAGATGGACATGGGTTATGTTCCTTGCTCACAAGGATGAGTCATTCAAGGTCTTTTCTGTATTCTGTAAACGTGTACAGAATGAAAAAGGCATGTGTATAGCTTCAATTAGAAGTGATCATGGGAGAGAATTTGTCAATGAGCTATTCCATGAGTTTTGTGAAGAAGGTGGTATTCAACACAACTTCTCAATACCAAGAACACCTCAGCAAAATGGTGTGGTAGAGAGAAAGAACAGATCTCTTCAAGGGATGGCTAGGACTATGCTCAATGGAAATTTTGTCCCTAAGCACTTCTGGGCTGAAGCTGTGAGCACTGCCTGCAACATTTAGAACAGAATATACATTAGACCTATTCTGAATAAGACTCATTATGAATTGTGGAAAGGTAGAAAACCCAACATTTCATACTTTCATCCTTTCAGATGTAAATGTTATATTTTGAATACAAAAGATCAACTTGGTAAATTTGATGCTAAAGTAGATAATGGAATCCTTCTAGGATTTTCTGAAACTTCAAAAGGCTTTAGAGTTTATAATTCTATAACTTTAGTTGTATAAGAATGTATTCATGTAAAATTTGATGACAAACGGCCTGATAAGAGACTATCAGAGCTAGATGAAGCTTTTGCAGATCTTGATCTAAATATCTCAGGAGAGAAACCAGAAATCAAGTCTGATATCTAAGTAGACGACACTTCTCAACAACCAGAAACGTCTATCTCTCAACAGGAAAATGCTTAGAAATCTTGGTATTTCAGAAACTACCATCCTCAATATCAAATCATTGGTGACCCCAATGACAAGTTAAGAACTAGGTCAACCTTCAGAGAACAAAGTGATTCTGCTCTTGTCTCTGAATGTGAACCGAAGACAGTGGACGAAGCTCTACTGGATGAAGGATTGATTCTTGCTAAGCAAGAAGATCTAAATCAGTTTGAGAGAAGTGAAGTCTGGACGCTTGTACCCCTGCCTGAAGACAAGTCAGTCATTGGAACAAAGTGGGTCTACAGAAACAAGCTTGATGAAGATGGTAAGGTTGTGAGAAACAAAGCAAACTTGTTGCTCAAGGCTACTCTCAAGAAGAAGGTATAGACTACACTGAAACTTTTGCACCAGTTGCTAGACTAGAAGCTATAAGAATTTTAATATCGTTTGCTACACATCATAGCTTTATGCTTTTTCAAAGGGATGTTAAAAGTGCCTTCTTAAATGGCTTTATTAATGAAGAAGTATATGTCATGAAACCTCCTGGCTTTGAAAATACAAATCACCCTGAACATGTTGATAAGCTTAAGAAAGCATTGTATGGACTTAAGCAAGCTCCTAGAGCTTGGTACGATAGGTTAAGTTCGTTTCTAATGGAAAATGGTTTTAACAGAGGAAAAGTAGACACAAATCTATTTAGAAAATCTATCAAGTCAGATTTCATTATAGTACAGATTTATGTTGATGATATCATTTTCGGAGCTACTAATGAATCTCTGTGCAAGGAATTCTCTAAGTTAATGCAGAAAGAATTTGAAATGAGCATGATGGGAGAACTCAAATTCTTCCTTGGACTTCAAGTTAACCAGTCTTATGGACGAGGTGTACATCCATCAAACTAAATATACAAAGGAACTTCTAAAGAGGTTTAAGATGGATGATTGCAAACCAATGAATACCCATATGCATCCCACTTCAATCTTCGAACAAAGATGATAAAGAGAAAAAAGTGGGCATGTGTCATCTAAATGCATACATAACAAGCATGTAAAGCATTCCACGACTTATGATCACTAACAAGAAAGGGCCCAAGTCAATTTGGGTACCTAAAGATAAGATAATCCCTGTTGTAGATCTGCTTAACAACATGAAAGAAACGAAGTCCTGGTACTTGGACAGGTGGGTGCTCACGACACATGACAGGGGAAAGGTATATGTTCAAAGACCTTAGACCCAAAGATGGTGGCTGGGTCACTTTTGGAGGAAAGCAAAAAGGAAAGATCATGGGTATAGGTAAAATTGTTAAACATCCTTTTCCCTATATTGATAATGTTCTATTACTAAATGGTCTTAAACACAATCTGCTTAGTATTAGTCAATTATGTGATAGTGGGTTTCTTTGTTTCTTTTAATAAGAATGTGTGTTCTGTCAAGAAAGGCGATGGATCACTCTTATTCACACCCCGGAGGCAAAACAACCTGTATAAGATTGACTTAGAGGACCTCTCAAATAAAAGTGTGCCAGGTCTAGTATCCAGTGAGTATGAGCGATGGATTTGGCACAAAAGGTTAGCTAAGTCAAGTTTGAGATTAATCTCCAAACTGAAAAAGCATATCCTTGTAAGAGGTCTACCAAACCTTAGTTTCAAATCGATGCTCTCTGTGATGCATGTCGGAAGGGAAAACAAGTAAAAGGTTCCTTTGAATCTAAGAATGTTGTTAGTACCAACAGACCACTAGAATTGCTCCACCTCGATCTCTTTGGTCCAAGAAGGATTTGCCCTCTGTCGAGTGGTAAGAAATATGGTCATGTCATAGTAGACGACTACACTAGATGGACATGGGTTATGTTCCTTGCTCACAAGGATGAGACAATCAAGGTCTTATCTGTATTCTCTAAACGAGTACAGAATGAAAAAGGCATGTGTATAGCTTCAATTAGAAGTGATCATGGGAGAGAATTTGTCAATGAGCTATTCCATGAGTTTTGTGAAGAAGGTGGTATTCAACACAACTTCTCAATACCAAGAACACCTCAGCAAAATGGTGTGGTAGAGAGAAAGAACAGATCTCTTCAAGGGATGGCTAGGACTATGCTCAATGGAAATTTTGTCCCTAAGCACTTCTGGGCTGAAGCTGTGAGCACTGCCTGCAACATTTAGAACAGAATATACATTAGACCTATTCTGAATAAGACTCATTATGAATTGTGGAAAGGTAGAAAACCCAACATTTCATACTTTCATCCTTTCAGATGTAAATGTTATATTTTGAATACAAAAGATCAACTTGGTAAATTTGATGCTAAAGTAGATAATGGAATCCTTCTAGGATTTTCTGAAACTTCAAAAGGCTTTAGAGTTTATAATTCTATAACTTTAGTTGTATAAGAATGTATTCATGTAAAATTTGATGACAAACGGCCTGATAAGAGACTATCAGAGCTAGATGAAGCTTTTGCAGATCTTGATCTAAATATCTCAGGAGAGAAACCAGAAATCAAGTCTGATATCTAAGTAGACGACACTTCTCAACAACCAGAAACGTCTATCTCTCAACAGGAAAATGCTTAGAAATCTTGGTATTTCAGAAACTACCATCCTCAATATCAAATCATTGGTGACCCCAATGACAAGTTAAGAACTAGGTCAACCTTCAGAGAACAAAGTGATTCTGCTCTTGTCTCTGAATGTGAACCGAAGACAGTGGACGAAGCTCTACTGGATGAAGGATTGATTCTTGCTAAGCAAGAAGATCTAAATCAGTTTGAGAGAAGTGAAGTCTGGACGCTTGTACCCCTGCCTGAAGACAAGTCAGTCATTGGAACAAAGTGGGTCTACAGAAACAAGCTTGATGAAGATGGTAAGGTTGTGAGAAACAAAGCAAACTTGTTGCTCAAGGCTACTCTCAAGAAGAAGGTATAGACTACACTGAAACTTTTGCACCAGTTGCTAGACTAGAAGCTATAAGAATTTTAATATCGTTTGCTACACATCATAGCTTTATGCTTTTTCAAAGGGATGTTAAAAGTGCCTTCTTAAATGGCTTTATTAATGAAGAAGTATATGTCATGAAACCTCCTGGCTTTGAAAATACAAATCACCCTGAACATGTTGATAAGCTTAAGAAAGCATTGTATGGACTTAAGCAAGCTCCTAGAGCTTGGTACGATAGGTTAAGTTCGTTTCTAATGGAAAATGGTTTTAACAGAGGAAAAGTAGACACAAATCTATTTAGAAAATCTATCAAGTCAGATTTCATTATAGTACAGATTTATGTTGATGATATCATTTTCGGAGCTACTAATGAATCTCTGTGCAAGGAATTCTCTAAGTTAATGCAGAAAGAATTTGAAATGAGCATGATGGGAGAACTCAAATTCTTCCTTGGACTTCAAGTTAACCAGTCTATGGACGAGGTGTACATCCATCAAACTAAATATACAAAGGAACTTCTAAAGAGGTTTAAGATGGATGATTGCAAACCAATGAATACCCATATGCATCCCACTTCAATACTGAACAAAGATGATAAAGAGAAAAAAGTGGGCATGTGTCATCTAAATGCATACATAACAAGCATGTAAAGCATTCACGACTTATGATCACTAACAAGAAAGGGCCCAAGTCAATTTGGGTACCTAAAGATAAGATAATCCCTGTTGTAGATCTGCTTAACAACATGAAAGAAACAGAAGTCCTGGTACTTGGACAGTGGGTGCTCACGACACATGACAGGGGAAAGGTATATGTTCAAAGACCTTAGACCCAAAGATGGTGGCTGGGTCACTTTTGGAGGAAACCAAAAAGGAAAGATCATTGGTATAGGTAAAATTGGTAAACATCCTTTTCCCTATATTGATAATGTTCTATTACTAAATGGTCTTAAACACAATCTGCTTAGTATTAGTCAATTATGTGATAGTGGGTTTGCTGTTTCTTTTAATAAGAATGTGTGTTCTGTCAAGAAAGCTGATGGATCACTCTTATTCACACCCCAGAGGCAAAACAACCTGTATAAGATTGACTTAGAGGACCTCTCAAATCAAAGTGTGCCATGTCTAGTATCCATTGAGGATGAGCGATGGATTTGGCACAAAAGGTTAGGTCATGCAAGTTTGAGATTAATCTCCAAACTGAAAAAGCATAACCTTGTAAGAGGTCTACCAAACCTTAGTTTCAAATCGATGCTCTCTGTGATGCATGTCAGAAGGGAAAACAAGTAAAAGGTTCCTTTGAATCTAAGAATGTTGTTAGTACCAACAGACCACTAGAATTGCTCCACCTCGATCTCTTTGGTCCAAGAAGGACTGCCTCTGTCAGTGGTAAGAAATATGGTCTTGTCATAGTAGACGACTACACTAGATGGACATGGGTTATGTTCCTTGCTCACAAGGATGAGTCATTCAAGGTCTTTTTCGTATCTCGTAAACGTGTACGAGAATGAAAAAGGCATGTGTATAGCTTCAATTAGAAGTGATCATGGGAGAGAATTTGTCAATGAGCTATTCCATGAGTTTTGTGAAGAAGGTGGTATTCAACACAACTTCTCAATACCAAGAACACCTCAGCAAAATGGTGTGGTAGAGAGAAAGAACAGATCTCTTCAAGGGATGGCTAGGACTATGCTCAATGGAAATTTTGTCCCTAAGCACTTACGGGCTGAAGCCTGTGAGCACTTTGCCGCAACATTTAGAACAGAATATACATTAGACCTATTCTGAATAAGACTCATTATGAATTGTGGAAAGGTAGAAAACCCAACATTTCATACTTTCATCCTTTCAGATGTAAATGTTATATTTTGAATACAAAAGATCAACTTGGTAAATTTGATGCTAAAGTAGATAATGGAATCCTTCTAGGATTTTCTGAAACTTCAAAAGGCTTTAGAGTTTATAATTCTATAACTTTAGTTGTATAAGAATGTATTCATGTAAAATTTGATGACAAACGGCCTGATAAGAGACTATCAGAGCTAGATGAAGCTTTTGCAGATCTTGATCTAAATATCTCAGGAGAGAAACCAGAAATCAAGTCTGATATCTAAGTAGACGACACTTCTCAACAACCAGAAACGTCTATCTCTCAACAGGAAAATGCTTAGAAATCTTGGTATTTCAGAAACTACCATCCTCAATATCAAATCATTGGTGACCCCAATGACAAGTTAAGAACTAGGTCAACCTTCAGAGAACAAAGTGATTCTGCTCTTGTCTCTGAATGTGAACCGAAGACAGTGGACGAAGCTCTACTGGATGAAGGATTGATTCTTGCTAAGCAAGAAGATCTAAATCAGTTTGAGAGAAGTGAAGTCTGGACGCTTGTACCCCTGCCTGAAGACAAGTCAGTCATTGGAACAAAGTGGGTCTCTGAGAAACAAGCTTGATGAAGATGGTAAGGTTGTGAGAAACAAAGCAAACTTGTTGCTCAAGGCTACTCTCAAGAAGAAGGTATAGACTACACTGAAACTTTTGCACCAGTTGCTAGACTAGAAGCTATAAGAATTTTAATATCGTTTGCTACACATCATAGCTTTATGCTTTTTCAAAGGGATGTTAAAAGTGCCTTCTTAAATGGCTTTATTAATGAAGAAGTATATGTCATGAAACCTCCTGGCTTTGAAAATACAAATCACCCTGAACATGTTGATAAGCTTAAGAAAGCATTGTATGGACTTAAGCAAGCTCCTAGAGCTTGGTACGATAGGTTAAGTTCGTTTCTAATGGAAAATGGTTTTAACAGAGGAAAAGTAGACACAAATCTATTTAGAAAATCTATCAAGTCAGATTTCATTATAGTACAGATTTATGTTGATGATATCATTTTCGGAGCTACTAATGAATCTCTGTGCAAGGAATTCTCTAAGTTAATGCAGAAAGAATTTGAAATGAGCATGATGGGAGAACTCAAATTCTTCCTTGGACTTCAAGTTAACCAGTCTATGGACGAGGTGTACATCCATCAAACTAAATATACAAAGGAACTTCTAAAGAGGTTTAAGATGGATGATTGCAAACCAATGAATACCCATATGCATCCCACTTCAATACTGAACAAAGATGATAAAGAGAAAAAAGTGGGCATGTGTCATCTAAATGCATACATAACAAGCATGTAAAGCATTCACGACTTATGATCACTAACAAGAAAGGGCCCAAGTCAATTTGGGTACCTAAAGATAAGATAATCCCTGTTGTAGATCTGCTTAACAACATGAAAGAAACAGAAGTCCTGGTACTTGGACAGTGGGTGCTCACGACACATGACAGGGGAAAGGTATATGTTCAAAGACCTTAGACCCAAAGATGGTGGCTGGGTCACTTTTGGAGGAAACCAAAAAGGAAAGATCATTGGTATAGGTAAAATTGGTAAACATCCTTTTCCCTATATTGATAATGTTCTATTACTAAATGGTCTTAAACACAATCTGCTTAGTATTAGTCAATTATGTGATAGTGGGTTTGCTGTTTCTTTTAATAAGAATGTGTGTTCTGTCAAGAAAGCTGATGGATCACTCTTATTCACACCCCAGAGGCAAAACAACCTGTATAAGATTGACTTAGAGGACCTCTCAAATCAAAGTGTGCCATGTCTAGTATCCATTGAGGATGAGCGATGGATTTGGCACAAAAGGTTAGGTCATGCAAGTTTGAGATTAATCTCCAAACTGAAAAAGCATAACCTTGTAAGAGGTCTACCAAACCTTAGTTTCAAATCTGATGCTCTCTGTGATGCATGTCAGAAGGGAAAACAAGTAAAAGGTTCCTTTGAATCTAAGAATGTTGTTAGTACCAACAGACCACTAGAATTGCTCCACCTCGATCTCTTTGGTCCAAGAAGGACTGCCTCTGTCAGTGGTAAGAAATATGGTCTTGTCATAGTAGACGACTACACTAGATGGACATGGGTTATGTTCCTTGCTCACAAGGATGAGTCATTCAAGGTCTTTTCTGTATTCTGTAAACGTGTACAGAATGAAAAAGGCATGTGTATAGCTTCAATTAGAAGTGATCATGGGAGAGAATTTGTCAATGAGCTATTCCATGAGTTTTGTGAAGAAGGTGGTATTCAACACAACTTCTCAATACCAAGAACACCTCAGCAAAATGGTGTGGTAGAGAGAAAGAACAGATCTCTTCAAGGGATGGCTAGGACTATGCTCAATGGAAATTTTGTCCCTAAGCACTTACGGGCTGAAGTGTGAGCCTTTGCCTGCAACATTTAGAACAGAATATACATTAGACCTATTCGAATAAGACTCATTATGAATTGTGGAAAGGTAGAAAACCCAACATTTCATACTTTCATCCTTTCAGATGTAAATGTTATATTTTGAATACAAAAGATCAACTTGGTAAATTTGATGCTAAAGTAGATAATGGAATCCTTCTAGGATTTTCTGAAACTTCAAAAGGCTTTAGAGTTTATAATTCTATAACTTTAGTTGTATAAGAATGTATTCATGTAAAATTTGATGACAAACGGCCTGATAAGAGACTATCAGAGCTAGATGAAGCTTTTGCAGATCTTGATCTAAATATCTCAGGAGAGAAACCAGAAATCAAGTCTGATATCTAAGTAGACGACACTTCTCAACAACCAGAAACGTCTATCTCTCAACAGGAAAATGCTTAGAAATCTTGGTATTTCAGAAACTACCATCCTCAATATCAAATCATTGGTGACCCCAATGACAAGTTAAGAACTAGGTCAACCTTCAGAGAACAAAGTGATTCTGCTCTTGTCTCCGAATGTGAACCGAAGACGGTGGACCGAAGCTCTCTTGGATGAAGGATTGATTCTTGCTAAGCAAGAAGATCTAAATCGATTTGAGAGAAGTGAAGTCCGGACGCTTGTACCCCTGCTGAAGACAAGTCGGTCATTGGAACAAAGTGGGTCTCTGAGAAACAAGCTTGATGAAGATGGTAAGGTTGTGAGAAACAAAGCAAACTTGTTGCTCAAGGCTACTCTCAAGAAGAAGGTATAGACTACACTGAAACTTTTGCACCAGTTGCTAGACTAGAAGCTATAAGAATTTTAATATCGTTTGCTACACATCATAGCTTTATGCTTTTTCAAAGGGATGTTAAAAGTGCCTTCTTAAATGGCTTTATTAATGAAGAAGTATATGTCATGAAACCTCCTGGCTTTGAAAATACAAATCACCCTGAACATGTTGATAAGCTTAAGAAAGCATTGTATGGACTTAAGCAAGCTCCTAGAGCTTGGTACGATAGGTTAAGTTTGTTTCTAATGGAAAATGGTTTTAACAGAGGAAAAGTAGACACAAATCTATTTAGAAAATCTATCAAGTCAGATTTCATTATAGTACAGATTTATGTTGATGATATCATTTTCGGAGCTACTAATGAATCTCTGTGCAAGGAATTCTCTAAGTTAATGCAGAAAGAATTTGAAATGAGCATGATGGGAGAACTCAAATTCTTCCTTGGACTTCAAGTTAACCAGTCTATGGACGAGGTGTACATCCATCAAACTAAATATACAAAGGAACTTCTAAAGAGGTTTAAGATGAATGATTGCAAACCAATGAATACCCCTATGCATCCCACTTCAATACTGAACAAAGATGATAAAGAGAAAAGGTAGACTAAAAGGTATATAAAGGTATGATAGGATCTCTTTTATATCTGACTGCGTCTAGACCTGATATAATGTTCAGTGTTTGCTTATGTGCTCGTTTTCAATATGATCCTAGAGAGTCTCATCTCTCAGTAGTTAAAAGAATATTTAGATATTTAAAAGGTACTACTAATCTGGGTTTGTGCTTTAAGAAAAATGATGATTACAGATTAGTTGGTTTTTGTGATGCTGCCTATGCTGGAGATAGAATTGAAAGAAAAAGCTCCAGTGGAGGATGTCACTTCATTGGAGCTAACCTAGTGTCATGGTCACGCAAAAGGCAAAGTACCATTGCTATACCAACTACTGAAGCAGAGTACATATCAGCTGCAAGCTGCTGCTCACAACTTCTATGGATCAAACATCAATTGGAGGACTACAATGTATTTGTAAGTAGTATTCCACTTATGTGTGATAACATTGTTGCAATCAATTTATCTAAGAATCCAATACTGGATTCTAGAGTTAAGCATATAGAAATCAAACATCATTTTATTTGGGATTATGTGCAAAAAGGTGTGTTTAATGCTCAATTTGTAGATACTGACCACCAATGGGTAGATATCTTCACTAAACCTCTTGCTGAGGACATATTTATCTTTATAAGAAAGCATTTGAATATGTTGTATGTGGATTGAGCTAGTATATTTATTGCTAAATTGGTCGTCCATTGCATGTTCTCTCTGCACGTCCACTAGTCATGACATTTAGAGCAAGTGGATTCTACGCATCCACTACCTATGTCTTTACACGACCACTCTTAGTCTTGTGTAGACTCGTCTATGCACACATTTATTGCTTATATTAATTTATTCTTGAACACATTTATATAAAACACTTCTCTTTCCTCGCTGAGTCAGCTACCCTCATCAATCCCATCGTAACTTTTTACGGTCCCACCAATGCCGTTTTACACTTAATGACATGTCTTGTCATTTTTTTTTGGAAACTGTTGGTTTTCAAAAATCTTTAAAAGTAACCTCTTTCCCTCTGAAAATCTTTTCGCATCTCTTCATCCCTATCAACCTCTCTCTCTTAATCTTTCGAACTCTCTGTCTCCATTGATCTTCCAAAACTCATTTTACTCAACAATGGCTTCAACCACTGCTCCCATGCCTGCTTTTGCAACTGATACTATGTCCATATCCGTGGAACTCCACTTCAACTTTGGAATTCTACAAGAATACAATTTGGATGTGAGTAAGTTCATTAACGCTGCTGGTTGGGATGGAATCTTCTTGGAAAAGGTCTCAGTGTATCCCGATTTGATAAGAGAATTCTGGAGGAGACCAAAGATCTCTGAAACAGAAGTTGTTGGATTCGTGCTGGGAAGGAAAGTAATAGTATCAGAGAAAACCATCTCTGATGCGATTGCTTGTGCTAAAAAAGGATTGGTCTTCACTAAAAACTGGGAAGAAGACCTAGGTGGTCCAGATACAATTGTTGTTACCCTTATAAGGCAAGACAGCGTGAGAAATCATTCTTGGAAATCATCTGAGATGAAAGATCACATCAGGATTCTTCACCAGATTCTGAATAAGGTGGTGCTACATAAGATTGGCTCCAAGGACAATTTATCAGCTCTTCACAAGTTCTGCCTTTGCCATCTGGTTTTTGAAACCAAGATTAACCTTCCATGGATCCTATTTCATCGTTTCAAGGATGCCATTACTAACAGAGAATCTGCCTCTCACATTACCTTCACCCATCTTCTGTCAAAAATTCTCAAGCAGCAAGGCGTGTACAATATTTTAAGTGCAAAGCCTAAGGATGAATAAGAAAGACTTCTTCGCGAGAAAGGATTGCAAGTTGTTGACTTTGGCCGAGTTAATCTCAGTGGCATGCAACTCAGCACTTACAAGCAAGTGGAGTTGGCAAAGCTTGAAGAGAAAATGAAGATTAAGGAAGAATCAATTGAAGGAAACGAAGCTGCAATTCTTGGTTTAAAGAAAGGAACCAAGAGAAAGACTATGGCTGTAAGGCAACCCATTCCCAAGAAGACTACTAGAGGATCTGTCTCCTCTATATCTTCTGGTGCTACTCTTCCACCTGCACCAAAAAGGACAAGGAAAGTCATCATGTCTGAAGAAGAAGATGATGATGAACTTCCTATTGCTGCCATAGAAAAACAAGCTGTTGTTGTTGCTGGTCCAATTGCTAAGAAGAAAAGGCAACCAGCAAAGAGGTCTAGAACAACCTTGACTTCTGAGGTAGTAATCTCTGCTAATGACCCTGTTAGGTTAACAATAGATGAATTAGTGTCAAATTTAAGAACTCGGGATGATAATATCTCTGCTTCACATGATGTGAATGATTTTATATTCCTACCCCGCCACAATCACCACCCTCACCACTACCACACATAGACAATAGCATTACCATTGGAGCCCCCTTTCCAAAACCCTTGAAAAATTTATTTCCACCCATAATTCGTTCTTCCACTCTCTATGCTGGCAAGTTTGAAAATTCGGCCAAAGTACATAGAGAATGGAAAATACTCTTCCACACCATTCCACAAGAACCAGAACTCATTCTGACAAAATGGTATCCCCTGGCTGAGTATGAGTATGAACCCCTCAACATCTATCCATACTATATCAATCCTAAACCCCACACTCCAACTGGCCCATTCCCTTCCCAAATGTTCAATGAACATGGACCTCTTCTCATCCACCTTCCTCAACAAAGTTTCCCTGCCAGAAAAAATCTACTCCAACCTAGTGAAACTTCCACCTCTTAAACCATTCACTAATGGAGTAGAAAGAGTTGTCATATCTATCTGGCATACAGATCCAAGCAAGAAGAATCTTGGAAGTGTTCTCGAGAAAAGAGCCAAATCCTTCTGGCAAATTCCCTTTGTCATGGATCAGACTACAAAATGGATGACTTTCAAACATCCAAGAATATATGGAGCTGCTGTTGACCAGTTTGTGGACACTCGGATGTATGAGATGCTGAAAAGGGAATTCTGCCACTTCAGAGCAGACAGAGCTGCACGATTTGTCCCTCCAACCTGGTTAAGACACTCCACTTCTACAAATGTTGGAGTCAAGCCCAACAAGATCTGTCCTAGGTTATCAATGATTGATCTAAACAAGGACAAGGACAGGAAGCATCCAAGGCACAAAGGAAAGATGCCAGTTGTTGAATACATCATGCTGGATCTCAATTCTGAACCCTTTGACCACTCACAAATGGATTATATTCAGTCCTTTCCAACTGAGATGGTCACTGAGGCTAACTATGCAGGAGCCTTCTAGAAATCCCACTTGATTCACTGCACTAGAGAAGCCTCCACTTCTGGCCTGTCTACTGAAGAGAAAAATAAAACTCCAAAATTCAGAGGCAGATGTGGACTCTCAAGTGTCAGATATCTGATCTTTAAGGATCTGTGGGGTCTGCCAATAACCAGCCGTGATGTGGAAATTACTAATCCAATTCACTAGGCAAAGGATATCCCTGAGCCAGTTCTACAATATGTTTTTTCCTCAGCTTCAACCTCATCCTCTGAGCATACATTTGAAGAATTAATTGTAGAAGGCCCTGAGCTGAATGTAGAAATCTTCTCAAAACCTGCTTCTGAACCTTCCACTCCCTTAGCTGATGCAATTGCTGTTGCTACTATTGAGCCACCTATGACAGAATAATCTGATGAGATATGTGCTTCTAAGCAAGGTGTTGAGTCTGCTAAGATATCTTCTCAACCATTATCTCTTGCTATGGTTCATCCACCAGCCCAAGCTCAAGACACTGTCTCAGACTCTACTGAGAACTCAAGACAATTATCCTTGCCATCCGATCTTGAAGACATCATTGATAAAATTGTTGATGATAAGGTTGGAAAGATAGTTGAAGAGAAGACTGAGCAGATGGCACAACAAATTGAAGAAAGAGTACAAAAGCAAGTGCAAGATACCTTGGCCCCTACAAATGCCATGGTGACTCAAATGCTGGCCTTGTTAATGGAATTTCAGAAAAATCAAAATTCAAACCAACCCCCTCCACTACCTCCTTCTTCTTAAAGTCTCTTCTTTCTTATCTGTTTTGATGACAATGATGGTCCACTCTCTTTTTACCTTTTTGGCTGATGACAAAAAGGGGGAGACACTACTAGAAAAATGGATTTTTCGGACGGAATTTTCGGACGGAAATGGTTCCGTCCGAAATTTCCCGAAAATTTCGGACGGATTTCGGACGGATTTCGTTAATTCTTATATTTTCCATGATCCGTCCGGAATCCGTCCGAAATCCGTCCGAAATTTCGGACGGATTTCGGACGGATTCGTTAATTCTTATATTATTCTTGATCCGTCCCAAATCCGTCCGAAATTTCGGACGATTTTGACGATTCATATATTTTCCTTGATCCGTCGAAATCCGTCCGAAATTTTCGGACGGATTTGACGGATTCCGTTAATTCATATATTTACCATTTTTCAAAGAAATCCGTCCGAAATTTTCGGACGGATTTCAGACGGATTGCGTTAATTCATATATTTTCCTTGTTCCGTCCGAAATACGACCGAAATTTTCGGACGGATTTTGATTTGATTGCGTTAATTCATATATTTTCCATTATCCGTCGAAATCCGTCCGAAATTTTCGGACGGATTTGGGCGGATTCCGTAATTCTTATATTTTCCTTGATCGTCAGAAATCCGTCCGAAATTTTCGGGCGGATTTTGACGGATTCCGTTAATTCATATATTTTCCATTATCCGTCCGTAATCCGTCCGAAATTTTGGACGGATTTGACGCAATTTCGTTAATTCATATATTTTCCTTGATCCGTCCGAAATCCGTCCGAAATTTTCGGACGGATTTCGGACGGATTCTGTTAATTCATATATTGTCCATTATCCATCCGAAATCCGTCCGAAATTTTCGGACGGATTTCGGACGGATTCCGTTAATTCTTATATTTTCCTTGATCCGTCCGAAATCCGTCCGAAATTTTCGGACGGATTTCGGACGGATTACGTTAATTCATATATTTTCCATTATCCATCCGAAATCCGTCCGAAATTTTCGGACGGATTTCGGACGGATTCCGTTAATTCATATATTTTCCTTGATCCGTCCGAAATTTTCGGACGGATTTCGGACGGATTCCGTTAATTCATATATTTTCCATTATCCGTCCGAAATCCGTCCGAAATTTTCGGACGGATTCCGTTAATTCATATATTTTCCTTGATCCGTCCGAAATCCGTTCGAAAATTTCGGACGGATTGTGTTATTTTGTATATTTTCCTTGATCAAGTCAAAATCCGTCCTAAAATTTCGGACGGATTGTATTATTTTTTATATTTCCTTGATTTATCTTATATTATCCTTCAAAAAATATTAAATAATTTATCTTATAAATATGATTAAAATATTTGATCTTAATAAATTTAAAAGTAAACAAGATTTATGAAGTGAATTAAATAAGATTTATATTTCTTACAAGATTTATGAAGTAAAGTAAACAAGAAGTACAATTGTTTGATCCTAATAGAACCTAAATGAACTGGTTTGATCCTAATAGAGCCCAAATTGACTTGTTAGGACCTAATTGGGCCAATTGCCCCGATCGGCCCAATTGAACTTCTATGGTCCTAATGAAGCCTAAATGGACTTGTTTGATCCTAATAGAGCCCAAATCGACTTTTTAGGTCATATACGACCTAACTGGGTCAATTTGTACTTCTTTGATCCTAATGGAGCCCAACTGGTTTGATCCTAATAGAGCCCAATTTGACTTGTTAGGACCTAATTGGGCCAATTGCCCCGATCGGCCCAATTGAACTTCTATGGTCCTAATGAAGCCTAAATGGACTTGTTTGATCCTAATAGAGCCCAAATCGACTTTTTAGGTCATATACGACCTAACTCGGTCAATTTGTACTTCTTTGATCCTAATAGAGCCCAAATAGACTGGTTTGATCCTAATAGAGCCCAATTTGACTTTTTAGGACCTAATTGGGCCAATTGCCCCGATCGACCCAATTGAACTTCTATGGTCCTAATGAAACCTAAATGGACTTGTTTGATCCTAATTGAGCCCAAATCGACTTTTTAGGTCATATACGACCTAACTGGGCCAATTTGTAGTTCTTTGATCCTAATGGAGCCCAAATGGGCTGGTTTGATCCTAATAGAGCCCAATTCGACTTGTTAGGACCTAATTGGGCCAATTGCCCCGATCGGCCCAATTGAACTTCTATGGTCCTAATGAAACCTAAATGGACTTGTTTGATCCTAATAGAGCCCAAATCGACTTTTTTAGGTCATATACGACCTAATCTGGGCCAATTTGTAGTTCTTTGATCCTAATGGAGCCCAAATTGACCGGGTTTGATCCTAATAGAGCCCAATTCGACTTGTTAGGACCTAATTGGGCCAATTGCCCCGATCGGCCCAATTGAACTTCTATGGTCCTAATGAAACCTAAATGGACTTGTTTGATCCTAATAGAGCCCAAATCGACTTTTTAGGTCATATACGACCTAACTGGGCCAATTTGTAGTTCTTTGATCCTAATGGAGCCCAAATGGACTGGTTTGATCCTAATAGAGCCCAATTCGACTTGTTAGGACCTAATTGGGCCAATTGCCCCGATCGGCCCAATTGAACTTCTATGGTCCTAATGAAACCTAAATGGACTTGTTTGATCCTAATAGAGCCCAAATCGACTTTTTTAGGTCATATACGACCTAAATGGGCCAATTTGTAGTTCTTTGATCCTAATGGAGCCCAAATGGACTGGTTTGATCCTAATAGAGCCCAATTCGACTTGTTAGGACCTAATTGGGCCAATTGCCCCGATCGGCCCAATTGAACTTCTATGGTCCTAATGACGCCTAAATGGACTTGTTTGATCCTAATAGAGCCCAAATCGACTTTTTAGGTCATATACGACCTAACTGGGCCAATTTGTAGTTCTTTGATCCTAATGGAGCCCAAATGGACTGGTTTGATCCTAATAGAACCCAATTCGACTTGTTAGGACCTAATTGGGCCAATTGCCCCGATCGGCCCAATTGAACTTCTATGGTCCTAATGAAACCTAAATGGACTTGTTTGATCCTAATAGAGCCCAAATCGACTTTCTAGGTCATATACGACCTAACTGGGCCAATTTGTAGTTCTTTGATCCTAATGGAGCCCAAATGGACTGGTTTGATCCTAATAGAGCCCAATTCGACTTGTTAGGACCTAATTGGGCCAATTGCCCCGATCGGCCCAATTGAACTTCTATGGTCCTAATGAAACCTAAATGGACTTGTTTGATCCTAATAGAGCCCAAATCGACTTTTTAGGTCATATACGACCTAATCGGGCCAATTTGTAATTATTTGATCCTAATGGACCCCAAATGTACTGGTTTGATCCTAATAGAGCCCAATTCGACTTGTTAGGACCTAATTGGGCCAATTGCCCCGATCGGCCCAATTGAACTTCTATGGTCCTAATGACGCCTAAATGGACTTGTTTGATCCTAATAGAGCCCAAATCGACTTTTTAGGTCATATACGACCTAACTGGGCCAATTTGTACTTCTTTGATCCTAATGGAGCCCAAATGGAGTGGTTTGTTCCTAATAGAGCCCAATTCGACTTGTTAGGACCGAATTGGGCCCATTGCCCCGATCGGCCCAATTGAACTTCTATGGTCCTAATGAAACCTAAATGGACTTGTTTGATCCTAATAGAGCCCAAATCGACTTTTTAGGTCATATACGACCTAATCGGGCCAATTTGTAGTTCTTTGATCCTAATGGAGCCCAAATGGACTGGTTTGATCCTAATAGAGCCCAATTCGACTTGTTAGGACCTAATTGGGCCAATTGCCCCGATCGGCCCAATTGAACTTCTATGGTCCTAATGACGCCTAAATGGACTTGTTTGATCCTAATAGAGCCCAAATCGACTTTTTAGGTCATATACGACCTAACTGGGCCAATTTGTACTTCTTTGATCCTAATGGAGCCCAAATGGACTGGTTTGATCCTAATAGAGCCCAATTTGACTTGTTAGGACCTAATTGGGCCAATTGCCCCGATCGGCCCAATTGAACTTCTATGGTCCTAATGAAACCTAAATGGACTTGTTTGATCCTAATAGAGCCCAAATCGACTTTCTAGGTCATATACGACCTAACTGGGCCAATTTGTACTTCTTTGATCCTAATGGAGCCCAAATGGACTGGTTTGATCCTAATAGAGCCCAATTCGACTTGTTAGGACCTAATTGGGCCAATTGCCCCGATCGGCCCAATTGAACTTCTATGGTCCTAATGAAGCCTAAATGGACTTGTTTGATCCTAATAGAGCCCAAATCGACTTTTTAGGTCATATACGACCTAACTGGGTCAATTTGTACTTCTTTGATCCTAATGGAGCCCAACTGGTTTGATCCTAATAGAGCCCAATTTGACTTGTTAGGACCTAATTGGGCCGATTGCCCCGATCGGCCCAATTGAACTTCTATGGTCCTAATGAAGCCTAAATGGACTTGTTTGATCGTAATAGAGCCCAAATCGACTTTTTAGGTCATAAACGACCTAACTGGGCCAATTTGTACTTCTTTGATCCTAATGGAGCCCAAATGGACTGGTTTGATCCTAATAAAGCCCAATTTGACTCGTTAGGACCTAATTCGGCCAATTGCCCCGATCGGCCCAATTGAACTTCTATGGTCCTAATGAAGCCTAAATGGACTTGTTTGATCGTAATAGAGCCCAAATCGACTTTTTAGGTCATAAACGACCTAACTGGGCCAATTTGTACTTCTTTGATCCTAATGGAGCCCAAATGGACTGGTTTGATCCTAATAGAGCCCAATTTGAATTTTTAGGTCAACTATTAATCTTTATGTTTATTTTGTTATGTGGTTTATTTTGAGTAATTAAATTACTCTCTTTAAATTATTTTATTGGGTGCATTAGCACTGACTTATTTCAGTAAATGCATGCTTACTAGACAATAATTTGTTATTGTCACTATTATTACCAGTACAAAAAAATATTTTAAATAATATGATTAAGAGAAAAACATTTTCATATTTTCATCCTATTTAATTTTAGAGTTGAAAATAAACTGATTTGACATTAATCAGATATTAAATTTTGGACCGAGTATTTTCTTAGTTGATCAGTTCAACTATTAATCTTTACTCTAATTTGAATTTTGAAATCATATATAACACCCTAGTTTTTACACCTTGTATTAATTATTTTTATTTGGATGTTTATGTTTATTATGTTATGTGGTTTAGTTTGAGTAATTAAATTACTCTCTTCAAATTATTTTATTAGGTGCGTTAGCACTGACTTATTTCAGTAAATGCACGTTTAGTATACAATAATTACGTTAGTGTCACTATTATATCCTGACAGAAAAATATTTTAAATAATATGATTAAGAGAAAAACATTTTCATATTCCTATTCTATTTAATTTTAGAGTTGAAAATAAACTGGTTTGACATCAATCGGAGATTAAATTTTGGACTGAGTAGTTTCTTAGTTGATCGGTTCAACTATTAATCTTTACTCTAATTTGAATTTGAAATCATATTTTTATCAATCTTTATTTTTAAATTCAAAAAGTAAGAACATGTTTATTTTAGGCCTAATATTTATAATTCATTTTGTACCTATCACTAAGTAACTAGTTTAAAAACTCAAATTTCTCTCTTTCTCGACGCTATCTCTCTCTTTTTCTCTTTTCTTTCTCTGCTTCTTTCTCTTTTCTTCTTTCTTTTTCTTTTCTTCCTCCAAACTCCATCTTCTTCTTCCTCCTCCTTCTCTACCAACCAGCCACGCCGCCCTAGGAGCCGCCCGTCGCCGTCCAGCCTTGCGCCGCCGGGGAGGTCACCGTCTGGTTGCGCCTGGTAGCGGAGAAGGCGCGCGTTCTGCTCCGTCTCGTCCCTCCTGTTCACGTCGCGCTAGCCACCGCGGTAAGCACCACGCCGCCGCCTCCATGGTGGTTTATCACCTCTCTTTGTTAGTTTAAGTTCTTTCCTTCATCTCTTAGCCTTATCTTCAAGTTTTGAGTACTTGGGTGTTACAGAACACCGCAACCGCCACCGCCACCTCGCCGGAATCGCGTCCGCCGCGAGGAGCACCACAAAGCACCACCTTCAAGTTATCGTCTTCCTTGGGTGAGTCAAAACCCTCTCTTGTGTCTCAGATTCAAAACCCCCAAAATCTGATTTTGTAACCCTAACCCTAACCCTTTGATTTCAGATTTTAATCTTGAAATTTAAGGTTGTTTTATGAAATTGGGACTGTGAATTTGTGTTTCCCTAAACCAATTTCATTATTCTTTAATTAAAATGAGTTTTCCCCAAATTGTATTTAGGAGCCCTAAATCCTAATTTGATTTGATCTGAATTTGGGTCTAAAAAAATGAAAGAGAAAAAAAATTGGTTTCTCAAAAAATAAAATGAAAAAGAAGAAACCTGAAGGGTTCGGATACATAAAGTTGTGAAACTACGTTAGTTGAGGAAATAAACCAAAACTCATTAGCAAATTTTCTTTATGATTAACATTTTCTTTATATGATGCGTGTTTGTTTAAGCTGCTAATTGCGATATGCTCCAGTGTTGGTGGTCTTGTCACAAAACCACAGTTTTTTCAAATAAATGTTGTGGCCATTTGTAGTATTGATCTACGCTCACTCTTATTGGGAATGTTGATGTGTTATTTGTCTGCAGACTATGTTTTATATACCCGTCCTTTTGCATTCTTTTATGATTTTGTTGTTTCTTTCAATAGAACATGAGCTAACATGTAACATTATGTTTGTAATATACATGCATGTATAAGTTTTTTTAATTGAATTCATTACTTTGTTGTAGTATCTACTTATCGCCTAGGTTATGATCTTATGTTTTCCCATGCAGGCTTATATTGAGAAAGAGGAATGCATGCAACCAAAAATGGGGGAAATGAAAAGTTGATTTTCAGGTTCTTTTTTCTTTGCCCTGTTTTTCCTTAGGTTTTCTTGTTTTTATGTTGTGTTCAGAAGTCAGAACTATTTTCATCCTTTCTCATGTGACTTGGTTGCTAGATTCTTCACGATGCTTTCTTTAAATATCACAGAAAGTCAAAGATGAACCCTCTTGGGGACCTGTTTCATGAAGGAAAAGAATTTGAGGTATAATTCACGCTAAAATGTTGCGACCAGATTTAAAATGCTTCATACTTATGCCTTGTTATTGTGCTTATTTTATACATGTTGAGATATTTTTGATTTTATAAGTTCTGTTAGGCGTTAGCTTTCACCTAGGACTGAGTAAGAACTAAGAAGAACCTTGTTGACAGCTTCTGCCCTTACCTCCTTGGTGTTCTTTTACCGGGATGTCCGAATTCGAGGAGACTCTGTCTAAATTTTCGTAAAAATACTAGATTTTATTCAAGTATATTCTCTAAATTAAATAGGCTTGTCATTTGTGATAGTAAGTCCGTGGTCGCTGTTTTCGAATTAGTGATTTTCTCAATGTTTATCCTTTCAGATTGGTTTGGATGGAATTCGTATGTTAGATCCAAATACCATTCGAACATTGAGAATATATCCTCTTGAGAACATAACAAGATGTGAAGTAAGTTTGTTAGCTTCCTTATTGACATTTTGACTATTTCTTCAAAATTAATTTTTGTAACTAGTCTCAATATAATATGTTTCTAATTTAATTATGCAGAAATTTGATTCATCTACCTTTGCATTCTGGTCAAGGAGCTCGGTGGATGTGGAGCTAGGACGAATCAGATTGCAATCCAATAGTTACACTACTAACACACTTTTGGATCTTGTGATTTTGCTACTATACAGGTATTATCCGAGAATTTCATCCTCCTTTTGTGGAAATAGTTTTTTTTGATGAATTAGATTATAAGAATGTAAATTTTATAAATATCTATTTGGGAGATCTTTGGGTGTACTTTATGTTATTGGGGGACATGATTTAGTTTTAGTTGCTTGCCTTGTATGAGTTGCAATGTGTAATGTACATTCAAGGCCATGTTTTTACTCACGATATGTTTTGTACTATTTGAATATTCATTATCATTGGATAATGCTTGTTATATTCAGTGCAACTTACCTGTTTCAACCTTTTCTCTCTTATTCACCGAATCTTCTGTTCTTTAATCTTTATCAAATTTAAAGATTCCAATATTGATTGTTTGTGTGTCGTTTGTTTTGTGTGTGTGTAGTGGAAATAATGTTGGTTCTTTTGGCTATCCTAATACTCTTGTGCATTGCAGTTTTTTTTTGTTTAGCCTCAACATTTGACTATCCTTTGAACTAAAGTGTAGTGTATGCTTAGGCCTAGGAATTATGAACGGACATGAGTTAGATAAAGATTCAAACAATTTGAGGGTTTGCTAGAAATAAAGATCCAAACAATTTGAGGGTTTGCTGGAAAAATCTCTTGATAATTTTTATTATTTGTACTTTCTGCTAGTCGCATCAATTTAAATGCCAATAATTAATAAATAGCCTTCTAATTATGCTTTTTGGTGTTAACAATCTTGTGAGATAAAATATGTCCTAAGCATTTAGCACTTTTTAATTGATAAACAATTAGATTGCACTTTCCAACTATTGGAAGTACCATCGATCTTACTTGATCAGTAGCATGTATATTTGCTCAAACGGCTATACTAAACAAGTATAGATCACATGGGCTTCTTTCTCGGCTCGATTCTTTTAGGGTTCTAGAGTACGATTGAACACATGTGTGCACTTATTTCTGTTTGCTAATTAATTGACTTGCTTGGTTGATGGAAATGTTCATTCTTTTCTTGAATTGTTGGATATAAATCTTTCGGGTGTATCGTGGGGGCATCTCCATTGATGCAGGTCATTCTACTTCTAAAGGAAAAATGTCGACAAATTTGGAGAGGCTGGATTCTCGTTTCCTCAACTTTTTGGTTCATTACATGACTTTCCACAGTTCAAAGTGGTTTGATCTTCGATAGTTTTTAAGTCATGACTTTTGGATTGCATGCGAGAATTGGTATTTGATTTTTAGAAGTTGTATGGTACCAAGACCGTATTTTGTAACAATAGTCAAATTCATGATTTTGTGATTGAATGTGAAACCGCAAATGTTAGTGATGGGTGCCATATAATTCGCATAGATAGTGAAACTACAATGTAAGTGAAGTGATCTGTCATGGCCGTGATGGGCATCACGGCCTGGCCGTGATGGGCATCACGGCCTGGCCGTGATGGGCATCACGGCCTGGCCGTGATGGGCATCACGGCCTGGCCGTGACGGATTCTGCCTTGAATGTTGCTTCACTAAATGAGTCATCACGGCCGTGATGGGTATCACGCACTGGTCGTGACAGATTTCGACTTTTCATTCTTCCGTGGGAAATCCGTCCCAAATCCGTCCGAAAACAAAAATAAATCCGTCCGAAAAATAACCAACAAAATCACAGCATTCCGTCCCAAATCCGTCCGAAAAAACAAAATAAATCCGTCGAAATCCGTCAGAAAAATAACCAACAAAATCACAAAGATCAGCCCCAAATCCGTCCGAAAACAAAAATAAATCCGTCAGAAAAATAACCAACAAAATCACAACATCCGTCCCAAATCCGTCCGAAAACAAAAATAAATCCGTCCGAAATCCGTTCGAAAAATAACCAACAAAATCACAAAGATCCGTCCGAAAACGCCAAGAAAAATAAAAAATTCCGTCAGAAATCCGTCCGAAAAATAACCAACAAAATCACAGAATCCGTCCGAAATCCGTCCGAAAACAAAAATAAATCCGTCCAGAAATCCGTCAGAAAAATAACCACGATCAGAATTTCCACGTTGTCCGAAATCCGTCCGAAATCCGTCCGTAAATATTTTCGGACGGAATTTGGGACGGATTTTTTAATTTCCCACGGGGCTTTTTCGGACGGATGCCATTCCGTCCGAAATCCGTCCGAAATGAGTTATCCGTCCGAAATCCGTCCGAATTCCGTCCGAAAATCCGTCCGAAAATGATGGATTTCTAGTAGTGAGAAAAAAGAAAGAAAGAAAATTATGCATAAAGTCAGTTGTTATGTGTTTGCATTTGCATATTCTTTTCTACTTGATTTATTGCTCTGATACTTGTGTTTATATAGATTCTAAGTATGATAAGTGTTTGTACCTATCTGTAATTAGTCTGCTTAAGTATTTGAATGCTTTGTCTTAGGGGGAGACTTGCAAGCTCTCTTAGACTTTGCTATTTAAATTTAATCAGTTTTTGTCATCATCAAAAAGGGGGAGATTGTTGGAACCAAAGTGGTTTTGGATTTAATAATCTTTAAGTTTTGATGTTAACAAAAGGATTAAATTTACTTGGCAAAGTGTTAGTTGAGATCTAACAGGTGAGTTTAGTTTATGCAGGAATATCCAAAATAATATAAGGTATACAATGTTTTGACTCGTGCAAAGAATTACCCGTATAAAGGTTATTTAAACTGTTTATATTTTAAATGATAAGTAGACTGGTTTTCCTTAGTAGACGAAGCTATAAATGAATACCTAAATAAATTGTTAGGTATAGCAAGTCCAAAAACTTGAAAATAAGCGCATTCATTCTGCCACGTCAGCAGACGTATGCCATCATTGAAACTCAAGTATACATCCATAGTGCCTAACTAAAATTCAATAGAAGTCCATAATGCCACGTCACTGGACGAAGGTTCTCTAAGGACTTAGCAAGTCCAAAGACTTGTGTGGTTGAGCGCTTCTACCACATTAGTGGACGAGTGCTTCTGCCATATTAGTAGACAGACGCTTCTACCACATTAGTGGACGAGCGCTTCTGCCACATCAGTGGACAAGCAGAATTAAAATCTTGTGTAGATTCTTTCTTAAAACTAAGTAGACGGTTCTATATGTTTACTATCTTGAATGTGATTTAATGCAATCTGGTCCATAATGAATTTATTTCAAATGATTGATATTTATTTCAAATGAATATTTGTTCTTTCCATTTGTTTTTATCCGATTTAATGTCTTGTTTCCCTTGAGAAAATTCATAGTACCATCAAGGAAATACAAAAAGTAAATAGTACAATTGGAATTGCAAAACGATCTGTACGATGACATCTTTATTGCTGGACAAAAGCTGGGTTATACATAAAGGAGGAAAGAAAGCTTTTAAGGTACAACTGCTCAGAATAGTGAGCCTTCATTTTGTGATTTTCTGATAACCAATGATACTTTTCAACATGGTCAAAATCAAGCTAACAGTCTCAACGGATATCATGCATTTAATGCTATCTCTAAACGAGATTATTCAAAGTAACCGTTGAAGAATTACAAGAGAAGAATAAGGTCATTATATAAGTAGAAGGCCTCAGATATTGAAGTAGAACTTTTGCCAGCTAACAACTCCTGCCTATACAATATGTGCGAGAGCAAGCTCTTATTTATTCTTTAAAAAGGCAAAAGTCTGTAATCTCTTAGTTTGAATATTGTGAAAATATTCAACAGATCTCAAACTTTCATATCCTCACACTTAGTGAGTTTAGTAGATCAAAGTTGTAAATTCCTTTGTTAGAGTTAGAGCCTGAAGAGGCTTGGTAGAGAAAGAATACTTGTAGCCTGAAGATGTGTTGAATACTTGTTTGTAATCTATTTAGAGAAATAGTTGAGAAAATCCTTCAAGTCGAATGGACTGGACGTAGCTCTTGGTTGGAAAAGAGTGAACCATGATAAAATACCTGAGTGAATTTTCTATACCTAAACTCTTCAGTTTTATTTGCTTATACTAACTGTGGGTTTTGATATTGCTTTTGTTAATCTTTTTAAAAGGATTTCTTGTGTGTTTAATCTATTTATCTTCCGGTTGCGAAAAAGTTGTTCAGAAAGGTTTTTGCGAAAATAATTAAGAAACACAATTCAACCCCCTTCTTGTATTTGTATGTGCCAACTTCATGTATGGGTTTGAAGAATCGCTCTGGATTCAATCTTACTCATGATTTGGGGAAGTATCTAGGCGTTCCTCTTATTCACAAGCGTACAACAGAGACACTTTTAATCATCTTCTTGAGAAGACCCAAAAACGCCTCAGTACTTGGAGGGCTGAATCTCTTTCCTTTACCGGGAGAGTGACTCTTGCGCAATCGGTGGTAGCTGCCCTTCCCACCTATACCATGCAGACTACTCTCCTCCCTAAATATGTTTGCTCTAAGCTAGAGCGCATGAATAGGGATTTTGTTTGGGGTTCGGGGGAGGATGCGCGTAAGTGCCACACGATTGCTTGGGATAAATTTTGTGAACCAAAGTCTGTTGGTGGTATGGGGTTCCGTGATCTACATGCTTTTAATCAAGCTATTTTGATGAAAATTGGTTGGGGCGTGATTAATAATACAGATGCTATGTGGGTTAGAGTTTTGAGGAGTAAATATAAATGTGGCCATGATAACATCCCGGTAGTGAAGCCTTGCCAGAATTCCTCAAATTTGTGGCATGGCCTTTGTCTCACTTGGAGGCTTACGATGCAAGGGATCAGGTGGAATGTTGGGAATGGCAATAATGTTAGATTTTGGTTGGATAGATGGTTGCACTCAGGTATTGCTCTAGAGGAGGTTGCGGTGAACCCTATTCCAGCGGATGAGTTGTTACTTCCTGTGTCTGCCTTTATTGATGAAGAAGGTGACTGCATTTTAAACAAGTTTGAATACTTGTTGCCCAGTGCAGTGGTTCTGGAGATTCGTGGATCAATGGCTCGGTTAAATGGGCATGATGAGGACTCGAGAGATGTCGCTGCTTTTTCTGGAAGGTGGCTCATGGAGGGTTATGTACGAATGCATATAGATGCAATAGAGGTATGCCCAGCTTGGATTTATGTCCTCTTTGTGGTGTGGCTACTGAGTGCACTCTTCATATTTTACGTGATTGCATGCATGTTCGTCCTATATGGCATCAGTATGGGGTCAATATTTTGCAAACTCCTTTTTTCCATACTGACGTCCAGACTTGGCTTGTGGACAATTTAAGGCAGCGCATGGTTTCTTGGAGGGGTGTGACTTGGCATGTCCTTTTTGGTTATTCTATTTGGAAGGAGAGGAATCAGGTGGTTTATCACCATTCTACTATGAGTATTGAGAAGATTATATCATCTACTTCTTACCGTCAAGCTCTTGAAGCGGTGCACATTATATCTAGAGATTGGCAACATAGAAAAAAGTATAAGGAGGTTGAGGTGGGGTGGAGTTTCCCACCAGTTGGTTGGATAAAAGGGAACATTGATGGTTCTGTTCGTCAGGGAGTGGGAGCTGCTGCCTGTGGTGGTGTTTTTAGAGATGATTCAGGATGCTGGCTTATGGGGTTTGGTAGTTACTTAGGCACTTCTAATGTGCTTATGGATGAACTTTGGGGGAATTTTTTCTGCTTTGTCTCTAGCTTGGGCTGAAAATTACCAAAGGGTGTGGATTGAGAGTGACTCTTCTGTGGCAGTTACCCTCTTGCACAAGGATTATTCTAGTACCCATCCGTATGCGCCTATTTTGCGTGCGATCAATGAGCTCACTTCTTGGCAATGGTAGACTCGAATAACTCGTGTTGAGGGAAGGCAATCAAGCTGCTGATTTTTTCGCCAACATGGCTCATTCTCTAGATTTGGGTCTTCATGTTTTTCGAGATCCTCCAGTTGGGTGTGGAGCCATCCTCCTTCTGGATGCTGTTGGGGTTTCTTTTCCTCGTAGTGTTGTTTTGTAGTTTTGTTTCGGGGCTTTGACCTATTAAGAGGTTTAGTGTAGAAAACTGGAAGTATAAGAATATATTAGAATACTTTAATAATTATAAAAGAATACTAAATTGGATTTAAAAAATTAATAGAAAAAATAATAAAAGATGAAAAAAAAAAATGCAAAGTGATGGCCCACGTGTTATCCTTCATTTGTAAGAATTGGTATTAGCCAAATGCAACTACCAGAGTTGCAGCAAGAATTCACGCAATTCTTACTAGAAAAAAAAAAAGGACTAATGAAAATATATGACTTTTTAGTTTTGGTTTCTATCTTTCGATTGTCTTGATTTTGATCCTTTTAATTTTTTTTCTTTGGTTTCCTTGCCGTCAACTGCTTCTGTTAACTGCTGTCTCCTGACAACATGACAGAGAATAAATTTTTTTAATGACACATGTGCAAATTTTATTTTATTTAAATAAATAATTTATATTTTAAAATAAATAATTCTTTCATTTTAACTTTTTTTTCAAATTAAAGAACAATTCCCCAACCCTAATGGATCTCGTCCTTCCGTCCAGATCTCTAACACTATGTTTGTTTCGGTAGAATTTGGAAAGAGAGAATCAGTGAAGAGAGAAAAGAGGGGTGAAAATTGATTTTTGGTCGTTTGGGGTGGGAGAGAAGTAGTGGAGAGAGAGGGGGAAAAGTGTGGGACCTACTCTGGAAAAAAATCTCTCCATCTATGGCGAGAGAATGGGAGAAGAAGGGAGAGTTTTGTACAAAATTACATCACTGACCTTAGTATTTCTCATCTACCATCAACATCTCATCTTTCTCGATGAAGCCACCATCACCACTGACTAGGCATGATAATGAGATCCGAACCCGTCCTGATTTTGACAGGGAAAACTGGCTTTGACCGGGGACGGGGGTGGGGATATAGATACCCGCCCCGCTCCAAGCCCGAACCCGTCCTGCTATTTACGTAATTATAATATATATATATATATATATGTGTGTGTGGGGTATTAGATTTGTTTTGATTGAAAGATTTCATTCTATACAAAAGAGTGCTTCTTTATTTAAAAAAATACAAAACATTTTATTATACTTTTATTATGATATTATGATGCTATTAGGGTTATCTAAAGAATAACACATCACCGCTAGCACCACCACTCCAAATCACCGCGTATGAGCTCCATTTTCTCTGTTATTTATGTTGTTTTCTCGGATCTATTTAGCTCCATCTTTTTCTCCTTTTTGTGTGTGTATTTTTTTAATCATCATCACCGTGGTGATTTGCAAGATCATAGTTTTTCTGTTTGATTATATTTCCTTCTCCACCTTCTTTTTCTTTTTCTTTTTCTTGTGTCTTCGTGAGAAAAATTTGCATTTTTTCTGGTTACTATTCTAGCACATCCAAACTAGCAAAGGATGCACTTTCGATTTTTATCCATACCCATTTGCCTTTGAATATTTTTCTTTTGGTTTTTAGATAATCCAAGATGTTCTAGATTTCAAGATCTTCTCATTTCACTATTGTTTAGGCCAAGATCTGTTTCCCCTAGTTTCAAAGGGTATTTTAGTGTTAAGATCTGGGTTTTGTCATGGTGTAGTAGAATTTCAAGTATATTTATCTAGGAAATTTATTTATTTTATTTTAAATTGCAGGATGTTGTCGTGATAGATTTGAACAGTTCAGCATTTTCATGCTCACCAGTTGAAGGAGTTTCTGGGAGAGGTATGTATTCACGGCATATAAATGTACTAAACTGCATTTTTATAGCATTGTTAATGATCTGGATTATTTTAACCATGTGGGCAACTGAAGACATGCATATTAGACATCAATTGTCCTCATCAGGATGGTGCTTCACTTTTGAAGATTGAAACTCTGCAACATAAGCTTAACTTCAGTACCTATAGTTGTAACTTCTGATAGTTTGAAAACACATTTCACAAGAGCAAGCTTCAATAACTATCTATTTTAAGTTTGAATCCTTCTTTTTCTTAATGGTTTTGTTTTAGGAGTTTTTTTTTTTTTTTTCCTTTTCTTCTTAGATTGGCCAACTCCAACTCTTAACTTAAAGATTGTAAAGTCTTATTATTTTTGGTTTACAGGTCTATTTAATAGGGAGGAGATGGAACTCAAGGATGCAACTAGGATTTTTGAGGTGTATGTAATTTTAACATTGATGCATTGATGCTATTAAAGACTTATGGGTTTAGGAATATAAATGAGTTCTCTCCACAGTTCATTATTGATGTTTACAATCGATGATGAAATTAATTGTATCAAAGTAGCAATTTGTTAACAATGGATCCTGATTATCTATACAAGAAATTAGAAGGCACTATCTCAAAGTTGCAGCTGTAGGCATCCCCAAAAGAAGCAAGGTTCAAGCCTATGACAGCAGGAACAACCTCCTGATCAGCATCCTAGAGACTCACGGCCACAACTCTTCCCTCTTTTTCCTGTGACTTCACCTAGAGTTTGATGAGTTAAAGATTGTGTATTAGGCTATAACTTGTTTTTTGGGTGATTTGTAATGGATTGAATCAGATAATGATTATACATGGGTTTTGAATGATTTTCAACAAGGTTTAGAGCTTATTCTAATTGTAAAAGTGCCTTTTTTACAAATGAAATGGCAAGGCCCCTTTTCTTTGTTCTCATGTTTTGTCTTGCATAATATGCTTTTTTTTTTCATAAACGAAAGAAAAAACTTGTCTCTTTTTAACGGAATTTACTTTCTCTC
Source organism: Sophora flavescens (assembly GCA_030762895.1). Lineage (NCBI taxonomy): Eukaryota > Viridiplantae > Streptophyta > Magnoliopsida > Fabales > Fabaceae > Sophora > Sophora flavescens. The sequence continues at coordinate 126,501,229 of CM061068.1, forward strand.
CATATTCAATAATTGTTCTTAACGGAATTTTTGTAAGAAAATCACATTACGAATAATTAAGCTTGACTTCTCCTTTAATTGATTATGATGGATCAATTGATATAAGGCTCTTCACAGGGTCTAGGTGTGATTTTTCACACCAGCCACCAGTAGAGTTGTGGTAAAAAATGAACATATTCATAAAGCAAAAGAGAGAGGGGAAACGAGGAAGCTTGATACGAATACTAGTGCAGTGGCCCATGCGTCGCAATACTAATTATATAAATATTTTTTCAATGTTTTGGTATGCAAATAAGTATGTTAAGATTTAAGAACATCTTCATCATACATACATATATATGTGTATGTAAGGAACACCTTCATTCTTCTGGAAGTTGCAAACAATTATGTTTATAATAGTTTGACAAATATTTTCATTACAGTTTTCAAACCAAATTAAAGTAGAAATTGAGGTAACAACAATTCAATTGATTTTTGGGTAGAAAAAACATTGGTTCATACCACTGAAAATATCATTAGTTAGGAAATAGGATAAATGAACTATCATTGTTTTGCATTATTTTGTTTATCTGTATAATAAGGATAAACTTGCTTTTACTTGATTGACCTTGCCAGTTGTATGTATAAAAACAATGTAGTTAAATGTTTACTCTTTCTAAACTCAATTATAAGCAAAAATAACTAACTTCACACTTGTTAAGGAAGTTAGTTGATTTAGTTTAATTATTTTGATTTATGTAAAAAGTAAATTACAATTACTAAACTACCCTTGTATATAACAATCACCACATTTAATTCTCGTGAGTATGCATTGTTCTTGAAAAAGTAAAAGGGTATTAATTAATCAACGATATTTTTGATACACTGACATCAAATAGAATTGAACTAATTAGATTTTACTTATATTTGAATCCACCAAATATGTACTTTTTTTTTATTTTTATAATTGAATCCGGAGTATTACATCTTAAATTTTCCCTTTGTCAATTCTAAACCTTCTTAGATTTGTTAAACTGTCACAAACTTCTTTTTTGCCTTATTATCAAATACATGTTTTATTAAAAAAAATGCTTCTTTTTTATAAAGTGTTCTCATTAAATTTTACTATAAACTGTTTTAAATACAAAATAAGCTAATTCAAATATATATTGAAAATTTAAAAGAAATGTGTAATAGAAACTTAGTTAAAAACTCAAAGGAAATAGAAGAGAGCATCCATTCAAATTTCAAATTTTAAACACAAGGTAGTCAAAATCGGATCGGATCGACCGATCGAACCGGGAATCGAGTATATGTCCGGTCCGGAGGACCACGAAAACCGGACTTAAACCATACAAATCGGTGCACAGCCGATAAAACTGGTCAAAACCGAAAATCAACCGGTTTGGGCCGGTTCGGAAAATTGAATTTACCCATGTCAGTAAATTGAAAATTTTCACCCGTTTACTTCTATAACCCATCCTTTCACAGCAATCCACCTACTCTATCGATGTGGGCTCCAAGTCTTCTTTACATTTCTAAAGTTCAACATTGGAACACCAGAAAAGGAGGATGGATTCGCTGGTAGGTGGGACTCCTCCCGTTGTATTTCTTTGTGTCTGCTATGGCGTGCAAGCTTTAGTAATGCTCCCCATTTGTTTCTTCCTGATTGTATATAAATACTGATACTGATTGTTAAAAATCATGATGCAGGTGCTGCTCAGGCTGGAGGTATCTCTAATGGAGTGTTGAAATAACACTACTAATAAAGGATTTAGAGAAGTTTCGGATCATTTATTGAGAGTTGTATTATGTTGCCTTTAGGATACAAATGCCCAATACACTTTATGCATTGAATTAGAAAGTTCATTGCAAGATCACACTTTATGCACACCTAATAAAGGAATTTAAAATCCCACATCCCATTAAAAGTTTTTTGGTTTTTAACCCTGCCAGCCCGGTAAAGTTTAAGAAAATTATATATTTATTTATAACTCCACCGGGCCCGATATATGTTTAGATTTATTTAGTTAGCGATATATTTATTTTATAGTTTTTTTTTTGGTTTAGAGAACAATAATTTTTGTTATCAAGGACCGAACTCGTGCAGAGCACGAACCATTCATCCTTAACAGTATCATATTAACCACTTGTGTCCAACTACTTGTTTTTCTATTTATTTTATAGTTTAATATTGTTAGTTCTTTAAATATTTATTTATCGGGTAGTTTTTAAGATTTATTTATTTAGTTTAGGATTTCTATTGGAATTTGAAAGAGCACCATCGTTCGTTTACCTTTTTCTGATAGATATCTTTTTTTAATAACACCCATTATGTATTATCTATTATTATGTTAATATTATAAGTGTATTATTGAGTTTATCTAATATTTGTAGGTAATATTTATATAATTTATTTAGATTATATAATTTATATAATAATATACAATATTTTAACATTTTAAAATAATGAATAGTTAAAACAATTTCAAATTTTCAAAATAAAAATAACCTAAAAATATATAAGTTAATTATCTTCATTGAATATCCTAAATTTTTTTTTATTATATCCATACTTAATATGTTTTCAACTAAATCATTGAAGTGATGTATAGTTGATTAAAAGAATAATATTCAATCAAAGTGAATTTATTCTATCAATAAATAAGTACCAATTGTCATATAGTATATGATTGGAAATTATTCTCTGATTGCATGACAAAGAGTTGTTATTACACTAATGTAAATGAGATAAAAATAGTAAAACTGATCATGTCTATAGTGAAAAATCAGGACCTTTATGCTCAATACCTTGACCTTGACCTTGACCTTGACCATGTCTATAGGAAGCGTTGACCAATTTCTTCCTGGTGAACGAATTACTAGCATTATCTTAGGTTGGCAGGTTGCTATGTATGCCCTGTATGGCACAGAACCGTCATGTGCCACATATTCATAGATAGCGACAAGCTTGTTCGTGGGTGACAAAATCAGTGTCCATTAATTTGACTCACCTGGTCAAATAAACCAAAATATATAATTTTGTGCCGCGAAGTAGAAGCCAATTTGAAATTAATCTTGGCTGCTTGTGGCCTTGTGCTCATCAATTTCTGTGCAGGAAGTATAAAAATGTAAATGAAAGAATTGAAATATGAGTTTGGTTTCATGTTAACAATATTTATAATTAATTTTATCATTTGTCAAACGTGATTTTAGGAAGAAAAAAAAGTATTTGATTATTGTCGGATAAAATTAATTTTGTCTTCAGAAACGATTTTGTCTAGACATTAAAAAGAAATTAACTTGTGTTGGTTTTAAAAAATTATACTAAATTTTACATCAAGCTTACTTTTAAAGTAAAAACATGCAAACTTAAACTATTTTACTTCAAACTCATTTCTAATCAAATCAATTTTATAAAATCAATTTCATTCAAAATTATTATTATCAAGCACTTATCCCACACAAATTGAAAACCTGTTTGTTTTGTTTTCGGATTCTTGTTTTTATTTACTGTTTTTAAAAATAATTACAAGAATTGTCTCTCTTTTTTCTGTTTTCAAATATTTGTATAAAAAACAATAAAAACATAAAGAATATATTTTTAGTGTTTCTCGTACAAAATTTTGAAAATACGAAATATAATGAAAACTATATGATAATTTTATGATTTTTTTCTGAAAACAAGAAACTAGAAATAAAACAAAGAAATCCTGAGATGATTGAGAATTTTCGCTCAGGTTTAGCTCCATCTTTAGCGCCACAAAATGGGAAAAATTTGTTAAAAACATTCTAAATTAACTTAATTAATTCGATGTAAATTTATGATTATGAACTTTTTTTAAAAAAAATGAATTTGTTTCTAAAGTGAAAAATTAAAGATATATTTCCCCTAAGTTTGATAAAAATATATTGATATTTTACAGTAAATATACCATTAATTACCTACTTCAGATACAAACTTACTCTGTATGAACTTTTTTCTAAATTTGTTCTATTTAATTCCAATTTAAACATTGGATTCCAAATAAATTTTTCTTGAATTCTTAATGTATTAATATTTTCTATTTCTTATCTTGGTTATAAACAAATTTCATTCATAGAACTATTATTTGTTTTATCAAATAATGAAGTCTTTGTAGGTCCTTTCTTAGGAAAAATTAAATAAAATTGAAGTCTGTGTAGGTTAATGTCCTACATTCATTTTGAAATAAGTATGACATTTAAGGTAATCACAGACAAATTAAAAAAAAATATCAAATAGTCTTGACGATAGTAAAAAATTAGTACTACATCCATTTAAAAATCATTATCCCTTAAGGATCACAGACAGATTAAAAAATTCGGATCCTTTTGGCACATGAAATTAAAAATAGAACTCGAGATTCTGATACATTTCAAATCTGACATTATTGTATTTGGTTCAGAATCATAAATCTACGTTTGCGTTGAGTAAATGATTAGAGTGTAAAATTATTATCATAACTCAAAATTGATCAACTTTACAGGGATAAAAACTTATTTAAACCTAAGATACTTAAAGAAAAATGCTAATCATACTCCCTTAAAAGCATCAATAATAGAAATAATTTATTGGGAGTTGCTGTATTTAAGACTTTGAAGAGGTAACACACTTCTTATGTTTCCAATAAAAATTTTCTGATTCTGGGGCACTGGTTAGCATGACGAGAATGCTAACTAGTGTCCTAAGGAAATTGATTAATGATTTAAAAAATGAATATTTTATTGAAACTTTGTGCATTTCATATTTTAAAGAGTGTTAAACTTAGATTTCCAATGAATTATTTTTTTTTTTTCCATTAACCAATGCCCTTAGAATACTATTAACATCCTTTTGTTATTTATATTATCTTCTTGATGAAGAAACAAAACTTATTACAATTTCAAAGAATATTGAGACAATGATATGGCAATACAATGAAATCAAGAATGTGTGAGAAAGACTATCTCAAATTAGGATTCCTTTACACTCATTATTGAGTGACTTACAATATTAACATATTGGATGATTGGAAACGAATGCGGGCTTTCGATCCTTCTCTAAAGCCTCAAACAATATACTTTATACAGCTTATCTGAAAAAAAACCCAAAACAAAAATAACTCAAATATTGAGAGCACAAAGGTTAAAGGAGCCTCTTGAGAAAGTAGTACGGAGGTGAAAAGGTGAGGTAAAACCAAGTTACTAAGGAAAAGGCCTGCAATTTTATAAAAAAAAAAAAAAAAAAGGAAAAGGCCTGCAACGAATGAATTCAAATTAGACACTCATCAATGCAAAATTGCAAAAGCAAAGGCTGAACAATTTTTAGGACACTAAATTAAAATGTCTTGCAATCCATCCATCCCTACAGAAGTCCCACATCTTATCATTTGTTTGGTGGTAAGACAGAAAATGAGAGGAAAAAAAGTGAGAGGAAAAAAGGGGAAGAAAAGAAAATGATTGGAAAGTGAGAGAAATATTTAGTTGTTTGGTTGGAGAGAAAATGAAAGGAAAGAAAATCAAGACTTTTCTTTCCTCTTGTTTGGTTGAAGAGAAAGTGAGAGGGAAAAAAATATATATTATGTTAAATGACATAACTACCCTCGTATAATAAAAAAATTATAAAAATGATTGTTTTTTATCCTCTAATGCATTGTCCCATATTTCATTCAACCGTGAGTCATTTCATGGGTTTTTTTTGACCAAAACGGGTTCCATTTAGAAACTATTTACCAGTTTAGAGTTATTCTGAAACTATTTACTAATGGCAGTCAGACTGGCACCTACCATTATTTTAAAAAAAAAGCGGACAGAACCTGTCCTACAGCGCCACGTGGCGCAATGCAGCCTATGCAGGAGAGGCGCCACTGCGGATGGCACCTTCAAAGGCGCCAGGGGCAATGGCGCCTCCCCTGCATTGCGCCACGTGGCACTGCAGCCCCCCTTCCCCTCACATAATATCGGTTCCCTTATCCCCCCCCAACAGACCACTCATCCTCCTATAAAGAGATATAGTAGGAAATTTTATTTACTACTTATTATTAGGGTATTTATTTTATTGTTTCTTGTTATTTTAAATAGATATGTTATCATTAATGTAACGCCCTTCGTTACAATAGTAACCCAAAATAAAATATAGTTTAAATATAGCCAAAATAAAAATTTCACAAAATCTAAAATAATTATCTCATAAATAATAAATAGAAATGTTAATAAATCCTTACAAAATAAATTCATTTACCTCAAAACCGGGCGTCTACTAATAAACCCAACGATAAATAAAAAAAAACATATCTAGCAACAAACGGTTCCTTTTCAAGAAGATACTAACCAAACTAGAAAATAACTAAGAAAATTCACTAAGTCTTAAAGCCTCTTCAATTTCAGTGATGTCATCCTCGTGCTCTGAAAACAACACTTTTAATGAGATATAATCCCAGTGAATAAAAACAAGTTCTAAAAATATTTTCGTAAATAGTGTTGTTCTCAGCCGGCGCGGTAATCGAAAAAACATCCGTAGTACCCGCTGATTTTCAAAATAATAAATATAATAAACCTTCAAAATAATAACATATAAATTAATCAATATTAAACAATTAAATCACAAATTCATCAAATCAACTACAGTAACATCTCATTACATTTAATCACATTCATCATGCAAACTCTATACAATGCAACTCCACGAACATGACTCGATGATTCCCAGAATCACTTGACTTGACTCTTTGGTTCCCAGAATCGGTGTGAATCTCAGAATCACTAAGATCTATGAGCTCATATCCATGCAATGACATCTCATTGCCTTCCCCATCCCAGATGGAGGTATCTAATATTCCATCCCAGATGTGAATATTTTAATTATCTGATGTCCCATTCCGGATGGTGATATCTCTTGCCTTCCCCATCCCAGATGGAGGTATTTAATATTCCATCTCAGATGTGAATATTTTAATTATATGATATCCCATCCCGGATGATGATATCTCTCGCATTCCCCATCCCAGATGGAGATATCTAATATTCCATCCCAGATGTGAATATTTTAATTATTTGATATCCCATCCCGGATGGCGATATCTCTCATCCTATTCCCGGAATAGAATATACACTACAAGAAATTCGGTGATTAGCTACAAAATAACTGCAGAATTGGTGGTAGCATAATTTGAGTGGCAAATTAGCTAGAAAAATATTCCTAGCTAATTCATAGTTAAACTTAAAAAAGTTCTAGCTATTTGGTAGGAAATCTCTAGTAATATCTTATTATGAATTGCTTTATTCTAGCTAAATAACTACGATATTGTCGTAGCGATTTTGTAGTCAATCTATAGTAAAATTTCGTAGCAATTTCATAGTTATTTCCTAGCTAATTCAAAAAAAAAAATTAAAAAAAAATCAATCACTAAATTGATCCCAAACACCTATTCTGTGGACCGATTTAGCGATCGATATTTATCAACTTTATTATTTGGTTCTAGCTCTAAAACCACATACCAAAACAGAAGCAACAAAACTTACAAATAACAATAAAATAATTCATAATAATTCACTAGGAAAGCAAACACACAACAATATAGCCGAATAACATCTCTATCTGTGTTAAACAATGAAAAGTAAATAATTTTATACAAGACTAATATATATATAGTTTAAATCACAAGAAAGGCATGCCTATGATAGGCTCTCTCAACATCCATCTGCTTGGAAGTTGGAACTAGCATAAGCATAACTGAAACCTTCAGTACCACGAAAAATATGCCACTGAAAATGTTGTAAGCATCATGTTAGATTAAATATTTGGCCAAACAAAAAGCATCCTAAACTTATTAAATGGTAACATATAAATACACCTTAGCAGTTAACCGCACAAAGACATATTTACAAACAAAAAATATAAAAGAAATACACAAGCTGCCAAAATTAGTTTCACAAAAACTATGAAAAGGATAAGGTATTAGCATAAAATTCAGATACCTTGAGTGCAGGAACAAGTTTAATTCAAAATCTGGATCTTACTCCACTCTACATGTTATGCTTCACTGCTGCATAGAAAGGTTTTGTATGCAGCCTGAGTTTTAATCCCATGTTTTCTAAGAAGCGTTAGTTGTATGCCAAAAGGGATTCTTGCAGCCCCTAGCCCCAACCAGCAAACTAATTGGCATGTAATACTACAAGTCTAATACTCTAATCATAAATAAGATATAAGCTTCTTCATTATCCTTAGGCCAATTAAAGTACATGATGACAATGATTAAGCTGATGAGTGCAAGCATTGTAACCATTCAAGAATCTTACCGCTGTATCGACCCATCAGCTTGACAACACCTATGCCATTCTCAATACTTTCAGCTTCAACATGTGCTGCATTTATAGCACGTTGAGCCTCCTCAACCGCTGTGTCGAAGCCGAAGGATTTATCGATAACCTATTAAGCCAGAAACAACAGAAAACAATCTCACAAGTTAATGATGCTAATAGGTAGTAAGTAGCAAATAAAAAACATGAGAATTCTGCAATAGTAATAAAGGGAATAAAGGATAAAAGATTAACCAAAGAATTAAGCTTAAGCTGTGGGGAGAGGAAACAAGATAGAGGGACTATGTGTTCACTGGAAAGTTATTTGACATTTTCTAAAAGCTCACAGAGAAAGGAAGAGAAACATCCTATGGAATCCAATAATACTATTCCACTTGAATTGCCATTAATGGATATTCCCACTGAAGATTAAGCATCCAATGGTGTTATTACTTAAACTTAATGTCTGCAGTTTAAAACAGATTGCAAGCATAAAACATCAAGCTAAGAAGAGAGAGACCATTAACTCATGAATTCTCAAGCTGTTTAACTTAAACTTAATGTCTGCAGTTTGCATCGTTGGATCAATGTGTATGTTTGAAGAAGCTTAGATTGATCAAACGGTGCATTCAACAAATTGAAATCACAAATCAAAATGACAAAGCGCAAAATGGAATTGTCATGGTACTTGCTACATAAAAGCCAGATTTTAATTGCTACAAGTTTAGGAAATTAAAGAATTATGTTCAAAAAATTAAACATGTAGAATGAAATAAACTGAAATATAGAGCCTATAGAGACTTGGCCATCACCTTGTGGAGTTTCACTTCACACGGTTCTTCCTACCTGTTGGAGCCAAATGGAAGCAATCAAACTTTTTTTTTTCTTTTAAATGTGTTAAACTTTTAAAACAATAATTCCATACAAGTCATGCTCAAAAGTTGTACGGAAAAACCCTCTGGGTTCAGAAAATCAAAAGATTGATGATAGATATATCATAATGCGTCAATGTATTTAATCACACATTAAATATTTCTTCATTACCGAAAGTAAGGGGGAAATCTTCATATTCCAGTATTTGATGATAAAAATATACAATCTGAAATTATGAAAGGTGTTTTCAGTTAATTTTGACTAAATTCATATCAAGTTGACGAAGCCAATTCATACTTCTGCTTTCAATTGCTGCTCATGACTTTATAGTGCTTAATAGTTAGAAGTGCAACATAACAAAACCTCATTTTGTACGCTATTGGTCTCAGCATAAGTTCTGGGACAGAATCAAACTTACATTTCATGAAATGTCAGATTCAATTTTCAAACTATAATTAGACAAGCCTGATTCCATAGTCCTATCCATTATTTGTATCAGCATCTGTTCTGGAAAACTTATTACATGATAGCAGGTTCAACTTCAAACACTAAACAAACCTGATCATATTCCAAAAGTCGTCATTCCTAATGATAAATTAGCATACAATAATACAGTTGACCATATCAGCCAGACACAGAATTTTTAAATGTATAAGAATAAGAATAGGTGGTGAATAGTATTTAAAGAATTAAAGATTCATTCAATGTTAAAACTAGTAAAATATTGATATTCACATTGATCAAATTAAGATTTACCAAGTATTTGCATTGTTTAAGTAAAAAACATAGACCTGCTCAATGGCTCTTGTTTATAAATAGACATCATTTGCATGTAGCAAACCTCACCACCAATACACACATACACAAGCAAATATACACCAAGAGAGTTACTGTTCTAAACCATATAGCTAGAGACAGCATGAAGGCCAGTTACTTGATCCTTGGAGCCTTCTTGGCTTTGGCATCTTGTGCCTTTGCCTTCGATCCAAGCCCCTTGCAGGACTTTTGTGTGGCTATCAATGACACCAAGAATGGTGGTATGTACCTTTTTTTTTTTTCCTTCTACATACCATGCACTTAATCTTAAAACATTCTTCCATCATATTTATACGACTAGTTCTTTTATAAGCCAGTGATTCTAAAAGGAGTACAAGGAGTACTCCTACTCATATACATCATAGGCGTTTGGTAAATATTACAACAACCATCCTGCTATAGCAACACTGCTTAAAACATTCTATAGGACTATTGCCACTAGTAAATGATTTTAATTTTTCTTATAATTTTGTTTTCAGTGTTTGTGAATGGAAAATTCTGCAAGGACCCAAAGCTTGTCATTCTAAGTATGTGAAGAGAAGATTATAAAGAAACAATGCTTCAGAGAGATCACATTCAGAAAGTTTAAATATTCTCAAACAAACAAACTACTCTTGCCAAAGCAAGTTGTCAGACAAAGTAACACTTCCATTGTTCATAATTTCAGAACATATAAACATCAAAGATATTTCAAACATATGATCAATATCAAAGATATGCATACTAAGGATGAAGATAAAAACCAGAAATCTCATAGTTCAGTTTGTCATATCTTTCTTGCCTAAATATGTAGTTTAACATACAAGTGCCAAGTATTACATTTTACTCTATATGACTCTTAAGTTATAGGAATGAAGTTGAAGTGAATGTTCTAAGACACGTACATCGAGACATTTGTATATAACAGAATAATCAAGAGCTGCTTCATATGCTCTCTAAACATTTTTTTTTATGAAATATCTAAACACTCTTTTTAGTTCATTATAATATAAGAGAAAAATTAGGAAGAAGTTGAGAGCCATGTTATATTACAAAATCAGGAAAAAATTAAGACACATCCTACTCCAGCAATTTTTTTTGCTAAACACATCAAAAAACACTATTACAAGCTTGTGATATCAAGTTCTTAGCTTTCATTTTCTCATCCTCCCAAACCAATACAATAATCAACATAAAATAAATATTCAATCTGGTAAAAAATATTGAAGTCGAGCTATATGAATGTAAAAAATCCTAACATGTAAATAAGTAATAGAATATAGTAAAAATATGTTGGATAATTTGTCCTTCTTCAAGACTCACATTGACAACATCAAAATGAAAACTTTGAAATAAATTAAATCCAGAAACTGCACATTAGAAATTGAACTAAACTAATCTAGAAAAGAAAAGTAGAAAACACAGGACACTCTCTGCATCTCCAATTTTCTCAGCCTTTCCTTTTCACAGATTAGCTTTATTAAAATGATATTACTCAAACAAGTCCCTTAATCTAAGAAATAACAAACAATAATTAAAAAGTTGGTGCATATATGAATGTTTTCTAGTTCCCCTAACTATCAGTATTGTAAATAATTGAGGCAGAAATAAGAAAGAGTTTATATCGGGTGCATATCTCAATGCCTTGGAGGTAAAAATTAGAGGTGATAATATATGATTATAATATACATGATAGACATTAAAAGCCATTACAGTTAACTATCATTGAAAGAACTGTCATATCTTTGAAGGATCAGAACACTATTATCTGACAACATTGACTTAGGTATTTCATCAAACACCTTGAAGATGAAATAGTAATTTCAGATTATCTAACAACATTGACTTGAGCATTTCATCAAACACCTTGAAGTGCAAAAAATCAAAATGACTGAAACAAAAAACTATTTGATTCTCATAAAATCAAAATGCAAAGAGGTGTTATCTAGCAAATTTGATATTTCTATGCTTCACGGCAGAAATCAACACTACAACAATAATGGTTCTCAAAACGAACAGCGAAGGAAAAAAGAAATGAGGGAAGAAGGAATGAGATTTGGAACATTACAGTTTCAGATAAGAAGCAAGAATCTGAATCTGGATTTGTTTCCTGGAAGCGGAAATTTGTTGTCTGAATACGTGAAAACGAATTGCTTCACCTTCAAATCGCAGATCTAGAGATAGTGCGAAGAGAGAGAGCGCGAGAGAGAGAGCGTCGGGGAGAGAGAGAGAGATAGTGTTCAGTTCTAGAGATAGTGTTCTGAGAGAGAAACTGTTCTTGATAGTTTGATTCAGAGTGTTTTAAGCAATATTTAGTTAATATGTTAGTTTTATTAAAAGAAAAAATTATCAGGGAGATAAGAAATATGGTATTGGTTCAAAAACAATATAATGGCAGTTAAAATGTAGTTAATTAACTTCAAAGTAGCTATTAATTTTTTGGGTAGGTAAATTAGTAGCAAAAACCCAAAATTCTTGTTGCGATATACCATCGTCCCTTCCCAGAAGGTGATGACAAACTCATGCATAATGCAATATATCATCCCAGATGACCATCAAAATTCGATTCTCAAACTCCATACATCAATAACAATGATATAATAACATGCTAAGGCGACACTATAACATCATATAATATAAAAGAGCATGTCATAACAACCACAATTCATATACATCAGATATAATTCTTAACAATAATTAAAGCTGGAATTGATCCATACCATAGAAATTTAAAGTCCAGATAAAAGAAATATAATTAACACTTTAACCAAATGATACCGTGAGTCAGGGAAGAAGATTTTAATTTCAAATACATATAAGTTCACTTTGTCCAAGTGAAACCAATTAACATGAACTTTGGCAATTGGAGGTTGAAAGCATGAATCTAATTCACAGAGAACTTTTGCTTTTGACACTCATGAGAGTGATATAGAAATATGTCACGTTAAGTTGGCAATTTTACTTTCAATAGAAAAAGTCCAGGATAATAGCATTAGGGGCATACAAGCTAGACGAGAGTAATGGCACATAGCAGCGTAAACGGAAAAAGAAAGGAACACTTGGAGACTGCCCAATAAATTAATAATAACAAAAATATCTCTGTGTAGACTCAAGAAAAATATATCTATCAAATCAATTTCTCAACAAGATGAAAACATTTAAAGAATTCATGTAAACATCAAAATATATTTAAAATCTCATATCATGAATCATGAACCCAAAAATTAATTGTACCATTGTTCCGTCCAAATACCTCAGATGAGAGATACTCGGCCGAAGAAAGTTTAGTGGGAGTGTTTTGGAATGTGCTTGACAGAATGTGAATTATGCTCCTAGTATCCAAATGGGAATCAAAGCAAACGTAGTTCTCAATGGAGGGGTTGGACCCCTATTTATAGAGATGTTTAGAATCAGGCTCCGAGTTATACGGAGAGATGTTAGGATCAGGCTCTGATTATGCAGAGAGATATTAGGCTCCTGATTGTACGGAGAGATATCAGGCTCCGGATTATGCGGAGAGATACTTGGACCGGCGAGATATTCGGCCCAGTCAGTTACGGCTGGATAGCTTAAGGCCGAGATATCTTCATTCGCGGTCTGGTGTGGAGTAGGCCCGAGTAGTTATCCTCGGGTGTCGAGCGTGTTAATAAGTCTTCGGCTCTATGGGAGTTCGGGTGAATATCTACTCACGAGAATGAGCTCGGTTGTATTGACAATCCTCGGCCTTATATCCTCGGCCGGTACACAAGCCCCCCGAGCTCCGAGCTTAAATAAGCGAAAGAGCTGATAAGCATAAAACCGAGCTTATTCTTCGATCACACAAACTTCTGCATTCCCAGCTGTCATTTCAATCAAATCTTTCCTCTTTGTCAGAGAAAGCAATCATTCCCCCTAATACTTCTGTGGTACGCTTTAGGTAAGAAACCTTAGGGTTCCGCGCCCATTTAATGGGGGAAAATCAAAAGTCGTGCCCTTTTGGGCCTGATGGGACGTGGGCCGTCAACCGCAGGCTACAAATATCCCTTCCGACCCCAACTCCCTTCTACCCTGCTTATCCTCCTTGACCTTTCGCCTTCGTCTTCCAGGTTTCTGCCATCACTCTTCTGCTTGTCATTTTTCAGGTACGCCCAGTCTCCTTATTCCCCTCGTACTTCTCAGTTTAATTTCTGCTTACCAGATGAGTTCATCCATGTCCTCTGAGTCGAACACCTCGCCTCTAATTGAGCGCGAGGTTTCCCCCATTGGGGGTTCTCCCTCCACCTCTTCGATTCCTTCACGGGAGTTGAACGTCGGAGAAGGGGAAGCATCCTCCTCCGGGTCGTCTTCCCCTGGGTCTGATTCCTCCGGGTCTGACTCCAAGTCCGGTTCTCCCTCTCCTCCGGTGTCCAAACCCGCCGCTCGTAAACAACGCCTGAGGGTTCCAAAAGACCCTATTCCGGATATCACTCTTCCTGGGTATACCTGGGTTAAAGGCGAGGTTGGGACCTTTTTCTCTGACTTCCAAACCCCAGAATCAATTGATCAACTTCGGTCCCAAATTAATATCTCGGCGTCAGGGGACGAGTCCGAGTTCATTTGCTCCCCATGCTCGGGTACCGAGTGTGTCTTCCTCAGGGATCGTCCTTCCGAGCCCCCCTTTACATACATGTACAAAACATTATTTGATAAGCTGCATGTGTCTCTTCCTTTTACTGAGTTTGAGTGCGATGTTCTGAGAACCATGAACGTCGCTCCTACTCAACTTCACCCCAATAGTTGGGCTTTTATGAAAGCCTTTCAGATTCTATGTAAATACATCGGGATGGAGCCCACCACTCCAAAATTTTTGTATTTCTACCAAACAAGGTTTGGTGAGAAAATGGGATGGATTTCCCTTAACGGGCTGAATCGGAGAGGACTGCTTAGTTTGTACACATCATCGTACAAAGATTTCAAAGTCGGCTTCTTCCGAGTTCGCCCCTCGGGCTCTCATTCCTCCCACTTTTTTGATGATGATAACTTTGCCAAGTTTCCCCTATATTGGCAATCCTCCCCCACAAAATTCGTTGGCTTTGAGTACCAATCCCTCCCGGCCGAGGATAGACGGGACATAGACATACTAGAAAAACTTCCTCGGCCCCTCCATTGTGGACGCCTCCTGAAACTACCCTTCTCACCAACCCCGAGAACTGACCTGAAAAGTAAGTACTCGGCTTTTTAGTTTTGGAATTTTTTCTGTATTTGTTGCTGAACTAACAACTTTTTCTTTTTGGCAGTCAATATGGGGAAATTTGACTTCTCCAAGCTTGTAAAGGCTGCTGCTAAAGAGGGTCAGGGTCCCTCTTCAACTAAGAAGAAGCAGAAAATACCTCCTCCCACCAAGACCTCTGCGAAGGGAACTTCATCATCTGCCCCCCAAAAAAGAAAGAGGGTAGAGGTTGTAGTTGACACCGAAGACTCTCCCCCACCTCACCCGAGTCCCCCACGCCCAACTACTCAGGAGACCGGGACCGCGAGGCGGGGAGAACAACCCCCTCCCTCCACCGAGCAAAAATGGTACAACAGTTCTCTAAAGGCGGGGACCTCATCCCTCTGGGGTGAAGATTTCAACCCGTTCCCTTCCTTTGACTTGAACTTCCTCAAACCTGCTGACCTCCGGTTAATCAGGCAGCAAGAAGGGCTCAATCCAAAGCATGGAGGCCCTCTCGGCCTATTGCATCCGAGCCGCCGCTCTAGCCCGTCATAGTCGGGATTTGGTGGAGTCCGAGAGGAAATCCCGGCATCTGGAAGCTGAACTTGCTTCCATTGAGAAGCTAAAAGGGGATTTTGCCCGGACCTCCACAGAGCGCGACGAGCTGGCCAAGGCCAATAATCTCCTGACTACAACCATGACCGAGCTGAACGGCCAGAACTCCGAGCTCAACACCAAAGCAAATTCTGCTGAGGAGGGTAAAGCTCGGGCTGAAGAGGGTAGAGCTCGTGCTGAAGAGGAGCTTAAGAATGCTCAAGCTGAAATTGAGCGACTTAAAGCTGCCTTGGAGGCCGAGACCAAGGCCAAGATGGAGCTCCAGGAGGATGTGAAAGAGGCCACTAGCTGCATTATTATCGAGCACCGAAAAGGTTTTGACAAGGCTATTGCTCAGGTTGAGGTTCTCGCCCCGGGGGTTGATCTTTCGGGAGTCGATGTGAACAAGAAGGTGGTGAATGGGGAACTTATTCCCATAATTCCTGAAGAGGAAGAGGAGGTGGCGGTGGAAAGGGAGGAAGACTCTCCCGGGGATCACATCGAGGCCGAAGAGGGTCCTAGGGACGAGTAGCTGTTTAGTTTTTTGTTTTTTGTTCATCCCTTGTAATGGGCTTGTGCCCTTGTAACTTCATTTTACTTAATGAAAACTATTACCATTTTGCTGACTTTTCTTTTTTCCTTGTAGCCTCTTGTTTGGCCGAGATACACTTGAAGTGTTATCTTCCGTCGTTGTGTTTGGCCTGTTAAACAAATCTACGGTTAAGACCGAGGTATTCTACAGTCCATATCAAAAATGGACGGTGGTTGTCACACGTGAAACTCATGTTTCACACCTTACGCATGCAGTCACGCGTTATATGCTTTGGAAACCGCAGGGGGTTCATGCAATTACTGCCTTTCGCTTAGTTTCGAGATTTGTTTTTCCAACAAACCGTTTCCCACGCATACTTTTTTCTCTCCAACGCCTCTCCCCCATTATAAATAGGGCTGTTTTACTGCTTCTTTCATTCATTCTTCATTCTTTCCCACCAGCCAAACTCGTCTCTCTCCCACCCGAGTAGTTCTATGATAGTGTTAGGGGTTTACGCTCCCCTCTCCCAGTTAACATCCTTTTTTGAGTTTCATGGCTACCAAAAAGGATGTAAGTGGGAGACGGGATCTAGAATTCCTTTTATGATTCAATCCTCCAAGAAGGATGTTAACTGGGAGAATAACAGACTTCGGGAGTCGCGAAAGGGGTAGAGGCCGTCTACTCCCTGAGCGGGCCGAGCACCTCATCATCCAACTTTCTCAGGGGGAAGTGACTACATCCTCCCTTAAGAGAGAGTCATGGCGTTGGATTGGGGGGACTGGGGGCCGACTGGACCTGCCCCTGCTCTAATTGGGGGAACTACTGTCCCGCCGAGCGGCCCTTATTTTCAATTTCAGCGCTGTGCTCGGTTCCCTTAATATCTTCACCTGTTTGTACTTTTCAAGAGTCAAACTCGGCCTTATTTTTGCTTTACGCATTGTACTCGGTTTCCTTAATAAAATCATGGCTCATATTCGGCCTTTAAATTCGAACTTTGTTCTTTTTTAATTACTACTCGTATTCGATTTCAACAATTTCGCGGCTCGAACTCGGCCTTAATAACTCGATAGCTCGAACTTGGCTAATAGGCTCAAACTTGGCCTTAATAACTCAATAGCTCGAACTTGGCTAATAGGCTCAAACTCGGCCTCAATAACTCAATAGCTCGAACTCGGCTAGGAGGCTCAGACTTGGCCTTTAGAATTTAACGGCTCGAACTCGGCCTTCAGGCTCAAACTTGGCCTAAAACGGCTCGAACTCGGCCTTTAGGCTCAGACTTGGCCTTAAACGTTTAATCGACTCGAACTCGGCCTTCAGGGTCAAACCTGGCCTTTAAGAATTTAATGGCTCGTACTCGGCCTTCAGGCTCAAACTTGGCCTTAAGTATTTAATCGGCTCAAACTCGGCCTTCAGGCTCAAACTTGGCATTTAAAATTTAATGGCTCGTACTCGGCTTTCAGGCTCAAACTTGGCCTTCAGGCTCAAACTTGGCATTTAAAAATTTAATGGCTCATACTCGACCTTCAGGCCCAAACTTGGCCTTAAGCATTTAATCGGCTCGGACTCGGTCTTCAGGCTCAAACTTGGCCTTCAAAAATTTAATGGCTCGTACTCGGCCTTTAGGCTCAAACTTGGCCTTAAGCATTTAACCGGCTCGAACTCGGCCTTCCGAATGAGATGTTTCCAGAGTAAATACATCGGCAAGATAAGAGAACATAACAATGTTCATAATAAATTCTTTTATTGAGTAAAAAGAAAGTTTGCGGTGTGCCTCGTTAAAACCTTCTCGGTCAAAACCCTTTTTGGGACAAAATAACGAGGTAGGAAAAAGAGTACATCACCTGACTATATACATCAACTATAATAAAATTTTAAATGCGAAGCATTCCAAGTCCTCGGGATAGGCTTTCCGGACAACTCTTCTAACCTATATGCCCCGTTTCCCAGGTTTTCTGCTACCCGGAATGGCCCTTCCCAATTTGCTGCCAACTTGCCTTCCGTATGATCCTTCCTTGCTTCTCCTTTTATTCTCAACACCAAGTCTCCATGCAGGAAACTCCTCGGCTTTACTCTTGAATTATGCCTTCTGGTTGCTCTTTGTTTGCAAGCTTCTTCTCTGATTTTGGCCTCCTCCCTGATTTCCTCTACCAAGTCAAGCTCGACCCTTAAATCGCTTTCATTATCATTCGGCTCGTGTTGCATACGTCGGAAAGACGGCTCCCCAACCTCCACGGGGATCATGGTGTCTGTTCCATATGTCAGCCTGAAGGGCGTTTCGTGGGTGGTAGATTGAGGCGTGCAGTGGTAGGCCCAGAGGATACTTGGTAATTCCTCTGCCCAAGCTCCTTTGGATCTTCCCACCCTCTTCTTTAGTTCTCCGAGAATGACCTTGTTGGCTGCTTCGGCTTGCCCATTGGTCTGGGGATGTTCAACCGATGTAACATGGTGTTTAACACCGAGGTTGTCATAGAATTCCCGTAATGTCTTATCTACAAACTGTCTTTCGTTGTCTGTGACGATTGCAAAAGGAATTCCGTGCCTATAGATGAGGCTTTTCCATACAAATTTTTGCACTTTCTCGACGGTAATCTTCGCCAAAGGCTCTGCTTCAATCCATTTCGTGAAGTAGTCTACTGCTACCAGGAGAAATTTGACTTGTCCTTTGGCCATAGGGAATGGCCCCAGTATGTCCATTCCCCACATAGCAAAAGGCCAAGGCAAGTTTAATGTGTGAAGTCCTTCCGGAGGGGTACGACTTATATTGGAGAATCTTTGGCACTCATCACATTGCTTCGTCCACTCAATGCAATCTGCTCGGAGGGTAGGTCAATAGTACCCTGCTCGGACTACCTTGGAGGCCATTGATCTGCCCCCACAATGAAAACCACAGATTCCTCGGTGAACCTCTTCCATGACGTACTTTGATTGTGCCTTCGTCAGACATTTTAGTAATGGTACCGAGAACCCCCGTTTAAACAATTCTCCCGAAATAATAGCAAAATGACTTGCTCTGAGCCTAATCTTCTTGGCTTCAGCATGATCTGGGGGCAGAGTTTCCGCGGATAAATACTCCCAAATGGGTGTCATCCATTCTCGGTCAACCGGTTCACTGGCCATCACCTCCCCAAACGTGACACTCGGTTCATTTATGGTTTCTTGAATAACCGTTCTATGGTGGCCCGGCTTCTTTGTACTGGCCAATTTGGACAGCAGGTCTACCCGGGTGTTTTCTTCTCGGGGAATGTGCTCAATAGCGAATTTCTCG
The DNA here is from genome assembly GCA_030762895.1 of Sophora flavescens. Classification (NCBI taxonomy): domain Eukaryota; kingdom Viridiplantae; phylum Streptophyta; class Magnoliopsida; order Fabales; family Fabaceae; genus Sophora; species Sophora flavescens. The sequence continues at coordinate 126,520,735 of CM061068.1, forward strand.
AAGTTGGAAATTAATTGGTTGACCTTGCATAAATACTTGGTGAGCTGAGGCTCTTTCGTTTGATACCCTCCAGATATTTGCCCAGTGACTAGCTGTGAATCACTCCGGCATCTAATGACCTTCGCCCCCATTTCCTTTGCCAGCATCAATCCTGCTATCAAAGCTTCATATTCGGCTTGGTTGTTTGAGGTTTTAAACTCGAACTTTATTGACTGTTCCAGGATCAGATCTCCCAGGCCTTCCAGAATCACCCCAGCTCCACTGCCCATGACATTCGAGGATCCATCCACATACAAGTTCCACCATATATCCTCGGTTATCGGCTGCAGGTTGAGCTCGGCTACGAAGTCGGAGAGACATTGAGCTTTCAGAGGGCCCCTCAACTCGTATCTCAGGCCGAACTCGGATAATTCTACCGACCACGCAATCATCCGTCCTGCCAACTCGGGCTTTTTGAGAATCTGCCTAATCGGGTGATCAGTTTTGACAATCACCTGGTGACTTTAGAAATACGGACGCAATCGCCGAGCTGCAGTTATCAGGGCCAAAACCAGCTTTTCAATGACTTGATACCGGGTTTCAGCATCATGAAGGACCCTACTGATGAAGTACACCGACATTTGAACTTTCTCTATTTCCTGCACAATGACTGCACTGATGGCATACTCGGTGGCTGACAGGTATAAGTATAACTCTTTCCCTGGGATGGGTCGAGTTAAGATCGACGGTGAAGACAAAAAGGCCTTGAAATCGACGAAGGCCTTCTCGCATTCCTCGGTCCATGTGAAGGTTTGAGGCCTCTTCAGTAACCTAAAGAAAGGCCGAGCTTTCTCTGCAGATTTGGGTAGAAACCGAGATAATGATGCGAGGCGTCCTGCAAGTCTTTGCACTTCTTTAACATTTTGTGGGCATCTCATCTCAATCACAGCCCGACATTTATCAGGATTGGCCTCGATTCCCCGGTGTGTCAGCATGAAGCCGAGGAATTTTCCACCCTGGACACCGAAAACACACTTCTCCGGATTCAATCTCATATTATACTTCCTCAGCTGCTGAAAAATTTCCTCCAGATCTTTTGGGTGGCTATTGGGGTCATCGGATTTCACCACCATGTCATCCACATAAACCTCCATAGTCCTTCCGATTTGTTTTTCGAATACCCAGTCCATGAGCCTTTGGTATGTAGCTCCAGCATTTTTCAGTCCAAACGGCATTACCCGGTAACAGTAATTCGAGCCCTCAGTAATGAAAGCTGTTTTCTCCTCATCTGGGGGGTACATTCGGATCTGATTGTACCCCGAGTATGCGTCCAAGAAACTCAGAATTCTGTATCCGGAAACTCCATCCACCAGTCTGTCAATACTCGGCAAAGGATAGGAATCCTTTGGGCAAGCTTTATTCAAATCTGTGTAATCGGTGCACATGCGCCACTTGCCGTTTGCTTTTTTGACCAGAACAACGTTGGCCAGCCAGGTAGTGTATTCTACTTCTCGGATAAAATTGGCCTTGACCAACTTCGCTGTTTCCTCTTCGACAACTTTTCTCCTTTCTTCCCCAAGTCTCCTTTTCCTCTGGGCCACTGGTTTCGCTTCGGGACAAATTGACAGTTTATGGCATAAGAAGTCGGGATCAATTCCCGACATATCAGATGTGGTCCAGGCGAACAAATCGGCGTTGCTACGTAGCACTTGCTTTATTTCCTCTTTCAAATTCGGCTCAAGGTGACCGTCGAGTTTGGTGCACTGATCGGGCTGTGAACCGAGCTGGAACTTTTCTAACTCCTCAATAGGTTGCGGATGTTGTTCCTGCATGTCCATTCTCGGATCCAGTTCAACAGAGTTAACGGAATTCACCGACTTGTCTTTCCCCCTGTCTAGGGTTTCTGCAGGTGTAGGTTTAAGTTTGCTCACACGCAAACTATCAGCATAGCACTGTCTGGCCATTTTCTGATCAGCCCGGACAGCAACTATGTCCCCCGAGTTGGAAGGGGACTTCATCGTGAGGTGGGGAGTAGAGACCACAGCTCCCAGCTCGTTCAAAGATGGTCTTCCGATCAGGATATTGTATGATGTTACTGCATTGACTAACACATACCTGACCATGATAGTCTTGGATGCTTTGCCATCCCCAAAAGTAGTCAGGAGGTCAATGTATCCCCGTGTATCAACTTGTTCCCCTGCAAAGCCGACGAGCTTACTGTCGTACGGTTGAATATATTTCTCTGGGATACCGAGCTTATGAAATGTTGAGTAATATAAGATATCTGCCGAGCTCCCCTAGTCGACAAGGGTTCTTTTGACCGAGAAATTAGCCAACTGCACGGTGATTACCATGGGGTCATCTTGATTAGGATCCACCCCTACAAAGTCTTCATCGGAAAAGATAATAGGTGGGGAATTTCTCGGGGGTTTGCCGGATACCGAGTTGACAGCCCGAATAGCCCGCAGGTGCTTTCTCCGAGCTGAACTTGTCGTGCCTTGATGAGTGTGATTTCACCTCATTTTCCATGTACATTTCTACATGCATTTGCATTTAGTTAGGCCATTTTAGTTGGATTTTGTTTAGTTTTTCACTTGGAACGGATAAGGTGGTATTGTGTGTTGTTTTGCAGGGATTTTTGATTAAATGCCCAAGTTTTAGCCATGAGGAAGCTGAGATGAAGAGAAGGCCTGAAAACTGAAGAAGAAGGGGGCCAAAAGTCAGAATCTGTCACTTACCTGGCCGTGATGGCTATCACGGCCGTGACCCAAAACTAGCAAAAGTCAGAGACGATCACGGCCTAGCCGTGATGGCTATCACGGCCGTGACGTGTCAGCTGTGCCAGATCTCCAAAAGTCAGAGACGATCACGGCCTAGCCGTGATGGTTATCACGGCCGTGATGAATCAGTTGGAAAAGTCAGAAAGTATCACGGCCTAGCCGTGATGAGTATCACGACCGTGATGAATCAGTAAATGAAGCGGTGCCAAGTCAGAAACCATCATGGCCTGGCCGTGATGGCTGTCACGGCCGTGACCGGCCACGAGTAATAAAAAGAACTGAGCAGAACAGAAGAAGGCAATTCAGAAAACCCTAAAGAAAAAAATCCTCTGCTGCTGTGGCTGTGTGCATCATTCCATGGAGCTCTCTCCTTTGTTCATCTCTGTAATTATTCCTTTTGTTTTACTTTCAATTATGTGTAGCTAAACTCCCCTTTTGTTGGGGTTAGACTATCGCTATCTGAACTTGGTTGTAAAAATGATTTGATTTTAATACAGTTTCCTTCTTCTTTGTGAGTATATAATTCCATGCTTAATGCTTTCCTAGGCTTGATCATCTTAGGAATGATTAGTTGCTTTAATAGACAATTGAAAGGTTGATGTTAAAGCATGCTCATGAATTATATGCCAAGTAGTCCAAGAATCTAGACATAGGTGTTGGCTACTTGCAATCTTATGAATCTTGTCTTAATGCAATTTCTCTTATTAATCCACCTAAGACATTAGGGTTTAATTTGGGATTTTAGGCTCAATGCACCTAAGACATTAGGCTTGAGTATATTAGAAAAGATTTGATTGTCATAAGGGGAGTAGGAACTGTGTTAGTTATCATTTCATAACAATCAAGGGAGGATTAGCTTAGTTTAACCCTTGACAATTCTATCTCATTGTTATTCATCTCTCTGTTTTCACGTTAAGCTGTTTGAGAAAAATCCAAAAAGAACAAAAATATTTTCTTCTTGTTTGTTTGCTAGATGTTAGAACAACCTTCAATCCAAAATCCGATCGCCTAGATAGTAGTCAAATTTGCGAAGTGGTAATTGTCCACGATCCCTGAGAACGATATCCGGTCTCACCGTTTTTATTACTTGCAACGAACCGGTACACTTGCCGAGTACGTGTCAAGTTTTTGGCGCCGTTGTTAGGGGATCAATGTGCCAATATCACGAGTACCAAAGGGGACTCCTAATTTAGGCATTTTATTTTTTTCTTGTTTTTCCTCTTTGTGTTGTTTTCGTTCTTATTGTCGTATCTCTCTCTGTGAATTTCCGCAAGTGCTTTGTTTTCCGTTTGTTTCTGTGCTACTCCGTTTGTTCAGTGTATGCGAGGTACAATCGACCCAGGTGAACTCCAATTCGAACCTGAGATCGAGAGACTCTGCAGAAGGAATAGAAAGAAAACCAAGGCAAGACAGAATAGAGAAAGAGCATCTTCTAGTAGACAAGAGCAGCGACAAGTTGAGTTACCCAGTGTGCAAGAACCACAAATGAAATAGCAGCATTGTCACCATGGCGAGAAGAGAATGCACCAAGGAGAACAATGGGGGACTACACCTCCCCTAGAGTTGATAGATGTGGGACTCCGATTGTGAGACCTGCAGTGGGCCTGCAATAATTTGAAATCAAGGCCTCACTCCTCCACCTTGTGCAGCAAAACCAATTTGGAGGGTTGGAGAGTGAAGATCCTCATGCTCACATTGGTACCTTCATTGAGTGTGTGACACCATCAAGTTAAATGGAGCTTCCGATGAGGCCATTCGGTTAAGGCTTTTCCCTTTCTCTTTGAGGGATAGAGCCAAGGCATGGCTTCAATCTCATCCTCATGGAAGCATCATCACCTGGAACGACTTGGTCGGCAAGTTTTTATCTCGATTTTTCCCTCCGTCAAGAATGATTAAGCTGAGGTCAGAGATCAATGCCTTTGCACAGAGGGATGGTGAGTCACTATATGAAGCCTGGGAGAGGTTCAAGTCTTTACTCACTGACTTGTCCAAATCATGAACTGGAGACATGGCAGCAGGTCGCAACTTTTGTTAATGGGCTCAACAGAATTCAAGAAGTATGATTGAAGCGGCTGCAGGAGGTACATTGAGTCGGAAGACACCAGGAAGAAGCAAAGGACTTGATTGAGAACATGGCTAACAATGACTATCAAATGCCTAGTTCTCGGTCAATGGTCGGTAGAGGTGTTCTAGAGCTGGATGAAATTGGTGCCCTCAAGGCACAAATGGCTATTCTTACCAAACAAGCTGGGGTCGGTTCAACTGCAGAACTCTCAAGTACAAGCTGTTCAAGTTCAAGGTGCCTCGGTGTGTGATTTACGTGGAGGCAACCATGCAAATGGAAACTGTGAGATCAATGTGGTGGGAAGCTCGGGACAAGAAGAGGTAAACTATATGGGCAACCAAGGGCCTAGAAATGATCCCTACTCCAACACCTACAATCCAGGGGTGGCGCAATCATCCCAACTTCGAGTTGGAGACAAGGACAAAGTTCAAATACTCAAGCAAAGGCTCCTCAAGAGAGTTCAAGCAAATTGGAGAGCATTCTAGGCCAGTTCATGCAAGCCACTCAAGAGACTATGAAGAATCAAAATGCCTCCATCAAAAATCTTGAGCACCAGATAGGACAGTTGGCAAAGCAAATGGCGAAAGACCTCAAGGACAATTCCCGGGAGATACGAGAGAAGAATCCGAAGGAAGGTTGCATGGCAATTATCACAAGAAGTGGGAGAGTGTTAAATCCACAAGAAAGAGAAGGGAGAAGAAGAGGCAAGAGGAGCTAGAGATGATAAGGTACAATTTGAAGAGGTAAACAATGAAGAACCCAGAAATCCCCAAGATACTACCTCTATTCCTACCTAGGTGTAGAAGCTGAAAAACCGCGAGAAGGAGAAATTAGTTGATGAAGAATTTGCAAAGAAGAAGACCGGAAGACAGATTCGGAAGAGGCCGATAATCCCAAGGAGCTGCCCCCATATTTCAGAATCCCGTACCCCCAACGGTTGAAGAAAGAGGCAAAAGATCGCAGCTTTTCTAAGTTCCTGGATGTATTCAAAAAGCTACAAATAAACATCCCGTTTCTTTGAAGCTCTGTGAGATGCCTTCCTACGCAAAATTCATGAAGGAGATCCTTACAAACAAAAGAAGGTGGAAGGAGGAGACAGTGATGCTTATCGAAGAGTGCAACGCTATAATTCGAGAGGAAGCTACCAAGTAAAGATGAAGGACCGGGTAGCTTCACTATCCCATGCACTATTGGTCATGTGAACATTAGGAGAGCATTGTGCGATCTAGGCGCAAGTGTCAACCTTATGCCGTTATCCATTTTCAAAAAGCTGGGAATTGGTGAGGTAAAACCAACGAGAATTTCTCTTCAATCTGTGACCGCTCCATTACATATCCCTATGGTGTTGTGGAGGATTTGTTGGTGAAGGTGGATAAATTGATCTTCCCAACAGACTTTGTGGTTTTAGATATGGAGGAGGATCGTGAAGTTCCACTCATACTAGGGAGACCTTTTTCCGCAAACTGGTCGGGCTTTGATAGATGTGGAAAAAGGCCAGTTGAAATTCAGAGTGCAAAAAGAGGAAGTAACTTTCAATGTATTGGAAGCTATGCATCGCACGAGCAAGGAAGAGGAGTGTTTCCGCATGGAAGTGGTGGACACAGTAGATAAGGAAGTCATTGCGCATCAACACCACCCCTCTATTCCAGAGAAGAAGGAAAAGCCCAACTTGAAAGCAAATCTAAAGCTATGCAAAACAAATGATGCATCAGTTGGTGAGGAAGTTGGTCCTGCTCATCTTGTGAAAACAGAACCTCCACCAGGAAGGAGTAAGAAAAAGAGCAAGAGGCCCGGAGCGAAAAAGGCAAAGCAGAAGCACAGTTGTTGGCCTTTTAAGAAAAATCAGCTCTTTACAGGAGTTTCATGGAAGAAAAGTGCTCTTGCAATTCTATGTCCAGCAGATCCCGGTTAATGAAGGAAGTATCTACTCGTCAAGCTAGTGACGTTAAAGAAGCGCTTATTGGGAGGCAACCCAATCTTTATTTTTTTATATATAATTTTCATCTTCTCTTTTGTTTTTGATTTCCCCTCTTGAATAATTTGAGAAGCTCAAGAGGTTTGTGAATAGTTTGTTGAGTGATTCCAGATGTTGAAGGAAGGAGGAGAAGAAGGGCAAGAGGAAACAAAACCAGAAAGCATGTGATTCAGCACCACTACCACCTTGTGAGTTGTTCCAATTTTCTTCCCTCTCTAAACTTAATTATTTACATTGAGGACAATGTAAGTCTTTAAGCTTGGGGTAGGGGTAATCTTTTAGCTTGCATTGTAAATATTGCATTCATATAGGCTCTAGTCTTGCATGATCACATGAATTAATTGCCCCCTGCTTAGATTGAGCATCTGATTGTGAGAGCTAAGTGCCAATTGGGCAGTGATAGTGAATTTTTGGACCCTGATTTTATATTCTTGTGATATGGCTTCATTAAATATGCTTGAGATGTTCTTGGATAGTTGATGATTAGCATGTGTTTCTATGGATTTGTGTTCTCACCTGGTTCTTGAACTGATGAATGTGAGCTTTTGAGCCATTAGGGGGCACTCACTAAATCTGCCCCCGTTCTTTGTGTAGAGTGTTTTCCTCTTGGATTGTTTTTCTCTAGAACTTGACTTGAAACCATTTCGAAACTAGAAAATTTTTGGAAACATTTTTGAAAATGATTGAGGCAATAGGTGTTTTTTCTGGCCTTCTGAACTTTGAATGAATAATGCTACCCTTAGTTGCCCCATTTTGAGCCTGAATGAATAACATGTTTTTCTTGGTTCCCTGAAATGTTGTGTTAAATATGCTTTTGAGGGACCTTCTAAAGTACTGTGCAAAAATGGGTTGGAAAATGTAGTTGAAAGTTTGGGATGATGAAAGAAAAAAAAAGGGAATCTAAAAAATTTTACTTCTCCTGAATTGCAAAATCTCCCCTTCTTTAAAAAAAAAAAAAAAAAAAAAAAAAGAGAAAAGAGAAATAAAAAATGGGGAAGGGGATGACAAAAAGGAATGAGAAGTAGAAAGAAAAAAAAAATGAAAGAATGGTGGAAGAGTAAACTGAAACCCAAAGAAAGGTATTTTAGAAGGTCATGCCTTGCAATGCTTGATTGTTTGTATAGCCTTTTGAAATTTCCTGTTTTTGAAATTCCCACCTGAAAATTGATCCCATGGCCTCATTACAACCAAAGAATAAGACCTCTTGATTCTTAGATGTTTTCATTAATAAAGTGAAGATTTGGTTGATAGTCAAGCTTATGGTAGGAATCATTCTTTGAGGAAAATGGAGTGAAATGTCATATTCCCTTAACACTTGAGTGAGTGAGGCAAGAAAGAGAGCCAAGCAAATGAACAAGCTTGGGGTGAGCTGCAAGTGAGATAGAGTGCCCGAATTAGTGAGAATGTGAGTCTAGGGAAACTAAGCCCTAATTGGACTTGAATTGATTGTCTCTTGCTGAAATAATTGACTGCCTGTTGCTTGGATCATTTTATTCGGGTTCTTAGTTCACTATCATTGTCCTGGTTGTTTTCATCTTATGGCCTTGGTTTTTGCTTGAGGACAAGCAAAGTCTTAAGCTTGGGGTGATTTGATGAGTGTGATTTCACCTCATTTTCCATGTACATTTCTACATGCATTTGCATTTAGTTAGGCCATTTTAGTTGGATTTTGTTTAGTTTTTCACTTGGAACGGATAAGGTGGTATTGTGTGTTGTTTTGCAGGGATTTTTGATTAAATGCCCAAGTTTTAGCCATGAGGAAGCTGAGATGAAGAGAAGGCCTGAAAACTGAAGAAGAAGGGGGCCAAAAGTCAGAATCTGTCACGGCCTGGCCGTGATGGCTATCACGGCCGTGACCCAAAACTAGCAAAAGTCAGAGACGATCACGGCCTAGCCGTGATGGCTATCACGGCCGTGACGTGTCAGCTGTGCCAGATCTCCAAAAGTCAGAGACGATCACGGCCTAGCCGTGATGGTTATCACGGCCGTGATGAATCAGTTGGAAAAGTCAGAAAGTATCACGGCCTAGCCGTGATGAGTATCACGGCCGTGATGAATCAGTAAATGAAGCGGTGCCAAGTCAGAAACCATCACGGCCTGGCCGTGATGGCTGTCACGGCCGTGACCGGCCACGAGTAATAAAAAGAACTGAGCAGAACAGAAGAAGGCATTCAGAAAACCCTAAAGAAAAAAATCCTCTGCTGCTGTGGCTGTGTGCATCATTCCATGGAGCTCTCTCCTTTGTTCATCTCTGTAATTATTCCTTTTGTTTTACTTTCAATTATGTGTAGCTAAACTCCCCTTTTGTTGGGGTTAGACTATCGCTATCTGAACTTGGTTGTAAAAATGATTTGATTTTAATACAGTTTCCTTCTTCTTTGTGAGTATATAATTCCATGCTTAATGCTTTCCTAGGCTTGATCATCTTAGGAATGATTAGTTGCTTTAATAGACAATTGAAAGGTTGATGTTAAAGCATGCTCATGAATTATATGCCAAGTAGTCCAAGAATCTAGACATAGGTGTTGGCTACTTGCAATCTTATGAATCTTGTCTTAATGCAATTTCTCTTATTAATCCACCTAAGACATTAGGGTTTAATTTGGGATTTTAGGCTCAATGCACCTAAGACATTAGGCTTGAGTATATTAGAAAAGATTCGATTGTCATAAGGGGAGTAGGAACTGTGTTAGTTATCATTTCATAACAATCAAGGGAGGATTAGCTTAGTTTAACCCCAGCAATTCTATCTCATTGTTATTCATCTCTCTGTTTTCACGTTAACTGTTTGAGAAAAATCCAAAAAGAACAAAAATATTTTCTTCTTGTTTGTTTGCTAGATGTTAGAACAACCTTCAATCCAAAATCCGATCGCCTAGATAGTAGTCAAATTTGCGAAGTGGTAATTGTCCACGATCCCTGAGAACGATATCCGGTCTCACCGTTTTTATTACTTGCAACGAACCGGTACACTTGTCGAGTACGTGTCATGCCTCCCCCTGCGAATCCACCTGAAATAGTGTTTATCACTCCTCGGACCACATTATCCTCCTCTCGCCTTTCATTCTGACCCTCTCTGGTTTCTGTTCTTTCATTATTTCGTTGATCGCCGCCCCTTCTCGGGCTTTGGTCACCTCCTCTCCTTCTGCTTCTGCCACGTCCCTCACCATTGTTGTGGTTTCTCCGAACAAAATTATTGAGGTGGCCAGCTTGCACCAACTCTTCAATCTTATCTCGTAGGACCCAGCACTCCTCGGTGGTATGGCCATAATTACGATGATACCGACAATGTTTCTGTCGGTCAGCATTCTGGGGGGTGTGGCCACGATTAGGGAGCTGCAAAAGTTCCGCATTGTATGCTTCCTCAAACACCCGAGCTCGGTTTGTGTTGAGGGGAGTATAATGCTCATACTTCGGTCCCCTATGCAAATGCTCGGGTGGGCCTTTGAATTTCGGCTTATCACCTCCAACCCTCCTCTTGTCTCTCCCGTCTCGCCTGTCAGCATCATCAGTTCTCTCCCTTTTCTTAGACTCCTCAACCTCCTCCATATTAATGAACCCCGCAACTTTTCTCCTCAGTTCATCCATACTGGTTGGTGGCTTCCGAGCCAAGTGTCTGGCAAAAGGGCCAGGCCTTAACCCGGTCAAGATGGTATGTAGCGCGACATCGGCACTGAGATTCCGGATGAGGACCGCCTCCTTGCTGAATCTGGCCATGAAATCACGCAGGGACTCATTCTTTTCTTGCCTGAAGTTTACCAACGAGGCCGAGGTTTTTTGATGAGCCCGGCTCGTGGCAAACTGAGCATTGAACTTAGCCATGAATGTATCAAAGGAGTCTACTAACGCTGGCGGTAGCTGGGTGTACCAGGTCAACGCAGCATCCTTCAGAGTGGTCGGAAAGACCTTACACATGACAGCGTCGTCGTCGGTAAAGAGGTACATCTGAGTGGTGAAAGCGTCCAAGTGGCGCTCGGGGTCTGAGGTGCCATCATATTTGTCAATGCTAATTGGCTTGTAGTTGGCTGGTAGGGGAACCTCCATGATAGCGTTTGTGAAGGGATGTCTCAGCTTCCGCACGCTGGCCCTTTCATTAAGTCTATTTGCCCGCAGTGACAGTTCGGGGGCCTGCCTAGGAAATTCCTCCTCATCTGCCCGGTCCATATGATGAGAAGCCCGGAGTTGTGGGCCTCCTTCTCTGTGCGAGTTTCTGGACCCCGCATTCTCAAGTGTCCGACGCTCTCTCTCAGGAGGAGACGAGACAGACCTTTCTCTGCTCTGTCCCAGTTCGTGACGGCTGTTCTGCCGCCTAATCTCCTCATTCTCCCTTCTCAGCGTGGCAATCTGTGCAAGAAGTTCTTGGATAAGGGGGTTGTCGGTCGTTACAGCCGGGTTTATCGACCGTTCCCCATTACCCCCGTTGTTACCATTCTCTGGCTCCTCTCTCCTGCAGTTCCCGCTCCTTGTTCTCACCATGGTTTGTGGTATGGGAAAGTTTTGCTTCGATCCCCACAGACGGCGCCAAATGTTCTGTCCAAATACCTCAGATGAGAGATACTCGGCCGAAGAAAGTTTAGTGGGAGTGTTTTGGAATGTGCTTGACAGAATGTGAATTCTGCTCCTACGTATCCAAATGAGAATCAAAGCAAACGTAGTTCTCAATGGAGGGGTTGGACCCCTATTTATAGAGATGTTTAGAATCAGGCTCCGAGTTATACGGAGAGATGTTAGGATCAGGCTCTGATTATGCAGAGAGATATTAGGCTCCTGATTGTGCTGAGAGATATCAGGCTCCGGATTATGCGGAGAGATACTTGGACCGGCGAGATATTCGGTCCAGTCAGTTACGACTGGATAGCTCAAGGCCGAGATATCTTCATTCGCGGTCTGGTGTGGAGTAGGCCCGAGTAGTTATCCTCGGGTGTCGAGCGTGTTAATAAGTCTTCGGCTCTATGGGAGTTCGGGTGAATATCTACTCACGAGAATGAGCTCGGTTGTATTGACAATCATCGACCTTATATCCTCGGCCGGTACAACCATAAAAGTGTGAGTAAAGATATTTTTACTCACTTCTTATAAACCTGCAAATGTCTTGAGTATTCTCTAAGACAGATACTTGCGTTTTCCCAACAATTATTTCCTTCTCTTGGCTGACGTTCTTAAATATGTGTGGTTCCACGATTTGCACGGCAATCATTCTCTTGACATTCTTGTCCTATTCGGTGGCGCAAGCTTCAGGTTTCTCTTCTTTCAAATAAACAAACAATTTGACTCAAATTTTAGGATGTTACTGAAAGGTCATGTACGTGAATGGCCCTTTCACGTTAGTGTGTATATATATAATATTAATTTTTATTTATATTTTCCTTGAAATCATTTAATCTAATCATAGAGTGGGTCCCACTTTTCTTTGATATGAATTCTTTATGGAATTCACGCTGGAACACTCACTGTGAGTTGAATTTTATAACTTCCATCTTGCAAATATTTTATTTTAATTATTATATAATTTTATATAAATATTTATACTTACTTTTTTTTTGTTACACTAAAACTCATACCAGCTTAATATTTTTTTTTTTGCTAAAAAGTTTAAATTGAAATTTTAGGATGTTACAATTAATGTCATCGTTACTCCCTATACTTATAGTATAATTAATTTTTTTGTAGCAGTGTTCATTTAAAATTGTTGGTAACTTTCTTTTAATTATTATAAGGTAAATTTTTTTTACTACTATAATAATTGATGAATATTTATTGATGTAAATTGTTATTGCTATTATTTTTTTATGTTTCTTGTGATATTATTTGCTACTTGTTATTAGGGATTTTTTTTTTATTGTCTCTTGTGATATTATTTGCTACTTTCTTTTAATTATTAAGTTTATTTTTTAATTATAATATAGTAGTAATATTACTTCTATTAGTATCGGTATTTATTATTAGTAATTGGTAACTAATTTTATTTTGTATTATTATTATTATTAGAAATTGTGAATTTACGGGTTATTGTTATTATTTTAATTTTGCGGTAATAATGTTGTTATATTAATGTTATTTTTAAGTTTACATATTTAATATTAAATATGATGTTAATATTATTAATACCATTATTTGTATTTGTTGTTGTGTATTTTTAATATTGTTATTATTAGAAATTGTAAATTTATGGGTTATTTTTATGTATTTGATATTATTGTAGGGCAGACGCCATGAGCCAAGTTGCAGTATTTGTGTACTCGAACGAGAGAGTCTTCGATGGACCAGAAGGAATTACATTTGAAGGGGACCAAGAAATTGTACAAATAAAACATGGCATCCGGTACGAGCGTCTGAGGACAAAGATTCACTCGAAGTTGATGTTGCAACCAAATTAATCAGTTTCAAAAATTATGACAAGATATATGATATGTGGCAACCCAGCGAAATATATTCTTATTGATATTGCTGATGATCGAGATGTGGAGTGCATGCTGAATGGTTTAATCCAAAATCCATGGATGCCAACACTTGAGTTGTACGTTGATGTTAATGTTGCGGGCACTTCCACATTCCATGTGCCGTCATTGGGTAGTAATTTCGAGCAGTGAAATGTGTCGGTAAACCTTGGGTCAAATGTAGATGATGAAGATGACGAAGATGAAGTTTGGGCGAGCGAGATGGAGGATGAGTCAGATGAAGATGATATACCAACATCAGGTTCATCGGACACCGAGGAGGAGGTTGAACAGGGTTCCAACATAGTTTTGTCCGTATTAGCGTCACCTGGAAGCAACTCCTATAGAGTCCTGAAACAATAAATTCCTGCACCCTTGAGGTGGAGTATCTAAAAAATGAAAACCTAAAGGCATAGAGTGCCCATAATTTTGTCCAAAAAATCAGCTACCTGAATGCCTTCCCTCATTACATGAGTAACCCTCACAGACCAATTTCTTGACACTTGTAATGAGGCAGTGACTCCAGTGGAAACAAATGTAAAGCTGCAGAAGGGTGAAGCTGAGAAATGTGTTGACAGCACCCTCTACAAGCAGATTGTAGGTTCCCTCAGGTTCTTATGCAACAGTAGCCAGATATCTGCTATGGTGTTGGCTTGATCAGTAGATTTATGAGTGATCCTAGAGTTTCACATATGACTACAGCTAAAAGACTATTGAGATATGTGAAAGGGACTATCAACTTTGGAGTTCTATTTCCTAAAGGAGCAGGGCAGATTGAGGAAGAACTTGAAGCTTGGTCAAATTTAGATTGGTGTGGTGATAAGGTTGAAAGGAAAAGCACCTTAGGGTATCTGTTTAAGTTCCAAAATAGTCCAATTTCATGGAGCTCTCAAAAACAGAATGTGGTGGCCCTCTCTTCTTGTGAAGCAGAATACATAGCTGCTTCTAATGCAGCTTGTCAGGCTCTTTGACTGGAATCCTTGCTGGATGAAATCCAGATCAGTTACAGGAAACCAGTTCAACTCTTTGTTGACAACAAGTCTTCCATAAGTCTAGCCAAGAATCCAGTAGCACACGGTAGAAGCAAGCACATTGAAACGGTGTTCCATTTTCTGAGGGTCCAGGTGAACAAGGGAAAGATCAAGCTGGTTTATTGCTGTACAGAACTCCAAGTTGCTGATGTTCTAACAAAGTCAGTAAAGACTGATCGCTTTAGAAAGCTAAGGGAAATGTTAGGTGTTGTTTCCTTAGATAATTTGCTTTAAGGGGAAGTGTTATTCTGTAATGTAAATGTAGATGTAGAATTGTAATGCAAATGCAAATGTAGATAGGAATGAGTTAGTTAGTTTGGTGCAACTAACTGATATCTTTGTAACCAAGATCAGTTAGTTAGTTGATAGTAGAGTCCAAATAAAGAATGTATGATAGTCTATAAATAGAACTACAATGTATTAAGACAATTCAGATTGACGAATATACAGTGTGTACACTACAACAGAAATGACTTTAGATAGCGTTTCCGGATGCCTTTTAATAGCGTTTTTAAGCGCTATCTATGCCACCGCTACTAAAAGTAGTTAGCAAAGATAGCATTTAAGAAGCGCTATTAAAAGATGACCTTAGATAGTGTTTCCGGTAGTAAACACTATCTAAAGTTTCAGTTGCTTTTTTTTTTTTATTTTGAACCACAACAGCCACAACCCAGTATATGCCAATTCAACACAGTTATTCTAATGTCAAAACACTTTGATCAAGACACATATTTTATCATTTATGCCATATGATGCCTCTTAGTGTCCAAACCAAACCTCAACATTCAATCAATTCAACTTCTAACTCAATGTTCGATAACATTGAAAAGAAGTTTCATCAACAAAACAACCAATATTGCAACTGACAAAATAAAGAAAAACAGCATTAAACTAATCATAAAAACTACACCATCTATTAAAAGCTTGTTAAAGAATGTTAATATTCCAAAACACAAGTCTTTGACATAAGTTGCAACGGTAAAAACTCTCATAGTCTCATTACAGAAATAGGTAGAAATTGCAGTCTCTTGAGGGCAAAAGGTAACAGTTAAGGCTCATAAGGAAATAGACTATGCATGCAGAATGATTACATATTAAAGGTTGTCATTCGATACACCATACCAGCTTATCGTCAAATATGCTTACTTAAAAATAGCAGCAGTAGATTTTATTCTAAAAGATCAATTTATAATCCAATCAATTAACTTAAAGCAAAATACCATTCAAGAAGACTAGAAGAGTAAAAGCAACTATGTCTATTTCTCTGACTGCACTATGATCAATTTACAAATCACAACATATGTATTTTCAACAACTACTGAACAACAAGGACTGTGAGCAAACAAAAGATGACAACCACTTACCAAGAAATTCATATTCTAATTTTAGCATTATTACATTTATCATCCAATCTAACTGAAACTCCACATTTGTAACTTCAAACTACCAAAAACAAATCTCTCGCATTATATAGTTAAAGTAAAGAACCCCAAACAACCTCAAAATACTTCTTTTAAAAAAATATAGAATATCTCAATCTCAATCTATCAAAAAAGAAATTGAAAATCAATAGGGCAAACAAATTCAACCCCCCACCCCACCCCCCTCAGCATAAGTATTTTCAACAGACTAGAGGACAACTTAATTTTGGATAACAATTGAGAATTTCCAAGTCCATAACTATATAAGTCACACTTTCCAGTCAGCCTAACTTCAAAATTAGTGACCCGAAAAACATAACTTTGGTACACTAAAAATGCCGATGATAGTAATTGTTTTAGTCTTACTATTCAATTTGAAAGCTGAACATTTGTCCACGGTGAAGGGAACATAAATATTATTAGAGAAAAGTGAGTATATCAAGAAGAAAATGATAGAATGAAATCTGTTATGGAATAAGCATTGCAATGCCAGTAGCAGCTGAACCAATGCATTCAGCAAGGCCCATAAGTACCCATGAGCAAGGTTATCAAATCAAGGGTTATTCAGCAAGGCCCATAAAATGAAATCTATTATGGAATAAGCATTCCAATGCCGATGCAAACTGAACCAATGCATTCAGCAAGGTCCATAAGTACCCATGACCATGAGTTAAAACCCACAAGAAGCTAGGAAAAAAATTGCCAATCCCAAAGAACTGTGCACGTAAGGATCTCTAGCTTAAGACTCTAACATTACACTCTAGCTTAGAATCTTGTGCCGAGAGCTCTACATAACTTCTAAGAGCTTACCTAGAGTTAGGATGAACTCACCAAGAGATGTGTCAAGGACTCAAGGGTGAAACCATTAACGCCAGTTCCGGTGCTTGACACAAGCTGCAAAATCATTAGATTGCACATTATCATGGTGTAATTTAAAAAAAATGAAGGAAAGAAAAGTCATGAAACAGGAGGCACTAGGCAGAATCAGACAATCATCAGTGGAAGGAAGGTTAGCTACCAATTTTAAAAGACAAACATCCTAACTCAAAATAAATCAAAAATTCAGATAATAATCAAACCCATTTGACAACTACACCACAAAGAATTCAGTCATTCAGGCATTGTATCGAACAAATTAAGATCAAGTTAAAGGAATAACCCATCTCTAACCACACACAAAGAAAACCCAACTTCACAACATTGGACATAATATTAATTTCATCGAGGGTTTAATTCCATCATAACACACTCAATTTCTCAAAATCTCTCATAGTCTAAAAAGCCTCATGGGTCATACTTGATAGGTATTCTATCACATGCTTTAGGCTGCCAAAAAAGAAGTATCACTTGAAGGCCAAATTGATAAGATAACACATAACACAATTTTTAAAATTACAGACTATTGAAGAAGGAAGCTGATCACTGCATTAAACAACTGAACTGCAATGTTGTACTTATAGATGATGCTATTCCAAGAATCCTTAAAGCAGTAAATCCATTGGCAGGAGAAAATTCTAGTGAGAGTATGAACCAAAGTAAACCAACAGGAAGAGGCATGCTTAATGTGATTCCTAATATCATGGATTACAAAAATGCAACAACTCCAAGCAGTTCTGATATCAAAACTTCCACATTTGGAACGTATTCTTTTTCAATGCCCAAAGATGAGATAAAGAATATAAGTGTGAAACTAAAACCAACCCTTCCACTATAAATAACTCTCATGCTTTTCTTCATCTAAACTCTGAATATTTCGATGAAGATTTTGAATATCTGGAAACATTCAACCTTTCACCTCCAGATTTCAAATCCAAACATTTAAATAAGATATCGAGCTTACATATTAATGAGTTGAATCACAAATCACACACTAGCCCCCTTTATGGAGAAGCAGAAAACTCTAGTGATATTTTAAGGACTGAAAACAGTAAGAATTTCCACTCCAAGATGTGTTGTGTAGGGTAAAGACAGAGTGAAAGAAAGGCAGAGACCTCACTATCGGTGTTGGTGCGACGCGGCAGAGACGCGACTGAGGGATGGAGGCTCTGGACTATGGAGCGCGACTGCGGTAGTGAGACGAGTGAGTCAGAGTGAAGGGAGGCAATAGCGGCAACCCTAGACTTGGGTAACTGAGGATGTTAGGGTAGGCAGAAACTGAGAATGGAAGGATCAAACGCACGCGCGGGTAGTTCTGAAATCAGCAAACACCTAAGATAGCGTTTCTAATTTTAAACGCTATCTAAAGTTGATTTTATTTTATTTATTTATTGCAAATTAGAAAAGATAGCGTTTCCGTGTGAAACCGCTATCTTAGGTGGTTAGTTAAGATAACGTTTCCTTAAGGAAACGCTATTAAAAGTCCCCCCATCACTTTTAATAGCATTTCCGCACGGAAATGCTATAAAAGGTACGTTATTAAAAGTCTAATATGTTGTAGTGGTATATTCAGACAAACAAAACCTCTCTCTCAATCTTGCTTGTCAATTCTCTTATGAGTGTGTGTTAAACCTTTCTGCCCAACAAACCCCACGCACCAAATGGCAATCTCTTAAAACATGAGTAATAGTTTCCTCCTCCATCCCACACAAAACACAAATACTAGAGTGCCCCATATTATGTTGCCATCGATAACTATCAGTTAGGAGCCCTCCCTTAGCCACTTTCCACAAGAAATGTTTCACTCTATCATGCCCATTCCAAGACCAAATAACTTTCCAGAAATTATCCCCTCTCCATAACTGGTGACCCAACCCAGTAATTAACCCATACGCAGATTTTGTTGAAAAATCACCACTAGATGTTTCTGACCAGACCAGTACATAACGTCAAATCCCAAGTGCCACAGACACCCTGCCACACACTGGAAGCTTGACGTTGCTTAGACACTTTAGGAACAACATCCACCCCACAATGATACTTGCTACGAAGGACTTGCACCCAAAAAGCTTCTGGCTTCGTTAGGACACCCCAACTCAACTTCATCATAAGAGCTTTGTTAAAAAGGTATGTAGATCCTTAAAACCCAGCCCTCCATCACTCTTAGGTTCAGTGAAATGAGCCCAAACAATGGTATGACATTTCCTAGAAGAACTAGTTGAAGCACCCCAAACAAATGATCTCTCCATTCTTTTCAACTGAGAACGTACAAACATAGCCATATCTTGACAAACAAGGATATCTATAATAATTCCAATCAACAGGACCAACTGCAATCATGCTAAATTAAATTGCACTTGCTTCTATGCCGGCAACTATGTAACAATTGCTTTTGTCAATCAACTTCAGTGAACTACCTACATTCTAATAAAATAATTAGAATCGACTCCATTATGCTTTTACTAACTTGTTAGTTTTAAAATTTTGCGATCCATATTTTTACCACCTTTTATGATGTTAAATGCTAATTTTTGACTTTCTGTTCGTATATCTTATTAATAAAGATGTAAGTATAATATAATGTGTAGCATTTTGTGCATAAATTAATAAAATGTAACAGTTGGACAATTGCTACTCCTAAAATATTACTTCATTCGATCCATTTCTACAGTAATTTAAGGTTTCTATACACAAATTAAGAAAGCATTAATTTGTTTACATTTGTACCAAATTATCCTTATTTATAATATCATTAATTATTTACACATTCTAACCATATTTACTTCACATTCCACTTAATTGTCATTAATAAGCACTTAGAATGTGCACATTTATTGGTAAAAAAAAAGGTGCATTCATATGACTTTTGTTTTGGAACAAGTACTGACATTTATGGTTGAATTTAAGTAGGAAATAATGGTTGAATTTAAGTAGGGAGTATAAGGGTATATATGGGAAAAAAATATCAAATGTATCTTGTGTTTGTAAAAGATCCATTGTTTTGGACCAAAAACAAAAAACTAAATTTACCATAGAAATGGACCGGAGGGAGTATTTCCTCTGCCTAGTCACATATAATTATGTATAATGCAAATTAAAATTATTATTCTTTACTTTTTTTTAATACTTTTTTGGCTATATATTTAGAAGCATTTGACTTATATTAATACTTCGGAGATATTTAATGTTGACGCTATTGGCTGTATAAGATTAAATATTTGATGGTAAATGTATTTGGTTGATGTTTATACATTTTGGGCTCGTTTGGTGGTCAGGATAAGAGAGACATGATAGGATAAACTATTATATCATGTCTGAAACTATTGTTTGGCGAGCCAGCAGTTTAGGATAAACCAATCCTGTCACTTATCATATCCTGTCCATCTAGTTAAAATTCTATCCTGAGGGGGAGCTGAGGTTAGGGATGTCAACGGGGCGGGGCGGGCACGGATATTGGCTACCCGCTACCCGCCCCGTTGGATAAAAAAACTACCCGTATCCGCCCCGTACCCGCACGGATATCCGTTTAACGGTTTTCACGGGTATCCGCGGGTTTTCACGGGTATCCGCGGATATCCGTGGGTAGTTATAAAAATAATCTTTTTTTAATTAAAAAAAAACTTTTTTTTAATTAAAAAAAATACATAAAACTGAAACAAACCACCACATTAATATCTTCCTATATTTGAACAAAATAGCACCTACAAATTAATACATCACACTTAAAATATCCATGAAACAACACAGTAGATGAAAATTATCTAGAAAATGATATAAGGACTTTGAGAGTAGATATATATAATAAAGAGTATTATAGTAATTAAGTAACAGGTACGGGTATCCGCGGGCACGGATAGTGTGATACCCGCCCCCGCCCCGTTTATAAACGGGTATTGGAATTACTAGTTTATTTTACCCGCGGGTATCCGTTTAACTACCCGCCCCGTACCCGTTACGGATTTTATCCGCGGGTATCCGCGGGTACGGATAAAATTGACATCCCTAGCTGGGGTAGAACTCAACAGGATAGGATAAGGTGATTTATAGTATAATAAAGTATAAAAATATTTTATATATAAAATAATTAAAGTATAATAAAATATAATATGGTTACCAAAAAAGGTATAGTAAAAGATAAAATAGTAAAAATATTAATAATTAATCAAAAAAATTATTTTTATTTTGTCACGGGGCTAATTTTGTTACCTCACATTATTTTAAAAAACTGAAAAATAAATAAAAAATATTCTAATAATTTAACTATATGTAAAATAAAAACTAAAAATGATTATTTAAAATTATAACAAAATTAATTTAAGCTAAACAATATTTTAAAATTTTAAAATATTATATATACTTTTATCACAAGGATAATTTTGTCTTTTTATATAATCGTAAAAATAAAAATTATAAAAAACTAAAATCTAATAAAATATGAAAACATTCAGAACAAAAACGAAAATTTTAAAATTCGTACTAAAATTGCAATGCTATCCAGTTGGTTATCTGGTCGACACCAAACGTCGGATATGATAACAGCTTATCCTGCTCATATCATATCTTACTCCTATCCTGCTCTCTTATCCTATTCGTCCCTATCATATCCTGACCACCAAACGAGCCCTTTATGCCAGCAACACGAATTAAATTAGAGTATCATTTTCTCATTGTATTTTTTCAATTCGATAGCTACTAATTTAAATTCTTCTTATTAGTTTAGCGATAAAATTTAAGGAAAAAAATATATTGTATGTTATGAACCAAATTATTTTTTTCTGCTTGAAATCGATTGAATTGCTGTCAGCTAAAATTTCTTCTTTAGTTTGGTTCGGAAAGTGTTGTGGAATTATTCGGTTTGCAAGTTGCAAGGGTGGAGGTGTTCTTAATATGAATATTTGTGTATCATATTTGACACAATGAGAAATGAATTAAAATTTGTAGCTTCTTAATTTGTCAAAACAAATAAGAGATGGTATTAGTTCCTAATTTAGTTATTTTGTATATTAATATTAATTTAAAATGATGCATGTATCAATAATCATGTTTTGATGATACATGTTCTGATACATATCCGTTCTTTTTATATTAGGCAAAATAGATAAATTGGTCCTATACGTTTATTTTAATTTTCATATTGGTCCTATAAGTTTTTTATTTTTCAAATTGGTCCTACACGTTATGTTCCATTTTCACATTAGTCATTTCTGTCAATTTTCATCTAACACCGTCAATTTTGATGCCACGTATCGGACTAAGGTGATAACTTCGTCACATCAATCCTTTAAGCAGAAAGTTGAGGGGAGGGCTAATAGAGTAGCCTCTTTGGATGATGTTCACAACTACTACGGAATCTGACTCGACAATGACTTTTTGCCTAGCCATTCCTCTGGCAAGCCTTAAACCTTCAAGGTTTCACCACATTTCAGCCCAAACAATGTTGCTTGAAGTCACTTTACAGAAGAAACCCTTTAAGAAGGATCCTGGTGAGTTTCTTATCAAACACCCACAAGCTGATTCACCTCTCCTTAAACAATGAGATCCATCAACATTCAACTTGTAGGCACCCTCCATGATCCTGCAGCAGAACTAAGGTTCCTGTCCCTCAGAATCACAGATTGTGAAGCAACATTTTCAAAGAAATGGACATGGTTGCTCACTCTAGCTGGCCCTTTCCAATTCCAAACCTTGTTGAATAAAGGGTTAGGAACATTATCATGCTGATGAGACAACAGGGAATAAGCAGACTTTAGAGAGAACTGACCATCTGAGGCTGCATTCCAAGAGGGGAAGTCTGGCATTCCAGGCATAGGAGGCTGAACTTTCCTTATTGCTTCACAAATTTATTGAGGAACAAGGCTCTCAATATCCTGCCACTTCCAACCAGAATATGAGGCATAGAAGGACACATGGTAATTGAACTCCTCAGCAAGAGAGATTGATGGGATGGGAACATTTCTTCAAGGCTCCTAGCATTTGGAATCCATCTATCACTCCAGAACTGGATACTATTACCATCTTTGACCACCCAAGAGGTATTACTGACAACTTCTTCCCAAGAAATCACATTTTCTCTCCAAGCATTTGAAGCATTAGTCTTGTTTACAGCAGTTGGCATCCCTTGAGGGCCACAATTGTATTTAGTCTTCATAATTTGAACCCACAACTTATCTTGATTATTTATCAATTGCCATGCTAGCTTTGACATATAAGCTCTGTTCAGCACCTTGAGATTTCTGAAACCCAATCCTCCTTGATTTTTTGGTTGGCATATCTTCTCCCATGATGTAAGATGACACTTCCTGATAGAATCACTGCTGCCCCATATGAAGTTCCTACATATGGGCTCAGCAGCTTCACAGACTGAAACAGGTAAGGTAGTAGTTTGCATAATGTAACTTGGCATACAAGATAAACAAGATTGAGCTAAAGTAAAGGGAATTAGCTTTCCAAGAAGCTAGTTTCCTTCTCATCTTATCTAGAATAAAGGATGAGGTGCACCAAGGTAAAGACCTAAATTATGAGTTTGTTCAATGCCCAACTCCAGACTGCACCGCATAGCAAGATCAGATCTGACATTCTAAGAAAAGTAGACCTTTGACTTCTGCAGGCTAATCTTCTGTCCAGAGCTCATACAGAACTCATCAAGCACCTGTCTAATAACCTGAACTTGGTCCAGACTAGCTTCTGCAAAAAGAACTATGTCATCTGCAAAGCATTTGTGAGATAACTTAGGTCCTACTCCTCTACCAAAAGTAAGAGGTTTCCAAGAACCCAAATTAACCAAATCCCTGAATTTTATGACCCAATCTTTCAAGAGCTAGCACAAACAGATAAGGAGAGATTGGATCTCCTTGTCTCAGACCCCCTAGAAGCTGAAAAGGAGCTAGACTTGTTACCATTCCAATTAATACTTAAAGAGGAAAAGGACATGTAATGGAAAATCAATTCTCTAATAGGTAAAGGAATATTAAGCATGCCAAGAGAATCCATGATAAAAGACCATTCAAGTCTATCATAAGCCTTTTCAAGGTCTAACTAAATAACCATATAGCCCTTCCTCCCTTTTAAAAGATTAAAGGTGTGAAGAACTTCCTGCATAACCAGAATATTATCAGCAGGAGATCTACCAGTTATGACACTACACTGGTTTGGGAAAACAATGTAAGGTAAGATAGTCTTGAGTCTATTAGAAATGATTTTAGAAACAATTTTGTAACTTACATTACATAAAGCAATAGGCCTAAGTTGAGAGACCTTAGAAGGGTCCTCGCATTTAGGAATAAGAGTAAACACAGTTTGGTTAATATCCTTAATATTAGAGGGATTAGCAAAACAGTCCAGAACAAGTTTATGAATAGAGTTACCAATGTGATTCCACTGACTTTTGAAAAAGATAGGGTGGAAACCATCAGGACCTGGAGATTTAAAGCTTCCCATACTGAAGAAAGCTTTTCTAGTTTCCTCCAAGGAAACAGGTTGCTCAAGGAACATTCTGTCTTCATTTAAGATCAAAGGGAAAGCAGTTATGCAGTTAAAACCAAAACTGGTATGACAATTTAAAGTAAACAGCTCAGAGTAAAAATGAATCACATGGTTTTGAATTAGAAGGTCATCATAGATCCAATTATCTGAACTGTCGCTGAATTAGTGTTGGAATAGTAAACGGAATAAGGATTTTATGTATGACACATATTGAATTGGTCCAACCGGTTCAACATATTGTTGGGTCGGATAACTAATAAATTAAAAAATAAATAAAAACAGTAAATTAGGGGAAAAATTAAAAGATAATAATTAAATAATCCATTTCGAACGGTTTAACCCGGTCCAATTGATGGTTCAAAACGGATTCAATCTGGTTCAACCGATTCTTGGGCGGTTCAATCAGGTTGCGGTTCAAAAGGACTGGACCGAACCGGCGAACTGAACGGCTCACGATTAAATCGGTTGAACCGTCCGGTTTTATCCGATTTTTAAAACATTGCTATTGATACATTTCAATCAAATTCAAAAAATAGGAAAGTGATCACATATTGAATGGTGAAATCGTTGAAAATCTACACAAAGAGGTTAGAGAAGAGGAAAATAAAAATTGGGAGTTTCATGTCATTCTTTGCCTTGCAATGAAACGGAAAATATGCTAAATATTACTAGTCATTAGTCATGCACAACACCGGGGAGCATCCTATAATCTGAACTTATAAAAAAAAAATTTGAACTTCGTTTTAATAACTTTCTGACACAATTAAATTAATAACTTTATTTTGACTTCCAATCAAATTATAATAAAAATATAAATACAGGGGGAAAAAGAAAAACTAATATTTCAATCACATACAAGTCATAGTTTAAAGTTTAATTTCTCGAATAAATGGCAAAAGGTAAAAATTTACCGAACACATTTATTTCAATTAGTGTTTGGCTTAAAACAAAAAAAGGTAAGATCTTCAGCTTCACCTCCAACAATCTTATTTTTATGCTTCCTACACTATGAGAGAAAGGAAGAGAGAGAAATTTGTTCTCTCTCTTTCCTCATTTTATATAAAATAAAAGTATAGAACATTAGTGTAAAAAAATGTATAGGAATAACATTATTACGCCACTTCTATGGAGTTATGGACCCAAGTTACCCAACCCACGTTGGAAGATAAAGACTAAACCCCCAATTTGGTCCCTGAGAAAAATACTCGGGTCTGAAATAGTCCCTATCCAAAAAAAACTATCCATTTAGTCCTTAAGAATGTGTTTACGGGGACAGATTAGTCATTCTGTCAGTTGACCACCTTTGACCGCAGGTTAAATGCCGACGTATCAGTTTCCATTTCTAAAAAACCAAAACGCATGCCGTTTGCGAACTTCTTCTTCCTCCATCTTCGACGTTCCTTCTTCTTCCTCCCAAGGGAACTTCTTCTTCCTTCCTTCTTCTTCCTCCCAACCCTAGGACTTCCCAACCCTAGGACTTGTTCTCCCTCGCCATTATAAACATTCTTCTTCTCCTTCCCCTATCCGGTCGCTACCCTCGGCACTGCGCACCCTTTCCCTCATCAGCAGTGACCGAATCCCTAATTTCTATTTCGCCCCCTTTCCATTGTTGGACCAGCGTTAAAATGAGTTAGGCGTCTAACAATGTGTCCAGCCGTGACTATAGTTGGAGTGCTTCCTCAAGCATTGTAACCCCAAAGTTCCCTCCTCCATGTTGCATTTGTAAGAGACCCTGTGTCATCAGCACTTCAAGAACATTGAAGAACCCAAACAGACCCTTCTATGGCTGCCCTTTATATAAGGTAATGAATCCCTTACTTTAGTTCCATATTGGTTGGCCTGTCATCTTTACATTCTTGCTGGTTTTGGTTGCAGGAGAAGAAACCACATTGTGGCACATTTGTGTGGGTGGATATATATGAGGCGCAAATGGAACAAGAGAGACTTAAGGAGATGGAGATGGAGATGGGAGATGGGAGATGGGAGAATTCCTCAGGTGGAGATGGAAATAACCGAGATGAAAGCAAAGATGAATGAAATGCAAGTCAAGATGTTGCTTATATCCAAAGATGTTGTTTATCTCCAAAGATCATTTGGAGTTGTGATAGGGGTTGTCTTGGTTTTTGTTGTTATGGTTATGATATTTAATGTATGGAAGTAGTGTAAATGTCATGGAAAGTTAGGTTAGTATGTGCTTGTAATATTTGGGTGAAAATGTTATGTAATCCATGCCTTTTGGCATTTATAATGAAATCGAAATTTATGTTTTTCTAATCAAAGTTGTAAAAGAGGTGAAAGGTAAATAATACCAACAAAATAACTCCAAAATGTACTTTTCATTCATATGCATTGTCAATTCATTACAAATATATCCTGTCATTGTCAAAATAACCTTATAATGTACCAAACAACAAGATAAAACACAAAACATTGTCATTCCCTAACTAGAACATATAACCTAGTAAACTACTGAAAACTCAAAAAACATTGTCTGTTGCTCAATTCCTTCTGCATTGTCACTTCCCTCTTCATTTTTTCTTCTTGCCATTATCTTGCAGTGGGGGTGGTGGTGGTCTGTATCCAGGTGTTGGAATGAACTTGAATAGCCTCTCTGCAGTCCCACTACTTGCTGTTGCCAATGTCTCATTTGACACAATTCCCTCACCCTGAGCATATGTTGGAGCTTTGTATGCCCTAACTGGAGGTGGTGGTGGTCGTATTGATTGTATTCCCACTGCTGATGAAGGACTTGGGGTGAAAAGGGGTAGAGTTAAACATGGTCTAACTGTCCCACGTGGCCTGATAGGTGTTGGCCTTATAGCTGGTGGCAGCGGTGGTGTACTCTGATCACTCATTTCCTGAAATCAGACAGATCAAACCAGTGAGGAATTTTGAACATGTAAATATCGTGGGACAAAATGGTCCCTTACAAAATTTTTAGTGGGCCAAAATGGTCCCTTACAAAATTCATATGAGACAGATTAGTCTCTTGTGGAATTGCAGAGTCTGTAGTATGCGTTCCTTGAATGGGTTGTTGGTTTCCTTCAACTGGTTCCTGAGTCTGAAACAAAATAAATGTCATAAGAAAACTACACATAAATACAACCCAAAACTTTGTACACCTAGTTACCTGTGTTGCACTTTCTTCCCGAGGCTGTGATTGTGTCAATGACACCTCTTCTTGTGCTGTATTTTCTATAGGCTTGTTTAGACGCCTTTTCCTAGCAACTTCAGGTCTAGCTGGTCCCTTGCAAGTCTTCTCATAATGTCCAACTTCTCCACACTTATAGCACCTGACTTCATACCTCTTTCTAACTTTGTTTTGTTGGCTGCTTGGAGCTTCTTCAGATGCAACATCCTTTCTTCTGTGCTTCTTTGGCCTACCAACAGGCCTCTTCAGTTTTGGTGGTTCAGGTTTTGGGTTGTCAGTTTCTGACCAAAATTCTTTGCTGGGAATTGGGTGGATCCAGTGCTGATATGTTGCATTAAAGGCTTCCATTGTCAGCCATTGATGCACATAATCCTCAGGACACTCATTCTTGTAGGCTATAGCTGCTATGGCATGAGCACAAGGCATGCCAGTTAGCTGCCAGTGATTGCATGTGCATGTCTGCTGACTCAAGCTCACTCCAACCCTTTACCCATATCTCTGAACTTCAAACTTCTCATTGTCTGGGTCACCTGTCCAGGTAGGTGTCCACTTATTGCTCTCAAGCTTCAGTTTTTCTAGCTTCTTCTGCTGTACTGGTGGTATTTTTCCTTTGTATGACCCCAACACCCTCATGTGGCCACTATGCCTCCTCATCAAATAACATCGCAGCTCCTCCAGCATGGTCAAAATTGGTTTCTCTCTGTACTTGAGTATCTTACTATTCCAGACCTCACACATGTTATTAGTTATGTTATCTACTTTGGGCCAATGGCTATAATAGGCCTTCACCCATGCACTTGGCTCAATAGAATTCAGGTAGTCGTATGCCCTTTCATTCAGGCCTCTTAGTCTTTGCATAGTTGTCTTAAACTCTGCCTCAGTTGTGCTCTTTGCACATTCCCAAACAAAGACACACAGATCCTTGTCCTTCCAAATGCTTGATAAAGTTTTTCCAAATGTGAAGCACACAGTTTTCGTGATGTGCACCCGCCATAACCTCCTTAAGAGCGGTACTAAACCCCCGCAAAGAATGAATATGTTGGAAAAGTTAGTATAGGCATAATTCAATATTCTATACATTATTCGTGGGACAAATTAGTCCCTAACAATTTTTAAGTGATACCAGTAAAGTCCCTAAGAAACATGACCGTGAGCCAAATTAGTCCTTATTAACATGCACTACACATGATAGAAACACACTACAAAATATGACAAAGCAAAGCAGATTAATCGGTAACCATATACCTTCTGCTGATCTGATATAAAGTTCCATCCATATCTCTCATGACAGCCAATATCCCCTTCCAAAAGTGTGAGAAACCACTTCCAATTATCCTTTGTCTCAGCATCCACTACGACATAAGCTATGACATAAAACTGATTGTTTTGCATCTTGCCCAACAGTGACAAAGAGTGACCACCATAATAACCCTTCAAAAAACACCCATCTAGGCCAATGAGTGGCCTACAACCAGCCTTAAAACCCGACTTAAGGCCCTCCAAACAGATATACAAGCGATCAAACAGTGGGGGGCCTTCCATTCTGGGTGAAACATCCATCCTAGCAGTTGATCCTGGGTTGCTTTTCAACACCTCAGCAAGGTAGTCCCATGTCCTACCATATTGATCTTTTTCTGAACCTTCCACAGCAAGCCTGGCTGCTCTCAATGCTCGACAGCTTTTTATCATTAAGGTGCACCATAAACTCCTCCTTGAAAATGTCAAAAGCCTGACTCCTTTTAAGCTCAGGCTGTGTCAATAATCGCTTCTCCAGTTTCTTAGCAACCCACTTCTTGGTGGCAGCCTTGTTCTTAAAGACCCTGCAGCAAGTATGATCATCCACCAGAGTCTTCAACTAGTAAATCTTGTCCAGGCTATTCCATGAACAAAAAGCAACCCATGGACATTCCTTCACCTTACAAACAGCCCTAGCCCTCTGTTTATCATTCTTCTTCCATACAAATTGCCTTACAAGTCCAATATTGTAGTCTTTCACAGCACTCTTAAACTCCTCCAAGTTTTTAAATACCAGCCTGTAGCCTAACCTGTCCAAATGAGATATCTGAGTTGAACACTGGGAATGTGGGCCTTGAGTTGCCCTCGTCGTCAGTAGAGTCTGGGGTTTTCATCTGCTCAGAGTAAGTTTGGTAACCATTCTTCTCAAATGAGTTGATGTCAGAATTTTCAGCCCTCTCACTATCTAAAGATGAGACAGTGGGGGCTGCCCTCTTCCCCTTCACTTCAGCTTTTTTGCTTCCTCATGTAACCTTCATCACTATCACCATCGAGGACAAGTGGAGGAGGCCTATAAGGAGAATCTTCCGCACTGTCATAGTCATCATCAGTCACCAAGTCTTCGAATGAAGCTTCAATTGGTGTAGAACCATTTGCCTGAACATTCTCCTCCACCTCATCTAGATCAACAAAGACTGCATCTTGCACACCTAGAACCGGATGCTCAAAATACAAGTGCATTGCGTAATACTCTCCAGCCTTGTACTCCATAGCAACCTCACACATGCGATTGATGTCATTGTCTCCCTCAACTGGTCTTAAACCAGTCACAAAATCCTTATGACCCGGATGCATCCACCACATAGCCTTGAAGTCATGGTACCCCAAGTTCTTGAACATCACCACCAAATCAAAATAGTTGACCAAGTCAACATCAATTGGTGGCATGGTGTTGACCCTCGAATCAATGTATTTCAGTACCCCATCCTGCCTTACCAGCTTTCCTCCATGGTGAAAAAAGAAGCGAATTTGTGTAATCATCTGCAAACAAGAAACAAACAAACAACTCAGCAGAAGTTAAAGGGACACCCAACACATGGGCCCACACAAACGACACCCAAATGACACACACCCAACACATTGACAAAGGGACCACATTTGTATGTAAAATAAGCATTCAACAATCCAAAAATGGATAAACCAATGAAGAAGGGACCACAGAAACATCAGACCCACCCATGCATGCATGAGAAAGCCAAAATCAGCAATAACACAAACCCTAAACCCTAACACTCGATTCTCCACATTTCAAACACGAAAAATCCAAAAGCATAGAGATTAGGGAAGAATAAGAAACATTACCTTCAGAAATCGGATTTATTCACACGATTCTTCACCCTTGAGCTAGTTGGAAGACGCGAACCCCTTCACTTCTTCTCCTTCGTGTGGTCTTTCTTTGCAGAGCAAATGTCAACAAAGCTGGAGGAAGAAGAAGGAAATTCAGTTCCCTCGGGAGGAGAAACGTCGAAGTTGGAAGGAAGAAGAAGTTCCCTTGGGAGGAAGAAGAAGGAACGTCGAAGATGGAGGAAGAAGAAGGAAATTCAGTTCGCAAACGGCATGCGTTTTGGTTTTTTAGAAATGGAAACTGACACGTCAGCATTTAACCTGCGGTCAAAGGTGGTCAACTGACAGAAGGACTAATCTGTCCCGGTAAACACATTCTTAAGGACTAAATGGATGGTTTTTTTTTGATAGGGACTATTTCAAACCCGAGTGTTTTTCTCAGGGACTAAATTGGGGGTTTAGTCGAAGATAAATTACTTCAGTTCTTGAGAATTGACTCTGTTTTGTCCTCCCACTTGTTCAACCTTTTAGCTGACTCTTCAACCTACAATCAAGAATATTTTGATTACAAAAACTTGCCATTACCAGCATACATAGCATATATCATAGAACGATGACTCCTGCAGAGAGCTATAAATAGTTTTTACGTACCTCTCTATTCCAATCTGTTGGAAATGTGACCCACATTAAAATAATTGTTTGCAAAACCGTGCCATCTAGCATTCTAACGTCTTAAGTTCTTGTCATTTAAATACATAACGACTCTTAATCAACAACTCAGACATCTGTGTGAAACAAATAATAAATTTAGTCCAACATTAAACAAAAAATAAAAATATGTACTATATTACTAACTTACTGAAATATGTATTTAAAAATATGTATTTCAGAAAGAAAAAAAAAAGATAATTACTATATTACTAACTTAACGTGATAGTCATGGATATAATATTATACCTGTGGATTAATCATAAGTGCTGAAATATGTAAAACGGTATTGCCTTCTCCATCCTTCCATCTCAACATTGTTTGTTGCAATGGAGTCTCACCATAAGAAATGGCATCGAGTGAGTCAAGAACATTGGGATCACGTTCAAGAAACTGAGTATAGAAGGTCGAAGTCCCCTCTCCGAGCTGCAGTTCTCAGATGACTGTTCATAGTTGTTATGAGAACGCAGAAGGTGGAAAATGAGAATGTAGAAGGAGCAGAGCTTGGGGGAGTCTAGAACGCACAAGACCAAATGCTTGGTTGTGTTGGTCGTTCCTCTCCAGGAGCTCTCTTTAACTCTCCTGACTGATTCTAGTGAGAGTTGGATTTAGGGTAAGTTTGATTTACAAAAATTCATGGGATTGGACACTACAAAAATTTTTGTTCTCTATTTGATCTAAGAAGTAGTCAGGGGATAGGACAAAAAAGGAAGTGAGCCCAAAATTTTGTCCCCCCGGCAAACCATGGGATAAAAAGTTGTCCCATGAACAGATTAATAAAAAACAAAATTATCCTTACATCTCTCCCCTCTCTCCTCTCTCCTCTCTCCTTGCTCTCTCTCCCGCTCTCCTCTCTATCTCTTTCTCTCTCCACTCTCTCTACGTAATTATATAAAATTATATATTGTATATTTATATATTAAATAATATATATTATAAAGGGTATTTCGGTAAATTTAATATTATTTTGTTTGTGTTATCCATTATCTATCAAACAATGTATAAGATAAAGAATCATAACAATATACAATTGGAAGGCACTATTTGGGAAAGTTTTGACGCGTGTCAACTTATGAGACTTTGCTTGAAAAACTAACCTTCATTTATTTGCCAAAATTGGAAAGTTTGGAGGGATTGAATATAAAAGCAACGTTTTGTCCCTGTTGGTCTGTAGCTCCATTTTTTCAAATTTCAAATTTTAATTTCGGCGCCACTTTTCATTCTTCAATTTCAATGCTTTGAAAAAAGTACCCACTTTATTATCAAAGACAATCTTTATCAGAGACAATGTCTCTCCTCTTCTCTTCTCACATTCCACGGTTCATCTTTCTCCATCTCTCTCATTTTTTCAGTTTTTTTTTTCACTCCTCTCCTCTCATTCTTTCTTCTTTTGTTTCTGATTCAGTTCGGAGACTCCTCTCGCTTCCGGCATCGCTCGAAATCCTCGCCGTCACTACTTGCCATCGCTCCTTGCCATCACTCCTCTCACACCCACAAAGAAGAGAACTTGAAGAGAGATAAAGAGAAAGCATTAAAACGATTGTCACCGGAGATGATGAACATCACCGTAAGGGGGAGCTTCAAGGTGCATGTGAAGGTAATCAAGGTGGCCACCGTCTCCGTCTCGGTTTTCTCTTTATCTTTCTCCCTCCTCTATGAGGTACCTCTCTATTTCCTCTCTCTATTT
This sequence comes from Sophora flavescens, assembly GCA_030762895.1. Taxonomy (NCBI): domain Eukaryota; kingdom Viridiplantae; phylum Streptophyta; class Magnoliopsida; order Fabales; family Fabaceae; genus Sophora; species Sophora flavescens. The sequence goes on from CM061068.1 coordinate 126,553,405, forward strand.
CCTCTCAGTTTTCTTTTTATCGTTGAGAAACGGGGTTCATTTTAGATGTTATTACTTGGATTATTCAAAGATTTTTCTTACTGGGGTTTAAAATTGCAAAAACTTGATGTGAATTTTTTAATTCTTTTTTGCAGTTTTCAAGTGTTCAAGTTGCGCTTGAATCTCTAGGTTGCTCTTTGAAGTTTGTTGTGGTAGTAGAACCTGCAAAAGAAAAAGGGGAGAAACATGCTTGTAGGGTTCTCTTTAAGATGGTACTCATGATCTCAAAGTTTCCTTTTGATTCATTTTAGGTGTCAGAAAAGAAAGCAAAAGGTTTGCTTGTGATTTTAAATTTTTTGATTAGTAGTTATTATTCTAAAAATATTGGCTTCCTTAAATTATTCTTTATACGTGGTACTATGATGCTTTAATGAATTTGAATATCATGACAATAGTTTTATATTTTATACATTGTAGGTGGATATAGAGCAAACGGCAAGAGCATTGCATGACGATATGCATATTTATTTGTTCTTTAATTTGGTTACCTGGTTTTGTGTTGTTGATGGGTTCTGTGTCACAACTTTTCAGCTTGGTAGTTGGTTTTTATATGATCTGGCCAAGAGTATTGATTAGGTTATTATTAATTTATGAATTTATGTATTTATCTGTTGATCCTTCAAAAGTTTTAATTTAAAAGACCATTAATGTTAATATAGAATCGGAGATGGTGAAGTCTTTGTATGATCAGTTGGCATGTTTACGGGAAAGCTAAGGTTGTTTTTTAATTTTTAAATTTTTTTAATTTTGCTGCAAGGAGAGACACATCTGTGAAGAGGAAGATATAGTGTTTGACAAATAAAGGTTGCTGAAAGCTGAAATGGATGATATGATGAACAAGTGCCAAGGTTGAAAGCTAAGCAAGAATTTTCAAAGATAATACAAGCATATCACCATAACAGGTATCCCAAATGCAGGTATGAACCAAACTATTAGTTATGAGTTCGACACCTTCTATGTCTAAAACTTTCTCATTTAATCACTTTTAGTTTTAGTTTCTCACTTTCTATGAACTTCATCTCTGTCTCTTTCCATGTTTCTCAACATCTACTTAAAATAGAAGTTAGTTTTCTTGATTTCTTGGATTTCATCCTTCCTTAGTAGTCGTTTCATAGAAATAAATGGAAAACAAGAGAACAATTCCTCTTTTTGAGCAGCAGGAAAACAATTCCAGCAAGTAGAGCAACAATTAAAACAAGTGTTGTGCAATTATGCAGATCAGAAGGTGAGTCAGAAATGTGAACCAATATTTCAGGCCTAATGTGACAGCAGTGGATCTCCTCCATCTATATGCTCAGGTCAGTTCATTCCTCAAACTCGCGCTTGAATTTCAAATTTCAAATTTCATTTTCCTCTATTGTCATCGTCTATTTTTTCCTTTTTTGTGAATCTCAAATCTCTGCTACAATAAGATATCAACTATTTCTTTCTCATTTCAGTTTCTCGAGCTCCAAAGATCACATATTAGGGTTTATATTATGTTTATTTTTTATCATTTTTTGTTCTAATTATTACTTTGTATCAGGGTTTGTCTAATTTTTCCTCTCTTTGACAAAATAGGGTTTTTGGAGACCACACCTTTGATGGCAGGACCTCGCCTAACACTAATCTCCCCTCTCAAAAACAGCCTGGCTCTCTCCTCCTTCATACACTATTTCTGTAATGTCATTGTCCACTATTGTTTTAAATTATTCTTATTATTTTCATTCATTTTTACCCATTAAACAATTATTTTTACTGATCTTTGCCTTCATTTTGGATCCTCTATAAATTGTGTTCTTTGGTTGCTTTCCCATGCACAGTTTGAGAGATAAAAAAAACACCATTACTTTGTCTTAAACTGATATGTCTAGCAAGTGTAACTCAAACTCTGAGAAGTCTACCATGTTTAACTCAATCTCTGAGATCTCTCGTGAGAAGGAGAGTTGGATAATCATTGCTAGGGTCATACACCTCTGGATGGTGCCTGATTTTAGTAGGCAAAGACTCCCTCTTTTCATGGAGATGGTCTTGATGGATGATAAGGTTGTTAATAAACTATTTCTTTCTGTTCTGTTTCTTATCATTTTGTTAAATATTGGTTTTCAAATGATTCCCCTATTAACATTTTCTCAATGCTGCATTTTGTTTCAAGGTGATAGGATTCATGCTTCAGTAAGGAAGACTCTTATCTATAGGTTTCAGAATGAGTTAAATGAGGGTTCTGTTTATTATTTCCGATTCTATATTGTTGCTGCAAATGGGGGGAGTTACAGAACCACCCACCATAATTACAAGCTGAATTTACAGATTACAACTAGGGTTGTTCAGCCGGACAATGGTCTTGTGGGTACAAATATCTATGATTTTGTTCCTATTTCGCAGATTACTGGAGGTGGTTATAATACTGATTATTTAGTGGGTAATGTTTCATTCTTTTAGATTCTGTGTTTCTCTATTGTTGCTTATTTTTTTAGTTTATTTGTTAATTGTAATTCTTATCCTTATCTCTCCTCTTCTGTTATAGATGTTATTGGCTTGCTGACTGGTGTTGGAACTGAAAGGGAGAATGAGAAGAATGGCACCAAAACCAAGCTTAATGCCATTTCTGTTGAGGATGATGGGTAACAATTACACTGACTAATTTTTTTTCATAATTATTGTTTTTTGTTGTGTTTTATGTTTTTCTTCTTTTGATGTTCTTCTTTTTCATTGTTGTTTTTTCAATAGTCATAGGATTCGGTGTACTCTGTTTGGGAATTATGTTGATGAGCTCAATACTTTCCTAGCTTTTGGAGATTTCCAAAATGTTGTTGTAGTTATTCAGCTTGAAAAAGTTAAGACTTTCCAAGGTATATAGCATATTAAACTTGTATATAACTCTGTTTGCTGCCCATGGTTATATGTTGGCTTTCAATAACATTGGTATTTCTATCATTCATGCAGACAAGAATCATATTCAAAATTGTATGGGCTGCACTAAGTTGATCTTCAATCCTGTTTGTGAAGAGGCTGACCAACTTAGACAGAGGTTAACTTTGATTGTTTATCACATTCTCATTTCCTTATCAGTTGTATTAGTTGTTATTAGTTAATATGAGTTGTATAAGTTATAACTTATTAACTTATGTTGATTGTTTGCTCTTAAGGATGCATGATAACCTGGAATCCCCAACCCAAACATTAAAGTCAACTGATTGAAAATGCCACCGTTGGTATTTCACAAGATTTTCTTGAAATAACTGAAAGATTGCAAACAGGTTAAAGCAAAGTTCATTTTTTTAAAAATAATTTCATACTATTCCTTTGCTTAAAAATAACTTCCTTTTTAAATGTTAATGCAGGAATCACACTTTGTGGTTCTTGCCACAGTGAAACATATTATATATACTGATGGTTGGTGGTACACTGCCTGTGTTTGCACTAAGGGAGTATACCCAGATTCCAAAAAGTTCTTTTGTGAGAAGTGCAACAAACATGTCATAAAGGTTATTCCAAGGTAATCAATTTATATGCATAATATGATAGTGTTCTTAATTTATCCTCCTTTTTGTTTAAAGAAAACATAATGTTTGTAGATACTGTCCATGGCTTATAATTTATTTTTTTTTGTAGATACTGTATCAAAGGAAGGGTTATTGATGACACTAATTCAACAACTTTTGTCATCTTTGACCGCGATGCTGCACTTCTTCTCAACAAATCATGTGCAGATCTGATTGAAGAATATGAGAAGGTTGAACAATATCCATCCTTATAAACATATATTTATCATTATTAATTATTATTTCTTAATACATTGACTTTGTTATAGAGTGCACATGTTGGGACCATTCCTAAGGAGATTTATGATTTGGTGGACAAGACTTACCTGTTCAAAGTGGAGTTTAAGAATGGAACCAGCTCAAAATTTGATCAATCATTTTGAGTAAAGAAGATATGCAGTGATGTAACTATTATCAACAAATTCAATGATCTCATGAAATCTGTTGCAAGTACATTGATGGTGTTTAATGTACTACCCTTACATTTTAGTTTTGTCTTACCTAATTGGTGGTTTATTTTATATTTATTCCTGACCTAATTGATTTGTTATCTTAAAATTATATTAGGATGTCAATTCTAATGGTCATTTTCTGGGTAATGGAAAGGGAAAGGAAAAATTGGTTGAGAGCTCAATTGGACTTGCATAGGTATACTGTAAATTTTTGTAAAGTTGTGAACAAATTTATGTAATAATTTTTATTTTTAATTTCATTCTTACTCTAAAATTTTGTTTTTCTATTTACAGAATCTGATTGGGAAGTTCTCCTGTGCTGTCGTTGATGACTTTGTTTTAGAGTTTAAGTGTCTTTTTGCGCAGCCGATCTATACTTCGATTTTTTTTTTGTTTTGCTGGTGCTGCTAATTATGTTATGTTATTTTGGTATTTTATATGTAGAATTTATTATTTAGTCCTTAATGATGGTATTCTTGGGTAGGATGTGTTGCTGCCCCTTTTGTTACTGTTATGTTGTTGATGGACAGTCCTTTTGTGGACCATTAACATTAATATTAATATTAATATTAATATGATGATTTAGTTGGTAAAATGATGTTTCCTTTTTTGATGTAGATCTTATGTTTATATGCTTAATCTGTTTTAACACGATGTTTAACATTTAATATTAATATAGTTTAACTTCTAATTAGATTTGTAGTTATAAATATTATTTTGGCTTTTTATTATATCATTAAATCAATAAATACTTAATACTTAACAACAACAATATTTTACTTCTGATAACATACCTTTTTTTAGTCAATATATTAATTTATATTATTTATTTTTCACATACGTAAAATTCAATAATTACAAATTATTCAAATATGTTTGGGAAACTAATAACAATAAAAATCATCATAGCAAAAAGAATAATATAAACCAAGATATTTTTGTTATTGAACCTGTTATTTAATATTTAATTCAATTAAAAAATATTGCATTTTCAAAGTTCCTTTGACATTGTTGTATGCAGATACATAAATGGTGTCCCTGTTATGCTTCTAAGAAATATTGATCAGGCAAGTGGCTTATGCAATGGTACACGGCTATAACTGAATGAGCTTGGCATGAATGTTATAACAGCGATAGTTACCACAGGAAAAAATATTGGAGACAAGATTCTTATTTCAAGGATGGATTTGGTATCTTCGGACCCTGGCTTTCCGTTTAAATTTCAACGAAGACAATTTCCTATATGCCTATGTTTTGCAATGACCATAAACAAAAGTCAAGGATAATCACTTTCTAAGGTAGGACTTTATCTCCCACAACCAGTTTTTACACATGGTCAACTATATGTTGCTGTTTCTAGAGTAAAATCAAGAACAGGGTTTAAAGTATTAATCTTGGATGAGGATGAGACCATATGCACGAAGAACGTGGTTGACCAAGAAGTATTCCAAAAGCTATAGCAACACTATGATATCGGGTAACAACATTAACTTCTACCCAAGGTTTACAAAACTGGATCGGCCATCGAACCGGTGAAGGCAGCGGTTCGAGATTCAATGGTCCAACCGATGTTGAACCGTGGTTGAACCGGTTATAATTAAATAATATTATTTTAATTTTTAATATAATATTTGTAACAATATTAAACAAAAAAACAACATAAAAACTAAAATTATTAAGCACAATTTTTTTATTTTGAAATTAAACTAAATAAATATAAAGATATATGTTAAAATCATCTTCATAGCAAAAACCAACCCAAAATCTACAACCAGCCCACATATGTTAGAAAACAAAAGAATTGGGTTTTGGCTAGGATGACCCAAATCCTTTTATATATATATATATATATATATATATATATATATATATATATATATATTTTAGGAAACCGGTTCAGGCCGGTTCACTACCGGTTATGACCGGTTTTGCCAGTTTTGAACCGGTTCTCCGGTTTTTCCACCTGTTCAATACAGGGACGGTTTTCCCTGTCAACCGGACCGGCCAAGGTCACGGTTCCCGGTTAACCCGGTCGGACCGGTCGATCCGGTCCGGTTTTCAAAACCTTGCTTCTACCACTGCTCATCCTAATGTTCCTCACATATACAAAGTTTATATAATGTTAAAATAGCATGCACGCATTTTTCTTTTGGAACTAATTTGCATGTTTGAATCTAAATTCCATTTAGATCACGAATTCCAAATTATCAATAACAAAACCATGTCCGTTATTGACAGGTGCAATCTTCAATAATTATTTTAATACAATATCCAGAGTTGTTGATTCCATGTGTAAATATAGGTATTTTGAAGCCAGTTTTGCATCTATATGGCTATTAAGACAAAATGTCCACAGTCAAGTTATATAATCAGGGAAGCAATTTATTCGATGATCTTTGTTTGGGACACGGCAACACATAACAAGTCAGCTATCAAACTTTCACATCTTATTGCAATGCAAGTATGTATTACATGTTCCTGTAGCCACGTACCGGTACCAATAATTCAAACTTTCATTCTTCATATGATGTCTGATATATTTACTAATATTCTAATATCTTCTTCACAGTATTTTTTGGCGGAAGTTAGGTTCATGCAATCCAAGTTACCCAACTTGCTTTTATGAGCCATAACATCCAATGCTAAAGCCCAGGTAAACTTCACAACCTTTGGTTTATACTTATGTACTTATGTAATGTGTGCCACCTAAATAAGGTGTACTTATCATCATTCATCTATTTTTTTTATTACCTTAATTCTTTTTTTTTTGCAGATTTATAGGCATATGACAACATTATCAGAAGCAATCTTACAATATCAATGTTTTGAAGTTATATCAAATGAACTGAAATTGTTGTAATCCCTATAATTCTTTTTTGTATTAATGTTGTTGATTATCATTTTATTTCATTTATGTTACAACTTGAGAAGAACTATTCCAGACAATTGTGATTCATTACCGTTTGATCTAACAGGTTTACTTCTTGAAATTTATTTCTTATTAGTTATTTCAAAGAAACTTACCTAGCCCGTGCGTTGCACGGGTCAGAATACTAGTTGTCATATAACTCAAGGATTTATCATATACTGTACTTTCTGTCCTATACTATCCTGATATATTTTATAAATCAAACGCACCCTTATTCTTTAACACACAGTTCTTAGAAGGAGCAGGGCTTGGGGTTGTTAGAAGTTAGAACGCACGGTTCTCAGATGCTTGGTTGTGATGTTCGTTCCTCCCATTTTTTTTATATTTTGATTTAATTGATTTTAAATGAAATGTTTTTTTTAAATTTTAATAAAATTGATTTTAAAATAATTGATTTTAAAAAACATAGTTAAAAAATTGATTTGTGTTTGTTAACGACATTTTAAAAGTATGTTCAGAAGAATTGATTTTGTTTGGATGATAAAGTAAAATCACTTTTGAGGTTTAAATATGTAGAATTTTGTGGATCCTATATTTAGAATCAATTATTTTCAACGAAAAAGATAGAAATTTTTGTTTCTACAAAATTCAATTTTGACCCACCAAGAATCAATTATTTTCAATTGAATTTCATACCCAAATATATAAAATTACTACAACAACCGGAGTTAGAGTCCAAACAAACTTTTGATACCACCCAACTATAAAAGAATCTGACACTTAGGGTGTGTTTGAGTAAACAACTTAATTAAGAGTTTATCACATACGATCTTATCGAATGAGAGCTTATGTCATAAGCGCTTAAAGAAAGAAAAAGAAAGAAAGGGGCATGAGAGGATTCGAATAGTGAAAAACACGAAGAGGGTGTTTAGTGCATAAACTCTTATGATAATTCCGTAAGCTTCTCCCAGTGACTTATGAAAATAAGTCAAAAGCTCCTTATGAGATGGCATGAGTTATTTTTATAAGCTGTGCCAAACATACTATATAAGAATTTATGTCATCAAATAAGTCAAAAAAAATTTATATAAGTTATTCCAAACACATCCTCAGTCTTTTTGTTTCTCTCTCCCTTACCAAAATAAAAGAAAGCAAAAAGTGATTTCATATTGCTTCGCAGCAGCTGTAGCAGACTAGAGCTGATACTGATTTGGACATTTGGCTCAGGGACCGCGCGCACAGACGTAGTAGCAATCGGGCTGGGGCACCACATGATATATTATTCTATTCTTATTATTCTTGTTGTGGTACGGTTTAGCAATGAGTAAACTGTATATTTGGTTTTCATTGTTCAAAGCACAACCTTTTGGTATCCTTTTCTCTCTGAAATTCGCTCAATAAGACAAAATACATGCCTATACTTTTTCTCTCAAGATCTGACTTATCGAATTCTCATCGTAGAACGTCAAATCAAGAATAAATAATATAATTATTTTAGATTATAGCTTGATAGAATATTGTATTCCGGTCCTACTTATCTCAATGGGAATCAAAACCAGACGTAATTTTTGGTTCAATCCTTGGTCACATAGTGATCATAATCCCCTAATCTTGTATCTGATGAATACCAGCGAGCAAAGACTTTTCAATAGTCTCTTGGTCGAGATAGTTTCTCTAATACGCTTAAGGGAGAGTCATCTGTGTTAGTGAAAGTGAGTCTCTTTCTTGATTCTCCTCTTTTTATAATAGGATCCTCATATCTTTAAGAGATATAGATTTATCTCATTTTATCTCTTAAATATTCTTTGAGATATGATTTTCTTAATTTGAGGAATTTATCTCTTCTAATCGGATAAGGTTATTTGAGATAATATCAGGATTAAAGATAGATATGATCTCCTTAATTTGAGGGATTTTATCTCTTCTAACCGGATAAAGTTATTTGAGATAATATTATATTTATTAAAGATAATATCGATATCTTATCTTTCCCATCTTTATTGGATCGGGTATCCAAGCTCGGTGGCCGGGTTTTACTCCTTGGCCAGTACATAAGCCCCCCAAGCTTTGAGCTAGTAGAAGCGTAAAAGTTTTCATGACAGTAAAAACCTTTTTTTTTTTTTTTGCAGAATCTAAGGTTTATGGTGTAGGTTCTCTTCCCCTTTTTACTACAGTCTTAATGATCGATCTTGTACCTCGGCCAATCGTTCAACCTCGGTGACCGAGCTTAGAAACTTAGTCTCTTCTTTTAGCCTTTCAAGTCGGTGAGGTAAGTGGCCGAGCTTTACACCTCGGCCCATATACAAACCCCCCAAGCTTGGAGCTTTTTTGAATGCGTGGAAGCTTCTATCAAGGGGTCGAGCCTAGCCGAGACGGAGGTAGTCATCTTAGTTTTGCACTGTGACCAAAATTTCTCGATTCTCGAGACGAAAAGAGATATTGCCTTCGTTTTTAAGATAAGGCAAGTTTGTGATGCGTCGTCTCTGTGTCATTACCACTAAAGAGACAGAAGTGCTCGTCCACTAAAATGATACAAGCTCTCATCCACTAAAGTGACAAAAGCGCTCGTCCACACAAGTCTTTGGACTGGCTAAGTCCTTAATGAAGGGCTCGTCTACTCAGTTAAGTTCAACCAATTAGAGGAATATCCGTCCAAAGACGTGGCATATGGAGCTCATCTACTAGGTTGCATTCAACCAGTTAGAGGAGTATCCGTCCAATGATGTGGCCTCTATGTCATTACTTCCGAGGCCTGCTCTTTGGTTGCGTGATTGAAGCCGTTAGCTTGTCGCAGCGTTTATTCCGATATCTTAACCACGTGTGACTCCTTCATTAGTGAGCCGAATTTGCACAAACTTGAAGAGACGTTTCCTTTCTTCACACGACGTCCGTCATTATTACTTTCAAAAGTAACGTTAAGATTTGTTTTCTTTCGAAGCGCCGAGGTTTCTATATGTTGGGGAGAAGTTTGCTGAGGAGCTCATTTTGCCTCTTCCCTACTCAAACCTCTCTTCAAGCTCTTCTCCTCCCAGCTTCTGCATTTCCTTTTCTGTTCCAGGTACGTCATCGTCCTTCTCCTCCATTATTTCTTTCCTCCATGGAAACTTCATTCGAGGTATCCCAGAATGCCTCTTCTGGGGTTCAGATATTAAAGCCCGAAATCAATCAGATTTGGGGCTCTCCTCATCACTCCCCCTCTCCCTCTCATGGTGATGGAGGTGCCAAGGGTTCTTCTTCCTCTTCTGACGGGAGTAGCTCTACTACCCCTGATGTTATCGTTGCCCCTAAGCGCCGCAAGCGTGCTTCTAGGATGCCCAGGGTTCCCTACCGGGATATTACCATTCTTGGGTATTTCTGGGTAAAACCCGATGTTGGGGCATTTTATTCTAATTTCAGGGACTTTGAATCCCTCGAAGCCATAAAAAATAAGGTTGTTGCTAAATGGCGCACTGTAGAGTGCCTTCCTTGTACCGAAGGTGATCATGTTTTTCTTTGGCCCCCTTCAGATGAGCCACACTTTACATATGTATACAATACCTTTTTTGAACAAATTGGTGTTTTCATTCCCTTCACCCCATTCGAGTGTGAAGTCTTGAGAGCTATGAACGTTGCTCCTACCCAGCTGCACCCGAATAGTTGGGCCTTCTTGAAGCCTTCCAAATTCTGTGTGGTCAGATAGGGATGGAGGCTACTGCTCCTAAGTTTCTTTACTTTTACCGAGTTCGGTTCGGGGACCGAGTTGGCTGGATCTCCCTGAGTGGGTTTGAGCAGAGGGGGATCATCGGGCTCTATAAGAGCTCGTATAAGTTTTTCAAGTCGGATTTCTTCAAAGTCCGACCTACTGAGGGTAACGAGTCTTTCTTTTTTGACTCGACTGGAAACCCTAAATTTCCCTTCTACTGGCAACCTCACCGTTCCAAATTTTATAGCTATGACCTCGGCTCTATAACCGCTCAAGAGCGAGCCCATGTTGAGGCCCTGAAACATTATCCTCGGCCACTGCCTTGTGGAAGACTTTTAAAGCTTCCTACCTCTTCCACTAGGCAAGCCGACTTTGAATGTAAGTAGCTTTTTGTTGACAAGTGTTAATTTATCCTGTAGCGTGCTTATTGTATCTGACCGATTTCCTTCTTGCAGTGATAATGGGGAAGTTCAACTACAAGGTCCTGATGAAGAAGTCGGCTAATCAGGCTGCTGGTGGATCAGCCCCGGCTTCAAATGTCAGGGAGAAGAAGAAGACGGTTGCTGAAGCTTCTGACCTGAACACTCGAATTCCCAAAAGGATTCGAGAAGACATGCAGTCCGAGGTCCCGATAAGAAGTTCTTCTCCCCTGCTGATGGTTGAAGAAACTCCTGCTGCTGATCAGAGGTTGAGCAATGCTCCCATGGTGATCGATCTTACTTCAGACACCAAATGGTACAATGGAAACTGCAATCCGGGCATCAGCTCGCTATGGGGGAATGAGTTCGACCCTGCTACCCTCATCGACGGCCAAGTGCTGAAACCTTCCGATGCTCGGCTCTTGCTGGAGCATGGGCCTAATGAGTGTATGGAGGCGGCTGCTGCCTATGCTCTCTGGATCGCCTCAATTACTCGCTTCCGGAGTCACCAGATTGCTGATAATGCCAAGAAGATGGAGGTGATGACGGCAGATGCAGCTCGTGCCTTGAGGGTGAAGGACGAGCTGGCTCAGGTCGTGGCCAAGTGTGAGGAGCAAGCTCAGGCCGTTGGCCAGCTGAAGGCCCAAAAGGCGGAGCTGGAAAAAGATATGGCTGCTCTTCAGGCCGAGCTGGACCTAGAAAAGGCCGAACAGCTCAATCTTCACAAGGCCGCCGAGGAACTTCAAGCTGAGAAGTAGACCAATCTCGAGCTGCGGAAGTCGCTAGAGGCTGAGAAGGAGGACAATCTAATGCTCCGATCTGAGCTGGCTGTAGCCGAGGCTTCCATTATGAAGGAGCATGTCAATGGCTTCTCCCGAGCAGTGAAGCAGTGAAGCAGCTTCAACCCGAATGCTGATTTCTCCCTGGCTGATGTGGACAAGGATTTTAATAGAGATGGAATTCTAGTTCCGTTGTTCGAGCTGGAGGATGAGGAAGAGGTAACTCAAGAAGAAGAGGTTGAAGTTCAAGCGACTGAGGAGGGAGCCGATGGTGGAGGCGAAATGGGCTTTCGTGACCATTCTTCTGCTATGCCTCCGAGTGCCGAGGATGACCCCAACTCTACTTTGGTTGAAACCGTTGCTCATGGGGATGCCCATGAGTAACCTAGGAAAAATGTTCCTAGGGCAATGCCCTTTTATTTTGAACTATCATGTAATTTGGGCTTCCCTTTTTTATTAAAGAAATAACGTGCTTGCTCACGAGTTACTCTTCACTTAGAAAATTTTCTAAGTTTTTCATGCCTTGTTTTTTCATGTCGGCTCTTGGAGCTCAGTCTTGTAACTTTTTTCTGAGTTAGTGCTTGACTTTTCCATTTTTGCTTGCTACTCGACTTATTCAAGTTTTTGGAGCTCGGACAACCCTTTTAGGTCTTTAGTTGTTGCCTCTTTAGGTTAGGCATCTCAACCTTAACTCGGTCGATTTTAGCTCGGTCAACCTTTTTAGGCTCCTTACTTCCTTTTGATGTTGTTTACCTTTTTAGGCTCGGCATTTCGACCTCAACTCGGTCGATTTTAGCTCGGTCAACCTTTTTAGGTTTTTAACTACCTTTAGATGTTGTTTACCTTTTTAGGCTCGACTTTTCGACCTCAACTCGGTCAATTTTAGCTCGATCAACCTTTTTAGGTTTGTAGTTTTTCATAAATAAATTTTTGACCATATAATAGTATTCTTGCCTAATAGCGCAACTGAAAATGATTCTATTTATTTATTTTTCTGGGTGTGCGTCATTAAAACCTTCCTGGCCAAAACCTCGTGGGAAAAAGACCGGGATAGGAAAAAGAATGCATCACATATTTACATAACTTTAACTAAAATAAAACTTAAGGTGGGAAGTGTTCCATGTTTTTGGAACAACCTTTCCTAACAACTCTTCTAGCCTATAAGCACCATTTCCTAGATTTTCAACTATTTTGAATGGGCCAGACCAGTTTGCTGCGAGCTTACCCTCTCTGGAGTCTTTTCTCGCATTGTTTTGCAATCTCAGCACTAAGTCACCTTGCACAAATTCCCTTGGTTGTAACCTCGAGTTGTACTTCCGAGTTACTTTTTGCTTGCATAGTTCTTCTCTGATTTTTGCCTCATCTCGAACTTCTTCAACCATGTCAAGCTCAACTCGGATTTCTTCCTCGTTCTTACTTTGGTCATGATGCTGCCTTCGGAAAGAGATTTCGCTGAGCTCAACTGGAATCATTGCATCGGTTCCATAGGTTAGCTTGAACGGCGTTTCACCAGTTGAAGACTATGGTGAGCAATGGTAGGCCCATAGGATGCTTGGTAACTCTTCAACCCATGCCCCTTTTGATTGGCCTAACCTTCTTTTGAGCTCGTTCAAAATGACTTTGTTGGCTGCTTCTGCTTGTCCTTTTGTTTGTGGATGCTCAACCGAGGTTACTTTATGCTTGATTCCGAGGTTAGAGTAAAACTCTCTAAGATCTTTATCAATGAATTGCTTTCCATTACCTGTGACAATTGCATAAAGGAGGCCGTGCCTGCATATGATGTTTTTCATACAAAACTCTTAACCTTTTTAGCTGTTATGGTAGCAAATGGTTCTGCTTCAATCCACTTAGTGAAGTAGTCTACTCCTACCAGCAAGAACTTGACTTGACCTTTAGCAATTGGGAAAGGTTCGACTATATCCATCCCCCACATAGTAAAGGGCCACAGCGAGAACATGGAATGGAGCTCCTCTCCTGGAGCTCGTGCTATATTGGCGAACTTCTGACAAGGCTCACACCTATTAGTCCAGGTAGCACAATCCAATCTCATGGTCGTCCAGTAAAACCCTGCTCGCAAGACCCGAGCTGCCAAAGATCGGCCACCTGAATGCATTCCACATATTCCTCGGTGCATCTCATCCATTACGTACTCGGACTGCTCCTTTGCTATGCGCTTTAGTAATGCCATGGAGAATCCTCTTCGGTACAGCTCTCCGTCTCGGATGGTGTAATGGCAAGATTTTAGACGAATTCTCCTCGCCTCCTTAGGGTCATTGGGCAATTTGTCAGAGGCTAAATATTCTCAAATTGGTGTCATCCAGCCACGATCATAGTGCTCGGCCATTATCACTTCAGCACTTTTTATGCTTGGTTCGAGGAGATTCTCCTGAATGAAAGTTCTTAGCTGGCCGGCTTTCTTGGTGCTAGCCAACTTAGACAACAGATCTGCCCTGAAATTTTCCTTCCGAGGTATATGCTCAATAGTAAAATTATCAAATTTAGAAATTAGGCTATTAACTCTGTAGAGATATCTAGTTAGTTGGGAATCCTTTGTTTGATAACTGATAAGCCTCTGGCTCATCTAGTTTTATAACTAGTAAGACTGGTTTTTGTGCTAATTATACGAGTTCAATCTCGTTTTCGCCCAAATTTGGATTTAATTGTCCTCAAGCAACATTTTGAGTCTCTTAAGTAGTTTTAGGATATTTTAGTTAATTTTGAGTCAAATAAAGCATTCACTGTTATTTCATATTGTTTCAGGTTAGAAGTGAAGCACTGGGAGTCAAAGGAAATGAAGAAAACAGTGGAGAAGCAATTCTGGAATTTTCGCCTCGCGAGACAGGATCTCGCCTCACGAGCCTGAAGACCAGTCTGAACAGAAACAGTCACCTTCTCTGTCTCGCCTAGCGAACCACCATCTCGCCTCGCGAGCATGAAGGCCTGACTGTGCCAAAAATGTCACCCTCTCTGTCTCGCCTCGCGAGAAAACCAATCAATGAAGATCTGAATCATAAGATTCGCCTCGCGAACCATGTTTCGCCTCGCGAGCCGGCGAAACCCAGAATCTCTATTTATAGGCTGTTTTAGGTCAGATTAGAGAGATACCATTGATTTACTGCTGTAAATTATTTTCTAGGTTTTGTGTTTCGTTTTTGATGGAGAACTAATCACCGGAGATTAGTCTGCTGTAATCGGTTTCCGCCAACACTTGAGGTTCTATAATTCCCAATCTTATTGCTATTCCCTTTCAATATTACCCTATGTCTTGTTTGCTTAATTCAAGTTATATAGATAAGTATTGATTTATTTCGATGATCATATGTTCCTTACTCTAATCGCGTTTGCTTAATTCGTGTGTGTACGATCGTGTTTGCTTAATTCACGATGGCCTTAATCCGTTTGCTTAATTCGGAATAGGAACATATATCTCGTAGTGTCAATTGCGCTTGTTTAATTGCTGCTACAATCGAAAAGGGATTAGAATCCGCTTAGGGCATGGAATTTATATGAATCAATGATAGTTGGGAAACCGAAAACAGTAGATTAATCATTTTTAGCTTATTGATAATCACTTATTTGCATTGTTTTTCTTAATTGAATCTTTAATCCTTAACCCCCCCCCCCCCCCCCCCCCAAAAAAAAATGATTTTAAGGTTAATAACAATCCAAGAGTCCTTGTGATACGATACTCGAGTTGTTGTGCCCTAACTACAGTTTTTCTGTAATCACTCATTTTTGACCCGTGTACGACAGCGGATCAAATTGGCGCCGCTGCCGGGGACTCTTATTGTTATTTTCATTTTTTTCTTTTTTTGGTTTTCTGCTGAATTAGTCTAGCTACTAGGTCTGGTTGTTCTAATTTGTTTGATTTTGATCCTGAAATTGAAAGAACTTTGCACACTCGCCGTAGAGCAATTCGGGCTAGCACTAGTTCACCAACCAGTAGTGATTTTGATTCTAAATTTACTTTTGATAACATGGCTGATCAAAGAACTTTAAGACAACTTGTTGCTCCTGATGTTAATTATAATGGTTTATGTATTGAATATGTTGATGCTGCTGCTCCTTTTGAATTGAAATCTGGTTTAATACACTTGTTGCCAAGGTTTAGTGGTCTTGCAGGTGAGGATCCGCATAAGCATCTGAAGGAATTCCAGGTTGTTTGCTCTACACCTTTGAGACCTGAAGGAATAATAGAAGACCATATCAAGATGAGAGCTTTCCCATTCTCACTTCAAGGTGCTGCGAAGGATTGGTTGTATTATCTTGAGCCAAATTCTGTTTCAACCTGGAATGATTTGAAGAAGGTCTTCCTAGAGAGATACTTTCCTGCCTCCAGAGCTGCATCAATCAGAAAAGAGATATGTGGTATTAGACAAGGCAATGAATCATTGGCTGAGTATTGGGAGAGATTCAAGAAGTTGGTGTCTAGTTGTCCTTAGCATCAGATTTCCGAGCAACTGCTTATTCAGTACTTTTATGAGGGATTGCTACCAATGGATAGAAACATTTTGGATGCTGCTAGCGGGGGAGCACTTATTGATAAGACTCCAGCCGCTGCCAAGTCATTGATTGAGAACATGTCACTCAACTCCCAACAGTTCACAACTAGAAACAATTTTGTCGAAACAAGGGGTGTGAATGAGATCCATGGTTCTTCTTCCAACAAAGCCCTTGAAACCAGACTTGATGAGCTTACTTCTCTAGTGAAATAGTTGGTAGTGGATACAGTTCAAACAGCAAGGTTGTGTGGTATTTGTACTTCTCCTGAGCACCTGACCGATGCATGTCCCATTCTGAAAGATGAGTCGATCACTGATTTGCCTCAAGCATATGCAGCCAATCTTTACAATCAAGGCAACAATCAGAGCAGGTACAACACTCCTGACCTTTCCACTAATAGGTACCACCCCAACTGGAGAAACCATCCAAACCTTCGGTATGGAAACTCATCTGCACAACAACAGCAGTTGATGTTACCGCTAGCACCACCACAAAACTCTCACCAGGTTACCACCTCTGCACCTTCCGGACCTTCACTAGAGGACCTTGTCAAGCAAATGGCTGCACAAAATCCTCAGTTTCAGCAACGAACGGATTCTAGTATTCATACCTTGCAGACACAGATTGGACAGCTTGCCACTTCGATGAATGCCATGCAGCAAGCTCAAGGATCAAACCAACTACCTTCACAAACAGTGGTGAATCCTAATGTCCCTAATCCTAATGTGAGTGCAATTTCTTTGAGATCCGGAAAAGTTGCAGGACAGCCCCTGAAAAAAATGAAATGATTGTTGAGGTAACACCTGAACCTTCTGTTGTCGTGGAGGCTGAAAAGGAGTATGTGCCACCAATTCCCTTCCCACAAAGAGTACTGAAAAATAAAAAGATTGATGAGGAAGACAAAGATAGAGAGGTTCTAGATGTATTCAGAAAAGTGGCAGTAAACATTCCGCTTCTTGATGTGATTAAGCAGGTTCCGAAGTACGCAAAGTTTCTGAAAGATTTGTGCACACACAAGAGGAGGTTGGAGGGAAATGAGAGAGTCAATTTGGAGCAAAATGTTTCAGCCCTCATTCAACCTAAACCTGCACCTGAAAAGGTTACCATTTCAGCCCTCGGTCAGGCAATGCCACAGAAATGCAAGGATCTGGGAACTTTTGCTATTCCATGTACCATTGGCGATAGTAGATTCGACAATTGCATGTTGGATTTAGGAGCTTCTATTAATGTCATGCCTACCTCCGTTTTCAAGAATCTTGATCTTGGTCCTTTGCAACATACAGGTCTTACTATTCAGTTGGCAAACAGGACAAATGCTCGTCCCATTGGAGTAGTAGAAGATGTGCTAGTTCAAGTCAATGACTTGATTTTCCCTGCTGATTTTTACATTCTGGACATGGCAGGGGAAACAAATTCAAGCAGATCTCCAATCATTTTGGGCAGACCGTTCATGAAGACGGCAAAAACAAAGATTGATGTTCACGATGGAACCATGTCCATGGAATTTGGTGACATTGTTGCAAAATTCAACATTTTCGATGCTATGAAGCATCCCTTGGAAGAGCATTCTGTTTTTCAAATAGAGTTGCTCTCTGAAATTGTTGATGACACTTATCATGATTTGGTTGCAGCTGCTGATTTTCCATATTTTTCTGATTTTGATGATGTTTACCCATGTGCTGATTGTACTAACACTGACCTTTGTGCTGTTTGTGCTGAGATTGATGCTACCTTGCAGGGTGACAGTGTAAATGAAGCTGTTTATTCAGCTGAAGTTCTTGACAGCACAGCTGCCCCAAACATACCATCTATTGAGCAGCCACCCTCCTTGGAGCTTAAGCCACTTCCTGAAAATCTGAAATATGCTTACTTAGAGAGGAATGAAAAACTTCCGGTTATAATTTCCTCTAACCTTGATTTTGACCAGGAAACTAAGCTCTTGCAGGTTTTGAAGAAGCATAAGAAGGCGATTGGGTGGACCTTGGCTGACATACCAGGTATCAGCCCCTCCAGGTGTATGCATAGGATTCTGTTGGAGGATGGGGCTAAAACAGTTAGGCAGCCCCAAAGGCGGCTCAATCCTTTGATTCTTGATGTTGTGAAGAAGGAGGTAACAAAACTCTTGCATGCAGGTATCATATATCCTATCTCTGATAGTAATTGGGTGAGTCTAGTGCAAGTTGTACCTAAGAAATCTGGACTCACAGTGGTGAAAAATGAAAACAATGAACTTGTTCCCACTAGAGTTCAGAATAGCTGGAGAGTTTGCATTGATTATAGGAGATTGAACCAGGCTACTAGAAAGGATCACTTTCCTTTGCCATTCATCGATCAGATGCTTGAACAGCTAGCTGGTAAATCACACTATTGTTTTCTTGATGGTTTTTCAGGTTACTTTCAGATCCACATTGCACTAGAGGATCAAGAAAAAACTACTTTTACGTGCCTTTTCGGCACGTTTGCTTACAGGAGAATGCCATTTGGTCTTTGCAATGCTCCTGGCACATTCCAGAGATGCATGATTAGCATTTTTTCTGAATATATTGAGAATTGAATGGAAGTGTTCATGGATGATTTCACTGTTTATGGTTCTTCATTTGATGCATGCTTGAGTAGTTTGAATCTGGTTTTGGAGAGATGCATTGAAACTGACCTTGTTTTGAATTATGAAAAATGCCATTTTATGGTTGAACAGGGAATTGTTTTGGGGCATATTATTTCTGAAAATGGTATTTCAGTAGATCCTGGTAAGATTGAGGTGATTTCTACACTGCCTTACCCATCTTGCGTTCGTGAGATTCGCTCTTTTCTTGGTCATGCAGGTTTTTACAGGCGCTTCATAAAGGATTTCAGCAAGGTAGCTCTTCCTCTGTCAAATTTGTTGAAGAATGATGTCATTTTCAATTTTGATGATGTTGAGTCACCGGCAAGTGTACCGGGTCGTCGTAAGTAGTAAAACACGGTAAGTAATTACCGAGGCCGAACACAAGGATTGGGCTACCAATTCTACCAATTTGCAAGGAGTTCGATATGTTTGACCAAGCAAAGGCAAGTGGTTGAGGGGAGAGAGAAAATAGGATCGCAATTCAAATCGACAAATCAAATAGAGATATAGAATTAAAATATGGAATTAAAACATCTAAGGTCACAAATCCACCTACCCAATCATGCATAGTACCCAAGTGATGATGATCCCCTCCCTAAGTTCAATTTTAATGTCAACCAGGACCCCCAAATTCTCCTAATGACACTGTCATGCTCAATAGGACGTATTCAACGATTGAGTTAATTACTTACTAGGTCTCATAACCCAATCATCAAACTCTATTAAATATGGTTCCTATAAGGTTGCACCGATCTCCTATTCACTCTCGTGCAATATTCGATCAATGATCCCAATTCAAGTTCTAAACGCAAATTGCCTATCAAGCCTCATCACGTTAACTAGTCAATCACGCTTGCATATGATCAACGCAATAAATTCAGAATTGGAAAACAATAATTGAGATAAAGGAGAAAAACATACATCACATTGAACGCTACACCGTCATGGTGGTTTCATTGATCCCTTAGACAAGGGGATTAGTTCCTCATGCTTGTATCAACGTACAAACAATCGAAACTCATCATGAATCTATAATAGAAAAAGAGAATAAGGAGACGCATCTCCAGAGAACAAGGATTCGTCCCAGAATGCTCTAAAATCAGTGGTTGACCAAAGGTTCTTTCAATCTTCCCTAAAACAGCAATTTATAGATTTCAGAATCTGCACCCGCTCGCGAGACGAGTATCTTCTCGCGAGGCGAATTTGAAAAGTGGCGCCAGTTCAAATTTGGATTCTCGCGAGGCGAATAGTGATTCGCGAGGTGAGACAGAAAGGGTCTTCTCATTACGCCCGTGATGAGTATCACAGCCTGGGCGCGATGGCTTCTAGTCTTCAGGCTCGCGATGCGAGACATGGTTCGCGAGGCAAGACAGAAAGGATGACTGTTGCTGCTGAGGCTGGTCTTCTGGCTCGTGAGGCGAGTAGCCTCTCGCGGGGCGAATATTTCCAGAATTGCAATTTCCACTATTTTCTTCATTCCCTTGACTCGAAGTGCTTCCCTTTTAACCTGAAAATATGAAATAGCAATAAATGCTTTATTTGACTCAAAATTAACTAAAATATCCTAAAACTATTCAAAAGACTCAAAATGTTGCTTGAGGACAATTAAATCCAAATTTGGGCGAAAACGAGATTGAACTCGAATAATTAGCACATAAACCACAGTCTTACTAGTTATAAAACTAGATGAGCCAGAGGCTTATCAGATGACAACTGCAAAAAAGCATTTGATTTCTTGAAGAAAGCATTGACCTCTACTCCCATCATCCAGCCTCCTGACTGGACCCTCCCTTTTGGGATTATGTGTGATGCTTCTAACTATGCTGTGGGGGCGGTCCTTGCACAAACGGTGGGCAAGGCTGCCCATGTTATTTATTATGCTTCTAGAACTTTAGATGCTGCACAGGCTAATTACACTACCACTGAAAAGGAACTTCTAGTTATTGTTTTTGCTCTTGATAAATTCAGATCATATTTGCTAGGTTCCAAGGTTGTTGTTTTCACTGACCATGCAGCTTTAAAGTACTTGTTGAAGAAACCAGAAGCAAAACCGAGATTGATTCGGTGGATGTTGTTGCTCCAAGAGTTTAGTGTGGAGATTAAAGATAAGAGTGGAGCTGAGAATTTAGTAGCTGATCACTTGAGCAGAATAGAGAGGGATGAGGATCCTTCCCCATTCAGGATGACTTTCCTGATGAACAACTTTTACAGTTACATGGGGTAACTCCTTGGTTTGTTGATATTGTTAATTACCTCGTTGCTGATGTTTTTCCAGCAGGTGCAACTAGGGCACAGATTCACAAACTCAAGAGTGATGCCAAATATTATGTTTGGGATGATCCATATCTTTGGAAATTTGGTAGTGATCAGGTAATTAGGAGATGTGTCCCCGACTATGAGATTGAATCTATTTTGCATTTTTCTCATGCTTCTCAAGTAGGGGGACATTTTGGGCCACAAAGGACTGCAAGAAAAGTCCTAGACTCAGGTTTTTATTGGCCAACTATTTTTAAAGAAGCTTATGAGATTTACCGCACTTGTAAAGAGTGTCAGATAGCAGGTACAGCCATCACTCGTAAGAGTGAAATGCCTCAGCAACCTATGCTTTTCTGTGAGGTGTTTGATGTGTGGGGAATTGACTTTATGGATCCTTTCCCTGCATCTTTTGGTTTTCTCTATATTTTACTGGCTGTTGACTATGTTTCAAAGTGGGTGGAAGCTATCCCCACTAGGACTAATGATTCTAGAGTTGTTGCAAATTTTGTCAGGTCCAATATTTTTGGCAGGTTCGGAATACCTCGTGCTATCATAAGTGACCAAGGCACTCATTTCTGTAACCGCACCATGGAAGCTTTACTCCGAAAGTATGGAGTTGTGCACAGGGTCTCTACTGCATACCATCCCCAAACTAATGGGCAGGCTGAGGTCTCAAACAGAGAGATCAAACAGATCTTAGAGAAAGTGGTGCAACCAAATAGGAAGGACTGGAGCCGCCGTCTAGAAGACGCACTTTGGGCTCAAAGAACAGCTTTCAAGACACCAATAGGGATGTTTCCCTATAGACTTTGGGCGGTCAAGAGCTGTAATTTGGAAATGCAAAAAGCAGGCATTGAAAGAAAACTCCAATTACAGCAGCTTGAAGAGCTTAGGCTAGAAGCCTATGAAAGCTCTCGAATTTATAAAGAGAAAACTAAGCACTTCCATGATAAGATGATTTCTAGGAAGGAATTCTCTGTGGGCCAACAGGTTTTATTGTTTAACTCCCGCCTAAAAGTGATGGCTGGGAAACTTCGATCCAAGTGGATTGGCCCATTTATTGTTACTGATGTTTTCCCTCATGGTGCAGTAGAAATAAAAAGTGCAGGTAGCAACAAGGTTTTTAAGGTTAATGAGCAGCGCTTGAAGCTATTCCATGAGAGCTTGATTCCTGAAGATGCAACCGTAGAAGAGCTTTCCTTGGAAGCGCCCACCTACACTACAACTTGATCAGGGAGCACCTTCTCCTTTCCCTCACTCTTATTTTATATTTATGTTCTTTCATTGAGGACAATGTATGTCTTAAGTGTGGGGGAGGGAACCTTTTGTTTTGTTTTGTTTTTCTTGTTTGTGTTGCTTTGTGTCGTATGTGTGTGAGTCTTGTGTCGGTAAGCTTAATGGATTCTAATTAAATCTAGCATAGATTGATTGCATGATATTTGTTGACCGTCGATAATTTCCCCCTAGGTTTTGAGAAAAATTGAAAATTGATCCCCATGTGAAAAATTGAAAATTGAACTTTGAGATATTTTGTTGTGAATGCATGATTTATGATAAGTTTGGGGTGAAAGGGTGCACACACTAGGAATTGTATCTCGGTCAAACAATTTGCAAAAATGTCCAGGTGAGGAATTTGAGCCTCCAACATTGTTTTTAATTGTGTGAATTGCTTTTAAGCTGCACTTTCCCGAATTTGCTTGAATCTCTTCATGGTTTGCATGTCTATATGGTTGCATCAAATGATTTAGGCAATTTTCTTTGAAATAGCTACTTGGCCTAAAAAGAACCATCCCTATTGCATGTTCCCTAGTTAGCCACATTGAGCCTAATAAGCCTATTGTTTCTTGATGACCTTATGTTATAAACCAAAATCTGGAAAAACCATGTTAACCCGATCTTAGGATTAGGAGAGCATGGAAGCTTAGCAAGAGAAGGGTTGTAAGAAACTAAGTTTGGGGTGGCTACAAGGTTTGATATGTCATTCTGGGTTGAAAAAAAAAAATTGCCAAAAGAAAAGGGGCAAAACAAAAAGCTTAGCAAGGAAAAGGCTATAGTCACCCAAAGCAAAAAGAAAAATGGAAAAAGGAATTTGAGTGGAAATTCAATGTGTCAAAATGTTCATGCTCTCTTAGTTCCTAGGGAATTAAGCCTAGTACCTTTGAATAATCCTACCTTTACCCAGGTCCCATTACAACCTTTAAAAGACCTTTTGATGTTGCATGCTTGTTTTCGTGGGAACTATTTTTGAGATGAAATCAAATTCATGGGAAGTGCTCTTGAAATGTGAAATTGAGTGAAAGGTTGATAGCCTAGACAAATTGAGCGAATGAGTGAAATATTACATGCTCTTGTGAGGAAGGCTATTGTTTGAAATTGGTGATCTCCCTTTTGTGTGTAACTTGGATCCTCAACTTAGATTACTGATTGCATGAATGATGGAATTCTCAATTGTTTAAAGTAAATGAATGTGGGGATTACATTGTTGCAAAGGGGGAAAACTTTGAAGAAAAATTGTTTTGTTAAGATTGCATGAAATTTGTGCGAAATTGATTGAATCCTTTAAGCTTGCCAAGTTTGAGTCTTTTTGAGTTTTAGTTTGCTTGGGGACAAGCAAAGTTTAAGTTTGGGGTATTTTGATAAGCCTCTGGCTCATCTAGTTTTATAACTAGTAAGACTGTGGTTTTTGTGCTAATTATACGAGTTCAATCTCGTTTTCGCCCAAATTTGGATTTAATTGTCCTCAAGCAACATTTTGAGTCTCTTAAGTAGTTTTAGGATATTTTAGTTAATTTTGAGTCAAATAAAGCATTCACTGCTATTTCATATTGTTTCAGGTTAGAAGTGAAGCACTGAGAGTCAAAGGAAATGATGAAAACAGTGGAGAAGCAATTCTGGAATTTTCACCTCGCGAGACAGGATCTCGCCTCGCGAGCCTGAAGACCAGCCTGAACAGCAACAATCACCCTCTCTGTCTCGCCTAGCGAACCACCATCTCGCCTCGCGAGCCTAAAGTCCTGACTGTGCCAGAAATGTTACCCTCTCTGTCTCGCCTCGCGAAAGACCAGCTCGCCTCGCGAGAAAACCAATCAATGAAGATCTGATTCATAAGATTTGCCTCGCGAACCATGTTTCGCCTCGCGAGCCGGCGAAACCCAGAATCTCTATTTATAGGCTGTTTTAGGTCAGATTAGAGAGATACCTTTGATTGACTGCTGCGAATTATTTTCTAGGTTTTGTGTTTCGTTTTTGATGGAGAACTAATCACCAGAGATTAGTCTGCTGTAATCGGTTTCCGCCAACACTTAAGGTTCTATAATTCCCAATCTTATTGCTATTCCCTTTCAATATTACCCTATATGTCTTGTTTGCTTAATTCAAGTTATATAGATAAGTATTGATTTATTTCGATGATCATATGTTCCTTACTCTAATCGCATTTGCTTAATTCGCGTGTGTACGATCGTGTTTGCTTAATTTACGATGGCCTTAATCCGTTTGCTTAATTCAGAATAGGAACATATATCCCATAGTGTCAATTGCGCTTGTTTAATTCCTGCTACAATCGAAAAAGGATTAGAATCCGCTTATGGCATGAAATTTATATGAATCAATGATAGTTGGGAAACCGAAAATAGTAGATTAATTGTTTTTAGCTTATTGATAATCACTTATTTACATTGTTTTTCTTAATTGAATCTTTAATCCTCCTTAACCCCCCAAAAAAAAAAAAAACTGGTTTTAAGGTTAATAACAATCCAAGAGTCCTTGTGATAAGATACTCGAGTTGTCGTGCCCTAACTATAGTTTTTCTGTAATCACTCATTTTTGACCCGTGTGCGACAACGGATCAATAACCACCCGAGACTCGTCCTGTTACAAGTTGTGAGTCACTTCGGCATTTTAAGTCTTTGACTCCAACCTCTTTAGCTAGCATCAGTCCTACAATAAGGGCTTCATATTCTGCTTGGTTGTTTGAAGCAGTAAACCCAAACTTTAAAGATTGTTCCAGCATTAGATCATCAGGACCTTCGAGAATCATTCCAGCTCCGCTCCCCTTTGAGTAAGATGAACCATCAACGTATAGAATCCAGGTGAAGGATCCCAACCTCGGCTTAGAAGAGAGCTCGGCAATGAAGTCGGAGAGGCATTGTGCTTTCATTGGTCCCCTCGGCTCATATTGCAAACCGAACTCCGACAATTCTACCGACCAAGCCATCATTCGTCTGGCTAGATCGGGTTTCCTGAGCACCTGCTTTATTGGATGATCTATTTTGACTATAACTTGGTGTGACTAGAAGTAAGGTTGTAACCTCCGAGCTGCCATAATTAAGGCGAGGGCTAGTTTTTCAATTACTTGATACCATGTTTCTGCATCAATCAGAATTCTACTCACATAATACACCAGCATTTGTTGTTTTTCAATTACTCCTCGGTCCAAGTGAACTCTTTCGATTTTTTCAGAAGCTGAAAGAAGGGTCTTGCTTTTTCTGCGGATTTTGGGAGGAAGCGGGATAGAGAAGCTAATCGGCCAGCTAACCTCTAGATTTCTTTCACATTCAGAGGGCTTCGCATTTCAATGACAGCTTTGCACTTATCAGGATTAGCTTCAATTCCTCTATGTGTTAGCATATACCCTATGAACTTTCCTCCTTGTACACCAAAAGAGCATTTTTCATGATTTAACCTCATGTTGTACTTTCTGTGTTGACTGAAAATTTCTTCGAGGTCGGCTGAGTGCTGCTTTAGATCATCGAACTTTACCACCATATCATCAACATATACTTCTAGGTTCCTCCCGATCTGGTTGACAAAGACTTTATCCATAAGCCTTTGATACGTTGCACCAGCATTTTTTAAACCGAAAGACATTACTCGGTAGCAGTAGTTTGCCCTATCGGTCATAAATACCTTTTTTTCTTCATTGGGTGGATATATCCTTATCTGGTTATAACCCGAGTATGCATCCAAGAAGGACAAAACTTTGTACCCCGAAGCTCCGTCTACCAATCTGTCAATGTTGGGAAGAGGATAAGAATCCTTTGGGCACACTTTGTTGAGATCGGTGTAGTCGGTGCACATTCTCCACTTACCATTGGCCTTTCTGACTAACACCATATTGGCTAGCCAAGTAGTGTATTTCACTTCTCTGATGAAATTTGCTTTGACCAGTTTGGCAGTCTCCTCGGCTACTGCTTGGCACCTTTCTTCGCCAAGTTTTCTTTTTCTCTGAGCTACAGGCTTGGCTTCGGGACATATAGATAGCTTATGACACATAAAATTGGGGTCTGTGCCAAGCATATCCGATGTCTTCCAAGCAAACAAATCGCCATTCTTTTTTAAGACCGCTTGAATCGACAACCTTTTGGTATTCTTTTTGTCTCTGAAATTCGCTCAATAAGACAAAGTACATACCCATGCCTTCTAAAATCAAACCGCATTTGAACAAAAAACCGAAGAGTGAATATCCAATTTGGTCCCTGAAATTATGAAGCAGTATCAACTTAATCATTGAAATTATCGAAATTTCAAAAGCATCCCTGAATGATAAGTTAATATCAATTTGATCCCTCATTTTACTCACTTAATATCAATTAAGTCCCTGGAACTGCATACTTAAAATCAACTTAGTCCATACGATTTTCAACGGAGGGACTAAGTTGATTACCGTTTTATAATTTCAGGGACTAATTTGGAATTTCGATAATTTTAGGGACTAAGTTGATACTACATAATTTTAGGGACCAAATTGGGTGTTTACTCAAAAACCAAAATTTGACACCATGAGGGACATCTTAGTTTTGAGTAAGTTGTGAACCAATGAAATAAAAAGAGAAAGAGTAAAGTGATAAACAAATTGAATGAAACAGTCCGATTTTTTCAGCGTCCAGTCCCCTCTCAAAATACATAAAAACCTCTCTCTCTCTCTCTCTCACACACACACACACACACCTACACCGATAACACTGGCCTGAGCTATCACAAACTACTGCCCTCACTACCACCCGGTGGTCTCGACGGTCCTGCTACTCCTCCGCTACCACTGGAAGAGCTCCTGTCTGAAGGTCTCTGGAACATCTATCTGTAAACTCTGCTATCTCGGGAAGGTAGCCGGGAGGACACTCGGGAAGACTCCAACCCCGTGGCTCGAACCTCGGAAGGTGCGAGAACCTTTGGAACATGTATCGGATCTGGAATTGGTACTATGGGGTCCTCCTCTGGTACTGGTGCAAGCACAGGCTCTAGTGCAGGTACTGGTGCTGGTGCAGGTCCTGGGACAAGTGCCTCAAAGGGTACCATGAAAGGAACTGGTGCCATATCCGGCATAGGAGGCATCGGTGGTAACTGTCCATCCGGAACTCCAATAGGGAAGGGAAGAGTCTAGCCGGCTCTGAAAGTGCCAACCAAACCTAAAGGAACTCCCTGCCCCAGTCCGGTAGCCACCGAAACTGGACCCCTGTAAACTGCGAAGCGGGTGACGGAGTCTACAAGCCACCCATTGGGATCTATGAACTCGAACTCAAAGGTTCCCGTGAGAGGGAACCCTGCCTCCAGTGTCATCCAAGGGTGATCTAAGGTACAACAATAAAGGTACAACAAACACCACAGCAAAAAGAAAGGGGATAAGAAATGATTTAACGTCAAACGTGAAAAGGGTGTAGTAATATTTAAATCTATAACAGCATAAACACATGGAACATCCATCTCCATAAATCTATATCTATACTAATAATAAAGATGGAGAGCCATTTTTACCGTACATTCACGTGTCAGCGGCAGGATTTTGACTTTTTTTTAAAAATAAGTTATTTTAAAAAAATTATTTTTTTTAAAAAAAAATTATTATTTTTTTACTTTTATTATTTTTTTATGTTTATTTTTCATTTTTTTATTTTAAAATTATTTTCAAAAATTTTGAAATTTTTAAAAATTTTGTTTACTTTTTTTTTAAGATTTTTTTTTTTTTTTACATTTTTCTTAATTTTTAAAATTTTTTTCTAATCTTTTTCCCTAATACTTTTTTTATTTGAATTTATTTGTATACACTGACAGTGTAAAGCTTTTTCTCACTATCAACCAATCAAAAATTGGCAAGCAATAACAGTAGAGTTGTTATGTTCTTAATTTTTAATTTTTATATACTTATATTTTAATGTATTTATAATTTAATAGTTTAAAATTTTAAATTTTATATACTTTTATATATATATATATATATATTAATATTTTCCGATTCAAACTGAATAAAACCAAATCAATAATAAATCTATATCTATATTAATTGATAAGGAGAAATTCTGATTTTAGTGTAGCATAATGGTGCAAGCCACGTGTCAAGTTATAGAATATTTTTATTATTATTTTATTTATTTTATTTATTTTCTTATATATATATATTTAAAATATTTACAAACCGGTAAAGGTACATTATATATATATATATATATTAATATTTTCCAGTTCGAACCAAATTGAACCAAACCAATAATAAATCTATATCTATACTAATTGATAAGGGGAAATTATGATTTAGTGTAGCATTTTTAGCATTTTGGTGCAAGTCACGTGTCAAGTTATGGAATATTTTTATTATTATTTTATTTATTTTCTACAATTTATATATTTTTTGTTTTAAAATATTTACAAACAGGTAAAAGTACATTGTTTTGGGAGTCAAACACGACAATCTCTGTATTGACATAAATAGAGGCAGAGCTATTTATATTTTGTATTTTTTTTTAATTGGCTACATCCTTGCCTTTGTTTTTTCTATTTTAAATAATAAATCTATATCTATACTAATTAATAAGGGGAAATGCTAATTTTAGGGTAGCACAATGGTGCAAGCCACATGTCAAGTGATGCATTTTTTTTTATTTTCTAAAATTTATATATATTTTTTGTTTTAGAATATTTACAAACCGGTAAAGGTACAATGTTTTTGGAGTCAAACATGACAATCTCTGAATTGACATAAATAGAGGCAGAACTATTCATATTTTATAATCTATTTTTTCTACATCCTTGCCTTTGTTTTTATCTATTTTAAATAATCAATCTATATCTATACTAATTAATAAGGAGAATTACTGATTTTCTAATAAAGGGACACGTGTCAGCACCACATGATCTAAGAGGATTAGTTGATTATTAGTAATAATAAAAAAAGAATACTTAACAAATAGTGTTATATTACGTATTGTAATATCATTTTAAAATAAAAATAATATTCAATTCTTTGCACTCAAATTATAGATAAAATTGTTTCAAGGTTTTTGCTAATTACTTCTGTCTATAAATAAAAAGCCTTAGAGATGATTGAGTACCACCATTATGGGTGGGAAGGAAATACCGAAAGTGAAGTGTGAAACATTTTTTAGATTTTTTTTTCTTTTTACTTTTTTATTTTAAATTTTTTTTTTTTACGTTTAATTTTTTTTAATTTTTTTTAAAAATTTTTAAATTTTTGTTTACTTTTTTTAAAGAAATTTTTTAAATTCTTTTTACGTTTTCCTTATTTTTAAAATTTTTTTCTAATAATTTTTTTCCTAATACTTTTTTTATTTGAATTTATTTGTATACACTGACAGCGTAAAGTTTTTTTACACTGTCAACCAATCATAAATTGGCAAACAGTAAAAGTAGAGTTAATATGTTCTTGATGTTTTAATTTTTATATACTTATATTTTAATGGATATATAATTTAATTGTTTAAAATTTTAAATTTTATATATTTTTTATTTATATATATATATTTTAATATTTTCCGATTCGAACCGAATCAAACCAAACCAATAATAAATCTATATCTATACTAATTAATAAGGAAAAATTCTGATTTTATTGTAGCACAATGGCACAAGCCACATGTCAAGTTATGAAATATTTTATTATTATTTTATTTATTTTCTAAAATTTATATATTTTTTGTTTTAAAATATTTACAAACCGGTAAAGGTACATTATTTATTTTATATATTTTTAATTTATATATATATATATATTTTTCGGTTCGAACCGAATCAAACCAAACCAATAATAAATCTATATTTATACTAATTGATAAGGGGAAATTCTGATTTTAGTGTAGCACAATGGTGCAAGCCACATGTCAAGTTATGGAATATTTTTATTATTATTTTATTTATTTTCTAAAATTTATATATTTTTTGTTTTAAAATATTTACAAACCAGTAAAGGTACATTGTTTTGGGAGTCAAATACGACAATCTCTGTATTGACATAAATTGAGGCAAAACTATTCATATTTTGTATTTTTTTTTTTTTGCTACATCCTTGCATTTGTTTTTTCTATTTTAAATAATAAATCTATATCTATACTAATTAATAAGAGGAAATGCTGATTTTAGTGTAGCACAATGGTGCAAGCCACATGTCAAGTGATGAGGTTTTTTTTTTCTTTCTAAAATTTATATATATTTTTGTTTTAAAATATTTACAAACCGGTAAAGGTACAATGTTTTGAGAGTCAAACACTACAATCTCTAAATTGACATAAATAGAGGTAGAGCTATTCATATTTTCTAATCTATTTTTCTACATCCTTGCCTTTGTTTTTATCTATTTTAAATAATAAATCTATATTAATTAATAAGGGAAATTGCTGATTTTCTAATAAAGGGACACGTGTCAGCACCACATGATTTAAGAGGATTAGTTGATCATTAGTAATAATCAAAGAGGAACACTTAACACATAGTGTTACATTGCATATTGTAATATCATTTTAAAATAAAAATAATATTCAATTCTTTGCACTCAAATTATAGATAAAACTGTTTCAAGGTTTTTGCTGATCACTTCTGTCTATAAATAAAAAGCCTTGGAGATGAATGAGTACCACCATTATCGGTGAGAAGGAAATATTGAAAGTAAAATGTGAAATAAGTAAAGAAAATGTCTGACATGGTGGACTTAATTTGGGATAAAGCAAAAAAAAAGTTTGGTCAATATAGAGGCACAATTCAAGTTATTAATGATAACAATACAATCAATAATAATAGTAATTGATAACTCGTGCATCGCACGGGTGAAAAATACTAGTGTGTGTGTGTGTGTGTGTGTGTATATATATATATATATATATATAACACAACCATCATCGACAACGTCTATGATTTCCTCTACCCTCCACCATGATGTAATGCAATGCAGTATGTAGACTCAGGTCTAGCCACATATCCGGATATCTATATCGACACGTCTCCAGAGGCCCCAGTGCACATCCTCATCCACGGAGGGAGGATGCCCATGTAAAGCAATGACACTATAGTTGCACAAATACATGACGGTGCACACCACTGAACCACGACCATGGTGCTCATGCAAAGCATGAACTATAGCTGCAACAATAATGAAATAATGTATGGGACGGTCCTGCCAATAGTCTAAACCACGGGAATACAACCTTCGATGAATAGACCCCACAGACCATGTTTCAAGTCACCTATATGAGAAATATCACAGACCATGTTTCAGGTCACCCCCTAGTGCCCTCACCGCTCATCACTATCTCATAGATCACCTGAACAATAATCTCATCTCATCATTCTCTTCACCATTACACAATAATCATCTCGGTTAGGCACTACTAACACATATATCATGAATTCCACTACTAGAAATCCATCTTTTTCGGACGGATTTCGGACGGAAATTGGACAAATTTCGGACGGATTTCGGACGGATAATTCATTTCGGACGGAATGGCATCCGTCCGAAAAAGCCCCGTGGGAAATTAGAAAATCCGTCCCAAATTTCGTCCGAAAATATTTACGGACGGATTTCGGACAACGTGGAAATCCGGACTGTGGTTATTTTTCGGACGGATTTATTTTTATTTTCGGACGGATTCTGTGATTTTGTTGGTTATTTTTCGGACGGATTTCGGACGGATGTTGTGATTTTGTTGGTTATTTTTCGGACGGATTTATTTTTGTTTTCGGACGGATTTGGGACAGATGCTGTGATTTTGTTGGTTATTTTTCGGACGGATTTATTTTTGTTTTCGGACGGATTTCGGATGGAATGCTGTGATTTTGTTGGTAATTTTTCGGACGGATTTATTTTTGTTTTCGGACGGATTTGGGACGGATTTCCCACGGAAGAATCAAAAGTCAGAATCTGTCACGGCAGTGACATGTTAACTGAGCCAGACCACTTGTAGCGAGAATACATCACGGCAGGCCGTGATACCCATCCTGGCCGTGATGGACCATTTAGTGAAACAACATTCAAGGCGGAAGGCACATCACGGCCCGGTCGTGATGCTCATCACGGCCGTGACAGATCACTTCACTTACATTACAATTCACTATCTATGAGAATTATATGGCACCGATCACTAACATTTGCAGTTTCACATTCAATCACAAAATCATGAATTTGACTATTGTTACAAAATACAGCCTTGGTACCATACAACTTCTAAAAATCAAATACCAATTGCTGCATGCAATCCAAAAGTCATGACTTAAAAACTATCAGAAGATCAAACCACTGTGAACTGTGAAGGTCATGTAATGAACCAAAAAGTTGAGGAATCTGAGAATCCAGCCTCTCCAAATTTGCTGACATTTTTCCTTTAGAAGTAGAATGACCTGCATCAATGGAGATGCCCCCACGATACACCTGAAAAATTTATATCCAACAATTCAATAAAAGAATGAACCTTTCCATCAACCAAGCAAGTCAATTAATTAACAAACAGAAATAAGTGCACACATGTGTTCAACTGTACTCTAGAACCCCAAAAGAACTGAGCCGAGAAAGAAGCCCATGTGATCTATACTGTTTAGTATAGCCGTTTGAGCAAATATACATACTACAGATCAGTAAGATCGATGGTACTTCCAATAGTTGGAAAGTGCAATCTAATTGTTTATCAATTAAAAAGTGCTAAATGCTTAGGACATATTTTATCTGCCAGCATTGTTAACAGCCAAAAAGCATAATTAGAAGGCTATTTATTAATTATTGGCATTTAAATTGATGCGACTAGCAGAAAGTACAAATAATAAAAATTATCAAGAGATTTTTCCAACAAACCCTCAAATTGTTTGGATCTTTATTGCTAGCAAACCCTCAAATTGTTTGAATCTTTATCTAACTCATGTCCTTTCATAATTCCTAAGCCTAAGCATACACTACACTTTAGTTCAAAGGATAGTCAAATGTTGAGGCTAAACAAAAAATCTGCAATGCACAAGAGTATTAGGATAGCCAAAAGAACCAACATTATTTCCACTACACACACACAAAACAAACGACACACAAACAATTAATATTGGAATCATTAAATTTGATAAAGATTAAAGAACAGAAGATTCGGTGAATAAGAGAGAAAAGGTTGAAACAGGTAAGTTGCACTGAATATAACAAACATTATCCAATGATAATGAATCTTCAAATAGTACAAAACATATCGTGACTAAAAACATGGCCTTGAACGTACACTACACATCGCAACTCATACAAGGCAAGCAACTAAAACTAAATCATGTCCCCCAATAACATAAAGTACACCCAGCATCTCCCAGCAGATATTTATAAAATTTACATTCTTATAATCTAATTCATCAACAAAAACTATTTCCACAAAAGGAGGATGAAATTCTCAGAATACCTGTATAGTAGCAACAGTCACAGTATCCAAAAGTGTGTTAGTAGTGTAACTATTGGATTGCAATCTGATTCGTCCTGGCTCCACATCCACCGAGCTCCTTGACCACAATGCAAAGGTAGATGAATCAAATTTCTGCATAATTAAATTAGAAACATATTATATTGAGACTAGTTACAAAAATTAATTTTGAAGAAATAGTCAAAATGTTAATAAGGAAGCTAACAAACTTACTTCACATCTTGTTATGTTCTCAAGAGGATATATTCTCAATGTTCGACTGGTATTTGGATCTAACATACGAATTCCATCCAAACCAATCTGAAAGGATAAACATTGAGAAAATCACTAATTCAGAACAGCAGCCACATACTTAAAGGATATACTTAAATACAAGCTAGTAGTTTTACAAAAATTTCGACAGAGTCTCCTCTGTAATTAGGACATCCCGGGTAAAAAGAACACCTGCTAAAATACTTACATTTTCATTTCCAGGATTTCAGTTACACCAAATACATCCAGGCAGTAATACATAAAAATAATAGTTATAACAACAGCACGTCTGCCATATCATCTTTTCATATATTGATTAAACCTTCAATATCAATTGAGTTTTAAACTCTCACTAAAGAATTTTCAAAATCTTTTATCAACAGACACTAGTCCGACGTCTCGGAACTCTAGGTCCTTAACAGGAGGAAGGCTAGTCCGGCTTCACCGTAATTAGAATCTAGTCTGAAACCTCAGCACAGAAATCTAGTCCTTTTCTGTTTCCTTTCCACTTTCCAAAGAAAGCTAAAAATCACTTTTCTGTGTTCATATGTTTTCAGTAAAATAGTTTTCCAAAACATAAGCTATGACGTATGTCATGCCTCAACCAGTCTCAATAGTTTAATCATATAGATAAATCACACACACACATGCATATAGTAAAGAATTCTCGTCTTAATACTCACATTAGCTCCAAGAGTGTAACTATCTACTCCATCAAGCAAACATAGCCGTGTCAAACGTCTCAAAGAGGGAATCCAACAACGCGCAACAACCAGAAATCAATTACACATGATCAAACATACATTACTTTATCTTATTACCAAACAAGGTTAGTTTCAAAGAAAATCATGTTTGGAGCTTATGCTTCACAATACCCTTTAAGAAAACTTTGTTTTGATTAAAGGATCATGAAAGAGAACTTGGGAATCATCAATTAAGAGTCCTAATTGCACTAAATCATAATTAATTTCACAAAAACATACCCAAATTCAAATCAAATCAAATTGAGGGTTTAAGGCTCCTAAATACAATTTAGGGAAAATTCATTTTAACTAAAGAATAATGAAATTGGTTTAGGGAAACACTAATTCATAGTGTTAATTTCATAAAACAAACTTAAATTTCAAGATTAAATCTGAAATCAAAGGGTTAGGGTTAGGGTTTCAAAATCAGATTTGGGGTTTTGAATCTGAGCAAAATAGATGGGGTTTTCACTTACCCATACAAGGAAGAAGAAGCACGTGGCGGTGTTGTGGGGGACGCGCGGCGACGAACGGCGGCGACGACACGGAGGACAACGGCGGTTCTACAGTGAACAAGAACAAGAGTTGAAAGAGAGCATAAAAGAAAAGAGAGAAGCTTAACCAACGAGTTGGGTTCGAAACCACCATGAACGGCGCTTACCATGGTGAGGTGGTGGCGGTCCGACGCGGAACACGGTGGCTCGGCTTCGCTGCTCCGATGACGCGTGCAGGGACGCGATCTTCGTCCTTCCATCTCGAGCGGCGGCCGGTGGCGGTCCTGGTGGGGTAGGCGGCGCTGCTGTTTGGTTGTTGAGAGGAGGAAGAAGATGGAGTTGAGGTGGGAGGAAGAAGAAGAAAAGAGAAAGAAGAAAGAAAGAAAGAAGAAGTTGCAGAGAAGAAAAGAGAAAAAGAGAGAAAGAGAGAGAGAAAAGTGTAAGAATTTGAGTTTTTAAACTAGTTACTTAGTGAGAGGTACAAAATGAGTGATAAATATTAGGCCTAAAATAAACATGTTTTTACTTTTTGGAATCTAAAAATAAAGATTGATAAATATATGATTTCGAAATTCAAATTAGAGTAAAGATTAATAGTTGAACTGATCAACTAAGAAAATACTCGGTCCAAAATTTAATCTCCAATTAAAGTCAAACCAATTTATTTTCAACTCTAAAATTAAATAGAATGAAAATATGAAAATGCTTTTCTCTTAATCATATTATTTAAAATATTTTTCTGTACTGGTAATAATAGTGACAATAATGTAACTTATTGTCTATTAAGCGTGCATTCACTGAAATAAGTCAATGCTAACGCACCCTAATAAAATAATTTGAAGAGAGTAATTTAATTACTCAAACTAAAACACGTAACAAAATAACATAAACATCCAAATAAAATAATTAATCATATGTGTAAAAACTAGGGTGTTACAAGGAACATAGAAGTTCAATTGGGCTGATCGGGGCAATTGGCCCAATTAGGTCCTAACAAGAAAATTTGGGCTCTATTAGGATCAAACCAGTCCATTTGGGCTCCATTTGGATCAAAGAAGTACAAATTGGTCCAGTTAGGTCGTATATGACCTAAAAAGTCGATTTAGGCTCTATTAGGATCAAACAAGTCCATTTAGGCTTCATTAGGACCATAGAAGTTCAATTGGGCCGATCGGGGCAATTGGCCCAATTAGGTCCTAACAAGTCAATTTGGGCTCTATTAGGATCAAACCAGTCCATTTGGGCTCCATTAGGATCAAAGAAGTACAAATTGGCCCAGTTAGGTCGTATATGACCTAAAAAGTCGATTTGGGCTCTATTAGGATCAAACAAGTCCATTTAGGCTTCATTAGGACCATAGAAGTTCAATTGGGCCGATCGGGGCAATTGGCCCAATTAGGTCCTAACAAGTCAATTTGGGCTCTATTAGGATCAAACCAGTCCATTTGGGCTCCATTAGGATCAAAGAAGTACAAATTGGCCCAGTTAGGTCGTATATGACATAAAAAGTCGATTTGGGCTCTATTAGGATCAAACAAGTCCATTTAGGCTTCATTAGGACCATAGAAGTTCAATTGGGCCGATCGGGGCAATTGGCCCAATTAGGTCCTAACAAGTCAATTTGGGCTCTATTAGGATCACACCAGTCCATTTGGGCTCCATTAGGATCAAAGAAGTACAAATTGGCCCAGTTAGGTGGTATATGACCTAAAAAGTCGATTTGGGCTCTATTAGGATCAAACAAGTCCATTTAGGCTTCATTAGGACCATAGAAGTTCAATTGGGCCGATCGGGGCAATTGACCCAATTAGGTCCTAACAAGTCAATTTGGGCTCTATTAGGATCAAACCAGTCCATTTGGGCTCCATTAGGATCAAAGAAGTACAAATTGGCCCAGTTAGGTCGTATATGACCTAAAAAGTCGATGTGGGCTCTATTAGGATCAAACAAGTCCATTTAGGCTTCATTAGGACCATAGAAGTTCAATTGGGATGATCGGGGCAATTGGCCCAATTAGGTCCTAACAAGTCAATTTGGGCTCTATTAGGATCAAACCAGTCCATTTGGGCTCCATTAGGATCAAAGAAGTATAAATTGGCCCAGTTAGGTCGTATATGACCTAAAAAGTCGATGTGGGCTCTATTAGGATCAAACAAGTCCATTTAGGCTTCATTAGGACCATAGAAGTTCAATTGGGATGATCGGGGCAATTGGCCCAATTAGGTCCTAACAAGTCAATTTGGGCTCTATTAGGATCAAACCAGTCCATTTGGGCTCCATTAGGATCAAAGAAGTACAAATTGGCCCAGTTAGGTCGTATATGACCTAAAAAGTCGATTTGGGCTCTATTAGGATCAAACAAGTCTATTTAGGCTTCATTAGGACCATAGAAGTTCAATTGGGCAGATCGGGGCAATTGGCCCAATTAGGTCCTAACAAGTCAATTTGGGCTCTATTATGATCAAACCAGTCCATTTGGGCTCCATTAGGATCAAAGAAGTACAAATTGGCCCAGTTAGGTCGTATATGACCTAAAAAGTCGATTTGGGCTCTATTACGATCAAACAAGTCCATTTAGGCTTCATTAGGACCATAGAAGTTCAATTGGGCCGATCGGGACAATTGGCCCAATTAGGTCCTAACAAGTCGATTTGGGCTCTATTATGATCAAACCAGTCCATTTGGGCTCCATTAGGATCAAAGAAGTACAAATTGACCCAGTTAGGTCGTATATGACCTAAAAAGTCGATTTGGGCTCTATTACGATCAAACAAGTCCATTTAGGCTTCATTAGGACCATAGAAGTTCAATTGGGCCGATCGGGGCAATTGGCCCAATTAGGTCCTAACAAGTCAATTTGGGCTCTATTAGGATCAAACCAGTCCATTTGGGCTCCATTAGGATCAAAGAAGTACAAATTGACCCAGTTAGGTCGTATATGACCTAAAAAGTCGATTTGGGCTCTATTACGATCAAACAAGTCCATTTAGGCTTCATTAGGACCATAGAAGTTCAATTGGGCCGATCGGGGCAATTGGTCTAATTAGGTCCTAACAAGTTAATTTGGACTCTATTAGGATCAAACCAGTCCATTTGGGTTCTATTAGGATCAAACAATTGTACTTCTTGTTTACTTTACTTCATAAATCTTGTAAGAAATATAAATCTTATTTAATTCACTTCATAAATCTTGTTTACTTTTAAATTTATTAAGATCAAATATTTTAATCATATTTATAAGATAAATTATTTAATATTTTTTCAAGGATAATATAAGATAAATCAAGGAAATATAAAAAATAACACAATCCGTCCGAAATTTCGGACGGATGTAAGATAAATCAAGGAAAATATAAAAAATAACAAAATCAAAATCGAAATCCGTCAAAATTTTTGGACGGATTTCAGATTGATCTATGAAAATATAAAAAATAACACATTCTCCGAGAAATTTGGACGGATTTCGGACGGATCAAGGAAAATATAAAAAATAACACAATCCGTCAAAAATTTTGGACGGATTTTGACGAGAATGGAAAATATAAAATTAACGAAATCCGTCCAAATTTTGGGGATGATTTCGGACGGATAAGGGAAAACATAAGAATTAACGAAATCCGTCCGAAAATTTCGGACGGATTTCGAACGGATCAAGGAAAATATAAGAATTAACGAAATCCGTCCGAAATTTTCGGACGGATTTCGGACGGATAATGGAAAACATAAGAATTAACGAAATCAGTCCGAAATCCGTCCGAAAATTTCGGACGGATCAAGGAAAATAAAAGAATTAACGAAATCCGTCCGAAATTTTCGGATGGATTTCGGACGGATAATGGAAAACATCAAGAATTAACGAAATCCGTCTGAAATCCATCCGAAAATTTCGGACTGTTTTCGGACGGATCAAGGAAAATATAAGAATTAACGAAATCCGTCTGAAATTTTCGGACGGATTTCGGACGGATCATGGAAAATATAATAATTAACAAAATCCGTCCGAAAATATCGGACGGATAATGGAAAATATAAGAATTAACGAAATCCGTCCGAAAATTTCGAACGGATTTCAGACGGATCAAGGAAAATATAAGAATTAACGAAATCCGTCCGAAATTTCGAACGGATCATGGAAAATATAAGAATTAACGAAATCCGTCCGAAAATTTCGGGAAATTTCGGACGGAAACATTTCCGTCCGAAAATTCCGTCCGAAAATTCAATTTTTCTAGTATTGTTCCCAACATACATCCATAACTCATCATGTCTTATCACTATTCAATATCTAAGCACAATCATTACAATCATTTCCAAATATAATAACATAATATAAATATATAAAGATATATTTATAGCACAATACTTCAGACTACTCATCAGATAAACAACCAATTACCAATAACAATCAAACGAGTCCAATCAGTCAAAGCAGTCCAAGCCAGTCAACATCAATAATAAAATAATAATATTTTATACCCATCTGTGATAAACATACGATTCCAATATCATCATTGGTACCACTAAGTAGTCCCCAATGTAATATTGACATTGTCCGTTACTCGCTCTCTAGTAGGGTTTAGGTCGCCCTACGCCATTATCGAATTAAATGCCACTTCACCGTTTCCGCCGTTTGATTACTCCCCCCCCCCCCCCCCCCAATGTCGTACGATGGAAGAACGCTACGTAACGAGTCGGCCTAGAACCTTTCTCAATTCCGCCTTGTGTAGTTCTAAGGCCTCCGAGCCTCCAAAATTTCACCTAAACATCACATTACGAAGCGTACGTTACCAAGAGTTCAAATTCGAAGATCGAATCGAAATCTGTTAACCGAAACTAGAGATAATTCAAAAACCGAAACGGACGGCATTTTGACACTACATTTTAGCTTCTTGTAATAGATTGGTTCATTCTTCCAATATTTAATGAGAATCAAGTTTCTCTCGCTCATCTCTGC
The DNA here is from genome assembly GCA_030762895.1 of Sophora flavescens. NCBI lineage: Eukaryota > Viridiplantae > Streptophyta > Magnoliopsida > Fabales > Fabaceae > Sophora > Sophora flavescens. The sequence goes on from CM061068.1 coordinate 126,593,638, forward strand.
GCTTCTCTGACCTTGATACATACCACATGTTTAATGAAAAACTCGAACTGATTTAGATTTTATTACTTTATGAACTTTGAGATTCAAAGGTTGTAACAAGTTCCCTTTATATGAAATTTGTACTTTGGTGTCTGAATGGATTCTCATACTTGGTATGTAGAATGTTAAAGTCTTGGTTTCAATGGATATTGTTTGCTTTTTTGTTGGTGTACTTAACCTGATTCTGTCCAAGGGTCAAAGAGTTTGAAAGTTTACTATGTAATGCATTTTGTGTTTGGGGATGATTATGAAATCGGCCATGCATCTGTGTAGTTTTAGAATTAACTGGCCGTTCTTACTTATATCAATGGATCAATCCTAAAAAATAGATGGTGTTTAAGTGCTTTCCGTAACCTTTAACTGGTTTCAGCAGTGAACTCTTCTTGTGTTGAGTTATGAGGAATGGATAAGGTGATTATGTTTATTTTTCAAGTGATCTATCAAGACTTTGTTTTGTCATGTTGCCTTGTAGCTAGCTGGATTATGTTTATATATTTTCATAAGTAATCAATTTTTCCATGATAATCCAATGTACCCTCATACTTTCTTTGTCCAATTTTATATTGCTGGCAACATGATTACCAGCCAGAGACTGATCCCTCGAGCTACTGAGATCCATTTAAGGGGTTGACGTCTCTCAACAGATTCTCTTTTCATAACAGATCCTCTTTCATACGCATGAGACAGGAATCGAACCCATGACCACATGCTTAAGGAACCCCATTTTTTACTAACTTTGCCACAGATGTTGGTTCACCATCTGCAGTTTAATATATATATATATATAAAGATTTGAATGCCATGTTTGTAATAACAATGCTCTTTGATTGCTCCAAATGCATTGATGCTGATTTCTTTTACCCTTTATTTACGTAAGGTTTGGCACCTACATCTACGTGGCTCCCTGTTTGGAGAGACGAATGGTTTGGCATTATGTGAGGCATGTTTATTCCAATTGGAAGAAGGTATCAAGATTCAAAGCCACCCTCTATTTTTTCTTTTCTTTTACTGGCTTCACTTTACGATTTTATTTGGAGTCACAATAATTTTAGCCTTAAACAAAGCCAGAAATAAAATAAAACAAAGTTGGATATGTGACCTCATTTTTTGTGCCTTTTATTTGGAGTCACAGTAATTTTAGCCTTAAACAAAGCCCAAAATAAAATAAAATAAGGTTAGATATGTGACCTCATTTTTTATGCGCCAACAGTGCAAATCTTAGATGCCACCATATTTTGTTTTTGGTATTGCTAACCATTGTCCTGAAGGTATTGGTTAAGGATAAAAATTATTTATTGGAAAGTGTAACTATTAAGAGTTCAATAATTTAAATACACCACTTTTTAATGTGAATTTTCTCTGTTTGATTCATTAACCAATGTCTTTAGGATACTGGTTAGCATTTTTTTTTTACTTTGGGGGTTTGATTTTGTTGCCGGTAAATATATGGATGTTGTAGATAAAAGATTGTTTAATCCATGAGGCTATTCAGGTTCTGTTACTGTTTTTTGGTTTTTATTTTGACCTGGATGGTAAAAGTCACTGCATGTATTGGGTTATAGCTCCAATTATTACATTTGTTTGCTAATAAAGAAAACTATAGTTAACCTAGACAAATATATTTTTGGGGGGTAAAATTATAAGCTATCCCTAGACAAATACAAAGGAATTGAAACCTACTCCAATGTGACTCTCTTTTAATATTGGATAGATAATGAAGCAGTTCATAATTCTCTTAAGCCAGAATGATAGAAATCATAATTTGGGATCATCAAGACTTTTAATTTACTCATTTTCTTCATGAACACGGGTAGAGTGCACTTCTTTGCTTGAAGGTTCAACAATAGAACCTTAACTAATGAAGTGAACGCTTCATGTGCAAAAAGAGTGACAAAGCAGTCTCGCAACATGCGTGCGCCAAGACAGAAAGATTATCAAATCAGCTGATGTGAAAAATATGCAGGTTTTAATGGTGTACTGATTCTCCTTAGTCCACCATTTGGGAAGATTATTAGCACTCAAGATAAATCCCTTCCACAAACCAAATCCCCTTGTCATCTTTTTGTCCAAGTTTTCACTATTTTAATTGGATCATGGAATGTTAGAGTGCAACAAGGTAATTCGGGTAACAACTAATGCCACACCTACAAAACTCGATAGTTAAAAGTCAATCACTGCTAGGCATTTAGGATACAAGTGATCCCTTAATGTTTTTTTTTTTTTAAGATATTACATTGGCAGATGAATTCATTAAATGAGTAAAGCATGGAAGTGAAAACAATTGCATTTGTGCGATTACACCCTAATGCCTTCCTTACATCTAATGTCAACTCATTACATGTTATCACATACATTTTCTACAACCACCATTATTTCTGAGTTTGACTACTTAAGTGTGGAAGACAAAAAGCATATTAGTTTGCCATTGAAAAGCATCCGATAAAAAAGTCACAATACATTTTTTGTGGATAAAGTCACACTACATTTACTTGAATCAAACTTGGTTTGTGTTAGGAGCAACTCAAAAATAAGGGAAAGCAGTAATATTGTTAAATAACCTTTCTGCACTTGCTTTTATTAAGTAGATGAGTTTAATACAAGTGAATTTAGGTAATCCAGTTATAGACTCTGGATGTAGGTGCAGGAATACGCAGTATAAAGAAAAACAATAGCTAGAAAATAAGAAGTAACCAGGAGGGAGAGCAACAGAAATAATCATGTTCCTGCCAAGATCCGACTTACCAGAATCTAGATGGAGAACGTTTAATCGAGAGTGAAGAACAGGGGTTGTTTTAGATTATGGCTTGACAGAATATTGTATTCCGGTCCTACGTATCCCAATGAGAATCAAAGCCAGACGTAATTCTAGGTTCAACCCTTGGCTATACGATAATCTCAATCCCTTAATCTTGTATCTGATGAATACCAGCGAGTAATGACTCTTCAATGGTCTCTTGATCCAGCTGGTTCTTCTAATACAATATTCCACACCCCTTTTTGCACACTCTAGGTTCTACAAGTAACCGTTCACCAAATGAACCCCTTGATCCTATAACAATCTGGAAATTCTCGTGTTCAAATTGATTCTCAATTGGTATACTAGAAAGCTATAAATTTTGAAGTTTATGTGTTATTTTATATTGTTAGATTATCAAATTTAATTATTCATATTCATCAAATTATTTTTTTGTTTTTTGTTTTATCCATCTCCATAGCAAGTGAAAGAGGAGCCAAATAGATTTCTTTTGAAATGAGGTTCGTATTATCAGAACATCTAAAGACACACAAAACACAACCACCCGAGATGAAGATTCAATCTTGATACAAACTTAAGGCGAAAAGCTTCAAATAAAACACAACTCATGGGACAACATAGTGCGACTATGGCTTAAAAAGGAAGGTTTACAAAGTTCTCAATTAACACGACACCATGAGATCCTTGATGTAATGTTAAGGTTTAGATGCTTAAAATAAAAATCAATAGGGACAATATTGTAAGGCACGTATGGGCCACGAGGTGACTCATAATTTAATCAATATGGATAATTGAAGCCATTGTTTTTTCATAATCTCCAAGTGTACTCAATAATGGGCAAAATCACTGTTTGCAATAAATTAAATTTCGCATACTTTTATGTCATGTTTAAACAATATTTTCAGGTTATTAGCAAAAATAATTTATTGTCAAGTTGATAATTTTATAATCATATATCAAATAATAAATAACAAAAATCTAAAATACATACATTATAAAAAAAACCTTACCAACATGGTGTGGTACGGTTGGTTGATAACCGACCCTCTTAAGCATGTGGTCAAGGCTCGAATCCTGCCTCATGTATATAGAAAAGCATCTGTTGGGAGAGGTCAACCCCTTAAAGTACCTCAAGAGATTAGTCTTTGACTCCCGGTCGGAGGAGACTTGGGTTTACCAACAAAACAAAAAAAAACCGAACCAAGTAATTCAATTCCACCGCACAAAGCACGGGTCAAAATCTAGTTTGGATTACATCTCAACAACTCTTTATGTAAATAGTTGCTTTTGGGCTAATAAACATATTTTGGGCACTTTTTTTTTTCTTATCAGACATCTTAGTTAACCTAGATTAACCTAGGGAGACTATAAATGTATTTTTTAGAGTCTTAGAAAAACACTTTTGACTTGGACAATTTGGAGGTTGCTATTTTATAGCTTATTTAGTATTCCTTTTCGTCTGAATTTATTTCCCTTTTCTTGAGATTTTTTTGTGAGCCTTCGTAGAAGGCTAAACCCTTTTATCAATTCACCGGTGTAAGGATTTCATTTTTGGATCTTGAGGTTTGGTTATAATTGTGAATTCTTGTTCTTGATTTTATTTTATTTTTTCATCTTAATCTCTACTCTCTTTTCTTCATTGCAATTTCTTTGTTGGGTTGATGCTTAATCATTCGATTTCAAAATTGCATGACTTAACATGATAGATGCTAATGCTTGCATGTATAATTCGATGTTAATATGATCTGTGATGCTTAGTCATAGGTCCAACTGAATTTCGATTTGTAAATTGTTTTGGTGATTTGATGATGCTTAATTTTTTTTAAGCAAAGAAGGCATGTAAAAACATCACAGTAGAAACTAACATCTCAACTAGGTTGTCACCTTAGCCCCTACCAATCATCTGCAGCACACCAACATTTTATTAAATAAAAAATAATAAAGAATACAGGAACATGGGAGGACAAGAACCAAAACCCATGATGAAAAGAATCATTTAAAACGATAATTAGGAAGACCTAGCCTATTTCGACTAAAATCCTCACTAATAAAAGAGGGAAACAAATGTAACACCCTTCTCGGGTGCTACATTGTCTGTAACGATTTAAGACCGAAAATAGGGTAATTTAAAATTCGTTGTAATATAATGGGGAAAATTTTCGCTTTCTCAAGACATAAATGTAAATATCTGGAAATAGGTAATGTGTAATAAAACATTTCTTAATGCATTTCAGGTCATAGGTTCAAAAATAGACTTACCAACCCGACTTGTCGAACAAAACATATACACATACAGACCCAACATAAAGATATGGAGACACAGCTCCTAAAAACATAAGGTACTTGGAGACGCAGCTCCATAAAAGCTAAAATCACACACGTACATCCTACGTTGGCCCAACTATACATAAAAGACAGTATTTTCTCATACATTACGAGAAAGACAAACTAACTGTCGAAATCTAGTGGAAACTCTATTTGAGCCCACTACCGATATCGCCACAAAAGACACTACTAGAGCCACTACAAAGTAACTCTCGTACTAGGCCCTTTCCCCTTCCAAGGGAAAATTCATAGCCTAAGAACCATCGACAATCATGCTCTCAGAAGAAAAGGAAGATCAGACACGGCAGGAAACACAAAAACCCTCATCTTGAACCATCCGAAAGCTGAAAGTTACGTCTCCTAGAGACTTCACCATGTCGTCCCCATGCTCGAACCTCAACACCTCTGGTGGGTTAGCCGAGCGACATCTCAACATCCCATCCTTCTTAGAAGAACACAAAAGGTGCAAAGCCAAACCAGACACAGCAATATAAAACAAAGGAGGTGAGATTCCCAACATTACACAGCATATGGCAGATATGAAAATAGCACGACACAACATGGCACATATGCATACACATACTCTTACTAACATATCTCATATTATCATCCATTTTCAGATCAACAATTCAATCAATATACCAGCAACATACAATATATACATATCATCAAAAGCATGCAACATCAAAGCATGACAGGATACAGCCTATACACAAACATGACCTAGTGAAACTGTGTAGCCCATACCTACACAACCTCACAAGAATGGAGAGATTGAAACTGCATAGTCCCATACCTACACATCCTCAAGGAAGATTTGACTCTACCCCAGAGTTAAGAGAATGTTCGAAAGGAGTGGTTAGAACACACTTTTCACAACTGCCAACATTAGGGATACTTGTGCATCAATATTAATAACCCTATTGATTGTGAAATGCCATCGATAACCAAGATTGTACAACAGCAAGTAGAAGTTGTCAGTGTTTTGCACAGGACTCCACGACCCATCACCCTGAATGGCCATCAGTGGTCATCCCAACCCCGACATTCCCAAGATCATTGAAGAATCGTCACCCTACAATCCACATGCGCACAGAACATGTAGGCCCACTTCCTAGGCACAAAGGCCTTACTGACAAAATTCTTTGGATCAAGCCGATCACGGCATGTGCATTCGTATTTATCTGTCGGATAAATTTCGGGATTCCTTTGACAGAATCAATAGCCATTCTAGAGCCAAGACAGTACAACCTGTGAATCCTTGCACAATTTGAGGATCCCCTCATTGGTCTATCCGTGTTTCAATGCTTAAGTGCATTATGGAGATTGGTCATTCCCCAATCCATTCTATTTCTTCTGGTTCTTCCCGAACGGGATTACTTACTCGATAAGTAATCTTAGAATACTCTTGGTTATTAAGTATTATGGATACTTGGATGATAAAATCATCTAGGGTATGAAGACACAGTCTTGCTCCAATATATCTCATACTTTAAACATTCCATTTCTTTGAATCTCTAAGTCATACTCCTCGACTTAGGTTTTGGAATACACATTTACTTTGGTTTTAAAATCCTTTTGATGTTAAATCCAAATGTTTAAATCCTTTCTTTTGTAAACACGTCTCCTTAAATACCTTGGTCTTATGGCCTTAAGTACCTCGGCATTAAAGGTTTGAAATCAAAATAAAAGAAGAGTTCTAAAGGCTTAACTTCATTTTTCATCACTCTTAAAACTCCAAATGATAGAACTCTTATGGCCCAACAACTGTCAACCGATTGAATGTCAAGTGGAAACTTTACAAAAGTCCCTCATTTAAGTGAAATCATTCAACACCTGAACCATGGTTCCATCGTTCATTCATTTGGGTTTTGAAATCCGTTTTGAAAACGTTTAGAGCCATCACATAAAGTTAATACGTAAAGTTCATTATAAGGTCTGTTCTTATCAAAATCATTTTGATTTAATTGATTTATGAATTAAACGAAGTCATTTAATTAGTGAGCTAAGTATAGAAAATGTTTCCCATTCAAGTTATAACTCAAACCTGAATTAAAATAAACATCCTTTTTGGATGGTTGTTCTTCATGAAAACTTATGTCCATTGATTTACAAATACGATTTCAAATACACAGTTACCTTGATTGAAAATCAAAACATTCTAAGTGAGGATTCTAAGGAAATCGTACCTATGCCTCACTTAGAGTAGGATTTTAATTAAATCTTTCCTTGTAATAATTGCATAATTTCATAGCATAAGAACTTGTTCTTTTCCTTTCTTCATTGTCTTTGTTCATATCCCCACTTAAGTGTTGCGAAATCGACTTAAAACTCGGGGATTGGAGTTAAACTCCCATTTGTCCCATATGTGGCCGAAACTTGACCACAATTCAAGAGAAGATTCCACTTCTCCAAAAACACTCATAGTCATAACCATACATCATCAAAGCATATAATTACTCAAAAGTCATGCTATAACCATATTCTCATGCTATATCCATATTGACAATTCAAACCAATTAGTCAAACCAAGGCATGTGAATAAGCCAATCAAACATAGCATGTTCATGAGCATATAATCATATCAATTCCAAAGTACTAATCACACCACAACCAATATTACAATCATGTCCTCATAGAGACCCAAACCAAACAAAGTGGATAACCCTAGGTTTAGGGTGTACAAACAAATTAAGCCATATTCACACCCACCAATATGGTGTGAGGTGGTTCACTCCCCTACCTCTTGTAGCTCCCAAAAGCAAGACATCCTCTTTGATCCACAAAGCTACAAAACCAACTCCATCACCATCACCTTCATTCATCAACAAATTATCCAAGTTAAAACAAACAAAAACCCAAAGGTACACTTAGGGTAAGCTTACAACCACATAACACTAGTGCGAAATATGCTTTTAACATCGGAGATTCCACATCGGTTTCCCTAAAACCGATGTGTAAAACGAGGTGGTGGCATTCTTGAAATTAAAAGCAAAGGATTCCACATCGGTTTCAAAAATAACCAATGTGTGAATATTTTCCACAACGGTTATATTTTAACCGATGTCTAAAATTAAAACCAAAAAAGTTAAAATTTAAAATTTTTATCTTTCCACATCGGTTATTTTTGAACCGATGTCTAATATATAGATTAACCACATCGGTTATCTTTTAACCGATGTATAAAATTAAAAAAAAATTAGAATTTAAAATTTTTATCTTTCCACATCGATTCCTATTGAACCGATGTCTAATATATATTAACCACATTGGTTTATTTATAACCGATGTAATAAATTAAAAAAAAAATGAAATTTTAAATTAAATCGTAAGTTTCTACATCGATTAATATTAAACCGATGTGAAATATGACTAACCACATCGGTTTTTGCTAAACCGATGTGTAATATTTGACAAAACCCTACTTTTTGTCATTCCCTCCATCTGTTTCGCGCCCTCTTCTATTCCTTTTTGTTTTGTGTTAGTCACTTATTCCCCATCTCTCTCACTGCTCTATGTTCGTCGTCCCTACTACTTCGACGCGGCCTCCCATCTCTGTCTCTCCCTGTTGGTCGCCGGTCTCCGCTGCTTCTGCCTTTGCCTCCGCTTCTGCTTCTGCTAGCTTCTCCCTCCCACTCAAGTTTTGCTGGTAAAGTTCACTCCTTTTTCCTTACATCACCATTTTCTCCCTCTCTCATCCTCACACACACGTCCTCATTCTTCCTCTAATTCTTCGCCTCTAAGATGTATGCTTTGGTTTCTTCTCTATTCGGGTTTTGATAGAGCAGATTTTTTTACGCAGATTTCAAAGAATTGAGGTGCGAAAAGCTCTCTTCTCTATAAGATACTCTTTATCTAGTTCCATCTTCTAGACACAACTTTCCTTTAGATTGTATTTGTATTTCCTCAGTATGTTCAAATTTCTGAAAAATTTTGATATTTGATTTTATTTTGATTTTTGTTGGTTGAGGAAAAATTTTCTGAGGATTTTTTTAAGTTTTTGGTGACTGAGTAAATTTTTTCATTCTGATTCTTTATTTTTCAACTCTATTTTTTATTGATTCAAGTATTTATTTGTAGAAGTTAGAATGTTTAATCTTTATTTGGCACATTGATGGAAGATATTTTCTATTTTGAGTACAACTAACTGATTGAGTAAGGAGAAAAGTACCTGAGTTGATGAGCGAAAGCGAGTGACAGTGGCTTTACTGTTAGCTTATGTGAAACTGACTTAGGTGGAATCTTTTCAATTGTTTTAGGATATTGTGACTTGGGCTGTGGAAGAAGGGTCCATGTGACTCTTCAATGAAATATGTATTCTAGAGTACACTGAGCACGTTGAGTAGCTTATATGTTCTGAGTTCCTCATTGGCTCATTGCATACCAATGAATAAATGGTTATTTTGATTTGTGTGTATTATTAAAATGGATAGCTTATTTTTATTTATTTATTTTATGCATTTGAATAATTATATATTGTTGCTGTTTAGGATTCCGGAGCAGTTGGCAGCTGTACAAGTGTCTTTTATAAGTTATGTTTACGTACGTTGATCGATATTTATAAGTTATGTTTGATATTTATCCTGTCATACTAACAAGTTTTTTTTTGTTTAAACAGGTATACATGGCTGATCCTGAGGATATCCCTCATTCATGCAGCAGGTCAGAGACCCCGTCTACGGGTAGAAAGGGTAGACGTGCCATACGAATGAGGAATTTGACTGCTAACCATGGTTCAAATCAAAGGATAAGAATAGACTTTGATAATAACCTCAATCCTATTGGGCCAATGGCAGAGCAGTTTAACAGTTTTGTGGCGACCCTTGCTAGAAGCAGGCCTAGTATACTTATTGATAATTGGAAAGATGTATCGGCGGAGGTGAAGGATCAGATATGGGAGAGTATTCTGGTATCTATGCTTTTACGTCATGTGTTTGTCTGTATCTACTTTATTTTAATCTTATTAATCATACAGTAATTCGTTGATTCTTTTGGTGTTAATGTGGCTCACCTTTGACATACCAGATACGACGGATATGAAGAAGCGTTTGATAAAGTATGCTGGTGAGCGTTGGAGGCTTTTAAGGTCGACCTGGGCAGATACTATGTATTCAATCCAACATGTGAAAAGAACCCACTTGAGGTGTACCCGTTTCTTGACCAGGCGACGTGGGATCGCTTTGTTCAGAGTCGACATGATCCCAGCTTTCAGGTTAACTTATTTGATTTGTCTCTAAATTATGTAATTTCATTAATTTTATTTACTTATGTAATTTAATTGTCTTCTATTTATAACAGGAGAAGAGGAAAAGGGGGCAGGAAAACCAAAGCAAGAATGTCTACCCCCATGTCATGTCTCGTGGGGGATATAAAAAACTTGGTTAGATAATTTAAGAAAACAGCATCTCAGGCGGATCCTAACGCTGAAAATCGTCTAGAAGTTGTTGATCCACCTCCACCCCCACGCCATCGTAAATGGAAGAGGGCCCGACAAAGAAAAACGGGACAATATACATCTGAGGAGGCCCGCCAAGTAGCTGAGAAGATTGTAAGTATAGTTTGAATTGTAATTGTCATTTTAAAATTGTTACCGAATTGTAATGTGACCTGATATTTTATATGTTATAGGATGCCTTGGACGAGCAGGTAACCCAAGGAACCTTTGTTCCTAGAGGACGCGATGATATCTTAGCTGCTGCCATCAGTAAACCAGACCACCCGGGCCGTGTCATTGGTGTTGGATGGGGCGTCGGCATTCGCCAATACCATGGTTCATCTTCACACCAATGCCACATGGATGTTGATGCAGATAGAGCACGGCTAAAACAGGAGATTGTAGCCGAGCTTAGACAGGAGATGGCCGAGTAGTTTGCCCATCAGCTGGCAATATTGACTTCTATGTCACAGCAGATGACAGCCGGTGTCCAACCCTCTGTCCATGTGAGCACTAAGGGCTCATGTGATCCTCCTCATCAGTCTGAAAATGATGATGATGGTGATGATGATGATGATGATGATGACGACGACCCTGATAGGTATGAGCTGTATGTTGATGATCATCATGATCGCCACTTAGTGGCATTGGGGAGGGCACATAATAACTTCGGTAATACCATACACCATCGTTTATTACTGGATGATCAGGTGAGGGTCGTTGTTGAGATTATTCGAGATGCTAATGCTCGAGTCCCTGTGCCCACCGAGGAGGTTCAAACAGTGGGTCAGGCCCCCGGTAACTTCATCCCCTGGCCAAGAAGACTGGGCAACTTTCTTGTTGCATCTGAGGTATTCAGTTAGTTGTGTTTTTCTATATTCATAATTGAAATTATTTATTATTTTTTAAAGATAATGCTTTATTTTTATTTGTTATAGGATGTTGGAAATGATATTCTGCCTAAAAGGTCGGATTTAGGAAGACCAGAGATGTCTGCTCCTGCCAAGGTATTCATTTGACCATTTAATTAATTACAAATGAAATAACTTATCTGTGATTACTAATATGTATCTTTGTTGTTTAGGGGATCGACAAAGGGGCACCTGGTGATGTTTTTAAACTTCTGGCTATACAGGTTATGACCATGGAGAATTACGCAGCTTTGGTAAGGTTGGAACATGATGCCAATCCAGGTGACGAACTGTATATCCCAAAGAAGGAACTTATGGAGATTGTACTCGATAAAGAAATGGCTAGTTCTGCACACCTATCGTTATGGTGCACGTAAGTACATTTTATTTATAAGTTAAGTAATTAAATTTTAAATACTATGATAATTAACATGTTTTTTCAATATATTAGGTATCTGCATCATATGTTAGTTGATCAGGGTAACCTCGCCCTTTATGGGTTCATTGACCCCATGTTCATTCAGGGTGATGTTCTCCTAGCATCAGAAGACCCAGTCACCACCATACGTGATATACTTGCCCGAGACGATCATCAATTCTACCTTGCGCCTTACCTCAATAAGTAAGTACCAGTTATTTAATTATAACTATATATGACTTATTCACTAATTGTTCAGCAAATACAGCAAGCATTGGCAACTGTTGATCTTGTACCCTAGGATGAATGTCATGGTCTTCTTCTGCTCAATTGGAAATAAGCCGGCGAATGAACTGAAGACGATCATGGAAACGTAAGCATTAAAATACTTTATAATTAATAATGCAGTTGTTTTAATTATCTGAAATCTATTAGATATACTTTAATTAATGTTTATTTTGTCATGATAGTTCTATTAATGCATACCACATGTTGCATGGTGAAAGGCATCGGGCTATCAGATGGATTATTCCTAAAGTAAGATATTTATTAGTTCAAACTCTTCAAATGCAGTGGGTATAATTATTGATTTCTATTTAATTCCTCATATTCTAATTGGGTTTCATTTGTACGTAGTCCCGTATACAACGTGGATCATGGGAATGTGGATACTATGTGATGAAGTGGATGTTCGAAATTACCTCCTCTCGGATCACTGAAAGATGGCACGAGGTAAATGTTAATTGGTAACAATTAGAAGTAACAGTTATAGATTCGTTATATGTTTTATGTTAGTTTATTACTTAAAAGATATAATATTTTTTCCAATTAAACTTGAAGATATTCAACAATCCAACTCCATTATCTGATTTCGACATCAATAACATAAGGAGGCGTTGGGTGAGACACCCCGCTGTGCCCCTTTGTGACATTTAGTTTAAAACCTCAATTATTAGTTCCTTAAGCGCGCGTTTAGCGTTAGAGATTTTCACAAATCATTTTCGAAATGTCCCCTTTAAAAAATCGGAGATTTGTATGACATCGGAAAAACACCTGATAGACGGTTTATAACTTCAAAACTTTATATCCAACCATAAATGGTCTCTGGTCTTACATCAACTGCCAGGAGCGGAAAAATAAATACACAAACTCCAGTCGTGATAAAGACTTAGGAGATAAATAGATACAGTAATCCCAAATTGGTTTTCATGCACATTAACAGTTTTCATTAATAACGTAAAATATTCGCAAGATTATAATATATAAATACTCCAAATTTATCTATTATATTACCAAAACACTGTTGAGGGTATCCTCTCGGTAGGAGCCCTCACAAGCATAGACTTAGACAAAAAAAATACTAAACAACTGAAAACATCTAAACGTCTCACAAGACGCACTGGCCATATACTACCTGGACCCTAATCACCATGGGTCAAGACTCGAGCTCCGGCATTCGGCTCATAGGGAATCCCGTCCAATCCCTCATCATTAAGTTTGTCCACCAAGTCTTCTAGTACGATTTCATAATAAAACAAATACAACATGCAGAGAGATGCAGGGGATAAGAAACAGTTCTATCATCAAAAACGGAAAAGAATCATAGTAAACTATACAGTAATTATCACAGACACAACATCAGTCAAGTCATCTATCTTTCGTAAAATTCTTATCTCCATCCTACCCTCACTCCTACAACTAAAACTTGATACTGAAAGTGGCTATGGTTTCCCCATCATAGTTATGGTTATCGGTCAGTCGTCCAAGCGACACGTCCCATTCCCGGTGCACATCCTTAGTCATGGTGAGAATGCTCATGCAAAGCAATGACACTATAGCTGCACAATAAACCCGGTGCACACCCCGGACCGTGGGTGCTCATGCAAAGCAATGACACTATAGCTGCACGATTATCCCAGTGCACACTTTCACCATGGTAAGAACGCTCACGCAAAGCGTGACACTACAGCTACACGATGATCCCGGTGCACACCTCATCCACTCACAGAGGTGCTCATGCAAAGCAATGACACTCGTAGCTGCACAAGTTAAGTTTACCCATTGTCCAAGCGACACGTCCTATTCCCGGTGCACATCCTTAGTCATGGTGAGAATGCTCATGCAAAGCAATGACACTGTAGCTGCACAAGTTAAGTTTACCCATTGTCCAAGCGACACGTCCTATTCCCGGTGCACATCCTTAGTCATGGTGAGAATGCTCATGCAAAGCAATGACATTATAGTTGAACAATAAACCCGGTGCACACCCCGGACCGTGGGTGCTCATGCAAAGCAATGACACTATAGCTGCACGATTATCCCGGTGCACACTTTCACCATGGTAAGAACGCTCACGCAAAGCGTGACACTACAGCTGCACGATGATCCCGGTGCACACCCCATCCACTCACAGGTGCTCATGCAAAGCATGACACTCGTAGCTGCACAATAAAGTTTACCATTTGGACGGTCCCACAAGGACTTCGGGTCTTGTATGTGTCTCACATACGGTTACAGAAACAACACAACTCATGAACCTCGTAGACTCCTATAGTCATAACCTAGTGCCTTAACTTCTCATCAAGACCTCAACACATGCTCTTTGTAACAACACCTCTTTAACATATTTCATGTAGGTTAGGCACCTCTAAAAATCATCATGATCCTCACGCCCAAAACAACTCATCTCTTAGATCACATATATATCTTCGCTTAATCCACTAAGCATAAAGTAAATACCACACAGATCATGCATAACATCAAGTCAATCAAAGATATTTCAAAACATCAACATAGCACTAAATCAGTTCAACAAAGGTAATAAAACTCAAATCAACCATCAACAGTATAAACATCAACCTAATATCGATCAACCTACAATCCCCGAATCACCATGGATGTTTTATAAAAGCAATTTAAAGCGATTCTGGTCTTGTCGATTATTCGACTTCTAGTAGGGTTTAGGTCGCCCTACATAATTACTACATAATTTACTACTTATCGATTCCGACGATAGGTTGATTCTTTCCCCCACCTTTTAATGCGTTCGGAGGTTTTTCTGGAACTTCAGAGTCATGCAATCAGCTCCAATGAGTTCCCAAAAAGGGAATTCATACTTCTCCAAAGCAAACAAGAACATGAAAAACATCCCAGAGAGACGATCCAAGCATTGAAACAACCAGACAAAATACTGAATTAATTTCTCAACAATCAAAATATAAATATAATTCAATAATATATTTAATTTCTCAAAAACTCATTGATTTAAATCAAAAACAGATTTGGGGTTTTTAGGCTCAAGGTTAAAATTGGGGAAAAATCAATTTAACAAGAGATTGACAAAAATTGATTTAGGGAGACACTTAATCATGCTCCCAATTTCATAAAACACCAATTAATTTCAGATTTTGAGAACTAAAAATCAAAACCTAGGGTTAGGGTTTGAGGAGAAATTGGGGCTTCTTGAAAATAGAGGTGAGAATGTGAGAAATCACTCACCCAAAGGAAGATGAAGAAACATGGTGGCCGTCTTGGAGGTACAGCAGCGGCACGGCGGACACGACCCGTCGGCGGCGAACGGAGGAGCATCTCCACAGAACGCGCATGAAGGATGCTAGAACGTGCGACTGTCTCCATGCTCCGAGCGGTGAGCAGCGGCCTGGGTTCTTGGACAGCGCCGGAAAAAGGTGGTACTACGACGGTGGACCAGTGTTGAGCGGAGCTCTCGGTGTCAAATGGTGGAGATGAGGTCAGACGCGCGCGGGATGACGAGCTTGGTCGCGACTGTCTCCTCCTCCTCATGCGGTGCGGTCGATGGCGATGCAGGGGCGGCGGTCGCGCGGCTGCTTCAAGGAAGGAAGGTGGAGAACTTTGAGGCTAAGGGAGAGAAAGCATCAACAGCAGCAGAGAAAGGAGAAAGAAAGAAAGAAGAAAGAAAGAGAGGGTTACGGGTCAAGAGGAGAGAGAAAAAAAAGATAGTTAAGTTTTTAAACTAAGTAGTTAGAGGTACAAAATGAGTGATGAAATATTAAGCCTAAAATAAACATGTTTTTACTTTTTGGAATCTAAAAATAAAGATTGATAGATATATGTTTTCGAAATTCAAATTAGAGTAAAGATTAATAGTTGGACTGATCAACACTCGGTCCAAAATTTAATCTCCGATTAAGGTCAAACCAGTTTATTTTCAACTCTAAAATTAAATTGAATGAAAATATGAAAATGCTTTTCTCTTAAACATATTATTTAAAATATTTTTCTGTACTGGTATTAATAGTGACAATAATTTAACTTATTGTCTAGTAAGCGTGCATTCACTGAAATAAGTCAGTGCTAACGCACCCAATAAAATAATTTGAAGAGTAATTTAATTACTCAAACTAAACCACATAACAAAATTAATATAAACATCCAAATAAAAAAATAATAATTAATCATATGTGTAATTATATTTTAACCGGTTAAACAGCGTAACTAAAAACGGGCTTTTACATTGGGCAACTTTCTTTCTTGAAGTGTACCAACCATAGTTTGTATGTAGTTAGTTTAAAAACTTATCATGTACTAGCTATAGCTATACTGATCATATATATTTTGATATGAAATCTATAATATATCATGTAGCTTTTTGGTTTCTAATTATCTTTGTTGTCTGAATGTAATTGAACGTACATATGTATTGTTCGTAATAAATTCAGTATATATTAATTTAGTGTGTTTTTGTTGTACAAAAGTGATTGTGTTGAGAATATTTAGAATATGTTATACTGGTATTAATCTGGATTACTGAAACAGGGGAAATGAATGATAGAAATGTAAAAAGAGTTTTTTTTAAAAAAAATGAGACTTTACACATCGGTTACTAAAAAACCGATGTGGAAAGTAAGCTTTACACATGGGTTAATAAAAAACCGATGTGGAAAGTGAAATTTCCACATCGGTTTTGGTTAAAACCGATGTGGAAAGTTCACTTTTCGCATTGGTTATATTTAAAATCGATGTGGAAAGTGATATTTCCACATAGGTTATGGGATAACCCATATGACAAATGAACTTTCCACATCAGTTATTTAGAAAACCGCTGTTAAAAATGTAATTTAAACATCGGTTTTAAAACTGATGTGAAAAGTAACAATAAACAACATCGGTCTTTTCAACATCAGTTTGAAAACCGATGTGAAAAGCAAAAAATAACCAATGTGGAATCCCTTTTCTGCACCAGTGTAAAGATAAAAGGGCTAGGATAATTTGTTTTGAAAACCTTTTGGTAGACATAAAGACAAAAGTGTTTCCATGGTAGAAAAATTGTTCAAAGTCCAAAAACAACATCATGCAAAATCCTTTGAATTAATACATGATTTTTTTAAGTATGTAATTTGAAATAAATTACATATTCATGAAGCTAATGAAGCATAGAATAAAGTTACTAACTAGGGTCAAAAGAAATTACCCCTTTGTTGATGAGAAAGTGATGAACAAAGTGTAGGGTAGAAAAACCCATTTCACAAACAAGCTCCAAATGGATTTTTGTGTGAAATAGCAAGTGTCTAGATCATATAGGGGAGTAGGAATATGGTCTTAGAAAATCAAAACAACACTTGGAGGAGGATTTAAAAGGCTTAGCCGAATTTGAAGCTAAAGAAAAAGAACTTGAATGTTCTTGGATTTAGGAACATGATAGCTTAAAATGAAGGCAAGGATCTAGGAAACAAGTTTCATGAATTAAGAATCATGAAATCATGTCTCTAAGATGATGAGATATGGAGGAGAAATGAAGAACATGTGAAGAACTTTCAAGAACAAGTGAGAGAAAATAAAACTTATGTTTTTGATCCTTGAAACTTAGGAATTAAGTGTGTTTAGTGTTTTTATGAAATGAAAATGAATGGATGGATTTTGGTGGAGCTTGGAATGAAATTGGAGAGATATTTTGCGGTCCAAAATATCTTGGGATACATTGGGAATTTGTTTGATAAGTTAAGGGTAATTTGGACAATTCACATGGATTTCTAGATATTTTGCTCAAAATATCTAGATATTTTGTTGGATGGTCATGATGACTATGGTGACTCACTAGGGTGAGTTGTCCAAGTTGAGTCATCACTGCTATCCTCTGGCACACTTCTGCAGATCCGTTTCTAGCTTCGTCGTTTTACCTGATTAGGGTTTTCAATTGTTTTTCGTCAAGATCCACCAGAATAAAACATAATATTTTATTTTGAGCGAAAATTATAGAAATAGACTTTATCACTAAAATAATGATAAATTCTAAAATTTTCAGTTTCGAGCCAAATTAGGGTTTTTCTGACCAGTACAAAATTATACTGTCAGCGAAAACGGAGACTGATTTCCGTCTGAGTTTAAAGCCCAAAATTTCACCTTAACTTCCCACGATATGATAGGTTTCAACTATGATTTTGTTTTCCTCAAAATCATTTTCTGGATCCTCGGTAAAAATACCGAATATAATTACCGGTTAATACGCAAGAAAACGGGGTGTTACAGCAAATCTCACCAAAAATATCCAGGATTAGAGACACGAAAGGAAGCTAGTTTATCAGCCCAACAATTTCCTTCGCGGTTAATATGAGAGATTTTAAACTACATATCCTCAAGTAACAACAAGCAATTCCTCCATTTGTTTATAAATTTCCAAGGAACCATCTCAAAAGATTTAGGTTAAAGTAATATTTTGGTCCCTATAGTTGATATGAATTCTCGATTTGGTCCCTATACATAAAAAAATTATTAAAATGGTCTATTTATGTATAAAAAGTATCCGTTTGGTCCCTATACATTACCAGTTTGGTCCCTATACGAAGTAAAAAATTATTAAATCAGTCCTTAAAATGGTGTACAACAAGGACCAAACGGATACTTTTTGTACGTATAGGAATCATTTTAATAATTTTTTATGTATAGGGACCAAATCGAGAATTCGTGTCAAATATAGGGACCAAAATGTTACTTTAACCAAAGATTTAATAGCTGAGATAACAAGAAGAGAATCACACTCAATCCACAAATGCTGGTAGCCCTTTCTAGAGGCAATTTCAATAGCAAGAATCACACCATACAGTTCAGCATAAAGAGAAGAAGAATTCCTTAAGTTACAAGCAAAGCAATCAAGTGCCATTGATCTATAATATCTAAAAATGCCACCACAATTAGCTGCACCAGGATATCCTCTGGCTGCTCCATCTGTGTTGCATTTTATCCAGCCATATTTAGGAGGATGCCACATCACTAACTTTATTGTAGGAGCTTTCTTCACATTAACATCAACACCAAAGAATTGCAAAATCCCTAACTCTTCAGCAGAGCCCGAAACAAAACCATGAGAATGCATAGCAGCAAGTTTAACATCAGCATAAATCATTGCAATTGCTCCATGAACTAATATTTTTTTTGTCTTCATATCTCTTCTTATTTTTGCTATACCATATATACCACAAAACAAAGATTATTGAAGCCAGCAACAAGTCCTTTAATTGAGTGTTCCAGCTCCTTGAATAAACTGAAAAGAGACTATTCAATGAACTATGATCAATCGACAAATTCAGAAGATTTCCAAGCCAAGACCAAATAGAACAAGCAAAAGGGCATTGGGAAAACAAGTGATCCGAGGATTCAACATTGCTGTCAAATAAACTACACATTGAAACATAAGTGTAGCCTCTTTTAATCAAATTTTCATCAGTTGGAACTTTGCCATGAATAAGTCTCCACAAAAATAAAAATGATTTTGATGGAGGAATTGATTGATTCCAAATAAGTTTACCCCACACAAATGACTGAGCTACTGGCCTATAGAACAAGCTTGCATTTTAAAAAGACAAGGAACCATCAGCTGAAGAGTCCCATACAAGGTGATCTTCTTATGGGAATTTAGGAATGCACAACTGCTTAATTTCAGAAGCTATAGCTGGAAAATTCTCCTGCAGAACCGAAGGGATATTCCAAGAGCTATCTGAGATGAAATCTGCAACTAGAGACTTTAAAGAATTCTGAAGTTCAAAAGGAAAATGCATCATATCAGCAACTCGCTGAGATAGCCACTTGTCTCTCCAGAAATTTATCTGTTTTCCATCACCAATCTGTCAAGGGCTATTATCTAAAGCTACATAAAAGCATTGCATAATTACTGGCCAAATTGAAGACTGTAAGTGATATTGCACAGGACAGGAATTCTTCAAGAATCTAGCTCTTAAAAAGCATGCCCACTTGTTTTTGGAAGAAATTAGATCCCAAGTCAATTTTAGCATTGCTGCCTTGTTTACTGCTCTAATTGATCTAACTCCAAGCCCACCATCCATAGAAGAATAACAGATTTTAGACCAAGAGACAGTAACAACTCTCTTTTCATTCACATCTCCTGTCTAAATAAAGTTTCTAGTCCATTTATCAACCAATTTCAATAGAGAAACATGCCAGGAATAGATGTGAAAACTGTACCCCCAACATGCTGTGAATAATGGACTTGATCAGTTGCACTCTTCCCATAAAAGAGAGAAGACTACCTTTCCAAGTAGCTAATTTGGACTTGATTTTGTCTGCAATATGCTGCAGATGGACTCTTATCGGTTTGCCTTTGAAAATTGGGACACCTAAATAAGTAAAAGGCAGCTGACCTGATTTAAAACCAAGTATGTTACTAATTTCAGCAATTCTTCTACTTGTCATAGATCCAGGGAAAAATCTGTATTTATCCGAGGCAAGTAGCTGACCAGATGCTTCACCATATTCATGAAAAAGAGACATCAAAGCAGATAATCCTTTCTTGGTCCCAATGCAAAAAACCAGAATATCATCTGCATATAGAAATGTGTGTTGGAGTAGCATAGTGTCTCGGGCTTGCCATATGCTGCAACTGACCGGATTACACTGACAATGTAATACCCCAGCTCAAAACATCCTCAGCTAAACAAAAAATTAAAGGAGACAAAGGATTACCTTGCCTTACTCCTCTTTTGCAGGAAAAGAAACCAACTAAGTGACCATTGACTGAGAAAGACAACTTGGCTGACAGCAAAATGGTATGAATCAAACTACAAAACTGAGCATTAAAGCCAAAAGCATTAAGAACCTTCAACAAAAAAGACCAATCAATGGTATCAAAGGCCTTTTTAATATCAAATTTCAATGCAATATTGCCACCAAAAGACCTTCTTTCTAGCATATTAACAGCTTCAGAAGCTATACAAATGCAATCTGAAATTTGGCACCCTCTAACAAAGGATTATGAAAGAGCAAAGCTGAAAAACTTAAAAGGATTCATATTGTTCACCAACCCTGAATCGGGTATTGTAATACTCAGTCCTTTGGATGATCTTTTGATTCTGTTTCCTCAATTTCTTCTTTTTTTGATTTAGAGACATCAACTGTAAAAGAGTCATTGTCAGTACAACATTGGGCTTAGGGATATCATCCTCTTGTTGATTAATGGCAGCATCCTCCCATTCATTCCCTCAAAACTTGCCAATTAGCCTCAAGTCATCAGCAACATTATGATTTTTTGAAAGAATCTCTGGAGTCACCAATCCCTTACAACTGTAAGGGCCATCTCAACTGAATCTGAAACATGAGAAGGCATGTTTGGAGACTGATAAGAGCTACCAATTTGCTTCCTAGCCATAGGAGAAGCCACAGAGGAGCCAATTTGGATAGATTCATCAAAAACAGACCGGACTGGAGACCTTGCCCCTCATTGGAGGAAAGGTTTTCTAGAGAATTAGAAACCCCTTGTGAAAATGCGAGAAGTCTAGAGGACCTATCCTCGGGTTGATCAATGGAGGGAATTTTGTCACCTGAAACCAAATGACCTTGCACATTATGATCAATAAAATTCACAACCTGAGTTTGATTACTTATAAACCCAATTATTGGATTCATGTCAAATTGCATATTGTTCACTGGCACATTGTTAATAACAAAAAAAAAAATCATTTCTTTCATGGATTTCCTCAACAGAAACAACTGTTTTATCAGCATTAGATGTTGTTCCTTGATCATGAACAACCACAGCTTTACCCTTATTTTGCTGATCAATAATAACATCTGCTACCTTTGAACCTCCAAGAGCATCCTGATCAGAATTCTGTAAATTTATATTCGCACCCTGAGCATCATCAGAATCTTTATGAATTTCATTTTGAGCATTAGAAACCAAAGCATCATCACCGACAATCTTGCCTTTTGGGACATACACCTTTCTGACCTGAACCTTATTTCGAACCTGATTCCCCTTCAAAGAATCTTGCGCTTCATTCCCTGCCTTTCTGCAACTAACAATTGAATGACCAATCATTCTACAATTATTGTAAAATTCAGGAAACCTCTCATACTCAATTTTCACAAAAAAAAGAAAAGAAAAGCATAGCCTTTCCTCTCTACTAGAATCTGATTGTGAATCTGGCCAACAAGATCTAGATCAACTAAAACTCTTGCATAATGGCCCAAAGTCTTGTTATTGTGGCATCATCAAGAGAGAGTGGAGTATCAATTCCTCTTGCAATGGCGAATAGAATTTTCGGCCTCAAGTATTCTCGAGGCAAACCAAGAATCTGGATCCATCATTGAACATTCGTCTGCCTAACCAGTTCTGGATTAAAATCAGGGATCCACGAAAATAATCTCAAAGTACCTGGTTCCCAATTCCAAGATCCACCCGACAGCACTCTTCTCATATCCACAATAGAGGAGAAAGAAAATTCAATAAATTCAATAAACCTTTTACCAATCAGAAAGAAAATTCAATAAACCTTTTACCAATCAGAACTACTCTCCATTGAGCCAGGGGCTTCCACATTCTTGATAACTTGAGTCTCAAGTCATTAATCCTAATCCGAGGATCACCCTTAGAAAGCAAAATTCTTCCATTGAGATTTTTTTACGGCTTCTAATCCCGCTTGATACTCATCCTACGGAATGGAGACAGCCAATTCATCCCCTTTCAAGCAAGGAATCGAAAGTTGGCTAAGACGGGTATCACAAGCATTGTTCAATGCTTGAGCAAAGATTTTATTTTGAGGGAGGGGAGGAGAAGATGGAGAAGAAGGAGGGGGATGAGGAGAAGGAGGAGGAGAAGAAAACTCAAGGAAAAAAAAAAGTACCATGGGCAAACCAAAGAAGATGCTGCCATGGTGCAACACCATGCAAATTAGAAATCAGTGATAGGTCCAAATTAGAAATCCTAGATGGTGAATTAGTCGTTTTTAATTAATTGAATTCTCTTTTTAATTGCAATTGGTTTACACCCTACAAATTTGAAATACCCGATTTTCTAAAGTTCTTGATTGGCTAGCAAATTCAAAGATCCTTGTGACACAACCAAGATTGTATTGTCTTGTACTACATTTTTATTATTATTTTGACCCGTATGACCTCATATCAATTTTCTAGCTCAAGTACTGAAAATATGATAAAAAGATATATTTATTAGTAACATTTTTCTCAAATATAGAATGACATTTATCATCTTGTTAATTAAAAGGTGAATTATACCATAAATATCCCACTGTGATAGATGGCATATAGAATAAAATGAATTCACTCAAATTTAGGGAGAGCAACAAATCAGGAATTCAAGAAAAAAATGCACTTGTCCCATATAAGAGGGATGGTTCAGTTTGTAGCCAACGAGGAATTTGCATTTGCGAAGAAACATAAGGCGATACCTAAATTGGATCTTGACATAGATATAAAGAGAATCGGGAAAATGTTGATGAGCAAGATGGAAGCGAAGCGCATGAAGGAATTGGCAAGAAAAAGGAAATGTGGTGGGAAGAGAAAAGAAAAGTTTTTCATGGATAGACTAACTCCTTCATTGGACAAATACATCTTCAAAACATGATACATACTTTTAGGCTTAAATATCAAATTTGAAGAACCCCACAATTTCTCAATTCTATATCATTTTCAAACAACCATTTGTTTTTTCTTTTTACATTGTTCAATATCTTGTTCTCTGCAAGTTATGACTGGCAAGTTTGAACTTTGTTGTTATCATGCTCTTGAATATCTTTGAACAAATTTTTAAGAAAAGTTAAAACATGACACAAAGGAAGAACAAATTGTAAAAGACAAAAGGTTATGAACTTGCAAGCACACAACACAGTCTTGATAACAAGGTTGCTAATACGAAGAACAATAAGATACTACATGAATCAAAATTTGAAAATATGCCAATTACATGATATATGCTGGTCTCTACTTTATTGAATTGTAAATGATAATGGAATTTAGAATCAAATCTTTAACATATAAGAAACACCTTTTGTGTAACGAAGCTAAAAAAAATATGTGCTATATGCTATACATTTCTAGCTAAAGGAACAAATGCACAAAAACATAGGAAAATATCATTGGCCCTCACAACCAGTGTACTTAGTGTTCACATAAAGTGAGCACAAATGAGCATGGCGGGTATAGATATCACTACCATAATGGTTACTTGGTGGAAATAGATGGCATTTCCTTTACACTATAATCAGCGAACCCTGTGACGCACCTTCTTATATAATTGTTAAAAATAAATGGCAACCTCTCATACAGATATGGTGGGAAACACCAAGTGACAATAATGCATCTTAGATAGTCAACAAAAGAAAATATCATGCAATGTGTATCTCAAATGCCAGAGGAAGAAATCACCTAGTGGCAATTATGTATCTCCAATAGCCAATGGCAAAAGTTTCATGTGTTAGTCATGCATCTCAGAGAGACGAGGAATAACAAATCAAGTAACAACCAAGTGGAAGGCATGAATCTCAAATAGACTAGAAGTTTGACAATAGGTGATAATCCTTTATGTCTAATTGCCAAGAAGGATGGCACCAAGTTGATACCATGCATCCAAGGAAGGCAGGAAGGAAAACACTAATTGGTAATGCAAAAAAAAAAAAAAACAATCTGCAATTTGGTCGTGAGTATCAAATTATCATAACCAAGGGCTAACGAGGGCGGAGAGTGGTTGTCGGTGCAAGAAGACATGGACAAGGAGCAGTTATTGGCAGGCTTCTAGGCGGAGGGACACATGAATGAACTGATTAAACATCAGAATGAGAGGGATCCTGAGATTGTGTAGGTATGGGACTATACAGTTGAGGATGACTTATATGAATTGATTAGTACAGCCTATACCAACAAGATGCACCTTCTTTTCCGAAGCCTATCACTTAAGAACTCCCTAGTTAAGCGTGCTTGACTTGGAGCAATTCTGGATGGGTGACCTCTTGGGAAGTTTTCCCTGAAAGCGTGTAAGTGAGGACAAAGCACGTTGAAAAGACCCGTGTTGATTTGTGGAGACAGACATCAATCCGTAGAGCAGCCAGGGATGTTACACATGGTATTAGAGCAGCACCTCTCCCAGTACGGTGTGGTTCAGGGACGAACCATGAGACACCCGATGTCCCATTAAAGAACAACCCTAATTAACTGAGCCTTAATTCGGTTTCTTAGCTTTAGTGCGTTAATTACAAGCGAAAGTAATATATATTGCGAAAGCAGTAAGTTAAAACCATTTAAAAAAATGCACAACTGAAGAAAATAAAACACGACATATATACATCATATTTACAACGGTCATCCAAGTACTGCAGATCCCAACAGAGGGATCATAAGCCTACAGAAACTATACAGACGCCTTAATTAAAAGAAAACAGATACATACACTGGTCTTAGAAAAGGAAACATAACAGTCTTGCATCTACCCGCCTGCCTCTCCATAAAATACATCAAAATCAAAATATAAAAATAAGCTCATAGAGGCACACTCCTAGAAGATGCAACCGACAATCCATATCGCATATGATATGGGTGTCTAGAGCTACCTTCACCATCGGCATAGTGGCGTCTGTACACTCCTCCTTCTCTAGCCTTTGTGTACTACTGCAACTCCGCTGCGAGCCTGTGACCGATCTACCATGTTCCACATATCATCCAGGAAATATGGTTGGCGGGGTGGATACCACTTCTGAGAGAAAGGAAGACACTGGGAGATGCAGTAGGATCCGAGTAGAGTGAAGAAAGGGCTTCCTCTTAAGCTGGGAGACGCTCACTGGGCCGACGTAGCACATGAAGAACTGTGAGTGCTCAACCCTCCACCCACGGACATTATGGTACACTATCTCAATGTCGCCCAGAATTTGGACCCTGGGCAGGATCCTTTGGAGGTAGTCAATGGCGGGTCCAGAAGTTTTTACAAAGTACATAATTTCATGACACAAAAATTCAAAATACCTACGCTTTTACAAATGTTAATTGTCCTCTATGTATTATCATATTTTGAAAATGTTGTTGATTTTCAACTTATAAGACACGTCTAGATAGCGCAATTTACAGCTTATTAGAGCTTCCCTGCTCATATAAGTGTTTTTATTAAAAACAAAAAACGATGTTTGGATAAGATTTAATAAGTAACTTATTAACCCCCAAAAGTTTTTTTAGCTTATTTTGAGAAGACAATTTTTTTAGCTCATGAAAAAACCTTGTGCCAAAGCTTATATGAGAAGATGTTTTGCATATTTTATAGAATAATTATGTCCCCATAATAATACGAAATTGCATCGAAACCAACCCCTACATCTTCCTCTCTCAAGTTTATAGATTTCAAAAGATCTTCTTCGAGTATGTATCCAAACACTAAATAACTTAATTTAAAATGAGCTTATTGCGTAAAAGCTTTTGACACAAATTCTTATATAAGCGCTTAAATAATCTGTTTACCCAAACAAAATCTTAGCTAAATGAATCAACTTCTCCTTATCAAATGCCTAAAGAAAAGCAATGAGTGTGATTGATGGGGTAAGGAATATAGGTAATGGCCAATAGGGGTAAGTAACTAAGTATTGTACATTGGGATTTAAAATATTTAAAAACTCTCCTCTAAAATAAGAGTACCGATTTATTCTCTCTTTTATCTCTTATAATTTTTTTATATTCATTTAAAATATTATCTTATAGGGGGCAGCACTATTTTTTCGTGGGGGTAAAAGAAATAATTACTAAATATGTTTATGTAAAAAAATTGGCCTTGTGGGGCAATTGCCCCCACCCCATACACTTGCATCTCCCAGTGGAGGTCGTGTGCCGTCGCAGTATGGCTGCTACTACTCATCTATCAATCGGTACATACAGAGAAAAAGAGATAGAGAAGGGAGATAAGCAACTACACGACACCATAAACGGGGTCGGGGCACAATACAACATGTTAACATACATCATAGAATCACAAATAGCAAACATCTCGCAAGGCAACCATTTACAAACATCCTCAAGTCGCATCTAATATCAAATTCTCTAAGGAGTCACACTCCTATGCATGTCAGTCGATCACTCTCACGGGGAATACCAATTCCCGGACATTCTCCTTCTCTCTCTCACGGGCCTTGCTTGCCCAGAGAATGTCAGTTGGTTTGTACAGGGTATTGTTCCGCTCATCGTGATCAATAAGGATGCTTCACCTTATGAGCTCAATCTCCAATATGGGTATCTTGGTCGCCTTGGAGGGTCCACATGCGACTAGAATACTTAGGGTTAGACGTCGGGATACACAGTGGGTTCAAATCACACTGGTCACTGTTGGTCGTTCCACACCAGACTATATCCCCAAGGTTCCCAGAACCATCCCTTCCAAACCCGCACCAGGGTAAACCAACCTCGCATGACTCCCAGTCATGCGGGTTGCCACTTGGCAACTTATGCAATGCATAACCATCCTAGGTTGACACCTATTTAAATCTCAAACCTACACGTTTTATGATGCCAAAGCATCCACCGCTCAACTTGGTACCAATATATCGCTTTCTCAACACCAATCCAAACAAAGTACCATTAGGGTGTCAAGTAGGGTTCTACCAGTACAATAAGACAATCATCCTCAATAACATATATATCCAATATCTTAAAATAAATCAAAATAACATATTATCAATGATCACACATCAAACAACGCTATCAACCAAAACCAGCATCATATGACAGATAACACAATCAACATCAACCAAAATTATCTAACCTAGGGTTTTGCACTAAAGTCGATAAGTCTATGACAACTAAACTCCAAAATGTTAGTTTAAAATCATTTCCAACGAGGGTTTAGCCATTGTTGACTACTCGACAACTAGTAGGGTCTGGGGCACCCTACACATATAATATAACACATTGTATTAAGCTTGCCTTCTCAAAGTGATAGCTACTTTATCCCAACCTAGTAAAATCTTTTGCCGACATCTCAAACCTTGAAAAGCAAGCTCCTCTCTACCAATCTGCTACTGCCACGCGCTCCTGGGAGTTCCTCGGTGCTCCGAAATTTGCCCTAACACACAGACATCATCTAGACATTGTCACTATTTCTAATCCAGCAACGGTTCCACAAAGCAAGCTAAAATCGAAGCAATAATTGAGAAAGAACGAAAATGTCAATGTCGACATATCGACGAGTTATGGATTCAAGCATTACCTTAGCCGATCGATGAATCGAAGCTAGCTATGTGTTGCTGACGATGCTCAAATCACGATTTTAAAGTTGAAACTACGATCAAACGGACGTATCTCTCTCTATATATTTCTTAAATTCTCTCTCTAAAAAACTCTCAGAACCTCTCACTTACTCTCTATTTTGTTCTTGGTCAAGTTCATGCAAATGAACTTAACCAACTTAATTTTTTTCTAAAACTCGGACAGCACACTCTAGCGTGCAAAGTCACAGTCTAGTGTAACATCCATATTTTAGAACTTGGTTTATGTGTTTTCTATGTATGCTTAATATTTTGTGATCATTACTAAGATTCTCGGTCAGCTTAGGGTTTGTTGTTCAGTACAGCATGCTAGAGCGTGCAATATTGGACGCTTGAGCATCCAAGCTGTCTGGATACGTGGCAACACATTTCAAATGGTGGCATATGGAAGGGGCACGTGGCAAGCTTTCTTCAACGTGATTTTGATACTAGGGCTAATTGATAATCCGCTGGTTTATCTAGTTTTATAGCGAGAAAGGCCATGATTTTGATACTAATTGTGCGAGTTTAATCTCGTTTTCACATGAATTTGTCTTTATTTGTCCTCGAGCAACGATTTGAGTATTTTTGCTAGTTTTTAGGGTTGTTGGTTATTTTTGAGTAAAATAAAGTACTTGATGCTATTTTTAAGTTTTCAGGTTAAAAGTGAAGCTTGAGGAACTAGGAAATTGAAGAAAACAAGCATTTTGAAGGAAAAGGTTGTCTCACCCCGCGAGACAATGCTCACGCCGCGGGCTAGAAGCCTGGACTAAAGAGATTCTGAAGGATCTCTGGGGCGCCTGGGCTCGCCCCGCAAGCTAGAGACAAGAATTTTGAGCCCTACGAGAAGAAGTTGGCCTCGCAAAGCAGAGGAGGAAAATCTGAAGAGTCCCTATCCCGCCCCGAGAATTCAAATTTCAGCAGAACCAAATTCAAGTGCTCGCCCCATAATCGTGCGTTACCAGGTATAGTATATAAGCTTGTTTCCATTGTGAATTTTGTACCCAAATCCTAGTTTTTGAGAGCTGCATCTCAATTGCTTGATGACGATGTACGCTGTGAGTAACTAATCCTCTTTTCTAAGGAATCGATGTAGCCGCTCATGACGACATAGTAATTTGTGATGTTTTCTATTCCCTTATCTTAATTCTTGTTTCTTAATTATAATTTGTTTTATGTTAATCAAAAGAGCTGGTAATTACCTAGTCAAGCATGATGAGTCCGACCGGAGATTCATGCTTTAGGACTTGAATTAAGAAGCCAAATTGAATATTGATAGAAATTTAATAGGAGATTTGTTCAATCGTTTAGGGAACCAAGAACTTAATGAATCTTGCATGTTTATCATCATAAAGATATTGTTGATTGACATGTTTAGGTGTTTTCTTTTTTGTGCTCAAATGAGACATTAGAATAATTTAGGGTTCCTGGTTGGCATGAAATTGAATTTAGGGATAGAAAATAATCACTTGGATATATGTTTGATTTGGTTGGTGAAATCGTGACCTTAGATCTTCCCAATCATAATCTCAACCTTGATAATTGCATTTGATTTGTTTTTGCTTTTAATTGATAATTGATATTTGTTATTTAAATTGATCTCATAACATTCTCTCTCCCTTGACTTGGTCAAACTTTGTTATATTCTTTAAATTTAGATATAATTGGTCACCCAATCCTAGTGTTCGATCTCAGTAATTACTTACCTTGATTTTTATCACAGGTTCTTGATCATAAACAGAAATTAAAGAGTCTGAGTTTAGAGATACTATACAACCAGATTTATCCTGGTTCAGTCACCACCACTGTGACCTACATCTAGTCCCCACTCCACCTGTGAGATTTCACACACTAACACACAAGCTTTTCCAGGTAGCTTGAAAAATCTTTACACTACAGAGCACTCCTTCACCAAGAGATACCACACTCTTGTGAAGAGCCTCAATGTTCTTCCTTAGGGATACCTCACCCTAATCACTCAGAGAGACTCCCTCTCTCTTTACAATCGAAAAGTAAAAACAAAAGTTGATTCCTAACTCTCAATAGTCAGATAAAACAAATAGAAGCACTTATTAGTATTGAAACACTCTTTTCACAGTAAGCTCAATGAAGATGATGAATGATATGTGTATCGTTATAATTCTTTTGTTATTCGTTATGATTCTTCTTAAAGTGTTCCTTTGATCCCTCTTTATATAGAAAACAAGTTATAGTCGTTGGGATCAATTAAAACAGATTTGGATATGATTTAACAGAATATGTTTTCTTGATTCTCGTACTTGAGATAAGATTCTGATAGTTCTTATAGAATTCGCGTCCATAAATAACGAGTCCATTTGGAAAAATAGTCGCGTCCATCTTAAAAAAAATAACCGCATCCATTTGTCACATCAACAGACGGGAGTACCGACACAAAGTAATTGGACGTGCTCCAACTAGTAGACGAGCGCTTGTATTACTTTAGTAGACGAGCGCTTGTATCACTTTAGTGGACGAGCACTTTTGTCACTTTAGTAGACGTGCGCTTGTGTCATTTTAGTAGACGTGTGCTTCTGCCACTTTAGTAGACGTGAGCTTCTGTCATTTTAGTAGACGTGAGCTTCTGCCACTTTCATGGACACCAGCTTTTACCACTGTTGGAGGAGCGCTTCTATTATTCCCAGTGTTGGACGAGCGCTTATATTATTCCAGTGTTGGACGAGCGCTTCTATTATTATTTCCAAAAATCATTTTCGTTAACGAAAACTTATTCCTTTTAATGCAGGTTATGAAAAATGATTTTCTTCATGCATCTTTCTTAATTGAGCTATTTGTGAATAAGAGAATTCATCTGTTACAAATCATCTAAGACTTAACACTAATTTCTTCGTTTAAGCTCTTATCTTGATGATTCCTTGATCTTCGTCCTTGCTCTTTGATTCCTCCAAGTTCTTCTTTGAATATTCTCCTTTGATTGCTCACTGAACTTGTTGAATATTGCTTGATACCTGTCTTTACAATTTGACACTAAACACTTGCATACACATTAAGTTGTATTTGTCATATATCAAAATCTTTAAGTCATTGAATCTAACAGTTTCTTTTTCAGTTATTTGGGAGCATCAGGTTTTTTATGTAGCATCAATCTATGCTTCTACAAATCATGTGCTTAGGAGAGATTTGTGGTTAGAATTGGCCTCTCTCATTCAAGGTAATGTTGGTCCTTGGTTATTTGTTGGAGATTACAATGCCATCCTTAGTGCTCTTGAGCAAAGAGGTGGTGGTGTTCCCTTAGCTGCTTCATGTGAAGAGTTTAAGTGTTGGACAGACACTTGTATGCTAACTCAAATTCCAACTAGAGGTGCTGAGTTCACCTGGCAGGATGGTAGGGGGGCTGCTCTAATTGAAAGAAGGCTGGACAGGGCCCTATGCAATGACCAATGGCTCTCATATTGGTATTCTACCTCTTGTTGAACTCTAACTCGAAGTCAATCTGACCACTACCCATTATTGCTCATTATGCAAAGAGGTTGCTCTTCTTTTCCAGTGTCTTTTAAGTACCACTCCATGTGGTCACAGCATTTTGATTGCAAGAGGCTTGTTTCTGACATTTGAACAAAGCCAATAGCTGGTTGTCCCAAGTATATCCTGTCCCAAAAATTAAAATCTATGAAATAGCTTTTAAAAAGTGGAATAAAGAGACTTTTGGTGATGTTCACAGAATGGTTGAAGCTGCTCAGTCTGACCTTGATGCTGTCTAGAATCAAATTGATGTATCTGGTCTTTCTAATGATTTGGATGATCAGGAACTCATTGCTCAAAGGAATTTGCAGCAAGCTCTAGCCCATCAGAAGAAGTTTTGGAAGGAAAAAGCAAGAATTATCTGGTTTACTCAAGGAGAGAGGAACACCTCTTACTTTGACAGACTTGCCAAAATCAGGTATGCTTCTAGGCAGATGTCTGTGTTGAAATCAGGGGAAAATATTTTAGACAATCAAATGGACATTGAATAGCATGTCTTAGCATATTACAGCAATATATATGCATTAGAAAATTCTTGCCCTGGTTCTAATTTCATAAGCAGCATTGTTCCTAATCTTGTTTCCATGGAGGATAATGTCATGCTCAAAAGAATGCCATCATTTGAAGAAGTAAAATATGCAGGTTTTTTAAATGAAAGGAGTGGGAGCCCCTGGTATTTTTTTGGTATTGGAGGAAACTTCTTTCAAACATTTTAGGACATTGTATGCAATGATGTCTTTAATTCCGTTTCCTAATTTTTTGCTCAAGGATGGATCTTGCCAAATTTGGATTCCAACCTTATTACTTTGATTCCTAAATCAGTAGGTGATGATAGGATTGAAGACCGTAGGCCCATTGCTCTGGCCAATTTTCAATTTAAGATTATTACCAAGGTTATTGATGATAGGTTGTCATCTATAGCCCCTAAAATTGTTTGTGAACAACAGAGAGGCTTTATAAAGGGGAGGCAAATATCAGAGTGCATTTGTATAGCCTCAGAAGCAGTCAATATGTTGGAATGTAAGTCTTTTGGTGGAAACATGGTGTTGAAACTGGATGTGAGGAAATATTTTGACACCATTGACTGGAGTTTCCTACTGAAAGTCCTTGAGGCTTTTGGCTTTAACTTTACTTTTTGTAATTGGATCAAAGTCATTCTACAATCTGCAAAGCTCTCAATTTTAGTGAATGGTCATCCAATTGGCTTCTTCAATAGCAAGAGAGATGTGAGGCAAGGGTATCCTCTCTCTCCCCTCCTATTCTGCCTAGCTGAGGATGTTCTAAGTAGGGGAATCACAAAGCTAGTTTGATCTGGTCTTCTGAAACCAATGTCAGGTCCTAGAGCCTGTTCTACCCCATCTCATGTTCTTTATGCTGATGACATTCTAGTCTTTTGCAAGGGAACAAAAAGACACTTGGATGTTCTAATGTCTTTCTTCCAAATGTATAGTGCAACTTCTGGACAATATCTTAGTTTGGAAAAATGCAAATTCTATGCTGGCTCTATGTCTTCTGCCAGGAAGAAGGAAATTGGTGAGTTTCTTAGTTTTCAGGCAGGAAGCTTACCTTTTAAGTATTGATGAGCCTCTGTTTGACTGGTTTTATAACTAGTCAAGACCTTGGCTTTGTGCTTATTTTATATCATTTTCACCCAAATTAGACTTGATTGTCCTTAAGTAGTATTTTGAGTCTGTAAAGTGTTTTTAAGCTAATTTAGTTGATTTAGAGTTAAATAAAGTACTTATGTAATTTTCTTATTTTCAGGTTAATAAAAAGTGAAATAAATCTGGAGCCACTCGCCCCGCGAAGAATATCTCGCCCCGCGAGTCACGCAAGCCTGAAAAGTCAGAGACGATCACGGTTTACCCGTGTTGAAGATCACGGCCGTGGCAGTTTTGAAGTAGAAGCGTTCGCCTCGCGAGCATCCCTTCGCCTCGCGAGTCTTGGAAGACCAGAAGCCATCACGGTTTGGGCATGTTGAAGGTCACGGGCGTTACAGTTGGGAATTTGAAGAGTTCGCCTCGCGAAGATATGCTCGCCTCGCGAGAAGATCAAAAGTCGCAGACTGTTCACAATTTCCGCGTCGCGAAAGAGGCTTCGCCTCGCGAGTTCTCTGATTCCAGAAACATGTATATAAGTAGTCTTAGGCGGGCGCTGGCGGCTAGTTTTGAGGTCAGGGCTAGTCAGTTTTGGCTAGTCTTAGCTAGTCAGTAGTTGTAGTTTGTTTTGTTTCCTTTTCTACTTATGTTTGTTATGGAGAACTAGTCTCCTAGATTAATCTACTGTAATTGGTTTCTATCCATACTTGAGGTTCTTGTATTTCCTGTTTTCATTTCCTTTTCTCTTTTCAATGCCATGCTTTATATTTCTGTTTGCTTAATTCAGGAGTATATTGTGTTGTGTTGGTTTATCTCGGTGATATCATGTTCCTATATATAATCGCGTTTGCTTAATTCGCGTGTGTACGTTTTGTGTTCGCTTAGTTCACGAAGTGCTTATCCCCGTTTGCTTAATTCAGGAATAGGGACATATATCTGTAGTAGTGGTTCCGCTTGTGAATTATTGCTACAACCGGGAGGGGATTAGAATCTGCTTAGGGCTAGGAATTTGCATGAACCGATGATAGTTGGGAAACCAAAAGCAGTAGGTTAATCGCTTTAGTTTATTTGTTAACTGCTTTTCTTGCTCTGTTTTCTTTCTTTGTTCTGTTTTGTTTTCTTTATTTTAGTTTCAATCCAAAACCCCCCATTTCTAACTTTTTCTGTTAATAATAACAACACCTAAGAGTCCTTGAGAGACGATCCGAGTTGTCGCTCTATACTACATTATTTTCATAACCGCTCGTTCTTTTTGGCGCGTGGTGACAGCGCGATCAAAAATTGGCGCCGTTGCCGGGGACTCTGGTTTGTTGTTATTAGCAGAAAATAAAATTAAAAAAAAAAAACTTTTTGCTTGCTGAATTAGTTTTGTCTGTTTTGTCTGGTTATGAATTTTGGTACTCCCATGGAGAATTACATGTGTGGATACATGCCTAATGTTTACTATGAACCACCACCATGCATATATTTTCCTGATTTTCTTGGTTTATCACACTGGTTGCCAAGGTTTAGTGGTTTTGCAGGTGAGAATCCGCAGGAGCATCTGAGGGAATTCCAGGCTATTTGTTCTATAATGCTGAGACCTGCAGGAATAACAGAAGACCACATCAAGATGGAAGCTTTCCAGTTCTCACTTGAAGGTGCTGCAAGAGATTGGTTGTATTGTCTTGATGAAAATTCCATCTCAAGCTGGTTTGATTTGAAGGAAGCCTTCCTGTTTAGATACTATCCTAGCCAAGTGACCACCTCTGCACCTTCCGAACCTTCCCTAGAGGACCTGTTCAAGCAAATGGCTGGACAGATAAATGCACAAATGGAAGCAAACTTTCTCGAATTTCAACAGAAGATGGAGGCTGAATACCAGAGGAGCCAAGCTGAATCTCAGAAGTTATCCGCTCTAATTGATCAAGTTACCGCCAACTCGGCTGCGATGCTAACTCCACAGCCCCTTGAAGAACCTCTGAGAGGCACAAGTTATTCTTGAAGATATTTCGATGATGATTGTGATAATATTTCCGTTGATGATGAATTGTGTGTTGAATCCACGATGATTGTTATTGTTACAGCCTTTGCTTTGTGTGTAGAATGTTATTTTGAAAGGTATGTTAAGCAAAGCATCCATATGGAGCAGGAGACAGATGAGGTTGAGGGCCATGTTCATATAGGAAATGAGCATCAGGAGGATCAGGAGAACATTTGCTCCACCGTGCTTGAGGATAAAGAAGAATCTTTGGTCTTAGATGCATGTGTTGAGAGTAATGGGGTGGATGAATTAATTGCTGAATTTCCAGACATTGTAGATTTTACTGATTCATTTTATTGTGATATATGTACTGACTCTACTAACTCTAACCTTTGTGTGGTGTGTGCTGAAATTTCTGCATGTATAGCAGGTGATAACTTTGTTAGTGCAGTGAATGAAGAAAAGGCAGAAGTTGAAGCAACACCAGTAACCCCAGCTAACTGTTTGCCACCTCCCCCTGTGGAACCAAAAGCTCTGGATTTTGCACCCTTGGATTTTGCACCATGGCCGGTCCAAGAGGTTGAGCCCCACTTCTATTGGGGAGACTTTGTAGATAAAGAGGTCAGCTGTGACCTGAAGGGGAGTGAGAAGTCCGCCGCACTCGGCGAAGTCATCATAATTGTCAAATGCTCACCCCCACATCAAGGCTGCAAGTCATGGAAGCATGGAATGAACTTCTACTCCTTGTCCATCACGTGGGCCTTATGCTACAAGCAATGGGATCCTGGTGGAACCGCTCTTCAATGAGTTTTTCTTAACCTTGCTCTTTTAATTTTCTTTTCCTTGCTTTATTTCTGCTTTGTTTTCAATAAAGCTCCTGAATAATTTGAGAAGCTCAGGAGTTGTGTCGAGTCTTTTGTTGGCAAGTTTATTGGATTTTATTGATTTTGCATAGATTGATTGCATGATAGTGTTGGCTGTTTTCCCCCTAGGATTTGAAAATTTTTTGAAAAATGATCCCCATGTAATTGAAAACTGAACTTTGGGATTTTGTTGTGATGGCATGATTTATGATAAGTTTGGGGTGATAGGAAGCACACACTAGGGATAGAATCTCTGTCAAACAATTTGCAAAAATGTCCAGGTGAGGTTTTGAGCCTCCAACATGTTTTAAATTGTGTGAAAATCACTTTTCAAGTTGCACTTTCCTGAATTTGATTGAATCTCTTTTTGGTTTGCATGATTATGTGTTTGCTTCAAATGATTTAGGCATTTTCTTTGTAAATAACTACTTAGCCTAAAAATAACCAATCCCTAATGCATGTTCCCTAGTTAGCCCCATTGAGCCTATTAGCCTGTTAATTCTTGATAACCTAATGTTATAAGCCCAAAAATCTGGAAAACCATGTTAACCCGATCTTAGGATTAGGAGAGCATGTAATCTTAGAATGGGTGCAAGAAACTAAGTTTGGGGTGGCTGCAAGGTGCAATGTGTTGTTTGGAATTGGAAAAAAAAATAAAAAAAAGAAAAAAAAATAAAAAATAAAAAAAGAGAAAAGCAAAAAAAAAAAATAATAATAATAAAAAGTGGAAAAATGCCAAAAAGGCTGTTTGAATAAAGAGGCTGTAGCCACCCAAGGCATAAAGAAAAATGGAAAAGGAACTTGAGTTTAATTTCAAAGTGTAAATAATGTTCATGCTCTCTTAGTTCCTAGGGTCTTCAGCCTAGTTCTTTTGTATATCCTACCCTTAGCCAGGCCCCATTACAACCCATAAAAGACCTTCTGATGTTACTTGCATGTTTTCTGTGGGAATCATTTAGAGATGAAGATCAAGTTTATGGGAAGTGCTCTTAAAAGCGAAATTGAGTGAATTGTTGTTAGCCTGACAAACTGAGCGAATGAGTGAACACAAATTTCCCTTGTGAGGAAGGCAGTTGTTTGGATTTGGTGATCTCCCTTTTGTGTGTAACTTAGATCCCCTGCTTAGAGTAATGATTGTTTGAATGATAAAATTCTCAATTGTTTAGAATAAATGATTATGGGGATTGCTTTGTTTGGAAAGGGGGAACATTGAAGAAAAAAATATATATATATATTTTGATAAATTGCTTGAAATCTGTGCGAAAGTTGATTGAATCTTTTGAGCTTGCCAGGTCTTGAGTCTTTTTAAGTTTTTGAGTGTAGTTTGCTTGGGGACAAGCAAAGTTTAAGTTTGGGGTATTTTGATGAGCCTCTGTTTGACTGGTTTTATAACTAGTCAAGACCTTAGCTTTGTGCTTATTTTATATCATTTTCACCCAAATTAGACTTGATTGTCCTTAAGTAGTATTTTGAGTCTGTAAAGTGTTTTTAAGCTAATTTAGTTGATTTAGAGTTAAATAAAGTACTTATGTTATTTTCTTATTTTCAGGTTAATAAAAAGTGAAATAAATCTGGAGCCACTCGCCCCGCGAAGAATATCTCGCCCCGCGAGTCACGCAAGCCTGAAAAGTCAGAGACGATCACGGTTTACCCGTGTTGAAGATCACGGCCGTGGCAGTTTTGAAGTAGAAGCGTTCGCCTCGCGAGCATCCCTTCGCCTCGCGAGTCTTGGAAGACCAGAAGCCATCACGGTTTGGGCATGTTGAAGGTCACGGGCGTTACAGTTGGGAATTTGAAGAGTTCGCCTCGCGAAGATATGCTCGCCTCGCGAGAAGATCAAAAGTCGCAGACTGTTCACAATTTCCGCGTCGCGAAAGAGGCTTCGCCTCGCGAGTTCTCTGATTCCAGAAACATGTATATAAGTAGTCTTAGGCAGAACTGAAAACTGGCTAGTTTTAAGGTCAGGGCTAGTCAGTTTTGGCTAGTCTTAGCTAGTCAGTAGTTGTAGTTTGTTTTGTTTCCTTTTCTACTTATGTTTGTTATGGAGAACTAGTCTCCTAGATTAATCTACTGTAATTGGTTTCTATCCATACTTGAGGTTCTTGTATTTCCTGTTTTCATTTCCTTTTCTCTTTTCAATGCCATGCTTTATATTTCTGTTTGCTTAATTCAGGAGTATATTGTGTTGTGTTGGTTTATCTCGGTGATATCATGTTCCTATATATAATCGTGTTTGCTTAATTCACGTGTGTACGTTTCGTGTTTGCTTAGTTCACGAAGTGCTTAACCCCGTTTGCTTAATTCGGGAATAGGGACATATATCTGTAGTAGTGGTTCCGCTTGTGAATTATTGCTACAATCGGGAGGGGATTAGAATCTGCTTAGGGCTAGGAATTTGCATGAACCGATGATAGTTGGGAAACCAAAAGCAGTAGGTTAATCGCTTTAGTTTATTTGTTAATCTGTTTTACTGCTCTGTTTTCTTTCTTTGTTCTGTTTTGTTTTCTTTATTTTAGTTTCAATTCAAAACCCCCCATTTCTAACTTTTTCTGTTAATAATAACAACACCTAAGAGTCCTTGAGAGACGATCCGAGTTGTCGCTCTATACTACATTATTTTCATAACCGCTCGTTCTTTTTGGCGCGTGGCGACAGCGCGATCAAGTATCTTAGGGAACCTATCTTACAAGGTAAGCCATCTAAAGCTCATTTTCACCCTGTGGCAGACAGAATCAAGTAAAAATTATCCTTTTGGAAGGGCTCTTTGTTATCTGTGATGGGAAAAGTTCAGCTGGTAAGGTCCATTGTTCATGGGATGCTAATCTATTGTTTCCATGTTTATAAGTGGCCTATTTCTCTTCTAAAATCCCTTGATAGATGCTTGAGGAACTTTATATGGACTGGAGATATTTGCAAAAGGAAATTTATGACAGTAGCATGGATCTAGTTGCGTATGCCCTTTGATGCTAGTGGAATTGGACTTAGGTCCTTAAGGTCTATCAATTATGCAGCACTTCTAAAACTTACATTTGACATGTTTTCATCATCTTCTCAGTGGTCCTCTCTTTTCAAGGGTAGATTCATTAGGCATGGCAAGCCTATTGGACATTATTCCAAATCATCTATCTGGCCTGGCATGAAGCAGCATTTTCCAATCAGTTTTTGATAGCAGCAAATGGATTTTGGGTGATGGCAGTGATATAAACTTCTGGAGAGATAAG
This sequence comes from Sophora flavescens, assembly GCA_030762895.1. NCBI lineage: Eukaryota > Viridiplantae > Streptophyta > Magnoliopsida > Fabales > Fabaceae > Sophora > Sophora flavescens. The sequence continues at coordinate 126,633,162 of CM061068.1, forward strand.
TGGTTGTCCCTTCCCATTACTGATTTGTTACAACTTCCAGAGGCAATTCACAACCAGTTGAAGGCTACTGTCAAGGAATTTATCTTCAATGACAGCTGGTTTATTCCTCGATGCTTGGCTAAAAGGTTTCCTGTTCTAGCTTCAGAAATTAATCTCACTGTTATTCCAGCCTTAAGGACAAAGGATGAGATTATTTGGCAAGGTTCTTCTGATGGAAAGATGAGTTTTAAAGATGCCTACTCCTACTTACAACAGCCATGTCAACAAGTTAGATGGAGTAAAAGATTATGGGATTTGGTCATACCCCCTTCAAGATCTTTTATGGTTTGGAGATTGGTTCAAAACAGAATTCCAACTGATGATAACTTGAGGCTTACGGGCTGCATCTTGTGGTTTCTTCTTCTGAGTCTCTGTGGTTCAGAGTATGAAACATCTAATCATCTTTTTATGAACTGTCATTATGCAGTTAGAATTTGGTCCTAACTTAGTTTTGTTCTCCAATGTCCTATTGATCTGTCATCTTTCATGACTGTCCTCAGCATTTGTGATAAAAGCTGGAGGGACCAAGTAAAGGATTTGATACACTCAGCTGTAACACACATCTTCTGGATGATCTGGTATGCAAGAAATTAGCAGAGGTTCAATGACCAAGTTGTGATTGTCAGCAGGGCCATCCATTTCATTTATGCTCCTTTTAGTCCGTTAGGAAAGGTTATAAAAGGTGCAATGTCTTCCTCTATCCACGAGTCCTAGGTCTTAAAACACTTTAAGGTTGATGCCAATCCTCCAAAAGTTCCTCTCATCATTCAAGTAGACTGGCATAAGCCTCCATGTGGTTGGATTAAATGCAATTCAGATGGTACATCTAAAGGCAATCCGGGCCAAGCTGCTGGTGGAGGCATATTTAGAGACTCTAGTGGTGCCATAGCAGGGTGTTTTGTTGAGTATATTGGAGTTGCAACTTCTTTCCATTCAGAATTGCATGCTGCAATACACTCAATTAATATTGCTTTCCAAAAGGGATGGAGGAAACTATGGCTTGAATGTGATTCATTGCTTGTGGTGCATTCTTTTAAGCACATAGAGTTAGTTCCTTGCCAACTTAAAAATAGATGGAGAAATTGCCTTGAGTTGATCAAGCAAATGGACTTTCATGTCTCTCACATTTATAGGGAATGGAACGTGTGTGCTGACAAATTGGCTAATGATGGTGTAAATAGTCATTGCTTTTGTTGGTGGGATTTACTCCCTCTTTTCATTAGTGAAGACTTTAATCGCAATAGATTTGGTCTTCCTAATTTTAGATTCAAGTGATTTTTTATTCTTCACATGGGTTTTGGTTCATGTCCCTCTATGGCTTGTATTTTTATTTTTATTTTTTATTTTTTATTTTTTATTAATAAATTAGAGTGTTGTAGATGATTGGTAGGGTCTAATATGCTAAACTAGTTAGGATCTTTTTCTCTATTGTAATGACTTTGAATACCTTGTTGTTGCTTAAAAAAAAGTTATTAAGAGGATATATATAATTTATTGCATAAATACATATATTTGTTAATGGATGATGACTCAATGAGTTAGAGAATCATGTTTAAATTCATGGACGTAAATTTATGTATATTAATGTATTTTCTAAGCAGCAAAGACTTAAATAGTTAGGCAATCATGTCCAAGTTAATGCAAAGATTTTTCTGTAAATTCACATAAAGAGGTTTTCCCTAATGGATGTATTTTCTAAGGAGAAAAGACTTAAATAGTCAGGCAATCATGTCCAATTTAATATAGAGATTTTTTTTCTAAATTCACATATAATTTTTTCCCCTTAATGCATTAAATGTTCATACTTTTTTTAGATTCGTACATTACAATAAAAGAAAGGTCAGGAGAAAAACACTAACACTAACCTCATCCATCTTATTCCCTTCACTTCCATTCCCTTCCCACATCTTCTTTCTTCCTCGTCCCCTTATCGTAACACCAACCACACCCGCCTCTACCCTCGTCCTTTTAATTCACTCTTTCCATCACCATGTCTACATTCTCCTTCCCCTACCCCTAAGCTATGAAAGGGGGCTGAAATCCATGGGCCAACCCCCTGAACCCTACCTTTGGCCCCTTTGTTGAAAAACACATTTTCTGGTAGGGTTGTTCTATAACCTTAACCCATGATTCACAAATACAACTTTTAGCCTTTTACTTGTCCAGAACCCTAAGTCCCAATTCTGAGCCGCAAATCACATTTGACAAATTGGAATGAAATCACTGCGAGTTGAACCCTAACTTCTCGTTCCATCACCATGGCTTGTGCATCTAAGTCTATCTGGTGAGAACCCTTGATACAAGAACCCTTGATCTACTTCTTCATCAGTTTCCTTCTTCAACTGAACCCTTGATTTTATTTTTTTATTTTTTATTTTTTTAATCTAATATTTTGATTTTATTCATATTTTTTAGCAGTTGCTATAATCTTGGTTGAAGCTTGGTCTCAATATCATTGGTTCCTACAGATTAGCGTAAGTCAATTTTGAATTTTTTTTTTGGACTTTTTGGTAATTCTGATAACCTTATTGATTGCAGCTTGTACTTGATTTCTTTTAGCACAAGTTGCTCTTGTTGTATTATGCTTGCCAGTTGTTACTTGTAAACCTGATTCGGTTCCTATATCCCATCCTTAGAAAAGTAATGATATTTTTTCACATTTTAGTTGCGAACTTTTTTAGTTTTTAAATACATATATATTAGTTTGTTTTTGGGGTGCTTTGTTTGTCTTTTATATTTGAGTTTCTTTTAAGTGTTTTGCCCCTCATACCTTTTTTTTCTCTCATTCTCTCAAATTTCTTTAAAGTGGTGAAAAGAAAATTTTTTTGTATGACTCACTAGTATTTCTTTTTCTCATAGGCCTATTCGAGACCTGAGAAAATGGTAGATTCAACCCATTTTCTTTATTATTGTTTTGAATCAATCCAAACAATAGGTATTTGAGATAAAAATTATCAAACGACAAATTCATTCATCTCATATAGCTAAAGGAAAAGACTTGACTACGCATCTCAAAATCAAATTTTTACATGCAAGGAACCTCCAAATCTCGTCCTGTACACTTTCTTCATATATGTCTCATCTTTTTTAAGTGCATCCAAGTTCTGTGTAACCTCATAAACTTGTAAGACGCTAAATGTGGGAGATCTAGAAAGGGAGTACAAGAAATATTGCATATAAGTGGTACCAACCAACCTCTGAAGATTGATTATGTAGTGTCAATTTTTTCTCTTTTGTAAGATTAAGATACATTAATGGTGAATTATGATGTCACAAATTAATCTATTTCCCTCTAAGCCTATCTATTGTATATTCTTCTCATACTAAAAAATGTTACAATTTAATCTATTTCTTTGGATGCTTACTATCCAGCTAGTGTTCACACTCTCATCTGATACTACTTGTGACTTTAGGTAGTACTTTTTTTTTTTGTGGCTCTGGGTTGTAATTTGTTTCCGGTATCTTCTGTTGTTCTCTCTAGCTAGTTGTGGTTTGTATGTTTTTCTTGTGATGCCTATGTTGTGAATTAGGGTTATTGCCCATATGGTTTGTATCAGCTGCACAGGGTGAGTCTTCATATTTGAGCTTTTTATCTTCTGGTTAAAAAATTTTTAGTTTTTTAAATTGATGTATTAGTTGTCGTTGAGGGTGCTTCGTTTTTTAGATTTGCGTTTCTTCTCAGTGTTTTGCCCCTCACACAGTATTTCCCATTCTCTCCATTTTCATTAAAGTGTGGCAAAGAAAACTTTTTGTTATGACTCACACTAGTTTTTATTTTTCTCATTAGCCTCTTCCAAACACGAGAAAATGGTAGATTTAACCCATTTTCTTTCCTATTTTTTTTCTATCAATCCAAATAATAGTCATTTGGGATAAAAATTATCAAATGACAAATTCATTCATTTCATATAGCTAAAGGAAAAGATCAAGTGACTATGCATCTCAAAACCAGATTTTTGCATTCAAGGAGCCTCAGAATGTTGTCCTTTACACTATCTTCGTATTTCTCTCATCTTTTTTTTAGTACACCCAAGTTTTGTGTAAGCCTCATAAATTTTAAGATGCCAAATATGGGGATCTGGAAAGAGAGTACAAGAAATAGTGCATATAAGCCAGAAGTGCTACCAACCAGTAGGGTTCTTAAAAAAAAGTGTTTTGTGTGTGTGTGTGTACTATTTTTTTTATTGACGATGAATTATGTAGCTTCTTTTTTTTCTTTTATAAGATTAAGAACCATTATGTAGCTTCCATATAATGGTGATTACTCTGCTTCGCCTTAGAAGTGATGTAACAGAGAATCACCGCAATACAGGGCTTCTACTTGCAGCTCTTCTTACCTCAGCAACGTTTCAAGCGGTGTTGAGTCCTCCTGGTGGTGTCTTTCAGGCTAGTGTTGACGATCATAATCATAGCACACAAGGAGAACAAGTAGGAGGACAAGTAGGTAAATCGGTAATGCCTCAAACAATATTCACACCCTTTTCGTTTATCAACACCCTTGCTTTTTTGCAATCTACACTGGTGATCGAGTTTCTAAGTCCAGGAGGGAAAGCGAGCATTATAACGTACTCGCCAGTAATGTTTCTCATCTCTTGTTATATGATATGTATGGGATTTATATCCTCCAGTGCTGTGGGACTAGCCACATCCGGTCTGGTGGTTGCATACACAATCAGGCTTGCAAGGCAGACTGGAAGATGCAGGAGATCTGCTCACCAAGAGGTAAATTTTTTTTTTTTTTAATTTTGCTTGTTGATTTGTTTCATGTACCTGGATTATGCTTTGTTTGTGGATATTTGACCATCTTTATTGGCTATTTGGAATTCTGAACTAAAATGACTGGATTGTAACTGTTTTCTTTTGATTCTTTTCAAATAAGCATGTTGTAATTTTGTTGCAGGGTTGCTATGTGTGCATTGTCACTAGATACTGTGAAGGTGGAGACATGTGAGTCTATGATATTACCAATGAACTTGCAGTGTCATGTAAAAGTTCATGTTTTCTCAAAAGATACTTAAAATTTTGTTATACTTGTTTTCTCTTCAAATCTTTAACATGGATGAATTGATGAAAAGATCAAATGGTGCTTACTTTCCCAAGGAGGTACTATTGTCTCACGGATATGTGTGTCTGTATTGTTTTACCAAATCTTGAATTGATGTTCAAGTTTTGTTATGGCTCACATTGGAAGTTGTTCAATTTGCTTAGAAACTAGAGCTGTCAAGTAGATGATTGTGTATGCAACCACCAGACCAGAAGTGGCAAATCCCACAACACTGGGGGATATAAATCCCATACGTATCATATAGCAAGAGATAAGAAACATTACTGGGGAGTACGTTATAATGCTCGCTATCCCTCCTGGACTTAGAAACTCGATCACCAGTGTAGATAGCAAAAAAGCAAGGGTGTTGATAAACGAAAAGGGTGTGAATATTGTTTGAGGCATTACCGATTTACCTACTTGTCCTCCTACTTGTTCTCCTTGTGTGCTATGATTATGATTGTCAGCACTAGCCTGAAAGACACCACCAGGAGGACTCAGCACCTCTTGAAACGTTTCCGAGGTAAGAAGAGCTGCAAGTGGAAGCCCTGTATTGCGGTGATTCTCTGTTACATCACTTCTAAGGCGAAGCAGAGTAATCACCATTCTATGAAAAACTTTGAAACTGAGCTTCCTTATGTATCCAAGAATGGGAGATGCGGTGTGTCAAGGGATGAAGCAAGTTTTGCTCCACCTTTCATTAATCTAACCTTGATCTCTCCAGTCGCAAAATCTAAAGTCGTTAAACCCTCCAAGTTTGTGTTGTTTAAGTTCATGCCACTGGTTATCAATAATTCAACAATTTGTGTGAATAAATAAAAAAACAAAGAATGGATTTAGTATAGTAGTAAACCAAAAAAAAAATATGTTATGTTATTGCAAACATAATGCTTTTTCTCATAACTTAATTCCTCTCTAGCTCACTTCTATTATTACCTCCCATCACTTAAGCATCGATCTCCCTCACTCCTTGTTAACTTATATTTCAAAACTATTTTCGCCTTTCACCTTCATTTGACCGTTAACTGACACCAAACAAAACCTGTTAATTCTACCAACCAATAAAACCTTTTACTAATCTAAAGTAAAAAATATATATATAACAAATAATATAGGAACACCAAAGTAACTTAGTGTAGGTGATAGTCATGATACATGATTATTAATCAATCATAGAGGTAAAATTAAAATAAGCATCAAAATAGAAGGATACCTGTAAATTATTCAACGATACTGAACCATGCAAGATGTTGTTGCCTTCTTCATCCAACCAGCGGAGTATGCTATCTTCCAACTCCATGGATCCAATGAGTCCAGAGCATATCGATCATCCTTAAGAACAGAGTAGAGGAGGTTGATATCTCCTCTCTGATCTGCAGTACTCAGATTGTTGTTGTCCATATTTAAACTATGGTGTTGAAGAAAGAGCAAGAGCTTGGGGGAAATGATAATGCAGAAGGAGAATGTGAGTTTGTGGAACAAGAAAATTAGAATGCTGTGGGAAATGATGATGCAGAATAAGCAAATATACTTTGGGGAGTTTATGTAATCCGTATCCGTTTTTGATATTATGTTGAAAAAGAAGAGCATTATGCTCTGTGTTTGACCAGGGACTTAGAGGAGGGAAACAAGAGAGACTTTCCATATCTGGGAATGAGGAGAAAAAGTGTGGCCAGGGAAACGAGTAAGTGTCGCTTTCCATAGAATGGTGATTACTCTGCTTCGCCTTAGAAGTGATGTAACAGAGAATCACCGTAATACAGGGCTTCTACTTGCAGCTCTTCTTACCTCGGCAACGTTTTAAGCGGTGTTGAGTCCTCCTGGTGGTGTCTTTCAGGCTAGTGCTGACGATCATAATCATAGCACACAAGGAGAACAAGTAGGAGGACAATTAGGTAAATCGGTAATGCCTCAAACAATATTCACACCATTTTCGTTTATCAACACCCTTGCTTTTTTGCTATCTACACTGGTGATCGAGTTTCTAAGTCCAGGAGGGATAGCGAGCATTATAACGTACTCCCCAGTAATGTTTCTCATCTCTTGCTATATGATATGTATGGGATTTATATCCCCCAATGCTGTGGGATTTGCCACTTCTGGTCTGGTGGTTGCATACACAATCAGGCTTGCAAGGCAGACTGGAAGATGCAGGAGATCTGCTCACCAAGAGGTAAATTTTGTTTTTGTTTTTAATTTTGCTTGTGGATTTGTTTCATGTACCTGGATTATGCTTTTGTTTCTGGAGATTTGACCATTTTTATTGGCTATTTGGAATTCTAGATGGCTCTTATTGCTCGAATCTAGCATCCTTACATTGAGGAATTCAAGGAAGCATGGGTGGAGAAGGTGAGAAAGAGAGACTTTAAGTTTCTCTGATATGACCACAGTCTTGTTTTATTTCAACAAATTGTTAATTGTTACATTACAACTTAAAATATTTCACCCTCTGTTCTAAACTAAAATGACTGGATTGTAACTGTTTTCTTTTGATTCTTTTCAGGTAAGCGTGTTGTAATTTTGTTGCAGGGTTGCTATGTGTGCATTGTCACTGGATACTGTGAAGGTGGAGACATGTGAGTCTATGATATTACCAATGAACTTGCAGTGTCATGTAAAAGTTCATGTTTTCTCAAAAGATACTTAAAATTTTGTTACACTTGTTTTCTCTTCAAATCTTAAACCGGGCTGAATTGATGAAAAGATCAAATGGTGCTTACTTTCCCGAGGAGGTACTATTGTCTCACGGATATGTGGGTCTGTATTGTTTTGCCAAATCTTGAATTGATGTTCAAGTTTTGTTATGGCTCATATTGGAAGTTGTTCACTTTGCTCAGAAACTAGAGCTGTCAAGTAGATGATTGTGTATGCAACCACCAGACCAGAAGTGGCAAATCCCACAGCACTGGGGGATATAAATCCCATACATATCATATAGCAAGAGATGAGAAACATTTCTGGGGAGTACGTTATAATGCTCGCTATCCCTCCTGGACTTGGAAACTCGATCACCAGTGTAGATAGCAAAAAAGCAAGGGTGTTGATAAACGAAAAGGGTGTGAATATTGTTTGAGGCATTACCGATTTACCTACTTGTCCTCCTACTTGTTCCCCTTGTGTGCTATGATTATGATTGTCAGCACTAGCCTGAAAGACACCACCAGGAGGACTCAACACCGCTTGAAACGTTGCCGAGGTAAGAAGAGCTGCAAGTAGAAGCCGTGTATTGTGGTGATTCTCTGTTACATCACTTCTAAGGCGAAGCAGAGTAATCACCATTCTATGCAAAACTTTGAAACTGGACTTCCTTATGTATCCAAGAATGGGAGATGCGGTGTGTCAAGGGATGAAGCAAGTTTTGCTCCACCTTTCATTAATCTGACCAAGATCTCTCCAGTCGCAATATCTAAAGCCGTTAAACCCTCCAAGTTTGTGTCATTTAAGTTCATGCCACTGTTTATCAATAATTCAACAATCTGTGTGAACAAAGAAACAAACAAAGAATGGATTTAGTCGAGTAACAAACCAAAAAACAAAATATGTTATGTTATTGCAAACATAATGCTTTTTCTCATAACTTAATTCCTCTCAAGCTCACTTCTATTATTACCTCCCATCACTTAAGCATCGATCTCCCTCACTCCTTGTTAACTTATATTTCAAAACTTTTTTCACCTTTCACCTTCATTTGACCATTAACTGACACCAAACAAAACTTGTTTATTCTACCAACCAATAAAACCTTATACTAATCTAAAGTAAAAAAATATATATAACAAATCATATAGGAACACCAAAGTAACTTAGTGTAGGTGATAGTCATAATACATGATTATTAATCAATCAAAGAGGTAAAATTAAAATAAGCATGAAAATAGAAGGATACCTGTAAATTATTCAACGATACTGAACCATGCAAGATGTTGTTGCCTTCTTCATCCAACCAGTGGAGTATGCTATCTTCCAACTCCATGGATCTAATGAGTCCAGAGCATATCGATCATCCTTAAGAACAGAGTAGAGGAGGTTGATATCTCCTCTCTGAGCTGCAGTACTCAGATTGTTGTTGTCCATCTTTAAACTATGGTGTTGAAGAAAGAGCAAGAGCTTGGGGGAAATGATAATGCATAAGGAGAATGTGAGTTTGTGGAACAAGAAAATTAGAATGCTGTGGGAAATGGTGATGCAGAATAAGCAAATATACTTTGGGGAGTTTATGTAATCCGTATCCGTTTTTGATATTATGTTGAAAAAGAAGAGCATTATGCTCTGTGTTTGACCAGGGACTTAGAGGAGGGAAACAAGAGAGACTTTCCATATGTGGGAATGAGGAGAAAAATTGTGGCCAGGGAAACGAGTAAGTGTCGCTTTCCATAGAATGGTGATTACTCTGCTTCGCCTTAGAAGTGATGTAACAGAGAATCACCGTAATACAGGGCTTCTACTTGCAGCTCTTCTTACCTCGGCAACGTTTCAAGCGGTGTTGAGTCCTCCTGGTGGTGTCTTTCAGGCTAGTGCTGACGATCATAATCATAGCATACAAGGAGAACAAGTAGGAGGACAATTAGGTAAATCGGTAATGCCTCAAACAATATTCACACCCTTTTCGTTTATCAACACCCTTGCTTTTCTGCTATCTACACCGGTGATCGAGTTTCTAAGTCCAGGAGGGATAGCGAGCATTATAACGTACTCCCCAGTAATGTTTCTCATCTCTTGCTATATGATATGTATGGGATTTATATCCCCCAATGCTGTGGGATTTGCCACTTCTGCTCTGGTGGTTGCATACACAATCAGGCTTGCAAGGCAGACTCGAAGATGCAGGAGATCTACTCACCAAGAGGTAAATTTTGTTTTTGTTTTTAATTTTTCTTGTTGATTTGTTTCATGTACCTGGATTATGCTTTTGTTTGTGGAGATTTGACCATTTTTATTGGCTATTTGGAATTCTAGATGGCTCTTATTGCTCGAATCTAGCATCCTTACATTGTGGAATTCAAGGAAGCATGGGTGGAGAAGGTGAGAAAGAAAGACTTTAAGTTTCTTTGTGATATGTTCACAGTCTTGTTTTATTTCAACAAATTGTTAACTGTTACATTACAACTTAAAATATTGCACCCTCTGTTCTAAACTAAAATGACTGGATTGTAATTGTTTTCTTTTGAATCTTTTCAGCTAAGCATGTTGTAATTTTGTTGCAGGGTTGCTATGTGTGCATTGTCACTAGATACTGTGAAGGTGGATACATGTGAGTCTATGATATTACCTATGAACTTGCAGTGTAATGTAAAAGTTCATGTTTTCCCAAAAGATACTTAAAATTTTGTTATACTTGTTTTCTCTTCAAATCTTTAACAGGGCTGAATTGATGAAAAGATCAAATGGTGCTTACTTTCCCGAGGAGGTACTATTGTCTCACGGATATGTGTGTCTGTATTGTTTTGCCAATTCTTGAATTGATGTTCAAGTTTTGTTATGGCTCACATTGGAAGTTGTTCAATTTGCTCAGAAACTAGAGCTGTCAAGTAGATGATTGTGTATGCAACCACCAGACCAGAAGTGGCAAATCCCACAACACTGGGGGATATAAATCCCATACATATCATATAGCAAGAGACGAGAAACATTACTGGGGAGTACGTTATAATGCTCGCTATCCCTCCTGGACTTAGAAACTCGATCACATGTGTAGATAGCAAAAAACCAAGGGTGTTGATAAACGAAAAGGGTGTGAATATTGTTTGAGGCATTACCGATTTACCTACTTGTCCTCCTACTTGTTCCCCTTGTGTGCTATGATTATGATTGTCAGAACTAGCCTGAAAGACACCACCAGGAGGACTCAACATCGCTTGAAATGTTGCCGAGGTAAGAAGAGCTGCAAGTAGAAGCCCTGTATTGCGGTGATTCTCTGTTACATCACTTCTAAGGCGAAGCAGAGTAATCACCATTATATGCAAAACTTTGAAACTGGGCTTCCTTATGTATCCAAGAATGGGAGATGCGGTGTGTCAAGGGATGAAACAAGTTTTGCTCCACCTTTCATCAATCTAACCTTGATCTCTCTAGTTGCAATATCTAAAGCCGTTAAACCCTCCAAGTTTGTGTCGTTTAAGTTCATGCCACTGTTTATTAATAATTCAACAATCTGTTTGAATAAAAAACAAACAAAGAATGGATTTAGTCGAGTAGTAAACCAAAAATCAAAATATGTTATGTTATTGCAAACATAATGCTTTTTCTCATAACTTAATTCCTCTCTAGCTCACTTCAAGTATTACCTCCCATCACTTAAGCATCGATCTCCCTCACTCCTTGTTAACTTATATTTCCAAAAAAATTTCACCTTTCACCTTCATTTGACCATTAACTGATACCAAACAAAACCTGTTAATTCTACCAACCAATAAAACCTCATACTTATCTAAAGTTTTAAAAAAATATATAACAAATAACATAGGAATACCAAAGTAACTTAGTGTAGGTGATAGTCATGATACATGATTATTAATCAATCAGAGAGGTAAAATTAAAATAAACATGAATATAGAAGGATACCTGTAAATTTTTCAACGATACTGAACCATGCAAGATGTTGTTGCCTTCTTCATCCAACCAGCGGAGTATGCTATCTTCCAACTCCATGGATCCAATGAGTCCAGAGCATATCGATCATCCTTAAGAACAGAGTAGAGGAGGTTGATATCTCCTCTCTGAGCTGCAGTACTCAGATTGTTGTTGTCCATCTTTAAACTATGGTGTTGAAGAAAGAGCCAGAGCTTGGGGGAAATGATAATGCAGAAGGAGAATGTGAGTTTGTGGAACAAGAAAATTAGAATGCTGTGGGAAATGATGATGCAGAATGAGCAAATATACTTTGGGGAGTTTATGCAATCCGTGTCCGTTTTTGATATTATGTTGAAAAAGAAGAGCATTATGCTCTGTGTTTGACCAGGGACTTTGAGGAGGGAAGCAAGAGAGACTTTCCATATCTGGGAATAAAGAGAAAAAGTGTGGCCAAGGAAACCAGTAAGTGTCGCTTTTTATTTTGATTTTGTTTTGATCTTTATGATGTTGATGGACTGTGTGTTTTATGCTTGAGTTTATGGTGAAGGCGAAGCATTTTTTGTCAAGTGGTTCACCTATGTGCAAAATTATTATTATTATTATTATTAGTAGTAGGTCCTTTTAATTTTTCACATTTACAAATGTTTACCCCAAATCAAATAACCCGGGATTTCTCCTCTCTTCCCCTCTGCCCTCCTCTCTCCCCTATGTCCTTCTCTCACGTTCTCTCATTCTCCTATCTCTCTGGCTCACGAGACTTGATAATGACCCAGTAGCTTAGGTGGTTTGCACGGGTTTGGTATGACGTTTGGATGTGCAATGGAGGTCCACGACGGTTCTGGTCCGAGGCGGCTCACATCACTGCAAAACACTAGTAGCCAAACACTGTATCTGACTCTGTTGTTCCAAGAGAACCGACAAATAGAGGTAACCTGTTTGATAAGAAGAAGCTGAAATCAAAGCATAATGAGCTTTTATCCGATCCCAAAGAGAAGAACAAGTTTGAAGGTACATGGAGACTATTCAAGCTCGCCGTTCCACTCGATCAAGACCCTGGCAAGGACTTTCTCGACATTTCTGATGGCCTTCTCTGCCTCGGTTTTTTTTTAATGAAAAATGTTAAGAATGTGAGCTATTGTTAAATCGTTATTTTACAAATGGCCTTCTACAAGAAATTATTTTATATATGTTTTTTCAAACTTCACGGGTAGTTTTGCAATAAAAATGAAGTGTTATAATATTTAATTTTACTTTTATTTATAACTAGTATATGAACCCGTGCTATGTATGGGGTAATTTTTTTTTTAGGATTTTATAAAAAAAATTTAATTTATGATATCATGTTGTTTGTTGTTTTTTTGAGAAATTATATACCAAAAAGTGTTTAAAAAATATTTTGTCTTAGCCATTGATCGTATATTGTCTTGTAAATATATACTTTAACCGGTTATCCGTGAGGTGCATATGGAATATCACAAAATTTATGCAATATAAAAAGATAGATATAAAAAAATGTTTCATGTGAAGAAAAAAAAAAGGAAAAATGTTATTATTTGAAAAAAGATGTTTATTTGAAAATAAATTAAATTCAATGATAATACAAAAAGATGAGGTATATAAACAAAATAAAAAATATTGTGATTAATCAAAAAGATGTTATCTCTTTCATTCACTATATTAGTATCATATTTAATAGCAAATATATATTGTCAAAGCTACAACTATATTTGAAGCTGATTAATTATTTATCAATTACATGTAATTTATTTAAACTATAATGCCAAACTCTTCCCAATATCCTAGTAATAATATAAAATTAATTATTCTATTTAGAAAATCTATTTAATTTATTTCTCCTCCTTTTTCTATTGAAGTGAACAATCTTTAGACAATATATTTATGTACCATATTATCACTATTCTCTTCTAAAAATCTATTCGATTTATTTCTCTTTTTTTCCTCGTGCAAGTTAACTAAATATATAAAATATATTTACCTATCACATTATTTATTTATTATCTTTTAAAAATATATTGATTTATATCTCCTATTTTTCCGTGCAAGATAACCATTTTAAGAAAATATATTTATCTATCATATTATTTTTTATTCCCTCTTGAGAATCTATTTATTTTTTCTCTTCTTTTTCCTATTAAAGTTAATCATTTTTAGAAAAATATATTTATGTATCCTAAATAGTTCTTGAAAATCTATTTGATTTATTTATCCATTTTTCCAGTGCAAGTTAACTATTGAACAAATATATTTACCTATCATATTATTTTTTATTCTCTGTTGCAATCTAATATATTTATTTATCTTTTTTTATTGTGCAAGTTATTAATTTTTAGAAAATATGTTTATCTATCATCTGAACGAAAAATATTATTTCATGAAATATTTTGGTTTATTTCTCCTCTTTCCCCGTGAAAGTTAATCACTTTTAAAAAAATATATTTATCTATATATCATTTTTTTCTCTTGAATGTTTATTTTATTTGTTTCTTCTATTTTCCCTAGGCTAGAAATTATTTAACTATTTTTAGAAATTTATATTTGTCTATCATATTTTTTCATTATATCTTGAAAATTTATTTAATTTATTTCTCATCCTTTCCCATTGTAAGTTAACTATTACCCATATGTATTGGTTTTGATTTAAAAAAATATTTGCATTGATACTTTATATTTATTTGAAAACCAGTAATATTTACTTTAATATTTAAATTTGATTTGATGCTCTTTTTTTTTATATAGGCAAATGCTAGATTTGTTAGTATTTGTTATGTTAGTGGGGGAATTGAACCCACAACCTCCTTATCACTCCAAACCCTATGTCCCTTCCTCCAGACCACCAAGCCACCTTATCACTCCTAATTAGATGCTCATATACTTCGTCAAAAAAAGATTAGATGCTCATATACTCTTATTACATTGATTATTCCCATTCCCATATTTTTTTTAATTAGAGTTTAAAACGTAGCATCAAATTCAAGAAAGTAAATTCTAACATTTCATAAATACAATAAATAAATCAAAACTTCCACTTTATAAAAATGGTAGACTATAATTACAAACAATAATTGTGGACGTGAAATGTATGAGGTTGCGGCACATCAAACTTTTTTTTGGAGGGAATGCTTTAGAATATGACACATAGGAGAGGAATTTATGGAGAATATTACATAATTATATATCGATAAGAAAAAAATATGAAATGATATGATCAATTAAATTTACTATAATATATATATATATATATATATATATATATATAATATTTAAGGACAAACTTCTGCTCAAATATTTAATATTTAATTTATATCCAAATACAACTTCTACTCTTTCTAATTATCTTTATGAAAGCTCAATGGCCACTTATTCTATTTAATAGTATCATAATTCTCCTTTGACAAAATAAATTATATCCATGGGATAAAGGAAAGTGTTATCAGATTTCCTACAAATAAAATGATTTGGAAGCAGCCTTGTAATATCATTCAAAGTGGTCCTCGAGTTATGGTGGTCACAAAATACAAAGAGCCACCGTTACATACTTCATTTTGAAGTTCTCAGCTTCTTCCTCATATTCTGAAATTGACAACTCTTAATTATCATTTAAAATAGAAACTTTTAATAATACAATCTCTAGAAGCACTGCTAACTTCTGCAAAGCTTTATCATTAAATGACCGTGACGTTCTATTTCTTCTAATTGCTATTGCAAGCTCCATTATCAAGCTGTCTCACAACCTTGCACTTCAAAATTCCAGACACTCAAAATAGATATAATGTATAATCTATAATATATACAAAAAAGTGTAGATATTTGAATATTTCATTCATTATGCTGAATTGATGCCAAATTTTTAACTTAGGTGCTTTCAAAATTTAAATAAAAATAAGGCTTGCTGTCTTAATGATTCCAATTAAAATCAAATAATGTTGAAATTTGAATATTTATTCATTATGATAGATTGCACTTGGATTGTGGCAAAATATATATTTCAATATATTTAAATATTTGTTTTAATGTACAGTATTTATGCACAACTTTTATTTCCTATAGTGGTGCAAATTAATATTTTCTTAATCATCCTGTTTTTGTGCTATGATCGACATATAAACATTAGGTTATGCTTCCAATATCCATTCAAAATTATTTAAATTTAAATATGAAAAGATAATAATTTACTTAATTGCATTTATTGAAAATTTCTTGTGATTATAATTATAATTAAAGTTATTATTACAATAATTTTAGTTATTATTTGACTTTAATCATATAATGGAACAATTTGTTTCTAAAATAAATTTATTTATAATTAAAATAAATAAACCATTAAGAATTTATAGAAGCGTATAATTTTAATAGTGATAATTATAATAATAATTAAGTTGACTAAACTTAAAACTAAAATAGTAGATTCAAAAAAATAATTCTTGAAAATAATTATTGTTATTTTTATAATATTTTTAATATGAAGATGTACTAAAAATGTTTTTCTAAATTTATATAAAATAAATTTTTAATATTTTAAAATTGAGAATTGTTGACATGAATTTGTTTTAATGTATTTTAAAAAAACTTTTAATTGAATAGCACACTTTCCGTTTCTTAGTTAACTTCTTTTTTTTTCAAAACCTTAACTGAATGATTTTTATAATATCTATAAATAATTTTTATTCTGTTTATTTTATAAATATCAAGCCAATACAATTTCAACTAATTATATAACAATGTTATCTCATATGAAAAAGAAAGTAAAAAAGAAACATAAGTGTCGACATCTAAAATAGTCTTGAAATACAAATCGATCTTGCTCCAATAGACTATATTAAGTTTTCAAAATAAAATCAATAGAATTCATTCTCTATCAGTAATACTCATTTAAAGGGAGTTTGGTGTTGAATTTTTAAGTATTAGGCGTGTGCTTTTTAAATATAAAACACAAACACATAAAATATAACATGTTTCCCTTGACATCCATGTCCCAAAGCCCTTCAAGGTTTTAACATCCACTTCAAGACGAGAGTATTCCATCGGACAATAAATCTTTCTCAACTTTTATCTTCAACAATTTGGATTTAGTGGAGGACAACTCGCCTTCATCATTTGCACATCCATTGTCTTCAACTCCAAATAACCTGCTTGAAGGTGTTGTAAAATCTATAGCACTTTCACATGTTTGTGAATTGAATTCCTACATAGAAACAAAAAAAACAAACCAAAAGAATCATTTTCCTACTTGGAGTGATGGATCTCCAAATTGACGAATGTTTTGATTTTTTATGTTAACTTTGAAGAGGAAAGTTTTATCTTTCAAAACATTGAATTCAGGAGGATATTTAGATTGATCACCACCCTAACAACAACAAAGATGACAATATAAACAACACAAATAATCCATTATTATAAATATATTGATGATTTTGTTAAAAAATAAAATAAAAGATACACTCACTCTTAATTCGTAGACTTCCTTTGACAGTAGTTTGGATCCTCCCACCCTATAATAAAGAAAATCAGTTAAATCAAATATCATTCATGAAAGTTAAAAAAATGGAAATGTTAAACAATTGTTATAAACATTACATTCTCATACATATTTTTATTTTTCTTTTTAATTCTTAATCTTTTGATTTATTTAAAAAAACGGAGGAAAGCAAAGAGTCGAGCTTTCTTTCCATGGTGCACCCTTTTCTTCTTCTTCCTTGGTTGTCACAATTCAGTTTTTCAGTAAACTATTTGATCTTTAAGCATGATATCTTTCCATCAGGAAGAATTATCACATAATTCTTTCGAACTGTATACTATTTTGTGGCTAGTAACATGTTTTTAGTAATATATGTTTGGGGATGTTAAAACCATTTCGTGGTAACAAGACTGCAATTTGGTACCCGTGAACCACTTAACCCTCTCAATGACAAGATTGGAAAAGCTATGCAAGTTGCACCAATATAGATGGCCTTTCCCAAGTACCTGATGGTGTGGCTTCATGGCATGTTGCATAGAGTGAGTTCACATATTCACCATTGTTATTGACTCGAAGAGTTAGGGCACAAATCTGAACAAAGGAGAGAAGAATGGAGCGAAGACGATATTGAAAGAAGAATGATAAATGAACCAAAGAATTAAAACACATAGAAGAAGAAGACTCAAGGCACCAAAAGAATTAAATTCACAAAAACTGTTCTGTCACACTTTAAACTCGAAGCTTTAACAAATCCTTTCAATTCATGTTCTTAAGCTCATACAATGCCATGCAATTCATCTACACTTACATGAGAAGTAGACCGTGAAGAGAACTTTGAAAATGAAAAAAAAAAAAAAGGTTGACACCACACAATAGCCAATAAATGCAAACACTACAAAAAATATGGTGTTTTGCGGCGGTTTTATATGTCGAATAGCGGCGGTTTGAACCGCCGCTAACAAATTTTACGGCGGTTTAGAAACCGCCTCGAGCTTGACCGTCTTGCGAAGCTGTTTTGCGGCGGTTTTTCACAACCACTGGCACTACCGTCGCTAATTTAGTGGCGGTTCTAAACCGCCACAAAAAACATATTTTGAATTACCTATAAAATATAGCGGCGGTTCTAAACCGCCACAAAATATCACAATTTTTAATATACAGAAATTATAACGGCGGTTTGTAACCGACGCCAAAGCTACGACATTAATAGAAGATAAACATATAGCGGCGGTTTTAAACCGCCGCTAACAATATTAAATATTTTAATATACAGAAATTATAACGGCGGTTTGAAACCGCCGCCAGAGCTACTGCATTAATAGTAGAAAAAAATATAGCGGCGGTTTTAAACCGCCACAAAATATTAAATATTTGTTTTTTTTTTTTAACTGATTCAATTCATTATTTGTCTAATTTTTTTAATATCCCTGTTTTAATAAAAACTTTATACTAAGAACTAATAAATTTATTAAATTGATACACAAAAATGCTATACTAAGAACTAATAAATTTCGAGTTTAATTTGATCATGGCAATCAAATACAAACCATCTTATTTTGCACCAAATATCTCATTCCTCAAAGAAACATGCTAAAAATAAAAGCTAAATAATATATCCCATGCTAGAGACAAGACAAAGGGCCTACTAGTAAGAATGAAGTTTGATTCTCAGGAAGAAGCTTGTAGAAGCATGAAGCGTCAAAGGGAAGTTAAATAGATTGGCATATAGCAGCATCGTAAATTCCTTAAAACTACAAACAACAATTTATGGAAGCTCTCAAAATATATATGGATGCATGCTACGCGGTTTCGAAACACAATTCCCACTCCAGACGCAACATATATGTTGAATCCTGCAACAAACATCAACCACTCAACAATACAATGCACAATTAGAAGAGGTGGTCGTTCCTTATCAGTAACTAAGCCATACATAAATCAGGATTTAAAATCCTACACTTTCCATGTTCTAGTTAGTGTCATACAGTTCAAAAGAAAACTGTTGAAAACAAAACACATTGCATACCAACTTTCATATCAATCCCCACTTCTTCAATGGTTCCAATAAATGATACACAAAAATGATAATCGGTCACTTAGATCATCAACCTCTCTGTGCAAGTTCTTGATGTAGTTGCAAGTCTCTTGCAATACCTTAGCAAATTGAAACCTACAAGAGCGAGAAAATCACAAATCAATGTTTTGTTGGTTCTTCTTTTAGCGCACACATGATGTTGCTTGTTAGTGCAGTTTAGTCAATGGGGGGCAAGAGGGAAGAATCTGATCAGTGTCACAACCTCGAGTAATCTGATCTGTTCTAATTAAGTCTGTGTGACGATGAAGTTCCACGATCTTCAGGATCATGACTAGAGGCAGAAGATCGTCTCACTTCTCTAGGCGATTGTAAATCTGCCACCTGGAATTGAAAGATAAAATCACAAATTAGATGCGAATAACTAATTTCACAACAAAGACATCCAAATTCAGCAAGTTGCAACCATAACTATTTACCTGATTTCCCTTAAAATTTTGCATAAGAAAAGCAACTTGGGCTTTCATGTCATCATAGTCAACAAGTTTTGCCTTTAATGAATCCATTTCAACTACTTGTGCCTTTAACCCATCAACTTCTGATTCTAGCTTTTGAATTTTGGCATTAGCTGCTTCCAAGTCACTGGACCGATTAGTGGGTCCATATATTTGAGTTTTGTTCACCCCGAATCCCACACCACGGAGTCGTCCAGGATGCTCTGGTCCAAAAACTTTTACAAAAGCCTCATTCTCGATGTGAGTTATTAATTTCATTTTGTAATTGTTCCTACATATAAGCAACCAGACAATGTTCATAATATGTAACAGTAAATCCAAAGAAAACAATTTCCATCCAAACTTACTGCTTTGAGTCTTGCCTCCTCGCTAACATAGGATCCATCCTTTCTTTTATGAGCGATAGGATACATATCACCTTTACTATAGGGTCGCTTGTCTTGCTTTTCCTAAGTTTTTGTACCATACAAGCAGTAATGTTATAATAAAATCACTTCATTTCCAAGAATTATTCAACATCATAACAATATATACGATTATACCATTTCATCTTTCTTTCTTGGAAGTGACTTTGACCCTAATGTGTGATGAATCACTTGTTTTTGGCGATTTGCTGCATTTTTTTCAGCTATTTCCTGCATAGTTAACAAAAATGACAATCAATAAATGATATATTGAGTTAGGAAAAAAAAATCAGATTTATGATTATTACAGAGATTTTTCACTTAGTCTATATTGCAAATAGACAACCCAATGGTCGGGGGGGATTTTTGGTGGGTGCAACTGACAATTTTGGTCGAAACTAAGCTCCCAGTTATAAAAGTTATTAAACATTTTGCACCTATTGTCCTTCCATTTTTTCCCCAAGCTAGCAAAGATATACCTTTTGTGACCCGAATCATCAACAACAAATTTAGTCTTCAAGGCAAACATAAAAAAAGTTATTGTTAGTAAATAATATAAACAAGAAATCAAAACTCACTTAAAAGTTATTGTATCAAACATTTGGAAACCCAAGTCACACCCAATGCCCAATTCTTAAAACAACAATTAAGACATGAATGTTCAAAAAAATAAGTCATGAACATGGCCAAACCAAACAATTATTTCCCCTACCAAACTAACAAAATCAACGAGAGAAAAGTAAGAGTTGATCAAGGAAACAACAGATGATTGAATATGGCTTTAAGAATCTAAATAAAGCAGAATCTGGTAGATGTATAATATTCTTCCCATATTAAATGTTGCTAGACTAAGAGAATAAAAAAATGATAACAATAAGCTTTACTGCATTGAATCCATTGATTCTTGAAGGTTCTTCAATACAAGTACTCAGAGAAAAAATTGATACCTTTATAGATCCATCATAAATGTTTAGCTTGTATTGATTGGGAACTTTACGCCAAGTTTCAAATATAATGGGGAAATGGTCAAAATTGCTCGCTATCGACCCCAAAAATCCATTCAGTAAACCACCAGAGTCCCCTACAGGTTGACATTCTGCATTCCACTCGGTCACAACTCGTTTCCCGTCATGAAGTGCAAACACATCCTTAATTCTCAATCGTGTTTGAGTAACAATGCCTTCATCATCTAACACAAATTACACCAAACTATTGCTATCCAAAAGTATAACAAGATTAAAAAAAATTTAGAGAAACTAGGAAGATGTAAATCACATACCAATGACATCCACTATCCAGCATGTACGAGGCAGTCTCTGATTTATCGATGAAGAATCTGGAGCCACTTCAGGTTCACAATGTCCAATATTTTCAGATCCAGACTGAGTTACTGATCGAGTGGCAGAATCTGCACTAATAGATGTAGGTTGGGAAGTGCTCGAATATGATACATGTCGATTTGATATTGATAGATTAGGAGGAACAAGCCTTTTTTTCCGAAGCATGCCTATAATACCATTAATGTCAATAACTTTAATTCAAAAACCATAGCATATAATTGTAAATGAAAGTGCAAGATATAGATATTCACATAATAACAACATCATATGCATAAATACAAATATTCATATTAAACTAATAGAATAAGATGGAAACTTCTTATTACAATATATAAAAAAGAACTAAAACCTAAAACAATTTTACTTGTAGTAATCATAAACTCATATCATTGTTATCATCCTCAACAATTTCATTAATGGTTGAAGTTTGAGGTTCATCATCTATAGCCACTCTTGCCAATTGTATATGTGTAGTATCATCGAGAGAAAAATTGTTCTAAGTTTTGTGACGGGCAAGCCTCATTGGATGGCATAAATTCTTCATCATCTTCACCCATTTCGTACAAGTCTCTTGGCTTCAAATGAATTGGTATGCTCCAACCGTCTTCCTTCTCATCCTCCACATAATAAACCATTTGAGCTTGAAGCTTTAATGTATGGCTCATCATCTTCATGTTCACCGGTATGTATTAATCTTGCAAAGTTGATCGAGGTAAAACCCAACTTATCTGTTTTCATACATCTAGGATTAGTGGTATTAGCCCAATTGCATTTAAACAATGGCATTGTGAAGCCAATGTAGTAAAGCTCAATGATGTCTATCAATTTTCCATAATAAGGCACCCCTCCAAACCTCATCATCCGGGTATCACTATTGCTTGAGTAACTTATTGTTCCAAATGTGCCAAAAACACCACTGTTTTGAGTTTTTAAGCATTTGTCTCGTTCCAATGTTCGAAACTTGAATCCATTAACATTATATGCAGTGAACCTTCTAGCTTGGTTGGAAGGACCTTGAGCAAGACTAATAAGAACATCTTTATCTCGGTCCAAGAAGTACTCAACATTGTTGGCAATCTAGAAACAACAATTTCTGTTGTTAGTGGCATGCATATCACCAAACTAAATGCAATATATAAATTTAACAAACTTTTTCACTCACACGATTGGCAAACCAACGAACAAACTCTCTATGAACTTTTTTGTCTATCTCAGAAGCATTCCTTGTACGGCTCCTTAGTTGCCTTCGTACAATATCTCTATATTGCCTATATAGATGTATCATGTTAGATTTATTAAAACAAAAACTTTTTAAGTTATACAATTGCTAGAATTACTCACCGAAGGTAACAATCAACTGCAGGGCAGTTGGTTAATACATGTCTATGAGCTTGTAGCTTTTCAATGGGTGTAAGGGTAAAATATGAATAGCCACCAACCGGTTTTCCAACTTGAGGAAACAATTCAGAAACTCGTGATTGAGGCTGTATATCATTAGGGTGATCATTTACACGGCCGGGTCGATTCCATCGTGTCTCAAGGAAATACAGGTTGCTCAGAAACTTCAATAGGAACTGAAATGCTACAAGGCCACAGCAAGGTAACAGTAACATTGTAAGGAGTCTGTAACAAAAAAAGAAAGTAGCAACTAGAACTTAGAATTTATAGTAGAAGACATTTATTTAAGATCCCTGTTGCATAGTAGCTAGTTAGGTCAATAGTCAACTGCCGAGAAATAAATACAGAGAGATCAACAAATTATTCTTTGTTTCTCTGGAAAATAGGGACAAAGTGTAACTAGCAACTAGTAAGAAGATTGTGAAGGCGAAGAACTTACAAATGAAGGGGGTGATGGGAGGATTTGGTTTTATTTTTACCTTACCAGTTGTAGATGGAAAACATCATATGTTCTTTACCATTGAATATTTTATTTTTCTGCATTTACTAATTTGGGTAGTTGTGATTCTTTTTTCTTATTATCCATAATATCATGCATGGAATGTTTGTTTATCAAACTGACTATGGATTTGTTGGTTGGAAAATATAGTGTATCTGATTGTGGTTGGGATAACCAAACAAGATAATACAAAGAATCACCAATTAGTGCATACAATATTTGTTCTTGGTCAATCTGTACAATATTGGCATTGTGATTTTGGCATTGGCATAATGGCATTGGTATTAGGAACTAGAAACAGAAGCATAAAATGCACCAAGTTAAAAATATTGTTGATAGCAAATTGTTTCAATGTACACTTACAAAGTAGCAAAACAAATTCATGCACCTTCTATCTATCTATCAAGTTATAGGATGAAATGAGGTCTATAGTTAATCATACTTATCAAATTAATGGATTTAACAGAGACAATAACAACCAATGCTATGCATTAGCAATCAACTCAAAATCTGTTGCTGATTATTTAACTACAATTTTGAAGAATGTAGTTTGGTGCAGTTTAATGTCCATGAAGGATCATAACAAATCAAGTTTTATGCAATGTAATGTCCATAGAAGCGTCATAACTCAAAGTTTGTTGCAGTGTAATGTCCATAGAAGTGTTCCTAAACCATATTTATGGCAACATCTAGTGTCACTTTGATAGGCTTGATCTTGACAGGAGATAGAGTATGTTATTCATGAATTGGCAATCAGGAAAACTTCATAACATTGATGGCTCAACCAATATCATTTTTTGTAACAATATTATATATGTATTGATGGTTCAACTGATATGAGTTTTACTTCATAAGTAATGAAATTTCCTTTTAACTTCATTTTTTGTTCTTTTTACGTCTCCAATTGCTTTTGAAAACTCTCATTGCTCTGTTACTGTCAGCTTTAATAAGAATGCAATTTGCAACAACCATCAATACAATCATAATAGAAAATGAAAGGGATATTAGTAAAACAACTAAAGGTTAGTGATAAAATTGCGACCATTAACATTCCCATTAAAAAAGTAACAGCATCAAAACAAATTTATCATTCATTAGGAACTCATATCCTAACCATAACATCAACATCATGCTTATTGCTAACTCATATCCTAACCATAACATCAACATCATGCCTATTGATTCTGGATCCTTATCTTTCCTCCTAGCTTGCATTATCTTTAAATCAATATCAGTTCTTTTCAAAAAAAAAAAAAAATGTTAAAGGGGTTGCACATATTTTATCTCATCATGCTTCAACAACCATTATACATGTTAAACCTTTCATAAGTATTCAAATATAACATACTACATCCCTGTTACCCTGTCCCTCAACAATAAGACTTAACATACAATGAGCAAATACGTTAGGTAGGACCCTTTCTATTTCTAAATAATTCTGCCAATGAATGCACAACTCAACAATGATCACCTAAGATCAGTTATCGCAGCCACTACACTATGAAGAGCAATCATGAAGATGATAGATGGATTGGAGGAAGAATAGCAAGATTGGAGGAAGATAAAATTATACATTGAAAGATAAAGGTAACATTTCAAATCCTGACAGATGAACCCATAAACCTCTTGGTGCAATCCCTAGGCTGCTAGCCATTGAACCCAGTAACATCATAAATAATATCAACAAATATTCAGATTGCAAGAAAACACAGCAGTGTGGTGAGATAAAAAAACACGGCGTGAAACAAATATTCTGAGAACTTCCGAGATTTCAACTTTCATTGATATACATGTATTATATACAAGTTACTGTGTGGTGAAACAAACATCAATACATTACTCTATTAAATTACCACGATGAAGAAGTTTGCGATGTGGAGTAATAGGGACCGGGTTCTTGGACCCAGCGGTTTCGTTGCGAGACCCACCACCAAAACCTGAAAGGGATTCAAAACGACAAAATCATTAAAGATAAGAATAAGAACATCTTACATAACATGGAGTTGACCACCACCACCACCACTACAACAGAGAATCAATCACAACATTCTTTTTTCTTATAAATAAAAGGAAATAAAAAAAATACATGTGAATTATTATACAAATATAGGAATAGGAAAAGGAACATGCTGTTTGTTAGTGATTTGGGAAAGAGAAAGAGGAAACGCAACGAACCTGCGAGAAGAGCAACTAGTCCGAGGAATACGAAGGAGACGGTTACGATCGCGCCGATTCGTTGAACCGAATGCAGAGAAGCAGAGAAGCAGAGAAGAAGAAACTGCCCAGAAATCGCCTTGCGTAAGCAGAGAAGAAGAAACTGCCGAGAATAAAGGTTAGGTTAGGGTTCTTACTTCTTAGGTGGGTTATTTTATGAAAATTAAAAAAATATATTAATTTTGCGGCAGTTCATCATAAACCGCCGAGATTTTAATAATAATTGTGGCGGTTTTAAAACAAACCGCCGCTAAAATTTATTATTTATTAAAATCACCTCTATATTGCGGCGGTTCATTATAAACCGCCGAGAATTTAATAATAATTGTGGCGGTTTTGAAACAAACCGCTGCTAAAATTTATTCTTTATTAAAATCATCTCTATATTGCGGCGGTTCATTATAAACCGCCGAGAATTTAATAATAATTGTGGCGGTTTTGAAACAAACCGCCGCTAAAATTTATTCTTTATTAAAAACACCTTAATTTTGCGGCGGTTCATCATAAACCGCCGAGATTTTAATAATAATTGTGGCGGTTTTAAAACAAACCGCCGCTAAAATTTATTATTTATTAAAATCACATCTATATTGCGGCGGTTCATCATAAACCGCCGAGAATTTAATAATAATTGTGGCGGTTTAACAAAAAACCGCCGCAAAAATTTATTTGATTACGGCGTTTAATAAAACCGCCTCTAATTTAGGTGGTTATCCATTAACCGGCGGCGGTTTATGTAACCGCCGCTATATTTTCGTCACTATTCACTTATTTTCATGTAGTGAAAGAGTCTTGTAGGTACCAAAATGAACCAAATCACATTACAGTCACAAAGAAATATCCATAAATTCATTGCAATTCTCTCTTTCAAGCTCATCACTTTGCATCTTTGTAAACAACCCAAGATATGACTTATTGCTAGCTGCAACAAAACCCCTCCTAATTAAATTAAACTTTAGCAGTGAACAAAACTATGAAGCAGGAGTTACACTACCAAAACCGTAAGTACTAACTATAACACAAGCCCATGCATTCTTAATTAGAGCTTTAACGATAAATCAAGAAGCTTCAAATCTTGTTGACTAGTCTTCAAACGAGTTCCACTAACCAGATATCCAATTGTTTCTTCATTGGCTGCAGAATTGAACATGTTGCTGCCTTGTAATGATAATCTTAATTGATTTGTTGTAAGTTTCCAACGCAAGCTTGCCTTGCCTATTCCAGGCTGCTGATTAATAAGTGATTCCAAACCCAAATCTATGAGAAGGCTTCTGAATGATGGAGTGAGCCTGAATTTCAAGTGGTCTATTACAGCAAGCACCATGGAGGAGTAAGGATGCCATATAAGAAAAGGCATCTCAAAAGGCTGTTGCTGAAGCCATTATGTGTGTTCCTAACCTTTGACCTCTCTTTGCCATTGACCCCTCTCCCTTGTGAGCATTTTGGTGTCCCCCAAGAGTTTGTGAACTATAGAACTTTCTCTTGCAGTAGTTGCAAGAGAATACTAGGGGCTCTCCTGCGCATCAAAACCAGGAGGGTTGAAGTCTTAGCTAAATCCATGTCCAAACATGTGATTAGATTGAGCTGTGGACAGCATCCAAGAGCAGAATCATCATCACCAGGAGCATTCAGATCCAATAAATCATCAAGATGCATGTTCTTTTGTTATATCAAAATTATTATAACAAAGCTAAAGATAGTTTTATATCTTATCCTATCAAAGCTTTAATGAGTTAAATAAAAATACAGACTGTCTGACCTAAGATACTGAGGCATAGATCACCAATTATATCCTCCAATCAACCAAGGCTATGCTACATATACTGTCAAACGAAATATGAGTACGAGCCAAGTAATGCCTTTTTGGAAAATAATGTAGGAATTATCAGAACGGACATGGGTTCCAGTAACTCATCATCCAACCCCATAAAGTGCTAAATTCACTTCCTACTTTAAACTCAAATACTACTTAGACTAAAATATAAGTCCTTTCAATTCATGTTGTTATTTCTTAAACTCATACAATGCCATGCAATTCATCAACAATTACATGAGAAGTAGGCCGTGTAGAGAATTTTGAAAATGAAAAAAAGGTTGGCACCAAACACTACAAAAAAAAGGGTGTTTAGCAAACGAAGAAATCGGTCGCTATTTAATAAAATTCGGTGGCTAAATGGGTTAGCGACCGAATGAGCGGCGGAAAAGTGACGGTTGCCATAGTCGCTAATGATTCGCTAAATTGGTCTCCAACACCTGTCATGTGACCAATTTTAGTGACCGAAAATTCGGTAGCTAATTCGGTCGCTAAATTGGTCACTGATTAAAACAAACCAGTCACTAAATTGGTCCCCATAACTTGTTCTAGGAATCAATTTAGTGACTGATTTCTTTAAAAAAGTATATATATAACAAACCAAATGTTTTGAAATAAATGAAAATTAACTTCTTTTAAGTTGTTGCAATAATATTATTTTCAAACAAGAACTTCCATAAAAATCAATTAAATATCACACTCTCAGTCATAACTCAGTGTTAACTCACTTTATTAACAAGTGCAGAAAGTAGTTTGCACTCATGCTCTGATTTCCCACTCAATAGTACATATATGATCTGCAACCAGGAAAAGAAAAGGCAGCCACCCAATGTTTAGTAACTAATACACTTTGATTCCATGTTACTTCAAATATCATATAATAATTTCAATCAACGAGCATTCTAAACTTCATTAAAATTCAACTTGACTAGAAACATTCAAAAACAAGGAATTACTGCAGTTTGCTAAATGAAACTTACAGCATATCCTGGTAGGTTAGATTTCTTGAGTCCACAAGTGTATTTTCACCCTACCCAAAAAGTAGGTTGAATAAGAAAACCATAATTCTATTCAGAAACGAAAAATTTATGGAACTAGCAGAAAACCCTTTATAATGCATTTAAAGATGTACATCAGAGACTGACAAGTCCTTCTGATCAAAATCTTGACCTGAATACAGGTACGAAAGGAATTGTTAGCTAACAGATGATGCTCTTCTGAAGTTCCTATTCTATTTGAGAAAATGGAATATATCCTGTAAAAATCAATAATCATCGTCCACTATAATGTCAGAACTCATTACCAATGCTCACTCCATTTACACTCATATTGTTATAAATGAAAATCACTTTAAAATATTCAACATAACATAAAAATAGAAAAGCTTTTGTGCATGTTCAACAAACAAAAAACTCTGCCGGAGACAGAGCATAAACTAAAGTAACATCAGAATGAAGCCCAAGATTCAAGCACTACAAAATATGTGGAGTTTAATAAAGATAGTAATAAATAAAGCCCCTAAAAACAAACTGCAATGTTCAGATATTTCTCTATATCATAGCAATAGCATCACATATATCATCAATCACATTGATGCTAAACAAGTCTAGATAAAGCTAGAGATTAATTTTGCCAAGTATCAATTTCTAAGACTCTTCTATTGTTTTTGTCTGGGAAAAAATATATCATATATAATTTCACACATTATGAATCTGCCTTAAAGACAGAACATAAAATCCTTTACTAACCTGTTGGACCAATGTGTATACGTAGCGAACAGGAAGAACGCAATCAAAACAAGAATCAATGCATAAAATATAATAGTCGTGACACTTATGCGAGAAGGGGCCTTCTTCCTTTCAATCAAGAGCATCATTAATTGACCATCATTAATTTCCAGTTAAGAAAACGAAATCAATGGTGAGAAACAAAAAAAATCAATCAAGAGAAAATTATCATTAATATGATGACAACAACAAAGAAACCTACCAAAATCATCAAATTGTTAAAGTTGATTTACACAAGATTCAATCACCAACTAAACTCCCATAGCTTAAATTTTGAAATTTTCAACTACACTCTCCCCGAAGCAAGACTTTTATCTCCTCAAACTCAATCAGCATAAAGAGAAACTTCAAAATCAAATACAAGTTAAGATCCAACAAGCTAAACTAACACAGAGACAATTGCATCCACTAAGATTTGGCAAAAGCAAAAAACTTTATTCAAAAGAGTGGAAAAAAGACGAAAATAAGCAACACCCATTAATTATATGAACCTAACTATGGCATAGTCCTTAACGTTTCCACACATAGAAAATGTTGCTTCAGTATACTAAATTTTCAATTTGAAGAAGCAATTAACGGTGAGTGCAACAAGAGCAATAATTGGCTCAATAACATGAAGTTCCATCTATTCAAGAATCCTTTATTTCATTTCCGTTTCTTTTAACAAGCGGGCGAAGCAATACCAAAAACCATGTGTTACTGTGGAGTATTTAGTCTACCTATTTTTTTTTTTTTTTCATTCAAGCCATAATGACAGTAATAAAAAGGTGGTAATACTATTTATGCTTTGTAAAAAGTAATATGGCAAATATTGTTGAAAATCTAATGTCTACATAATTTGTGATTACAAATATACCACTTAACAAAAAGAAAAGACAAATATTGATGAATAAGAAAAACTTGTCCCATTGTTAAATATTTCACTTTTGTCTCACGGATCATAAACCCAATGTATCGACTAATTACAACTCCACCAAAGTGGAAAAAAGTAACTACCCCAATTCTGAAGCAGAACACTAGAAAATAGGGAAAAAATTACACCCCTACAAAAGTTCATATAATATGGAAGTCAGCTTTGTAAATAATGATGGGATATTCCATGCAACCTTCTTTCCAAGAGAGACATAAGTGCCTGAAAATCAGAAAAATCATTACTTAGTTGCCCAAATTGAACTTCATTCACAATAATTAAATTTAAATCTAGTTGGACATAGTTCCCCAAATTTTTACACACAAATCCTAAACCCTAAATCAAAGCAACACCACAAATAATTATATTCATAATTCACAATGTAATTCACGTCCAAATCAAAATAGGTATAATAAGTGGTTCAAAAATTTAACACAAGGTGTTTCACATCACACGGGAGCATGTATTTGCTGAGAGTAACAGAAGGTACATAGCACCAAGCTTGCTACTCAACTTTCTCTTCAAGCTATAAAGTAACCCGAGATATAAAAAATATTGAGCTATGAACCCTTCGGCATTGTCCACTTCCCTAAGGCCAACAATTTACCGTGTCTTATCTTTTTTTTCTTCTCTTTTTACTAGTTTAACTTTCAATTCCATTTTAAATAGGGCCAAGGTAAAGAGAAAAGGTGAAAAGCAGGCTATGCTGGTTGAAAATTTGCACCCTTTGTAATGTGGTAATTTTATATATTTTATAGCAAACTTGCACATTAACTGAAGTAATTGAAGTATCAACTATACTGGTGTCCATTTCTTCACTATCCATACCAAAAAAAAAGGTAAAACTATATATAATTGAATGGTAAAAACTATATGTAGGCTGCACCAATAATACCTGCAACCCAATCAGAAATTATACCCATTTTCCTCGAGACATGAGCATATTCAAGATTAAGCCTATACACATGTATGTACACATAATAGATCCATAAGAACATCCTTTCGAAAAGATTCTTTTTCACAAAAGCTGAATTCTGCAGTTTAGTACCCTTCAATTTACATATTGAACATGGCTATAAGAAACATCAACCACATGCCTAATATACAACATTATCAACTAACAGCAACAATTGAATGCTTGGCTGCGACACCCCTTTTTGGGCGTCACATTATGCAGGTGCATGTAACAGAATAATATGAGAAATTTTTTAAAACATTTACAGTATGTATTTTAAATCAATAAAACATATATACAACATATCAGAGTGTTGGAACCAAAGTGGTTTTGGATTTAATAATCTCTAAGTTTTGATGCTAACAAAATGATTAAATTTGCTTGGCAAAGTGTTAGTTGAGATCTAACACGTGCTTTCAGTTATGCAAGAACACTTTAATAAGTAAAATAAACTTGGGATAAGTTCAAATTGAAAAATACGCGTCCACCACTGTAGACGGGTTACTCAAGCACTTTGGTAAAGTTACTTAGTTATTTAATTAAGTAGACTGGCTTGCTTGAGTAGACGAGGCTATAAATGTTTGCTAGATGAATACCTAAATAACTTGTTAGGTACAGCAAGTCCAAAGACTTGATAATAAATGCGTCCATCTTGCCACGTAAGCAGACGAAAGTAATTAGTTGAAGAAAATGAACTAAAAAACAAAGTAATCTAGTAGACGAGCTCTAACCGCCATGTCACTAGACGGAGATCTTTATAACTCATTAAGGAATAGCAAGTATGAAGACTTGATAGATAAAAGGATATGCCACGTCATTAGACGAGCTATGTCAAATATAGAACAGACGTGGACTCTCGTATGAATGAGTAGACGGAGTTTCTTTTTAGACGAGCTCCATCTTTGAATGAATTAAATGCAATCCGAATCTCTTATATATTTATTTCAAATGATTGATATTTATTTCAATAGAATATTTGTTCTACACATTTGTTTTATCTGCTTTAATATTTGACCTTGTTGTAAAAGAAATATAGTACAATCAAGAAATACAGAAATCAGAATCGTACAATAAGATACTGTAAAAAACGATCTGTACGATGACAACTTTATGACTGAAAAAGCTGAATTATACACAAAGAAGAAACAACAAGTACTCAAGCTACAATACTCAGAGGAGTGAACCTCCATATTCATGCTACCTCGATAACCAAGAGTACTATTCAGCATTGCTACAACCAGGCTATCAGTCACAACGGATATCATGCATTAAATGCTATATCTAAACGGGATTATTCAATGTAACCGTTGAAGAAAGACAAGTGAAGAAGAATGTCACTATAAATTGAAGACCTCGAATACTGAAGAACAACTCTTGCCTGCACAATCTTGCTAGCTGAACTTTTGCTATTTGATAATCATTCATTCCATTATTCTTTTAAGAGCAAGAGTCTGTATTCTTTAGTTTGAATATTGTTGTAATATTCAACCGATCTTAAACTGTCATATTCTCACCCATAGTGAGTTAAGAAGATCAACCATTAAATATCTTTGTTAGAGTTAGAGCCTGAAGAGGCTTGGTAAGAAAGGAATACTTGTAGCCTGGAGAGGTGTTGAATACTTGTTTGTAATCTATTTGGAGAAATAATGGAAAAATCCTTCAAGTCGAAGGGACTGGATGTAGCTCTTGGTTGGAAGAGAGTGAACCTGGATAAAATGTCTTGCGTGAATCTTCTATCCCTAAACTCTTCAGTTTTATTTGGTTATACTAACTGTGGGATTTTGATATTGTTTTTGTTAAAGTCTTTTAAAAAGGATCTTTGTCTTTTGTGTGCTTCTGTTTCATATCTCTTTGAGTGCAAAATTTGTTTTAAAGGTTGTTTTCGAAAATTATTAACAAACACAATTCAACCCCCCCCCCCCTTGTGTTTGCCTGTGTCAACTTTAGTTGGTATCAGAGCTCAGCCTCGAAAGGGTTGAGCATCTAACAAGTGCTGAGGGAGTACGATCCAACAACCATGGATGCAGAAGGACAAGCTATCAACAGACCTCATCTCTTTGATGGTTCTGATTATGACTATTGGAAGAAGAGGATGATGGCCTTTTTGGATGCACAAAGTCTAGACATCTGGGAGCTCATAGAAACTGGTTACACTGAACCAGGAAATGAAAAGGGAGTTGTTGTTGCCAGAGCAGACTGGACAGCAGATCAAAAGGCAAAGCATCAACTAAATCTTAAAGCTAAGCATTATTTGATGTGTGTCATCATTAGATCTGAACATGACAAAGTTCACAGCTGCAATACTGCTAAAGAAATCTGGGATACACTTGCCCTAGGATCTCTCCTATATCTTACTGCGTCTAGGCCTGATATTATGTTCAGTGTATATTTATGTGCTCGATTTCAATCTGATCCTAGAGAATCTCACTTATCAACAGTTAAGAGAATCTTTAGATATTTAAAAGGTACTACTAATATTGATTTGTGCTTTAAGAAAAATTAAGATTACAGATTAGTTGGTTTTTGTGATGCTGACTATGCTGGAGATAGAATTGAAAGAAAAAGCACTAGTGGAGGATGTCACTTCATTGGAGCTAATCTTGTCTCATGGTCAAGCAAAAGACAAAGTACCATTGACTTATCAACTGTTGAAGCTGAGTATGTATCAGTTGCAAGTTGTTGCTCACAACTTCTCTAGATCACACATCGATTGGAGGACTACAATGTATTTGTACGTAGTATTCTGCTTATGTGTGATAATATTGCTGCAATAAATCTATCAAAGAATCCAATATTGCATTCTAGAGCTAAGCACATAGAGATTAAACATCATTTTATTAGGGATTATGTGCAAAAAGGTGTGATTGATATTTAATTTGTAGATACTGACCATCAATGGGCAGATATCTTTACTAAACCTCTTGCAGAGGACAGATATATCTTCATTAGGAAGCATCTTAATATGATATGTGTGGATTAGTTTAGGCGTCCAGCCTCAAGAAAGATTTGTTTGTCTAATTCTACATCTATTACCTATACTCGTCTAATACATATTTAAAACTGTGCGTCTATTGCATAATGTATTGCACGTCCTTATGACGCGTCCACTGATACTGATGATCGCGTCCATTGTATAGTTTCAGACGACTTCACATATGCCTGTGATTAAAAATATTCCTTTTGTGTGTTAATAAATGCATTTATTTTGTCACAAGACAAATTTATCCTTTATTCTCTTTGCTGAGTCAATACTTCCATCAATCCCATCAAGACCTTTTTTTGGTCCCAAGTTACCAACGTTGTTTCATCATAATGACATGTCATGTCAAAAGTTTTTTTAAAAAAAAACCTTTGATATTCAAAATTCCTTTAAAAGAAATCTTTCCCCTTTGAGAAAAACTTTACGCTTCCATAATCTCTCAAAGCTATCTCTCTCTACCTCTCTCTGCTTTCCAAACCCTAAGCTCTTTGATCATCTACAATGGCATCTTCAACCTTCAACGTTGACAAACTCAACTTAGCTATAGAACATCATATCAACCTTAGTGTGCTGAAAGACTACAATCTTGACATAAGCTTATATTTCAATGCAGCTGGGTGGGAATGACTCTTCGCGGAAAAAGTCTGCCTTTCCCAATCTAGTCAGGGATTTCTGGAGAAACATCCAACTGACAAAAACTGACTTCTACTCAACAGTGTTAAGAAAGAAGATTACAGTCTCGGAGAAGACTATTGCTTATGCAATCTTCTGTGCTCAAGAAGGTCTAGTCTTCACTGAGTCATGGGAAGAAGACTTGGGTGGCACTGAGACTATAGAAGTCCGTCTCATGAAAGAGAACACTATCAGGACTCACTCCTGGAAGGCAGTTGAAATGAAGGACATCGTTCGTATCCTTCACCAGCTTCTCAACAAGGTGGTGCTTCACAAGGTTGGATCAAAGGAAAACCTCATCTCTTCACAAATTATGTCTCTGCCATCTTCTCACGGAGACAAGAATCAATCTTCCGAGAATCCTGTATGGAAGATTCAAAGACGCAGTGATGAACAAAAAAAAGACTCTCTACACTTCCTTTCTGCCATCTTCTCTCAAAGATTTTCAAGGCTCAAGGAGTGTATGAGTTTCTTGCTGCTAAATCTCTTGAGGAGCAAGCTAGGTTACTGACTGATAAACCAAAGTCTGCTGCAGACTTTGGAAAGATGAACATAGCCAACACGAACCTCAGCATCTATGTTGTTGCCGAAATGGCCAAGACTGAGGAATTAATGATGGCTAAAGAAGAAATGGTTGAACAGAATAATGTTGAAGTCCTTGGGGTTAAAAGGGTAACCAGGCAGAAGACCACTGCTACAAGGAAGCCTGCCCCCAAGAGGCCAGCAAGTGGGATTGTTATCAGGGAGCCTTCTGATGCCCCTGCTGCAAAGAGGCCAAGAAAAATTATCCTCTCTCGTAATGATGATGAGGAACCTGATGAGGATAGCATTCCTATCAGTTCTATCCTAAAGAAGCAGAAGACCTGTGCTGCTGCTGCTGAGGCCGTTGTGCCTGATCCATCAATCGTACCAACTAAACCAAGGAGGCAACCAGCAAGAAAAGTTAGGTCAACTAAAACTCCTAAGGTAACCATTTCTGCTAATGATCCTGCTCAATTAGCAGTAGATGACCTTGTATCTAGTTTAGAAACTAGGATAGATGATATACCTGTCCCTTCCTCAAATTATGTATACATTCCCACACCTCATTTTAATATAATATTTAATTAAAGATGGACTGAATCTCAAAAAAAATGCATAATTTCCTTTTATTATCTTACCTCAAAAAAGAAGGTAAAACATTTTTTAAGAAAAAAATTAAAACAATTAATCCAACTTTTAAAGTTTTTTTTTCCAAAGGAATTAAAGCATTTTTTAAACAAAGGTTCAAAGCTATTCATATAATAATAATTAATTAAAATATTGTTATCAAAAC
The DNA here is from genome assembly GCA_030762895.1 of Sophora flavescens. Lineage (NCBI taxonomy): Eukaryota > Viridiplantae > Streptophyta > Magnoliopsida > Fabales > Fabaceae > Sophora > Sophora flavescens. The sequence goes on from CM061068.1 coordinate 126,669,125, forward strand.
TTATTAAAATAAAAAAATTAGAGAAACAACATTTACGTATGAAAGTAAGGTATTGAAATATTTATAGAATATTACAACATTTTTCAATGAGTAAACGTTTATTAGATAAAAATAAAAATTATATCAATTTAATTTGAGTAAGCGTCATAATATTCTCATAATATTTACAATTTCAAAATGTGCTACTCATTCCAATGTAAACCATATAAGATAGATATTTTAAAATAATTCATAAAAAAATATCGAATTGCTACAACTATTTGTATAATTTTTTGGGTAAAAGATTAATATAACTTTGGTAAAGCACTTTATTTTATTTATCATTAATATTTATATATAGATATGTTTTCAAAGTAATATATATATATATATATATATATATATATATATATAATTAATACAAATTTGTATAATCTGGGTACTTGTCCTATTCACTCATAAACCAACCATTCGTTTATATAAAATAATAACGTGCCCATCTTCATTATCTTTTTTTTAAGCAAATTATCTTATTATTATTATTATTATTGTTGTGCTAACCAATGTGTATTTATCTTGTTTTTTCAATCTACTTTGAGGAGTATCCCACCGCCAACCTAAGACGGGGACTAATCTCCCACGTGAGTTTGTTCGATCGCCGATGGATGACATCCCTAAATTGAAGTTTTTTTCATACCCAAGGCTCGAACCCGAGTCCTTGATTAAGGGGCGAGAGGCCTTTAACAACTCACACAAACCTCAATTGGTATGTATTTATCTTGTTGACGTAACATAATTATTTGTATGATTTTTCGAGTAAGATAATTATGCTACTTTGGTAAAGGAACTACTTCTACTATTATGTCTTTATATTTCATTATTTGTAAAGATATTTCCTAAAATTTTCTCATTTATAAAACATTACATATTTCTATATAAATATATCAATCATGTATATATTTTCATCTTCACATACGTATCTAACATATAAAGTATAAAGATATTATTCATTCTTGAGAGTTTTTTTCAAGCAACAACAAAAGGCTAAATTGATGGACAATTATCAACCTCCCATGATGTATCTATTAAATGCTGCCACTGTTCAATCTCGCCATTACATATTAGTGATATCTACATATCATCCTCAGAGCCGTTATCAAATTTAAATCTATTTGACAATTGGCAAACGTACTCAATTTTTTAAAATATATTTATGGTGAATTTATCACTATAGGAAAATTGCCATAACGGATAGTTTTACCGATGGAATACCTTCGGGGCTAATTTTAGGATGAGAGAGCCACTAATAACCATTGACTTATTCTGAGGATCATACTCCTACATCCTCCACACCGGATCCTAGCTCCAAGCCCCTCACCAGAAACAAGTTTCTCTCCTTCTCTGGCCCTTATCTCAGCCACCACACTGCCACCGTTCAGCCACCATGCAGCCACCGCCGTATACCCACCAGATCTGGCCTCTAATAGAAAAACCCCAACCTCTCTCACTCTCCTCTACCTCCCACCACCATCACCACCAGCCACCGTAGTGACCACCGAGTCCAGATCTGTACCCGCCAGCAATCCTCTTATTCTTCCTCACCGCCCTCACGGCCAAAAACTCTGGCGGCTCATCCTCACCTTTCATCAACTCTTCCAGCTTCGACTTTATCACCCCGAAACCACCACCAACAAACCCGACAAAACCCGATCTGACACTAGTGGCGTCCAACCCGAACTTCTCTGCTACGGAGACCACGAGGCCCACGCTCAGCACAGCCATCAGGTAAACCTGGAGGGCCCACCTCGCGGCGGCGAGGAAGGTGGAGCCGGATTGGGCGGGTGTTGTTAGCGTGAGAGGCGGAGAGGGTGGAGTGGACGGAGGAGATGGCGGCGGAGAGGGAGAGGAGGTAGGATGGGAGGGAGAAGAGGGCTTTGCTGCGGAGGAGGGAAAGGGCGTCGTGGCGGGACTCTTTCCATCTTGCACAGCACCACCACCAATGCGAACCCCTTCGATTTTCCGCCATCACGAGATCTGCTTCGCACTATGGTTCAGAGGCGGCGGCGGGTCTGAGGCTGTTGGCAGTGACTGGTTCGTTGGAGCAATAGAAGGGACCAAACAGAGGTGCTCCTCAATGGCGTCGGACTTGCTAAGGAGAACGAGGATGTCGCCGGAGAAGGGAGATAGTGGTGGGGGCGGCGCTGTGAACCAGAGGGATGGGGAGAGGTAGTTGATAAGAGTGATTATCCGGTGTGGAGGATGCATGGTATGAACATGGGTAGAGATGAATCCGAGGGCAATAAATGGTGTTGCATGGTGAGAGACTTGTCATAGTCTCTCACCCTAGAAGCAGCCTTCGGTCCGTGAAAGATAAAGATACTTTTACCGATACTTTCCCCATAGTTTCTGTCGGTACTCTCTTCCCCGACAATTTTGATTCTGAAAGTTTCAATTCCATTTTTCTTTTCCAATCATTTTCTTTCTCCTATCTCTTTTCTCTCACGCCTTCTCTATTTTCCCATTCTCACTCTCACTTTGACTGAAAATCCCTAATCCTCTCCTTCTTCCTTACATTGTTGTGGAATCGCCACCGCCATGGAATCCCTAGAGCGCAGGTTTTCTCTTCGTCTTTGTCTTTGTGTTCGATTTTACATTTCTCTACTTGTTAATTATGTTTTTTTTTTCTCTTTAAACAAAATATCAAATACTGTTGCACTTTTGGAGCTTGAATCTTGATTATTTTCTCAATTTTAATGGAAAACTTGCTTACTTTGCTCACTTTTTTAGCTTTTATTCTCGTTGTTTTATTTTTGTGCTTGTGTTTGCTTGTATGTTGCATCTTAATTGATTGTGGTTGCTCGCTTGGATTGGTTTTGAATTTCTACTTACTGTTTCAGATTAATGGTCATCAATAATCATTGCAGGTTGCAATTGTGTTTCTGAGGTTCTGCACTTGGCAGAGGTGGTGTGGTTGAGGGTCTGCATTTGACCATCTGTTGATTCACCGAACTCTATTATTGTATAGCAGGGTTTATTTGAATTGATCATAGGATCAAGCATGTGACTAGGATAAAGGTATACACGAGGTCATTTGGTTATTACCCCATTTGATTGCTACTTTATCTATTGATTAAGCTGGTTTCAATATAGTATATACGTTTTTGTTTGAACAGATTTTAAAGAGTGATTCCTTTGAACTCCATGTTGAAGAGCCTTTTGTTTTTCGCAGCTAAAAGGTATTAATGACTCCATAATAGTCCATACGAATGCGATGGAGTTTGATGTAATTACATCTAAGAAGTATTTACTTTTGCATAAGTCTTGTGATGTTATTGATTGCAGATGACCTGACAACAATTGAAGGGAGGTGTGTCATCAATAAACATAGCAGGTTTCAATAATTTTTTTTAATTTCAAATATATGCTTAGATATGCATAATTGTTATTTTAATACCAATTTTCCTCCATTATAAAAGTGTGTCATGCATTAATATTTGTAATTCACATGGAGTTAGTAGTCTAATTTTTATATTCTGTGGAGGAATAGTTTTACTTCAGTTAAAATCACTGGAGTTGTCTTTTGTGGGTGAAAATTAGCTGTTCTAGTATCATGTTCCTGTCTTTAACTTTTTGATTTTCCTCTCTATGAAGCTTGTCCACTTGGTTCTTATTGTCCAATTGCAAAACTGAACAAAACATCTGGAGTATGTGATCCATAAGTTCAAATATGTTGACCTTAATTTTTGTCAAGTGTTGTGTATGCTTAGTCATGCAATATATTCATCACTAAAAACAAATTTGAACCATCAAAGTTATGGTGATGACACTATGATGTATAAAAAAATTGCAGATATAGTTACCAGATACCTCCAGGAGGAAAATCATAGTTGTGGTAGTGCTGATATTTGGTCTAGTGTTGTGAACAACAGTGATATCTTCTGTTCTCTAGGATCATACTGCCCAAGTACCACACGCAGAGTTTCTTGTAGTAGTGGGTACCTGACTTATCCTAGATTGCTTTTTCTCTAAAGTAAATTGTCTAAATTTCTTTTGTTGCAAAAGATAATGTCCCCTACTACTGAAACCTGAGAATTAATACTCACTGATATCATGTTCTCCAATTTCAGATATTACAGCAGGAAGGGTTCAACTCATCCAAATCGTAAGTCTAATTTCTTGATTTACATTTATGCCATCATGTGTGTCCTTAAATTGCCCCTTAAACAAACTTTGTACTGTTTCATTTTTGCAGCATGCTCCTGGTCTTCATTTATAACTGTTCTGATCAAGTTCTAGCTACTAGAGAAAGAAGACAGGCTAAATCCAGGTTGTGGGTGCTTATGCTTTTGTTCATGCAAGTGGCATTCACCAGGTTGGTGGTAAGAAATACTTGTTTGCAAGTATGTCTATACTATAGTACTTAGACATTCTCACTTGTCACTGTATTGCCGAAGTTTATAACTTTCAGGTTATAAATTTTCACATAGTAATGGCTACAATTTTCTTCTTTCTTATAACATAATACAGAAGTTCTTGATAAATGAAATAATTCTTAGCATATGCTTCTTGATGCATTTGCTAAAATTCAGAATTAATTGTATGAATTCTGCTTCCGTTTGTTAATATATGGAATTTCAAGCTGGGTGCTACAAGTGGATATGTACATATAGCAATGCATGCTTTATGACTTCACCTAATATTGTGCTTGATGTTCTCTTGGATCCAATGCATTATGTTATTGCTCATGCATACATGTGAAAGAATCAGTAAAATTGTGTCAAATAATGCAGACTATTGTTACTTTGGCCAATGCCTGGAATCAAGGAACGACACGTGGTATTTTTTTTTTAAACTCTAATCCTACTTGATTGTTTTTAACGTTGTGATGGACTTTAGCTACTTATTTCACCTCTATTCTTAACAAAAAAATATATGATGAACTAGTCTTGCATTTATTTTTTATTTGTTTCAATATTTTGTTAATTAGTATTATGTGTGAAATGATTTGTACGTTTTTTGTATACAAAAAAAGGTCTCTGGATAAGGCAGCTTCAACATTGGAAATGGAACTGACAGCAGCTCGGACAAGCCAAACTGGTAGGCAGCACTTGCGGCAACATGCTTCTAACTACAGTTTACAAAAAGCTTTTGTGGTGATTGGAATTAATGCAGCCTTTAGCAGCAAAAAGGGAAGAGACTGCATAAGTGAAACATGGTTGCCTAAAGGTACATGCATGTTAATTATTGTTACCTCTATTTCTAAAATATTGTGCTTGATGTTCTCTTGGATCTAATGCATTATGTTATTGCTCATGCATACATGTGAAAGAATCAGTAAAATTGTGTCAAATAATGCAGACTATTCTTACTTTGGCCAATGCCTGGAATCAAGGAACGACACGTGGTAATTTTTTTTTAACTCTAATCCTACTTGATTGTTTTTAACGTTGTGATGGACTTTAGCTACTTATTTCACCTCTATTCTTAACAAAAAAATATATGATGAACTAGTCTTGCATTTATTTTTTATTTGTTTCAATATTTTGTTAATTAGTATTATGTGTGAAATGATTTGTACGTTTTTTGTATACAAAAAAAGGTCTCTGGATAAGGCAGCTTCAGCATTGGAAATGGGCAAGCAGCAGCTCGGACAAGCCAAACCGGTGGGCAGCACTTGCGGAAACATGCTTCTAACTACGAGTTTACAAAAAGCTTTTGTGGTGATTGGAATTAACGTGACCTTTAGCGACAAAAAGGGAAGAGACTGCATAAGTGAAACATGGTTGCCTAAAGGTACATGCATGTTAATTATTGTTACCTCTATTTCTAAAATATTGTGCTTGATGTTTTCTTGGATCTAATGCATTATGTTATTGCTCATGCATACATGTGAAAGAATCAGTAAAATTGTGTCAAATAATGCAGACTATTCTTACTTTGGCCAATGCCTTGAATCAAGGAACTGACACGTGGTTTTTTTTTTAACTCTAATCCTACTTGATTGTTTTTAACGTTGTGATGGACTTTAGCTACTTATTTCACCTCTATTCTTAACAAAAAAATATATGATGAACTAGTCTTGCATTTATTTTTTATTTGTTTCAATATTTTGTTAATTAGTATTATGTGTGAAATGATTTGTACGTTCTTTGTATACAAAAAAAGGTCTCTGGATAAGACAGCTTCAGCATTGGAAATGGAACTGACCGCAGCTCGGACAAGCCAATCTGGTGGGCAGCACTTGCGGCAACATGCTTCTAACTACAGTTTACAAAAAGCCAAACTGGTGGGCAGCACTTGCGGCAACATGCTTCTGACTACCGTCGTGGACCTCCGTTGAACACCCAAACGTCATACCAAACCCGTGCAAACCACCTCAGCTACTGGGTCATTATCGAGTCTCGTGAGCCAGAGAGATGGGAGAATGAGAGAATGTGAGAGAAGGACATAGGGGAGAGAGAAGGGCAGTGGGGAAGAGAGGAGAAATCCCGGGTTATTTGATTTGGGGTAAACATTTGTAAATGTGAAAAATTAAAAGGACCTAATAATAATAACAATAATTTTGCACATGGGTGAACCACTTTACAAAATGCTTCGCCTTCACCATAAACTCAAGCATAAAACACACACAGTCCATCAACATCATAGAGATCAAAACAAAATAAAAATAAAAAGCGACACTTACTCGTTTCCCTGGCTACACATTTTCTCCTCATTCCCAGATATGGAAAGGCTCTCTTGCTTTCCTCCTCTAAGTCCCTGGTCAAACACAGAGCATAATGCTCTTCTTTTTCAACATAATATCAAAAACGGATACGGATTACATAAACTCCCCAAAGTATATTTGCTCATTCTGCATCATCATTTCCCACAGCATTCTAATTTTCTTGTTCCACAAACTCACATTCTCCTTCTGCATTATCATTTCCCCCAAGCTCTTGCTCTTTCTTCAACACCATAGTTTAAAGATGGACAACAACAATCTGAGTACTGCAGCTCAGAGAGGAGATATCAACCTCCTCTACTCTGTTCTTAAGGATGATCGATATGCTCTGGACTCATTGGATGGTATAGCATTCATTGATACTCCATTGCATATCGCTGCAATGGCCGGCAACATGAGTTTTGCAACCGAGGTGATGAGGCTAAAACCGTCGTTTGCACGGAAGGATGAAGCCCCATCCATATAGCCTTGCAATACGACCAAAGAAGGATGACGCAACGTTTAGTAAGTATCGACCATGAGCTTGTAAGAGTCAAAGGGAGGGGAGGCATCACCCCCTTGCACTATGCAAGTTAGACTGGTCAACTTGGTCTCATCACCCTCTTCCTCCAAGTTTGCCCAAAGTCCCTTATAGATTTGACGGTGAGAGGTGAGACGACACTACATCTTCTTCATCAAGCACAATCAGTACGATGTTGTTAAATTTCTTGTTAGTTGGATCAGAACAAGCAGCGGGTTGGATGAAGAAGGCAACAGCATCTTGCATGATTCAGTATCGTTGAATAATTTACAGGTATCCTTCTATATATTCATGCTTATTTTAATTTTACCTCTCTTATTGATTAATAATCATGTATCATGACTATCACCTACACTAAGTTACTTTGGTGTTCCTATGTTATTTGTTATATATATTTTTTTTAACTTTAGATAAATATGAGGTTTTATTGGTTGGTAGAATTAACAGGTTTTGTTTGGTGTCAGTTAATGGTCAAATGAAGGTGAAAGGTGAAAAAAGTTTTGAAATATAAGTTAACAAGGAGTGAGGGAGATCGATGCTTAAGTGATGGGAGGTAATAATAGAAGTGAGCCAGAGATGAATTAAGTTATGAGAAAAAACATGTTTGAAATAACATAACATATTTTGTTTTTTGGTTTATTATTGGACTAAATCCATTCTTTGTTTGTTTATTTATTCACACAGATTGTTGAATTATTGATAAACGGTGGCATGAACTTAAACGACACAAACTTGGAGGGTTTAATGGCTTTAGATATTGTGACGGGAGAGATGAAGGTTAGGTATTATATATCAATTTGAAGCAAGGAAACTAATTTAATCCACTCAATCAACAATCACTTGCTATCTCAACCTTTTTTATTTTTATGAAATGCGGTTTATAAAGAGGAGGCAGATAAGAAAAGCTTGCTGAGATTAGTGACTGCATCAAAATGGAGAGAGGGAAGGGTATGTGGCAAAAATTGCTATATGGATACAGAACACTGCTTAGCCTACTATTGAAGATTCTCCACCACAATTAACACCCTGGGTACCAAATCCTATTCCACAAAATAAATAGGCTACTAGCTCTAGCCGTCCAAGTTTGATGCCAATTTCGATACAAGATTTTTGTGTTGCATGAAACAAGCATTAGTATTGTTTTCAGCAGCCATTGCATACTTCTGATAGGTTTAAAATGAAAAGTGTTTTGATGGGAGTTTAGTTTAGATATGAGTTACAACAAATAAATGAGTGATAAGGGATGAAGGAACAAAGAAACTTAATAACAAGATGATTTTAACTAAACATAATTGAGACTATATTCTTAGTCCGTGGCTTGGCCAATAGATTTAAGGAAAAACTTAGACACTTGAGCTTTCCAGTTCTCATGAATTGATAAAGTATTAGGATATAAACTATTAGGAAAGAAATGTCCAAAAGAGCTATGATTATATGTGAATTAGAATAGGTGTCTTAGTATGAATATAACAGTATGTGTCAACATGGAGCAAGAGCGGGGGTATGATTTGAAGATCAAACGGTCTAATTCTGCAACTCTGCTTATGAGCATATGGTGTTAGTATGCAGGATTCATTAATGCTATGTAAACTTGACAGAAGCAAATTTAGCATGAAACCTTACATCTTTTAAACAAATAGTTTGGAAATAAGGAAGGAGTTTAATTTTGATGCAGGTGTCACACTTTTTGACACTATCATCTAATATAGTGTTGACATCTCATTTGATGAATTGGAATATTTTAAACAACAAAATGAGATGTCGGATTAATTAAATGATGTGACAATTGATGCAGCTGTAACACTTTTTGACACTATCATCTAATCTAGTGTTGACATCTCATTTGATGAATTTGAATATTTTAAACAACAAAATGAGATGTCGGATTAATTAAATGATGTAACAAGTGACAACGCATCATTGGATGCAAGTGTTGAACGTTTTTAGTACACCAAGTGTGCATCGAAATTAAGCTTAGAATTAATACAAAGAAAAAACAGCTAATTATCTTTTTCACACGTACCGAAGAAGTCAAGTCATATGCTTTTAGTGTCTTAGCGAGCCCAAAATCCCCTATATGTCAGAAAATTACAGACAAACTCAGGTTGAAGACTTAAAAATCTATGTACAATGTAATCAAAGATGATAGATGAACTCACTCAGGCCAACATCCTGATCCTTGGTAAGAAAGATGTTGGAACACTGGCAGACAAGAAACATAAGCCATATAGTTTGTGAATGCAACAGTAACAAAACAAAATTGAACCATTGCAGAGTTTATGAGCAAAGTGAACAACTTCCAATGTGAGCCATAACAAAACTTGAACATCAATTCAAGATTTGGCAAAACAATACAGACACACATCCGTGAGACAATAGTACCTCCTCGGGAAAGTAAGCACCATTTGATCTTTTCATCAATTCAGCTCTGTTAAAGATTTGAAGAGAAAACAAGTATAACAAAATTTTAAGTATCTGTTGAGAAAACATGAACTTTTACATGACACTTGCAAGTTCATAGGTAATATCATAGACTCACATGTCTCCACCTTCACGAGTTTAGGTGACAATGCACACATAGCAACCCCGCAACAAAATTACAACATGCTTAGTTGAAAAGATTCAAAAGAAAACGATTCTACAATCCAGTCATTTTAGTTTAGAACAGAGGGTGCAATATTTTAAGTTGTAATGTAACAATTAACAATTTGTTGAAATAAAACAAGAGCGAGATCATATCACAAAGAAACTTAAAGTCTCTCTTTCTCACCTTCTCCACCCATGCTTCCTTGAATTCCACAATGTAAGGATGCTAGATTCGAGCAATAAGAGCCATCTTGAATTCCAAATAGCCAATAAAAATGGTCAAATCTCCACAAACAAAAGCATAATCCGGTACATGAAACAAATCAACAAGCAAAATTAAAAACAAAAACAAAATTTACCTCTTGGTGAGCGGATCTCCTGCATCTTCCGATCTGCCTTGCAAGCCCGATTGGTTTCAACACATATCTACAACCCCATGAAAAAGGAAGTGAAGCTATCAAAATTTTGAACCTACCCATCAAGGAATTTGGCATGAAAAGACAAAGATAACCCATCAACGAAATGCAAAATGATGATAATTACTTCTTCTCGGTCTTGTGATGAACATGAATAAGCGACTCCAAAAGCTCCTCGACCGATCTGCTCCATGATCTCATATTGATCCATCCGAGATTCCATTGCACTCGATCCACCAACATGCGTAATCATATGTTACAATTTTTAAACTACCAAACTAACCCTTGTAGACAAGTGGGTGGGGTAGCTCAGTGGTAAAAGCCAAGGGTTTAAGATGTTGGGGGTGTTGGAGGTCCAAGGAGATAAATTAACAACTAACATACTAACCTACTAACATTTGCCTATAAAAAAAAAAAAGAGGCAATGCAAAGACGAAACAGGAGAAATTGCAAGCAACATAACAACCGCTGAATGAGAAAATAAGGCAGGTATTCCCTGTAATTTGGATCACCTGATCTGGGAACATCATGATTCCCATCAAGATACAATTAATTAATAATGATGTTTACAATAAAAATAAATGCTGATAATAGAATTAATTCAGTTAAATTACAAAGTTAGTCAAAATAGGTACTTGCGCCGTTATGCAGTATTTGGTATGGTCTGTGTTTGGCTAAGAGCAAAGGGATTCAACAAGTCGATTTAATCGGACCCAGTGCTCTCCATTCTCCATCCTTTTCCTGCTTTACCATTTCACCACTTGCTTTCTCTTGATCTACTTTTCCATATCTTGTGTATGCAACAGCAGACCAGAAGTGGCAAATCCTACAGCACCGGGGATATAAATCCCATACATATCATATAGCAAGAGATGAGAAGCATTACTGGCGAGTATGTTATAATGCTCGCTATCCCTCCTGGACTTAGAAACTCGATCACCAGTGTAGATAGCAAAAAAGCAAGGGTGTTGATAAACGAAAAGGGTGTGAATATTGTTTGAGGCATTACCGATTTACCTACTTGTCCTCCTACTTGTTCTCCTCGTTTGCTATGATTATGATCGTCAGCACTAGCCTGAAAGACACCACAAGGAGGACTCGAACACCGCTTGAAACGTTGCCGAGGTAAGAAGAGCTGCAAGTAGAAGCCCTGTATTGCGGTGATTCTCTGTTACATCACTTCTAAGGCGAAGCAGAGTAATCACCATTCTATGCAAATCTTTGAACCCGAGCTTCCTTGTGTATCCAAGAATGGGAGATGCCGGTGTATCAAGGGATGAATCAAGTTTTGCTCCACCTTTCATTAATCTAACCTTGATCTCTCCGGTTGCAATATCTAAAGCCGTTAAACACCCCAAGTTTGTGTCGTTTAAGTTCATGCCACTGTTTATCAATAATTCAACAATCTGTGTGAATAAAGAAACAAACAAAGAATGGTTTTAGGCGAGTAGTAAACCAAAAAACAAAATATGTTATGTTATTTCAAACATAATGCTTTTTCTCATAACTTAATTCATCTCTAGCTCACTTCTATTATTACGTCCCATCACTTCAGCATCGATCTCCCTCACTCCTTGTTAACTTATATTTCAAAACTTTTTTCACCTTTCACCTTCATTTGACCATTAACTGACACCAAACAAAACCTGTTAATTCTACCAACCAATAAAACCTCATACTTATCTAAAGTTAAAAAATATACATAACAAATAACATAGGAACACCAAAGTAACTTAGTGTAGGTGATAGTCATGATACATGATTATTAATCAATCAGAGAGGTAAAATTAAAATAAGCATGAATATAGAAGGATACCTGTAAATTATTCAACGATACTGAACCATGCAAGATGCTGTTGCCTTCTTCATCCAACCAGCGGAGTATGCTATCTTCCAACTCCTTGGAACCTTGGAGGCTGCTTGTTGTGTTAACAACATCATACTGATTGTGCTTCACAGCAAGATGTAGTGCTGTCTCACCTCTCACCGTCAAATCTATAAGGGACTTTGGGCAAACTTGGAGGAAGAGGGTGATGAGACCAAGTTGACCAGTCTGACTTGCATAGTGCAAGGGGGTGATGCCTCCCCTCCCTTTGACTTTTACAAGCTCATGGTCGATACTTACTAAACGTTGCGTCATCCTTCTTTGGTCGTATTGCAAGGCTATATGGATGGGGATCCATTCTTTCGTGCAAACGACGGTTTTAGCCTCATCACCTAGGTTGCAAAACTCATGTTGCCGGCCATTGCAGCGATATGCAATGGAGTATCAACGAATGCTATATCATCCAATGAGTCCAGAGCATATCGATCATCCTTAAGAACAGAGTAGAGGAGGTTGATATCTCCTCTCTGAGCTGCAGTACTCAGATTGTTGTTGTCCATCTTTAAACTATGGTGTTGAAGAAAGAGCGAGAGCTTGGGGGAAATGATAATGCAGAAGGAGAATGTGAGTTTGTGGAACAAGAAAATTAGATTGCGGTGGGAAATGACGATGCAAAATGAGCAGATAAACTTTGGGGAGTTTATGTAATCCGTATCCGTTTTTGATATTACGTTGAAAAAGAAGAGCATTATGCTCTATGTTTGACCAGGGATTTAGAAGAGGGAAGCAAGAGAGACTTTCCATATCTGGGGATGGGGAGAAAATGTGTGGCCAGGGAAACGAGTAAGTGTCGCTTTTTGTTTTGATCTTTATGATGTTGATGGACTATGTGTGTTTTATACTTGAGTTTATGGTGAAGGCGAAGCATTTTGTGAAGTGGTTCACCTATGTGCAAAATTATTATTATTATTATTAGGTCCTTTTAATTTTTTACATTTACAAATGTTTACCCCAAATCAAATAACGCGGGATTTCGCCTCTCTTCCCCTCTGCCCTCATCTCTCCCCTATGCCCTCATCTCTCCCCTATGTCCTTCTCTCACGTTCTCTCATTCACCCATCTCTCTAGCTCACGAGACGACATAATGACCCAGTAGCTGAGGTGGTTTGCACGGGTTTGGGTGTTCAACGGAGGTCCACGACGGTTCTGGTCCGTGGCGGCTCACATCGCTGCAAAACACTTGTAGCCAAACACTGTATCTGACTCTGTTGTGCCAAGAGAACCGACAAATAGAGGTAACCCGTTCGATAAGAAGAAGCTGAAATCAAAGCATAACGAGCTTTTATCCGATCCCAAAGAGAAGAACAAGTTTGAAGGTACTTGGAGACTATTCAAGCTTGTCGTTCCACTCGATCAAGACCCTGGCAAGGACTTTCTCGACATTTCTGATGGCCTTCTCGCCTTCTTTTTTTTTAATGAAAAATGTTAAGAAGAATGTGAGTTATTGTTTAATCGTTATTTTACAAATGGCCTTCTACAAGAAATTTTTTTATGTTTTTTCAAAGTTCACGGGTAGTTTTTCAATAAAAATAAAGTGTTATGATATTTGATTTTACTTTTATTTATAACTAGTATATGAACCTGTACTATGTGTGGGGTAAATTTTTTTTTAGGATTTTAATAAAAAAAAAATTATGATATGTTTTTTTTGAGAAATTATTTACCAAAAAGTGTTTAAAAAATAGTCTTAGCCATTGATCGCATGTTGTCTTGTAAATATATACTTTAATCCGTTATCCGTGAGGTGTACATGGAATATCACAAAATTTATGTAATATAAAAAGATAGATATAAAAAAATGTTTGCATGTGAAAAAAAAAAAAGGAAAAATGTTATTTGAAAAATGATGTTTATTTGAAATTAAATTGAATTTAATGATAATACAAAAAGATGAGGTATATAAACAAAATAAAAAAGTTTGTGATTAATCAAAAAGATGTTGTCTCTTTCTTCCACTACCTTAGTATCATATTTAATAGCAAATATTTATTTTCAAAGCTACAACTATATTTGAAGCTAATTGATTATTTATCAATTACATGTAATTTATTTAAACTCTAATGCCAAACTCTTCCCAATATCCTAGTAATAATATAAAATTTATTCTTCTCTTTTGAAAATCTATTTAATATATTTTTCCTCTTTTTTCTATTGAAGTGAACAATCTTTAGACATTATATTTATGTACCATATTATCACTTTCTCTTCTAAAAATCTATTCGATTTATTTCTCCTTTTTTCCATGTGCAAGTTAACTAAATATATAAAATATATTTACCTATCACATTATTTATTTATTGTCTTTTAAAAATATATTTATTTATTTATCCTATTTTCCCGTGCAAGATAACCATTTTAAGAAAATATATTTATCTATCATATTATTTTTTTCCCCTCTTGAGAATCTATTTATTTTTTTCTCTTCTTTTTCCTATTAAAGTTAATCATTTTTAGAACAATATATTTATGTATCATAAATAGTTGTTGAAAATCTATTTGATTTATTTGTCCATTTTTCCAGTGCAAGTTAACTATTAAACAAATATATTTACCTATCACGTTATGTTAAGAGTATAAATATTTTTGTTAGAATTTGTTATGAGTTGTTAATAGTTTGTTAGGGTGTTAATTGTGTTAGTTAGTTAGCTCTATAAATAGAGTGTCATGTATCACATTTCATTAATCTTTTTCAATCAATCAATAGGTTACCACATGAGTATACATATGCTCTCTATCTCTCCTATGAGTATGATCTCTATCCCTCACATCCATGGATTCTTCACATGGTATCAGAGAGATACCCTGAGGAGGCTTCCAGTGATGATTCGGATAGTGAGGAAGAGGAGGCTTTAGATTCTGTTGAAGATTGTGCTTCAAACTGTGATGAAGAATTCATCAGCAACACGACGAGGAGGCCATAACGGTTCCATCACTGCAACAACCATCAACTGAATCTGCAGTAATGGAGGCCAGCCACTGCAATCTCAATTTCGGCAGTTTCGGAGAATCGGATCTTGATGCAATGTCTGTGACTCCGATGACTTCAATCAAGCTGATCAAGCCAACAATTGATGGATCCACCATCAAAATTGGGGAAATCACCTGCGTCCTCGTCAATTCACGTTCTAGCACCTTCAAACAGAAGGCTAATGGAGACTCATCTCAGTTAGATGCTGCGCAACTGTTCTTGGATCCAGAAGTGATTGTTGAAGAAAAAGCAACCAAATCGCAGGGTTTGCCATCTCTGAAGCATCCAAGAAACCCAAGGGGCTCATCGTGGATCTGGTTTCGGAGCGTCATCACCCTGATTTCCGCATCACTATCACAAATCGGATCATCACCTCCTTCCTCAATCTCTTCTGCAACTTTGAATCTGACGTTCTTGAGTCCAACCTGAACCTGGTTTCGATTTGTTTTGCTACGGTAAATCAAGTTTCCGAAAACACCGCCACTGCTGACTACATCGCCTTCGATCCAAAGGAAATCTCAGTAGTTCGCCATCGTTGACAAGAATGACGCACCACCATATCACCGAGCTTCTTTTGCTCTTCTCTTTTTCGGCGTCGGCCGTGGTGGTAGCGCCACCCTCCTTTGAAATCCGTGATTGGCTCTCCCAACAAACCAGCGAATGCATCACTGTCTTCGATCCCGGCGGAACTCTCGTCGCCGACCACAACTCTGTCATACGCCGCCTCGGTAACTCGGACTCATCGTCTTTTGCAAGTCAGTGGCTACCCCCGTCGCAATCCGCCATCATTTAGTTCTTCACCGCGACGACGCCGTCTCCAGGACCGGCCTCTGGTCTTCCTTGGGTGCCTTGGAACACTACTAGACATTAGGGCTTCCAATTGAACCGTTGAAGGGAATTGCCCTGTTGGGCTTGGGCAACGTCATTAGATTTCAGGCTACTGGATTGCTTTGTGGGCCCTGCTTCTTTTAGTTGCTTTAGTGTCTATTTTCTTTTACTGGTTGTAGTATATTTTTTTAATGCTTGTAATTCAAGCTGATTGTGGATGATACCACTTATCAGCTTGAGGGGGGCTGTTAAGAGTATAAATATTTTTGTTAGAATTTGTTATGAGTTGTTAATAGTTTGTTAGGGTGTTAATTGTGTTAGTTAGTTAGCTCTATAAATAGAGTGTCATGTATCACATTTCATTAATCTTTTTCAATCAATCAATATGTTACCACATGAGTATACATATGCTCTCTATCTCTCCTATGAGTATGATCTCTATCCCTCACATCCATGGATTCTTCACACGTTATTTTTTATTCTCTGTTGGCAATATCTTTTTTTATTGTTCAAGTTAATAATTTTTAGAAAATATGTTTATCTATCATATGAACGAAAAAATCTTATTTCATGAACTATTTTGATTTATTTCTCCTCATTCCTCGTGAAAGTTAATCACTTTTAAAAATATATATTTATCTACATATATTTATCTATATATCATTTTTTTCTCTTGAAAGTTTATTTTATTTGTTTCTTCTATTTTCCCTGGGCAAGAAATTATTTAACTATTTTTAGAAATTTATATTTGTCTATCATATTTTTTCCTTATATCTTGAAAATTTATTTGATATATTTCTAATCCTTTCCCATTGTAAGTTAACTGTTACCCATATGTATTGGTTTTGATTTAAAAAAAATATTTGCATTGATACTTTATATTTATTTCCAAACCAGTAATATTTACTTTAATATTTAAATTTGATTAGATGCTCATATATTTTTTTTTATAGGTAAATGCTAGATTTGTTAGTATTTGTTATGTTAGTGGAAGAATTGAACCCACAACCTCCTTATCATTCCAAACCCTATGTCCCTTCCTCCAGACCATCAAGCCACCTTATCATTGCTAATTAGATGCTCATATACTTCGTCAAAAAAAGATTAGATGCTCATGTACTCTTATTACATTGATTATTCCCATTCCCATATTTTTTTAATTAGAGTTTAAAACGTAGCATCAAATTCAAGCAAGTAAATTAAAACATTTTCATAAATACAATAAATAAATCAAAACTTTCCCCTTAAAAAAATGGTAGACTAATTACAAACAATAATTGTGGATGTCAAATACATGAGGTAGCCACACATCAAACTTTTTTTGGAGGGAATGCTTTAGAATAAGACACATAGGAGAGGAATTTATGGAGAATATTACATAATTATATATCGATAAGAAAAAAAAATATGAAATGATATGATCAATTAAATTTATTATATATATATAAATATTTAATATTTAAGGACAAACTTCTGCTCAAATATTTAATATTTAATTTATATCCAAATACAACTTCTACTCTTTCTAATTATCTTTATGAATGCTCAATGGCCACTTATTCTATTTAATAGTATCATAATTCTCCTTTGACAAAATAAATTACATGGTAGTTATATCCATGGGATAAAGGAAAGTGTTATCAGATTTCCTACAAACAAAATGATTTGGAAGTAGCCTTGTAATATCATTCAAAGTGGTCCTCGAGTTATGGTGGTCACAAAATACAAAGAGCCACCGTTACATACTTCATTTTGAAGTCCTCAACTTCTTCCTCATATTCTGAAATTGACAACTCTTAATTATCATTTAAAATAAAAACTTTTAATAATACAAACTCTAGAAGCACTGCTAACTTCAGCAAAGCTTTATTTATAAATGACCGTGACGTTCGATTTCTTCTGATTGCTACTGCAAGCCCCATTATCAAGCTGTCTCACAACCTCGCACTCCAAAATTCCTGACACTCAAAATAGATATAATGTATAATCTATAATATATACAAAAAAGTGTAGATATTTGAATATTTCATTCATTATGCTGAATTGACGCCAAATTTTTAACTTAGGTGCTTTCAAAATTCAAATAAAAATAAGGCTTGCTGTCTTAATGATTCCAATTAAAATCAAATAGTGTTGAAATTTGAATATTTATTCATTATGATAGATTACATTTGGATTGTGGCAAAATATATATTTCAAGATATTTAAATATTTGTTTTAATGCACAGCATTTATGCACAGCTTTTATTTTCTATATTGGTGCAAATTAATATTTGCTTAATCATCCTGTTTTTGTTCTATGATCGACATATAAACATTAGGTTATGCTTCCAATATCCATTCAAAATTATTTAAATTTAAATATTAAATGATAATAATTTACTTAATGGCATTTATTGAAAATTTCTTGTGATTATAATTATAATTAAAGTTATTATTACAATAATTTTAGTTATTATTTGGCTTTAATCATATAATGGAACGATTTGTTTCTAAAATAAATTTATTTATAATTAAAATAAATACACCATTAAGAATTTATATAAGCGTATAATTTTAATAGTGATAATTATAATAATAATTAAGTTGACTAAACTTAAAATTAAAATAGTAGATTCAAAAAAATAATTCTTGAAAATAATTATTGTTATTTTTATAATATTTTTAATATGAAGATGTACTAAAAATGTTTTTCTAAATTTATATAAAATAAATTTTTAATATTTTAAAATTGAGAATTGTTGACATGAATTTTTTTTTATGTATTTTAAAAAAACTTTTAATTGAATAACACACTTTCCGTTTCTTAGTTAACTTCTTTTTTTTCAAAACCTTAACTGAATGATTTTTATAATATCTATAAATAATTTTTATTCTGTTTATTTTATAAATATCTAGCCAATACAATTTCAACTAATTATATAACAATGTTATCTCATATGAAAAAGAAAGTAAAAAAGAAACACAAGTGTCGACATCTAAAATAGTCTTGAAATACAAATCGATCTTGCTCCAATAGACTATATTAAGTTTTCAAAATAAAATCAATAGAATTCATTCTCTATCAGTAACACTCATTTAAAGTGAGTTTGGTATTGAATTTTTAAGAATTTGGCTTGTGCTTTTTAAATATAAAACACAAACACATAAAATATAACATGTTTCCCTTGACATCCATGTCCCAAAGCCCTTCATGGTTTTTAACATCCACTTCAAGACGAGAGTATTCCACCGGACAATAAATCTTTCTCAACTTTTATCTTCAACAATTTGGATTTAGTGGAGGACAACTCGCCTTCATCATTTGCACATCCATTGTCTTCAACTCCAAATAACCTGTTTGAAGGTGTTGTAAAATCTATATGACTTTCACATGTTTGTGAATTGGATTCCTACATAGAAACCAAAAAACAAACCAAAAGAATCATTTTCCTACTTGGAGTGATGGATCTCCAAATTGACGAATGTTTTGATTTTTTATGTTAACTTTAAAGAGGAAAGTTTTATCTTTCAAAACATCGAATTCAGGAGGATATTTGGATTGATCACCACCCTAACAACAACAAAGATGACAATATAGACAACACAAATAATCCATTATTATAAATATATTGATGATTTTGTTAAAAAAAATAAAAGATGCACTCACTCTTAATTTGCAGACTTCCTTTGACAGTAGCTTGGATCCTCCAACCCTATAATAAAGAAAATCAGTTAAATCAAATATCATTCATGAAAGTTAAAAAAAAATGGAAAAAAAATGTTAAACAATTGTTATAAACATTACATTCTCATACATATTTTTCTTTTTCTTTTTAATTCTTAATCTTTTGAATTATTTAAAAAAAAACGGAGAAAAGCAAAGAGTCGAGCTTTCTTTCCATGGTGCACCCTTTTCTTCTTCTTCATTGGTTCTCACAATTCAGTTTTTCAGTAAACTATTTAATTTGATCTTTAAGCATGATATCTTTCCATCAGGAAGAATTAGCGCATAATTCTTTCGAAATGTATACTATTTTGTGGCTAGTAACATGTTTTTAGTAATATATGTTTGGGGATGTTAAAGCCATCCGTGATAACAAGATTGCAATTTGGTACCCGTGAACCACTTAACCCTCTCAATGATGACAAGATTGGAAAAGCTATGCAAGTTGCACCAATATAGCTGGCCTTTCCCAAGTACCTGATGGTGTGGCTTCATGGCAAGTTGCATAGAGTGAGTTCACATATTCACCATTGTTATTGACTCGAAGACTTAGGGCACAAATCTGAACTAGGGAGAAAATCTGAATAAGGGAGATAAGAATGGAGCGAAGATGATATTGAAAGAAGAATGATAAATGAACCAAAGAATTAAAACACATAGAAGAAGAAGACTCAAGGCACCAAAAGAAAGAAGGAAGAAGACGCACAAAGATCAAACCCAGGGAAGAAAGAATGCTCCAACTAATTTTCTCTGCTTTTAAGAATTAAAAATAAAAAATAATCAACGGTTGAGATTTACAAAAATAAACGATCATATTTTATCATTAGTACTCGGTAGTCATTTAACCTTGAGCTAATATAAGAACCAATTTAACTAATTCTTGAAGTCTGAGGATTAATTAGGAAGAATCAATAGTTGAGAGTGCCATTTTGCAAATGAGTTAAAGATATTGAGGTATAGATCACCAAAAACATCCTCCAATCAACCAATCAGAAGCCGATACAGTTAAAAGACTACGCTAAATATACTGCCAAACGAAATGAGTATGAGCCAAGTAATGTCTTTCAAGAATATAATGTTGGAATTATCATAACGGACATGAGTTCCAATAACTCATCATCCAACCCCATATAATGTTAAATTCACAAAAACTGTTCGGTCACACTTTAAACTCGAAGCTTTAACAAATCCTTTCAATTCATCTTCTTAAGCTCATACAATGGCATGCAATTCATCTACAATTACATGAGAAGTAGACCGTGAAGAGAACTTTGAAAATTAAAAAAAAAAAAAAAGGTTGACACCACACAATAGCCAATAAATGCAAAGAGTCTCGTAGGTACCAAAATGAACCAAATCACATTACAGTCACAAAGAAATGTCCATAAATTCATTGCAATTCTCTCTTTCAAGCTCATCACTTTGCATCTTTGTAAACAACCCAAGATATGACTAATTGCTAGCTGCAACATAACCCCTCCTAATTAAATTAAACTGAAGCAGTGAACAAGAACTATGAAGCAGGAGATACACTACCAAAACCGTAAGTACTGACTATAACACAAGCCATGCATTCTTAATTAGAGCTTTAACGGTAAATCAAGAAGCTTCAAATCTTGTTGACTAGTCTTCAAACGAGTTCCACTAACCAAATATCCAATTGTTTCTTCATTGGCTGCAGAATTGAGCATGGTCTTTACCACTTCAAATCTACCAATGCTGCTGCCTTGTGATGATAATCTTAATTGATTTGTTGAAAGTTTCCAACGCAAGCTTGCCTTGCCTATTAATAAGTGATTCCAAACCCAAATCTATGAGAAGGCTTCTGAATGATGGAGTGAGCCTGAATTTCAAGTGGTCTATTACAGCAAGCACCATGGAGGGGTAGAGATGCCATAGAAGAGAAGGCATCTCAAAAGGCAACAGTTGCTGAAGCCATTATGTGTGTTCCTAACCTTTGACCTCTCTTTGCCATTGACCTCTCTCCCTTGTGAGCATTTTGGTGTCCCCCAAGAGTTTGTGAACTATAGAACTTTCTCTTGCAGTAGTTGCAAGAGAATACTAGGGGCTCTCCTGCGCATCAAAACCAGGAGGGTTTTCTTCTGATGAAGTCTTAGCTAAATCCATGTCCAAACATGTGATTAGATTGAGCTGTGGACAGCATCCAAGAGCAGAATCATCATCACCAGGAACATTCAGATCCAATAAATCATCTAGATGCATGTTCTTTTGTTATATCACTTAGTCAGCTTCAACCTGCCACTTTCCCTTGGCCATGAAGGAGAGTAAGAAAAGCTCCTTTTTTTTTTTTTGTCCGGAGGCTAAAATTATTATAACAAAGCTAAATATACTGAGGCATAGATCACCAATTATATCCTCCAATCAACCAAGGCTATGCTAAATATACTGTCAAACGAAATATGAGTATGAGCCAAGTAATGCCTTTTTGGAAAATAATGTAGGAATTATCAGAACGGACATGGGTTCCAGTAACTCATCATCCAACCCCATAAAGTGTTAAATTCACTTCCTACTTTAAACTCAAAGACTACTTAGACTAAAAATATAAGTCCTTTCAATTCATGTTGTTATTTCTTAAACTCATACAATGCCATGCAATTCATCAACAATTACATGAGAAGTAGGCCGTGTAGAGAATTTTGAAAATGAAAAAAAGGTTGGCACCACACACTACAAAAAGAAAAGGTGTTTAGCGAACGAAGAAATCGGTCACTATTTACTAAAATTCGGTGGCTAAATGGGTTAGCGACCGAATTAGCGACGGAAAAGTGACGGTTGCCATAGTCGCTAATGATTTAGCGACCGAATTTGTCGCCAAATTGGTCTCCAACACCTGTCATGTGACCAATTTTAGTGACCGAAAATTCGGTAGCTAATTCGGTCGCTAAATTGGTCACTGATTAAAACAAATCAGTCACTAAATTGGTCCCCAAAACTTGTTCTAGGAACCAATTTAGTGACTGATTTCTTTAAAAAAGTATATATATAACAAACCAAATGTTTTGAAATAAATGAAAATTAACTTCTTTTAGGTTGTTGCAATAATATTATTTTCAAACAAGAACTTCCATAAAAATCAATTAAATATCACACTCTCAGTCATAACTCAGTGTTAACTCACTTTATTAACAAGTGCAGAAAGTAGTTTGCACTCATGCTCTGATTTCCCACTCAATAGTACATATATGATCTGCAACCAGGAAAAGAAAAGGCGGCCACCCAATGTTTAGTAACTAATACACTTTGATTCCATGTTACTTCAAATATCATATAATAATTTCAATCAACGAGCATTCTAAACTTCATTAAAATTCAACTTGACTAGAAACATTCAAAAACAAGGAATTACTGCAGTTTGCAAAATGAAACTTACAGCATATCCTGGTAGGTCAGATTTCTTGAGTCCACAAGTGTATTTTCACCCTACCCAAAAAGTAGTTTGAATAAGAAAACGATAATTCTATTCACAAAAGAAAAATTAATGGAACTAGCAAAAAACCCTTTATAATGCATTTAAAGATGTACCTCAGAGACTGACAAGTCCTTCTCTGATCAAAATCTTGACCTGAATACAGGTACGAAAGGAATTGTTAGCTAACAGATGATGCTCTTCTGAAGTTCCTATTCTATTTGAGAAAATGGAATATATCCTGTAAAATTCAATAATCATCGTCCACTATAATGTCAGAACTCATTACCAATGCTCACTCCATTTAAACTCATATTGTTATAAACGAAAATCACTTTAAAATATTCAACATAACATAAAAATAGAAAAGCTTTTGTGCATGTTCAACAAACAAAAAACTCTACTGGAGACAGAGCATAAACTAAAGTAACATCAAAATGAAGCCCAAGGTTCAAGCACTACAAAATATGTGGAGTTCAATAAAGATAGTAATAAATAAAGCCCCTAAAAACAAACTGCAATGTTCAGATATTTCTCTATATCATAGCAATAGCATCACATATATCATCAATCACATTGATGCTAAACAAGTCTAGATAAAGCTAGAGATTAATTTTGCCAAGTATCAATTTCTAAGACTCTTCTATTGTTTTTGTCTGGGAAAAAATATATCATATATAATTTCACACATTATGAATCTGCCTTAAAGACAGAACATAAAATCCTTTACTAATCTGTTGGACCAATGTGTATACGTAGCGAACAGGAAGAACGCAATGAAGACAAGAATCAATGCATAACATATAATAGTCGTGACACTTATGCGAGAAGGGCCCTTCTTCCTTTTGCTTTGCTGCAGCAGAGCCTGAGGTTTGATCCTCGCCATTTAGCCTAGTATTCAGTTTCAATCAAGAGCATCATTAATTGACCATCATTAATTTCCAGTTAAGAAAACGAAATCAATGGTGAGAAACAAAAAAAATCAATCAAGAGAAAATTATCATTAATATGATGACAACAACAAAGAAACCTACCAAAATCAACAAATTGTTAAAGTTGATTTACACAAGATTCAATCACCAACTAAACTCCCATAGCTTAAATTTTGAAATTTTCAACTACACTCTCCCCAAAGCAAGACTTTTATCTCCTCAAACTCAATCAGCATAAAGAGAAACTTCAAAATCAAATACAAGTTAAGATCCAACAAGCTAAACTAACACAGAGACAGTTGCATCCACTAAGATTTGGCAAAAGCAAAAAACTTTATTCAAAAAAGTGGAAAAAAGACGAAAATAAGCAATACCCATTAATTATATGAACCTAACTATGGCATAGTCCTTAACGTTTCCACACATAGAAAATGTTGCTTCAGTATACTAAATTTTCAATTTGAAGAAGCAATTAACGGTGAGTGCAACAAGAGCAATAATTGGCTCAATAACATGAAGTTCCATCTATTTAAGAATCCTTTATTTCATTTCCGTTTCTTTTCACAAGCGGGCAAAGAAGTAATACCAAGAACCATGTGTTACTGTGGAGTATTTAGTCTACCTATTTTTTTTTTTCATTCAAGCCATAATGACAGTAATAAAAAGGTGGTAATACTATTTATGCTTTGTAAAGAGTAGTAATATGGCAGATTAAAGAAGACTTGACAAAATCACAATGGACTGAAATTGGGGCTTCTACTTGCTACATAAACAGGTTACTTCATAGCTTAGGCATCAATAGTCATATGTATGCAGTATGTTGTGCATCAGAGTAAAACACAAAAACACACTTCATTTTGAAGATTCAAAAAATTAAGATTCATCAAAGGGCACGAATGATGACGAGTTAAGCTTGTGAGTTTGTAGATAAAGGAAGTCCTGTCCAGTATTCCACAGAAAAAGCCACATATTAGAATTCAAATGACCAAATAATGTGTTCTGTTCTCTTCCCCTAGAAGCAATAAGACATACAGGAGACCTTACCAATTGAAAGAGGCCTCAATACACATGCGCACAAATAATAGAAGAAGAAATCAACGCTGTATATGTGGAGCCACCATAAACCACATAAAAAACCAGGAGTTAGAGCCCTTACCTCATTTAGCACAAACCCTACTCTGTGTTTGGATGGGGAATTTCAAAATTTCAAAGAATTTGAAATACAAGATACTTCAATTGAATTATTTTCATTTTGAAAATATTATGATTGGACAGGATAATTCAAATACCTTATATTTTAAATTCTTTGTTTGGATAAAGAATTTTAATTACCTTCAATTATATATTTTTTGAATATGTATTTAAAAATTAGGAATTCAATATAAAATGTGACAAATAAATAAATAATAGCAATTTTTTAAATAATGAAATTTTAAAATAATGTAAGAAGTTAAAAAAGGAGACAATTTGCAAAAAAGAAAATTAAATTATCAATTTCTTGAAAATCTAATTTCTACATAATTTGTGATTACAAATATACCGCTTAACAAAAAGAAAAGACAAATATTGATGAATAAGAAAAACTTGTCCCATTGTTAATAATATTTCACTTTTGTCTCAGGGATCATAAACCCAATGTATCGACTAATTACAACTCCACCAAAGTGGAAAAAAGTAACTACCCCAATTCTGAAGCAGGACACTAGAAAATAGGGGGAAAATTACACCCCTACTATAGTTCATATAATATGGAAGCCAGCTTTGTAAATAATGATGGGATATTCCATGCAACCTTCTTTCCAAGAGAGACATAAGTGCCTGAAAATCAGAAAAATCATTACTTTGTTGCCCAAATTGAACATCATTCACAATAATTAAATTTAAATCTAGTTGGACATAGTTCCCCAAATTTTTACACACAAATCCTAAACCCCAAATCAAAGCAACATCACAAATAATTATATTCATAATTCACAATGTAATTCACGTCCAAATCAAAATAGGTATAATCAGTGGTTCAAAAATTTAACACAAGGTGTTTCACATCACACGGGAGCATGTATTTGCTGAGAGTAACAGAAGGTACATAGCTCCAAGCTTACTACTCAACTTTCTCTTCAAGCTATAAAGTAACCCGAGATATAAAAAATAATGAGCTATGAACCCTTCGGCATTGTCCACTTCCCTGAGGCCAACAACTTACCGTGTCTTATCTTTTTTTTTTTCCTCTTTTTACTAGTTTAACTTTCAATTCCATTTTAAATAGGGCCAAGGTAAATAGAAAAGGTGAAAAGCAGGCAATGCTGGTTGAAAATTTGCACCCTTTGTAATGTGGTAATTTTATATATTTTATAGCAAACTTGCACATTAACTGAAGTAATTGAAGTATCAACTATACTGGTGTCCATTTCTTCACTATCCATACCAAAAAAAAGGTAAAACTAGATATAATTGAATTGAATGGTAAAAACTATATGTAGGCTGCACCAATAATACCTGCAACCCAATCAGAAATTATACCCATTTTCCTCAAGACATGAGCATATTCAAGATTAAGCCTATACACTTGTATGTACACACAATAGATCCATGAGAACATCCTTTCGAAAAGATTCTTTTTCACAAAAGCTGAATTATGCAGTTTAGTACCCTTCAATTTACATATTGAACATGGCTATAAGAAACATCAACCACATGCCTAATATACAACATTATCAACTAACAGCAACAACTGAATGCTTGGCTGCGACACCCCTTTTTGGGCGTCACATTATGCAGGTGCCTGTAACAAAATAATATGAGAATTTTTTTAAAATATTTACAGTATCTATTTTAAATCAATAAAACATATATACAACATATCAGAGTGTTGGAACCAAAGTGGTTTTGGATTTAATAATCTCTAAGTTTTGATGCTAACAAAAGGATTAAATTTGCTTGGCAAAGTGTTAGTTGAGATTTAACACGTGCTTTCAGTTATGCAAGAACACTTTAATAAGTAAAATAAACTTGGGATAAGTTCAAATTGAAAAATACGCGTCCACCGTTGTAGACAGGCTACTCAAGCACTTTGGTAAAGTTACTTAGTTATTTAATTAAGTAGACTGGCTTTCTTGAGTAGACGAGGCTATAAATGTTTGCTAGATGAATACCTAAATAACTTGTTAGGTACAGCAAGTCCAAAGACTTGATAATAAACGTGTTCATCTTGCCACGTAAGCAGACGAAAGTAATTAGTTGAAGAAAATGAACTAAAAATCAAAGTAATCTAGTAGACGAGCTCTAACTGCCATGTCACTAGACGGAGATCTTTATAACTCATTAAGGAATAGCAAGTATGAAGACTTGATAGATAAAAGGATATGCCACGTCATCAGACGAGCTATGTAAAATATAGAACAGATTTGGACTCCCATATGAATGAGTAGACAGAGTTTCTTTTTAGACGAGCTCCATCTTGGAATGAATTAAATGCAATCCGAATCTCTTATATATTTATTTCAAATGATTGATATTTATTTCAACAGAGTATTTGTTCTTCACATTTGTTTAATCTGCTTTAATATTTGACCTTGTTGTAAAAGAAATATAGTACAATCAAGAAATACAAAAATCAGAATCGTACAATAAGATACTGTAAAAAACGATTTGTACGATGACAACTTTATGATTGAAAATGCTGAATTATACACAAAGAAGAAACAACAAGTACTCAAGCTACAATACTCAGAGGAGTGAACCTCCATATTCATGCTACCTCGATAACCAAGAGTACTATTCAGCATTGCTACAACCAGGCTATCAGTCACAACGGATATCACGCATTAAATGCTATCTCTAAACGGGATTATTCAATGTAACCGTTGAAGAAAGACAAGTGAAGAAGAATGTCACTATAAATTGAAGACCTCGGATACTGAAGAACAACTCTTGCTTGCACAATCTTGCTAGCTGAACTTTTGCTATTTGATAATCATTCATTCCATTATTCTTTTAAGAGCAAGAGTCTGTATTCTTTAGTTTGAATATTGTTGTAATATTCAACCGATCTTAAACTGTCATATTCTCACCCATAGTAAGTTAAGAAGATCAACCATTAAATATCTTTGTTAGAGTTAGAGCCTGAAGATGCTTGGTAAGAAAGGAATACTTGTAGCCTGGAGAGGTGTTGAATACTTGTTTGTAATCTATTTGGAGAAATAATGGAAAAATCCTTCAAGTCGAAGGGACTGGATGTAGCTCTTGGTTGGAAGAGAGTGAACCAGGATAAAATCTCTTGCGTGAATCTTCTATCCCTAAACTCTTCAGTTTTATTTGGTTATACTAATTGTGGGGTTTTGATATTGGTTTTGTTAAAGTCTTTTAAAAAGGATCTTTGTCTTTGTGTGTGCTTCTGTTTCATATCTCTTTGAGTGCAAAATTTGTTTTAAAGGTTGTTTTCGAAAATTATTAACAAACACAATTCAACCCCCCCCCCCCCCTTTGTGTTTGCCTGTGTCAAAGACATCTGGGAGCTCATAGAAACTGGTTACACTGAACATGGAAATGAAAAGGGAGCTGTTGTTGCCAGAGCAGGCTGGACAGCAGATCAAAAGGCAAAACATCAACTAAATCTTAAAGCTAAGCATTATTTGATGTGTGTCATCATTAGATCTGAACATGACAAAGTTCACAGCTGCAATACTGCTAAAGAAATCTGTGATACACTTGCCCTAGGATCTCTCATATATCTTACTGCGTCTAGGCCTGATATTATGTTCAGTGTATGTTTATGTGCTCGATTTCAATCTGATCCTAGAGAATCTCACTTATCAGCAGTTAAGAGAATCTTTAGATATTTAAAAGGTACTACTAATCTTGGTTTGTGCTTTAAGAAAAATTAAGATTACAGATTAGTTGGTTTTTGTGATGCTGACTATGCTGGAGATAGAATTGAAAGAAAAAACACTAGTGGAGGATGTCACTTGATTGGAGCTAATCTTGTCTCATGGTCAAGCAAAAGACAAAGTACCATTGACTTATCAACTGTTGAAGTTGAGTATATATCAGCTTCAAGTTGTTGCTCACGAAGGTCTAGTCTTGTTGATGCAATCTTCTATGCTCAAGAAGGTCTAGTCTTCACCGAGTCATGGGAAGAAGACTTGGGTGGCACCGAGACTATAGAAGTCCGTCTCATGAAAGAGAACACTATCAGGACTCACTCCTGGAAGGCAGTTGAAATGAAGGACATCGTTTGTATCCTTCACCAGCTTCTCAACAAGGTGGTGCTTCACAAGGTTGGATCAAAGGAAAACCTCATCTCTTCACAAATTCTGTCTCTGCCATCTTCTCATGGAGACAAGAATCAATCTTTCGAGAATCCTGTATGGAAGATTCAGAGACGCAGTGATGAACAAAAAAAAAAGACTCTCTGCACTTCCTTTCTGCCATCTTCTCTCAAAGATTTTCAAGGCTCAAGGAGTGTATGAGTTTCTTGTTGCTAAGTCTCCTGAGGAGCAAGCTAGGTTACTGACTGATAAACCAAAGTCTGCTGCAGACTTTGGAAAGATGAACATAGCCAACACGAACCTCAGCATCTATGTTGTTGCTTAAATGGCCAAGACTGAGGAATTAATGATGGCTAAAGAAGAAATGGTTGAACAGAATAATGTTGAAGTCCTTGGGGTTAAAAGGGTAACCAGGCAGAAGACCACTGCTACAAGGAAGCCTGCCCCCAAGAGGCCAGCAAGTGGGATTGTTATCAGGGAGCCTTCTGATGCCCCTGCTGCAAAGAGGCCAAGAAAAATTATCCTCTCTCATAATGATGATGAGGAAGCTGATGAGGATAGCATTCCTATCAGTTCTATCCTAAAGAAGCAGAAGACCTCTGCTGCTGCTGCTGAGGCCGTTGTGCCTGATCCATCAATCGTACCAACTAAACCAAGGAGGCAACCAGCAAGAAAAGCCAGGTCAACTAAAACTCCTAAGGTAACCATCTCTGCTAATGATCCTGTTCAATTAGCAGTAGATGACCTTGAATCTAGTTTAGAAACTAGGATAGATGATATACATGTCCCTTCCTCAAATGATGTATACATTCCCACACCTCATTTTAATATAATATTTAATTAAAGATGGACTGAATCTCTAAAAAAAAATGCATAATTTCCTTTTATTATCTTACCTCAAAAAAGAAGGTAAAACATTTTTTTAAGAAAAAAATTAAAACAATTAATCCAACTTTTAAAGTTTTTTTTTTCAAAGGAATTAAAGCATTTTTTAAACAAAGGTTCAAAGCTATTCATATAATAATAATTAATTAAAATATTGTTATCAAAACTTATTAAAATAAAAAATTTAGAGAAACAACGTTTACGTATGAAAGTAAGGTATTGAAATATTTATAGAATATTACAACAATTTTCAATGAGTAAACGTTTTTTATAATCTGGGTACTTGTCCTGTTCACTCATAAACCAACCATTCGTTTATATAAAATAATAACGTGCCCATCTTCATTATCTTTTTTTTAAGCAAATTATCTTATTATTATTATTATTATTATTATTGTGCTAACCAATGTGTATTTATCTTGTTTTTTCAATCTACTTTGAGGAGTATCCCACCGCCAACCTAAGACGGGGACTAATCTCCCACGTGAGTTTGTTCGGTACCTCGATGGATGGCATCCCTCCCAGCTGAAGTTTTTTTCATACCCAAGGCTCGAACCCGAGTCCTTGATTAAGGGGCGAGAGGCCTTTAACAACTCATACAAACCTCAATTGGTATGTATTTATCTTGTTGACGTAACATAATTATTTGTATGATTTTTCGAGTAAGATAATTATGCTACTTTGGTAAAGGAACTACTTCTACTATTATGTCTTTATATTTCATTATTTGTAAAGATATTTCCTAAAATTTTCTCATTTATAAAACATTACATATTTCTATATAAATATATCAATCATGTATATATTTTCATCTTCACATACGTATCTAACATATAAAGTATAAAGATATTATTCATTCTTGAGAGTTTTTTTCAAGCAACAACAAAAGGCTAAATTGATGGACAATTATCAACCTCCCATGATGTATCTATTAAATGCTGCCACTGTTCAATCTCGCCATTACATATTAGTGATATCTACATATCATCCTCAGAGCCGTTATCAAATTTAAATCTATTTGACAATTGGCAAACGTACTCAATTTTTTAAAATATATTTATGGTGAATTTATCACTATAGGAAAATTGCCATAACGGATAGTTTTACCGATGGAATACCTTCGGGGCTAATTTTAGGATGAGAGAGCCACTAATAACCATTGACTTATTCTGAGGATCATACTCCTACATCCTCCACACCGGATCCTAGCTCCAAGCCCCTCACCAGAAACAAGTTTCTCTCCTTCTCTGGCCCTTATCTCAGCCACCACACTGCCACCGTTCAGCCACCATGCAGCCACCGCCGTATACCCACCAGATCTGGCCTCTAATAGAAAAACCCCAACCTCTCTCACTCTCCTCTACCTCCCACCACCATCACCACCAGCCACCGTAGTGACCACCGAGTCCAGATCTGTACCCGCCAGCAATCCTCTTATTCTTCCTCACCGCCCTCACGGCCAAAAACTCTGGCGGCTCATCCTCACCTTTCATCAACTCTTCCAGCTTCGACTTTATCACCCCGAAACCACCACCAACAAACCCGACAAAACCCGATCTGACACTAGTGGCGTCCAACCCGAACTTCTCTGCTACGGAGACCACGAGGCCCACGCTCAGCACAGCCATCAGGTAAACCTGGAGGGCCCACCTCGCGGCGGCGAGGAAGGTGGAGCCGGATTGGGCGGGTGTTGTTAGCGTGAGAGGCGGAGAGGGTGGAGTGGACGGAGGAGATGGCGGCGGAGAGGGAGAGGAGGTAGGATGGGAGGGAGAAGAGGGCTTTGCTGCGGAGGAGGGAAAGGGCGTCGTGGCGGGACTCTTTCCATCTTGCACAGCACCACCACCAATGCGAACCCCTTCGATTTTCCGCCATCACGAGATCTGCTTCGCACTATGGTTCAGAGGCGGCGGCGGGTCTGAGGCTGTTGGCAGTGACTGGTTCGTTGGAGCAATAGAAGGGACCAAACAGAGGTGCTCCTCAATGGCGTCGGACTTGCTAAGGAGAACGAGGATGTCGCCGGCGGCGACGATGGCGCCGGAGAAGGGAGATAGTGGTGGGGGCGGCGCTGTGAACCAGAGGGATGGGGAGAGGTAGTTGATAAGAGTGATTATCCGGTGTGGAGGATGCATGGTATGAACATGGGTAGAGATGAATCCGAGGGCAATAAATGGTGTTGCATGGTGAGAGACTTGTCATAGTCTCTCACCCTAGAAGCAGCCTTCGGTCCGTGAAAGATAAAGATACTTTTACCGATACTTTCCCCATAGTTTCTGTCGGTACTCTCTTCCCCGACAATTTTGATTCTGAAAGTTTCAATTCCATTTTTCTTTTCCAATCATTTTCTTTCTCCTATCTCTTTTCTCTCACGCCTTCTCTATTTTCCCATTCTCACTCTCACTTTGACTGAAAATCCCTAATCCTCTCCTTCTTCCTTACATTGTTGTGGAATCGCCACCGCCATGGAATCCCTAGAGCGCAGGTTTTCTCTTCGTCTTTGTCTTTGTGTTCGATTTTACATTTCTCTACTTGTTAATTATGTTTTTTTTTTCTCTTTAAACAAAATATCAAATACTGTTGCACTTTTGGAGCTTGAATCTTGATTATTTTCTCAATTTTAATGGAAAACTTGCTTACTTTGCTCACTTTTTTAGCTTTTATTCTCGTTGTTTTATTTTTGTGCTTGTGTTTGCTTGTATGTTGCATCTTAATTGATTGTGGTTGCTCGCTTGGATTGGTTTTGAATTTCTACTTACTGTTTCAGATTAATGGTCATCAATAATCATTGCAGGTTGCAATTGTGTTTCTGAGGTTCTGCAGTTGGCAGAGGTGGTGTGGTTGAGGGTCTGCATTTGACCATCTGTTGATTCACCGAACTCTATTATTGTATAGCAGGGTTTATTTGAATTGATCATAGGATCAAGCATGTGACTAGGATAAAGGTATACACGAGGTCATTTGGTTATTACCCCATTTGATTGCTACTTTATCTATTGATTAAGCTGGTTTCAATATAGTATATACTTTTTTGTTTGAACAGATTTTAAAGAGTGATTCCTTTGAACTCCATGTTGAAGAGCCTTTTGTTTTTCGCAGCTAAAAGGTATTAATGACTCCATAATAGTCCATACGAATGCGATGGAGTTTGATGTAATTACATCTAAGAAGTATTTACTTTTGCATAAGTCTTGTGATGTTATTGATTGCAGATGACCTGACAACAATTGAAGGGAGGTGTGTCATCAATAAACATAGCAGGTTTCAATAATTTTTTTTAATTTCAAATATATGCTTAGATATGCATAATTGTTATTTTAATACCAATTTTCCTCCATTATAAAAGTGTGTCATGCATTAATATTTGTAATTCACATGGAGTTAGTAGTCTAATTTTTATATTCTGTGGAGGAATAGTTTTACGTCAGTTAAAATCACTGGAGTTGTCTTTTGTGGGTGAAAATTAGCTGTTCTAGTATCATGTTCCTGTCTTTAACTTTTTGATTTTCCTCTCTATGAAGCTTGTCCACTTGGTTCTTATTGTCCAATTGCAAAACTGAACAAAACATCTGGAGTATGTGATCCATAAGTTCAAATATGTTGACCTTAATTTTTGTCAAGTGTTGTGTATGCTTAGTCATGCAATATATTCATCACTAAAAACAAATTTGAACCATCAAAGTTATGGTGATGACACTATGATGTATAAAAAAATTGCAGATATAGTTACCAGATACCTCCAGGAGGAAAATCATAGTTGTGGTAGTGCTGATATTTGGTCTAGTGTTGTGAACAACAGTGATATCTTCTGTTCTCTAGGATCATACTGCCCAAGTACCACACGCAGAGTTTCTTGTAGTAGTGGGTACTGACTTATCCTAGATTGCTTTTTCTCTAAAGTAAATTGTCTAAATTTCTTTTGTTGCAAAAGATAATGTCCCCTACTACTGAAACCTGAGAATTAATACTCACTGATATCATGTTCTCCAATTTCAGATATTACAGCAGGAAGGGTTCAACTCATCCAAATCGTAAGTCTAATTTCTTCGGTTACATTTATGCCATCATGTGTGTCCTTAAATTGCCCCTTAAACAAACTTTGTACTGTTTCATTTTTGCAGCATGCTCCTGGTTACCAGATACCTCCAGGAGGAAAATCATAGTTGTGGTAGTGCTGATATTTGGTCTAGTGTTGTGAACAACAGTGATATCTTCTGTTCTCTAGGATCATACTGCCCAAGTACCACACGCAGAGTTTCTTGTAGTAGTGGGTACTGACTTATCCTAGATTGCTTTTTCTCTAAAGTAAATTGTCTAAATTTCTTTTGTTGCAAAAGATAATGTCCCCTACTACTGAAACCTGAGAATTAATACTCACTGATATCATGTTCTCCAATTTCAGATATTACAGCAGGAAGGGTTCAACTCATCCAAATCGTAAGTCTAATTTCTTCGGTTACATTTATGCCATCATGTGTGTCCTTAAATTGCCCCTTAAACAAACTTTGTACTGTTTCATTTTTGCAGCATGCTCCTGGTCTTCATTTATAACTGTTCTGATCAAGTTCTAGCTACTAGAGAAAGAAGGCAGGCTAAATCCAGGTTGTGGGTGCTTATGCTTTTGTTCATGCAAGTGGCATTCACCAGGTTGGTGGTAAGAAATACTTGTTTGCAAGTATGTCTATACTATAGTACTTAGACATTCTCACTTGTCACTGTATTGCCGAAGTTTATAACTTTCAGGTTATAAATTTTCACATAGTAATGGCTACAATTTTCTTCTTTCTTATAACATAATACAGAAGTTCTTGATAAATGAAATAATTCTTAGCATATGCTTCTTGATGCATTTGCTAAAATTCAGAATTAATTGTATGAATTCTGCTTCCTTTTGTTAATATATGGAATTTCAAGCTGGGTGCTACAAGTGGATATGTACATATAGCAATGCATGCTTTATGACTTCACCTAATATTGTGCTTGATGTTCTCTTGGATCCAATGCATTATGTTATTGCTCATGCATACATGTGAAAGAATCAGTAAAATTGTGTCAAATAATGCAGACTATTCTTACTTTGGCCAATGCCTGGAATCAAGGAACGACACGTGGTATTTTTTTTTTAAACTCTAATCCTACTTGATTGTTTTTAACGTTGTGATGGACTTTAGCTACTTATTTCACCTCTATTCTTAACAAAAAAATATATGATGAACTAGTCTTGCATTTATTTTTTATTTGTTTCAATATTTTGTTAATTAGTATTATGTGTGAAATGATTTGTACGTTTTTGTATACAAAAAAAGGGTCTCTGGATAAGGCAGCTTCAACATTGGAAATGGAACTCGACAAAGCGACTCGGACAAGCCAAATCGGTAGGCAAGACTTGCGGCAACATGCTTCTAACTACAGTTTACAAAAAGCTTTTGTGGTGATTGGAATTAATGCAGCCTTTAGCAGCAAAAAGGGAAGAGACTGCATAAGTGAAACATGGTTGCCTAAAGGTACATGCATGTTAATTATTGTTACCTCTATTTCTAAAATATTGTGCTTGATGTTCTCTTGGATCTAATGCATTATGTTATTGCTCATGCATACATGTGAAAGAATCAGTAAAATTGTGTCAAATAATGCAGACTATTCTTACTTTGGCCAATGCCTGGAATCAAGGAACGACACGTGGTATTTTTTTTTTAACTCTAATCCTACTTGATTGTTTTTAACGTTGTGATGGACTTTAGCTACTTATTTCACCTCTATTCTTAACAAAAAAATATATGATGAACTAGTCTTGCATTTATTTTTTATTTGTTTCAATATTTTGTTAATTAGTATTATGTGTGAAATGATTTGTACGTTTTTTGTATACAAAAAAAGGTCTCTGGATAAGGCAGCTTCAGAATTGGAAATGGAACTGACAGCAGCTCGGACAAGCCAAACTGGTGGGCAGCACTTGCGGAAACATGCTTCTAACTACAGTTTACAAAAAGCCAAACTGGTGGGCAGCACTTGCGGCAACATGCTTCTGACTACCGTCGTGGACCTCCGTTGAACACCCAAACGTCATACCAAACCCGTGCAAACCACCTCAGCTATTGGGTCATTATCGAGTCTCGTGAGCCAGAGAGATGGGAGAATGAGAGAACGTGAGAGAAGGACATAGGGGAGAGAGAAGGGCAGTGGGGAAGAGAGGAGAAATCCCGGGTTATTTGATTTGGGGTAAACATTTGTAAATGTGAAAAATTAAAAGGACCTAATAATAATAATAATAATAATAATAATTTTGCACATGGGTGAACCACTTTACAAAATGCTTCGCCTTCACCATAAACTCAAGCATAAAACACACACAGTCCATCAACATCACAGAGATCAAAACAAAATCAAAATAAAAAGCGACACTTACTCGTTTCCCTGGCCACACATTTACTCCTCATTCCCAGATATGGAAAGGCTCTCTTGCTTTCCTCCTCTAAGTCCCTGGTCAAACACAGAGCATAATGTTCTTCTTTTTCAACATAATATCAAAAACGGATACGGATTACATAAACTCCCCAAAGTATATTTGCTCATTCCCACAGCATTCTAATTTTCTTGTTCCACAAACTCACATTCTCCTTCTGCATTATCATTTCCCCCAAGCTCTTGCTCTTTCTTCAACACCATAGTTTAAAGATGGACAACAACAATCTGAGTACTGCAGCTCAGAGAGGAGATATCAACCTCCTCTACTCTGTTCTTAAGGATGATCGATATGCTCTGGACTCATTGGATGGTATAGCATTCATTGATACCATTGCATATCGCTGCAATGGCCGGCAACATGAGTTTTGCAACCGAGGTGATGAGGCTAAAACCGTCGTTTGCACGGAAGGATGGAGCCCCATCCATATAGCCTTGCAATACGACCAAAGAAGGATGACGCAACGTTTAGTAAGTATCGACCATGAGCTTGTAAGAGTCAAAGGGAGGGGGAGGCATCACCCCCTTGCACTATGCAAGTTAGACTGGTCAACTTGGTCTCATCACCCTCTTCCTCCAAGTTTGCCCAAAGTCCCTTATAGATTTGACGGTGAGAGGTGAGACAGCACTACATCTTGCTGTCAAGCACAATCAGTACGATGTTGTTAAATTTCTTGTTAGTTGGATCAGAACAAGCAGCGGGTTGGATGAAGAAGGCAATAGCATCTTGCATGATTCAGTATCGTTGAATAATTTACAGGTATCCTTCTATATTCATGCTTATTTTAATTTTACCTCTCTTATTGATTAATAATCATGTATCATGACTATCACCTACACTAAGTTACTTTGGTGTTCCTATGTTATTTGTTATATATATTTTTTTTAACTTTAGATAAATATGAGGTTTTATTGGTTGGTAGAATTAACAGGTTTTGTTTGGTGTCAGTTAATGGTCAAATGAAGGTGAAAGGTGAAAAAAGTTTTGAAATATAAGTTAACAAGGAAGTGAGGGAGATCGATGCTTAAGTGATGGGAGGTAATAATAGAAGTGAGCTAGAGATGAATTAAGTTATGAGAAAAAACATGTTTGAAATAACATAACATATTTTGTTTTTTGGTTTATTATTGGACTAAATCCATTCTTTGTTTGTTTATTTATTCACACAGATTGTTGAATTATTGATAAACGGTGGCATGAACTTAAACGACACAAACTTGGAGGGTTTAATGGCTTTAGATATTGTGACTGGAGAGATGAAGGTTAGGTATTATATATCAATTTGAAGCAAGGAAACTAATTTAATCCACTCAATCAACACTCACTTGCTATCTCAACCTTTTTTATTTTTATGAAATGCGGTTTATAAAGAGGAGGCAGATAAGAAAAGCTTGCTGATTAGTGACTGCATCAAAATGGAGAGAGGGAAGGGTATGTGGCAAAAATTGCTATATGGATACAGAACACTGCTTAGCCTACTATTGAAGATTCTCCACCACAATTAACACCCTGGGTACCAAATCCTATTCCACAAAATAAATAGGCTACTAGCTCTAGCCGTCCAAGTTTGATGCCAATTTCGATACAAGCTGATTTTTGTGTTGCATGAAACAAGCATTAGTATCGTTTTCAGCAGCCATTGCATACTTCTGATAGGTTTAAAATGAAAAGTGTTTTGATGGGAGTTTAGTTTAGATATGAGTTATAACAAATAAATGAGTGATAAGGGATGAAGGAACAAAGAAACTTAATAACAAGATGATTTTAACTAAACATAATTGAGACTATATTCTTAGTCCGTGGCTTGGCATTGAGATTTAAGGAAAAACTTAGACACTTGAGCTTTCCAGTTCTCATGAACAGATAAAGTATTAGGATATAAACTATTAGGAAAGAAATGTCCAAAAGAGCTACTATGATTATATGTGAATTAGAATAGGTGTCTTAGTATGAATATAACAGTATGTGTCAACATAGAGCAAGAGCGGGGGTATGATTTGAAGATCAAACGGTCTAATTCTGCAACTCTGCTTATGAGCATATGGTGTTAGTATGCAGGATTCATTAATGCTATGTAAACTTGACAGAAGCAAATTTAGCATGAAACCTTACATCTTTTAAACAAATAGTTTGGAAATAAGGAAGGAGTTTAATTTTGATGCAGGTGTCACACTTTTTGACACTATCATCTAATATAGTGTTGACATCTCATTTGATGAATTGGAATATTTTAAACAACAAAATGAGATGTCGGATTAATTAAATGATGTGACAATTGATGCAGCTGTAACACTTTTTGACACTATCATCTAATCTAGTGTTGACATCTCATTTGATGAATTTGAATATTTTAAACAACAAAATGAGATGTCGGATTAATTAAATGATGTAACAAGTGACAACGCATCATTGGATGCAAGTGTTAAACGTTTTTAGTACACCAAGTGTGCATCGAAATTAAGCTTAGAATTAATACAAAGAAAAAACAGCTAATTATCTTTTTCACACGTACCGAAGAAGTCAAGTCATATGCTTTTAGTGTCTTAGCGAGCCCAAAATCCCCTATATGTCAGAAAATTACAGACAAACTCAGGTTGAAGACTTAAAAATCTATGTACAATGTAATCAAAGATGATAGATGAACTCACTCAGGCCAACATCCTGATCCTTGGTAAGAAAGATGTTGGAACACTGGCAGACAAGAAACATAAGCCATATAGTTTGTGAATGCAACAGTAACAAAACAAAATTGAACCATTGCAGAGTTTATGAGCAAAGTGAACAACTTCCAATGTGAGCCATAACAAAACTTGAACATCAATTCAAGATTTGGCAAAACAATACAGACACACATCCGTGAGACAATAGGACCTCCTCGGGAAAGTAAGCACCATTTGATCTTTTCATCAATTCAGCTCTGTTAAAGATTTGAAGAGAAAACAAGTATAACAAAATTTTAAGTATCATTGAGAAAACATGAACTTTTACATGACACCGCAAGTTCATAGGTAATATCATAGACTCACATGTCTCCACCTTCACGCTTTAAGCGACATACACATAGCAACCCCTGCAACAAAATTACAACATGCTTAGTGAAAAGATTCAAAAGAAAACGATTTACAATCCAGTCATTTTAGTTTAGAACAGAGGGTGCAATATTTTAAGTTGTAATGTAACAATTAACAATTTGTTGAAATAAAACAAGATCGAGATCATATCACAAAGAAACTTAAAGTCTCTCTT
The DNA here is from genome assembly GCA_030762895.1 of Sophora flavescens. Taxonomy (NCBI): domain Eukaryota; kingdom Viridiplantae; phylum Streptophyta; class Magnoliopsida; order Fabales; family Fabaceae; genus Sophora; species Sophora flavescens. The sequence goes on from CM061068.1 coordinate 126,708,954, forward strand.
TCTCACCTTCTCCACCCATGCTTCCTTGAATTCCACAATGTAAGGATGCTAGATTCGAGCAATAAGAGCCATCTTGAATTCCAAATAGCCAATAAAAATGGTCAAATCTCCACAAACAAAAGCATAATCCGGTACATGAAACAAATCAACAAGCAAAATTAAAAACAAAAACAAAATTTACCTCTTGGTGAGCGGATCTCCTGCATCTTCCAGTCTGCCTTGCAAGCTCCGATTGGTTTCAACACATATCTACAACCCCATGAAAAAGGAAGTGAAGCTATCAAAATTTTGAACCTACCCATCAAGGAATTTGGCATGAAAAGACAAAGATAACCCATCAACGAAATGCAAAATGATGATAATTACTTCTTCTCGGTCTTGTGATGAACATGAATAGCGACTCCAAAAGCTCCTCGACCGTCCGCTCCATGATCTCATATTGATCCATCCGAGATTCCATTGCACTCGATCCACCAACATGCGCAATACTGTTACAATTTTTAAACTACCAAACTAACCCCTGTAGACAAGTGGGTGGGGTAGCTCAAGTGGTAAAAGCCAAGGGTTTAAGATGTTGGGGGTGTTGGAGGTCCAAGGAGATAAATTAACAACTAACATACTAACCTACTAACATTTGCCTATTAAAAAAAAAAAGAGGCAATGCAAAGACGAAACAGGAGAAATTGCGAACAGAACATAACAACTCTGAATGAGGAAAATAAGGCAGGTATTCCCTGTAATGGGAACATCATGATTCCCATCAAGATACAATTAATTAATAATGATGTTTACAATAAAAATAAATGCTGATAATAGAATTAATTAAGTTAAATTACAAAGTTAGTCAAAATAGGTACTTGCGCCGTTATGCAGTATTTGGTATGGTCTGTGTTTGGGCTAAGAGCAAAGGGATTCAACAAGTCGATTTAATCGGACCCAGTGCTCTCCATTCTCCATCCTTTTCCTGCTTTACCATTTCACCACTTGCTTTCTCTTGATCTACTTTTCCATATCTTGTGTATGCAACACCAGACCAGAAGTGGCAAATCCTACAGCACCGGGGGATATAAATCCCATACATATCATATAGCAAGAGATGAGAAGCATTACTGGCGAGTATGTTATAATGCTCGCTATCCCTCCTGGACTTAGAAACTCGATCACCAGTGTAGATAGCAAAAAAGCAAGGGTGTTGATAAACGAAAAGGGTGTGAATATTGTTTGAGGCATTACCGATTTACCTACTTGTCCTCCTACTTGTTCTCCTCGTTTGCTATGATTATGATCGTCGGCACTAGCCTGAAAGACACCACATGGAGGACTCGAACACCGCTTGAAACGTTGCCGAGGTAAGAAGAGCTGCAAGTAGAAGCCCTGTATTGCGGTGATTCTCTGTTACATCACTTCTAAGGCGAAGCAGAGTAATCACCATTCTATGCAAATCTTTGAACCTAAGCTTCCTTATGTATCCAAGAATGGGAGATGCCGGTGTATCAAGGGATGAAGCAAGTTTTGCTCCACCTTTCATTAATCTAACCTTGATCTCTCCGGTCGCAATATCTAAAGCCGTTAAACACCCCAAGTTTGTGTCGTTTAAGTTCATGCCACTGTTTATCAATAATTCAACAATCTGTGTGAATAAAGAAACAAACAAAGAATGGTTTTAGGCGAGTAGTAAACCAAAAAACAAAATATGTTATGTTATTTCAAACATAATGCTTTTTCTCATAACTTAATTCATCTCTAGCTCACTTCTATTATTATGTCCCATCACTTCAGCATCGATCTCCCTCACTCCTTGTTAACTTATATTTCAAAACTTTTTTCACCTTTCACCTTCATTTGACCATTAACTGACACCAAACAAAACCTGTTAATTCTACCAACCAATAAAACCTCATACTTATCTAAAGTTAAAAAATATACATAACAAATAACATAGGAACACCAAAGTAACTTAGTGTAGGTGATAGTCATGATACATGATTATTAATCAATCAAAGAGGTAAAATTAAAATAAGCATGAATATAGAAGGATACCTGTAAATTATTCAACGATACTGAACCATGCAAGATGCTGTTGCCTTCTTCATCCAACCAGCGGAGTATGCTATCTTCCAACTCATTGGAACCTTGGAGGCTGCTTGTTGTGTTAACAACATCATACTGATTGTGCTTCACAGCAAGATGTATTTGTCTCACCTCTCACCGTCAAATCTATAAGGGACTTTGGGCAAACTTGGAGGAAGAGGGTGATGAGACCAAGTTGACCAGTCTGACTTGCATAGTGCAAGGGGGTGATGCCTCCCCTCCCTTTGACTCTTACAAGCTCATGGTCGATACTTACTAAACGTTGCGTCATCCTTCTTTGGTCGTATTGCAAGGCTATATGGATGGGGATCCATTCTTTCGTGCAAGACGGTTTTAGCCTCATCACCTCGGTTGCAAAACTCATGTTGCCGGCCATTGCAGCGATATGCAATGGAGTATCAACGAATGCTATATCATCCAATGAGTCCAGAGCATATCGATCATCCTTAAGAACAGAGTAGAGGAGGTTGATATCTCCTCTCCAGAGTCGCAGACTTTCAGATTGTTGTTGTCCATCTTTAAACTATGGTGTTGAAGAAAGAGCGAGAGCTTGGGGGAAATGATAATGCAGAAGGAGAATGTGAGTTTGTGGAACAAGAAAATTAGATTGCTGTGGTAAATGACGATGCAAAATGAGCAGATAAACTTTGGGGAGTTTATGTAATCCGTTTTTGATATTACGTTGAAAAAGAAGAGCATTATGCTCTATGTTTGACCAGGGATTTAGAGGAGGGAAGCAAGAGACACTTTCCATATCTGGGGATGGGGAGAAAATGTTCAGCCAGGGAAACGAGTAAGTGTCGCTTTTTATTTTTGTTTTGATCTTTATGATGTTGATGGACTATGTGTGTTTTATACTTGAGTTTATGGTGAAGGCGAAGCATTTTGTGAACGAAGCATTATGGAGGCGAAGCATTATTATTATTAGGTCCTTTTAATTTTTTACATTTACAAATGTTTACCCCAAATCAAATAACGCGGGATTTCGCCTCTCTTCCCCTCCGCCCTCATCTCTCCCCTATGCCCTCATCTCTCCCCTATGTCCTTCTCTCACGTTCTCTCATTCACCCATCTCTCTAGCTCACAAGACGACATAATGACCCAGTAGCTGAGGTGGTTTGCACGGGTTTGGGTGTTCAACGGAGAGGTCCACGACGGTTCTGGTTCGTGGCGGCTCACATCGCTGCAAAACACTTGTAGCCAAACACTGTATCTGACTCTGTTGTGCCAAGAGAACCGACAAATAGAGGTAACCCGTTCGATAAGAAGAAGCTGAAATCAAAGCATAACGAGCTTTTATCCGATCCCAAAGAGAAGAACAAGTTTGAAGGTACTTGGAGACTATTCAAGCTTGTCGTTCCACTCGATCAAGACCCTGGCAAGGACTTTCTCGACATTTCTGATGGCCTTCTCTGCCTCGTTTTTTTTTTAATGAAAAATGTTAAGAAGAATGTGAGTTATTGTTTAATCGTTATTTTACAAATGGCCTTCTACAAGAAATTTTTTTATGTTTTTTCAAAGTTCACGGGTAGTTTTTCAATAAAAATAAAGTGTTATGATATTTGATTTTACTTTTATTTATAACTAGTATATGAACTTGTACTATGTGTGGGGTAAATTTTTTTTTAGGATTTTAATAAAAAAAAATTATGATATGTTTTTTTTGAGAAATTATTTACCAAAAAGTGTTTAAAAAATAGTCTTAGCCATTGATCGCATGTTGTCTTGTAAATATATACTTTAATCGGTTATCCGTGAGGTGTACATGGAATATCACAAAATTTATGTAATATAAAAAGATAGATATAAAAAAATGTTTGCATGTGAAAAAAAAAAGGAAAAATGTTATTTGAAAAATGATGTTTATTTGAAATTAAATTGAATTTAATGATAATACAAAAAGATGAGGTATATAAACAAAATAAAAAAGTTTGTGATTAATCAAAAAGATGTTGTCTCTTTCTTCCACTACCTTAGTATCATATTTAATAGCAAATATTTATTTTCAAAGCTACAACTATATTTGAAGCTAATTAATTATTTATCAATTACATGTAATTTATTCAAACTCTAATGCCTGCTCTTCCTAATATCCTAGTAATAATATAAAATTTATTCTTCTCTTTTGAAAATCTATTTAATATATTTTTCCTCTTTTTTCTATTGAAGTGAACAATCTTTAGACATTATATTTATGTACCATATTATCACTTTCTCTTCTAAAAATCTATTCGATTTATTTCTCCTTTTTTCCTTGTGCGAGTTAACTAAATATATAAAATATATTTACCTATCACATTATTTATTTATTGTCTTTTATAAATATATTTATTTATTTATCCTATTTTCCCGTGCAAGATAACCATTTTAAGAAAATATATTTATCTATCATATATTTTTTTCCCCTCTTGAGAATCTATTTATTTTTTTCTCTTCTTTTTCCTATTAAAGTTAATCATTTTTAGAAAATATATTTATGTATCATAAATAGTTGTTGAAAATCTATTTGATTTATTTATCCATTTTTCCAGTGCAAGTTAACTATTAAACAAATATATTTACCTATCACGTTATTCTTTATTCTCTGTTGGCAATCTAATATATTTATTTATCTTTTTTTATTGTTCAAGTTAATAATTTTTAGAAAATATGTTTATCTATCATATGAACGAAAAATCTTATTTCATGAACTATTTTGATTTATTTCTCCTCTTTCCTCGTGAAAGTTAATCACTTTTAAAAATATATATTTATCTACATATATTTATCTATATATCATTTTTTTTCTCTTGAAAGTTTATTTTATTTGTTTCTTCTATTTTCCTTGGGCAAGAAATTATTTAACTATTTTTAGAAATTTATATTTGTCTATCATATTTTTTCCTTATATCTTGAAAATTTATTTGATATATTTCTAATCCTTTCCCATTGTAACTTAACTGTTACCCATATGTATTGGTTTTGATTTAAAAAAAATATTTGCATTGATACTTTATATTTATTTCCAAACCAGTAATATTTACTTTAATATTTAAATTTGATTAGATGCTCATATATATTTTTTTATAGGTAAATGCTAGATTTGTTAGTATTTGTTATGTTAGTGGAAGAATTGAACCCACAACCTCCTTATCATTCCAAACCCTATGTCCCTTCCTCCAGACCATCAAGCCACCTTATCACTGCTAATTAGATGCTCATATAATTCATCAAAAAAAGATTAGATGCTCATGTACTCTTATTACATTGATTATTCCCATTCCCATATTTTTTTAATTAGAGTTTAAAACGTAGCACCAAATTCAAGCAAGTAAATTAAAACATTTTCATAAATACAATAAATAAATCAAAACTTTCCCCTTAAAAAAATGGTAGACTAATTACAAACAATAATTGTGGATGTCAAATACATGAGGTTGCCACACATCAAACTTTTTTTTGGAGGGAATGCTTTAGAATAAGACACATAGGAGAGGAATTTATGGAGAATATTACATAATTATATATCGATAAGAAAAAAAAATATGAAATGATATGATCAATTAAATTTATTATATATATATATATATATTATATATATATAAATATTTAATATTTAAGGACAAACTTCTGCTCAAATTATCTTTATGAATGCTCAATGGCCACTTATTCTATTTAATAGTATCATAATTTTCCTTTGACAAAATAAATTACATGGTTGTTATATCCATGGGATAAAGGAAAGTGTTATCAGATTTCCTACAAACAAAATGATTTGGAAGTAGCCTTGTAATATCATTCAAAGTGGTCCTCGAGTTATGGTGGTCACAAAATACAAAGAGCCACCGTTACATACTTCATTTTGAAGTCCTCAACTTCTTCCTCATATTCTGAAATTGACAACTCTTAATTATCATTTAAAATAAAAACTTTTAATAATACAAACTCTAGAAGCACTGCTAACTTCAGCAAAGCTTTATTTATAAATGACCGTGACGTTCGATTTCTTCTGATTGCTACTGCAAGCCCCATTATCAAGCTGTCTCACAACCTCGCACTCCAAAATTCCAGACACTCAAAATAGATATAATGTATAATCTATAATATATACAAAAAAGTGTAGATATTTGAATATTTCATTCATTATGCTGAATTGACGCCAAATTTTTAACTTAGGTGCTTTCAAAATTCAAATAAAAATAAGGCTTGCTGTCTTAATGATTCCAATTAAAATCAAATAGTGTTGAAATTTGAATATTTATTCATTATGATAGATTACATTTGGATTGTGGCAAAATATATATTTCAAGATATTTAAATATTTGTTTTTAATGCACAGCATTTATGCACAGCTTTTATTTTCTATATTGGTGCAAATTAATATTTGCTTAATCATCCTGTTTTTGTTCTATGATCATGCTTCCAATATCCATTCAAAATTATTTAAATTTAAATATTAAATGATAATAATTTACTTAATGGCATTTATTGAAAATTTCTTGTGATTATAATTATAATTAAAGTTATTATTACAATAATTTTAGTTATTATTTGGCTTTAATCATATAATGGAACGATTTGTTTCTAAAATAAATTTATTTATAATTAAAATTAATACACCATTAAGAATTTATATAAGCGTATAATTTTAATAGTGATAATTATAATAATAATTAAGTTGACTAAACTTAAAATTGAAATAGTAGATTCAAAAAAATAATTCTTGAAAATAATTATTGTTATTTTTATAATATTTTTAATATGAAGATGTACTAAAAATGTTTTTCTAAATTTATATAAAATAAATTTTTAATATTTTAAAATTGAGAATTGTTGACATGAATTTTTTTTTATGTATTTTAAAAAAACTTTTAATTGAATAACACACTTTCCGTTTTTTAGTTAACTTCTTTTTTTTCAAAACCTTAACTGAATGATTTTTATAATATCTATAAATAATTTTTATTCTGTTTATTTTATAAATAGTGTCGACATCTAAAATAGTCTTGAAATACAAATCGATCTTGCTCCAATAGACTATATTAAGTTTTCAAAATAAAATCAATAGAATTCATTCTCTATCAGTAACACTCATTTAAAGTGAGTTTGGTATTGAATTTTTAAGAATTTGGCTTGTGCTTTTTAAATATAAAACACAAACACATAAAATATAACATGTTTCCCTTGACATCCATGTCCCAAAGCCCTTCATGGTTTTTAACATCCACTTCAAGACGAGAGTATTCCACCGGACAATAAATCTTTCTCAACTTTTATCTTCAACAATTTGGATTTAGTGGAGGACAACTCGCCTTCATCATTTGCACATCAAATCTTCAACTCCAAATAACCTGTTTGAAGGTGTTGTAAAATCTATATGACTTTCACATGTTTGTGAATTGGATTCCTACATAGAATGGATCTCCAAATTGACGAATGTTTTGATTTTTTATGTTAACTTTAAAGAGGAAAGTTTTATCTTTCAAAACATCGAATTCAGGAGGATATTTGGATTGATCACCACCCTAACAACAACAAAGATGACAATATAGACAACACAAATAATCCATTATTATAAATATATTGATGATTTTGTTAAAAAAAATAAAAGATGCACTCACTCTTAATTTGCAGACTTCCTTTGACAGTAGCTTGGATCCTCCAACCCTATAATAAAGAAAATCAGTTAAATCAAATATCATTCATGAAAGTTAAAAAAAAATGGAAAAAAATGTTAAACAATTGTTATAAACATTACATTCTCATACATATTTTTATTTTTCTTTTTAATTCTTAATCTTTTGAATTATTTAAAAAAAACGGAGAAAAGCAAAGAGTCGAGCTTTCTTTCCATGGTGCACCCTTTTCTTCTTCTTCGTTGGTTCTCACAATTCAGTTTTTCAGTAAACTATTTAATTTGATCTTTAAGCATGATATCTTTCCATCAGGAAGAATTAGCGCATAATTCTTTCGAAATGTATACTATTTTGCGGCTAGTAACATGTTTTTAGTAATATATGTTTGGGGATGTTAAAGCCATTTCGTGGTAACAAGATTGCAATTTGGTACCCGTGAACCACTTAACCCTCTCAATGATGACAAGATTGGAAAAGCTATGCAAGTTGCACCAATATAGCTGGCCTTTCCCAAGTACCTGATGGTGTGGCTTCATGGCATGTTGCATAGAGTGAGTTCACATATTCACCATTGTTATTGACTCGAAGAGTTAGGGCACAAATCTGAACAAGGGAGAAAATCTGAATAAGGGAGATAAGAATGGAGCGAAGATGATATTGAAAGAAGAATGACAAATGAACCAAAGAATTAAAACACATAGAAGAAGAAGACTCAAGGCACCAAAAGAAAGAAGGAAGAAGACGCACAAAGATCAAACCCCGGGAAGAAAGAATGCTCCAACTAATTTTCTCTGCTTTTAAGAATTAAAAATAAAAAATAATCAACGGTTGAGATTTACAAAAATAAACGGTCATATTTTATCATTAGTACTCGGTAGTCATTTAACCTTGAGCTAATATAAGAACCAATTTAACTAATTCTTGAAGTCTGAGGATTAATTAGGAAGAATCAATAGTTGAGAGTGCCATTTTGCAAATGAGTTAAAGATATTGAGGTATAGATCACTAAAAACATCCTCCAATCAACCAATCAGAAGCCGATACAGTTAAAAGACTACGCTAAATATACTGCCAAACGAAATGAGTATGAGCCAAGTAATGTCTTTCAAGAATATAATGTTGGAATTATCATAACGGACATGAGTTCCAATAACTCATCATCCAACCCAATATAATGTTAAATTCACAAAAACTGTTCGGTCACACTTTAAACTCGAAGCTTTAACAAATCCTTTCAATTCATGTTCTTAAGCTCATACAATGCCATGCAATTCATCTACAATTACATGAGAAGTAGACCGTGAAGAGAACTTTGAAAATGAAAAAAAAAAAAAAGGTTGACACCACACAATAGCCAATAAATGCAAAGAGTCTCGTAGGTACCAAAATGAACCAAATCACATTACAGTCACAAAGAAATGTCCATAAATTCATTGCAATTCTCTCTTTCAAGCTCATCACTTTGCATCTTTGTAAACAACCCAAGATATGACTAATTGCTAGCTGCAACATAACCCCTCCTAATTAAATTAAACTGAAGCAGTGAACAAGAACTATGAAGCAGGAGATACACTACCAAAACCGTAAGTACTGACTATAACACAAGCCATGCATTCTTAATTAGAGCTTTAACGGTAAATCAAGAAGCTTCAAATCTTGTTGACTAGTCTTCAAACGAGTTCCACTAACCAAATATCCAATTGTTTCTTCATTGGCTGCAGAATTGAGCATGGTCTTTACCACTTCAAATCTACCAATGCTGCTGCCTTGTGATGATAATCTTAATTGATTTGTTGAAAGTTTCCAACGCAAGCTTGCCTTGCCTATTAATAAGTGATTCCAAACCCAACTCTATGAGAAGGCTTCTGAATGATGGAGTGAGCCTGAATTTCAAGTGGTCTATCACAGCAAGCACCATGGAGGGGTAGAGATGCCATAGAAGAGAAGGCATCTCAAAAGGTTGTTGCTGAAGCCATTATGTGTGTTCCTAACCTTTGACCTCTCTTTGCCATTGACCTCTCTCCCTTGTGAGCATTTTGGTGTCCCCCAAGAGTGTGTGAACTATAGAACTTTCTCTTGCAGTAGTTGCAAGAGAATACTAGGGGCTCTCCTACACATCAAAACCAGGAGGGTTTTCTTCTGATGAAGTCTTGGCTAAATCCATGTCTAAACATGTGATTAGATTGAGCTGTGGACAGCATCCAAGAGCAGAATCATCATCACCAGGAACATTCAGATCCAATAAATCATCAAGATGCATGTTCTTTTGTTATATCACTTAGTCAGCTTCAACCTGACACTTTCCCTTGGCCATGAAGGAGAGTAAGAAAAGCTCCTTTTTTTTTTGGTCCGGAGGCTAAAATTATTATAACAAAGCTAAAGATAGTTTTATATCTTATCCTATCAAAGCTTTAATGAGTTAAATAAAAATACAGACAGTATGACCTAAGATACTGAGGCATAGATCACCAATTATATCCTCCAATCAACCAAGGCTATGCTAAATATACTGTCAAACGAAATATGAGTATGAGCCAAGTAATGCCTTTTTGGAAAATAATGTAGGAATTATCAGAACGGACATGGGTTCCAGTAACTCATCATCCAACCCCATAAAGTGTTAAATTCACTTCCTACTTTAAACTCAAAGGCTACTTAGACTAAAATATAAGTCGTTTCAATTCATGTTGTTATTTCTTAAACTCATACAATGCCATGCAATTCATCAACAATTACATGAGAAATAGGCCGTGTAGAGAATTTTGAAAATGAAAAAAAGGTTGGCACCACACACTACAAAAAAAAGGGTGTTTAGCGAACGAAGAAATTGGTCGCTATTTACTAAAATTCGGTGGCTAAATGGGTTAGCGACCGAATTAGCGACGGAAAAGTGACGGTTGCCATAGTCGCTAAATTGGTCTCCAACACCTGTCATGTGACCAATTTTAGTGGTAGCTAATTCGATCGCTAAATTGGCCACTGATTAAAACAAATCAGTCACTAAATTGGTCCCCAAAACTTGTTCTAGGAACCAATTTAGTGACTGATTTCTTTAAAAAAGTATATATATAACAAACCAAATGTTTTGAAATAAATGAAAATTAACTTCTTTTAAGTTGTTGCAATAATATTATTTTCAAACAAGAACTTCCATAAAAATCAATTAAATATCACACTCTCAGTCATAACTCAGTGTTAACTCACTTTATTAACAAGTGCAGAAAGTAGTTTGCACTCATGCTCTGATTTCCCACTCAATAGTACATATATGATCTGCAACCAGGAAAAGAAAAGGCAGCCACCCAATGTTTAGTAACTAATACATTTTGATTCCATGTTACTTCAAATATCATATAATAATTTCAATCAACGAGCATTCTAAACTTCATTAAAATTCAACTTGACTAGAAACATTCAAAAACACAGCATATCCTGGTAGGTCGGATTTCTCGAGTCCACAAGTGTATTTTCACCCTACCCAAAAAGTAGTTTGAATAAGAAAACGATAATTCTATTCACAAACGAAAAATTTATGGAAGTAGCAGAAAACCCTTTATAATGCATTTAAAGATGTACCTCAGAGACTGACAAGTCCTTCTCTGATCAAAATCTTGACCTGAATACAGGTACGAAAGGAATTGTTAGCTAACAGATGATGCTCTTCTGAAGTTCCTATTCTATTTGAGAAAATGGAATATATCCTGTAAAAATCAATAATAATCGTCCACTATAATGTCAGAACTCATTACCAATGCTCACTCCATTTAAACTCATATTGTTATAAATGAAAATCACTTTAAAATATTCAACATAACATAAAAATAGAAAAGCTTTTGTGTATGTTCAACAAGCAAAAAACTCTACTGGAGACAGAGCATAAACTAAAGTAACATCAGAATGAAGCCCCAAGGTTCAAGCACTACAAAATATGTGGAGTTCAATAAAGATAGTAATAAATAAAGCCCATAAAAACAAACTGCAATGTTCAGATATTTCTCTATATCATAGCAATAGCATCACATATATCATCAATCACATTGATGCTAAACAAGTCTAGATAAAGCTAGAGATTAATTTTGCCAAGTATCAATTTCTAAGACTCTTCTATTGTTTTTGTCTGGGAAAAAATATATCATATATAATTTCACACATTATGAATCTGCCTTAAAGACAGAACATAAAATCCTTTACTAACCTGTTGGACCAATGTGTATACGTAGCGAACAGGAAGAACGCAGTCAAGACAAGAATCAATGCATAAAATATAATAGTCGTGACACTTATGCGAGAAGGGGCCTTCTTCCTTTTGCTTTGCTGCAGCAGAGCCTGAGGTTTGATCCTCGCCATTTAGCCTAATATTCAGTTTCAATCAAGAGCATCATTAATTGACCATCATTAATTTCCAGTTAAGAAAACGAAATCAATGGTGAGAAACAAAAAAAATCAATCAAGAGAAAATTATCATTAATATGATGACAACAACAAAGAAACCTACCAAAATCATCAAATTGTTAAAGTTGATTTACACAAGATTCAATCACCAACTAAACTCCCATAGCTTAAATTTTGAAATTTTCAACTACACTCTCCCCAAAGCAAGACTTTTCTCTCCTCAAACTCAATCAGCATAAAGAGAAACTTCAAAATCAAATACAAGTTAAGATCCAACAAGCTAAACTAACACAGAGGCAGTTGCATCCACTAAGATTTGGCAAAAGCAAAAAACTTTATTCAAAAGAGTGGAAAAAAGTCGAAAATAAGCAATACCCATTAATTATATGAACCTAACTATGGCATAGTCCTTAACGTTTCCACACATAGAAAATGTTGCTTCAGTATACTAAATTTTCAATTTGAAAAAGCAATTAACGGTGAGTGCAACAAGAGCAATAACTGGCTCAATAACATGAAGTTCCATCTATTTAAGAATCCTTTATTTCATTTCCGTTTCTTTTCACAAGCGGGCGAAGTAATACCAAAAAACATGTGTTACTGTGGAGTGTTTAGTCTACCTATTTTTTTTTTCATTCAAGCCATAATGACAGTAATAAAAAGGTGGTAATACTATTTATGCTTTGTAAAAAGTAATATGGCAGATTAAAGAAGACTTGACAAAATCACAATGGACTGAAATTGGGGCTTCTACTTGCAACATAAACAGGTTACTTCATAGCTTAGGCATCAATAGTCATATGTATGCAGTATGTTGTGCATCAGAGTAAAACACATAAACACACTTCATTTTGAAGATTCAAAAAATTAAGATTCATCAAAGGGCACGAATGATGATGAGTTAAGCTTGTGAGTTTGTAGATAAAGGAAGCCCTGTTCAGTATTCCACAGAAAAAGCCACATATTAGAATTCAAATGACCAAATAATGTGTTCTTTTCTCTTCCCCTAGAAGCAATAAGACATACAGGAGACCTTACCAATTGAAAGAGGCCTCAATACACATGCGCACAAATAATAGAAGAAGAAATCAACCCTGTATATGTGGAGCCACCATAAACCACAGACCAAATTGCCATGAACCTGCAAAAAAACAAAGAGAAAAAACTGAAAACGAACAATCCCCCAACAAAATAAGCATTCAAAAAGAAACAACCCGAGGGTTCGAAAATCCAAGAGTCAGAGCCCTTACCACATTTAGCACAAACCCTAGGTTGTGTTTGGACGGGGAATTTCAAAAATTCAAAGAATTTGAAATACAAGATACTTCAATTGAATTATTTTCATTTTAAAAATATTATGATTGGACAGGATAATTCAAATACCTTATATTTTAAATTCTTTGTTTGGATAAAGAATTTTAATTACCTTCAACTATATATTTTTTGAATATGTATTTAAAAATAAGGAATTCAATATAAAATACAAATAAATAAATAATAGCAATTTTTTAAATAATGAAATTTTAAAATAATGTAAGAAGTTAAAAAAGGAGACAATTTGCAAAAAAAAAAATCATCAATTTCTTGAAAATCTAATTTCTACATAATTTGTGATTACAAATATACCGCTTAACAAAAATAAAAGACAAATATTGATGAATAAGAAAAACTTGTCCCATTGTTAATAATATTTCACTTTTGTCTCAGGGATCATAAACCCAATGTATCGACTAATTACAACTCCACCAAAGTGGAAAAAAGTAACTACCCCAATTCTGAAAGAAAAATCATTACTTAGTTGCCCAAATTGAACTTCATTCACAATAATTAAATTTAAATCTAGTTGGACATAGTTCCCCAAATTTTTACACACAAATCCTAAACCCCAAATCAAAGCAACACCACAAATAATTATATTCATAATTCACAATGTAATTCACGTCCAAATCAAAATAGGTATAATCAGTGGTTCAAAAATTTAACACAAGGTGTTTCACATCACACGGGAGCATGTATTTGCTGAGAGTAACAGAAGGTACATAGCACCAAGCTTGCTACTCAACTTTCTCTTCAAGCTATAAAGTAACCCGAGATATAAAAAATACTGAGCTATGAACCCTTCGGCATTGTCCACTTCCCTGAGGCCAACAACTTACCGTGTCTTATCTTTTTTTTCTTCTCTTTTTACTAGTTAAACTTTCAATTCCATTTTAAATAGGGCCAAGGTAAAGAGAAAAGGTGAAAAGCAGGCTATGCAGGTTGAAAATTTGCACCCTTGGTAATGTGGTAATTTTATATATTTTATAGCAAACTTGCACATTAACTGAAGTAATTGAAGTATCAACTATACTAGTGTCCATTTCTTCACTATCCATACCAAAAAAAAGGTAAAACTAGATATAATTGAATGATAAAAACTATATGTAGGCTGCACCAATAATACCTGCAACCCAATCAGAAATTATACCGATTTTCCTCGAGACATGAGCATATTCAAGATTAAGCCTATACACATGTATGTACACACAATAGATCCATGAGAACATCCTTTCGAAAAGATTCTTTTTCACAAAAGCTGAATTCTGCAAGTTAGTACCCTTCAATTTACATATTGAACATGGCTATAAGAAACGTCAACCACATGCCAATATACAACATTATCAACTAACAGCAACAATTGAATGCTTGGCTGCGACACCCCTTTTTGGGCGCCACATTATGCAGATGCATGTAACAAAATAATATGAGAAATTTTTTAAAACATTTACAGTATGTATTTTCAATCAATAAAACATATATACAACATATCAGAGTGTTGGAACCAAAGTGGTTTTGGATTTAATAATCTCTAAGTTTTGATGCTAACAAAAGGATTAAATTTGCTTGACAAAGTGTTAGTTGAGATCTAACACGTGCTTTCAGTTATGCAAGAACACTTTAATAAGTAAAATAAACTTGGGATAAGTTCAAATTGAAAAATACGCGTCCACCACTGTAGATGGGCTACTCAAGCACTTTGGTAAAGTTACTTAGTTATTTAATTAAGTAGACTGGCTTTCTTGAGTAGACGAGGCTATAAATGTTTGCTAGATGAATATCTAAATAACTTGTTAGGTACAGCAAGTCCAAAGACTTGATAATAAACGCGTCCATCTTGCCACGTAAGCAGACGAAAGTAATTAGTTGAAGAAACTGAACTAAAAAACAAAGTAATCTAGTAGATAAGCTCTAACCGCCATGTCACTAGACGGAGATCTTTATAACTCATTAAGGAATAGCAAGTATGAAGACTTGATAGATAAAAGGATATGCCACGTCATCAGACGAGCTATGTAAAATATAGAACAGACTTGGACTCTTATATGAATGAGTAGACGGAGTTTCTTTTTAGACGAGCTCCATCTTGGAATGAATTAAATGCAATCCGAATCTCTTATATATTTATTTCAAATGATTGATATTTATTTCAATAGAATATTTGTTCTTCACATTTGTTTTATCTGCTTTAATATTTGACCTTGTTGTAAAAGAAATATAGTACAATCAAGAAATACAAAAATCAGAATCGTACAATAAGATACTGTAAAAAACGATCTGTACGATGACAACTTTATGACTGAAAAAGCTGAATTATACACAAAGAAGAAACAACAAGTACTCAAGCTACAATACTCAGAGGAGTGAACCTTCATATTCATGCTACCTCGATAACCAAGAGTATTATTCAGCATTGCTACAACCAGGCTATCAGTCACAATGGATATCACGCATTAAATGCTATCTCTAAACGGGATTATTCAATGTACCCGTTGAAGAAAGACAAGTGAAGAAGAATGTCACTATAAATTATAGACCTCGAATACTGAAGAACAACTCTTGCCTGCACAATCTTGCTAGCTGAACTTTTGCTATTTGATAATCATTCATTCCATTATTCTTTTAAGAGCAAGAGTCTGTATTCTTTAGTTTGAATATTGTTGTAATATTCAACCGATCTTAAACTGTCATATTCTCACCCATAGTGAGTTAAGAAGATCAACCATTAAATATCTTTGTTATAGTTAGAGCCTGAAGAGGCTTGGTAAGAAAGGAATACTTGTAGCCTGGAGAGGTGTTGAATACTTGTTTGTAATCTATTTGGAGAAATAATGGAAAAATCCTTCAAGCCGAAGGGACTGGATGTAGCTATTGGTTGGAAGAGAGTGAACCAGGATAAAATCTCTTGCGTGAATCTTCTATCCCTAAACTCTTCAGTTTTATTTGGTTATACTAACTGTGGGGTTTTGATATTGCTTTTGTTAAAGTCTTTTAAAAAGGATCTTTGTCTTTGTGTGTGATTTTGTTTCATATCTCTTTGAGTGCAAAATTTGTTTTAAAGGTTGTTTTCGAAAATTATTAACAAATACAATTCAACCCTCCCCTTGTAAACGCCTGTGTCAACTTCAGTTGGTATCAGAGCTCAGCCTCGAAAGGGTTGAGCATCTAACAAGTGCTGAGGGAGTACGATCCAACAACCATGGATGCAAAAGGACAAGCTATCAACAGACCTCATCTCTTTGATGGTTCTGATTATGACTATTGGAAGAAGAGGATGATGGCCTTTTTGGATGCACAAAGTTTAGACATCTGGGAGCTCATAGAAACTGGTTACACTGAACCTGGAAATGAAAAGGGAGCTGTTGTTGCCGGGAGCGGGACTGGACAAAGAGATCAAAAGGCAAAGCATCAACTAAATCTTAAAGCTAAGCATTATTTGATGTGTGTCATCATTAGATCTGAACATGACAAAGTTCACAGCTGCAATACTACTAAAGAAATCTGGGATACACTTGCCCTAGGATCTCTCCAATATCTTACTGCGTCTAGGCCTGATATTATGTTCAGTGTATGTTTATGTGCTCGATTTCAATCTGATCCTAGAGAATCTCACTTATCAGCAGTTAAGAGAATCTTTAGATATTTAAAAGGTACTACTAATCTTGGTTTGTGCTTTAAGAAAAATTAAGATTACAGATTAGTTGGTTTTTGTGATGCTGACTATGCTGGAGATAGAATTGAAAGAAAAAGCACTAGTGGAGGATGTCACTTCATTGGAGCTAATCTTGTCTCATGGTCAAGCAAAAGACAAAGTATCATTGACTTATCAACTGTTGAAGCTGAGTATATATCAGTTGCAAGTTGCTGCTCACAACTTCTCTAGATCACACATCAATTGGAGGACTACAATGTATTTGTACGTAGTATTCCGCTTATGTGTGATAATATTGCTGCAATAAATCTATCAAAGAATCCAATATTGCATTCTAGAGCTAAGCACATAGAGATTAAACATCATTTTATTAGGGATTATGTGCAAAAAGGTGTGATTGATATTTAATTTGTAGATACTGACCATCAATGGGCAGATATCTTTACTAAACCTCTTGCAGAGGACAGATATATCTTCATTAGGAAGCATCTTAATATGATATGTGTGGATTAGTTTAGGCGTCCAGCCTCAAGAAAGATTTGTTTTGCTAATTCTGCGTCTATTACCTATACTCGTCTAATACATATTTAAAGTTGTGCGTCTATTTCATAATGTATTGCACGTCCTTATGACGCGTCCACTGATACTGATGATCGCGTCCATTGTATAGTTTCAGACGACTTCACATATGCCTGTGATTAAAAATATTCCTTTTGTGTGTTAATAAATGAATTTATTTTGTCACAAGACAAATTTATCCTTTATTCTCTTTGCTGAGTCAGTACTTCCATCAATCCCATCAAGATCTTTTTATGGTCCCAAGTTACCAAAGCCGTTTCATCATAATGACATGTCATGTCAAAAGTTTTTTTTTAAAAAAACATTTGATATTCAAAATTCCTTTAAAAGAAATCTTTCCCCTTTGAGAAAAACTTTACGCTTCCATAATCTCTCAAAGCTATCTCTCTCTACCTCTCTCTGCTTTCCAAACCCTAAGCTCTTTGATCATCTACAATGGCATCTTCAACCTTCAACGTTGACAAACTCAACTTAGCTATAGAACATCATATCAACCTTAGTGTGCTGAAAGACTACAATCTTGACATAAGCTTATATTTCAATGCAGCTGGGTGGGAAGGACTCTTCGCGGAAAAAGTCTCTGTCTTTCCCAATCTAGTCAGGGATTTCTGGAGAAACATCCAACTGACAAAAACTGACTTCTACTCAACAGTGTTAAGAAAGAAGATTACAGTCTCGGAGAAGACTATTGCTGATGCAATCTTCTATGCTCAAGAAGGTCTAGTCTTCACTGAGTCATGGGAAGAAGACTTGGGTGGCTCTGAGACTATAGAAGTCCGTCTCATGTAAGAGAACACTATCAGGACTCACTCCTGGAAGGCAGTTGAAATGAAGGACATCGTTTGTATCCTTCACCAGCTTCTCAACAAGGTGGTGCTTCACAAGGTTGGATTAAAGGAAAACCTCATCTCTTCACAAATTCTGTCTCTGCCATCTTCTCACAGAGACAAGAATCAATCTTCCGAGAATCCTTTATGGAAGATTCAAAGACACAATGATGAACAAAAAAAGACTCTCTGCACTTCCTTTCTGCCATCTTCTTTCAAAGATTTTCAAGGCTCAAGGAGTGTATGAGTTTCTTGCTGCTAAGTCTCCTGAGGAGCAAACTAGGTTACTGGCTGATAAACCAATGTCTGCTGCAGACTTTGGAAAGATGAACATAGCCAACATGAACCTCAGCATCTATGCTGTTGCCGAAATGGCCAAGACTGAGGAATTAATGATGGCTAAAGAAGAAATGGTTGAACAGAATAATGTTGAAGTCCTTGGGGTTAAAAGGGTAACCAGGCAGAAGACCACTGCTACAAGGAAGCCTGCCCCCAAGAGGCCAGCAAGTGGGATTGTTATCAGGGAGCCTTCTGATGCCCCTGCTGCTAGAGGTGGGTAAACGGACCGGTCCGGTCCGTTTAAGTCCTGTCCGCATAAGTCCGCATTTAAACGGACCGGACTTTATAGTCCGCATGTAAAATGGACTCTGAAAAATAGAGTCCAAGTCCAATCCGCATAGTCCGCGGACTAAACGGACTGTCCGCGGACTCTACACTTTTTTTTTTATAAGGCAAAAAAAAAATATTACAAGAATTGTTGTTGGGTTAGTAGCTAGCCAGAATTTCAAATTGTACAGTAACAGAACTCCTCTCCTAAAAAACCTGCAATTATTTGGGGAGGGCTAGTAGCTAGCCAGAATTTCAAACTGAATTTCAAACTTGATTTAGGCATGCGGGTAATGGTGCAACTTGTACAATAACACAAGAAAGAAAATTGTACCAACGAAATTGAAATGCAAAATAAGGAACAAAAACAACAATATTACAAGTTTGAAATGATACATATGTTACAAGGTAGTCTGCAAAGGCAAAATGATACATATGTTACAAATCACAGCAAAAGCTCTAAGAGAAATGGAGGAATCTGAGGGAGACACAGCAAAATCATAGCAAAAGCACCATTTCATAAATAAAAAAAAACTCAAACAACATACCAGAGAAATGGACCAGAGACAACAACAAATTCGTACCTTGCTCAAAGAAAAATGGAGGAATCTGAGGGAGACACAGCAAATAGACAACACACAACACTACAGAAGACGCAGACAGCGAGCAGGGAGTGGCATGCGAGTCGAGATGATGGAGCTTTGATGGCGGCGAGACGATGGAGCTTTGATGGCGGCGAGGGGATGGATTGGGAGACGACGAGATGCGGCTGCCACAAAGGAAGGAAGAGTTGGAGAAATGAAACCTACTTCAACACTTTGGGTTTACAATGAGTATAGTACAAAACGGCAGCAGGAGAACAGGTCCGTGAATATAGGCCTTTTTTCAACACTTTGGGTTTACAATGAGCATAGGCCTTTTTTTTTTAACAGACCAGGTCCGCGGACGGGTCCGTGAATCCGCGGACCGAGTCCGTTAAGTCCGCGGGCTAAACGGACCGGACCCAAAAAGCCCGCATTTTTTTGGACTCGTATTTTAGGGTGTCCAAGTCCGCGCGGACTGCGGATTTAACGGACTGTCCGCGGACCCGAGTCCAAATACCCACCTCTACCTGCTGCAAAGAGGCCAAGAAAAATTATCCTCTCTCGTAATGATGACGAGGAAGCTGATGAGGATAGCATTCCTATCAGTTCTATCCTAAAGAAGCAGAAGACCTCTGCTGCTGCTGCTGAGGCCGTTGTGCCTGATCCATCAATCGTACCAACTAAACCAAGGAGGCAACCAGCAAGAAAAGCTAGGTCAAGTAAAACTCCTAAGGTAACCATCTCTGCTAATGATCCTATTCAATTAGCAGTAGATGACCTTGTATCTAGTTTAGAAACTAGGATAGATGATATACCTGTTGAACGCGCTGTCGCCACGCGCCAAAAAGAATGAGCGTTTACAAAATAATGCAGATAGGGAAGCGACAACTCGAGTATTGTCTCTCAAGGACTCTTAGGTGTTGTTGTTATTAACAGAAAAGTCAGACAAAGTCAGATTTGGGGGGTTTTGAGATTGAAAACTAAATAAAGAAAACAGAACAGAAAAACAACGCAATAAAAAGCAATTACCAAATAAGCTAAAGAACGATTAACCTACTGTTCTCGGTTTCCCATTATCCTTGGTTCATATAATTCCAAGCCCTAAGCAGATTCTAATCCCCTTTCAGTTGTAGCAACAATTAACAAACGAAATCGCTACTACGGATACATGTTCCTATTCCCGAATTAAACAAACGGGGTTAAGCCCTCATGAACTAAACGAACATGAATGAACACACGCGAATTAAACAAACGCGATTAAGTATAGGAACATAGCATCACTGAAATGAATCAACACAACACTATACACTCCTGAATTAAACAAACAGAAATGTATAACATGGCATTGAAAAGAGAAAAGCAAATAAAACAGGAATTACAGAACCTCAAGTGTAATTGAAACCAATCCCAGTAGATTAATCAAGGAGACTAGCTCTCCATTACAAAGAAATAAAAGAAAAAGAAAATAAACTATGAAACTACTGACTAATAAAAGCTATCAACTAGCCAAAACTGGCTAACTCTGACTAACTATTCAGTTCTGTCTAAAACTGACTTATATACAACTTCTGGACTACGCGGACTCGCGAGGCGAGCACACATTCGCGAGGCGAATAATGCGAACAGTCTGCAACTTTTGATCTTCTCGCGAGGCGAGCATATAATTCGCGAGGCGAACCACTTCAATTTCCAAACTGCCACAGCCGTGACCTTTCACACGGGTAAACCGTGATGCTTTCTGACCTCCAGGTCTGGATTACTCGCGAGGCGAGTCAAGTGTTCGCGGGGCGAGACAGAAAGGATGCAATTTCTCTGGAACAGTCATCTTCTGGTTCGCGAGGCGAACATACCTCTCGCGGGGCGAAAGTTCCAGAATTATTTCCTTTTATTAACCTGAAAACAGAAAATAGAATAAGTGTTTTATTTAACTCTAAATCAACTAAATTAACCTAAAAATACTTTACAGACTCAAAATACTGCTTAAGGACAATCAAGTCTAATTTGGGTGAAAATGATATAAAATTAGCACAAAGCCATGGTCTTTACTAGTCATAAAACCAGTCAACCAGAGGCTCATCAAAATACCCCAAACTTAAACTTTGCTTGTTCCCAAGCAAACTAAAACTTAAAAACTTAAACAGACTCAAGACCTGGCAAGCTCAAAAGATTCAATCAACTTTCGCACAAATTTCAAGCAATTTACCAAAATATTTTTCAATGTTCCCCCCTTCCAAACAAAGCAATCCCCACAATCATTTATTCTAAACAATTGAGAATTCCATCATTCAAACAATCATTAATCTAAGCAGGGGATCCAAGTTACACACAAAAGGGAGATCACCAAATTCAAACAACTGCCTTCCTCACAAGGGCATTTGGTGTTCACTCATTCGCTCAGTTTGTGTCAGGCTATCAACAATTCACTCAATTTCACTTTTAAGAGCACTTCCCATAAATTTGATTTTCATCTCAAAATGGTTCCCACAGAAAACATGCAAGCAACATCAAAAGGTCTTTTATGGGTTGTAATGGGGCCTGGCTAAGGGTAGGATATACAAAGGAACTAGGCTGAAGACCCTAGGAACTAAGAGAGCATGAACATTATTTACACTTTGAAATTCCACTCAAGTTCCTTTTCTCATTTTTCTTTATGCCTTGGGTGACTACAGCCTCTTCTTTTTCTAACACTTTTATTTTTAACATTTTTACAATTTTCTTTTTTTTTCTATTTTTTTTTATATATTTTTTCTTTCTTTTTTTTTTCTTTTCATTTTTACACTTTTCATTTTTTCTTTTTCTTTTTCCCAATCCCGAACAACATATTGCACCGGGTAGCCACCCCAAACTTAATTTCTTGCAACCAAATTTCTTACTAAGATTCCATGCTCTCCTAATCCTAAGATCGGGTTAACATGGTTTTTCAGATTTTTAGCTTATAACATAAGGTTAACAAGAATTAACAGGCTAATAGGCTCAATGGGCTAACTAGGGAACATGCATTAGGGATGATTATTTTAGGCTAAGTAGCTATTTACAAGGAAAATGCCTAAATCATTTGAAGCAAACATATAATCATGCAAACCAAAAAGAGATTCAAGCAAATTCGGGAAAGTGCAACTTAAAAAGTGATTTTCACAGTCAAAAACATGTTGGAGGCTCAAAACCTCACCTGGACATTCATGCAAATTGCTTGACAGAGATTCTATCCCTAGTGTGTGCTCCCTATCACCCCAAACTTATCATAAATCATGCCATCATAATAAAATCTCAAAGTTCAGTTTTCAATCATATGGGGATCATTTTTCAAAAAAATTTCAAATCCTAGGGGGAAAACAGTCAACACTATCATGCAATCATTCTATGCAAAATCAGTAAAATCCAATAAACTTGCAAATACCAGACTCACACAACTCCTGAGCTTCTCAAATTATTCAGGAGCTTTATTGAAAACAAAGCAGAAATAAAGCAAGGAAAAGAAAATTAAAAAAGAACAAGGTTCAGAAAAACTCATTGGGGGTGATTCCACCAGGATCCCATTGTCTGTGATACAGTGGCCACGGGATGCTCAAAGTGCGAAGTGATCCTCCCGGATCCCATGGCCTACAACATAAAGCCCACGTGATAAACAAGGGACGGAAGCTTGTTCCATGGTCCCCTAACTTGCAGCCTTTATATGGAAGTGGGTGCTTGACAGTCATGGTAACTCCGCCAAGTGCGGCGGACTTCTCACTTCCTCTTGGGTCACAGATGACCGCTTTTTCATCCTTGGCAATAAAATCCTCCCAATAGAAGTGGGGTTCAACCTCTTGAAATGGCCATAGTGACAAATCCAAAGGCTGGAACTCCATCACCGGTGGTTCCACAGAGGGAGGTGGCAAATAGGACACTGGTGTCTCCGGTGCTGCTTCCACTTCTGCAAGGTCTTCATCCACTGCACTACCGGATTCATCACTTGTTAAACCTGCAGAAATTTCAGCACACACCACAGAAAGGTTAGAGTTAGTACAGTCAATAGATATATTACAAGAAACTGAGGAGGGTGGCTGCTCAATGGATGGTATATTTGGAACTTCGGCCGAACAGGCAGCTTCATTCTCACTATCACCCTGCAAAATAGAGTCAAGAAACTCAGCACAAACAGCACACGGGTTAGTGTCAGTACAGTCAGTACATGTAGTAAAAGAAACTGAATTAGTAACTGATGCAGATGTCCTGGATTTTCAGCACTCAATTCATCCACCCCATCACTCTCAACACATGCATTTGATTTACTTGAATCATCTACTTCCAAAGGTTCTTCATTATCCTCAGGCACGGGGAAGCAGATGTCCTCCTGATCCTCCTGATCCTCATTTTCTATGTTTCCTGAACAGAATAAACTTGCATAACAGTCTACACACAAAGCAGTGCCATCACAATAACAATCAGCACATGAATTAGAATCAGGGGATTCAACACTCAGTTTATCAATAGAAATATTATCACAATCATCATCAGAAGTATTTTCAAGAATAACCATCTGTGAATCTTTATGTTCTTCAAGGGGCTGTGGAGTTAGCATTGCAGTCGAGTTGGCGGCTATCTGATCAATTAGAATGGACAGCTTCCGAGATTCAGCTTCGCTCCTCTGTTGTTCAGCCTCCATCCTTTGTTGGAATTCAAGATTTTGTTGTGCCAACCGTTGATTGTTCTCTTCCATTTGTTGTATCATTTCTTCCATTTGTGCATTTATCTGTGCAGTCATCTGTTTGCACAAGTCCTCTAGTGAAGGTTCGGAAGGTGCAGCTCTGAAGGCATGATAGTATCTAAACAGGAAGGCTTCCTTCAAATCAAACCAGCTTGAGATGGAATTCCCATCAAGACAATACAACCAATCCCTTGCAGCGCCTTCAAGTGAGAACTGGAAAGCTTCCATCTGGATGTGGTCTTCTGTTATTCCTGTAGGTCTTAGCATTATAGAACAAGCAATCTGGAATTCCCTCAGATGCTCCTGTGGATTTTCACCAGCAAGACCACTAAACCTTGGCAACCAGTATGATAAACCATAAAAATCAGGAAAATATATGCATGGTGGTTCATAATTAACATTAGGCATGTAACCTTGCATATAATTATCCATGGGGGGTGCTAAAATTCACAACCAGACAAAACAGACAAAACTAATTCAGTAAAGAGAATTTTTTTATTTTTTTTTTAATTTTATTTTCTTCTAATAACAACAAACAAGAGTCCCCGGCAACGGCGCCAATTTTTGGTCGCGCTGTCGCCACGCGCCAAAAAGAATGAGCGTTTACAAAATAATGCAGATAGGGAAGCGACAACTCGAGTATTGTCTCTCAAGGACTCTTAGGTGTTGTTGTTATTAACAGAAAAGTCAGACAAAGTCAGATTTGGGGGGTTTTGAGATTGAAAACTAAATAAAGAAAACAGAACAGAAAAACAACGCAATAAAAAGCAATTACCAAATAAGCTAAAGAACGATTAACCTACTGTTCTCGGTTTCCCACTATCCTTGGTTCATATAATTTCAAGCCCTAAGCAGATTCTAATCCCCTTTCAGTTGTAGCAGCAATTAACAAACGAAATCGCTACTACGGATACATGTTCCTATTCCCGAATTAAACAAACGGGGTTAAGCCCTCATGAACTAAACGAACATGAATGAACACACGCGAATTAAACAAACGCGATTAAGTATAGGAACATAGCATCACTGAAATGAATCAACACAACACTATACACTCCTGAATTAAACAAACAGAAATGTATAACATGGCATTGAAAAGAGAAAAGCAAATAAAACAGGAATTACAGAACCTCAAGTGTAATTGAAACCAATCACAGTAGATTAATCAAGGAGACTAGCTCTCCATTACAAAGAAATAAAAGAAAAAGAAAATAAACTATGAAACTACTAACTAATAAAAGCTATCAACTAGCCAAAACTGGCTAACTCTGACTAACTATTCGATTTCGTCTAAAACCGACTTATATACAACTCTCGGACTACGCGGACTCGCGAGGCGAGCACACATTCGCGAGGCGAATAATGCGAACAGTCAGTCTGCAACTTTTGATCTTCTCGCGAGGCGAGCATATAGTCGCGAGGCGAACCACTTCAATTTCCAAACCGCCACAGTAAGTGACCTTTCACACGGGTAAACCGTGATGCTTTCTGACTTCCAGGTCTGGATTACTCGCGATGCGAGTCAAGTGTTCGCGGGGCGAGACAGAAAGGATGCAATTTCTCTGGAACAGTCATCTTCTGGTTCGCGAGGCGAACATACCTCATGGGGCGAAAGTTCCGAATTATTTCCTTTTATTAACCTCGAAAGCAGAAAATAGAATAAGTGTTTTATTTAACTCTAAATCAACTAAATTAACCTAAAAATACTTTACAGACTCAAAATACTGCTTAAGGACAATCAAGTCTAATTTGGGTGAAAATGATATAAAATTAGCACAAAGCCATGGTCTTTACTAGTCATAAAACCAGTCAACCAGAGGCTCATCACCTGTCCCTTCCTCAAATGATGTATACATTCCCACACCTCATTTTAATATAATATTTAATTAAAGATGGACTGAATCTCTAAAAAAAATGCATAATTTCCTTTTATTATCTTACCTCAAAAAAGAAGGTAAAACATTTTTTTAAGAAAAAAATTAAAACAATTAATCCAACTTTTAAAGTTTTTTTTCAAAGGAATTAAAGCATTTTTTAAACAAAGGTTCAAAGCTATTCATATAATAATAATTAATTAAAATATTGTTATCAAAACTTATTAAAATAAAAAATTTAGAGAAACAACGTTTACGTATGAAAGTAAGGTATTGAAATATTTATAGAATATTACAACAGTTTTCAATGAGTAAACGTTTATTAGATAAAAATAAAAACTATATCAATTTAATTTGAGTAAGCGACATAATATTCTCAAAATATTTACAATTTCAAAATGTGCTACTCATTCCAATATAAATCAAATAAGATAGATATTTTAAAATAATTCATAAAAAAATATCGAATTGCTACAACTATTTGTATAATTTTTTGGGTAAAAGATTAATATAACTTTGGTAAAGCACTTTATTTTATTTATCATTAATATTTATATATAGATATGTTTTCAAAGTAATATATATATATATATGTATATATATATATATATATATATATATATATATATATATATGTGTGTGTGTGTGTGTGTATGTATGTATGTACTGGCTGATGATATATGGCCGAGGATTGTCAACACGGCCGCGAGCTCATTCTTTTAGGTGGGCCGTGACCCGAACTCCCATAAAGCCGAAGACCTATTAATGCATTTGACACCCGAGGATAACTACTCAGGTCTATTCCGCAGCAGGCCACGGATGAAGATATCTCAGCCCCGAGCTATCCAGTCACAACTGACTGGGCCGAATATCTCGCTGGTCCAGATATCTCTCCGTATAACTCGGAGCCTTATCTTTATCATTATCTAACTGCAATAACAATCCGATCCTAACAAATAGGATCTCAATAACAATCCTACCCAAACTGTTACTCCAAAACATCTCTATAAATAGGGGTCCAACCCCCTCACTTAGAACAATGTTTGCTTTGATTCCCATTTGGATACGTAAGAGCAGAATTCCGATTCTGTCAAGCTAATTCCAAAACACTCCCACAAGACCTCTTCCGGACGAGTATCTCCCACTTGAGATATTTGGACGGAACATTTGGCGCCGTCTGTGGGAATCGAAGCAAAATTTTCCCATACCACAAACAATAGTGAGGACAAGGAGCGAAAACTGCAGGAGAGAGGAGCCAGAGAATGCCAACAATGGGGACAATGGGGAACGATCCATAAACCCAGCTATGACGACCGACAATCCCATTATTCAAGAACTCCTTGCACAAGTGGCAATGCTGAGAAGGGAGAATGAGGAGATTCGTTGGCAGAACAACCGTCGGGAACGAGAGCAAAGTAGAGAAAGGTCCGCCTCTTCTCCTCATGAGAGAGAGCGTCGGACAGCCGAGAACGAGGGATCCAGAAACACGCGCAGAGAAGGAGGCCCACAATCCCGTGTTTCTCATCATGTTGACCGAGCAGGCGAGGAGAAATTTCCTAGGCAGGCCCCTGAGCTTTCACTTCAGGCAAATATGAAAGAACCGACGTGCGGAGGCCGAGACATCCCTTCATCGACGCCATCATGGAGGTTCCTTTTCCAACCAACTACGAACCAATAAACATTGACAGGTATGATGGCACCTCGGACCCGAAGCGTCACTTAGAAAGATGCTCAGTTTATGACTAAGTTCAATGCTCAGTTTGCCACGAGCCGAGCTCATCAAAAAACATCGGCCTCGTTGGTAAACTTTAAGCAAGAAAAAAACGAGTCTCTGCATGATTTTATGGCCAGGTTCAGCAAAGAGACTGTTCTCATCCGGAATCTCAGTGCCGATGTTGCGATACACACCATCTTGACCGGGTTACGGCCTGGCCCTTTTGCCAGACACCTAGCCCGGAAGCCTCCAACCAGTATGGATGAGTTAATGAGAAAGGCTGTCGGATTCATCAATATGGAGGAAATTGAAGAATCTAAGAAAAGGGAAAGAACTGATGATTCTGATAGACGAGAAGGGAGAGAGAAGAGGAGAGCTGGAGGTGATAAGCAGAAATTCAAAAGAACATCCGAGCATTTACATAGGGGAACGAAGTATGAGCACTATACCCCCCTCAACACCAACCGAGCTCGGGTGTTTGAGGAAGCCTACAACGCAGAACTTTTGCATCTCCCCAACCGTGGCCACACGCCCTGAATCTTGATCGATGAAGCATTGTCGGTACCATCGTAACTACGGGCATACCACCGAGGAGTGCTGGGTCCTGCGGGATAAGATTAAAGAGTTGGTGCAAGCTGGCCATCTCAATAATTTTGTTCGGAGAAATCACAACAATGGTGAGGGGCGTGGCAGAAGTAGAAGAAGAGGAGGTGGCCAAAGCCCGAGAAGGGGCGACGGTCGACAAAATAATGAAAGAACAGAAACCAGGGAAGACCAGAATGAAAGACGAGAGGAGGATAATCTTGTCCGAGGTGTGATAAACACTATTTCAGGTGGATTTGCAGGGGGAGGCACGACAAGTTCAGCTCGGAGAAAACACCTGCGGGCCATTCGGGCTGTCAACTCGGTATCTGGCAAACCCCCGAGGATTTCCCCACCGATTATCTTTTCTGACGTAGACTTCTTGGGGGTGGATCCTAATCAGGACGACCCTATGGTAATCACAGTGCAATTGGCCAACTTCTCGGTCAAGAGAACTCGTCGACCGGGGAGCTCGACCGATATTTTATATTATTCAACATTTCGAGGCTCGGGATCCCGAGAAAAATCTATTCACCATACGACGATGAAGCTCGTCGGCTTTCTTTGGGAACAGTGGATACCCGAGGATACATTGACCTCCTAACTACTTTTGGGGATGGCAAAGCATCCAAAACTATCATGGTCAGGTACGTGTTGGTTAATGCAGTAACATCGTACAATATCTTGATCGGAAGACCATCTTTGAACGAGTTAGGAGCTGTGGTCTCTACTCCCCACCTCACAATGAAGTTCCCTTCCAACTCGGGAGACATAGTTGCTATCCGGGCTGATCAAAAAATGGCCAGACAGTGTTATGCTGATAGTTTGTGTGTAAGCAAACTCAAACCTACACCTGCAGAAACACTAGACAGGGGAAAAGACAAGTCTGTGAATTCAATTAGCTCTGTTGAACTGGACCCGAGAATGGACATGCAGGAACAACGGACACAACCCATTGAGGAGTTAGAGAAGTTCCAGATCGGATCACAGCCAATCAAGTGCACCAAGCTCGGCCAACTTGAGCCGAATTTAAAAAAGAAAATAAAGGAAGTGCTCCGCAGCAATGCCGATTTGTTCGCCTGGACCACATCTGACATGCCGGGGATTGACCCCGATTTCTTATGCCACAAACTGGCAATCTGTCCTGAGGCAAAACCGGTAGCCCAAAGGAAAAGGAGACTTGGTGAGGAAAGGAGAAAAGTGGTGGAAGAAGAAACAACGAAGTTGGTTAAAGCCAACTTTATTCGAGAAGTAGAATACACTACTTGGCTGGCCAACGTGTTTCTGGTCAAAAAAGCAAATGGCAAGTGGCGCATGTGCACTGATTACACAGACTTAAATAAAGCTTGCCCAAAGGATTCTTATCCTTTACCGAGTATTGATAGGTTGGTGGATGGTGCCTCCGGGTACAGAATTTTGAGCTTCTTGGATGCATACTCGGGGTACAACTAGATCCGAATGTATCCCCCAGATGAGGAGAAAACAGCTTTCATAACTGAAGGCTCGAATTATTGTTACCGGGTAATGCCATTCGGATTGAAAAATGCTGGGGCTACCTACCAAAGGCTCATGGACAGGGTGTTCGAAAAACAGATCGGAAGGACTATGGAGGTTTATGTGGATGATATGGTCGTAAAATCCGATGACCACGACAACCACCCGAAAGATTTGGAGGAAATTTTTCAGCAGCTGAGAAAGTCTAATATGAGGTTGAATCCGGAAAAGTGTGTTTTCGGTGTTCGTGGTGGAAAATTCCTCGGTTTTATGTTGACACACCGGGGAATCGAGGCCAATCCTGATAAATGCCGAGCTGTGATTGAGATGCGAAGCCCGCAAAATATTAAAGAAGTGCAACGACTTGCAGGGCGGCTGGCATCATTATCTCGGTTTCTCCCCAGATCCGCAAAGAAAGCTCGGCCTTTCTTTGGATTATTGAAGAGGCCTCAAACCTTCGCGTGGACCGAGGAATGCGAGAAGGCCTTCGCCGATTTCAAGTCCTTTTTGTCTTCACCACCAATATTAACTCGACCTATCCCAGGGAAAGAGTTATACTTATACCTGTCAACCACCGAGTACGCCATCAGTGCGGTCATTGTGCAAGAAGTAGAGAAAGTTCAAATGCCGGTGTACTTCATCAGCAGGGTCCTTCATGATGCCGAAAACCGGTATCAAGTCATAGAAAAGCTGGTTTTGGCCCTGGTAACTGCAGCTCGGTGATTGCGTCCGTATTTCCAGAGTCACCAGGTGATTGTCAAAACCGATCACCCGATTAAGCAGATTCTCAAAAAGCCCGAGTTGGCAGGTCGTATGATTGCTTGGTCGGTGGAGTTATCCGAGTTCGGCCTGAAATACGAGTTGAGAGGTCCTCTCAAAGCTCAATGTATCTCCGACTTCGTAGCCGAGCTCAATCATTTGCCGATAACCGAGGATATATGGTAGAATTTGTATGTGGATGGATCCTCGAATGTTAGAGGCGGTGGAGGCTGGGTATCTTTGGAAGGCCCGGGAGAGCGATCCCGGAGCGATCATTAAAGTTTGAGTTCAAAACCTCAAATAACCAAGCCGAATATGAAGCCTTGATAGCAGGGGTTAATCTTTGGCTAAGGAAATGGGGGCAAAGGCTGTTAGATGCGAAGTGATTCAATGACTAGTCATAGGGCAAATCTCCGGGGGTACCAAGCGAAAGAGCCTCAACTTCACGGTATTTATGTAAAGGCAATCAGTTAATTTCCATCTTTGAGAAATTCTCTATTGAACACATTCCCCAGAGAAGAAAATACTCGGGCCGATCTATCGTCCAAAATGGCCGATCTGAAGAAACCAGGGCAAAGATAGAACAATTATTCAAGAAACTCTCAATGAACCGAGTATCACGTTTGGAGAGGTGATGGCCAACGAGCCGTTTGACCGAGAGTGGATGACACCCATATGGGAGTATTTATCCTCGAAACTCCGCCCCGGGATCACGCCGAGGCCAGGAAGATCGGGGCTCGAGCAAGTCACTTTGCTGTCGTTTAGGAGAGTTGTATAAGCGGGGATTCTCGCACCGATGTTAAAATGTCCGACAAAGGCACAGTCAAAATATGTCATGGAAGAGGTTCACGAGAGGAATCTGTGGCTTTCACCGTGTGGGGGGGCAGATCAATGGCCTCCAAGGTAGTCCGAGCGGTACTATTGGCCTACCATCCGAAGCAGATTGCTTCGAGTGGACGAAAAATGTGATGAGTGCAAAAGATTTTCCAATGTAAGTCGTACCCCACCCGAAGAACTTCACGCATTAAACTCGCCTTGGCCCTTTGCTATGTGGGGGATGGATATACTTGGACCATTCCCCGTAGCCAAATGTCAAGTCAAATTTCTCTTGGTAGCAGTGGACTACTTCACAAAATGGATTGAAGCAGAGCCTTTGGCGAAAATTACCGCCGAGAAGGTACAAAAGTTTGTGTGGAAAAACCTCATCTGTAGACACAGAATTCCCTTTGCAATCGTCACTGATAACGGAAGGCAGTTTATAGATAAGACATTGCGAGAATTCTATGCCAATCTCGGTGTTAAACACCACGTCACATCGGTAGAACATCCCCAGACCAATGGGCAAGCCGAGGCGGCCAACAAGATCATTCTCGGAGAGCTGAAGAAGAGAGTGGGAAAATCCAAAGGAGCTTGGGCAGAAGAGTTGCCGAGTATCCTCTGGGCCTACCACTGCACGCCTCAATCCACTACTCAAGAGACACCCTTCAGGCTGACATATGGAACAGACGCCATGATCCCAGTTGAGGTTGGTGAGCCGTATTTCCTGCGTATGCAAAATGAGCAGAATGAGAATGAAAGCAACTTAAGGGTCGAACTTGACTTGGTGGAGGAAATCAGAGAGGAGGCTAAAATCAGGGAGGAAGCCTGCAAACAAAGAGCTACTCGGAGGTATAATTCAAAACTGAAACCGAGGAGTTTCCTATGCGGAGACTTAGTGCTAAGGATGAAAGGAGAAGCAAGGAGGGATCATACGCAAGGCAAGCTAGCAGCAAACTGGGGAGGGCCATTCCGAGTGGTAGAAAACTTGGGAAACGGAGCATATAGGTTAGAAGAATTGTCAGGGAAGCCTATCCCGAGAACTTAGAATGCTTCTCATTTAAAATTTTATTATAGTTGATGTATATAGTCAGGTGATGTACTCTTTTTCCTACCTCGGTATTTTGTCCCCAAAAGGGTTTTGACCGAGAAGGTTTTAACGAGGCACACCGCAGACTTCCTTTTTATCCAATAAAAGAATTTATTATGGACACTGTTCTATTTTTTTTTTAAATTTGCCGATGTATTTATTCCGCGAAAATTAAATTGTTAAAGGCCAAGTTTGAGCCTGAAGGCCGAGTTCGAGCCAATTAAATTATTAAAGGCCAAGTTTGAGCCTGAAGGTCGAGTTCGAGCCAATTAAATTGTTAAAGGCCAAGGCCAAGTTTGAGCCTAAAGGCCGAGTACGAGCCATTAAATTTTTAATGCCAAGTTTGAGCCTGAAGGCCGAGTTCGAGCCAATTAAATTGTTAAAGGCCAAGTTTGAGTCTGATGGCCGAGTATGAGCCAATTAAATTGTTAAAGGCGAAGTTTGAGCCTGAAGGCCGAGTTCGAGCCAATTAAATTGTTAAAGGCCAAGTTTGAGCCTAAAGGCCGAGTACGTGCCATTAAATTTTTAAGGCCAAGTTTGAGCACGAGCGAAGTTCGAGCCAATTAAATTGTTAAAGGCCAAGTTTGAACCCGATGGCCGAGTACGAGCCAATTAAATTGTTAAAGGCCAAGTTTGAGCCTGATGGCCGAGTACGAGCCAATTAAATTGTTAAAGGCCAAGTTTGAGCCTGATGGCCGAGTTCGAGCCAATTAAATTGTTAAAGGCAAAGTTTGAGCCACGAAGGCGATTGGAGCCATTAAATTTTTAAGGCCAAGTTTGAGCACGAATCGCAAGTATGAGCCATTAAATTTTTAAGGCCAAGTTTGAGCTCAGGAAGCAGAGTTAGAGCCTATTAAATTAAGGTCGAGTTCGGCCTTTGAAATTATTTAAGTGAAATCGAATACGAGCAGTAAGAAGACCAAAATTTTGATCTAAAAGCCGAGTTCGAGCCATTAAATTTTTTTAATAAAACCGAGTACAATGCCGAAAATAAAAACAAGGTACGAGTCGAGTACTAGAAGGTACTATGACTTAGATACAGAGCTGAAATTGAAAATAAGGCCTGCCCGGCTGGCCAGTAATTCCCCCAATTAGAGCAGGGGCAAGACCAGTTGGCCAGTAGTCCCCCCAATCGGACGCCACGACTTTCCCTCAAGGGGGAAAGTAATCACTTCCCCCGAGAAAGGCTGGACGATGAGGTGCTCGGCTTTGCTCCGGGAGTAGACGGCCACTACCCCTTTCTCCACTCCCGAAGACTGCTATTCTCCCAGTTAACATCCTTTTTGAAGGATTAAATCATAAAAGGAATTCTGGATCCCATCTCCCACTTACACCCTTTTTGACAACTTTAAAGCGTGAAAAAGGATGTTAACTGGGAGAGAGGAGCGTAAACCCCTAACACTATTATAGAACTACTCGGGTTGAAGGAGGACGAATTTGGGTGGTGGAAAAGAATGAAGAATGAATAAGTGAAGCGGTGAAACAACCCTATTTATAAGGGGGAGAGGCGTTGGAAAGGAAAAAAATATCTTGCTGGAAAAAGGTTTATTGAAAAATAAATCTCGAAACTCAAAAAAGAGCGATAATTGCATGAACCCCTTTGGGGTTTCAAGGCACATAATGCGTGACCACATATGCAAAACGTGAATCATGCATTTCACATGTGACAACAACTATCCGTTTTTGATACGGATGGCAGAATATCTCGGCCTTAGCCGAGGTCTTGTTTAAACAAGCCGAACACAACGTCAGAATATAAAAATATTTCAAAGAATATCTCGGCCAAACAAAAGCTACAAGAGGAACAAGAAGTCATCAAAATGGTGGAAGAGTTTTCATTAAGTCAATCAAAGTTACAAGGGCAAAAGCCCATTACAAGGGATGAAGAAAACAAAAAACGAACACAGTTACTCGTCCCTAGGACTATCTTCGGCATCGATGTGATCCTCTAGAGAATCTTCTGCCCCTCCCACCTCCTCCTCCTCTTCGGGAATAATGGGAACAAGTTCCCCATTCAACACCTCTTTAGTCACATCGACACCCGAGATATCAACCCCCGGAGCGAGAATTTCAACTTGAGCAATGGCCTTTGCAAAACCTTTCCGATGCTCCACAAGAATGCAGTCAGTGGCATCTTTCAGATACGCCTGAATCTCCATCCTGGCCTTAGTCTCGACCTCCAGGGTAGCCTTAAGTTGCTCGATTTCAGCTTGAGCCTTCTTGAGCTCTTCTTCAGTGCGAGCTCTACCTCTTGATCAGAGCTTTATTCTCCTCAGCAAATTTTTCTTGGGAGTTAAGCTCGGAGTTAAGCTGTTCAGCTCGGTAATGGTAGTACTCGGGGAGATTGTTGGCTTTGGCCGGCTCATCACGCTCCGCGGAGGTCACGGCAAAATCCCCTTGACTTCTCAATAGAAGCAAGTTCGGCTTCCGGATGCGGGATTTCCTCTCGGTCTCCACCAAATCTCGGCTACAAAGCGGGCTAGAGCGGTAGCTCGGATGCACGATGGGCGAGAGGGCCTCCATGCTAGCCCGAGCCCCTTGTTGCGGTGATTAATCCGAGATCAACATGCTTTAGGAAGTTCGAGTCAAAAGAAGGGAAGGGGTTGAAGTCTTCGCCCCGAGAGAGACGAGGTCCCGCTTTTAGAGAAGTGTTATACCACTTCACCTCGGTAGAAGGAGGAAGTTTTCGTTCTCGCCCGTAGTTCCCGTCTCGAGAGTAGTAGGGTGTGGAGGACTTGAGCGAGGAGGGGAAGAATCTTTGGCGTCAACCACTACCTCTACCCTCTCTCTTTTGTGAGGGGCGGATGATGAAGCCCCCTTGGCGGAGGCCTTAAGCGATGGCAGGAGGAAGTCTTTTCTTTTTCTTCCCGGTCGTGGAGGGACCCTAACCCTCTTCGCAGCCCCGATTTCAAAAGCTTGGAGAAGTCGAATTTCCCCATAATGATGGCAAAAAGAAAAATTGTTAGTACGGGGAACACATCTGAGAAAAGAGTTAAATACTAAAAGGCCGAACACTTACTTTTAAGGTCGGCTCTCGAGTGGATGAGAAGGGAGTTTAGAAGACATCCACAATGGAGAGGCCGAGGAAGTTTTTCTAATATGTCTATGTCCCGTCTATCCTCGTGGGGAAGGGATTGGTATTCAAGCAACCCCGAATTTGGTGGGAGATGATTGCCGTATAAAGGAAACCAGGCGCATCCATTTTCATCAAAAAGTGTGAAGAGTGAGAGCACGAGGCGAACTCGGAAAAGCCCGACTTTGAAGTCTTTATACGATGATGTGTATAAACTAATCAGTCCTCTTCGGTTCAGCCCATTAAGGAAATCCATCCCGTTTTCTCACCAAACCTTGTTTGGTAGAAGTACAAAAATTTGGGAGTAGTGGGCTCCATCCCCGATGTATTTACACGAGAATTTGAAAGGCTTTCATAAAAGCCCAATTGTTGGGATGAAGGTGAGTAGGTGCGACATTCATGGTTCTTAGAACGTCACACTCAAACTCGGTGAAAGGGAAGAGACACGCGCCTTTTGGGCAAATAATGTTTTATACATATATGTGAAAGGGGGCTCGGAAGGATGAACCACGAGAAAGACATACTCGGTACCCAGAGCATGGGGAACAAATAAACTTCGGATTCGTCTCGGGACTGCGAGATACTAATCTGAGGCCGAAGGCGAGCAATTGAATCGGAAGTCCTGAAAGTCGGAAAAATAAGCCCCAACTTCGCCTAACCAGGTATACCCGGGAAGGGTAATATCGGGGAAGCAGGTCTTTTGGAACCCTTTGGCGTTGTTTGCGGCGACGGGTTTGGAAACTTGGGGGAGGGAGAGCCGGACCTAGAAGAGTCGGACATAGAAGAATTAGACTCGAGGAAGAGCGACTTGGAGGAGGACGGTCCCACCGGCCGATGTTTAGTTCCATCAAGCTAATTCCAAAACACTCCCATAAGACCTCTTAGGACGAGTATCTCCCACTTGAGATATTTGGACGGAACAATATCAAATTAATACAAATTTGTATAATCTGGGTACTTGTCCTATTCACTCATAAACCAACCATTCGTTTATATAAAATAATAACGTGCCCATCTTCATTATCTTTTTTTTTTAAGCAAATTATCTTATTATTATTATTATTATTATTATTACAACTAATATTATTGTGCTAACCAATGCGTATTTATCTTTTTTTTAAATCTACTTTTAAGATTATCCCATGCACGCGAGGCGGGGACTAATCTCCCACGTGAGTTTGTTCGGTACCTCGATGGTGGCATCCCTCCTAGCTGAAGTTTTTTTCATACCCAAAGCTTGAACTCGAGTCATTGATAAAGGGACGAGAGGCTTTTAACAACTCACACAAACCTCGGTATAAATAAAACATTACATATTTCTATATAAATATATCAATCATGTATATATTTTCATCTTCACGTACATATCTAACATATAAAGTATAAAGATATTATTCATTCTTGAGAGTTTTTTTCAAGCAACAACAAAAGGCTAAATTGATGGACAATTATCAACCTCCCATGATGTATCTATTAAATGCTGCCACTGTTCAATCTCGCCATTACATATTAGTGATATCTACATATCATCCTCAGAGCCGTTATCAAATTTAAATTTCTTTGACAATTGGCAACGTACTCAATTTTTTAAAATATATTTATGGTGAATTTATCACTATAGGAAAATTGCCATACAGCGCGGATAGTTTTACTGATGGAATACCTTCGGGGCTAATTCTAGGAGTAGAGACTTAGGAAAATTGCCATATAGCACGGATAGTTTTACTGATGTAATACCTTAGGGGCTAATTTTAGGATGAGAGAGCCACTAATAACCATTGATTTATTCTGAGGATCATACTCCTACATCCTCCACACCGGATCCTAGCTCCAAGCCCCTCACCAGAAACAAGTTTCTCTCCTTCTCTGGCCCTTATCTCAGCCACCACACTGCCACCGTTCAGCCACCATGCAGCCACCGCCGTATACCCACCAGATCTGGCCTCTAATAGAAAAACCCCAACCTCTCTCACTCTCCTCTACCTCCCACCACCATCACCACCAGCCACCGTAATGACCACCGAGTCCAGATCTGTACCCGCCAGCAATCCTCTTATTCTTCCTCACGGCCAAAAACTCTGGCGGCTCATCCTCACCTTTCATCAACTCTTCCAGCTTCGACTTTATCACCCCGAAACCACCACCAACAAACCCGACAAAACCCGATCTGACACTAGTGGCGTCCAACCCGAACTTCTCTGCTACGGAGACCACGAGGCCCACGCTCAGCACAGCCATCAGGTAAACCTGGAGGGCCCACCTCGCGGCGGCGAGGAAGGTGGAGCCGGATTGGGCGGGTGTTGTTAGCGTGAGAGGCGGAGAGGGTGGAGTGGACGGAGGAGATGGCGGCGGAGAGGGAGAGGAGGGTAGGAAGGGGAGGAGAAGAGGGCTTTGCTGCGGAGGAGGGAAAGGGCGTCGTGGCGGGACTCTTTCCATCTTGCACAGCACCACCACCCAATGCGAACCCCTTCGATTTTCCGCCATCACGAGATCTGCTTCGCACTATGGTTCAGAGATGGCGGCGGGTCTGAGGCTGTTGGCAGTGACTGGTTCGTTGGAGCAATAGAAGGGACCAAACAGAGGTGCTCCTCAATGGCGTCGGACTTGCTAAGGAGAACGAGGATGTCGCCGGCGGCGACGATGGCGCCGGAGAAGGGAGATAGTGGTGGGGGCGGCGCTGTGAACCAGAGGGATGGGGAGAGGTAGTTGATAAAGTGATTATCCGGTGTGGAGGATGCATGGTATGAACATGGGTAGAGATGAATCCGAGGGCAATAAATGGTGTT